>CM029781.1:23707096-26107096 GCA_017562165.1 Ectropis grisescens | reverse complement strand
TCGCGCCAAGACCGCGGTCTCTGGTCGTGGTTTCCTGTTGCGGTCTCTTATCGCGGTCTCGTCTCGCCGTCTCGAGTCGCGGTCGCCACGCGAACCGCTACCTTAAGGGTAGGTAGGCACTGCGCTCGCTTTTTTCGGTTCTTCGGTAGACAGTCGATTTTTTAGTTTAGTTTAGAGTTTTTAGGACAGTTTTTTTTAACTTTAATAGGTTTACACTTAACCGCCATCTCGTCAGATGTTAAGCGACGATGCGGTTTACGATGGAGCGTGTTTACCTAGAAGAACCTGTTTCACTCTCGATTTGAAATCTCCAAAATTATAACTATCGGGGAAAAACCCACTCAGGCAACTCATTCCACAGCCTAGACGTTCTTATCAGAAAAGTAGAGTCAAACCTCTTTGTCCGTGTCTTTGGCATATCTACCATGAAACTGTGTATAAATGAACGCTTCTTCGAGTTACGAGAAATACGGCACGGTATATATATTAGTAAATATTGGTTATATATAAGACTTTACAACCTACATCTTTCTGACCCCAAACTAAGCAAAGCTTGAACTATGGAAGCCATATAGATGATGATTTATAATACTTATGATATTATGTGAGCTGTTTTCATATTTTCATATTTATATTTGGTGAGGATCTTTGTCACCATCATTGTTGCATTTTATTTACAGATAAGAGTCATGCCAGGATTAAGAAAAATGTTTCTGGTGTAAATAACTTAGTGTTCCTCTCGGAACACTACATACTAAAGTTTTGCCAGCAGCAAAACTTTAGTATGTAAATGTAAATTAATAAAGTAAATGTTTAATTTTGTGTTAATCACTGTTTTTCTGTATTGTTTTGTGGTGTAATAAAATGTTTTGTAGTGCATTGTATTGTATTATGAAAGTTATTAAGGCAAGCTGAAAATTTGCCACACCTCTCCTATTATACCCCAATAAGGACCTGAAGACCTGGCTGGTGAGCAGCGCCAGCGGGGCAAAATGTAACCCTAAATTTAAATCACTTGACAGGTAGCCCTACCAATAGGATGTCTATTTGAGAATCCCCATTTTAAGCACGAACAATTTTTTTTTAAATTGCGTTTAATACAGTTTTATATTGTTTTTAGAACATTTTTGCACGCGTCTGTTAAAGCCCCCTCTAAATCGTCTGTTTTTTTTTATTCTTTAAACATTAAATTACAACGTATAAAAAAAACCGTGTTAAGGTATAATAATAGGAGAGGTATGTAAGAAATTTTCTGTTCCCTAAATAAAAGAGATTTGAACGAAGAGATTTGACTCCACGTTTGTGATAAGAACGTCTAGGTTGTGGAATGCGTTGCCTGAGTGGGTCTTACCTGATGGTTACAATCTCGGTGTCTTCAAATCGAGAGTGAATCGGTTTTTTCTAGGTAAGCACGCTCCATCGTAGATCTGATCATCGCTTAACATCAGGCGAGATGGTGGTCAAGTGCGAACCTATTATCTGTTCATTAGATTCATAGTATAATACTACTACACTACCTACCGTGGCTAACATCATAGTGTACCTACAATTATTATTAAATTGATCTACTGTGCTAACACAATCGTATCAGTGATTGTACAAACATTAGCCACCTTCCTGTCAAAACATATACATCGCCGGTATTTTAACGAGTGTTGAAAATTTGATAAATAATCTACTGAATTGAATTACATAGCCTCTCGTTGCTAAAGTTTTCGGTGATTAATTGTGTGGGTGAAACGTGATTTGGGGTTTCGGAAACAAGGTTTATAATGTAGCCGCAGAGTAGCACTTTCCCGACGTGACGAAAATGGACGAAATTTTTGTCGGATGCTGGAAAAATATTTAAACATTTGCGAATGGCTGACGATAGAGAAAACGATTATACTTAACTGAAGCTTTAGACGATTTGCTTTTTGTTAAAAAAAAAATTTTTTCTAACTATAATAAGTTCGCACTTGACTCACCGTCTCGCCTGATAAGCGATAATTAAGCGATGATGCGGTCTACGGTGAAGCGTGCACAACTAAATAGTAGCAGTTCACTCTTCATTTGAAGACACCAAGATTGTAACCATCGGGGAAAATCACTCATGCAACGCATTCCACAACCTAGACATCCTTATCACAAACGTGGCGTCAAACCTCTATATTCGTGTCTTTGGAGCGTCAATCAAGAAACGATGTCGTTTTTTTGAGATACGAGAATATCGATAAAAAGACTGTCTATAAGGCGTCTTAAGTATTTTTTGGTTAGGGAAAATCCTATCGGGACGCGTCACCAACATGCTAATTTTAGCGTAGCATAGTAACAGTCAATAAGGGTCGGTACACATCTGACGGAAAATGCGTTAGATCGGACTAACACATAATCATTGCATTTTTGTTTGTTTTTAACCCCGACCAAAAAAAGGGTGTTATAAGTTTGACGTCGATGTCTGTCTGTCTGTGTGTGTGTCTGCCTGTGGCACCGTAGAGCTCAAACGGATGGGCCGATTTCGATGCGATTTCTTTTCATTTGAAAGTTAATATCCGTGCGGATGTTCTTAGCTATGTTTGGTTAATATTGATTCAAGATGGCCGCCTCCGCAAAATGGCGGACAAAATATTTATTCACAACCTACCTTAATATGGATATCAAATGAATGGCTTGACTAGTAGAGTACTACACACTATAAAAAAAAATCGAATCCAAAATGGCCGCCACCACAAAATGGTGAATTATATTATTTTTTTCACTACTACTTCAATATGGGTATCAAACAAAAGGGCTTGACTAGTAGAATATATTGCACTGTATCAAATTTCAAATCCAAGATGGCCGCTTTCACAAAATGGCGAAATGCTTTTCTTTATTCACAACTCCTTTAATATGGGTATCAAATGAAAGGGCTTGACTAGTAGAATATTGAGACGTGGTCGTTCACTGTTGGTCTCATAACGAAGCTCAAAGTCACATAGCGAGCTATGGAGAGAGCTATGCTCGGAGTCTCTTTGCGCGACAGAATTCGTAATGAGGATATTCGCAAAAGAACGAAAGTAGCCGACATAGCTCAAAGAGTAAGCAAGCTGAAGTGGCAATGGGCAGGCCACATCGCTCGCAGAACTGACAACCGATGGGGAAGAAAGGTTCTCGAGTGGCGACCACGAACCGGGAGCCGCAGTGTTGGACGGCCACTAGATGGACAGATGACCTCACAAAGGTCGCTGGAAATCGCTGATTGCAGGTTGCGCAGGACCGTTCGTTGTGGAAATCTAGGGGGGAGGCCTATGTTCAGCAGTGGACGTCTTGTGGCTGATGATGATGATGATGAGTAGAATATTGTACAGATCACAAATCTGAGGTAGTCGGGGGTTAATCAAAAGTTTTAATTTTGTTCTTGTTAAATTAAGTGCAATAAAGAGCTAATCTATATACCTATCTATCTATCATTGGTTGAGTGAATTTTTTTGGTTGGATGTTTTATTATATATTTATCTGTACTGGCGTTACGCGACCGATAATACTCGATGCATTTTCCGTCAGATAAAATATGTACTGACCCTAAGACATAGTAAATTTGTAGTCGAGAACGCTATATTTTACAATAGTGAAAGTGTAGACTCGAGGCGAATTCCATCTACAGCTACTTAGTATATTTCTTAACAGTTAGCCACTCAGATTAATTGAAGGAAAACATTGTAAATACACTGATGTATTCCAAAAAATATATCTTTGGTCAGCGTAGTAGTATGACGTAGTATGGCCTAATCTCTCTCCTTGTGAGTACTAGTAGTGAAAATAAAAAGTGAGTTGTTGTTGGAATATGTACACCAATACTTCTTCTATCGCACCTATGACACGTTTTATTATTGCGTGTTTGTGGCTTGCCTCTCGATCATCGTGAATCATGACCCATGACATGAAATGTATTCAAAAATAGAATTCAAGGAAAGATAGTTTATTTCTTTTGTGTTGAGTTGTATCAAACTATTATGTTGTTATTTATGACTTCAACTTTTTATTTATTTATTAACATTTTTATTTTCAATCATATTTTTCGCGTCTAACTTTATTTCAGGGTCGTAAAAAATGTTTTCGATCCTGTTTACTACCAAAACGGTATAAATATAAAAGTAAAATCTTTCCACCGTTCGTTTCCTCGTAAAATTGTGGCGACAACAGATAATAAATACTCCGTCATCGAGTTATACCCATTTCCTATCGGGACGACGAAATTCGTGACGGCCAAACAAGGTTTTTCGGTGTAAGATATTGTTTGGTAGCCACTAGGTTTGAAAGCATTGAAAGCATTACACGGGACTTATTAGCAATATAAATTATTACTCATTTATTAACATTCGACAGCGTTACAGTGGCTGTGAAGTTGTGAAGTCGTGATAAATAAACCATCGAGGTAATTAAATAATAATTTTGATTACGATTGAGTCCTGTGGAATTTTCGCAGTCGGGATTTTTTAAAAACTATTTAGATACTTACTGGGGTACTTTTAAGTCGTTTTTAATTTCAATAAAGGGAAACTTGAGTGTATCTCCATTTATTTCTCGATCATCATCATCATCACGTTCTCTATCCCACTACTAGATATCGATCGATCGATCTACCTACCTCAAACTTATGACAAGTAAGTATATCCAGGTTTAACCCCCGATTGTTAAATTATTGTGAATATCCGAAGTTCTGTTTGTTTTACCACCATGTTACCACTATTTTGGTCCACCTGACATTATAACTATCTAACAATAAGTAATATAACAGAAATATGTATGACGACGCAGGATGGCCCAGTTTTGTTTTAGACACCATGACGTCGGCTGTGCTAATGTCCTTATTATTGAAGTATTCCATTTCAGGGATAATTAAAAACACCCAACTTTACTTCAATCAAAATTCACATATAATCATTACAAGAATTTACAAAAGATTAGGTGTTTACTGTCCGAGCGCAGAGAAGCAACTATGTGCTCCGCTACAGCGCGCGCCTTTTTATAGCACTGTGGTGGGGCGATCGTAGAGGGGCGAGTGTTGTGAGTCACTTGTTTACGCCCCGTTCGGAGCGTTGTTCGAGAGATGACGTAGCATGTTGCATTTGCGCCGATACGACCATTCTGACCGGCAGTGCGCGCTCTGCACTAGCCGTGTTGTTGATGTTTTAAGCTGTCGAGTATATCTGTAACAAGTGAATGTTTTCTTTGACTTTGGTATCTTAGTACCTAGATGATTACTGTGGTACTGTGTTGTTGCGTACACTGTGGTACTGTGTTGTTGCGTTGCGTACTGTGTTGTTGCGTACACTGTGGTACTGTGTTGTTGCGTACACTGTGATACTGTGTTGTTGCGTACACTGTGATACTGTGTTGTTGCGTACACTGTGATACTGTGTTGTTGCGTACACTGTGGTACTGTGTTGTTGCGTACACTGTGGTACTGTGTTGTTGTACACTGTGGTACTGTGTTGTTGCGTACTGTGTTGTTGCGTACACTGTGGTACTTTGTCGTTGCGTACACTGTGGTACTTTGTCGTTGCGTACACTGTGGTACTTTGTCGTTGCGTACACTGTGGTACTTTGTCGTTGCGTACACTGTGGTACTTTGTCGTTGCGTACACTGTGGTACTTTGTCGTTGCGTACACTGTGGTACTTGTTGTACGTACACTGTGGTACTTGTTGTGCGTACACTGTGGTACTTGTTGTGCGTACACTGTGGTACTTGTTGTGATACTTGTTGTGGTACTTGTTGTCGTAGAGGGGCGAGTGTTGTGAGTCACTTGTTTACGCCCCGTTCGGAGCGTTGTTCGAGAGATGACGTAGCATGTTGCATTTGCGCCGATATGTATATATAATTTAATATCGATCTAAATGCCTGTCCACTCTACTTATCGGGTAATGCGATTAAGCAACACAAAGACGAAACAATCTCGTTTTTGTAATTCCAACAAACTTCGATTATTGCCATAAAATTGACGTTCTGTACTGCTGAAATGTGTTAAACAGTGTGAGTCTGAAATGTGTAAATAGGTAAGTAAATAATAATTATGTTCTATAATTTATTTACCCTAAAACTCAGTACGAAACTTTGATTCGGCATGACACTGTTAGAAACAATAAAATAATTATCAAATTCGTGTTTTCAAAAGACACAAATTACTTTGGCGTGTGAGTTTATAACGTAGATACAAAAATAATGTAGTTAAAGTAATGCATCATAAATACTTGGTATAATTTAGCCCTGGATTCCACACTAGGGGAAGTCCTGTGTTCTGAAATCCAGTGCCTTCCATGACTACTATTTTGGAGGAAGATGCAACACGGCTGTTTGAGGCAGCGGGGTTGCATCGCCCTTATAGTCTAAGATCCCGCTATACAACGACCTTCACCGAGCTGTTTATTGGATGAAAAGTGTTTTATATGCAATTTAATATGTTAACAAATATATTGCAAATGGGTTGCCGATAAAATTTCAGTCCAGAATATGATTAATTAACAATTAAAAAGTATTTTTTCAAATATTTCACTTAATTGATTGAATTTTAGAAAAAACTATATAACATAACTTATTATTTTGGCTTTACTCAGTGCTTATGAAATATCATACAAATATTTTTAAACAATAAAAAGTTTCAAACAAACTTTCATCCCTTATTTCACCCCTTTTGAGGTTGAGTTTTGAAAAATACTGTAATACATAATTCATTATTTTGATCATGCTCAATATGCTTATATTAACAGAAACATCACGAGTACGTCTCAAATATCAAAACAAACTAATTATTTTTGACATGTATACTACTGTATGTTACTGTATCATAACAAAAGTTTGAAAACATGGATTAGCAGATGCATGTTTCCTCATCATTGTCTACTAACCGATGGCCCTGTAATTCAAGACACTCTTCATAAAGTTTATTCAAACGTATTAACGCAACATTATGAAATCCATTCACAAGTAGAGCCATCTAAATATCCTTTTGTGGCAAGCCAAGCGCAAGACTTAGGAACTTCGAAAATTTTAATTTCACCTTGTTTTAGAAGACAAAGACTTCCATTTTCTTACAAGTAGATTTTTCCGATAATTCCTTGGAGAAAATGAGGGTCATCTCATTATCGGGGAAGCTAAGTATTGGCTCCTTCAGAGGATTGTCTCTCCTATTTATAAAGTTGTTAATATTAACGGCTTACGATTTTGGTTTAATTAAAATTTGCCCTTTTGTTACTGATGGGGAAATGTTTGCCAGATATTAGAAATAGAAGTGGTCTAAAAATAGCTTTGAATTGATTTGTTTGCGATCCAAAGAACTAATTACACTTTGAAATGAAAATCAAACATTAATTTTATGTTACTTTTTCTTTGAAATATGACTTGCTTGTGAAGTTCTTACTATTTTGTGGAGTGCTGGAGAGGAGGCAAAGTAAAAAAAAAATTGGAATACCTTTCACATGTCGGTTTTCACAATCACACCATATTCATTGTCAACCCCTATCATTTGATACCTATATTAAGGGAGTTTTGAAAAAATAAATGTATTTCGCCATTTTGCGGGAGCCGCTATCTTGGATTTAAAATTAGTCGTAGTGCAAAGTATTCTACTAGTCAAGCCCTTTCGTTTGACACCCATTTTGTGGTAGTAGTGAAAAAAAATATTCGCCATTTTGTGGTGGCGGCCATCTTGGATTTGAAATTTGTTATAGTGCATAGTATTTTACCAGTCAAGCCCTTTCATTTGATACCCATATTGAGGCAGGTTGTGAAGAAATATTTTGTCCGCCATTTTGTAGAGGCGGCCATCTTGAATCGATATTAACCAATCATAGCTTAGAATAGCCGCACGGATATTAACCTTCAAATAAAAAAACCGCATCAAAATTGGCTCATACGTTTGAGCTCTACAGTGCCACAGACAGACAGACAGCTTGTAACACCCCTTTTTTTGGTCGGGGGTTAAAAAATGGCGTGGTAGCTTAGTGAGTACCAAGTACAAGTAAGTTCTTTATATTATTCAACGTGCCAAAAAATATATGTAAGCACTTATGTATCTAATTAATAAATATCTTACTGTTTATTTCAATGTTATTCCAAGTAACAATCTAGGTTTTTTTAAGAAATCCAAACGACCATTTCATTTTTTAAGAACTGTGGATCGTGTGCCACTGAACTGTGCCGCGTGAACCTCTGAACATTTCTCTAAATAATTTTTCGAGTTTGCCATCACTTTAGCAGTGAAAGAAAACTTCAAGAGAAATCCAACATCTATCAAGAATAATATGAAGGTAAGATATCAAGGCCGCCAGACTTCACGTATTTTGTGATGAAAGAAATGTGGACGATTGAATAGAGTTCGTACGTACTAAGAACACATGTTTTCCCGCTAATTTGCCTAGACGGCTAATTTTGAGATATGGGGTAATAAAGGTACATAAAAACATTACTTACCTCTCGTATTTTCCAATAACTAATTTTCACATATGTTATGGGCAATATCCTTAAAAATAAAGCTCCAATACTTACAGACACTTCCCATCGGCCGTTTTGCTTAACAGCTGCTTTAAAGCTCCCAAAATAATGACTTAAATTCACTGGAAATTCTCATTCCATTTATATATATGTTCGTTAGACAACACGTGAGAATCAGAATGAGAATCAGAAAATACGTGACGTCTGGTGGCTCTAGAATGTTGGACTATATATTTCCAGTACATGGGTCACAAATCAACCAACCACAAAATAGGCTATAATCACGGATATGGCTATAATCCTAAAAAACGAATTATTTCGCCAGTTAAATTGTTAAAACTGTTCACGTATTTTTACTAAAAATAACGAAGATACAACGTCTAGAAGTTTCGAGTGACGACACTTGTTGGTGCGATTTTTACCCACAAGTGACATCAACACTACTCTAGAAATTTGATGATCTATATCTTTGTCGATTTTTAATAGGTAATTAGAAAAACAAAAAAATCCGTCTCATATTATCTATCTGGCTGCCATCACACAAGCTTTGCTTAGTTTGGGGTCAGATGGTGTTGTGTGTGAATTGTCCACCAATATTTATTTATTTATTTATTTATCATACTTTTTCACGATCTACCTGACGGACTCCTAATCGTTTTTGCGTCGGGGGTTAAAAAGAAACAACAATATACGATTACATCGTTTTATTGCTTTTGAAACGATAAAATCTTTTTTGCAATATTAATAACATTTCATATTTACACATACAGATTTCGATAGATCTACTTAAAAGTTACAGAATCTACATTTTTGTACATTTTTACAAATATATAAATGTAGTTAATTACAAAGATAGACTACCGTATTTTCCAATAACTAATTTTCACATATGTTATGGGCAATATCCTTAAAAATAAAGCTCCAATACTTACAGACACTTCCCATCGGCCGTTTTGCTTAACAGCTGCTTTAAAGCTCCCAAAATAATGACTTAAATTCACTGGAAATTCTCATTCCATTTATATATATGTTCGTTAGACAACACGTGAGAATCAGAATGAGAATCAGAAAATACGTGACGTCTGGTGGCTCTAGAATGTTGGACTATATATTTCCAGTACATGGGTCACAAATCAACCAACCACAAAATAGGCTATAATCACGGATATGGCTATAATCCTAAAAAACGAATTATTTCGCCAGTTAAATTGTTAAAACTGTTCACGTATTTTTACTAAAAATAACGAAGATACAACGTCTAGAAGTTTCGAGTGACGACACTTGTTGGTGCGATTTTTACCCACAAGTGACATCAACACTACTCTAGAAATTTGATGATCTATATCTTTGTCGATTTTTAATAGGTAATTAGAAAAAAACAAAAAATCCGTCTCATATTATCTATCTGGCTGCCATCACACAAGCTTTGCTTAGTTTGGGGTCAGATGGTGTTGTGTGTGAATTGTCCACCAATATTTATTTATTTATTTATTTATCATACTTTTCACGATCTACCTGACGGACTCCTAATCGTTTTTGCGTCGGGGGTTAAAAAGAAACAACAATATACGATTACATCGTTTTATTGCTTTTGAAACGATAAAATCTTTTTTGCAATATTAATAACATTTCATATTTACACATACAGATTTCGATAGATCTACTTAAAAGTTACAGAATCTACATTTTTGTACATTTTTACAAATATATAAATGTAGTTAATTACAAAGATAGACTACCGCATATTGCTATTTAAAAAAATGTTAGGGGCTCACTTTGCAGTCACTAACCAAGCCATTCGACCGTGGTGAATTTGGTAAGAAAAACATTAAGAATTGATAACATTCTTAAAATAAGGTACCATAACCATTGCTTTGTTGTTGTCACATTTGGAGTGAAGCTCTTTTTTTTCTGAGTAAACGCACTGTATCACGTATCAGTAGTGTCGCTTAATATCAAAATCGTTTAATCATGCGGCCTATCATTAATTGAAATTAATCAATATTGTATAATCATCACAAGCAGCTCCAGATGTTCCAACTTCTGAGACTTAGGACCTTCTCTCACAAAGACGAGTCAATAGCATAATTCACCACACGGGCTGGCGATTAGTACAACCCGAGAAACGTCTAGAAACATGCCGTTTTCAGCACGATGTTTTCCTTCACCGTTAATGCCAATGCAATTTTGGTCGCAAGAGTCGAATTGTGTCTGTATACGTACAGTGAAGTGTTTGAAAAGTAAGCACCTATAAGTACATCAATGAGACAAAACAATCACAGTGAAGGCAATATACCATCTTATCTAGTAGAAAAAAAGTCGTTTACTACGAGTAATACAATAATTTGTAAGTTGTTAGATAGATAAAGGAAATGTACTGCACTACGTAATTTTTTACTTGCTATATTTATCAATGTTTCGAGTCGGGTCCTGCGTATTACGCGCAAACCCAAAAGTCTGTTAGGTTATTTAGTTTAAGTCAATTGAAAATAAACATGTAATGAGCGACGCCAGTAAATTCTAGTCTTACTTTACTATTATTCTCTAATGCACACATTGGCCATGTGCTAATGGAATTCAGATATAGACATGGCGATATGACCTTGCGATATTTACTGTAATTCCACATAATGAAGAAAGACTACACCATTCACTTACTTTTCCTGGCTCTATTGGCATTCCTTATTGTGACCTGCCCTTTGCCTTGTGCTTATTGAATTAATTCAGAAATTCATAATGTTCAGTAAAACATGGTCATTTTGAATTAGTATAAAAATATTGTATTACTTTGTAGTCGAACTTTGGATTTGTTCTTGAAATAGCAACGACCATATTTTTTTCATTCGCCAGTTTTTTATTTCAAACAGTATACAATATTTTTACATACAAAAGATCAAACATTAAATGAACGCCCAAGGGTTTGGGTGAGCAGCAATGCTTTCAAGGAAAAAATAAAGCATCTACAATTAACCCATATCAAATTTTGATTAACAATAAATAAATAAACTATTCATTTCATAATTTTACGCGACTCTTTTAATATGACTAGATTATCTAAATTGTTTTTGTTTACTCACAACATCACAAATTAGGAAAAGATCTAGTAAAATGCTACAAGAGATAATTTTACAAATTAAACAAAAATATCTATGATGTCTACTTTTTATTTTGTGCGCTGATTATTTTAGTTTCTAAAGGTAAGATTTGTTTTGTAGTTTGTTTGTAATAGTTTCGCTTTTGTTTGTTTATGTACAAGACGAAATTTCATGAGTATGGTAATTAATATCCCAAAGACATAAATATGTATATATAGTTATACCACTGCATTTTTTTATAAAACAAAAAACCTTTCAAAGATTTTTTTCGGGTAACAGAAACTATTTGAAGTGCAACCCGATGCTTCACATCTCACTTTTTGTCTGTGTATATCTATTTTGCCGCACGTGAAATTTTATCATAATACATATTCTATGTTACAAGAATACATTTCTATTATTACATTTTTGTCCGCTCGAATTAAATTATAACACATGCAATAAAATTAACTATTTTAGAAGAACTTCCGGTAAAATTCATTTGTTATCCTTAATAAAAATTACACAGTTTTGTTTGATAACAATCAAGTTGCTTAAGAACAATGCAGTGTCTTACGAAATAACCACAAATTATTGCCTTAATTCATTCTACATCTAACATTGGCGCGTATTATCATAAAAAGCGTATATTAAAGCTCCTCGGTTTGTTCAAACGAACTGAGATCTTACATTTACATTACGGTTCACTGAGAGCGCTCCTAGTCCGGGATCTGAGGTCGGCCGAACCCGCTCCCAGGGCGCCGGCTACCTTCTCGCCTTAAAGTACTGACATAACAAGACTCTCTTAAAAGCCTGCCTAAACACCTTATTAAATATCGTATAAAATATAGGATTCACCATAGAACTCGCGTACCCTAACCACAGCGCGCAATCGAACACCCAGTGAGCAATCCGCTTCTCGCATTCCTCACAAACAGCCGGCACCATGTTCAAGATGAAAAATGGAGCCCATAAAACGACAAACGTGAAAAATACTACCCCTAAAACCTTCGTCGCTTTTTGCTCTAGTCGCAATATCCTCCCGTGGCGAGATGAGTTTCTAGATATGACACTCGAATTTCTCGAATGGTGTGGCCTTGGAGTTTGTCTCTGAGGCGTCGCCGTTACGGACTGCGGTTGCCTATTTATAGATCTTTGAGGACGTATGTTTCGTACTGGAGTTGAAAGGGTGGTTCGAGCTCCGCCAAAGCTAGAGCCTCTTCGAAATCGTCTAGCTTCGTCCCAAGTGACCATTGAAGAGGCGCCACGACTCGATCTTCTGAATAACGGTGTTGATTGTTCGTCTTTTGCGTTTCCATTTCTAGAATACCCGTTACAGCTGATGTCACCTCCAGGCACGATTACTACTTCAGTAGTCCGACGAGGTGGGGTTGTCTCAGCGTGGCCAAAATAAGGGCATGTACAAGGAGGTGGTAAAAGTAGACCATCTTCAGAGCTGCGTGACTTAGCTGTCAAGGTGGTTGGCGCTAGAAGACCATCGTTACTTTCATCATCTGATGCACTCCTTGGCCTATGGAGCGGAGTGTTAGGATCACAAGAAGAAGACGGCCTACGCCTATCCTGAAGCATTGACGAGGGAGAACTCGAAGACACGCTCATTGAGCCAGGTGTGAGCATTCCGCCTTTTTCGGATATATTTGTCCTGGAAACAAAGTAGTATATTAACAAGATAAAAATATCTGAGAGTGAATAGAAGACAGAAAGAGAGGGTTTGGTAGCTTTAGTTTGAAGCCAACAAATAATGCCAATTGTATACCCTTTGAACTGTGGTTTGGTGGCTGCGGAAGCTTCCAAGCCGCGCGATAGACGCAACATCTCTGCCCCGAACTGGTGCAGTGCGGACATGGCAGACGGAGCAGGCTCGCTGTGCAATACAACACATGAATGAGGACTACACACATACCACGTGGCGCATGGAACATGAAACATTAATGCACAGTCAACAGTTATTAGCACAGTTACACATAAACAACAAATGCACAGTAAACATCAAGCTCGTATTTTGTAAAAATTAAATTAACGGTGTCATGTGTATGTATCATGTGTATGTGTCACCTTATTCTCCTTTATTAAATAATAATATGGTATGGCATTTTAAGTTAGCCATTGCAAAACACAAAGCCAAGCTATTATTTACTATAAATTTTCAATGCACAGTAAGGGAAAATAATAAATTTATCTCGAATGCATAGCTAACTAACATTACATTGAAAACATTGAAATACATAATATGCCTAGTCAAATAAATGTAAAAATGTAAAAGTTGCTATGGTACAATGATACATTTAAAACTGGTGATATTAACCGTGGTTATACGGTGGAGCAAGTTCCTGATCTTTAGATGCAATTTTATGTTCCATATTCACATATAAACCATGTTCAGTGGTATACTCGCTTTACTATATAAATACGGTAAATATTGCGAAATAAATAAATGGCAAAAACAAGACATGGTAAAAACCTTTCTACAACAAGACGAAAATGACGGTTACAAAGTGCACGCTATGAATTTAGAAATGCAAAGTTAGTGGTTAACCATAGGTGAGTTCTGTATCCCATTAGCTCTAAAGTGGCGCACCTTGATCTATGACTGGTCTCCTGCCTTATTATTTTTTTTTCTAAATGCATTCCAAATGACCCTCCCTGACCAGAGTAACTGTAAGGTGGGGAAAAGCTTCTGAAAAATGTTGCTATACTTATGGAGAGGCGATATGTACAGCAAGGCACATATTGGTGGGATGCAAGGTGCTTCGCTTCTTAAAATGGGGGTCATTACTCACGGCGCCATGACAGAGTACTTGAAATTATAAGTGAAGCCATGAGCCTTTCAGTAGCTAGAGCCCAAAAGGGATTGACGACAAACAAAAGGCAAATTAACTTTGTAAAAGAAGGCTCAACATCAAACTTCAGGAACAAGCCTTACTCCATCCTGGGTACAGCACCTGATTGGACTATTTTAATGGACACGTATGAAAAGCACTATAAAATCCCAGAGGATGTGGGTGTTTCGTCATCCAGACCGGACATTTTCCTTTTTTCTAGAGCTACGAAACGTATAGTCCTTGTAGAACTTACCGTACCGTGGGAAACTAATATACCTAAAGACCACACGATGAAACAAAATAAGTATTACGACCTCCTAAACGAATTAACAAAAAACGGCTATGTAGTTAGTTTATACGCTGTAGAAGTGGGAGCGAGAGGTATACCAGCAATATCTCTCTATAACCTGCTGAAAGACCTTGGCTTATCCAGAAGTGCAGTAAGTTCTATACTAGAACGAGTATCTAAAGCTGCACTAGTAGACTCATATCAGATTTGGCTGGGCAGGGAGAGAAAGACGAAGGTGAGTGTTGATGTACGTCAGAAAAGGGCCCCTTAAACCTTTGCCCGAGTCACAAGTCTCGGGAACTACCCGGGTTTTCTCTCTCTGCCACACGATGGACCCGGCACCCGCACGGTGAATCCATGGAATGCTAAGAAAATCGTCTCATACACTAATTTTGATA
The DNA here is from genome assembly GCA_017562165.1 of Ectropis grisescens. NCBI lineage: Eukaryota > Metazoa > Arthropoda > Insecta > Lepidoptera > Geometridae > Ectropis > Ectropis grisescens. Next base: position 26,092,039 of record CM029781.1, on the reverse strand, counting down.
GGAAACTAAGACAAATTATAAATACTCAAATATAGTTGAATGATAGATATCAAGGATAAAGCATAAAGACAACAAATTAAGAGGAATCTATAATACCTATGTGGCACGGAAAAAGGTAAGTACGAAGTGCGGGAAGAGGAGAATCGAGAGACCACAAAAATGTACCACATAAGGCACCGGCACAAAACTCTGCGAGCGTTTTTAATTGTTTATAGTAGATTGCACTTGACCGCTATCTTGCCTGCCTGATATTTAACGAGGATGCGGTCAATGATGGAGCACACCCTAACCTAGAAGTAAATGATTCACTACATACTTGAAGTCACCAAAAACCATCAGTAACTAAATAAATAATCATTCAACCAAAGTTCAAACTGATGTTCTACACACAAATTGAGTTAAACCTAGTTCGAGTCTTTGGAATATCAACCATGAAACGATGTTGGTAAGGTGTAACTTGTACACAAAATACTCTTATTAGAGAGCCATGTGAGCCAAATGCAGGAAAGAAAGAAGACTGTCAACGACAGTCTTGGTAAAAACACGTAATATCATAATTCATCATGCATATTCCCTCATACTGAGTTTTTTCATTGCTTTTCTTTTCTAACTGACTTATGGCTGCTGGTCTGGAAGGCCCCTACTGCCTATCTGACTATAATATTGAGTTAGCGCCGGAGGCGCAGGACCCAAAATAACCTAACCTGACATATTCCTAACATACTTATGAATCTGACCTGTTAGAAAATCGAACTAACTAGGCGAGAGCTACCTTATTAACTAACTCATACCCGCTTGATACACTGGCCGCTTTTCGCGTTTTACAAATTTGGCGGGAAAACGGGTGTCAGGTTACATAAGTGCGGTGTTTATGTTTCGGCATATGAAGTGGCGCCTTATTTTTACCCGTTTGAGCCATTCACTCTCAAGAGCGTTTCAAGACGCTTCTAGCGGTATCATTTATTTATAATTAATGTACTTAAAATGTAAACTAACATTTTTAACCATTGAGTAAAAAAAAATGCGATTTCTCAAGTAGTCTAACAACTATAACTTTAATAATTTATAAGGGAGACAGTGGTTTTATGGGTTAAATGTGTTGTATACGAAATAACAAACGCGAAGCACAAAAAAACTGTATTCGATTGCACAAATTTTTTTTTTTTTTTCAATACTTCGGGACCATTTTCCCGCCAAAAATTTTGATTTTGTTTTTTTTTTTTTTAATTTTACGATTTTTCTATGTAAATGAACTTTAATTTTAATGTGGGTTATATCAAAATAAAGACCGGTTCAAGTAGACGCCATTAAACATAAATTTATCGGTATACCTACCCAAATAAAAACACGAAATTTTTTTCCCCGTCAAAAACCCAAAACGCATCTATAAGTTTGTTTGTTGTCGTCATCAACCAAGTTTTTGGGTACTATATTACACGCCGGTGTATCAAGCGGATACGTACATACCGAACATAAGCACTCTAGCTGAGCGCTATCGGACCTAGTGCGCCCGTGTTTCATATTCATGTATTTATTTACTAACCAAATTACACTTCATGAATAAAATACTTTAATTTCATCCAACATAGACTCGAAAGGAGGATAGAGGAAGAAAGGATGCATATTATCCATTTGTTCATATATTTTGAGCAATATTCGACGCTATGTAACCGAGATTTAAATAAAAATTATTGTGATTTCAGATTGACAGCTGTCTGACGTACATCAATACTCACCTTCACTACTCGTCTTTCTCTCCCTGCCCAGCCAAATCTGATATGAGCCTACTAGTGCAGCTTTAGATACTCGTTCTAGTATAGAACTTACTGCACTTCTGGATAAGCCAAGGTCTTTCAGTAGGTTATAGAGAGATTTTGCTGGTATACCTCTCGCTCCCACTTCTACAGCGTATAAACTAACTACATAGCCGTTTTTTGTTAATTCGTTTAGGAGGTCGTAATACTTATTTTGTTTCATCGCGTGGTCTTTAGGTATATTAGTTTCCCACGGTACGGTAAGTTCTACAAGGACTATGCGTTTCGTAGCTCTAGAAAAAAGGAAATGTCCGGTCTGGATTAAACACCCACATCCTCTGGGATTTTGTAGTGCTTTTCATACGTGTCCATTAAAATAGTCCAATCAGGTGCTGTACCCAGGATTGAGTAAGGCTTGTTCCTGGAGTTTGATGTTGAGCCTTCTTTTACAAAGTTAATTTGCCTTTTGTTTGTCGTCAATCCCTTTTGGGCTCTAGCTACTGAAAAACTCAAGGCTTCACGTATGATTTCAAGTACTCTGTCATGACGCCGTGAGTAATGACCCCCATTAAGGAGCACCTTGCATCCCACCAATATGTGCCTTGCTGTACATATCGCCTCTCCACAAGTATAGCAACATTTTTCAGAGGCTTTTCCCCACCTTACCAAGTTACTCTGGTCAGGGAGGGTCATTTGGAATGCATTTAGATAAAATTTTAATAAGGCAGGAGACCAGTAAACTTTGACACTAATCAGAAAAAATCAGTACTTAAAATACTTTGAATTTTTATCCAAAACGGTTGCTTGATATTTGTTTTCAGATAAAAATAGTAACAGTACAGAAAAATCTAAATTATTAATTATTTGTTCATATAATTATGTATGATCAAACAAACTTCCAAAACAAGTTCTATAATAATATGAGTGATTAAATTCGAAAATATGTTTCGCAGGTAGTTTTTTATTCACAATGCAGTCAGTATGACTACTTCTTAAGTATTAAGATATTTTCTTCAAAATAAATAATATTTTCTACAAATTTTACCTATCAAGTCAGAACGTCTGAATGAATCAGATAAAATTTAGAACATAGATGATAGCAAGTAATAACACAGGTATCCTATATGTACTTTTATTCCTATATATCCGATATACTTTTTATCTCGGGAAAATTAATGAAGAGGTAATGCAAGGGTAAACAGCGGGCCGCTGCTAGTAAAAATGTATATATCTACTAAACTAGTACTTTTATCTGTTTTGTTTATCGCTCTGCAATAGATACAAAGATCCATAGAGGCTTAAATCGCGAGTGTAAATAGATCACAAAGGAGTTCTCACGAAAATATTGATGTTGTCTATTGGCGTTTTGTCTCTACTTTCGGCCTTTTATTTTCATGTCTCGTTATTTTATATTCCGTCCTATATTTTTATGATAAAAACTGTATCGGTTTGTCTTTTTTATCAGATATACAGTGTACCTTAATAGTTACCAGCATAAGCAGCGCACACTGTATTTTCAGTTTTGGAACATAATGCTTTCTTTCACAAGGAGACAGTATCTATCCTGTATGAGTTTTCTTTTTGTAATGTAACTCAGTTCGTGACAAATTATCCGAATACTAAGCAACATGGCTTTCCATAACAACAGCTTATAAACACTTAAACACTGAGCTATTTTAACTTGAATGGCTTAAATCGCTACCTAGGACTGTATAGAGCTCGTCAGCCAAGATAAAAGCTTATTATTTATCCTTAATCTTATTATTTACGGAAGACAGCAGCCAGTGGATGGAGACGAATAGCTGAGGATAGGGCTGAGTGGCGAGCCATGGGAGAGGCCCATGTCCAGCAGTAGACTAAGATAGGCTGATGATGATGATTTATCTCTAAGCCTTATGAGTTCTCTGGAAACATTAGGAATAACGAATGATCACTGTTCTTTGGTAGTTGTTTCTACACAGGCGGATTCCGCAAAGAGTTACTGCTACTGGACTTGGGTTGTTTATAGAGACAGGGGTTTTCAATGGAATAAGTAATGTTTCGTAGCGAATATAACCACATTACAAAGGTGACTCGTTATGTACGATAAGCTTAAGGTGCGCCCCCCAGCAAAACTAATTTTTTGCCCAGTTTTCAAAGCTATCTCAAGCCACTCATAAGCCAAAACAAATTTCAACTGGTAAAAAATACATTAAATTTCTACAATTTCTTGGTTACAAAATGGTTATTTCTTTTTTGTTGTTAATGAATTTAGTTTTTTCATAATCATGGTTTCGTTGTTAGGCAACGAAACCATAAAACATAGAAATAATTGTAATTACGAGTATCATGGATGGATCTACTCGAAATGCCGCCATTATTAGGATTTTGTTCTTACACCAATGAATAGGCAATCACAATCACAAACATTTTCTTAGTTTTTTTTTCAAAAGACCAAAATCTAATTTTATAAAGAACTTATTCTAAGATTTGAGCGTAAAACAGCGAGAAATCCCACTGTTTCTCTCTTACTCTTGCTTGCGATGAGGTAAGAAATACTCAAAGTCATTTGCTTGGGGTACGGCCTTAAGTTAGTAGGGCTAGTAGGCTACACCTTTTGTGCCGCTAGCCCAAAATTTCATCAGTGGCTGTTTTGTGGCTGTGACATACGGACGGAAAGACAGACAGACAGACATGACGAATCTATAAGGGTCCCGTATTTTGCTACGGAAACCTAAAAAGACCAAAACATTATTTCCGCCTACAGAAGTGCTCGTTAGCCAGTTATTCTAACCCCAAGCAGTAAAAAAAACATCCTTTGTTCCGGTTTGAAGGGCAATGTTTCCAGAGAAATTATAAATAAATATAAATAAAATAAATGTTGGTGGAAAATTCACACACAACACCATCTGACCCCAAACTAAGCAAAGCTTGTGTGATGGCAGCCAGATAGCTGATATAATACTTCCAGAAAAAAAATAGTGTGCGGAAACAGTGGATATGTTATTGTGAGTCAATATTACGTCTATTATTAATAGACTACATGCAATTCATATTTTATTTAGCTACCTATATAACTTATGATTTATGATTTAAAAAAGATAGTTAAAAAAGAGATACAAAACAATTTATCTCTCTGTCTTAATATGTAATTATATCTATCTGTAACCAGTGTCCTTCAAAGTAGCGGCAATACATACGTCTTACTGCGTGGCCTTAGAAGAATTAGCAAATGGCTGGTAGGACCCCAGACGATTTTGCAAAGAATCCTACCATTAATAACCGGATTTATCGCAACTCTCTTACACTAACTTAACTTAACAACAAATAATTAAAACAATCCAATTATTTTATTACACGATTTTTAGTAGTAGTTTCTTTTGAAAATACTGTGTTGCAATTTGATGGGCTATCTAGCAAACTAAGAGTAAAATAATTTATTTTCTGTACTTAGTTATAGCACATAGTAAGAAATGCCAGGATTAACAAAAAAATACATTACATTCATCGATTGCATGGCACTAATGGCAAAAAGATAAATTAAAGGTTCTGATATCTCTGGGTGACGATCTTAGAACAGCAGTGGCGTTTGAAAACCCAAGTTAACAAAATCACATAAAACAGAAAGGACTAACCGTACGTTCTCAAGCGTTAGATAAACCACGTTTTCAGAAAACCTAACATAAAACGTAACTGCCACTCCGTAGGGTTAGCCGATCAATTCCCCCGTTTAGTTTGCATAACAATGCAAGGGGCACATGAAGTGCTGCTTAGATCGGGGCGAAAATTCACGGAATGGCGGATTTACTCGCTCAGTTGGCTTCTACATAGACAATTTTCTAGGTAAAGAGTTTTCTAATACACTAAAGTTTGTGACCTAGATTCGTTTAAATTCAGATAGCTTATGAAACAGAGGCCCAAAATTGTACCTAGCAACTGGAAGGAATTTTTCAAGAGTATAGATATAGAGCGACAAAACGAGCAACCTGTGCCTGATTGTACAGCACATGCCTCCTCATAACAGCACAGTGACACGCAACTATTGGAACATGAAGATTCGAAATCATTATCTAGCACTGCAGTGCGCTCGTCACCCAGTGATTTAAAATGGATTGTCTTTATGCCCTGTGACTGCCCTAGTGGCTTAGTTGGTAGTAGCTCTGCCTGCGAAGCCGAGGGTCGTGGGTTCGATCCCCACCCAGTGCAAATATTTGTGTGAGGAATTCAAATGTTTGCACTGTGTCTGGGTGTTTCTATGTATAATAAGTATGTATTTAAAACTATATAAGTTTTATATCAGCTATCTGGCTGCCATCACACAAGCTTTGCTTAGTTTGGGGTCAGATGGTGTTGTGTGTGAATTGCCTACCAATATTTATTTTATTTACATTTATTTATAATTTCTCTGGAAACATTTCCCTTCAAACCGGAACAAAGGATGTTTTTTTTACTGCTTGGGGTTAGAATAACTGGCTGATGAGCACTTCTGCAGGCGGAAATAATGCTTTGGTCTTTATAGGCTTCCGTAGCAAAATACGGGACCCTTATAGATTCGTCATGTCTGTCTGTCTGTCCGTCCGTATGTCACAGCCACAAAACAGCCACTGATCAAATTTTGGGCTAGCGGCACAAAAGGCGTAGCCTACTAGCCCTACTAACTTAAGGCCGTATCCCAAGCAAATGACTTTGAGTATTTCTTACCTTATCGCACAATTCAAGAAAGAGTAAGAGAGAAACAGTGGGATTTCTCGCTGTTTTACGCTCAAATCTTAGAATAAATACTTTATAAAATTAGATTTTGGTCTTTTGAAAAAAAAACTACGAAAATGTTCGTGATTGCCTATTAATTGGTGTAAGAACAAAATCCTAATAATGGCGGCATTTCGAGTAGATCCATCCATGATACTCGTAATTACAATTATTTTTATGTTTTATGGTTTCGTTGTTAGGAGATTATGAAAACACTAAATTCATTAACAAAAAAAAAAGAAATTACCATGTTGTAGCCAAGAAATTGTAGAAATTTAATGTATTTCTTACCAGTTGAAATTTGTTTTGGCTTATGAGTAGATAGCTTTGAAAACTGGGCAAAAAACTAGTTTTGCTGGGGGACGCACCTTAAGCTTATCGTACTCAACGAGCCACCTTTGTTAATGTGGTTATATTCGCTACGAAGCATTACATATTCCGTTGAAACCCATTGTCTCTATAAACAACCCAAGTCCAGTAGCAGTAACTCTTTGCAGAATCCGCCTGTCTAGAAACAACCACCAAGGAACAGTGATCGTTCGTTATTCCTAATGTTTCGACGGTAACGTTCCCAGAGAAATCATAAGGCTTAGACATAAATCATCATCATCATCAGCCTATCTTAGTCCACTGCTGGCCATATGCCTCTCATGACTCGCCACTGAGCCCTATCCTCAGCTATTCGTCTCCATCCACTGCTGTCTTCCGTAAATAATAAGATTATAAATAATAAGCTTTTGTCTTGGCTGACGAGCTCTATACAGTCCTAGGTAGAGATTTAACTAATTGAAGTTAAAATAGCTAAATGTTTAAGTGTTTATAAACTGTTGTTATGGAAAGACATGTTGCTTAGTATTCGGATGTTTTGTCACGAACTAAGTAACATTACAAAAAAAAACTAATACAGGATAGATACTGTCTCCTTGTGAAAGAAAGCATCATGTTCCAAAACTGAAAATACAGTGAGCGCTGCTTATGCTGGTGACTATTAAGGTACACTGTATATCTGATAAAAAAGACAAACCGAAACAGTTTTTATCATAAAAATATAGGACGGAATATAAAATAACGAGACATGAAAATAAAAGACGAAACGCCAATAGACAACATCAATATTTTTGTGAGAACTCCCTTTGTGATCTATTTACACGTCGCGATTTAAGCCTCTATGGATCTTTGTATCTATTGCAGAGCGATAAAAGAAACAGATAAAATACTAGTTTAGTAGATATATACATTTGTAGAAAATAGTATTTCTTTTGAAGCAAATATCTTTTTACTTAAGAAGTAGTCATACTGACTGCATTGTGAATAAAAAACTACCTGCTAAACATATTTTCGAATTTGATCACTCATATTATGAACTTCTTTTAGAAGCTTGTTTGATCATACTTAATCATATGTGCAAATAATTAATAATTTAGATTTTTCTGTATTTGTTACTATTTTTATCTGAAAACAAATATCAAGCAACCGTTTTGGATAAAAATTAAAAGTATTTTAAGTACTGATTTCAGTAATATTTCTGAGATCTAAAAGCCGTTGCGGCTTAGTCGCTAAAACGCTTAATTCCGCGATCTTAAGTGTAGGTTTAAGTCTCGCCTGCATCTGTGAGTATTATACTAATATGAGCTTGATATTGCTCCTGACTTTAAAGATGAAGGAAAATATCGTGAGAAAAGAAACATATTTAAATAAAGACGTCAGTCAAGGCTGCAGCCACCATGGTGGAATTTTTATCGATAATAGTTTTTCATTTGACCCCCATCTCACCTGATGTTACGAATATGTGAACTAAAAAACTTGATTCACTGTAGACTTGATTCACATCAGGCAAGATGGTGGTCAAGTGCGAACCTATACCTACTAGAAAGAAAACTTGAAAATATCAAAATTATATTCATCACAAAATACCCACTCAAGCAATGCAGTCCAAAGTGTAGTAATCTATGTTGGTTATGGCCTTCACTCTCTTTTTACGAGACAAACCCCAAAGGCTTAGCAACGAGAACATAAAATAAGCTTATATTTTTCTAGTAGTTCATAAAGTTATTCAACAAGAAATATCGCATACTAAAATCGCTCGCGCAGATATCTCCTTACAAAGTAAGCACATATGAAAGGGTTGGGTAACATAGCAAGATTTTATGACTGCGCTCACCTGAACCCATTGCCCTAAATGTTAATGGTGCTGTGTTCACAATTTATGCGACAGTCAGCATTTGCTTTCGAAGCTTATCTTCTAATCCAAGATTGTAGGTAGTAACGTGATGTGTTTAACTGCTGATTGTAAACTCTATATCGGTACAGTAAGGCATTTGATTTATAAGGCTGTTTTGATTATTAATAAACTAGATATGCCCGTATATGCACAGGTAGTTCGTCTGCAATTAGGACAATAGATGTTCCTTGAGAAATTCTAACTCTTTCGGAACAAAGAATCATGCTTGGAATAACACATGGACTTTTACCCACTTACTTTATGACGTATTATGTCTACGTCTTAGAGTAAGATGCCAGGGCCGTCAGATGTCACGTATTTTCTGATGAACGAAGTGTGGACGATTGAGTAGAGTTTGTTTGTAGTGGTAGGACTCTTGGCAGAGTCCGCTTGGGAAGCACCACACTTTTGCCAGTTATTCTACCGCCAAACAGCAATGTGTGGCATTATTGTGTTCCGGTTTGAACGGCAATGTTTTTAGAGAAATTACAGGGCTTAGAGATATAACATCTTAGATATCTGGGTGACAAGCGCAGTGCAGTGCTAGATGATGATTTGGACTCTTCATGTTCAGGCCATGTGACCATTTGCGTTAAGCCGTACAGTCAGCTTGAATATTGCTTAGGGCAACTGAAATATCTTTGTCAGCGGCAACCAGACATGTGTCATCCGCAAACTAGAATACAGAGCATCGCTTGATTACACTGTCGAGATTGTTTACATAGCTCAAGTTTTGTGAGGGTCCAAGAACAGATCCTTGAGCTATGCCTTCTGTAACATTTACGGTATCACTAAATTCTTTGCCTACTTTCACCCGATATGTTCGATTGTCGAGATTGTCCCTACACCAAGACAGTAGCTCTAAGTAATAATTCAAGATAGCCAGCCTGAAATAGCTTGACTAGTGGAATACTATGCATTATGACAAATTTCAAATCCAAGATGGCTGCTAACACAAAATGGCGAAATACATTTCTTTTCTCACAACTCCGTCAATATGGGTATCAAATGAAAGGGGTTAACTAGTAAAATGGTGTACAAATTACAAATCCGAGGTAGTCGGGGGTTAATCATTTTTTTAAATTTTGTTCTTGTTTATGTATTGATATTTGCAGTCGGGTTTTTTTTAAATTAAGGTTATTATAAATCAAACATCTAAACGTTGAAAGTCTTTTGTATAAGTGAGTATTTGGACTAACATAATTTGGGTCACTTATTTCAAGTGGAGAGTGAATCGGTTTCTAGACGAAAATCATATAAACGAAAAGTTGTAGTAAAGCCCGCCTGGAGAAGTACCACACATTTGCACGGTTATCCTACTGAACAACAGTAACGTGAAAACATCACTTTATTCACCAGAGTTATAAATAAATAAATAAATAAACAAATAAATAAATAAATGTTGGTGGACAATTCACACACAAGACCATATGACCCCAAATTAAGCTAAGCTTGTAACACGGCGGCCACATAGGGATAATAATGACAGGGGATAGAGATAAGTCATCTCGTATCTCTGGATGACAGACCCAGCGCACAGAGATAATGAGAAAAAAAGAGTCCTACTTTTTTTTCTATAAAGAGTGACGAGACGAGCAGAACATATGGCTGATGGTAAGCAACATGCCTGCCTCATAACAGCACAGTGACACGCAGCTATTGGAACATGAAGAGTCCATCACCTAGCACTGCAGTGCGCTCGTTACCCAGAGATCTAAGATATTTCTTAGCCCTGTAATTTCTCTGGAAACATTGCCCTTCATAAAATAAATAACAATAGCTGAGAGATACTGTGCTGATATGGTTTATAAAGAACAGTATGTGACATCGTACACTGCAACGTCGCTTAACACCAGGCCAGATGGCGGTCAAGTGCACACTAAAAATGAAGAAAACTGTTATGTATTTTTAATACTAAAATTGTATCAATACTAAAACATACTTATAAAACAACATCAACTTCTTAGGTCAAAGTACGTTCAAAAGTTACGTCGTCAACAAAGTCAATAGACACAAAGGAAAGCCTGTAATTTGCGTAGGTGTTTACGAGAGTTCTATTTCAGCCCAAGGGCACGGCCACGTGATTACAGCTTGTTACAAATATAAATAATACCCCACTTTAAACAGAAATTACAATAGAATTAGATTACCTGCAAGGACGTAGTCATTACAGAAAACAGTTATAAATTTGTCGACGTCTATTTTGGAATCCAAAGGACGTTTCAATGTGAATTCGTTTTTGAATTAAGGTAATTAGCTTGGGGTATATTTGACTTTGCCTAAGTAAGCAATCGTCGATTTAAGTGGCGTTCAGTTAAATTAACAGTTCCTAAAATAGGTGACAAAGCGTTGTACATCTAGAATATCTAATTGAAAATGGTACAACCAACCTTTTAAAGAAACGTTTGTACGGCCAGTTAGTTGCATAAAGTAAGGTAGAATTTAATTCGGTACTAATTAATAAAAAAAAACTAAAAAAATAATAATAAAACGCATTATCGTTGACAGTAATTGTATCATATGTATCCCCAACATTAGTAAAGCGTAAGTTTCTTTTCCACTTCAGTACATGATATCTGTCACAATGAATCCATTAATAACTTGGTAGGAATCTTTAACCGATAAGGGCTCTCTTTACTCTGCAGATTCATTTCTCGTTTTGGTTTAGTTCTAAGGCTTATTATAGGTTAACCTTTGTGGATGCAATAAAGCTTTTTTTACGTACCTTCGAATGATTCTAAGCTGCCAACTTCACCGTTAAAGCCAGAGGTGATAACCCACTTGTATATATTTTCACTTGAAAAAAAAATCAGATGTGTAGGCGGAATTTGAATCCACGACCTAATGAACTACCTCTAGCAACTAGACCACGCTTTTTTTAAATGATTTACATACTTTACAAATTGAAACAATATGAAAACAAATAGTAATGAATGTGTTTTACTAACATACAACTCTCTCTAAAAGAAAAGTTCAGTTTAAAAACTATAATAAAGAATTTGAGACTCTTTATAAAGCGCACTTTTTATTCTCAACTAAAAGTTCCGCCGCAATTGAGAAATAAAGTTTAAAACGGTCCAAACCAGACCCACTCTCGCTTCTATTCAACATTTCCATACTTTTGACCGCAAAATACATTTTGCTCTAAACATTTTCACTCTGAAGCACCACTGGTGTCCGTTGCAGGTTACGTATCGTAGAATCGTTCCAAGGGTGCTTATTGCCACTACTTTTAGGTGATAATTGAATTTATTACTTCCATTTTTTTTTAAGATTCCAGATACCTTTGGTCTAGTTTTGATTCTAGTGTAACATCTGTAACTAATATTCCGTAAAAGCATTTTACTAATTATAAATATCGATGTTTAGACGTTTGAATTTGTGGATGTTTATTGCTCAGTCACGTCGAGGCAGCTGAACGAATCGAGTTGACATTTGAAACACTGGTAGATTTAAGTCAGGACATACACTTTTTGATGTGGAAATATAATGGAAACGACATTGGTCAAACGGGTGGTGCTAGGTATATCTATAATCACACTAATATAATAAGGGCGAAAATTTGTGAGTGTAGGTATATGTTTGCTACTTCTTCGCGTCTAAACGTCATTTGGTACGGATTTAGCTGACACCCTGGATTAACACGTAACTACTTTTTATCAAGAATCAATAACGGGAACTACGCGGGTAAAACCACAAGACGTTGCTAGTTTAAATTATTTTATAATGATTGTGAACACATTCTTATTATGATAAATATAAATAGGTACGTAAACAATAGTCACAACAAAAAAGTATTCAGCGCTCAAATCTCCGTCCGGAATTCAATGAAGTTGACAATGCAATGTAACTAGAGTTAAATAAATAAAAAATAGTAAATCAAACACAAAGTGGATTTCTAAGTACGGTTCGTTTAAATATAATGTATTCGTTAGAACTGAATACCTATTAGTATCATTAAAATAATTACAACTTACAAGAATTTCACTGTTGATTTATATTTTGTTGAATTCAAGGAATCGTGTTCGATTCGCGTGTCGCCACCTACGTAATTTAGCGTTAGTAAGTATTAATTACATCAACTATTTAAATGTTAGTTTACAAAAGCTATTACTACCTACTAGAAAGTTGAGTAATTATAACAGATAATAATCTGCAGACAACAAGGCTCGTTCTTGTTTAGATTTCTTTATTAAAATATTATCTTGAAAGTTCACAAATGTTATTATGAATATTTTTTCCTAAATCAAAATAGTAAGTTGATCGTCATAATCAGCCTATTATTTTAATTAATTAAACAATTCAACAATCAATATAATTTAGGTACTAAAACCTGGCAAAGAAAGCATCTCACACACATTTTTGAGAGTTGTCGTTTTAGGAATTTGTCGTTTTAAGAAGTTGTCATTTTAGGAAGTTGTCGTTTTAGGAAGATGACATTTTAAAATGTTATCGTTTTAGGAAGTTGTCGTTTTGGGAAGATGTCATTTTAAAATGTTGTCGTTTAAGGAATTTGTCGTTTTAGGAAGTTGTCGTTTTGGGAAGATGTCATTTTAAAATTTTGTCGTTTTAGGAATTTGTCGTTTTAGGAAGTTGTCGTTTTGAAAAGATGTCATTTTAAAATTTTGTCGTTTTAGGAAGTTGCCGTTTTGGAAGATGTCATTTTAAAATGTTGTCGCTTTAGGAATTTGTCGTTTTAGGAAGTTATCGTTTTGGAAAGATGTCATTTTAAAATGTTGTCGTTTTAGGAATTTGTCGTATTAGGAAGTTGTCGTTTTAGGAAGTTATCGTTCTCAGCCTGAGGGCTATTTTAGTCCACTGTTAGACTAAGGCCTATTTCATAATACGCACTTTGATCTAACTTATCAGCTTCTCCTACCCCTTTTGAGTATTATGTACATATTAACTACGCCGAATTTCAGGATGTCCTTACGTTTGTCGGTTAGTGACCTCCACTCTACGTACTCGTACCATCCTATCCTACTTCCTACTATATAATATATAATAATATTATAAATCTCAATGTATGGATGTTTGTTCCTCAATCACGTCAATACGGCTAAACGGATCGAGCTGAAATTTAGTACACATATAGATTATAGTCTGGAAAAACACATCCCGTACATCCCCGTACATCATCGGATCCGTACATTATCCTGAAATCATCTACAGTTCCTTAGGGATCAAGTATAAATGTAACACTGGAACGCCTAACTAAATTTTGTTGCAATTTGACACGCCAAGTAGTGCTGTGTAGTGATTTGGTCTCCTCGCGTCTCGCGTTGAAAAAGCTACAAAGTACTGTTCCATTAAAGCCATATTTCTAACCACCAGCTCATTGTTTAACTCTTCCTGTCAATGGTATAGTGTGTAATTGACTCTATCTTTACAAGATTATGAGTTAGGCAAGCCCTTGCCTACTTTCTGTGATGAAAGTATACTTTTATAAAAGTTACCGATTTATATACTAACTGAAACAAAAAAGCGTTTAAACTGAATTCAAAGAATAACGTAATGTTTTCATCGCGTGTCGCTTTCGATTCATTTAAAGATAACAACTGTTTTCAGAATTGAAAATATACTTATTTGTACAACTTTTTACTGATAACGTTGCTTAATTGAGTTATAAATTAATACCAGCGTTAAATAATCACTAATTATACATCAAACCCATTATGACTTTTTGCTTTACGTATACAAACAATTAATTTATTCATTTAGGGAAGTTGAACAATCCTATAAGCTTGAAATATTATAAAACAAATTGTCAAAATTTGGATGTGAATTTGAATATTTTAACATAATATATGTAGCTCGATCACAAGTTGAAATTTGGAACACAGTTAGATTATAGTCCGGAAAAGATTTTATGTTTTATTTTGATGTACAGAATAATTTATAGTTAGTTAAAAATAAGTTACTATAATATTCAATATATAAATTATGCGGACTCCTAAACTACTTAACCGATTTTCCTTAAATTTTTACACCATGTGCAGTTTGATCCGACTAAAAGATGGGAGAGTTTTTTATTTCGATAAATAATCTTTATATGACAATATGCGACCTAACCCGAAACGGGCCACTGGCTTGTGTATTATTTTTAATTTATTATTATTATCGACAATAAGTAAAAACTGATGAAATTTGTAAACAAGATACCTAATACGTCTGGAAAAGTACACAAATTGCTTTTCATTAATCCATGAACTATCAGCGTACGGCGATGCTATACATGTAGGTTCCCTTCCCCTTACTTACTCGCAATAAAAAGTGGCGCACGTGCTGTTCCAGAAATAATATTTCTATTTTATATTTAACTAGATGCCCGCCCCGGCTTCGCCCGTGGTACATATATAGCACTCAGCGGGATCCCGTCCATTTCCAATGTGAAATAATGACTGAAATCGGTTCAGTCATTCCTGAGAATATCGCTTTCAAACAAAAAACCTCTTCACCTACCTGCTACGCCACCTGTCGAAAATTGGTTGTACCAACTCAGATTTAGAAAAAAAAATTGATTAGCAAAGGATTTATATTCAAGAGGTATGTAATCTGTGATATTCAATGACGCAATCTTAGACACATGCTGTCATGTGTCATGTCAAATCACGAAACGTGCGAAAACTCTCAAAAAGGAATATTTTTTCCCGATTTTGTTACATTCTTGATTCATGCTCCACTTCTATAAATAGCAGCGTTATTTTCTATAGCCTATAGCCTTCCTCGATAAATGGACTATCCAATAGAAAAAGAATCTTTCAATCCGGACCAGTACTTCCCGAGATCCTAGCGTTCAAACAAAATCTTCAGCTTAATAATATTAGTATAGATAACATATTATATTCTGTTTCGTTACGCTCCCGCGAACCTCCGTAAGTTGCTGACCTAGCATCTGCGCCTACGCAGGATCAGGCGACGTCACGCCATGCCACCCAGAAATGCACAGTTGCGTCTGGGTTAAGTTATATGTTTTCTTTAAGCCTTATTGTACTAAGCAAATACAGTCTGTATAAACTCTTTGGCTCATCTAGACGTAGTTAGTTTCAATTACACTAATTTTTTTAAAACAGTGTCTCGCGCTCCTGAAAGTTAGTTATCTAAATATATTCTAAAATCTAACTGTTTTCAAAATTTTGATACAATCTGTTAAGTTAAATAGATAGATAGATATACAATAAGCCGTTAAGCCATTTTGATGAGGCTGAGTAAACTGATAAATGTCCAAACTGATACATTTTTAATATTAGTGCCATGACTTAAATATACGATGAAATATAGAAACTTTTTTACGACATAAATTAAGAAATGAATACCAAGCTCTATTCGAAGAGTGTTATTATGCGGTGAAACGTTCTAGTAATTTGTTTAAGTGGTGCATGGGGGATTCAAAGTAATTTATGTGAAAATTAAACTTCAAGACCGGAAAGCCTTTAAAATTTTTATTTATGAGACAAATTTGCACTTTTTCATGGAAACATATTCCGTAACAGTAATTGAAAATTATTTTAACACAAATTTATGTTTGTTCTTTAATCAAAAATACGTTTTCTTTTGACTACCTTCTCGCTTGAAGTTAAGAGGTGATGCGGTCTAGGATGAAGCGTTGATCCTAGACTGAAGATACCTAAATAATATCTATCAGGGAATACCCTCACAGGCAATAATAGTCCAGTTTGGGTGTTTGAATTACGGAGGCGGTGTTAAATTTTGTTCTTTGGAATATCAACCAACAATGGAAACGATGTCACATTTAGTAAGGTGAAGCATAAGCAGTTTCATAGAAATATAAGGCAACGTGATTTTATATCATATAGATAAACTGAACACTTTCCGAAATGTATCCGATTAAAAAAGATTAATTTGCAACTTAGCGGCGATGTTCAAGAGTTCAAGAAAATAATTATTAATAGGGAATCGGATTGGGTCCAAAATAAACCATTCTAACTATTTCGTTGGCTTGATCTTATAAATATATAAAACACGTATTTTTTGTTTTATCAAATTATTAAAAACTAGAGAGGGCGAGTACCTACTCGGTTGATACTCGGTACTCGGCGTACTCGACGGGTTTTTATACTCGTATTCAGTTTTAGTAAAGCAATGTTTGAAGATATAATTAAAACGACAGTGGTAATCAAAAGTATTATTACTAATATAGGAACTCTTTGACAATTTCAACTAATAAAATCAAAATCGAAATTATGCTAATGAATGAGTAGTAAGTAGTGCGAGTAATGTAACCTGTTTGTACTTGTTTACGCACGCGAAATGGGAATTTGATTGAATCGAGTTAACCGGCCGAGTACTCGGTTTAAAAAAAATTGAACCGAGTAAAACTCGGTACTCGTTACTCGGCGCATCTCTATTAAAAACCGACAAAGAAATAGATCATCAAACTTACAGAGCCGTCACTTATGGGTAAAAATCGTACCGACTAGTGACGTCACGCGAAACTTCTAGGCACTGTATCATCGTCAGTTTTTGTTTGAGACACGAAAGAAAAAAATTTTTTAGCAATCTAGCTGACTGGCTCATTGGTTTTTTTTTAGGATTGTAGGTTATTCTTTTTTTTAAATTAAAGTGACGAGACGAGCACATAACAGCACAGTGACACACAGTTATTGGAACAGGAAGAGTCCAAATCATTATCTAGCACTGCACTGCGCTTATCACCCAGAGATCCAAGATCTTATATCTCTAAGCCCTGTAATTTCTCTGGAAACATTCGTAATTCGTAATCGCAAAATCCATAATGAGGATATTCGCAAAAGAATGAAAGTGGCCGACATAGCTCAAAGATAAGATAAGCAAGCTGAAATGGCCAATGGGCAGGCCACATCGCTTGCAAAACTGACAATCGATGGGGAAGAAAGGTTCTGGAGTGGCGACAACAAACCGGAACGCGCAGTGTTGGACGGCCTCCTACTAGATGGACAGATGACCTCACAAAGGTCGCTGGCAACCGCTGGTTGCAGGTTGCGCAGGACCGTACGTTGAGGAAATCTACGGGGGAGGCCTATGTTCAGCTGTGGACGTCTTGCGGCTGATGATGATGATGATGATGAGGCTATTCGTATATTGTACAAAAAACATACTGGTCAAATTGATAACCTCCTCGTATTTGGAAGTCGGTTAATAAAATAACCAGTCACTGAATGACTGACATATTTCGTAATAACGACGACAAATTAAATGGAAACCATTTTGTAAATTCTATAAATTATTAAATTATTGTCACAAAACTATTGTTTACGATTCAATTTAAAATTTAAATACCGTTGCTGCAATTAGGTCAAAAAGGTTGAATTCATTGTTCCGAGTTTCATTACGCGTCATTTTTATTTTAACCACTGATGTGGTTACTTTATTTTGTTTTGGTACTTTTATTTTGCTGTATTCAACGTAATAATTATAACAAATAACTATAAAAATATTTATATGGCTGTCCACATCTATTTTGCTTATAATCTTAATATTAATTTAATACATAATTTGATATAATTTAATACAGTTGCTTACATTGCATCAAGAACTGATTCGCTCTTGTATGGAGTACTGTTCGCACCTTTGGGATGGATCGGCTAAGTATCAGCTGGAGGCCCCTGGAATCGATCGAGAGACGTGCCAAAAGGCTCATAGCCAATGACACTCTTCTGCGAAAAAGACTAAAAAGTCTTGATCATCGCCGAAAAATTGCCAGCCTATCGGTTTTTTATCGGATACACTTTGGAGAGTGTGCGACTGATTTGCATGATCTGATACCACCTTGCCCTTTTTTCTATCGGAATGCTCGTAGCTCGAAAAAGCGACATCGTTTCATGGTTGATGTTCCAAAGACACGAACAAAGAGATTTGACTCTATTTTTGTGATAAGAACGTCTAGGCTGTGGAATACGTTACCTGAGTGGGTTTTCACCGATGGTTACAATCTTTGTGTCTTCAAATCGAGAGTGAATCGGTTTACCTTACCTTGTTAGAAAACCTAAAAAGCTAAACTTTGCCTCTCTGAGATGGATTGTCGTCAATAAATGTATAAACCAATTTGACGTTACTCAAACATCGGACAGGGTTTCGGCTCACGTAAGCTTGGAGTATGTGTTTCGGAATACGCTACTGCTACGTAATATGTTATACACAATTCGTTAGCTGATAAATTGTAACGTGTAAAACCTGAGTGTTTCAGTTTGAAGGTAAATGGTTCCAGAGATATTACAAAAAGAGTACAAAAAATAAAAATAAAACATTTTAAAGCTTCAGGTGACGAGTGCAGTGCTATGTGCTTAGTGCAATGATTTGAACTCTTCATGTTCAGATAACTGCGTGTTGCTGAGCTGTTATGGTTATGGGTATGTGCATTGTTTACCATCATGCGCACGTCGTTATTGTCTTACCATCGTGTATTAAAAAAGAAAAGTAAATTTGAATTATTCGTTCAAATTGTTTCCACATTCAATAAAAATACATAAAAAAAATACAATGAAGAATATTCTATAGAAACATTTAGATGAGCGAAACGAAAATTTCCCCAATTTCGCAGGTTTCCGATTCAGATTATCTTGACGTGTTGTAAATTGAAATAAATTGTATTTCCCTCATGGGCTGTAAATTAATAATTGCCAAATTTTTATTCTGTGTACGCTAAAAACAACAAGTTTAGCTCGAAAATTAATACAAGCTATGACTTGCGTTTTTTGTTTTGTTAATGAACAAAGCAAATTTTATTCGGCGGGTTTGAGTTTGTATCCCTGATTCGACTAATAATAATTAATACTTGTTGAAGTTTGTATGTTTTGATGATTTTTGCTCCATCACGTTGAAACGCCTGAATCAATAGGATTTAAATTTGGAACACAGCTATATTATAGTATGGAATAGCAAATAAGCTGATTTTTGTTTTGAATGAATGAATTGAATTTCGCCTTGTTTAGCCATATAGTAAAAACCACCCCTAATTTTAAGTTTGTTTTAATCATTTTATTGTTGTACAAAATATATTATTAAGTGCTGTCTCCCACGTCACAGGACCAACCTAGTGTGGGAGACAGAGTTCACATCTGATTAGTTTGCAAATTTGTATTACGTCTTAACTATTGTCGCAAATGCCATGTAAACTGTTCAAATAAAGCTTTAATACGCGGGTAAAAACGAGGTGGGCTGCGAGTTTATCATATTAGTAGCAGAAAACTTAAGTAAAACTTTTTATTTTTGCCCTGCTAAGACCTTAATTGCTTATTTGCTCAATTATGTTGTTAAGTATCATTATCAATCAGAAAGTATCACCTAAACTATCTTTTATATTTTGGTATGTATATTTGGTATGCAGCTGCTAGAAAAATTTTTTTTTTGTTTCACATTTTATTTTCGGATAGGTATTAAGTTGAGTCCGTGTAAATCAGATTCTTCTCAAATTCCAGAATTACATCTATTAATTCATCCAAGATATATTTGGAAATGAAATGTATTTTGATTTAAACTCTAATTTACCTACATATGTATTAAGAAGATTAAAACAAGTTAAATATTTCACAATCCAACAAATAAGTACATACATACTATTTCAACAATGCCACTATAACAACAAAAGCAGACATGCTCAAGCACATTTACCCAATAGTTTTATCAAATAATTTTGACAAGGGATTGTTTGACAGGAGATGGGTACATTTAGTATTAAAAAGGTTATAAACATTTTCTATCTATTTACTAACTTTAGCAAGCGCATCCGAAGGGGTTTTCAAGCTAATACGCGAAATTTAAAACACTTTTTATTTTGAATTTGTAGTCCACATTGTGTCTAAATAAGGCGTTACTATGACCACTAACCAGTATAGATATAAAGATACCTTAAATTGAAAATAAAAAAAATGCAACTAAAGTGTTTTAATTTTTTTAGGTAAAAAGTATATGAAACAAAAAACCATTATGCCTCTAAGATTCTTGCTGCAGGTAACGTAATTTAATTTGCTCCAAAAAAACAGAATCCGACTCCAATTTCAAATTAAATACAACATTCGACTCACGAATATAAATCTCATTAGAAGGCACGACAAAGTCGTCCACATTTTTTAAATGAAAAGTGAAGCGACGTGCAGGTCATGTCCCTGATGGTAAGTAACATGCCTGCCACATAACATCACAGTGGCATGCAGCTATTGGAACATAATAATTGTCACATAATTGATAGCAAGTGTTTGTTTTTGTTGTCATTACAAAAACTACCATACCGATTTTGGCAATACTTATATGGGTTTACCTCTGAATTATGATCTATTAAACAAAAAAAAACTTCAAAATAGATTCCCATTAAGAGGATCTATATCTTATCATAAATACATAAAAAAGCATACAATCGAATTGAAGACCTCCTCCTTTTTGAAGTCGGTTAAAAAAAGCTGAAAGCTCTAAAACGGGTAAATCAATTTTGATGTAACATTACTAAGACATGATCATGATAGTAATGAGACAACCTCGTCTGTCAGGAATGTCTGGTACAATTTTAATCTAATCCGTTAATTAACTAACTTGCAAAAGTTATAGAAATATAGACTCTATCGTATTAGAATTTCGGTTTAAGCATGGTCCAAACCCATATGAGTACGGTTCCGGTATACGGGTTAAGCAGAAAAAAAAGTTTATAACCTTTTCAAGATAAAATGATGGACAGAGCTGAAATCAACCAAATGTTACCTAGAGTCCTGTATCCAAAGATCTCTGGTGTCTATTGGAGGTAGTTCTGTCTCGGTTGATGTTGCTGAATGCTGAGGGGTTGCCCCGCGAGGTCCTAAAAACCTCCGCCAGGTGGCGCGACGACCTGAGAACAAAAAAGAAGTGTTAAACCTGCCACGTATAATATGCATTGCCATATTCAATCAGCGTCAAAATAGGAACTATTAAATGTAAAATTATGATCTACAAATTTACCATTACTTTAGGATGATTAAGTATTCGAATATTGGCAGATTAATGAACGTTTATTTTACTCTGTTAACGAGACACATTTCAAGTTGTCTATCTACTATGCGGACGCAAAATAAATTGAACATCGAATACAAGTCAACAGAACCTTTTAATCACATTACCACCAACTTGAGAACTTTCATTTGAATAATGAAAATCGGGCAATTTTCGAATTTGAAATCGTTAAACTTTTCGATTTAATTTACCGAATTAAATACGTCCTTTATAGACAATAATCGAATTGGATCCCGACAGCGATCGATTAAATAGATTAAACTTGTCGCAATCGCTCGGATGTTGTTATTTCATTTCGACTTTAGGCGTGGAGTTTCATAATGTAACTGCCAAGGATGCTCTAAGCCGCCTCGGAGACGATTCCGTGTATTTTTAGTAAATCCTTCATCCCACACAGTATCAGCCGACAACGATTTCCTAAATTTCGTTGATAAGTAAATCTTTGTTATTTTAATAGTTACGCCGCTCAGTTTTGTTAGCTTTCTCTGTACAACAAGTGAAAAAGTACGTGAAACAAATGCTCTGTTCCTAATTTGACGAAATTTGCGCAGGGAGTATGAAATTTCACAAACTTATAGTTTATTTAGAGAAAGAGAGCTATTTTTTTTTTATGCATAGAAAATAAATTACATCAATAAACAAAATCTACACACGCTGCATATTACACACTATTTTAACAGGCACCTTGGTAACCTGGTGACTTAGTTGGTAGTGAGTCTGCCTGTGAAGCCTTGGGTTGTGGGTTAGATCCCCACCAAGAGCAAATATTTATGTGATGAATACAAATATTACTATGCCTGGAAGTTTTCTATGTATAATAACTATATTTCATATTATATTCGGGTAGCTGCCTTCCATAATACAAGCTTTGCTTAGTATGAGGTCAGATGGTGCTGTGTGTGAAATGTCTACCATAATTTATTTATTTTATTTCTAAAGTCTTTGGTCAAATTGAGCAAATTTTAATATTGCTTCATTGCCGAAACTTTTCGAAATTTTTGCAGCACTTAGCGATCTTAGTTTGATATAGGTAGTTATGGCATTAATTATTCATACATTATTGATAGCAGATAATTCTACACGTCAATTAAGAAATCAATTATATACAAACACTAGCTTTTACCCGCGACTTCGTCCGCGCCACATATTTATTAAAGTAATTGAGGCAGTACCTACTCGTACTACCATACAAATTCACGTTTCCTAATCAAAATCGGTCTAAGTCAAAGTTTTATATTTATTAATAAATGTACAATTTACACGACAAATTACAAAAAAAAACTATTTTCTCAAAAAATTTATCAAAAACAGACTTTAATTTAAAATCATATTGGGACGGTCCACCAAATTTTATTAGAGTCTATTAGTAGATATTAGTAGATATATCGTCTGATTACATGAACGCAAATTTTAGTTTGTTGCTCATATTTCAAAAACCGCCCCACTGATTTCGATAAAATTTATATGACCACCTCTGAACTATAATCTACCAACCAAAAAATAACCATCTAAATTGATTCACAATTGGAAATACAACTGGATTGATAACCTCCTCCTTTTAGAAGTCGGTTAAAAATAGCATACAAAGAGTGCAAAGATCCTTCCATGCACACTTTTACTCCTCATTTCACTCTTTTCAACTCTTTTCTGTGATAAAAGTCGCCGTTGTCCTTTCCTAAGTCTAGTCTATCTGTGCACCAAATTGTAACAAACTCTTTAAGTGGCTTAGGCGTTAGACGGCAACGGACAGAGAGAGCTACTTTCATATATATAATTTCTTATTAGAATTGAAAACAGGTGTTCCTGATCCTTTTATAGGAGGCAGTTGTAAAAGATTACCGAAAGTAATACTACGTTTACTCCTCCAAAAAACTCATTTTCGCAGTTCTTAATTTGCCTTAATCGAGCGTCCATCATGCATAACATTTGATAAGACACCATGGAAATCTCGTCGACTATCAAAAATTCTGTCTGATACGCCATTTAGTGGCTGCGCCCATCTTAAATATTGAGGTTGTATAGTGCACTGTATTCTTCTTGTCAAGCCCTTTTATTTGATACCCATGTTGATGGGATTGATAAAACCTAAGTTATCCGCCATTGTGTAGAGGCCGCCATCTTGGATTTTAATTTTATATAGTACGTTGTATTCTACTGGTTGAGCACTTTCATTTGATACCCATATTGATGGGATTGATAAAACCTACGTTATCCGCCATTTTGTAGCGGCCGCCATCTTGGATTTCAATTTTTTATAGTATATTGTATTCTGCTTGTTGAGCCCTTTTATTTGATACCCATGTTGATGGGATTGATAAAACCTACGTTATCCGCCATTTTGTAGCGGCCATCTTGGATTTATTTAAGTACATTAATTATAAATAAATGATACCGCTAGAAGCGTCTTGAAACGGTCTTGAGAGTAAATGGCTCAAACGGGTAAAAGTAAGGTGGCACTTCATATGCCGAAACATAAACACCGCACTTATGTAACCTGACACCCGTTTTCCCGCCAAATTTGTAAAACGCGAAAAGCGGCCAGTGTATCAAGCGGTTATATAAGTATCCCTGTATAGTTAGAAATTATAAAATTGCTGGAACAAACGTTTATCGACTCCATTTCAAGTGTCTAGATACAAAGTTTCATGGTTTTATCTTCAATAATATTGAACTTCCGGACTTTCACCCCCAATTCCACCCCCGTAGGTACAGTTCGAAACTACAAAACTGCTTAAATATACATTTTATGGTTTCGTGTTAAATATCTAGACGTAAAGTTTCATAGTTCTTCAACAATGACGAAGTTTTCCATATAAACTTTCATCCCTTATTTTAACCCTTTTAACCCTTTTTTCGGAACAAAAAGTAGCCTATGTCCTTTCTCGGGATCTATTCTATCTATGTATCAAATTTCATCAAAATCTGTTGGTTGGTTTAGGCGGTAAAGACGGACAGACAGACAGACAGACAGACAGACAGACAGAGTTACTTTCGCATTTATAATATTAGTATGGATTACTGAACCTATCATATTATAACATTGTCATAAATTACTAAAATATTTATATATTTTTTTTTTTCATATAACATTAAATTCAATCTTTAAATAATACACGTCACATACAGGGTCATAAACTAAAATAACCCACCCCGATTACTATCCTCTGCCTGAGGAACGAGCCAGAGCGGATTATTAAATTCAATAAATTTATTATTTTCAGAGACCGTTGGTCAGGAATAGTTTGCCTGTTATAGTTTTAGAAATAACCATTATATAATTATGTTCGTGAGTACGTAATGAATTATGCATCATTTATTAGAATCACTGTTTATTTATGGCATGAAAACTAAATTTGGAACCATTGACCATCTGAATATTATTTCTCCCCCCAATTACAACACATCTCACGCAAAAGTTTTACCTAATTTAGAATTAAATAAATGCTAAAATCGTGATGGCTGAGTAATAAGCCCGATCCGTTCTGATATTTCAACATGAGTTAGCAACGAACATCCAAATATTATTTTATTTGATAATATCTTACTGTAAAATACTAAATGTAGTAGTTTTTACTACCAGAAATTTTCATATTTGTCCAGTTTTTAACAGCCTTTCCTTAGGGAACTAATAAAATAAATTCAAACATAAAATGGGTAAATAAAAACGTACTCTACCAAACGACCACATTACGATAAAAACAATAAATCCATCTGACCAATACGTAATCCCAGTAAGCCCCGAACATCGATTACCTGTGTATTTATGTCCCATAAAATTGTTGTAAGCAAAAAATTTACCGCGAACCTCCATTTTATCTTTGTAATGGACATTGTAATGGTTATGTGATAGACGTTGAATGGGCCGGAAGCGGGTCATAGGTGGGATCGTCCATTTATTAGGCAAGCCGATTTATGTTATATTTCTGACGCGACAATATTTTCTTTCTGTGATGAAATATACAAATCTTTTTTTAGTAATTTTAAAACTATGTTCATTTTACTAAAAATATTAAAATAAGTGGTAAAAAGGTGTATGTGTACTCACGCAAGAAATTAATATGTACTTCATCTTTTAATTCCTTGTGGTAAGAAATTTTATAATTTTAACCTTAGAATAGATAATAATAACGCAAGAAGTATTAATCTGGAGTTAGTCATGTAAATTCTAAACTAACTAGGTACCTTCAAAGTATCGGTTTTTCGTGACGGTGTACATTATTTCTATATGTAGTATATGATTTTAACACGTCTTATAAATTGGTTTGCCGGGTGAAGTTTAACTTCACAAAACTGAGGCAAAACTGGTTAGCCCGCCTAAGAGCGAGAGAGACAGACATAGTGTAGCGTCCCTTCCGTAAAATTATTTTTCGTTTCAGTCTTTATCACTCTTGAATTTTTTTTTCGTCTTTATCACTGGTCATGGTTATCAGTCTTGAGTGTTTATCTAGCTAAAAATAAATAGTTATAGCTTTGATTTATTTGGATAGTTTTTTTTTTCACCATGACAAAGCCTTTTTACAGCTGCACATAAATGACAAGGCCCCTTTACGGCAAATTATTTTTTATTTGACATTTTTCTTAAGGATTATTTTGTTATGTACACAGATTATTAATGTGTAATTTTATTGTAAGTGACGTTACCAATTGTTCTTTTGAAATAATAATGGTTCGAATAAATGAATTTAATTGAATTTACTGTCTCTTTTCTTATACTCTTAAATTATAGAGACATCAATAGCCATGCTTAAGCCAGAGATTTCGTTTGGTGGTAGAAGGGTGTGTGATTGCTCGCTTCACAGTTCCGTATTAATCGTTGCATCCTTACGTTTTTTTCGCAGAAACGGTTACAGAATCTCCAAGCGCAGATCTCATTTGGTCCGTCAACGTAATAGTTATGTATATCATTGTCTCGTGCCCTCCATTTAACCCTGCATCACAAAGTGGTCCATAAAATTATAATAACGCCGTTGAGATACATGCCCGATCATACTAAGATGTGAACGATTGAAAATACGTGCTTTAAGAACAGACTTATTGGTTCGAAATTCTGCCTGCGATGTCTTCAACATTCTTCTCTAGAGACATTTTGAGAGGATCAATCTTTTTTATCACATTCTCGTAGGATCCCCGTGGAGTCAATGGAGTCAAAACAAGAAAGAAGAAAAACGAAGAAGAAGAGGAGAAAAATTACTCTTTTAAACATCAATGTTAAAATAATATTAACATCTTTATTTGGTACCTGCGCTCTCACGAATGTTGTTGTACTTTATCACCTCTATACTCGTATTACGGCAGAATTATGCCTACATTTAACAAAGTTTAGAAATACTATTAAGCTAATGTAGAATTATTCGTAAGCCGCTAAGCCCGTAAAGCTCTAAAATGAGTGCTAATCTACGCAACATCCATTTAACTAAGCGCGGTATTTAGTCTGACGAGTTGTGATTACGGGAAAACGCCAGACTGTTGCTGATAGCTATTTGTCTGAAATAAAAAAGTTCCGTGAACTCCACTGATGATCTACAGCACAAAAATGTAGTGTAATGTAAAACACTCTTTACGTTTCATAGTCTTTCGAATCCCAACTGCATAATAAAGTTGTTCAAAAACCATTGCATTCAGATGGTGTTACTATATAATAAACTGGGTAAAACGACTAAAACCTGATTATAAAATATATTGAATACGTTTTGTCTTTTGACTACAAAGTTTAAAGACTAAACTGCCAGTTTGCGGACGACACCTGTTCTCCAAACATGTTTCATGCTGCTTTGTCTGGATCGTGCTGATTTCCTCACTATGTAAAATAATAATATTGGTGGACAATTCACACACAACACCACATGACCCCAAACTAAGCAAAGCTTGTACTATGGCGGCGAGATAGCTGATATAATACATAATATATAGTTTTAAATACATACCTATTATAAATAGAAACACCCAGACACAGTGCAAACATTTGCATTCTATTCAGAAAATTGCCAGCTTATCGGTTTTTTTATCGGATACACTTCGGAGAGTGTGCGACTGATATAATACCACCTTGCCCTTTTTCTATGAATGCTCGTAGCTCGAAAAAGCGACATCGTTTCATGGTTGATGTTGAAAAGAATCGAACCACGACCCTCGGCTTTCGCAGGCAGAGTTATTACCCACTAAGCCACGAGGGCAGTCAAGTATACACGACCCTCGGCTTCGCAGGCGCTAAAGCCGAAAGGTCGTGAAAGCGAAAGATGACGTCAGTATATTTGTAGTTGATTGAAAAATAATCAGGTTTCAATGTAGCGGGTCGATCTCACCATCATGTTGCTATCTCGCCTTTGTAAAGACTGCACCACATATATACCTAAAAAGTACGTAGAAACTTATCTGACAATATTTGATACGTTACAGTTATGGTCGGGTTTTATTTCCTCCACCTGACGTAATACTTTTCCCATGATGTCCCAACATCATACTCTCGCCGCGACGCAAAGACGGGAGCATTTCGCTGTTTGCTTCCGTTTGGTGTCATAAAACCCGTCACACATCCGGCCCCACTTCAAATATTAATCCGTTGAAAGCTTGAAAGCCTTAACGTTTCATATATCAGAGTAAACCGGCAGGTTATCCTTCCCGAGCCCCACTTTACTAATATTTGTCGAGGAAAGCAAATGGATTGGTGTTTTTTCAATAACTTTGTTTTGAAAGCGAACACTACCTTTTTAATATTTTTCGATTTCATTTCACCGGCGGCGATCAAATGGAAATGTTTTGATGTAGTTGTTGTAATAAATAAATAATAATAATAATAATAATTTTGGATGTTGATTCGACGATCATAGTCCCAATAGTTGTGTCGGCAAACGGCCTTGTAGCGAAAAGTCTCGACCAACATCTCAAGAGACTTTCGCTAGACGGTTGGATTAAGGGTCAGATGCAGAAGGCGGTCATCCTCGACACGGCGCGCATCGTCAGGAGGTTCCTCAGTCTGCAGCCCTAACCACCGGTAGCTTTGGTCCTGCCCCGCTGCTGGCGGCAAACTAGGTTTAGGTTTTTATAATGTTTTTATGTTATTTTATATAAATATTGTAAAAACTTAGACTTAAGGAAATAAAGATATACGTGAATAATAATAAATAAATATTGGTGGACAATTCACACACAACACCATCTGACCCCAAACTAAGCAAAGCTTGTGTGATGGCAGCCAGATAGCTGATATTAATACTTAAATAGTTTTAAATACATACTTATTATACATAGAAACACCCAGACACAGTGCAAACATTTGAATTCATCACACAAAATATTTGCACTGGGTGGGGATCGAACCCACGACCCTCGGCTTCGCAGGCAGAGCTACTACCAACTAAGCCACTAGGGCAGTCGAACAAATGGAACATAAATGTTAGTTTTGTGCGTTTATTTTTGATTACGAAGTATACGTTGAGATATATCAAACTTTTCCTATTCCAGGTATTCTGGCCTTAAACTAGCCTCGTAGATTAGTTGGTAGTTAATCTTCCCACGGAGTCTGATGTCGTGAGTTCGAGTCCATAGCAAAACAAATATATGTCGGCAACAGAGTCTCGCCATCATCATTATTGATCGCATCCTTCGGCTGTGGGCATAGCGGTGGGTAGTGTTGGATGAAAACACGCAAACACAATGGAATTTATTAAGCACAGGTTACAAAGTTCGTCTTATCGCTAAGCACGTATAGTAAAACGCGCGATAGTTCAAGCTCAACCGCTCTGGCCGACTGCCGCACAAGTAGGGATGCCCGTTACGATACGATATATCGGAATATCGATACAGCACTATACGATATAGCGATATTTGATGCGATATTTTGACTATACGATACGCTTCGATGTATCGCATTCTTATAAAAATATCGCATTACCGTATCGTATCAAACGATGTCGGTGATTAATTTCTATAATTTTAAAGTTTATATTACATCATCACTAAAAGATAATAGACAGTGCCATTGAATATATTGTTATAAGTAATAAGATAATGATAACGTCGACAAAATTGTATTAAATTGTTTTATGGAACAAGAACAGCCGGCTTTTGTTTAGACTTGGAGGTAGATTTAGATAAATCTTTGAACTTTGTAGTACCGTCAAATATGATTAATAAATGTAAAGCTTATGTTCTCCTTTTTCATTCCGTTCGTAGCTGAACACACACTTTCCGAAAGCCGTAATAGGTTAAATCCACAGCGCTTATCAAAATTATTATTTTTGCGTTGTTTAAGTGCTGATCAATGGCAATTGTGATTTTTTGCTGTTGAATAAAACTATTTTAAATACATATAATTATTTGTTTCTTTTAAAAAAATAAAGAATATAGTAAAACTACTAAAAAGATAATCCTTTGCACGATATATACTCATTATATTGCATATTAATTGAAAAGCATGCGATACGGTTACGATACGATATATCGATACAAAGGAAATCGATAACATCGGGTATCGATACAACCAAGTTCGATACAGTTACGATGCGATATATCGATACAATACACTTTTTTGGGCATCCCTACGCACAAGAAGTGTCGTGCGACTCGTGCGCTCCGCTCGGCCGGGGGAATGTTGACTCCATCGAACGCAGACAGATGGCGCTTGCGTTCCGCGTTGATGACGACATATATGTGTGTTGATGTGTGCCTATTAATGGTCTGGGTGTTTAACGGAACAAGCAAAAGATGCTCTTGATGGTAGGTTGTAGGTAACACGTCTACCGCCTAACGAACGCCTCTCTTTTCTTTTTGCTTGAATAGATAGAGACAGCAATAGCAAAGCTAAAGCCGATTAAGTTAGGCGGTAGAAGGGCTGATTTGTGCTAAAAACCTAGAGAGTTAAAATGATTTGTCATTCTTTAATTTATCTGGAATTTGAACTTTAGTATCAATAGAGAAAGAACAAAAACTATTTCAAATTTTTAGTAAAAGTGTTTTAAAAAATCTTCATACAATGAAATGTCAACATTTTTAGAAAACTTTACATTTCAAAAAAGTGTGTGTGGTACTTATGTAGGCGCGTAAGAAGTTAATACTAATATATTAAGGCCGTACCCCGAGCAAATTACCTTGAATTATTTCTTACCTCATCGCATACCACAAGAAAGAGCTATAGAGAAACAGTAGCATTTGTCATTGTTTTACGCTCAAATTTTAGAATAAACTCTTTAAAATATCAGAATTTGGTCTTTTGAAAAAATATTTCTACCAAAATGTTTCTAATGAAACTGTCTATCCGTTGGTGTACCTGCAAAATCCAAAAAGAATGGCGTTTTTCGAGTAGATGCATAGAAATTATTATTATTTATATTTTTATGGTTTCGTTTCGAGGAGATTATTAAAACAATAAATCCATTAACAAAAAAAGAAACTACCATTTTGAAGCCAAGAAATTGTAGAAATTTAATGGATTTTACCAGTTGATATTTTTTTTGGCTAGTGAGTAGATAGCTCTGAAAACTGGACAAACAACTCGTTTTGCTGAGGGACGCACCTTAAAAAGTCTAACTTCAACCATAGAATAGATCATATCTTCAACGCAAGAAGTATTTATCTGAAGTTAGTTACAATGTTCACTAAAATGTTGGCTAGCTGACTTTAGGTTGTCGGTTTTGTGACGGTGTGCGAGAGTAGCGTAAAAAAATATCATTAGTTTTTTCTAAGTTACAGCTGGTCTTGTTGGGAGAACGCCGACTGCCAATCCGTAAAGCCCCGGGTTCAAATCCTTCGCCCACCACTGTCTTTTCGAGGACGTGTGCGTTATGCCGCTAACTTAGCGGTAAAGAAATATGTAGTGACGACCTTAGATAAAGTATAATATGTATCCTCTTTGGTGACAACGTGTGTCTAAAATATTTCGTGATGTCATTCACAAACCCGTACCTACTGGGCCAGCGTGGTGGATTATGCCCTTGACTCTCTGCTTGCAAGAGAAGGTCCCGAGTCCCAGCAATGGGAACAATTAGTGGGCTGCGTATGCGTTTATGCTTATCTTATCTTATACCTTTAAACGAGCAATTCTTGTAGGTATAATCTCGGAAACGGCTCGAACGATTTTCATGAAATTATGTATACAGGGGGTTTCGGGGACGATAAATCGATCTAGCTAGGTTTTATTTTTTTAAAACTTCATTTTATGCGCGTTCTTAGACAATGAAAAACTCCTACAATGTCATTAGAATACGATAACTTATTTCGCCGCTGTTCATTAAGTCTAAATGGCTCAGATGGGATATGCTCGCCCTCGGAGTCAACAGGCCCCGGGTCGAATCCTGATGGCTACACTCGTGCTTTTTCTTTTTGTTATTTTTTTTCTGAGAAAGTATGTTTCTTAGAGCCCTTTATAAACGCATTTAAACCGAGCAAAGCTCGGTCAACCAGGTACTTTTATCAAAATCCGCCAAAATTCGAATAACTTCAAAAAGTCCATGAAATCTTCAAACGTTTTGAGCTTCAGTTGTAACTTACCAGATTAAATTTCTAAATGTAGAACGTTAGAGGATTTGTCGGAAAACCATTCCGTGTTTGGCTCGATCCCCTTCGTAATGATCATTTCTTAGTGGATTTCTCGCGGGCTTAGCAAACTTACGTTTTAGTATTAGAGTCTTGTGCAAGAGACTAATGTCAGATTCAAGATACAGGATTATCAAAGCGTGATGGAGTAAATTTATTCTTATTTATTTTACAATTTGATTGATTTTTGCGAAGCTTTGGAACAGTACCTGAGACTTCGTTTCCTGATAGGAACAATTTGCATTAGTGAGTAATGAATTAAATAAAATTAAAGTAACTTACTCATAATATATATTAGACCGCGATGTATACTAATACTGGACAAGTTATGTTTTATATCAATATAGAGTGACGAGACGAGCCTGATAGTAAGCAACTAACGTGCCTGCTACAGAACAGCACAGTGACACGCAGATATTGGAACATGAAGACTAAAATATTTCTTAGCACTACATTAGTCACCCAGAGATATAAGATAGTTTATCTCTATACTCGTAAATTTCACTGGAAACATTGCCCTTCAAACTGGAACACAGTAATGTTTGCGCATTACTGCTTGGCGTTAGAATGTTGTTATGAATACATTTTTTCACACTACACTAAGTAGCCTCAAAAGCTAAAACTAAGTAAAGTGATTATGGGAGCCAGATAGCTGATAAAATAGGTACTTTTGTAATAATAATACATTTTGATGCTACATAGAATACCCATACACAGAACAAATATTTATATTCGTTACACAAAACACACAAGGTCCGTCAAATACACAGCATTTCCATTTTTAGAAGGTGATTAAAAGATAATCTTTGTTTAACAAAAATATAGCCTCATCAAAAACTGAAAAAGGTCCGATTTATAAAGCTAGATTCCCGCAGCAATTACAGGAGCGCAAATATTTAGTTAACAAGTGGGACTTTTCTCCATCTCATTTTAAAACGCGAGCTTTTCAAAGATTTCAATTTAAGCCTACCCACCCTAAGTGGTTTTTAATCTCGGAGATATATTTTGCTGACAATCCCTTTTCTTGGTTGCGCAGTTGCGATAGATCAGAGATCAAAGTCAAAGAGAAGTCAAAGTACTTATAAATATACATAGTATATTCATAAATAAACAATTTACATGTCATTTAATGAAAAAGATAAATAAAAAATATAAAAATTGGCAGGGGCACCAACGATCCGTGGTGTCCAGTCGAGGAGAATAGATAGTATGTCGAGTCCGGCATACCTTGCCATGTCACTGAATTTCGGGCATGTGTAGATGCATTTCCTCCAGATAAAACAAAGGTGTTCTCATACTCTGCTCTCCTGTTCTAAGGTATTTTGTGTTGTGTTGTGGCTGTGATCTGACGTGCTATATTATGCTTTAAGTAAATTTGTTGTGTATCTTATAAATATGTCATCATCAATGCGGAACGCAAGCGCCATCTGTCGGCGTCTGGACGCCACGTGTGTGGACACCCCTGGCTCCGTCTCATGTCAGTAGTTCAGCTCAAACCGTTGGAGCTGCGGCCGAACAGGCACAGCTCCTTCAATACTCCCAGCTCATTATGATTTTTGCGTTGGCTGTGGAGACTATGGGCCCGTGGTCGTCCGACATGAAAAAGTTCTCCAAACAACTATCGAAGCGGTTGGTTCTCGCCTCAGGGGATCCCAGGCTGGCACTTACTTCGCCCAAAACTAAGTTTAGCCATCCAACGGGGGCAACGCTGCCAGCGCTGGGAACCCTGCCGCGCGGCAGCAATCTCGACAGCGTGTTTGATTTATAGAGTTTGTTATAATTTATTGATTGTTGATATTTTCCAACTAATACATTATTTGAAATAAATGAATAAAAAATATAAAAATTGGTGAGGGCACCAACGATCCGTGGTGTCCAGTCGAGAAGAATAGATAGTATGTCGAGTCCAGCATACCTTGCCATGCCACTGAATTTCGTGCATGTGTAGATGCATTTCCCCCAGATAAAACAAAGGTGTTCTCTTGTGTTGTGGCTGTGATCTGACGTGCTATATTATGCTTTAAGTAAATTTGTTGTGTATCTTATAAATATGTCGTCATCAATGCGGAACGCAAGCGCCATCTGTCGGCGTTCGATGGAGTCAACATTCCCCCGGCCGAGCGGAGCGCACGACACTTCTTGTGCGGCAGTCGGCCAGAGCGGTTGAGCTTGAACCGTCGCGCGTTCTACGATACGTGTTTAGCGATAAGACGAACTATGTTACCTGTGCTTAATAAATGTTTTCATCCAACACTACCCGCCGCTATGCCCACCGCAGAAGGATGCGATCAATAATGATGATGGTGGACTCTGTCCTCTGTCGCCGACAAATACATATCTGAACTATTGGGAAATGATATCCAAACTACTATTTAAAATTGGCTTATTATTTTATCGATTGTAATGATCACGCCTACGAAAATTTAGATATGATTGAATAGAATAGAATAGAATAGAATAATTTTATTGACATATTTAAACATTCCATTAACATTTCTTACATTAATAGGTTGCAAAACAATGAATAACAGGGCTTAAATATGTCTCGTCAAAATATACAATTAAACAATTAATACAATGTTGCTGTAAAGGGCAGTTGTTTCAATTTCAAAATTCAATTATTTCCTATAAATGTGATACGTTTCATAATATAAAAATAGTAGGAATGCACAGTTCGATTACGTCATTATTTATAAAACATTGTCATCATATTTTGTACATGTGTACTCATTAATGCTGTACAGCGTTCTCTCCAATAGAAGTTCTTTCAGTTTGTTCATAAAAGCGGTGTCATTAGGGATTGCCTTCAAACCTTCGGGCAAATGATTGTACAGAATACGCCCCATCTGTATAGGTGACTTCTTCGCAATAGTCAACCTGGAGGACCCTATTGGGTTTAAAACAGTCCGCTTCAGTCCTGATCTCCTATCTTGCATCTCAACTGACACAAATTTATTAAGATTGTACCTAATGTACTTTATAACTTCTAATATATAATGTGCAACAGATGTCAGTATTTTATAATGTTTAAAGTGTTCCTACAACTCTCCTTAAATTTAGCACCGGCTAATACTCTTATGGCTCTCTTCTGCATTTTGAGGACTCTCTGAAAGTCTGTAGAGCATCCCCAGAAAACTATGCCATAAGTCATTATTGAATGGACATAAGAGTAGTAGATTTCCTTTAAATTTTCAGGCGATGTTACATATTTTAATTGCTTAAGAGCGTATACACCTTTTGCCATCTTTTAGAAGTGGCTTCTATATAGCTCTTCCAAGATAGAGCGGGATCGATTTCAAAACCCAATAGACTTACATTTTTAGTAGTTGTAATTACCGTGCCATCTGGCAAGTTAACGGAAACATTAGTTTGATTTGGGGATTTTAAATTAAAATACATTATATTAGTTTTGTCTGCATTTAGACTAAGCCCGTTGTTGTGAAACCACTCATCAAATTTTGAAATGGCGCACTTTACTTTCTCATATAGATCCACTTCCGTAACTGCTGATAATATTATTGTAGTATCATCTGCGTACTGGATGACTTTGCCATCTACATCTAGCATAGCCATGTCATTGACAAAATAAACAAAAGCGTATTTCCCAATGAGGATCCTTGGGGACTCAATATTTGGACACCGAGAGTTCGATTGTTGTTGTTTATCATTAACTTTTACGTTTACTGTTTGACATCTATTCGTTAAAAAGGATTCTATAAGCTCTAAGCTCTGGTTATTGATTCCGTAAACCATGAGCTTCTTAATTAGAAGCTCATGATTCACGGAATCAAAAGCTTTCGACAAATCCAGAAATATAGCAGCTACCTTATTCTTACTGTCCATGCTCTGAATGATATTCTGCGTGAAATCATGCATAGCAGTTATCGTCGACCTACCCTTTCTGTAAGCATGTTGAGACTCTGAAATTATTTTGTTTCGATTTAAGTATGCCATGAGGTTTTCCGACATCACCGATTCGACGAGTTTCGAAAAGGTAGGTACAATCGTAATCGGTCTAAAATTTTTTACACATGACGTGCCACCCTTACCTTTATAGAGTGGGGTTAGTCTCGACTTTTTTAAAAAATCAGGATAGAATTTTGACTGTAGAATATTGTTAGTCAAAAAGGTGAAATGGTCGCAAATGTATTCCATTATACAAAACAAAACTCTACCGGATATACCATATAGGTCTTTTGTATCTGACACCTTAATCTTATTTTTTGCGATCGTCATCAACAATTCATTAGACACAGTTTCGAAATTGAAATCATCCTGTACTTGGACTTTACCTGCAAGAAATTTCAATGCTTTTGAAATGTCTGGAGAAGAATTATGAGATAAACTGTCGGCAATAGACACGAAAAACTCGTTTACGTATTCGGCTATTTTTCCTTGGGGTACAAATAAATTAGTTGAGCTATCTATGAGGTTCCAATTCCATTTTTTCAAATTTTTGTTTGTCTCTTCTTTAATTACATTCCACACTTCTTTTTTGGGGTTTTTGGAATTTGTTATTCGATTTTTAACATATTCCTCTTTTTTTATTTTGACTTTATAATCCCTAGTATGTATCTTCTTTTTTATAAATATTCCCGATAATTCAGGGAACTGACGTTGGAGTTGATACAGGTCATGAATATCTTGCTGCAAATTTATTATTTCATTACAGATCCATGGACATCGATCCTGAAGTCTAATTCTAGTTTTTGTCAAAGGGAAGAAAATGTCAAAATTCCAAAGAAATTTCGTAATAAAATTTCTGAAAGTATCTACATCGTAAACTTTAAATATATCATCCCAGTCATAGGCGAGCATCGAGTTACAAAATTCCATTATCTTGAACTCGGTAAAGAAACGCTTTTCCATGAAACCGTATTTCTGTACAGTGCGACCCTGAAATTTTACATTAACGAGCTGAGCGTCGTGATCGGACACTGCAGTGGCTAAAGGAATAATATTAAAATTTGTACATTGAATGTTCGTAACTACACAATCGACTGATGTCTTAGAATTATCTTCATATCTTGTTGGGAAATCCACAGCATTTCGATAGCCACAGGATTCAATATGTCGTTGATTTTGTTCTATTCAAAGACTGTACTAGGAAATTGATGTTCCAGTCACCGGTCAAAATTACACTTCTATTGGAGAGGCTGCCCAGCAAGTCAAATAATTTCTTTACTGTATTGTATAAAATTTTAAAGTTACCTTTACCCGTTCTGTACATACCCACTATTACAATCCTATTCGAATGCACATCTATCTCCACAGACGCAAACTCACAGTGGAATTCAACAGACAAGTCATCCACTTTCTTAAGTGGCTTATAAGTCAATTCATTGCTTACAAATATTGACACGCCTCCGTGGACACGTTTTCTTCTAATGAAATAGTTAGCGTGGTTATAACCCTGCATCACAATATTATTAACATTGTTTTCATTAATAATAATTTTCCAATATAAATACACAGAGCTCAACTTAGTGTTGTTTACCTGGCTGGTGTTGCCAGAAAAAAAAAAAAAAAAAAAAAAAAAAAAAAAAAAAAAAAAAAAAAAAAAAAAAAAAAAAAAAAAAAAAAATAAAAAAAAAGAATGTGCGCCCACGGGCGTTAAGGCCAGGTAGTTCTGTCAAATTAGGCATTTAACGCTGTCTTGTCTCGCGACCGTCACCGACCGCGGAATCAGTGCCACAGTGCAGAAATAACTTTACAATATTTGACTATGTAATTTGAACTCATTTTTTGTTCAAGATTTGTTTATACTAGTGATAACAATTTTGTGAATAGTGATAAGAGTTTTTTTGATATATGAACGAAGAAATATTAAATTTATCTATACTCGTAGATATACAAAACTCAACCTTTTCTTTTGGTCACACTATAAGTTGAGAACAGCTTTTCCAATTTCATGCACCTTTTAAAATGTTTCCTAATAATTCACAAGTTCGTCAAACATTAAAAAAAATGTGCTGAAACGTAATGAAAGGCCAGTAAAAATAGAAGGATTTTTGTTCAACTTTGTACAAAATTTCTAATCCAATTTTTTTCTGAGGTAAAGATCACTTACTGAGCATAAAATTACAAAATGCTCACAGATCCAGGTAGAGCTTCAAACGCCAATTGAAAAAAAATGTTTTAGTAGATATTTTGGAAACTATATATTTTGACAATAATTGTAGAAAATAAAATTTTGCATCTTTTGTTGCTAGCAAACTTTTTTTTTGTTAAACTTACCGTTTACGATTTATAACCCATTCAATGATACGACTGCTATGATGCCGATAATAGTGGATGAAAATGATGTTGTCTACGATGGAACTTGTTACTCTAATAGAAACAAGCACAGTGTACCTCGTAACCCCAAGGTTCGAACCTTCGACAAAAACCCACTCTGGCAATGCGTTTCACAGCTTAGTTGTTCTTATTACAAAAGTGGAGACCAAACTCTTCGTTCAACTCTTCAATCATGATGATGAACGGTGCTGTTTATTCGAGCAACGAGCAATATGATAGAATAACTTTAATTTAAAAACCCCGACTACAAAAAAAACTACACGTAAAAAAATATAACCTACTATCTAAGGACGCTTTGGCGAGTCAGACTAGTCTTAGAATATCTTAGTTACCAAAATCCATCCAGCCGTTTGGAAGATATGTGGAAATAAAAGATTTACAAACATAAAAGATACGCGCGAAAAACATAACCCTTCTTCCATTCCGGTAAAAAGGGACATGTTTATGCTAATGGAACAGAATTCACATCTTATTATTTTTACA
The DNA here is from genome assembly GCA_017562165.1 of Ectropis grisescens. Classification (NCBI taxonomy): domain Eukaryota; kingdom Metazoa; phylum Arthropoda; class Insecta; order Lepidoptera; family Geometridae; genus Ectropis; species Ectropis grisescens. The sequence continues at coordinate 26,053,051 of CM029781.1, read as the reverse complement.
TTCTTATCATCAAATTTGACATAATAAATCGTAATCGGTAAGTTCGAAAAAAAAGTTTACTGGCAACAAAAGATGGGAAATTTTATTTTCTACAATAATAATAGGCTTTATAACTTTTTTCAAAATATCAGCCAAAAACGTTTTTTCGAGCTGGCGCTTAAAGCTCCACCTGGATTTGTTATTATTTTGTGATTTTATGCTCAGGAAATGATTCTAAACCTTATATAAAAATACGAATCGGAAATTTAGTGCAGAGTTAAATTCTACGAGTAATTTTACTGCCTAAAAGGCTTCTTATCAAATTTGGTCGAGTGTCTAAATTTCTATGAACAATATTAACATTCTCATACAAAAAAAAAGAAAAAACAATAAATTTTGATGGTGTCACAAACTTGGAAAAGAAATAAAAAAATAAAAAAATTCTAACAAAACCGTACGTGTATCTATGGAAAGGTGTTCAAAATTATATTGAAGTTCCTAACAGTTTTTTCTAAACTGAATAGTTTGCGCGAAAGTCTCTTCCAAAATGGTAAAATCTGTATGTGAGGACTTTTCTTCCAAGTACTAAGTACCTTACTACCAAAGAATTTACCTAAATGGTAGATAATGCAAGTTAGGTATCATTTATGATACCTTACTTGCATTTATATTAGGGAATTTACGCAGGGGATTTCTCCCCTCTCATTATTTCCTTATGATATCTGATTTAACGGACGAATATTTTACCGATGCTTATCTATTTTCCATTGCATCCGCATTGAAATTTTTACTGATGTGGTATCGACGTCAGTTTTTTGAGACTCCCTTATTGGTCTACAACATAAAGTAAACAGCGTACTAATTAGTATCAGCGTCTATTTGCAATTCCAATGAAAACGGTATCAAAAATCAAGATCATAGCGTGCTTCACTAGTAATACCTACTGATATTGTTATACTGTGGCACTATGATCGTACTCGTAATATTTAAAATTTATCGGTTGTCAAAATTGCAAAATCAAGCACAGGCCCGTCGTCCGTGAGCGCCGAAACGCGACTGATCAGGCTGGCCGAACGGCGCGCTATATATATGGTAGATATTAAAACATAGTGAATAACTGATACTTTTTATCAAGTCAAACTCTGCGAATGCATCTATAACTTTTTAGTGGCTTTCGTTGAGTACAAAAATTTAGTAAAAAAATTCATTAGTTTAGTCATAAACTTGAAACAACTTTTTGAAAAGGGGTAACTTTGGGATTTTTTTCTATCAAGTAAAATTAATTTAATCGTGTTACTGACTGCGAATTGCACTAGATTAGATCCTTAACTAATACATATATTTTTTTCAGAGTTGAAAACACTATTTTAAAGGTCTTAAAGTTGTTTTAAAAATTCAAAATTACGGCCCACACGCCCTTAAAAGGTCATGCAAGTCGCATGGGACTGAGTCCCGTAGAATCAAGTGTGCAACGTTTCTGGTCTCTCTCCATTGGGCGTTAGTTACGTAATGTAATTACATAATACGTCTGCTGCAACGGAAGCATAGTAGAAAAATACTACTAAGAATTTAAACGTCTGTGTTGTAGTTTTAGAATAACGATAAGTCGGAACTTATACAGAGCATGGAGTTACCGTCGGAATTCATAGACATGCCAAAATTATTTAGACGCATTGAGTACTTTTTGTCAGGGAAAATTGTATGGGTCTAATAATATGTATTTTTGGGAGATAATATTTTTTATGAGATGGCCGAACCATACATTCAGTCTATTGTTTATCTACTTGGTCTGACTGGGACCAGTGTCCACCAGACAGTGTTTTCAAAGTCATGTGCGTAATACCACAGATCAGAAAATAGTTACTTCGTAACAGATGCATCACTGCCATACAAAAGCGCAAATACCTACACGATAATAACCTAAACTTTTGTAAACTACTTACCTACTGTTACTTGCAAGCAAAAATACACCTTTGCATAAGCACGCAGAGCTGAGAATACCGTGCGCCCCGTGTGACTTGTCGTCTGCTTACGTCACTGACCAAACGTGCTAGGGTTGTACGAAATATGATAAGATGATAAAATAACCAAACTGCAAATTGTAATTTTCTTTATTGTTTGTTTATTTAAACGGAATATAAATGAAAAAAAAAATATTATCTCAATAACGAAAACCAAATCACAAGAAAAGCTACAAAATCTAGCGTCTACCGCCTTAAAGTTATTAAAAACAGTTTCACTCGCTCCCGGATGTTAAATACAAATCGACAATAAATAAATACAAAGAATACATGTATGAGACAATAAAAAGGTACAATTAATGCTAGTCTGAACTAGATCCCACACTATGGTGACCTGTTTTGTGGGATCCAGGCTAATTTTATGCAAGTAAAAAATTGGCATAAACGATTAAAAAAATAGATATTTTTATTTTAGTTACAAACAATTAAATTTTCTCCGAAAAAACAAACTTTCAGATACTCGAATTCTAGAATTTTATAATTTTGGCTAAGTTTATCATCACGTCATACAGATATAATAGATATATTAAATGTATATATATACTTATGCTTTACATACCATTGCAATTTTTCCAACATACAACCGAATTGAGAACCTCCTCCTTTTATGTCAATTAAAACTATTACTTATATGCCTTAAATTAAGAAACTTGCTCATTAATTATATATTTTATCTTTACACTTAAATTAGAGTGGGTACAATTTGAAATAAGATTAATTACTACATTTTAGTGTATTGCTGTTGCACCCATCCACAATACAATAACGCCGCGACATTATTTATGCGCACACTCGGCGTTCGTACGCACAGCTCGGGCAAGCGGCCGGCGCCCCTGTGATTTTAGTACGCCCGGGTGGACCCGAACGAGTAGGTTAATATCTCGCGCCGTATAGCGAGTGGTGAGGGTGTGGTAATACCCTTAACTTAAAACGGTAATAGTGAATATCGTGAGGCAATCAATTCCTAGAATATTACAAGATCGTGTGTCATGCTACTAGACCGCTCTGACCCAACGTGGTGGATTTCGACCTATTCTCTTTTTGTAAGAGAAGCTCGCGATTTCCAGTTGTGGGAACATTTAATGCTTATGCTTTATGCATCAAAATTATTATCGTATAATACGATATAGTCTTTAAGCTTAAATATTTCTGTAACTAAAAGAGTAAGTACTGAAACTAAATTGAAAATCTAGAGCGTATCTATCTCAAAGGCTCGAGATAAAGCAAATAAGAATTCGCCCAAGTTCAATAAGGTTTTCTGGTTTTATTTGATTGAGATGTTTTCAATAGACATTGAGCTGATTTGTTCTGGAAAAATATTTATTATAGAAAGGAACTTGCATTATTTATTTTTATTTGTCGGTTTCTTCATTGGTAGTCGTTAGTTTTCGACGAAAAGAAAGTTACATTTGAGGGTATTTGAGAGAGTGACAGAACGAAATTGTGAAAGTGTGACGTATAGTATTCATATTCATATAACAAAAACAAAACTAAAAAAAATTATTAACCCCTGACTACCTCGGATTTGTAATTTGTACAACATTCTACTAGTCAAGGCCTTTCATTTGATACCCATATTGAGGGAGTTGTGAAAAATAAATGTATTTTGTCATTTTGTAGTAAAGGCCATCTTGGATTTAAAATTTGTCATAGTGCATAGTATTCTACTAGTCAAGCCCTTTCATTTGAAACCCGTATTGATATAGTGAAAAAATATATTTAGTTCGCCATTTTGTGGTGGCGGCCATCTTGGATTTGAAATTTGATAGAGCGTGTAAATTTATGAAATCAAAATATAAAAAGCTTTCTTGTTTGTTTCGTCTGTTTAATAAAATGGAGGTGCAAAGGTGCATTTATGAAAAATGGCAACAAATCATAAAAACTATTACAAAAGTTTTGTAACCACTGCTAGAACACTCAAAGGTCAATAAACTTTATTGTCATTCCATCTGGCATGAACTATAGTTTCGTATTTATAACACTTCATAGAAGAATTTACTCGTAGGATTTTTACCTATAGGAGTTCCTCCAGTAAGCCAGCCGGGTGCCCAGCCAGCCCCCAGTCCTTTCCTCTGCCTCGCCAGGAGTTGCACCGTCAGAGCGTACGTCACCAACATCACGATGAGAGGAATGTAGAACGAGATGATGGACCCGATGGCCTTGTACAGGGGATCGGGTACCATGCACGAACCTCCGATCAGCACCGATTCTGCGTTCTGGATAGAAAAAGGTTAATTTACGAGTAGGTTCTGTTTCAGAATATTTTTAGGTTCTGCTGTAGACTAATTAAATGTGACGTGGATGAATGAAATTCAATGCAGGTTCTCAAACTTTATTCGCTGTTATTAAGTAGGTAAAATGATGATGATGATGGTGATGGTTATTGCGTTGATAATTATGATGATGAATTAAGCGATGACCTAGTACCCGCTAGTGTTGTTCCAATAGGAAACAGAATTAAATAATATCACTCTATATGTTAAAAACTAGCAGCTCCTTGCAGTTGTATGGAGTAGTAACCGTTCTCGTAATTTTATTGTGATAAAAATTGGTATATGTGATGTTAACGTGTTTCCGTCATGAAAACATATCTGTTAAAGATATTAGGTTCACAATTTGATGTAAATTTTAACCCATTTTTCACTTAAATCTATTATTCTGAAAAGGACTTACTACATTGTAAGAACTGAATTAATCAGACTGAAATTTGGAACTCAGACAGAAGATACTAAAACAGCTCTGGAATAAAACATAGCGTATGTGCTCTTTATATTAATTTGAATAATACTAAGTTCCTCAGGGAATAGTCCTTATTTAAATTCTAGATTCAGATGTTAGTTTTATTTCAGCCAATTTTCATTCAGATCGTATCGTTTTTTGATGACTTATCTTGGCAAATATTTTAGACAGCGTGATTTGGATGTACAAATAAAAAGCCACCTCTCGGCTCCGTCAATAGTGAGTTGAGTTTAGCCCACTGATCACTGTTTTTTATATAATATAGAGTGACAAAACGCGCAAGACATCTCCCTGATGGCAAACAGTTTATCACGCTCAGTGCCACGCAGCCATTTGAACTTGTAGAGTCCAAATCACTACCTATCACTGCACTGCGCTCATCACCCAGATATATAAGGTCATTTCTATTTTTATTTTGTATTTTCTTTTGGAAATAATTATTCCGAAACATTGTTATATCAGCATATAAGAAATAATAAATCCAGCCACAGATTTTTTTTGGCCACGTGGTGAAACTTTTCATTTAAAAACTAAGCATAGGGAAAATGAGATAGCCTTTAATAAATTCATTCATCTTTTTTACAATGCCAATTAGTAGAAAGCGTCAAGTCAATGTCAACAATTGTTTTACTTGTCCTTCCGATTTGTACATTGCCAACGAATTTACTAATTTGCCCACTGAAGTTAGGTTAGGTTTTTTTATTTGAATGCATGCCACAATTTTTATAAATCCCAAAAAATAACCGCTTTGCTGAGTTATATTTAGAGTGGCTTACATAGAAGAAAACTAGGAAACTATTATTGAGACGCGCGTTGGTTGTAGCCGACTTACTAATTTAGAAGTTAACTTATATATTCTTAGGCAAATAATGGGATTAAAAAGAAGTTTATTTAATTAACACCCTTAGCATAGGTATTACTGTACAGTAGAATAACTATAAAGGGTGATAATTTCCCAGACGAACTATAAAGAGTTCTACTACCACAAATTGCGTGTAGAGTTTGTTCTAGGTATATCTACTCGTATTTTTTGTAAGTGTGTTTTATGTATGTATCGTAAATACGTATTAACAATTACATTTGCATTATTTGGGCTATCTGACTTCCATAAAACCTAATTTTAGAACTTTTATTTAGTTTCGTCTAGAATCTAGATGAATCTAGATAGTGTTGGTGGGCAGTGGGCCGGCCAATTTTGCCACATACCCGAGTTGCGTGCTGTACTCATACTCATAGTAAGAATAAACGGGTTCTGGAGTAGAGACCCCGAATCTGTAGATATCGTGAAGCACCCCCGGAGACTGGATGGAGCAACTATATACAAAAGGCAGCAGCTAGTGGCGGTTAGAAACGTAAGTGGCGTATTATAGCGTCCAGCAGTAGATGAATACAAACAAATAATAATGAGTGTTGTGTAAGAAATGTCTACAAACGTTTATTTATTCGAAGCTACTACAAAATTAGATTCTCAACTATAAACAAGTTTGTAAACAATTCTGTGACAAAGCTTTACACTCTTTGTGACGCAAATTCGCTCAGCATCGAAACAATGAATCGCCGGAGAATTTCAATGATTTCAATTAATTTAATTGAATTGTATTGTGCTCGGTATAAGCTGGCCATCGATAACGAGCCATTGTATCGAGGATCGATTGTTAACACCCAATCACGTTATAGGCACGAGAATGTTTACGTGAATTTATTCATCAAATAAAACTAATTATGAATCTAGTGCCATATTACAAATCCTGACTAAACATTTGACAAATTTATTAATAAAAGTTAGGTATGTTATTTAGGAATTAGTTATTGCATTTATCTTTTAAACAGCAAGAATATTATAGAAAAAAAAGATTGAACACAAACACGAAAATAATAACGTACCTATTAAAAGTTACACAAGGTTCCTGGTTGGGTCCCATGGACCCGTAGGCTAAGAAATCACTTATAATTTTAACAAGTTTGCATTGCAAGCTGCAAGAGTGATGACAAAATAGTATCTAGTCTACTTCCTGAAGCTTAAAAGTGCAGCCGGCTTGGTTGAGAACTGAATGTAATATTGTCAAGTTCTTGAAGTAACTGTTCTGTTAGACCCACCACGCACTATAATTAACCCTTGATGCTATGAGTAATATTATGTGTACCACGGGAAAAACCGTGGTGGCCCGCTAGTTAATTAAATAAGTATATATTTGAGTACATTTGCGTATTTCAAAGCATTATAAGTAGAACGCGATTATTACAGCAGTACACGATTTCTGCCTTAGCTGACTCAAGAATGATCAACGAAAGTTAATAAATCCCAAACTTTAAAGTTTAATTTCAAATTTCTATTAACTACCAAATTCACACGGCTGTTTCACAAACTTTAACAAAAGTCACGTCCTTAGAAGAAGTTTTAAGTTGATTTCCACACAGTTTCCACAGTAAGAACATTATACACACCATTTTGAACAACTTTAAGTGTGGAACTACATTTGAATACAAGAAACCGAACTGTCGTACAAGCGAACTGGAAATTTGCCAAAATTTCGAGAATTATTATTATTTAATAGGAATGTTAGACTTGAAAAAATGTCGAGAATAGTTAGTGGTTGTTTTACTCAAATGTGAAAGCAAATTCAGAAAAATTTAGATAACATTTTTTTTTATTTCATACTTGGAAATTGTCCGGAATGCTGTATTTATGGTAGGCTTATTAAATACTAACAGCACCCTGTGACTTTACGCGCGTTGTTCCTGTTATTTTCTCGTGATTAAAAGTAGCTTTTGTGTTATCTATGTCCTAGATTTCATCCAGATCCTTTCAGTGTTTACGCGAAAGAGTAACAAAAATACAAACATTCACATTTGTAATATTAGTACGATTAATAAAATACGTAAGAACTTAATGCAATACAATTTTTAACTTCTTGATACATCTGCTATTAAAAACATTCCAATTCATTGTTTATCTTATTTATTATCAAATAATTACTACGACTATAATTTAAGTTATTATGTCACAAAATAATAAAGAGTAAATTAATTAATTTTTCATTAAACAAGATTGAAAATTAATCAATGTATCTAGGGGCACGGCAGTGCCCTCGCCATTATTTTTACAAACATATTTTTGCGCCCATTTATTACAAAGTATGTAAATCACATAGTAAGGAATGCGTTTTACACGATGCGGCACATCGGGCTATCGTCTCATCTAATATTAGTCCAATATTACCTATTTCTCCTCATTTTCATCAAATTAACCAATTGATTGAACATAACGAAATTGGTATATACCTAATATCACTTTAGAAACAGACGTTCTAGTTCATTAATCATTTATTAGACTTATAGAGGTCCATTAGCGCTACAAATTAAACAGTAGAGTCTCATAGAGCATTGTAAGAGGATCCTAAATTGATTTTCAAAGTAAGTATCGCAAGTACTTCTGTGAAGTTAATGAAATGGCTCGTAAAACAAGACTATGTAATTTTGACTCCTTATAAGTTTCTGTGCAGAAATACAATGTTGCAAACACATAATTGAGACGAAGGCTGGTTCAAGAATATACCATTGTAATAGGCATGACGACAGGTCCTGCAATTATATTAAATTATTTGATATAATTACAGTATTTTAATAGAATAAAATATAGACCAATTTTAATTTTGATGTATTCTAGTTTAACTTACTTTATGATCATTTAAAGCTGGATGGGCTAGTCCATTTTAAAGGTACGAAATTATTAGAAATTGTATTTACCACTGGATAACCCATTCAATTTCAAGTTACTTTTGTTATGAAACCAGTTTCCTAAATGCAATGTTTAATATAGCTACCATACAAACTTTACGCGCGACGCATAGTTAATACGACAGTGTGACGTAACGCTTCTGTAGTGATTTGTATGAAGCGTTTTGGGAGAGTCCAAAATTGTGATTTTAAAATCGTGATATCACGGGAAGTTTTTACGATAACAAAGTAATTCTTTCACCTATGTTTCAGTTAATGAGTAGCCTTTTAATGGCACATTAAATGAAAAAATGAGTCGTCATGCTTAAACCGTCAGTTAGGTAATGGAAAAATATGGAACACGTATTTTTTGTTTTATCAAATTATACAAAATCGTCAAAAATAATTACCTATATAGATCCTCAAACTTCGGAAGGGGGGGTTGTGACGTCACCTTTTCGTAAAGAATGTACTATAAAGTAGAGTGAAACTGGAAACTTCTAAGCCCTGTATGTATCTTCGTTGTACTTTTTATTTGTGAAATAATACAGTCACAATATTTTTTAATCGCATTGATGGACTACGTAATTCTTTTTTTTGTCATCTTGCCTATAGCCATATTGTCATTTAGTTATTATTTGGTAGTAAGTCACAATAGATGCCACTAAAAATATGGCAGAGTTCGACCAGATGTCGATGGTTATATCTAGTCATTCGTTTTTTTTTGTTTTATAAAATTATTACAAAGCGACAAAGATAATATTATTAGCTAAGTATATAATTTAAAGATAATAATATTGCTCCTCAGACTTCGGGAGTGGGGTTTGAGTACACTTTATAGAACATTTTGTACAAAAAGATACGTCACTTTTTCGTAAAAAATGCACTATAAAGTGACGTCACTGGAAACTTCTAAACACTGTCTGTAACTTCGTATTTTTTTATTTTTGAAACAACCTAACTAAAACGGTTACAATGTTTTTTAATTGTACTGTTTAATTGTTACTACTTAGTAATTAGTTTGCTAACAAGTCACACACACTATTACACCCTCACCCTCTCATACACTCACATACTCACTCATACGCCCATTCTCATATCGTTTTATGATTTTTATCGATGTTGGTCCCTATGTATTTTAATGCTTATAATTTCATCTCGGTTGTAAGTTAAATCACTCGTGTGCCGTCAGGGACGAACCTCATGAAGTCTAAAATTAAAACTACCCACCCACAGGACAAGCCTAGCTTAGTGTGGGTGTTTTTGAAATTATGGGCATTTTGTATTACACTAATAGATAAGATATCTCTGTACTTCTTATGCTTATTTGTTATTTTAGTTGAAATAAATTTGATTTGATTTGATTTAATTACATGTATGTGGAAATTATTTCAAAATATTTACTATTCTTTCTATTGAATTCTGAATTCTGATGCATTCAAAACCAATTATAGTAAAGTGTTTTTGAAACGAAGTTCCTTACGGCGTAGGAAGAGATTTTACTCACAAGCGAACTGGAATGAATGTGTGACTCACATTCCGCTGCGGGCGTTCGTGCGGGGTACACGTGTCGCTCCGTCCGATCGACCTCTCGCTCACACACGCGCCTTCTCGCTCAGGCGCTGTCTTCGTCCGAGTTCGCAGAGCTCCGTGACTTCGGGCCTCATAGCTGCGTGTCGCCGCGGCTACGCGTCTTCGGGCACCTAGCTGCGTGTCGTCGTGCGGCATCGGGCACCGAGCAACGAGCTGCGAGTCGCCGCTTCAAAAGTACGTGCACGTGTGCCAGCGGGCTCCCTCCGTAGGGAGTCTGGTCGCACGCACACGTGTCGACGAGCCCTTTTCAGGGCTCGAGTAAATCGTACAAACAGCTCTTCTCAGAGCTAGGCGGCCTTTCTCCCCGGCCGCCACCCTCCGTTTCGCTTACGTACAACGCCTCTCGTTGTACGTAAGTATTTTCCCTTTTGTCACTAGTCGGTCCGCGTGCCGTTAAGAGGCTTCACCTCCATTCCTCCCGCCCGTAATCCTCCGTGCTGCGTAGCGCAGCATGGAGGAGCATCAGCTCTCCTCGCGCGGGTCAAGCGCCTGTATGTCGACGGAATATCCCGGCGGCGAAGGCCTTGGCCCAGCGCATCGCCGGGTCCAACCCCGGCGCCTGCCCTCCCGAAACGGTGGCCGTTTTCCGGAAGATCTTCGGAGCTTTCGAGGATGGCCGCCTTTCGTTCCTCCCTGCCCCGCCCCGCCCCTGCCCCGCCCCGCCCCGCCACTTCATGGCGCGCTCTCGGCTCCAAATGGAGGCTGCTCCGCCGCCGCCCGCTCGATTCCCGGCCCGTCCCCTGGGTCTCAAGCGGCGACTCCCGTCGCCGCCCGTCCGACTTTCGCTGACTTCTCCTTCGAAGAAGAAGAAGAAGTCGAAGTCAAAACTAAGACCAAGGCTTACCGCCCTGGTACTAAGCCTTCCGCCGCACCCGTCCGCGAGTCCTCTAGGGACCGCGCTGCTCGTGCGGATCGCGTGCGATCTGCCGACAGCGAGGCCTCCGTGAGGAGTCGCTCTCCGGCCCCGCCGGTCCCTCCTCCGCGGCCGTGTCCGATATGGACACGGCCGTGTCCGACGTCTCCGACTCTGACGACGGGTTCACGCTCGTCGGCAAAAGCGGAAGCGCTCGCGCCCGATCCCGGAGGCTTCGCCCCCCCCCTCCCCTCGTCCGGTCCGCCCGCCCCGGAGTTCATCCTTCGGGACGTCTCCTGCTGGGAGAAGGTTCGCCCTCTCCTGCAGGAGGTCGATGCGGGCTTCCGCTCGTGGTCATCGCCTGGGTATCCAGGTGAACCTCACGACGCCTGATGCGTACCGCAAGGTCACGCGTCAGCTGTTGGAGGACCACGTCCCCATCCACACTCATCCTCTCGAGGATGAGAAAGTCCTCCGCGTAGTCATACGCGGAATCCCTAAGGAGTTCGGTGTCGGTCTCGTACGCACCGATCTCGAGACCCAGGGCCTCCCAGTCCGCACAGTATCCCGCATGTCCTGCGGGCGTACTAAAGTGCCACTCAACCTGGTGCTCGTCGTCTTGGATAAGACGGTCGCGGGCAAACAGGTCTTCAATCTCAAGACGGTCATGGGCCTTTCGGGCCTGACCGTCGAAGCCCCGCATAAGCGGGGCTACCCCTCCCAATGTCACCGGTGCCAGGAGTACGGACATGCGTCCCGCTACTGCGCCGCCCCGGCCCGCTGCGTGAAGTGCGCCGGAGGTCATAGTACCTCCGAGTGCAAGCGCAAGCGGGACGACCCCTTCCCGCCCTCCTGCGTTCTCTGCGGAACCACGGGACACACCGCGAATTATCGCGGGTGTCCTAAGGCTCCCAGAGCCGCGCCTGGACCCCTCAGGTCCCAACCCCGGCGCCCCGCGCCCCCCCCGCAAAAAGCGCGCGAACGCTTTGTTCCCGCGCAACCGCCCGCGTTCACCCGTGGTCGTTCCCATGCCGCGCGCGCGGCCCCGCCCCTGCTCCCTTGTCGCGCCTGCCCCTGCCCCGGCCCCTGTGGCCGCCGCAGCGCAGGCGCCGTCGACCGAGCGTCCCGCTCGTCGCGACCCGAGGCCGCAGGCTCCCGCCAGCGCGCCTTCGTCCATTCATGAGGAACTACGTTTCCTCATGAACATCTCCTCATTATCGACTTTGACGAGGTTAACCTCGTCATGTCGAAAATAAGAACAGGTGACTTACTGCAAGCAGTAAGTGACCATAGCGAGTTTTTCGCTAAACTCCGCTCTTTAGCCCTGTCCGCTCCCTCTCTCCCCGCTAGGCCGTAGGCGCTACGCTCGCTCGATAGTGACCGCCGCGAGGTCCCGGGTTACCGGAACGTTACCGCCGCCGCCGCGGTGGTGGCGGGCACGGGCCGGTCCTCGGCTCACGGCGGTCTAGACAAGCCACTTGTGGTATAGGCGCCGGATACCAATGGCACCCCGATCACCTCACCGGCGAGGTTACCGGGTCTCCCTAATCCATCAGCGGATTTTAGTCATTGTTAATAATAAGTCAGCTGACATTAGAACTTTCACAAAGCCTCACCCGCCTTTAATTCGTCTCTTAATAATCAGTCCGAAGACAATATCTGAATTATTAGTATTAATAATCAGTCAGATGACAATTAGCTAATTCCCATATAATAATCAGTCAGCCGACATAGTCGTTCTAAAACAAAACTAAGCCAGCCGGCAAAGTCTCTCTTGCATTTTCCCCAATAATAAGTCAGTAGACATAGTAACTCGCGTAGTAGTACCGGGTTCGGTTCCCGTCACGACCCGGTGGTGTGGCAGTAACTCTGTCAATAGGCACTAAGTGCCGAACCTTGAATTTCTCCCCGGTGACAGCGCGAGCCGAGGCCGTGCCGTCTAGGCGCCCTCGCGTGAGTGAGATAGTCACCGTACCCGCGTCACTGCCCTCCGCGACATGCGGTTCACGGGCGCACTACGTCCGATAGCGCTCAGCTAGAGTGCTTATGTTTTCGGTATGTATGTATGAGTTAGATAGCTAGGTAGATAGCTCTCTCTCTTAGTTCGATTTTTCTTTCAGGTTAGACTTCGTAAGTATGTTAGGAATGTTAGGTTAGGTTATTTTGGGTCCTGAGCCTCCGGCGCTAACCCAATAGTCAGATAGGCAGTAGGGGCCTCCGGGCCAGCAGTCATAAATCAGTTAGAAAAAAAAAAAAAAAAAATATGTGTGACTAAAAACGTAAGGAAAATATAACGAAGTGACGCGTAAAAACTGAACACGACCAGCGTTGCCAGCTTTATTTAGGTATTATTCTACCTATCTCTATGTGTAAAAATGTTATGTTGGTTTGTGTACGCTTAAAAAACCCAAAAAGTTCTGCACCGATCGAGCTGAAATTTTAGAATGATACATAACCCGGGATTGTTTTTATCTAATTTTTGCATCACAATATGCCACAGCGAAGCGTGGCAGCGTACAACTAGTTAATAATATAGGTACATATTAAAATTAAGCATTTCTTTGCAAATCGTGTTGCTTCTAGGTATCTGTATACATATATTATTTGAAGGGGATTTAGTTTCTGTCTGGTGTCCCATGACACTATATTTGTATTTTTTATCTGGCCTGTGAGTTTTAAGCCAATAATACTGCATTCTTCGGCTCTCTGGCAGCTCTGAAGGCTAAGCCTTTGAAGGGAATATTACTGAGAATATTTTCTTCAACAAAAGATTACTCAAAGGCGCAAGTTGGCAGACGTTTTTAATTGCTAATCAAAGAGTTACAAATAATTTGTAACTTCTGATGAACGCTTTGATATTAATTTCGAAATCTTTTACCCGTTAGTTGAAAACTTATTATAATCCTATAACTTGTATAATTGGGGAAAGTACTTTTGTTTACCAAACTTCTTAGTACCGTACGGTGTGAGGTTCCATCATGTCTACAACTAAGGACTCCGCATTGGTCTTCGATTTAAAGTTAAAATAAAACGGTTGTCTTTGTAAAGTCGGTTCACGGACGATATATTTCCGTCATAATAGGTATTGATCAAAAGGAAATATTTTTAAATGAAATGAATTACTAACACTGAATTATCATTGTTTTGTATGCTACCGCTCGCTGTCTCATTTATACTCAGACGCATTGGAGGATGGAGTGAAAGGAGAGATAAATGCTTAACAAGCCGAAAGATTTGATTGACCGTGTATTTCTATCACTTGTTTGGCGCTTGTACATTCAACTCGGACAGAACGTGACACTTGTCGTGCCAGATTCATTGGACGTATTTGCATCAAACGTTAAAATTAATAGGGGATAAATAAAGTTTCTCCTGATTTACATTACCAAACTCAACATGTACTTACTGTACATTACTGACTTCGTAGCTTGGTAGTGAGCCCATTCTAGATGTGAGCCATTGGTCGTAGATTTGATTACCAATGAAACATTTGACTATCGAATTAGAATGTTTGTTTGTTTGGGTGTTTCAATGGATCATGATTATGTATAATAATGTACTTTATCTGCTGGGTACATATTACACCAACTATTCTTTCCTCAAAGGGGTACACTGACGGCTGCGCAGGCTAATAAAATTAGCGGGAAAACGGGTGTGTTTACTGTCGTTTATTATTATAGTTGACGTTCGTAAGACACGAACGAAGATATTTCGCTTCACTTTTGTACTAATAACGCCTGTTTCTTATAACAAAAGCGGAGACAAACATTGGCTGTCAAATCCGTCTTAGTGGAGTTTTTCTCTATGGCTAAAATCCTGGTATCTTAAAGTCGAGAATTAAACAGTTTTATCTAGGTGAGCACGGTCTATTCTATACCTTATCGTCGCTTAACGCCAGTTGAGATGACAGCCAAGTACAAAGCTATTATACTATATACTATATAATACTATATAAGTAGCTATAAGTATTTGTAAAAACTGTTGACCAGTGCATGTACCTCGTGGGTACGTGAAAATGCATCAAAATAACGGAGATTTGAGCCATCATATGATAGCAGTAAACAACCCAAAATTAAAAACAATAGTGTACAGAACAACGCTTAAAAAGGGCGTGTGTATGTATAATTAGGTATTTATGTATGTACTAGTAAACAAGAGTTATATTTATTTAATTTTTAAGAAGTATTACTAACGCTAACACGCAACTACATAACCAGCACACTAAATGTTCCTACTGCGAGGACTCGGGGCCTTCTGCGAGGAATCGGGCTGAAATTTGGAACACAGTTAGAATATAGTCTAGAAAAATACATAG
This sequence comes from Ectropis grisescens, assembly GCA_017562165.1. Taxonomy (NCBI): domain Eukaryota; kingdom Metazoa; phylum Arthropoda; class Insecta; order Lepidoptera; family Geometridae; genus Ectropis; species Ectropis grisescens. Next base: position 26,037,834 of record CM029781.1, on the reverse strand, counting down.
GCTAATTTTTGCCCCACTAAATAACAGGGACGGCAACTACGCGCGCACGCGTAACGCGGGTGCTGTTCGTATTTTTATAATTGTAAACAACAAATAATCGAAACCACGACCCTCGGCTTCGCATGCAGACTTATTACTAACAAAGCTACCAGTCAATAATACTCAAAGGTGTGGGTGGGATTAAAACCTACGATTTTTTTTGTATTACCTAAGCCTGTTCCTAATTTGATAAGCACCTACATCAATCCACCTTATTCATCCCGAAAACCTTACAATATTCCTCGGTTATAACGTTGGATTTTTGCTAAGTGACCGTAAAATTAAAATCTTTTTGCCCATTTTCTAGAGAAAATCGACTCGGGCCTGTTGGCCGATGGAAAACTGTGACTTGACCGAACCTGAATGAGATCCAAATCTAATTTGGACCCAACGATACGAAACCTAGCCTCATGGAGAAATTGTTTGCTTAATGGATTTTCTATTATCTGGCTTTTTGAAGATTCTTTAGATGCCTCTTAAGATTCTAAAAATTGGTCGAGTCTAGAAATATTTCTGAGATTGGTTTATTATCGTAATATTAATTAATGTTGATGGATTTATGTTACGTAGATAGTCTCATTTTTAAGAAAGATGTTAGTTTTTTGACTTGATTGGCACTGACTTCTAATATTATAGATGAGTAGTTGGAATTTATGATATTAATTATATTTAATTTTTGCTTTTGAGAGCCTGGTTTTGGTTTTGAAATCGATTTAATTTTTGGAGAAAACAAATGACAATTTCATAATTTCATTATTCTACTTCCAAGAAATAAATGGAGTACTTAAGTAAGGATAAATATTTAAAACAACCTGTCTCTACAAATTGACAGTTGTTTAAAAATTAGCCTTGAAGATATGGAGGTATAAAACGTAGAAGTAATTCCGTAACTATCTCAATCAAATTAAATTGAAATCACAATCCATTACCTAAGAATGATTATTTAGACGCTCAATTTGCAAAATTAATACAGGCGATGAAGGTCTTATTTCTGTCTAGCTCGGTCTAAAATCTTTGAATAAAAGCAAACACTTAGAAATACAATGAATAATTTCAACCATTATTCTGAGAAAATCCTACAAATAAGTTACTAAATTATTTACAATGATTATTTAGAACAAAGCTCGTTTTACAAGTAACAATTTAAAATAGTCACTTTAATGTAGTAATAGTTTAAGCTTGCTCACCAAAGCCTCTGATTCACTCTAAGCTGGTTCCCTTTATTCCGATGGAATTTATAAGCAGGGAAGAGAAACCCTTTTTCCCAACAGTGGGAAAATCTAAACTGATATTAATAATTAGAGCCAGATGTAGAAGATAGTTATCCTTGACACAACGAAAATCGTCAGAATATTTCTCAGTCTACAGTCCTAAGCTTTTCGTTAGCTGAGGTCCTACCTCGCTGCCAGTAGCTCTTAATATTTTTACCTTAACTGCCAATCCTAATTCCTTTTTATAATTATTATTACTAGCCTAAATTTTCACACAGCTGGGTAAAAGCCTCTCTTCCCTCCTTCCATATAGCCCGATTTACGGGTTTGGCGGTCCAGTTTTTGTGCCGGAATACAAACAATTAGTACAAAAAATTATCTATAAAAAAAAATAGTACAGTACAAAAATTATGCGCAAATATTTCAATTCATCACACAAATATTTGCACTGGTGGGAATCGAACCCACGACCCTCAGATTCGCAGGCAGAAAAGAAATAAATTTGGTTCTATTTTTGTCAAACGTTATAAATAACAATGATTAGTATTGTCTTTGCTTTGAAACGCAAAAATGCCATTAAAAGACTTCTAACAGTAGCTGCGTGTAAATACGCCTCTCATAATAAACCTAATTATTTTAAGTGACACTTAATTCTACGCCATATAAAATTAATGTCCAGAAAGACGTGACTGAAATGACGGGTGTGTTTCCTGTGACAAACAATTCATGGGACATGAAATAAACATGAACAGATTAAGCTAAAGTTTGCATATTTTTGAATAAACCGTCTACTTTATGTTTCTACAGATTTGAGATTTTCTATAAAAACCAATCGAGGCCATAGTCCGCCACACTGGACAAGTGCGGGTTAGCGGTGACGCATGTTCTCAAAACACTTATAACTTGGAACATCCTGGTTTTCTAGTGATGTTTTTTATCGTTGAAGATAGTGATGATGATAAACATGTCCATCTGCAGTAGAAAACATACTCAGTGGGACTGACTGAATTAAACGTTCCTACAATAATGCCACCACAACTCATTAAATTAAATCGATGTTAAAGGAAATGTATGTAATCCGTCATTGTGTACAATTCATAGGAAATGTATGTAATTCCTAAAATCACACATGTCCTAGGAAATCTATACATTTCCTAAATAGCAATCGGAAAGGTAAAGCATTTAAGATATTGGTGGATAGGTTAGGTTAGGTTAAATTTGATTTTATATGAATAAATAAAAGTTGATTTTGTGATATGTTAAAAGTTAGTAGTAAAGATAATTGATTTTAGAAGTTTTAATAAGTAAGATAAAATGAACATATTAGGTATTATTATTTTACACTATGACTGTTACTAATACGATGTTAGAATTGTATACAATTCCGAGGAAATTTATACATTTCCTAACAGTATCGGAATTGTACACATTTCCTAGGATTTGTATATAATTCCTTGATATTATACATTTCCGGTAACATTGACACTATTAAACTGCTTATTACACTTTCATAGCATTGATCCAAACTAGGTTGTTTTGTGTGATGATTTACCAAAACTCTCACTGCAAAGTTTTAGTTTAGTTACGTATAATGCATAATAGTGAGTTACACGTGTCAGTTAGATTGGAAATAGCTACTCGTAGTTTACAAATTTAATGTATCTTGATGTGTAATGGCATCTGCTATGTATAAAAAAATGCCATATATATTAATTTTCAAAACAAAAATAAAAACAAAAAAAATTGGATTTTAAATATATGTGAGTATGTGTAAGTGTGTTTGCATGTATGTCTGTATATATTGGTTGTATGTGAGCTAGCTGTGAACTACTTGGATGACTGTGAGTGCGCACACGTGGATAATACACAAAGTGTCGATAAAATTAAATGTATTTTGTCATAATATTATTTAAGGTACGACTTTAAGTTTAGCAACAACACTTACAAGCACAGTATCATCGCCATTGTTAACCCTTGTTATGAAAACGGTAATATTCGTATACCTACTATATACGGTGTCAGCTGAACAGACGACATCAAGAATGTGCTAGTAACAAATCCCAGTTTATTTGTCCAAGGTGTCGTACGAGGGTGTTTAAGAATTCATTCTGCTAACACTTCACGGGCAGCGCGTAAAGGGTTGACATCTTTTCACAGTCCTTTGGGGGAGATTACTTTGAGATAGGTATTAAAAGTAGAACACGCCACAAAAGGAATTACGCAGCCTCTAAAAAACCTGTTCTAATTATAAAATTTCATTCAACAGAAAAAACACAACGACACGAAAAAATACAACGAGCCTGGTTCTAATAGTTCAGCAACACATTGTATTATGGACTTGAAGAGTTCAAATCACTGCCCAATAATGTTGTACACTCGCCACTATTGGCAATAATTGTTCTTGTTTAGTACAGTTGAATTTAGTTGCTCTATCACATTAGACCGCCTAAACAGACTGCATTAACATTTGGAAACAGATAGAGCATAGTCTGGAATAGTAGATACATAGGTTACTTTTCATAAGGTATGCTAAAATATTGAAAAATACGCGGGTAAAGCCGCGAGGCACTGCGAGTATTTACTATGTTTGACTTATTGGGCGTTTGTCTGTTAATTCATCTGGATCGACAAACAAGAAACAATAATAAAAATTGTAGACATTACTTACCGTACTATTACGTAGATATTGCTTACCGTAGATATCTTTTACCTTGATTTTTATATTGGGAACTTGTGTCGCCATAATATTATGTCCAATATCCCATAATTAGTGAATGTAGTGTAAGACAACGTATTGAAACAACCATCGGACATCGATAGTTGAAAATTGTTTTTTTTGTAAAATTTGCGTTCTTACGAAAAAATTATTACCTCAACTTCTATGTTATACCTTTAAACGAGCAATTCTTGTAGGTATATATATATATATATATACCTAGGTATATTATATATATATAATCTGAATCTCGGAAACGGCTCGAACGATTTTCATGAAATTATGTATACTGGGACGATAAATCGATCTAGGTTTTAGTTTTTTAAAACATCATTTTATGCGCTTTTTTAGACAATGAAAAACTCCCACAATGTCACTAGAATACGATAACTTATTTCGCCACTGTTCTTACAAAACTAAATGGCTCAGACGGAATATGCTCGCCTCGGAGTCAACTGGCCCCGGTTCGAATCCTGGTGGTTACACTCAGGTCTTTTCTTTTTTTCTGAGAAAATCTTTTACTTAGAGCCCTTTATAAACGCATTTAAACCGAGCAAAGCTCGGTCAACCTGGTACTGATTCATATACGAATACATATCAAAAGGAAATTTTAGTTAAAAACTAATCTAATGCGTTTCTAGCAACACATATCATCCACGTTTCACAAAACTTTAAGTTGAGCATGTTTTGCTCATATTTCAGGACCTTTTTGTGGGCTCAAAAACGAAGGAGTTAATCTCAATGGGAATCATTAACTTATCCTACCATTAAAAAACACACAGGAAGCAATGGTTTTGTAGTGGTAGTAATCATTGCAGAATCCACACATGCACACTTTTTTTATACTCTAAAGCAAAAACAATCCTGATTCTGGAAGAAGATAATAAATGAATTACCTTAGAATACTTCAAGCTCAGTGGAAGACTCATTGCCGTAGACAATATCCAGACGAAAGCAATCTTGACTGTTACTCTCTTTCTTGTCTTGTTTCTGCCGAACCTCATTGGGTAGCGAAGGGAAAGATATCTGTGAAATAAAAGAAATCATTGTATGTACAATCATTAACATTTTGTTAAATTTCATTAAATATTTGTACTTTGTTTTATAGTTTAGAGTGACGTGATGAGGAAGTCAAACATGAGCACGATGATAAGCGCCCATAACAGTATAGGCTCTAGCACTTATTGGAACATTTCACTATCGTAGTTTTGCTTGTTATTACACATCTTGCGTATAATATAAAAATCAATGCCACTTTTCGTAGTAAGTGAACTCCTCCAAAACGATTCTACAGATTTTAGTGCATTTTTTTGTATACGTTTGGGTAGGGCCCTGGATGGTTTAGAATCATAAATCAGCTCGGCAGATGACGCTGCAGTTGGTATTCGAGCGAAAATCTTCGCCTATAGATTGATCTTAGCTAGATAAAGTAACATCGTAACATATGTAGTTTACATTCTAAATACTCTAACGAAAAATTTATCACCGCTTTTGTAAATGATTTCATTTGGTTGTGGAATGGGTTATATTAATTCTAAATAATTTGGTAATTAATATACCAAATTAGTATTAACAATTAATATTAATAAAAATTAATATTAACAATTAATATTAATTCAAATTAATATTAACAATTAATATTAATTCAAATTAATATTAACAATTAATATTAATTCAAATTAATATTAACAATTAATATTAATTAAAATTAATTAATATTAACAATTAATATTAATTAAAATAATATTCATTTGGTAGTAGGGTTTTCCCCGATGCGATGCTTAAAATTTTGGCTTTGGATGCTTAAAGGCTGTGAAGTTGAAGCCTATTAATGTTAAAATGAATGTACCTCTATGTAAACTGTTACATACAATCATGGCCCTTATGGAAAACTATTGAACAAATAAGACCAAGAAATATCGCATAAAATCAGCCACATTGTATATTTTGTGTGAAATACAAAGACGAACTTAAATTGATTGTCTTGCTTGCTTTAATAAATGCTTTAAAACCAACCCGCACTTGGACACCGTGGTGGATTATGGCCTTGAATATTTCCTTGCTAGAGCAGGCCCTAAGTCCCTACAGTGGGAAAATTATTTAGTGGGCTATTTATGTGTGTTTAAAACATATTTTGAATATGAATGACGACTTAAGTAATACTGTAATTATTCAGTGCTTTAAAATATTTACCTGTCAATACTAATAGTGCAGAGATGCATTATCGACGCTGTGCACAGAAGAACGTCCAGGCAAAGCCAGGTTAAGCAGTATACTGCGGAGAGCGGGAAATAACCTGTGGACAAGAGAAGTAAATTTAGTTGCTGCGTAAAACTAAATCCTCGTCCTTAGTATCCTGCTAATAATAAAAATGCGGAGGTTTGTATGTTTGGGTGTTTGTTACTCAATTAGGTCGTGTCGACGAATGCAGTTTAGAAAAACAGACTGTTGATAATGAATTAGAAATTATTGTGAAGTGAGCTAGAAGCGCAGTTGTTAAACATCCCATTATTTTTAACTTTCTTGGAGCCGTATCAGAGAAACTTCACAACCGTCTAAAATTAAAATGAAGTAGGTATAATCTTTTTTTGACTTTAGTAACTAAATCAAGAATATAAAACTATTGTACCTATAAGTTGTAACTATAGACTCCAAGTAAAATTACGTGAAAACCGCATCATCCCACGCATCACTTTCACCCGACCCGGCCTTTTATCACAACAAACAAACACCCCGTATTTCCACCATCATTAGTGACCAATCGATGTTTGCCAAGTCCGCAAATTTGAAGTAAAATGATACTGGCAGCACTGGCTTCTTTAGACAGTGTGGTCTTAGTGAAGGCGGCAAGCGAATTAAGCCAAAACTTTTGTAGTTTTTATGTAGCGCTAGATGTTCGCCCCGGCTTTGCCCATGGTACATTATATAGCATTCATCGGGATCCCGTATATACCCAACGGTTAAAGAATGACTGAAATCGGTTCAGTCATTCCTGAGAATTTCGCTTTCAAACAAAAAACCTCTTCAACCACCTGCTACGTCACCTGTCGGAAATAGGTCGTACCAACACAGATTTAGAAACAAATTTGATAAGCAAAGGTTTATATTCAATGACGTAATCTTAGACACATGCTGTCATGTCAAAGCATGCTACGAAAATTCTCAAAACGCAATATTTTTTCCCGTGTTTGTTACATTCTTGATTCATGCTCCGCTTCTATTAATAGTAGCGTAATGTCATATAGCCTATTATAGCCTTCCTCAATAAATGGTCTATCCAATAGAAAAAAAAAATCTTTCAATTCGGACCCGTACTTCCCGAGATCCTAGCGTTCAAACAAGCAAACAAACAATATCTTCAGCTTTATACTCGTAGTATAGGTTACTAGCGAATTACTGTTTGATACTAATGTGTCTTGTTTAGATGTTACGTTCAAAATCCTCGATATAACACTTGAGTGACATAATATGTTCATATCGTTTGCTAGCTTGTGCAGATAAGTGTTTGATGTTTATTTTATATCGTTTACGTAACAAAATTAATGTTTCGTTTTGTTTATAATGCACAATAAGGTGTGATTCAAATTAAAAACGGGTTATTTTCAGACCTAAATGACCATAAACTTAACTATCCAGTCTCAAACTAAAAAACTTGTACTACTTGCACTATGAGAATCAGTAAACTGGTATAATACTAATACAATCATCAGAAATAGAATAAATATCTAAATTCATCACATAAATGTTTGTCCTAGACAGATATGTAGATCGTAGATACTCGTACCCATGACCGCGCAGACAAACCACGCAGACAAACTTAGTAGGCCATTGTAGCTTGTAATCATTGATGAAGCAACGGTGAATACATCTGATGTTCAAATTCGAAAGGATCTATGCAATATGCATATTGATAAAAATGAAAAGACAGAAACGTCGACCACTACTTATGTTTAAATAATAAATATTGGTAAACAATTCACATATAACACCATCAATCTGACCCCAAACTAAGCAAAACTTGTGCTATGGGGGCCAGATAGCTGCTATAATACTCGTACTTATATTATACGTTAATTTAATTGCTGTGTTTTGTGGATGTTATTGTATGAATAATACAGCAAATATTCTTTTTTATAAGACGCTAGCAGAAGAACCACACCTTTCGCAATCCTTTGGAACCGCACAGGCGCGCCGGACAGTGACAACCGCCCACGAATATTTTGGGATATGACACGACGAAATTTTATGGACATTTCGAATATTTTCCTCTTCGCTCTTTTGTGTGATCTTAGTTTTAATATCTGACCTTTTCGTTTTAAACGTGGTGGCAGATTACTTATTTTTAAAATATTGACTAAAATGATGTTGTGTTTTAGGGTAAATGAATTAGGTAGGTCAAATGTTTTTGTGCAATCGTATTTATGAGAGTATTTTTGTTCTAAAGTACCTATAGAGTGACAAGATGACCAGGACGTGTGTGCCTGATAGTAAGCAACATGCCTGACACGTAACAACACGTGAACATGAAGAGTCCGAATCTTTACTTAGCACTGCACTGTGCTCATTACCCAGAGATATATTAAGATGTTTTGTATCCTATGCCTTGTAATTTCACTGGAAACATTGCCCTTCAAACTGAAACACAGTAATGTTTGTACAATACTGCTTGGCGGTAGAATAACTGGCAAAGGTGTGGTACTTCCCCAGACGGACTCTGCAAAGAGTCCTACCACTACCAAAACCTACCTCTTACTTACCTAGTAGTACCTGCGTGTTTCCTGATGGATAAAAACAGTGTCTTCAAGTTGAGAGTGAATCGGTTTTTAGTAAACGCACTTCATCCTAGACTGTATCGTCGTTAATATCAGACGAGATGGTGGTTTTGCAAATCTGATATTGATGACAAAAAAAAACGATTTTTTTTTATTAAGATACCTAGAAGAACAATTTCACTCTAAACATGCAAACATCCAGGTTACAAATATCTATCAGGCAATACCCACTCAGGCTTCGTAATTTATAGATTAGACATTAGATATATTTTGTAGCAACAGAAAAAAAAATAAGAAAAGGATTAAATGAGAGAATAATAATCGATTACAAACATTCTATGCGGCATAAATCATGCAGAAGGCAACAGATAAAAAAAATGACTCGCAACTGGATTTGCGCAAATGTGAAAATTTGAAGCCTATTTCGAACAAGAGAGCCATTGCCTAAGCTTCTATCGTACTTTTTTTACTAATGGACTTACATTTTAATTAATCTAACATTTTTGTCTAAGTCTAAAAAAAGTGTTCTATTTATTAGTGTTGACAGTGAAGATGCCCAATAATATTAATGTGTACCATTATTACAATTATTATCAGTGTAATTTAGTACACTGCTGAGCAAAAGCTTAGCGACTGACATGAGTTTAAAACTTAAACTCGCCCATTCAACTAATAAAAACTAGTGAAACCATAATGCTTATACGTCTAAAAATCTTGTAACACAATCGTACTCGCAAACCTACAATACCCTTGATAGAGGCAACGTATATAACACATCTGATTAGGAAGTCTCACCACGACAGTAATACAGAGAATATAGTGTAATATCACTAACATAACTACTCACAATGTCGTCTTTTCGTATTAATATAAAACGAAGCGATAAATTCATCTGGGAAACAGGGAAAAAGGATAGACACAATACAGATTACTGTAAAGTATGGGGATTGGTACATATTTGTATGTAAAACTGTATTTAACTTAAGAACAATCTGAACATACCCGATGCTTTCGATTTCTACTAAAACTGCATCGCTATCACATTTAAGTACATTATTTAAACCACAAAAGCATAAATTATCTGTCATAGTCGTAATACCCCTTGTCCAAAAACTTTTTTTGGCACAAGTAAAAAATTTTTTTTTTAACATTACGATAGATAAACATTTTTTTACCGTTTATTAGAAGGGAACGTCCGTTTAAAAAACGATAAGGACAAGATTCGTTTTCAAAATATGTACTATATTTTGGTGTACTTAGAGTTAGATAAACCAATATTAGGTACATACTAATGGAATTAATGGATTTAATATTATTTGCGTCGTAATCGCGTATCAATATCCCTATGTCCTCGAAATCTACTGCAATGAACTTCGTTCCAATAACAAATTAACCAAAATAACGTATCTAATGTAGAGATAGTTTTCGAATACGAGGGTAGTTTATAACTGACCGCAGAGTTGATATACTGAGACGTTTTGTGTTAAGCGATAAAGACCTGAGTAATCCTTTAGAAATTACCGTGGCAATATATCGTGGAATAAACATTTATTTCTGGCCGTTTCACGAAACATTGGATTTTAGAAGCTTGTTTTGGGGAAGATTAGAGATTTCGGAAACTATGTTCGTAGAGGTTGAATTGTTAATGTGTTTCGGATTGTGTTATACTGCCTGTTATGTGGTCCACAGTGCGGAACAATGTGTTAAAGTCGTGAATAGTAGGACCATATAGGAAACTTCGTAATTTCTAGGCAAATTTAATTTTAAAACACATTTTGAAGGTTTGCCTTGGTGGAAACTTTAAAATTTCCATGTACACAAATATCTTGTACAGTAATAAAATATTTTATGACTAAATAACAGTTCACGACAGATAACTACATAGACAGCAATTGACCCTCTTTTAATCAAGTTTTTATTGACCGACTTTAAAAAAGGATGTTATCAGAAATGTACATACTATATTGTTTGTATGTACCCCGATTTCACAAGAACTACCGAACAGATTGTGTTTTTGTTCGAAAGGGTATACATACATACAAATTATAAATGTTATCGAAATCTGTACAGCGACATTTTTGATATCAACAAGAAAAATCACACATTGATGCTAATTATATTCATTCTATTAGAAATAGTTCCACGAGTTCCGAAACTGTTCAAACTGTCAAAATGGCGTCGGAAACAAAAAACATGTTTTTTTCTGAGATAACCTAAACTAACAGCATTAACATAACTAAACTGCATTTTAAAGTTTTGACTAAGGAATTTCTTTTGTCAGATGTTTCATCTTTTTTAACCAACTTCCAAAAGGAGGAAACTATCAATTCGCCGACCATATTTTTTATTTTATTTCTGTGAAATGTTCACTTGTTCACCCTGTCGTATGAATGGCATTAGTATTAGCCAGCTTGTTCATTAAATCTTGTAACAAACGCTTCGGCTGAATATCACTCACTCAGTTAAACGGCGCTGTAAAGAGGCTAGGCTCTGGATTGAACGGCTGATTGTATGCGACATACTCAAAGAGTTTACATATATACGTATAGAGTTAGAACAAACGCTTTACACCGAAAGCATGGGTGTGATCGCTCTTGTGGAAGTGTCATACTTTTGTCGCGGCACATCACTTTATTGCCATAACTAATATACACGTCATCTGCTAACGATTGGTACACGTGTAGAAAAACGTGATCTATTTCGTTATTCTCTATCTAAGGACAAACATATATGTACACAACGTTCCTAACATTCAAAGCCGGGCTTCAGTTATACTCCTTTAATTTGTATGTAAAACATTTCAGACCTTAATTGGCTTGTATCCTCTTGACACAAATGTGAGTAATTCCCTCCAATCTATGACAACCTATCTCCTGATACCGAAACGTCCATGCAAATGTGCGAAATTGTGATGTGGGTAACAAAATACCCAAGGCTACGTATACTATCGGTAATAAACCCTGCATTCACATTATACGATACGATTTTGACAACGGACTATGTCCTGACTAAATTTGAATACAATTAATTATATAATAAAATTTGACTGACCTCGTGGCTTAGCGGGTAGTAACTCGGCCTGCGAAACCGAGGGTCTTAGATTCGATTTCCACCCAGTGCAAATATTTGTGTGATGAATTCAAATATTTGTACTGTGTCTGGGTGTGCTCTATGTATAATAAGTATGTATTTAAAACTATATAAGTATTATATCAGCTATCTGGCTACTATAGTACAAGCTTTGCTTAGTTTAGGGTCAGATGGTGTTGTGTGTGAGTTGTCCACCAATATTTATTTATTTTAATCGTGGTTTCTTATACCATTAAATCCGGAGTGACCTAGTGCCTAGAGAGTTCAATTTACAGTCGCAAGGTCGTAGCTTCGTAACCCGACTGCGCTTCTGAATATTTTTGTAAGTCAAGGTGTACAAGTTTTTCGACACCACTGCTTTTATGATTTTTTTTACTAAAATAAATATTGACGAGACGCGCTGGCCATGTGCCTGATGGGAAACAACATGCCTGCGACATAACAGTACAGTGCCACGCAGCTATTGGAACATAACGAGACCAAATCATTACCTAGCACTGCACTGCGCTCGTCACCCAGTGGTCTAAGATTTTGTATCTCTAAGCCCTGTAATTTCTCTGGAAACATTATCCTTCAAACCGAAACACATTAATGTTTACACATCACTGCTTGGCGGTAGAAAAACTGGAAAAGGTAAGGTAAATATCATGAGGAAAATGACATTAACCTAGAATCTTTCGAAGTCATAAATCATCCGCCTTTCCACATGTCACTGGATTAACGTGGTGGTTATGGCTTTGATTTGATCATTGTGAGAGATGGCTCTTAGTCCCGGCATTGATAAAATTATCGTTAAAAACGGCAGTTTTTAAACAAATCCCAAATAGAGATTTAAAATATCTTGCTTAACTTGCACTAAAAATGGTTACCACTTGATTTGAATTTGAGGTATAGTTTGTACTTCATTCAGGTTTTAGGATTGTAAAGTTACTTGGCTTCATTATCGTTCAGTCGAATTACTGTTGCTAAACACAAAATATGGTTGTTTATTCGTTTTCCACTATAAAATCTACTAATTTAAATGTCAATGTTTGGATGTTTGTTGCTCAATCACGTCGGAACCTCTAAAACAGATCGGGTTAAAATTTAGAACACATTTAAGTTATAGCCTAAAATAGCAAATATTTTACGCTATTTTCATAATTATATCGTTTAACACATCATCACGGGACATCATCATGGTAGTAAAAAATATATTTCGTTTTTGGATTAGTTGTGATGCATACGGTTATGTTTTATTGCTCTGGAATATTTATGAAAAAGTATATTATAAATCTATATTATTCACCTATTTGGATTTCATAGCTTGGCTTAGTTTGGAGCTAATTGGTGATGTGTAAAAATCTCGCCAAATTAATTCAGTCTAAATGTATTTCCAATAAAAATGGCATCGTATGTCGAATCGGGCTCTTTGAGTAAAAGCCTATACTAAAACCATGTAGGCTTTAATTACAGCCCGATCAATTACTGGTACCCTAGAGGATGTGCCAAATTGAGCCCAGCATACGAGTACACAGATAGCTGCAAGGTAGGTAGGTACATATATGGCACGTTTGCGATGCTCGCTTTGTTATGGCTAAATGGATCGTAGTGGTAGTAAAGTACAGATTATGCGCCATTCTAATTTGATAGCTAAAGCTTTTAGTTTTAGGTTTAAATAAGTGTAACACAGTTTTTTGTTTTACAAGTCAGAATCTACGGTGCCGAAATAAGGACAGTGACTGTTCAAGATCAGGCAGACCATCGAGAAATTTAAGATATCTCAGTGTGCTATAGAACGAGCTATGCGCGGGATATCTCTGAGGGATCGTATCCGAAACACAACCATCCATCAGAGGACAGGTTATCATCTTAGCGTACAAGCTAGCTAAAGTGGTAGTAAGCTGGTCATATTTATCGTAGGACCGATAACCATTGAGGTAGGTGTGTCCTTGAGTGGAAGCCACGTGGAAACCGTGAATCTGCCAACGTAACGTAGGACACCCTGAAACTCGATGTAGTAACGATGTCCGGAAGGCAGCAGGTAGTGGCTGAACAAGAAATAAGATAGGAGAATAGGGGTAAATGGCGTATCATAAGAGAGGCTTTAGTCTTGCATTATACTAGAGTAGGCTAATGATGATGACCAATAGAATTTTTCACTATGCTACACAAGGATGCTTCAATTTGATCTCAACACAGCTCTTGATTTTTATGATTCTAGACTGATCAAACCGTGTTTCAAATTCCAGCCTGATCCTTTCTGACGTTCCGACGTGATTGAGCAACAAACATCCATACATCAAGACTTTTATAAAAAGACAATTATAACATTAATAATATAATTTATTGATTATTAATATCAATAAATGATCACTATATTTTCAGACACATCATTATCATCATCAGCCGCAAGATGTCCACTGCTGAACATCCTCCCCCCTAGATTTCCATAACGAACGGTCCTGCGCAACCTGCAACCAGCGGTTTCCAGCGACCTTTATGAGGTCATCTGTCCATCTAGTGGGATACCGTTTTCATTTTCAGACACACTTGCCTCAAAAAGTACTTGCAATTTAAATCGATAACTAAAAGTTTTTCTGCTTAGAATAACGATATACGTATACGATTACCTAGGTATATGTATGTACTATATGACCACAGTCACTTGGATATGTATGCTGGCGTAAAATGAAATTGGCACAATACGTAGGTACGGAAGGTTATAAAGCTCACTTCACATTTGCGAATTTATTATTTTTATCTACGCATTAGTCTCTAGTATACCCATTTTACAAGATAGATACAACTAGGTAATAGTGCCAAACATTGGCAGTCATAGGAACTGCCGATAGAAGTGAAAACTTATAACTCAGAATTTGATAGCTAACTTTGGAAACTACGCGGGTAAAAACGGAGGGCGTCGCCATAAGCACGGCCGTCTAGAAATGTGTCAGCATTTTGAGACGGGCTATGAGAAATGCTAACTTCCTAGATGATCTTTCTAGATGGACAAAGACCGTGGTCCCGAGTTTACCCGAAGATTCTTACTCGTATCATTCCCGAACGTGACGCTAGAACTCAACTTACACCCCACGAACAATTTGTTTGTGTCTCACAAAAAGAAGTTTTCACTAAAAAAAATAGGCATATGTACATATATTTATAAAAATATTATGTACTAATATCGTATAATATACATAAGTGAATGTACTAGGTTCCTCGACCTCTCAACGCATATGCTTCAAATGAAACACAGCGAAAGGTATCCGAAGTATCATTTCCGACGAACATATCGTTTGCGCGATTTAGAGATGGCCAACGCCATCTTGTGTTCGTTGATGGAACTGAACATCAACAACTGCCTTAACAGTGAAAATTTACAACTTTTTAGTAGCATTAATATTACTATGTATAGTTACAGACAATCTGCTATTACGTATGTCGATGACGCGAATTTGTAAGATTTTATCCAATCAACAAGAGTCGAACATTGGTTCTAAAACTCCGTGAGGTATAGCTCTCTCACTCACCACCATCACTGCTATTGGTCAGTTCTAACTGACCAAACAAAAAAAAAGCGTCGAACACGCTCTCGATCCGCTGCTCCGCCTTCGCTCCAATACTTCGCTGCTACTCACACAGAGAGAGTCAGGTCACAATCCACCACGGAGTGCGTGGCTCGGGAACCTCCACGTGGTGCACCCTCAGCATTACACAACAACTTGCCTCGGTGGCATCTTGTTGTGTGATGGCGAATCCCGGCCGGGACTGGGAACTTCTACATGCGCTCCTCACCTCCTTGAGCAGTGCGTGTAGAGGTTGGGGAGGTAGACTGGAAGACTTGAGAACGTTACTCGGCTGCTATATCGATCATGTAAAATTCCTAAGTCTTCCAAATGAGGGTTCCTCCACGAGCACTCCGATTAGCAGAGTGCTCACTGCAAGGACAAGGACTGCGATGCGGCCATAGAGGCGAGAATTGCGGCTATCACTAGCCGCAGTGGTGAGATGGTGGTGATGGATGGATGAGTGGTGAGGTGAGATGAAAAATTCTCGACAGTGATAGGTCGTGTGAGTTAAAGGAGCGAGAGTTGTAAACCTCTAACAAGACGAGCAGGATATGTTCCAGTTGGTAAGCAACATGCTTGTTCATAAATGCATAAGCTGATGTACAGGAGTTACTTACCACCAGACACATGTCCAACTCGTCTCGTTACTCTTTATTTTAAAAAGATAATTGAAAAAACTAGTGTAGGTCACGATCTCGTTAGTAATTTTTAATTGAAATAGCATATCCAAGCGATCCGAACATTTTTAAATCGAGATGAGTTTAAAATGAAAGCATTTACAATTCAAATGTGACCGAAGCTTTATCCGTGTATGGTTTTGCTCTACCTGAAAGCCGCAGGTGCAATAAATGAGGGTAGATTTATTAACCCTTCAAATGCTGACGTGGATTTGGATCGGAAGTGACGCCACGGTGCGATGATTACCGGATATGAGTCGCAATGCGGATGTAATAAGTGTGATCTTTTGTGCACGGGGTTTGAGATGTGATCTATTATGTACGAAAATTTGAGAGGGGTTAAAGGTAAAAGGTCGTTGAAATTTTTGGATCAGTTTTTGTAATATCATATCATCATAATATCATATTAATACCAAATTTTGTCAAGCCCTACGACGAATATTTGAAGTCTAATTCAGGCTTATTTAAGGAAGTTGAAACCCTGTCAATTTTTGGTTGGGTGCATCATTTTTGAAAGTTACAAATATTGCTAGCTACTTTAATCAAACTTAATGTGACAAAATTGAGCTTTAATAATAGTTTGTAATGTAGTTGTTAATAATATCCTTATTACAAATGTTTAAATTGGAAACTAAAATAATTCCTAACTACAACTTTTTTTGGAATTATTTTGACAAATATTATTAAAAAAAAAATTGGCTCATATTGGGCAAAATTTAAAACTACCTTTGAGAGGTAAGTTAAAGTCAACCCTTTAAATTAAGCTTGCGGTTAAATTAGGATTGTGTTCTACAATAAATCCTAAACATAACTCGACTCAGTATTACGTTTGTAGAAACGTCTGTGTTAGTTCAGATTCAGCTCTACAAACATTTCAATCAAGCTCAAACCAACACAATAGTTTCATAAGAACAATTCCATGCAAATCACGCTATCCAGGCGAACTGAAGCAGTCTGTTATAGCCAGGCGTATCAAATTAGAATGGATCTTACGGCTACGCTACGACTGTTGAAATTCAATAAAGAAAAATCGTATTAAATTGAAAATGGCACTTATAGGTGATCTTAACTATAATTTAACTACCTCGATGTTTCAGCAGAGATTTTCGTCGAGGTAATTAAATATGTACTAATTTATCTCAAGATTAAGTTCATTTCTGCATAATGTTTTAACATGAATTTAAATTGCGAAAGTTAAAAAACTAAAAATGACATTGTTCGATAGTAGAACACCTTTTTCATCGCACTAGAAAAGATCGTTTTAACGATAAAGTCGCCATTTTCTATTATATTTTTAGAATTTTGCTTGTTTGTCTTTGTTTTGTGAATTGTATAAAAGTATTATCTATTGATTATTTCATTCGTATCGATTAGATACTATCTTTTTGTCTCGATTTCTATCGAAATGCTTGCAATTAAAAAAACTGACATCGTTTCATGGTTGTTGTTCCAAAAATCTAAAATGAAGCGCGAAATTCAGAAGTGTACCTCTATTTTCGTAATTAGAACTTTTCGTATCAAAACTTTTTAATAAATAGCCAGGGTGCCAATTTCTTTAATCTTGATGTAAAGTTTATCTAAAGCATATCTAAAGTAAATAGATTTCTTCTTGGTGACATCATGGACCGCATCGTCGTTCAACACTAATGGTCTGACCGGCATTCGCTCATAATATTTTTTAAATCGTATAAAGTGACCACACGACCAGGACATGTTACTGATGGTAAGCAACATCACAGTACAGTGCCATGCAGCTATCATTGGAACATGAAGAGGCCAAATCATTATCTAGCACTGCACTGCGCTTCTCACCTGGAGAAATTATGTACTTCTATGCCTTCTATTATATTACTTCTATGCCTTGTAATTTCTCTGGAAACATTGCCCTTACCGAAAACAGTGATGCTTTTACATTACTCCTTGGAGGTAGAATAACTGGAATAGGTGTGAAATTTACACAGACGGATTTCGCAAAGAGACCTACTACTACAAGTAACATTATACAGTTATCAGTCAGTCATATTATACAGTATTATAAAACAATTAAAGTTCAATTTTATTAATTTGTTAGGTTCATAAAAGTTGTATCTTTTAGGCACTTTATTTAATGATATTCATAACTTAAATAAAATTAACACGCAAGCCACATTCAAGGATTCACTAAAATAAATGAATGAAAAGTGAAAATGAATTATTTTCAACGATTTAATTAGCAAAGCTTTTTATCGCTGTAAGTACGAAATATAAATAGTAACATAATTTATACCTGAATTAAAATGTGATGGTTAGAGTACATTCAAATAAAAACAGAATTTTTCAAAGTTATTGTGGAGTAGGTAATATCCCAGGGCCGCCAGATGTTACGTACGTATTTTCTGACGAGCAAAATGTGGACGATTGAGTAGTGTTAGTATGTACTAAGAGCACATGCATACCCGCTACCTTGCTTGGACGGCCAATTTTGTGATTTATGTGAAGAAAATACTTCATGAATTACCCTTCAAACCGGAACACAGCTATGTTTACATATTACTGCTTCGCGGTAGAAAAACTTAAGTGAGAACATTTAGTAGGCTGTTGATTAATTTGATTGGTAGAAAAACTGACAAAGACGTGGTACTTTCCCAGGCGAACTCCCCAAAGAGCCCATTACAAGATGAAATAAGAGATAGATCCTCTGGACACGCAATTTCAGTGTCTTCTTCAACGAGCCCTACTAAAATCAGGGCAGTAGTGGGCTTCCATCCGATTGATTCTCAAGTTGCCCAGTTACTTACTCTGACATAGGTAGAGGAAATTACACACGAAGCTACGTCGGCCCGAACTAATCCATTAATTTAGGTATCTTGTCTGTCGGAGTAAGGCACGCGCTTTGTTTCTACAGGGTTATTGGTATTTAGACTGCACGTTTTTAAGGTGATGTTAAGGACATCAAATACGTCAAGTTTTGTTCTAGAGTTTATGAAAATACTTTAAAAAAATGTAACGTACAAAATAAAATAAAAAGTATTTGCCCGGTCTAAAAGCACCGAAATCTTTGTAACAATTGCTAACAGAGCGTTTTATCAGTCATCATTTATCGAGCGTTAAAGAGCGCGCGCGCTTTTTAACGCTAAAGTAAATCTACTATCAGCAAAAGTGCCGCATTAAATAAACATTAAACAGTGCTAGAAATTGCACTATGCACTATTTTTTTGGGATATGTATATTGAATTTTAAGAAAAGTTGTAGAACAAAAGTTGTTTGTTTAATTATACAGAACACACCCTTAAACTAATGCAGGGTGTTTACCAGTAACCTTGTATAATATAATTATGCTAACAGGCGGCTGAATATATTACAGAGGACTTAATGACGATTTTTTAAATCATTTAGGTAATTAAACAACAAACAAGCCACTATTGTCTAGTGGTTTTACTTGCGCAGCTTAGTCTAGTCTAATTTAGTCCTCGTTCTCGTTACTTTCCGCGATAAGTGTGCCCTACTAAGTTTCAACCCGATCCGATCCGAAGTTCCGACGTGATTGAGCAACAAACTTTTATATATCCAACGTTACGTACTTCTAATATTCCTAAGTTTCCTTTTACGTTTTTTGTTTCGTTTCGACACCGCTACAATGGCTGTGATTAAAAAAAACGATTATTTTCGTGTCTTCGGCTTTATTTTGCAACATTATACCCTCAAACCGGTACAAAACAATGACAGATTGATCAACTCTCTATTATACTAAATAATAAAGAACTTTTTAAGAAAAAAAATAGCAATTTAAATTACAATGATACTTTAATCGTCTGTGTAAACTAGGTCTAACAACAGTTGACAGTGTCAGGGAGCAAAGTTTGGTTTCACTAGTTCCAACCGTTATCAGGAATAGTCCCTCAATAACAAAAACAAAGCGGAGAAATTAATAAAAGTTATTTGTCACTTATCTTTGTTTTTTTAGGCACTGATACTAGTAGAGCGAGTCGTACATTCCTTGGCATTCATCGAGTATTTCCTGTTATAAAATATAAAAACGGTAACTCCTATAACCGTGATATGGAAAAGGATTTCAAAACATACACGTAGAAAGACGGGACTTTACAAACAAAGAGTATGTTTACATGTTTAAAAATTAACCACTTATCAATTATTACCAAAATAGATATCTTCAGCAGTATTTGTGTACAAGAGTAACAAACTTACATCCATACATTCTGATAAACTTTTCCGTTTATAATACTAGTCGGATACTTAAGTAATTACAATTAAAATTAAAATTTGGAGAGTGTGCGACTGATTTGCTTGATCTGATACCACCTTGCCCTTTTTTCTATCGGAATGCTCGTAGCTCGAAAAAGCGACATCGTTTCATGGTTGATGTTCCAAAGACACGAACGAAGATATTTTACTCTACTTTTGTGATAAGAACGTCTAGGCTGTGGAATACGTTGCCTGGGTGGGTTTTCCCCGATGAATACAATCTTTGTCTTCAAATCGAGAGTGAATCGGTTTCTTCTAGGTAAATACGCTCCATCGTATACCGCATCGTCGCTTAACATCAGGCGAGATGGCGGTCAAGTGTAAACCTATAAAAGTTAAAAAAAAATAGCCGTACACTTTGTATTTACTGATAGGAGTGAGCTGTTTTCATTAACACCAATTAGAGTTTAGCTGCCACCTACAAAACACTTAATTAAGGCCATATTGCTGACGTGAAATCGATTCTGCATGTTAAAATCCAAGGTCGAACACCTTTACTTTGCATCGTTACGCCGTATCTGTGTGTCAATACTTGCGAATCAATTATGGAAATTCCACGAATACAGCTACGTGTTGCCAATTTCAGCCCAATGTGCGAAGTGGATTAGCGGGGAATGTTTTATTGACGATATATGCAAAGTAAAACTGAATGAATACAGCACAAGATAGAGATTATGCCTTTGCCAGTATTCTACTGCCAAGCAGAAATGTGCAAACATTACTGTGTTCCGATTTGAAGGGCAACGTTACTAGAGAAATTACAGGGCTTAGAGATGTAATATTTTAGATCTCTGGGTGACGAGCGCAGTGCAATGCTATGTAATTATTTGGATTCTTCATGTTCCAATAGCTGCGTGTCACTGTGCTGTTATTGTGGCAGGCAGGCAGGCTGCCAAATTATTACCTAGCACTGCACTGCACTCGTCAACCAGAGATCTAAAATGTTATATCTCTAAGCCCTGTAATTTCTCTGAAAACATTGCACTTCAAATCGGAACACAGTAATGTTTACATTTTAATGCTTTGCGGTAGAATAACTGGCAAAGGTGGGTATTTCCCAAGGCGGACTCTACCAAGAGCCCTACCACTACAGATTAGTTCTATTTAATACTAAAATGCTAAGTACCCATAGATGTAGCACAATTTCAAGCATTAATTTCTGTCGGCATTCCCCAAAGAGTTTACATACATTCTGTGTACTAAATATCGGGAATTTGTCAATAAAACAAAACATACTAATTATTCATCTAAATTTATTTTATCGCCTTCAAAGTAGACCCCATCGCTTGCAATACAACATCTCCAACGCTTCACCCAGTCTTCCATACAATTTTCATAGACTATTTGCGGTATGGCCTTTAGCTCATTCAGCGAATTTTCTTTTATGGCTTCTATCGACTCAAAACGTTTTCCTCGAAGTGGTAATTGTAACTTGGGAAATAAAAAAAAATCAGACGGAGCCATATCAGGTGAATACGGTGCTTGGTCGAGAACTTTTGTTGAATTTTTCGCTAAAAACTCTTTCACTATATTGGCTGTGTGTGATGGTGCATTATCATGGTGCAGCATTCATGAATTGTGTTGCCACAAATCTGGACGTTTTCGGCGGATACTCTCACGCAAACCCTTCATGTTGCCTAAATAATATTCTTTATTCACTGTTTCTCCCTCTGGAAGGAATTCGGAGTGAACCACACCACGGTAGTCAAAAAACTGTCAGCATCACCTTGATTTTGGAGCGACTTTGCCGCGGTTTTTTGGGTTTCGGCTCGTGTTCGAAACGCCATTCTGAAGACTGTTGGCTTGTTTACATGTCGTACTCATAAACCCATGTCTCGTCGCCAATTATTATACGTTTCATAAAGGTCGGATCCGTAGAAGCTCGGGAAACCATGTCTTCAGCGACATGCTTTCGCTGCGCTTTTTGAACAAAATTGAGCTCTTTTGGAATTAGTCGAGCGGCGACGCGTTTCATGCCAAAAATGACAATGAGAATGTTGTGGACGGACTTAAAAGATATTTTCACCTCACTAGCCAACTCTCTCAGACTCATAGGTCGATTTTCGAGCACTAGCTTCTTGATTCTGTCGATGTTTCCTTTGGTCGTAGCGGTTGAAGGTCTACCAGAACGAGGTAAGTCTACTACTACTTCTCGGCCTTCTTTAAAAGCCTTAAACCTATAAGCCCTTGTTTTCGATATACACGCCGTAGGTATTTCGCAACATTTTTAGTATTCACCACATGAAATATCATTCGAAACACAAAATTTAAGGCACACTCTTTATTCAACAATATTTTCCATTGTAAAATCGCCGAGAACTAAAAACTATGACCAACAAAAAGTGTAGTTTAAAACAAATTAAATGACAGATCCCGCTCAAACTTTGCGGGCTAAATCAGTACAGTGCTACCAACATGCAGTAAAAAAAATACAACGACCTCTTTAACACGGGTCTTTTTATTGACATATTCCCGATACTTTTTACACAGAGTAGTATACTACGTATAGAGTTGGAACAAACGCTTTACACCGAAAGCACGGGTCTGATCGCTCTTGCCTTGTCGCTCTTGTGGAAGTGTCATACTTTGTTGCGGCACATAGCTGTTGCCATAGCAAGTATGCACGTCATCAATTACGATTGGTACAAAGAAACCGTGCGGAAAAACCTGATCTATTTACTTAGGCCAATTGTCCACGTAGCTGCACGTTAAACGCACGCTTTCGTCAATTGACGGTTGCAAGACGGATTCATGACAAATGCTTACATCTTGCGTACAAACAATGAAATCTGTGTCCACGAAGCGGCAGCCGCTCGTCATACGTTCGTTGACGAGCGGCTGACGCGACGTTGCCGCTTCGTGGACACGGATTTCATTATTTGTACGCAAGATGTAAGTGGCGCCTACGTGGATAATTGGCCTAATATCGATTTTTTTTTAGTGGGCAGAGCCTTTATTTCTAACAACTCTTAACAATTATAAAATACACTGAGAACTACACTACACTAAAAACCTACCTAACTTAACTTTTTATAACGTTCTATATGATAGCTTTTATTTATAAGTTACTAAACTAAATAACTTTATTTCTGTAATTATGACTACAACTTGCACCTTTTAGCTTAAGGTGCGTTTTACTTGAGTTGAAACGTATTTAAACTAACGGACACTCCTTGTAAATGTTTCCAAGTAAAATGAAAAAAAAAATACAATAATTGCCATGTTTGGTTTAGCTGTAGATAAAGAAAATTGAAAGATGATTAAATAAAGACATTTGCCCCAAATTGGGAGAAAATTGGCACACTTTAGTAATAAATTACATTTTAATCACCTTAAGTAATTATAACAATTAGTAGCAGTCAACAAAGTGTCCACTTATCTAGTTCAAGTTCAATCTAGGTTCGACCTAGGTGTCCTAGGCGCTATCAGCAAACCCGCACGGGGTGATTAATATCTCTAGAACACGCAAGGGTGAGATTAATGGAGACAGATAATTTATAAGGGTGAAATTAGCAGACTTATATAGACAATGCAATGATTAGTTATTACAACGTGTGTCTACTAAAATGTCCAAAGAAGTTATAAAATTGATGTCAATGTCTGTCTGTTTCTGTGGCATTGTACAGCTCAAATGGATGGGCCGATTTCGATGCGGTGTTTTTATTTGAAGGGTAGTTTCCTTGCAATGGTTCTTTGCTGTGTTTGGTTACTTACTATACATGCAAGATGGCTCTACAAAATGGCGGATAATTTTTTTTTTCACAACTTTCCTCAATATGGGTATAAAATGAAAAGGATTGACTAGTAATATTGTAAGTACAAATCCGAGTAAATTTATTTTTTTAATTCTGTTCTTTCGTGACGATGTGCACGCATCGGGAAAATGTACTCTCATCATTTTTCCATAACGCGCTTAAAAAAAAAAGCTTAAAAAAATCACCTTGAAGCACAAGCAGGCCTCTTATTGTTCCAGTGCTGGAACTCGGCAAGTAAGTTACGGCTAGTCTAGTCGAGAAAATGGCGACTGCCGATCCGGAGATTCCGGGTACAAAACCATGTTGACCACTGTCTTTTGGAAATCATGTGCGTAATGCCGCTAACTTAAAACAGTGAAGGAAAATTTTTTGATCTTTTGTGTCATCCACCAACCCGCACTGGGCCAGCGTGGTGAATTATGGTCTTGACTCGGTCCTTGCGAGAGAAAGTCCCAGCTGTGGGAACATTTAGTGGGCTGTGTATGCTGGAACTCAGGGTCTTCCTACTAACACAACAATAGTTCTTGTATGTAGCGTATGAATGGTTAGAAACTGCATTTTTGTGACTTGAGAACTGATGCTCCTTTAAAAGTTTTTTCTTGTGGTGCCTTTGTATGTCATCCTTCCTTCAAACCTCTAGATACGGTCAAGGAAAGCAACTGACACATTTGTCATACTACTTTACAGATACTGCTCGTGATTCAACTGCACGTGGTATGTGTGCTATATAGGTTTTATTCAAAATACAATGTTAAAATTTAAATGTGTGTGTGTCTGGGTCGTTATAGCTTTCGAACGCATGAACCGATTTTGTTTTTTATTTGAAAGGTTGAATTAGTCGGCTATTTCAATGTTATATGGTAAAGTAAAAGTACGTTTATCTGTTAGCTATTTGATAACGATGTATCTGTAATAAATAATAAATATTGGTGGACAATTCACACACAACACCATCAGACCCCAAACTAAGCAAAGCTTGTGTGATGGCAGCCAGATAGCTGATATAATACTTATTTAGTTTTAAATACATACTTATTATACATAGAAACACCCATACACAGTGCAAACATTTGAATTCATCATACAAATATTTGCACTGGGTGGGGATCGAACCCACGACCCTCGGCTTCGCAGGCAGAGCTACTACCAACTAAGCCACTAGGGCAGTCAATCTATTTTCAAAGATGTAGAGCTAAATCTTTATCTATATATTAATATAGACAAAGATTTAGTTCTACATCTTTACGAAAATAAATAACCTAAAATCAAAACCTTATATGAATAACAAAACTTAAAAAAATATTGATTTTGAGTCGACAACATAATTAAGTCCACAAAATTCGGATAATGGAGAATTTCGTTAAATTCTGATGGCACTGACAAACAAACCGATGTCGTAATCTTTGGTGTGAAGCACGTTTCGTTCCATCAATCAACACATTGCGTGCGTCGGTCGCGCAAATAAAGTATCCATAACAAAAAACTGTGACTGGGACTACGTAAAATGAAACGTCTTTCCGCCGGACGGGAATTTTATTAGTAGGAACTTATATTTAGTATCAGCATTGCACCCGTGCGAAGCCGGGGCGGGTCGCTAGTATTTTATTATTATCGTCTTTTGTTCTTTTTATCTGTGTTTCATCATTGTGATTATGCATTATAGACTAACAATGAAGTGACTTACATATTCATGACATCATGTGATACAAGGACGGATGTTGTACCTGAAAAATGTGCAAAAACAAACTTTTCCATTCGGAGCAAATTCGACAATCATATCACGTGGATTTGGTACGTTCGTCTTACCCTACGTCTGTGGGTAGGATGTAAATGGGTGCCGTATTCGCGGTTTCCTCGACTGAGTTTTGAAATGTAACGTATTAATTATGTAAGTTCTAAAGCGCGCCACTCGACGGTCCCTGTCGACACTCGACGATTAAACTCCTGATTTAACTGTCATAAAATATCAGCAACAATACTGCCTGCTTGAGACTTAACTTTCCGTAACTAGCGTCAAGGAATTCTAACTCAAGGAATTTTTTATCGGACTTGTTTTTATAACGTAGAGCGACGGAGCAAGCACAACATGCAACCGATGGTAATCTATACACCTGCCTCCACGAGGTCCCAAGAATTGGTAGTTCTCGTGGTTCGATTCTAAAATCGAACCAACCGGAAAAAAAGTTCACGTGGTCCGATTGATCGAACTACGAAGTCGAACCACGTGGCCAGGAGGTTAAACTAGCTTTGTCTTTTTCTTTCACCAATTGGCACAAATAGCTGGGTGTCACTGTTGTGACACAAAACAATAACAGTTTGACCAACGCAATTTGTCAAAGTATATGTTTACTGGCCCGATTGGTATTGACAAAACATAGGAGTGTGATTCTAACCTTGATGCCGAGTGGACATATCCCAGGTCGCTTATAATCTTTGCTCGACACTACGAAATTGTGGCCCTAATTACCTATTGCGTTAGTGCTACAATGGTCTGCAGCTTTGCGGCAACAATCACTGCTACACAGCTCAGGCTAGCGCTGAGATAAGCCTCACTACACTTCGGGTAAGCCTCATGGACTTTGAGTAAATATATAATCAGTCCTGCTTGCAAACCTTTCTAAGCGGATCGGGTGCAGCGTTACATAAGCTTCCTTCACGTCTGAACAGTTACTGATGACCAAGCAAAGGTTCGCCATTCTATGGATACTGTTCTGGCCTTTAGTACAGATCGGCTAACTGAAGACTTTATTGGTTAATAGACGTAAAAGGTTTATAGACAATGACTTATTCATTTGAAAAATACTTTAAAGTATTTAAAGAACATCGCTTAGTAAAAGCCATTGCTGTCAAATTTCAAGATTTTCGGTTCTTTATCGGATACTTTTTGCACAGCGTGCAACGGATCTCCGTGATCTAACACTACTCTTTCTTATATTGAGGTTTAATAGATTTCCTTTCATAATAATATAGTTTGGGGTTCTAGAATGCGTCGCCAGAGTGAGTTTTTGGATATTGGTCCTGTATCTGATGGATATTGGTGCCTTCAAGTCGAGAGTGAATAATTTTCTTCTCGGTAACCTATCATATACTGCATGGTCACTTAACATGATGAGAAGCTAATCAAAAGCAAATATATATTATTAAAAATGGGACTGTTAATGCCTTGAGAGGAAACATAAAGGAGACATAATATGTTGGGAACATTTATATTAACAACAACACAACGTTATATGCTGCGATTACTAGTTTTAAAATTAATTTAGTCCCCCTTTTTTCCTTGAAAAAAAAATTGTTAAAACAAATCAGTATTCAAATACGAGTACGAGCCAATTCGAAATGATACATCGCTCAAACGTTAAAAAATAATCATCCTAAACAGATTTGAGCAAGTTAATAAATTTCTATGTTCATTGCAAAAGATTACCCGCAGATATATTTTATTTACGTACAACATGCAAAAGTCATCAAAAGGTTACCAGTTTACTAATGTTGGCAATATAATACTCTAAAATACTGGAATGTCCAATGGCTTTTTTCATTTAACTTTAGTGCAATAAGGTCAAATGTCGAATACCTATATGGAATTCGGTATTGATTTTGGTAGCAATTATAAAATAGGGTTTCTAGAATTGGTCTTTATAACCTTGATGTATAGAATGCCGCAAGGCAGCATTTTGAGGCTAATTGTTTTGATTTTGTTCTTCGGTCAACTTTACTAACTAAAATATACTTTCGTAACACATTTTCTTATATAACATATTAATCTCATAGTCGTTTGTAAAACTAGTCTAGGTGTATAATATCCTTAAACATTCTAAGTGTAGTAATGACCTGGTGATAATGAGCTACCAATTTGCTTAAGGTAGATAAGTATGGGCTCTAGTATAGGACCATTTGTTACGGAAATCTTGGGTCTACGTTCAGCTGTGGACGTTTGTTTTGCGGCTGATGATGATGATGAAGATTGGGCTCTAAAATTGGCTCTTTACTTATTTTGAATCATTTTAAATACGGTTCACAAATATCAATCAACTTTGCTGTGTGATTATATCCTTCTAAGCTGCAAAAATAATTTTAAACATTCCGGTGAGTATATT
This sequence comes from Ectropis grisescens, assembly GCA_017562165.1. Taxonomy (NCBI): domain Eukaryota; kingdom Metazoa; phylum Arthropoda; class Insecta; order Lepidoptera; family Geometridae; genus Ectropis; species Ectropis grisescens. Next base: position 26,009,684 of record CM029781.1, on the reverse strand, counting down.
GATTGCATGTTGTATTATACGAGTATGTGGAAAAAACATATGAATTATTTTGTTATAAACGTATTTTAGTATTAAAGTCAGTAGTATCAGTGCCAAACGGGCAGCCACCGCGCGTGTGCACTCGCCTTGAAAAAGGCCGCCGGACGCGGCCGAAACTCGAGTCGGATTGACCGACCGTATATACGTGAGTGTCCCGTTACCCAATTAAATATTATAAACGTATGTTAATTAATTAATAAACTATCAATTTATTAAGCAACAGATTTATTTTAAATGACAAAAAATAACAATAATAATGTCCAACATATATTACGAAAATTAAATTGAGATTGCCGGCTCGCTTCGCTCGCTACCTCCTCCCTTCGCTACGCTTAGCCTCGGATGGCTTGCTCTATATTTAAATATGGTTACTCGCTCCACCCTGTATCCACGGTAAATATCCCAATATCTTATTATCCTAACTTCTGAACGGATCAAAATTTGGAATTTGGTATTTTGAAATTTGGAATATAATCTATAATAACACAAACTACTTTTTATCTCGGTAATATAACGAGAACGGTTATTTGCCACAAAATATTTTTGTCATTTAATTCGTAAAAAATACGTAAAACCAAAAAGACAATTTCCTTATCAAGTCTCAGATAATTAAAAACTTCATTAATCACGAGTCCCTTCTTGTTAATTGTTTGTTTGTCCATCATAACCCTTACTTCCTTAACCTTAACGAAGTTATGTAACTTAATAACGAAATTGCTCAGCTAAATTCATTTTAAACGTAAATAGGCGAAGAGCTGCTACAATTGCGATGTTTAAGGCCAGGTAATTCTGTCAAAGTAGGCATTTAACGCTGTCTTGTTCTCGCGACCGTCACCGACCGCGGAATCGGTGCCACAGTGCAGAAAGAACATTAAAATATTGGACTATGTAATTTAAACTCATTTTTTGTTCAAGATTTGTTTATGTTTGTTTGTTTATGATAAGAGCTTAGTTGCTATATAAACGAAGAAATATTAAATTTATTTATACTCGTAGGTATACAAAACTCAACCTTTTCTTTTTTGGTCACACTATAAGTTGAGAACGGCTTTTCCAATTTCATGCATCTTTTAAAATGTTTCCTAATAATTCACAAGTTCGTCAAAATTTTAAAAAATGTGCTGAAACGTAATGAAAGTCCAGTAAAAATAGAAGGTTTTTTGGTCAACTTTGCACTAAATTTCTAAACCAATTTTTTTTTATGAGGTAAAGATCACTTACTGAGCATAAAATTACAAAATGCTCACAGATCCAGGTAGAGCTTCAAACGCCAATTGAAAAAAAAAACTGTTTTAGCCGATATTTTGAAACTATATATTTTGACAATAATTGTAGAAAATAAATTTTGCATCTTTTGTTGCTAGTAAACTTTTTTGTAAAACTTACCGTTTACGATTTATAACCCATTTAATGATACGGTTGCGATGATGCCGATAATAGTGGATGAAAATGATGTGGTCTACGATGGAACTTGCTTCCTAAAAGAAACAAACACAGTGTACCTCGTAACCCCAAGGTTCGAACCTTCGACAAAACCCACTCTGGCAATGCGTTTCACAGCTTAGTTGTTCTTAATACAAAAGTGGAGACCAAACTCTTCGTTCAACTCTTCAATCATGATGATGAACGGTGCTGTTTATTCGAGCAACGAGCAATATGATAGAATAACTTTAATTTAAAACCCCGACTACAAAAAAAACTACACGTAAAAAAATATTACCTACTATCTAAGGACGCTTTGGCGAATGAGACTAGTCTTAGAATATCTTAGTTACCAAAATCCATCCAGCCGTTTGGAAGATATGTGGAAATAAAAGTTTTACAAACATAAAGATACGCGCGAAAAACATAACCCTTCTTCCATTCCGGTAAAAAGAGACATGTTTATGCTACTGGGAACAGAATTCACATCTTATTTTTTACATTGTTATGATTAAATTGGACATAATAAATCGTAATCGGTAAGTTCGAAAAAACAGTTTACTGGCAACAAAAGATGGGAAATTTTATTTTCTACAATAATAATAGGCTGTATAACTTTTTCGGAATATCGGCCAAAAACGTTTTTTCGAGCTGGCGCTTGAAGCTCCACCTGGATTTGTTATTATTTTGTAATTTTATGCTCAGGAAATGATTCTAAACCTTATATAAAAAATACGAATCGGAAATTTAATACAGAGTTAAATTCTACGAGTAATTTTACTGCCTAAAAGGCTTCTTATCAAATTTGGTCGAGTGTCTAAATTTCATTTTAAATATGTTTTAAATGAACGAAGTTGGGTTTTTAGGGATTCGTAGACAAATTTTAAAATATACGTTATGTCTGTCCATCCGTATGTGACAGCCATTTTTCTCCGAAACTATAAGAAGTATACTATTAAAACTTGGCATGTATTCTACGAACAATATTAACATTTTCATACAACAAAAGAAAAAACAATCAATTTTGGTGGAGTCACAAACTTGGAAAAGAAATTTAAAAAAAATCTATTAAAACCATACGTGTATCTATGGATAGGTGTTCAAAAATTGTATTGAAGTTCCTAGAATTTTTTTCCAAACAGAATAGTTTGCGCAAGATTCTCTTCCAAAGTGGTAAAATCTGGATGTGAGGACTTTTCTTCCAAGTACTAAGTACCTTACTACCAAAGAATTTACCTAAATGGCATATAAATGCAAGTTAGGTATCATTTATGATACCTAACTTGCATTTATATTAGGGGATTTACGCAGGGGATTTCTCCCCTCTCATTATTTCCTTATCCCGATCTCTGATTTGACGGACGAATATTTTACCGATACTTATCTATTTTCCATTGCATCCGCATTGAATTTTTACTCATGTGTTATCGACGTCAGTTTTTTGAGACTCCCTTATTGGTCTACAACATAAAGTAAACAGCGTACTAATTAGTATCAGCGTCTATTTGCAATTCCAATGAAAACGGTATCAAAAATCAAGATCATAGCGTGCTTCACTAGTAATACCTACTGATATTGTTATACTGTGGCACTATGATCGTAATATTTAAAATTTATTGGTTGTCAAAATTGCAAAATCAAGCACAGGCCCGTCGTCCGTGAGCGCCGAAACGCGACTGATCAGGCCTGCCGAACGGCGCGCTATATATATGGTAGATATTAAAACATAGTGAATAACTGATACTTTTTATCAAGTCAAACTCTGCGAATGCATCTATAACTTTTTAGTGGCTTTCGTTGAGTACAAAAATTGAATAAAAAAATTCATTAGTTTAGTCATAAACTTGAAACAACTTTTTGAAAAGGGGTAACTTTGGGATTTTTTTCTATTAAGTAAAATTCATTAAATCGTGTTATAGACTGCGAATTGCACTAGATTAGATCCTTAACTAATACATATATTTTTTTCAGAGTTTAATACACTATTTTAAAGGTCTTAAAGTTGTTTTAAAAATTCAAAATTACGGCCCACACGCCCTTAAGCTTTTAACATAATTATAGCGCCATACGAATACGACAGCTAACCGATAACAAGGTGTCTCTGTATCAACAATTATCAGCCTTGTAGATTTCATCCTTATAATTAGTCTGTCGACATCAGTAATAAAGTTAAAATCAGTCGATCGACACTTACATGTTAAAAATAAGAATCAGTAAGCCGACTCATACTAAGTCGAAATCATATTGTCTGAGTGTGCTTGTCGTCGTACGTAATATAGTTCTCGTCGAAAACGACAAGATTAGGTTAATAGGGCTCTGTGATTTCTGCGGTAACCCCCAAAGGTTCAATAGACAATAGAGACCAGTTGATGTCAACATAATCATATTAATTATATACTAATGTGCTTTAAAAAAAGTTTGCTTAATTGACACAGCCTCTGTTACTACAAAGTATGATCAACATCACTTAATTTCAACCAAATTACTGTCGTTTTTCTTTGTGCTATTATCGCCGTATTTATTGGAAATTCCTTTGTCTTGTTTGGTCTCTAATAACAACTTCATTGGTACAGAAAATTCAGCTTCGGAAAACACTTTTATTGTCACTTCACTGTTCTTTGATGTTGTTAATGTGAATTATGTGTTCCTTTATTTTTAAGAAAAGGAAAACAAAAAGAATTCGAGATACCCGCTTGATACACCGCCCGCTCTTCGCGTTCACAAATTTGGCGGGAAAACGGGTGTCAGGTTACATAAGTGCGGTGTTTATGCTTCGGCATATGAAGTGCCGCCTTACTTGTACCCGTTTGAGCCCATTTACTCTCAAGAGCGTATCAAGACGCTTCTAGCGGTATTGTTTATTTATAGTTAATGAACTTAAAATTAACTAACTCAAGTGTCAAAAATTAACATTTTTGACACTTGAGTAAAAAATTTCGCGATTTGTCAAGTAGTCTAACAACTATTCCATTAATAATTTATAAGGGAGATTTTATGGGTTAAATGTGTTGTATACAAAATGACAAACTCGAAACACCAAAGAAACTGCATTCGATTGCACAAATTATACTTTTTTAATTTTTTCAATACTTCGGGACCATTTTCCTGCCAAATATTTTTATTTTTGTTTTTTTTTTAATTTTACGATTTTTCTATATAAATGAACTCTAATTTTAATGTGGCTTATATCAAAATAAAGACCAGTTCAAGTAGACGCCATTAAACACAATTTATCGGTATATCTTCCCAAATAAAAACAGGAAAAAAATTATTTCCCTCCAAAACCCAAAACGCAACTTTAAGTTTGTTTGTTGTCATCATCAACCAAGTTTTTGAGTACTATATTACACACCGGTGTATCAAGCGGATAAGCAAGTATCTAGTGGCAAGAAGATTGTGAAATTCAAAATTATTCACCTGCACTTCTAGTCCTTTCCAATAAAATTTCAGATGAAAAGTTTGTCAAACCGTCATATTCACAGAATCTACATATAAATCTTGCGTCATCCGCCAACCCTCACTGAGTCAATGTGATGGGTGGTGGTCTAGCAAGCGAAGGCCCTAAGCTCCAGCTATGGCAGAATTTGGTGGGCTCCTTAATCTAATATTAATGCAATAGTTTTGTTGGCCACTATTTTGCTATTCTATTGTTACATTGCTTACGGTTTACGGGTAACAAACCCAATTCTCATATCACAGGTTCACTTAATATTAATGAAATAACAATAAAACAACAAAACATTACTACTACTATCTTAACAATAGGCACATAAACCATATGCAATGATTGGAGTTGACAATTGCATTCTTGTTGACATTGACAGATGCGAGAGTGGCGACGCATTTGCAGTTCGTCACCACTTTCGATCAAGTGCGTCAAATTTAGCTATTCATATGAGTAATCTTAAAACTAATTTTCATCATATACATGACTATGAAATATCGATTGTCGCGCCACTTTGTCGAGACAATCTAATATGAGCATAAACATGAACTGGCTATTTTGAAGTCATTTGGACTTTGGACCTTTAACTTAACGATATTATTTCATCTCTGCTATCTTCGTTTAATATTGTAAAACGATAATCTAAAGAATTGCGTTTACAAAATACTAAATCTACGAGTTTAAGGACCCCTTTAATGGATAAGTTGTGCATTACATACCAATATTTAAATAGGCTTAGTTGTAATATTATCATTGTTCACCTTTTCCATTGCTTTGTGATTTTAGTGCTTAAATAATATGTTCAGTCCTTTTCGCTTGTTTTTAAACCTTGACTGCATCATCCCGGAACGCTAAATTTTGTATATTTATACGCACTACTCATTTCATCTGGCCGTAATGTTGCAGTCATGGTGGAGAAATTGGACACTTTAGTAATTGCCCAAAAATGTCGTTCCAGGGACTTAGGCTCGCCTATAAGCCACGTGAACGTTATCACGTCCTTCTTACGCGTCGTTTGAGCCACTCCAGGAGAGGCACCTGAGGTGTCCCGTCCTTGGTGCCGGATCTACCCCGCACCGAACTAGCCAGGGGAGTAGTGCTTATCAGCCAATGCAGTTGTGGTCTATCTAAAGTTTGATTCCCTTATTTTTTAGCTTATCATAATTTTGTTTAAAATAATATTTAGTATTTTAGAGTTTCTAAAAATGGTACTTCGCTTTTTTTTAATTCAGTAATTTTTTTTAATACGTCAAGAACGTATCACTATGCATAAATATGTTTGAATAAAATCTATTTTATTCAAAAAAACAAAAACCAAAAAAAAAAAGTTGAAATTAAATTCAGCAGGTCTACTACGAAGTCCGATAAACGATACATCGGCCGAAGTTATGGACGTTTTATACCACGAAACACACTCGGTCGGTTGATCTGATCGGGCGTTTCGTTCATCCCGACCGACGCTGATTTGACAGTTTTTGTGTCATCAACCGACCGATTGTGTTTCGTGGTATAAAACGTCCGAAACTTCGGCCGATATATCGTTTATCGGACTTCGTAGTAGACCTGCAGGCTTGTCACCATATTCAAAAGTAAGCAATCAGGCAATCGCTATGTCGTCGAGGTAAATTTTTGCGGTGTTTTGTTTTATTCCCAAAACCGCTACACCGATTTCGATAAATTTTTCGGATCACTTATAAACTGTGGTCTATAAAACAAAAAAATAACTATCAAAATCGATTTATAATTGGCGGCGCTATCACGTAACATACATACAAAAAACATCCAACCTTATATATAACTAGCGGCTCACCCCGGCTTTGCCCGTGGTACATATATATAACCTACAGCATTCAAGGATTACGTATATATGAAGGAGCGGTGAACGATTTTTTAAATCGGTCCAGTAGTTCCCGAGATTACCGTGTTCAAACTATAAAATAAATATGCAATAGGCTACTTTTGATCCCCAAATTATCGTGCTGTTTACTGGGTCAGAAGTGACACCCGTAGACAACTGGCGGGGATAACTAATTAAATGACGATTGATCAGTTTTCGGCCGGAGAGGAAAAATGATTATATTACTAAAATGGCTATTAAAAAATAAGGGTTGATCGTAGAAATTTAAAATTTAAAAATTGTAGAAATTTAAAAATTTAGGGGTGGACTACCCCTAACATTTAGGGAGATGAAAAATAGATGTTGGCCGATTCTCATAGATACCGGATAAGCACAAAAGTCAGTCAAGCCGTTTCGGAAGAGTGACGACAACGAAAACTGTGACACGAGAATTTTATATATTAGATAAGCAAGATATGCGCCTGCTGATATAACGCGTTATCAAAACATCAGTACCACGCTAAGTGACTGAATATGAAGAGACTCAGATACAAAACACCTACTAGCACTGTACCATGCTCAAATAAAATAAGCCCATAACCGGAGATTTAGGATGATTGGCGTCTAGGATCTTTGGATCTTTGCCATCAAATTTGCCTTTCAAACCGGAACACAGTAAAGTTGGCAAATCGCGTGATTTAGTAATGGTAGGACTGATTACAGAGTCCGCCTAAAGAAGTACCACACCTTCAGTTATTCTACCACCAAGAAATGTGCAAGCATCACTGGGTACTATTTTGGATGGCAAGAGTTCCAGGGATATTACAGGGCAGATAAATAAATCATCTATTGTCCAGGTGACGAGTGCAGTGCAGTGGTAGGTAATTTGGACTCTTGATTTTCGCAATAGCTCCGCGACATTATGTTGTTATGAGCAGGCCTGTGTTGCTTAACATTAGGAATATTAGCAATAGGACAACTAGAAAAGTTGTGATAATCCTAGACGAACGCTGCAAATTTGGTAGGGACCAGTATTTTTTTACAAGGACTTATTAATTTAAGAGTGTTTGGTTTCCGTAAGTCTGATTTGTTAATTCTACAGTATGAGTTACAATAGAAACATGAACACATAATTTTTGTTAGGCGGATATATATATATCTATACTTATAATAAAACTGTAACGGGTCGAATTCTGTACATTGAAGATATTTTGAAAAAAAATTTTTTGGAGCACTCCATAGTCGATACTGTTGGCGAATCTGCATTTTTTTTCTTTCATGTCTGTCTGTCTGTCTGTCTGTCTGTCTGTCTTTCTGTATAGGGATCACGCATCACGCTGAAACTACTGATTCAATTCATCTGAAACTTGGCATGACTTTAGTTTATACTAAGGACATTGCTGTAGGCTACTTTTGATCCCCAAATTCTGATCGGTTTTCTTGCGGGAGGGGGTGAAAGTCAGAATGTGTATTTGGTTGTAACTCATGTTTGCGTTGTTTCATTTCATTAATTATTTTTTTGTTAGAAAGAACACATTTTTAATATTGTCCCATCAAAATTTGAACATTATCGGTTTGGTGGTTCGGAAATTACACAAACATTAAATAATAACGACACGCACGGCGCGTTCGGTACATACTAACTTCTAAGTATTCTGTGTATCACAGACGATCCACAGAATATCTAGATTCTAGATTCAAGAAGTGCCCACGTGATCGCGTCGCGTTGTCTTGAATGACAAAATAATTGTCAAAAATATATTTTTGTGTGGAAAAAGGAGGATGAGAACATCCTCCTTCAAACAAGGAGGATGTTCTCAATCGGGTTGCATGTTTTTTATTTGGTTTTATTTTACACGATAACTCCACTAATTGTGAGTTGATTTTGATTATTCTTTTTTTATTTGGTAGAAAATACTTCAGAGGTGATCTTATATATCGAAAACAGGGAGGTAGTTTTCAAATATCAACAAAAACAAATATCAGCTTAGATTTATCTGTATTTAGTTAGTCGAACGACAGAATTAAATTACCTGTCATTGAAGTAAATTTTGTTCTTTTGGAGAAAACATATCAGCATAATAAGTAGCAGCTTATACAACCCATTAAATGTTCCCACTGCTGGACGTCGGGGCCTTCTCTCGCAAGGAGAGAGACAAGGCTATAATCCACCAGTGGCTGGCCCAGTGTCGGTTGGTGGATGACATATGACTTAGAACTTAGATTCTAGGTACATTTCGGTTTCCTCACGATATTTTCCTTCACCGTTTAATTACCGGCATTACGAACATGACTCAGAAAAGATAGTGGTGCGCGTGGTTTTGAACCCTGGGTCTCCGGATCAACAGTCGGCGTTCTCCCGACTAAGTCAGCTGTAGCTTACTAGACCAGCCGTAACTTAACGTATTATTTTAATCCATATACTGTTTAAAATTTAAAGGTAGTGTTCAACAAGCTTCGGTAACAGAAGCAGACCGTTGTTAGGGTTCCGTACCTGACTTCGCTGTCCGTCCATCCTTCCGTCGTTTATTTCCCTTGACACTACCGCTTGGCACTACTGGTAGTGCCACGGGAAATTTTACTTTCCCGTGGCACTACTGCTCTTATTGGCTGATTAAACGCCTACTGTAAAATTTCCCGTGGATTACCTCATTACACCTTATAGACACGATGAGAGTTTTATGAGTTACGTCAAAAACTACAGTAAAATATTTAAAAGGGTATGTAAAGATGCAAAGACTATTTTTATTAAAAAACAGATCGGAACATCAACTAATAAAGTTAAAACTACATGGTCAATTATCAATCAAGTTACTGGCAAATCAAATAAACAAAAACCTAACATTAAACTAAATCATGATGGTGTAGTAATTGGTAATAGTTCAGACGTTGCAAATAAGTTTGTTGATTTTTTAATAGTATACCGGCTGAAACTACCCAAAACCTAGGTACTAATCATGGTTTAGCATTAGAGTTTCTAAAGCAAAATGTCGCCCGTAATCAGTTTGACTTTTGCTTTCATCAGATCGTACCGAGTGTCATCACGAAGACGTTTAACTCTCTAAAATCTAAAAGTTCAGAGGATGTTTGTGGCATGTCGGTCAAATTTGTCTCAAACATTATAGACACTATGGCACCCTACCTTACGGATATATTTAATGAATGTATTGAGCAGAATATATTCCCAGACCTGATGAAGTGTGCTAAAATCTTGCCTTTATTTAAAAACGGAGACGCAAAAGAGCCAGGTAACTATAGGCCAATATCAATCTTACCTGTTTTAGCAAAATATTTGAGAAAATTCTGCTGAGTCAGCTGAGCTCCTTTTTAATTGTAAACGCATACTGTTTGATAAACAGTTTGGATTTTCAAAGGGTCGCTCAACAGCTGATGCTATTACAACGTTTGTGGAGTACATATATGATAACTGGGAAAACTCAAAGGACGTGATTGGTATTTTTGCGATCTTTCGAAGGCTTTCGACTGCGTAGACCACAAAATACTGTTAGGAAAGTTAAACCACTACGGGGTCAGAGGTGGTTCTCTTGAACTACTTAAATCGTATTTGTGTGCCAGAAAATGCAAGTGCAGATAAATGATGTACTCTCCGATGCTATGATTGTGGATGTCGGAGTTCCACAAGGTTCAATCCTTGGACCTTTCTTATTTTTGGTGTATATAAATGACTTGCCCTTTTTGTCGAAAAATTTGCAAAATAGTACTTTTGCTGATGACACTTCACTACAGTTTGATATCAGCCGTAAGGCCACCGGCGTGGATGAAATTAGCAAAGCTCTAGCTGAAATTTCCAGATGGTTCAGTACTAATAACCTAGCCCTGAATGCACAGAAAACAAACTGTGTCATTTTACGTTAGCTAATAACAGAATGCTAAACACACTCCATATAAATAGTAGTAGTTTGAGTGTTTCTGCTGATACAAAATTCCTCGGTGTGATTTTGGACTCAAAATTACAATGGGGACCTCACATTAAAAAGATATCGGGGAAACTTAGTTCAGCCGCTTATGCAATAAGAAAGATAAGGAGTGTTCCGACATACATACTGCGAGAACTGTGTACTTTGGATATTTTCATTCCATAATGAATTATTGTATACTTCTGTGGGAAATTCGCCAGATGCAAAATCTATTTTCATTCTGCAAAAAAGAGCTATTAGAGCGATTTATGGACTTAGACCTAGAGCATCTCTGAGGCAAATATTTAAGTCTATCAATATTTTGACAATGCCGTGTGAATATATATTATCGTGTATATTATATGCTAGAAGGAATCTAAATAATTTTGCGAGACAGGGTGCTTGCCATGATTATAATACTAGAACGAGAAATAAGTACGCAGTTCCGTGGTCTAGGCTGACTAAAATAAATAAATCTTTCAAAGTTAATTGTATCAGATTTTATAATATTCTACCAGAAACGCTGACAAATCTTAGTGATGTTAATTTTAAAGCAGCATTAAAGAAATTATTAGTAGAAAAGGCATATTATGACGTTGGTAATTTTATAAGTGACGAATCGAAATGGCGAAATCTTAAATTTGATATGAAATAAACGGAGGGAAATACATTGTAGGTATCTTCCTACATAGTCAATGGTAATATTTTACGCATTGTTACATATACTTTTTTTTTACAATTCATTTTATTTATACTGCGATAATGAATGACTTAATTTAATTTAAATTTATTTTATTTTTATTTTGACTTATGAACCTATTGGCATTTTTTATTTGTTTTATTATAATGTTATGTTAATTTTCCAATTTCTTTGATGTTGTGATAGTAATGTAATGACAATTCATAAGTGTATTTTGTAATACCTAATTGAAATAAAGAAATTTTGATTTTGATTTTGATTTTGATCGGTGTCCGTCTGTCACTAGGCTGTGTCTCAACAACGGTGATAGCTAAACAGTTAACATTTTCACAGATGATGTATTTCTATTGCCGCTATAACAACAAATACTAAAATAAAATAAATATTTAAGGGGCTCCCATATAACAAACTTGTTTTTACCGTTTTCACTGTTACAGGTTGTATTCACAGAATATTAGAATATTTAGTTTTATGTTCTGATAAAATACTTACTACTCTATAGCATTTTAAATTAAACTGTCAATAAGGTATTTAGCATATTTTCAAATGCTGTTTTCAATCGTTTTCAATGAACAGACAAAAGGTACAATATAGAATACGCATATTTTGAGCAACTGATAACGCACTGGACACAAAACTCAGATTAGACTATTTGATCATTTCGAAAATGCCAAAATAATGAGACTGTAAAACTATGAGACCCAAAAAAATACCAGCATCTTACTGAAAAAATTGTTTAAAAAAGAAATAAAAATGCCCCTATTGACCTATATTTTTTTAACCCCCGACAAAAAAAAGGGGTGTTATAAGTTTGACGTCGATGTCTGTCTGTCTGTCTGTCTGTCTGTCGGTCTGTCTGTCTGTCTGTCTGTCTGTCTGTCTGTCTGTCTGTCTGTGTGTGTGTCTGTCTGTGGCACCGTAGAGCTCAAACGGATGGGCCGATTTCGATGCGGTTTTTTATTTGAAAGTTAATATCCGTGCGGGTGTTCTTAGCTATGTTTGGTTAATATCGATTCAAAATGGTCGCCTCCACAAAATGGCGGATAAAATATTTCTTCACAACCTACCTCAATATGGGTATCAAATGAAAGGGCTTGACTAGCAGAGTACTAAACGCTATAACAAATTTCAAATTCAAGATGGCCGCCACCACAAAATGGCGAATTATATAATATTTTTCACTACTACCTCAATATGGGTATCAAATGAAAGGGCTTGATTAGTAGAATACTTTGCACTATGACAAATTTCAAATCCAAGATGGCCGCTACCACAAAATGGCGAATTACATTTCCTTTTTCACAATTCCCTTAATATGGGTATCAAATGAAAGGGCTTGACTAGTAGAATGTTGTACAGATAACAAATCTAAGGTAGTCGGGGTTAATCAAAATTTTAATTTTGTTCTTGTGTACCGTGCAATTCATACTTAGACGGACAAAGTCATTAGCTCTCCATTTGGATTCACCGTATTCGGGTAAAAACATTAGCGCAGCTCTCTTCTTCTTCTTTTTGGAACTCTGTGAGGAGTTTCAACAACCGTGATAAAGTTATTGAACCCTTCGTCACCCTTTTATTAGTTTTAGAGTGCCAACCTTCCAAAACGTTATTGGTTCTATGGCGTAAACCATACACACTCAACATCTTTAGATTTTTTTTAAGCCAGAAATTCTGCTTTTATATATTTCCAACCCTCCGCTATGTTTTCACACGGCAACAACGGCAGCGCTGCTGTAAGTCCAGTGATGCGTTTGTGAGCTTTCCTTTAACATGGCCTAGAACTTTAGCTTTTTCCACACTGCTCTTGACCAATGGTAAAGCACCCTTTTAGTTGAACGTCCATCCCAGTATTAATCCATCCCAGTAGTAATATAATAATAGCACTAGTGGGAAACTAAACACTAATATGAGGCCTCCGCAGTTATCGAACTGCTGAATGCTAATTAACTACAGATATGGGGTAACTGGGATGCACCCGTTTTGATTTTTCAATGGAAATTAATGGAAAGGCCATTTTAAATGTCCATGAAAAATAGACACGTGCCACGGGAATATTATTTCGCTAGTAGTGTCACGGAAATATTATTTCCTGTGACACTACTAGCGACTGTGTAGTGTCACGGGAAATGTGCTTTACCGTGGCTCTACTGGTAGTGCCACGGGAAAGTAAAATTTCCCGTGGCACTACCAGTAGTGCCAAGCGGTAGTGTCAAGGGAAATAAACGCCTTCCGTTTGTCACCAGACTGTATCTCAAGAACGGTGATAGCTAGACAGTTGAAATTTTCACAGACGATGTATTTCTATTGCCGCTTTAACAAAAATACTAAAACTAAAATAAATATTTAAGAGGGGCTTATTTCCATACAACAAACTTGACTTTTTTACCGTTTCTTGCTCGATACTAATAACGTACCTGTCACAGGTTGACGCTTTCACTATTCACATAATATTAAGTTTTATGTTCTCTTTAAATGTAAGTAATTAAAATAAAATAAATTTTAAGGGGCTCCCATACAATAAAATCATTTTATTTGCTAATGGTTCAGAACCCTCGCGCGCGAGTCCCACTGGCATTTGACCGGTTTTATTTTTTCAAAAATTTTGTAATATCCTATCCTTTCCTAATATTATATAAATATGTCAATATTTAAATTTTTGCAGCTCAATTACGTTGGAATGGCTGAATGTATCAATCAAAAAAAAAATCAAAATTCATTTTATTCTGTCGACACTACAGTGCACTTAGAAACGTCATACATACAATAATATCTTCTTTCGTCATACATACAATAATTAATCTAGTATCGAGTTAAAATTTGAAACATATTCTTGGCTTAGCTTAAGTAACACATAGGGACATATAGATAAGTAACTACATAGGCAATGTTTGGCCTATGTGTTCTTCCAGACTATAATCTAATTGTATTTCAAATTTCAGCCCGATCACTTGATCCGTTCCGCCATGATTAAGTAACAAACATCCAAACATTGACATTCATAATATTTACAGTTACAGGACAACGTTGGAACGGCTGAACATATTTGGAAGGAATTCGAAACACTCGTAGTTTGTAATCAGAAATAGCAAATCGGTTACTGTGACGTCGGAATGACTAAGCAAATTTGGTAGAAAATTGAAACAGATAACTTATAGTCTGAAATACCACACATAGTTTAGAGTCTAAAATTTCACATGGGGTCTAAGTCTATATTTTCGTTTAACTCCATATTAATCTATAATAAGTATATATTTTCGTAAGGAACTTGATGTGATGGTAAGGTAAAAGCCAAAATTAAAATATATGCACCTGTTTTGGCGTAGATAATACAGGTGATTTGCGTTCACAATCAAAATAACAAGCAACATTATATTCTCATTAGATGGCGCTAATGCCAGTTTAAATCTAAAAGCACTAAAGGCCATTTAAATCAATGTTTTGCTATTGTGGTATGTATTTTTTCTGTCACCACTAGGTGGCGTTACTGGTATTCTAAATTGTACTAACAAGTTTTTGCTGCTAAAAGGATTTTGATGCCGAATTTGGATTCTTTCGTTCTTGGATTTTTTTTCTGTGTTACAATTAAATTCATACATTAACATTTCACTAAGACTTGGCTTAGATTTACGGGTTCAACTTGCTTGAGTACCTATAAAATTTTAAATTTTAATCATTTTGATTCCACACAGGCTTCGTTCAAAATTTTACGCGGGCGAAGTCGCGGGTAACAGCTAGAAAACTTAGAAAGCTTGCGGATAGAAAGAGAAAAGTAGATAATCAGATCATGCACATCAGCTTCAGAATTTTCGTAATGTATCCTATAAACATCCTACAAACTTAACACTTGCGGCTATGTTCGATACTACGAAACCTTAATAAGTATGTTTGATTTTGTTTAAAAAAATAAAAATAAAGATGATAAAATTAAATATTTTTTTGTGTGGGAAAACAAATTCACTCGGTTTTTCAATGATTACATAATGCAAATATTTTGACGTACGATACTTCCAACTAATTTACACTATAAGTCAGTAACATCTGCTTACGCGAACGAAGTAGCGGGTTCAGCTAGTTATATATATATATTTAAATAAGAAGTGACGAGACGAGCAGGACATGTGCCTCATGCAGCTATTGGAACATGATGAGCCCAAATCATCACCTAGCACTGCTCTGCGCTCATCACCCAGAGATCTAAGATGTTATATCTCTTAGCCCTGTAATTTCTCTGGTAACATTTCCCTTCAAACCGGAACACAGTAATGTTTTCACATTACTGCTTGGTGGTAGAATAACTGGCGAAGGTGTGGTACTTCCCCAAGCCGACTCTGCCAAGAGTCCTACCATTAAATTTATTAATTTAAGAGTGTTTTGGTTTTCGTAATTCTGATTTGTTCAATTCTACAATAGGTATACGTTATAATAGAAACATGAACACATAATTTTTGTTAGTTAGGCGTATATTATAAGCTAATAACCGAACAGCAATCGCTTTCGCAGTCTATCTGTGGGTACAGAACTCCGAGAAGGTTAATTAAAGCCAATAAGTCAATGCCGCTACTGACGAGAAAAACCTCCTATATTTTTCTTGCAAGTTATCCAATAAGCCTCAAGGGTAGTTACCTCAAATCGTGTCTGCTTGGGATAGGATATAAACTGAAGCGAGAAATATTATTTTTTATTGCGTTCATTTGGTTGAAGGGTGATTAACTGGCATACAGTTTACCTATTATTAACTTCTAGACTACATTTACATGAAATTTTGAATAAGATTATTTTGAAATGTACACTATTTAGGCTAAATTTTGAATCGATATTATGAAGAAAACCAGAATGAAATTTGAAAATATTAGTCAATTTGTTGTAAAAAAGTCTGATGAAATTTAACCTAAATGGTAACAATTTAAGCGTAGGCCTGGGATGCGCGGCTGGGTAACTTTCAGGTGGTGCACTCTGAGGATCAGTCAATAACTTTCCTCGGTGAGATCTTGTTGACTGATCGCATATACCAGCCGTAGCGGGAACCTTTATTCGCGTTTCTCGTTCTTCGGGCAGTGTGTATTAAAATTCTAGAGTGGGATAATAGACCATTGCTACTGAGGTGTGCCAAGAGAAGAGCAAGCCGCGCCGGGCTTGTCGCATAACGCGAAAGATTCCCCATGTTCATGCTTTATATGATGAAACTGGAACCCTCAAGTTTTTCGGTTTAGTTGGCACCACTCGTGCTGCCGAGTCCAATATAACCCAACCGTCTCCATAGGCTGATGGATAAGCTTAACTGGATTGATTCTGCTTAAACAAGCGCATGCTATGCGTAATTTCGAAAAAGAGTATGTGTGACGAATAAGTTTTAACTTAAGTTGCTGTATTTCTGTATAAGATAGTGATATTTTTTACTACTGCGCGGTACACTCCGCGAGGCATAAGCTGAGCTTTGCATTTGTGTGAGTGTACATGGATAGTGTAGGTGTGACAACCGGCCTTAGGCGCGGCGCCATTCTGTCTCGCCGCGCTCCTGCCTGATTGGTGACCACTCACACTAATGCAAAGCTCAGCTTATACCTCGCGGAGTGTACTTCACTGCTGAAATGCTTGCCATTTCTCTATAGATGTTTTATTTTATGCCCGGTTTACATTATTCCAGGTGTCGAATCCAGCGCTGGATTGCTTACTGGAAAAGTGTAAACTGGCAGACTGGAATGCTAACTGGATACATTGCTTTCCAGTGCGTAGACCACATATTATGTTCATAAGACTAGGTTTGTGGAGCCCTGACTGCATCTTCTGCGCTAGCTCAAATTGTAGGCTGGTAGGCAGTAAAAACCAAAGACCAAAAAAAGTTCAGAGGAGGAGGAGCAAATTTGGGT
The DNA here is from genome assembly GCA_017562165.1 of Ectropis grisescens. Taxonomy (NCBI): domain Eukaryota; kingdom Metazoa; phylum Arthropoda; class Insecta; order Lepidoptera; family Geometridae; genus Ectropis; species Ectropis grisescens. The sequence continues at coordinate 25,992,457 of CM029781.1, read as the reverse complement.
TCCTTGAACAATTAATAAAGGAAAGCATTTTTTTAATGTTTCGACTTATGTGATATCAAACGAACTCATATACAAAATTAACCGTAAGTCCCGTTTTATAATGCAATAAGCTTATGAGGAATAAGGAAGCAAATAAACGTTTCACAAAGTAAACTCTATGTTGAGTTACATTTTGGCGACTTTGTTAAAATAATATTTATTTTCGCTCCGGCTAGCCGTATACTTATTATTTAGATACCGCTCACGCTAAAGTCAGGCAAACATTTCCACCGTCTCTGCGTAAACTAATTAAAACAACCCCAGAGTAATTTGTCAAACTAACTGAACAGTTATTTTTGCTGTCAGCGGCCGGAATCTGAGTTATACTAGACGATTACTGGTACGATTTGCGTCATGGCTAAATACGATTTTGTTACTTTGCGTTAGTTGAAGTGAAAATTTATTTATGCACGTTGAATACTTTTTAGGTAAAGTAAAATTATTGAAATAGTCATCGTCATCGTTTTCTGAAAAAATAATTTTTCATTTATTACAGCACCATCGCTTTTAGCAAAGAACTACGTTAAGTGGGCTATCAAATTCAAAGTTTTTGCTTTTATCGGCATTACCGATTACTGCCATTTTTACGACATATTAGTCGAAAATTTCCTAAAATTATTCGTGAAAAAGCAAAAAGACCAATGTGTTTTTTTTTTCAACTCAAAAAAAGCCGAACACGCCTAGATAAATTTAAAAGAAGTAAAAAATAATGATTAATGATATGCCTATTTGCCGTTTAACATGATTTTCAGAAAGTTTCTCAAAGTTTAATATCAATATATCAATATCAATTAGGTTGATTGACGAAAACTGACTAATTTACTTTTATATTAAAAAAAAACTTTACTTTCAGTTGTTGGTTTGGGAAGTCTAACTGCAAATCAAAAAGTCGTGTCGTTGTCGTCGATTATAAAAAAAGCGGATATGAAAGGCATTCGTGTTCAAGCGAAGAAACGGTAAAATATGTACGGTACGGATTATGTAAGTATGCTCGTGATAAATTGATACAATAATATAAGCAGGCGGTTAACCTATCCTGCATGCTGATGAAATATCAATTGAAAAAACATACGACTTTTTCGTAGTTAGGTTATGTAGTATTTAAACCGTCGCAAAACTACAGAGTTTTGCTCGTAAGTTCATAAATATTGACATATTATTTTTATCTGGGCAGAGCCTTTATTAACAAAACTAAAATACAATCAGAACTACACTACACTACAAACCTACCTAACTAACTACTTACACTAAGCACACCTGAATTATCCATAGACCACTGTAGGTCTACAGGTAATCAAGATGTTCAAGCCCACAATCAATCGAAAGCGTACCCAGCATGCTGGCAGCATTACCACGCTGAATGGCAATGCTTATGCGTTGGGCCAAATAAGCGCCAACATTTTGGTCATGCGTCGCGACTAAGCGCTCGGAAAGGCTTTTGAAGATGATATACATATTATTAAATATATATATCATAAAAATCGATCATGCCATTTTAGTGTAGTAGAAACGTAAACATAGTAAGTTAGAATTTTTTTTTATGTGAAAATATTTGACCTGTTAATTTAAAATGAATAAAAAATAATACAATAGAATGGTTAAAAACAAAATGCATTTTTTAATTTATAATTTAAAAAAAATACAAAATAATAGTTTATTTTTAAGTATAGTTATTACCTAGTTACTTGCTGTTATAATTTGTTGTCTTTTTTATATTAATTCACAAACATATTAAGGGCCGCGTTGTTGTTTAAAATCTTATCCATGCACGGTTGCCTAGAAGAGATTGCTCTAAGCAATAAGGCCGCCAATTAAAATGTCATGCTTGTGTAATAGTTTTTAGTCTTTGTTGTATTTTTTTTTTATTTTCTGTTGTGGCTTTTAATAGTTTTCTTATCTTATCTCCTTTTGTATACTAATTAAAAAACGAATCTCCGAATAACCCACTCCTAACTGCTCCCGGCACAAAAGTGGCTATGATACTCGCCGCGTTCCCACGCTGAATGGCAATGGCCACCCTTTGCGCATCGAGCGGGAGTCACCCGTATGCTCCCTGAGTTGGCGCCCTAATTCTGAGAGGAACGCTTTAGCCTCTGCCTCCCAACAACCCAGAGTCTCTACGGCATTGAATTATGTAACTATTTAATAAATTTTAATTAAACTCACCTCTAACTAACGTCAGTATCCCCAGCGGCATCACCAGTATAGCGACTAGCAGATCAGTTATCGCCAACGACATCAAGAAGTAGTTAGTCACATTCTGCAGTCGCCTCTCCAAGTAAATCGCCATACACACTAACACATTCCCTGCCGCTGTACCTAACACCAACAACAGTGCCACCAAAGCCCACCAATTGTTAATCACATTATCTTTCACTCCACTTGTACCGTTCACTTCACTTTCGATGCCCACTCCACTTGTAGCGTTCACTTCACTTGTATTCACTTCGATTACAGTGTAATTGACTAGATATTGCCAGTCGGTGTATGCGCTGCTATCGTCTATCGTGGGAAGATGGAAGAACGCTAGCTCATACATGTTTGGGGTCTGATAGCATGGTTTGTCGCGTTTTCATCTTATTTCGTAAATGTGACAGGATTTGGTCGCGTCCATTTTGTTCTTAGATCGTCTTTTGCGGCATCTGAAACAAAATAATGGAATATTTAAGTATCCTGCTATTACTCGTATGTGAAAGTGTATGGAGTTTTGGGTGTTTGTATTGTTTGTTAGACTTTCACTTCTGATTATTTCTGGTTGAATTTTTGTGTGTAGATAGATTTTAGTCTGGAATAGCCAATAGACTAATTTTGTTAATCTGTACTACGGAAACAAAATATTCCAAAAGCTGGAAGCAAATTTTAGGTAGGCATTTAAGGCGGTTTATTCGGTTTAAGTCAGATTCTGATTAGGACAGATTCTGTTAAAAACAGATGCAAGCTGAAAACTTGTCACATACTTAGTTATCCTACTAAACCTCAACAAGAACGTTCAGACCTGGCTGGTGAGTAGCGGGGCAAAATGAATTCCTACAACATATTCAAAAATACAACAAAAAAAAAAAAAAAATTTGGAAAACTCCACGTAGCTTTAATCGTGAGTATTAATGAACTTTTTAAATTGTAATATTTTTTTAACTCTTCATGTTCTAATAACTTCGTGGTACTGAGCTTTGGCAGGCGCGCTACTTACCATCAGGCGTATGCATTGCTCGTCTCATAACTCCATATTACACAAAAAAAGGTCGGATATGTTCTAAGATACTTGCCTAATAGCAAGTTAACTCAGTTCATGTTTATGCATTGAGCCTCAAAACTTAAGGCTCTTTACATGGAATCAAAAACCATAATATTCTATTTGCTCCCAAAAAAGCGTACATTTCAGAGCACGTACATGAAAAAAATAATTTTACCCGGTTTAATCCAGATGGGAACCTACATTAAACTTGAAATATTTTTGTATAAAGCTCTATTTACAAGCAATTTTTTATTAATAAGTGACGAGACTAGCAGGACATGTGCCTGATGGTAAGCAGCATGCCTACTACATAACAGCACAGTGGCACTATTGGATCATGAAGAGTCCAACTCATTACCTAGTACTGCACTGCGCTCGTCACCTAGAGATCTAAGATGTTATATCTGTAAGGCCTGTAATTTCTGTGGAAACATTGCCCTTCAAACTGGAACACAGTAATAATGGTATAGAAGAAAAATTGCTAAACCACAGCCAGCCAGGTCTTCACATTAACTTTTTTTTACAAGCATGGATAGAGAATACAGTATGTCACCATAAAATTGTAAAAATCATCAGATTGTAACATGACGACGTCAGATATCAAATTAACTTAACGTAACTTATCGTGAGATTTAATCTGACTGAGTTACCAATGTTACGGAGACATATCCAAGCATAAATTGATGCTGAGTCGATAACTAGCAGAATCCCAACCGGTAGTGATCGGCTCACCAGACGAGCACTAGAATTAAGTTTAACATGTTCCCATCTCCCCCCTATTTTCCGCTTTTTCTCCTAATCCAAGAAATTTGTAAAAATAAGAATTTAAATTACAAAGATCACGTACCCGAAGTCTGTGGAGTGGCTAATTTTAATAAATAAAAAAAATATCCGAGCACAAAACACACCGTAATCTCTTATTTCTTTCACATTTTCACTTAGAAATAAATTAGCAATAAAACACCACACGAAGTTCAAAGCACTAAAGGAAAACGTTGGCATTTTCCTTTACTGTCAAAGATTTGACACCGCGCTCGCCATAATGATGATAAAGAACATAATAACTGTAATGCGTGTAGCCTGAATGCTCACATTTAGCCTGACATTCTCTCTCTTTGCGTTTCAAGTAGAGATGAAGTAATGTTCCGACCAGAAAACATAAAGTAAGGAACTGAAAGAACAACTATTCGCAATTTTATTTTTAAGACCTAGCGCAAACCCACAGTGTGTTATAAGTTTGAAATATCAGTGTCTGTGTGTGTTTGTGGCATCGTACCACTCGAATGGATGGTTGCGGTCTATTTGGACTGAATGTTATATTGTACTAAAACCGTAATGAACAAATGGATAATCCAATTTTGAATTTCGTTTTGTTTTCATTGAAAGGTAAATTAGTTGAAGGTGTGCTTAAGTAGGTATGATTGATGAAAATCATCACAAGATACAGAGACAAAATGGCGAATTACATTTTATTTTCAAATTCTCTCTATTTGGGTATCAAATAGAAAGGCCATTCTTGATGAAAATTATTGTATACTTTAACAAATTGAAAAGCCAAGATGGATTTGACTGAATCATATTATTTCTTCGTAACTTTTGAGAAATTAGATTTTTACTACAATACAACATTGATTTTAGGATATGTATATTATATGGTTTAGCAGTGTAAATTGTACGTTAAACTGCATCGACATCTCTATATATAAAAATGTTATGTTGGTTTGTGAACGCTTCAAAAACTCAAAAAGTTCTGCACCGATCGAGCTGAAATTTTACACTGATATGTAATCGGCATCAAGGATTGATGGATTTTATCTAATTTTTGTATCACAATGTGCAACAGCAAAGCGTGGCGGGGCACAGCTAGTATTATATATAAAGGAAATCTACAAACTGAATATTCCTTAATAGAACTAAAATGAGCTGAAGCTATTTAAAATTTAACTTACAACGCTTGTCAAGCTCTTTTTCTACGACTTTAATTAATTATAATTAAAATATAGAGGTGAGAATGACTTTAAATTAATATATTTTATTATGAAAGAGTGTCACGGAACATTTATTTATAGCTGCACCTCGCGGTTTTACCCGCGTACCTACCTTTCCCTTTGCTATAATATCCCAGCTATATAATCTAACCGTGTTCTAAATTTGAACCAAACCGTTCATACGTCCCGACGTGATTGAGCAACAAACATTTACAGTATCAGTAAGATAATAAATGGGACATTGTTTAACATTCTTGTGATATTCTTCAAACGTAAAATTAAATTTTATGGATACATTGACAAAAAAAATTGCATGGTGCTGAGCATATCAATTTTTTACGGAAAATTGTGTTTCTTATTATAAAAACATAAAAAGTTTAATTCCACATCGTTATCGCCATAAAATGGCTGTTTTAGAGCTATTGTAGAGTACCTCTCCATTACTATATCATTTTGTCTTCAAATTCCACTTGTAGATGACAAAATACTAAGTACATCTCTACGAAAAATCTTTTCCACCATTTTATATTTTCTCACGGCAGGAGATTTATTGAGGCCATTACACTCGGTTCAGACTAAAAAACCCCTGTCCGCTTCGGATTCCTTTTTCGCAAAAAATAGATAAGCTCAGCACAATGCCAAGTTTTCTTCAATGTTATATTGAAATGAGAAAACTATGTTTCCAAAATATTAAGATACTTTTGATATTAGCCCTTGTAAAAATGAATAACGGAAAATAAAGACTATTCAATTCAATTCAATTCAATTCATTTATTCATACCATAAATTCATAAGAACACTTGGTAACGTCATTTACAAAAAGGCAAAGAATCTGTGTACATAATATGATAAAATAACAACGTCAAAAACAATAAAGCAGCTGTAAAGGGGCCTAGTCAATTACATGCAGCTGTAAAAAGGCTTTGTCGAAGACAATATAACAAATAATCAATACACACAGTATACAGATACTACATTAGTACAAACAATGTAACATCAAGTCTTAAAAATCTATTATTTTTACCTTATTACAAGATTCTAATTTCGACACATTTCTCTTCCATACGTTACTATCTTTAACAAAGTCGTCTATATTATAATATGCCTTGCTCAATAGGTAGCTTTTATTTCATTTTAAACTTGGTTTCATTGAGGCCTTCCACTTGTACAGGGATTGCATTATAGAAGCGAATACTATTACATTTGAAAGAGTTATTTGTTTTCTGAAGTCTGCACTTAGGAAATACAATTTTGTGTTTATGGTGCGCTTTTGGATTCAGATCAGTTAATTTCTGCAGACGACTTCGATTTTTTCTTACATACATTATACATTCATAAATATACAATGAAGGGACTGTTAATATGTTAATAGTTTTGAACATCTCCCGTACTGATTCTCTAGGTGATAAATTATATAGACCACGGATTGCTGTATTATTATACAACATAAATATGTAGTGTAGTAGTGGTAGGACTCTTGGCAGAGTCCGCCTGGGAAAGTACCACACCTTTGCCAGTAATTCTACCGCCAAGCAGTAATGTGCAAACATTACTGTGTTCCGGTTTGAAGGGCAATATTTCCAGAGAAATCACAGGGCTTAGAGATATAACATCTTAGATCTCTGAGTGACGAACGTAGTGCAGAGCTAGTAGACTGCAGGCCCGTGAACAAAATTTATGGGTCATCTGATATAGCAGGAGACCTATGTAGGATGATAGAAGGGTATAAAGTAATAAGATTGAGCACTATGCCGTCACTTGTAAGCTGTCCAACTAAGTGCTGTTGAAGAGGGGGGGTTATAAACCTCGATCATTTCTCCTTGCCGCATGATTTTTGTACGGCATCGCGAAATAATGTATTAGAAGAGGTATTGAAACTGAATGGAACCAATTCCGTACATAATCAAATGACCAAACTTATTCTGTAAATCGTCGGAAAATGATTATTTTTTTTTCACAAACTAACAATTAGAATATTATATATTAGAAAATTATATATTTATATATTGTCCAAAATTGATTTTTCGCCAGTCTTAACTGCTACTACCGTGGATGACAAAGTGGCTATCTTCAACTCACTTTTAACTAATCTGTATGATGTGCACGCACCATTGCGTACTATAAAAATCAAGCACGCTCCTGCACCTTGGCTCACCGATGAGATTAAGTTGGTGATGCATAAAAAGGCAGTAGCGAGGACGAGACTCAAAACTCACCCTAATGACTTGAACAAACAAAGGTACGTCGAATTACGGAATTACTGTAACAAGGTGTGTAGAGATGCCCAACGACGCCATATTTTCAATTCAGTGCAAGACAAAGATCCAGCTAAAGTTTGGAAATTTCTCAGATCTTTAGGAGTTGGAAAACCAAAGCAAGATAGTATCCCTAAAAACCTTGATCTACATGCGCTAAATAAACATTTCTGTGCGTCTCCTGCTATGGATGCTGTTTCGAAATCCACCACTTTAAATCTAATTTCCAATCTTGCTGCTCCTGATCAACCTGTTTTCAATTTTAGTCAATTTACTGATAGTGATGTTAGGAAGAGCATACTCTCTATTTCCTCAAATGCCGTGGGACTTGACTCAATTAGTCGGAATATGATTGTCCCCATCCTTGACCCCTTGCTAACTATCCTATGTCACATTTTTTAACTTCTCAATATCGAATAGTGTGTTTCCTTCCTCCTGGAAAGAAGCACAAATTATTCCTTTGCCAAAAAAGCTAACCCTCAATCCTATTCTGAATACCGACCCATTTCTATCCTTCCTTTCCTGTCCAAAGTCCTAGAACGTCTTGTTTACAACCAGTTAAGTTTTTATCTCAATAAAAATAACCTTCTCAACCCGTTTCAGTCAGGTTTTCGTCCGGGGCACAGTACGGTTACAGCACTTGTTAAAATCACTGATGACATTCGTCTAGGTATGGAAAATGGCAACTTAACCGTGCTGGCGCTTCTGGACTTCAGTAATGCCTTTTGCTCCGTAGATTTTGATGTCCTCCTCGCAATACTTCGCTCTTCCAACATATCTTCTACAGTAATAGACTGGTTTCAAAATTACCTGTACGGGCGCCGCCAGAGAATCCGCCTCGAAGAGAAATATTCTTTTTGGTGTGTCACTTCGGCTGGTGTGCCGCAGGGTGGCGTCTTATCTCCGTTACTTTTCGCTCTTTTTATTAATGCAATCTCACTTAATCTTTCTTCTTCCTACCACCTCGACGCAGACGACCTGCAATTATATTGTCAAGCTCCATTGGGGTGGCTATCGGAAGCCATTGAGTCTTTAAACGTTGACTTACGCCGTATATTACAGTGGAGCATTTCTTTCGGCTTGAAGGTGAACCCCACAAAGACACAAGTTATTGTTATGGGCAGTTCTCGCTTCATTGATCAAATTGATTGGAACTCACTTCCACAGGTGATATTCGATGGGGTTTTAATACCTTTCAGTAACACTGTTCGTAACTTGGGAGTAATATTTGACCGAAATTTATCTTGGGGTCCTCAAATTGCTGAAACAAGCCGTAGAATATTTGCGTCCGGTGGATCATTACGTAGGCTGCGTAATTTCCTTCCAACCACTACTAAGACTGCGCTTGCTCAATCACTCTTGCTCCCTATTCTCGATTATGCGGATGTCTGCTATCTTGATCTCACAGAAGATCAGCTATCTAAGCTTGAGCGCCTTCCAAATTACTGCATCAGGTTCATATTTGGCCTGCGCAAGTATGACCATGTTTCAAACTACCGCGCTAAGCTAAAGTGGCTGCCTGTCCGTCGTCGCCGGGATGCACACATACTTTCGCTGCTGTATAATATTCTTTTCCTTCCCTCTTCTCCCTGTTATCTTCGTGAACGCTTTCAGTTTCGCCAATCTCTTCTTCCCAGGTTACTGAGAGAATCGTATAACCTCACGCTTGACATCCCTCGACACGCTACAACTTTCTACTCTTCTTCTTTTACTGTGAGGGCTATTAAGTTGTGGAACGAGCTACCATTAGAAATAAGGCGTGCCCAGTCTCTAGCTGTTTTTAAATGTCGGGTTAAAGACTTTTTTCTAGAGTCTTAGTTGCAAACTGTCTTCTAGTAAAAATTAATTTGGTACATTTATGATTTTATTTCATGTATGTATATGTAGTATATTATTATATAAAATATTAGGTTAATGTGTATTTTTATTGTATTTTAATTAGTATGTGTAAGTTTATTTGTTGTAAATATGTAGTATGTTATTATTTATTTTCTGTTGTGATTAGTACTCATAATGTTGTTGATAAATGAAATGTATTAATTAAACGGGCCATGTTACTATCTTGTTTCTGATCCGTGCACGGTTGCCTGGAAGAGATCGCTCTAAGCGATAAGACCGCCAATTAAAATGTCATTTTTTATATTTAGTTAAGTTAATTGTTTTTCTTTTGTATTATGGCTTTTAATAAAGAGTTTTCTTATCTTATCTTATCTTATATTGTTTCAATACCTCTTTTTATCTATTATTCCGCAACGCCGTACAAAAATCATGCGACAAGGAGAGAAGATCGAGGTTTAGAACCCCCCTCTTCAACTGCACTCAGTTGGACAGCTTACAAGTGGCGGCATAGTGCTCAATCTTATTACTTTATACCCTTCTATCATCCTACATAGGTCTCCTGCTGTATCAGATGACCCATAAATTTTGTTCACGGGCCTGCAGTCTATAGGTAATGATTTGTTCCAATAGCTACGTGTCACTGTGCTGTTATGTGGCAGGCATGTTGCTTACCACCAGGCACATGTATTGCTCGTCTCGTCACTGTTTATTAAGAATATATATTATATATTTAAACCCTACTAGTGTTGCAAACGTGAAAGCTTTTGAGTATTATGTACATTCGTTACGTCTTTGACTCAGATCAGAGGATTTTTGGTAAATTGTTTCCTTTTTATTGTACAGAGTGATGAAATGAGTAAGTCGTTTGTTTTATGTCTATGCCCTGTAATGCCAATGGAAGCATTGCCCTTCAAATTGGAACACAGTGAGGTTTTCACATTAAGAGATTTTGTTTCTACGATAAAACCCTTTCGGCCGCCTTTGTAACCATGTTTTGTAACCAGTTACAAAAGGAGAAAACTTTCTCCTTGTTCGTAACCCGGTTACAATTTAGGAAATATATTTTAATGGACTTAGAAATATTTTTAAATAGTTACCATGTAATAATTTTTGGTCCTATTTTGTAGTAAAGTTACCAAATAAAAAAAACTATTTGTGATAAAAAAATATATAATCATTGTGGTTTTGTAGAATTAAATAGACGGCTAAGTTTTAATTTATTACGTTCTCTTAATACTTAATAATAGATATTATGTTTTCTTTAAAACTTTTATTACATAAATACATGCATTTTATTTATGGTCTATTTTTGCACAAATCAGACAAAAATTTAAGAAAAGATTAGGAACGTATTTGCTTAACATTTGGACATAATGAGCTCTCAATAAAATTTATTTACTTTAACACAGTTTTGTGCGAGTTATTTTATCAAATAAAGGTCTAAACTTTCCACAACACGTAATAGTAAATAGATTTAACGCACATTTTCTAAGCCAAATAACAAGTGACTTAAGTCACTACAAAAAAATCAAATTACGTGAAAAATCCTGGCACGTTCTTGAGCGAACTCTTTTATCTTTCGCACGTTGACGTCTCTGAGAGGCGACGGAAGACTCGACCGTAAATAATATCACAGAACGGAAATTGTGCCGGTTAAAAGACCTTTTAGACAGCCAAGTGCCAAATGGAGGTTGTTTGCCGGTAAGAGGCACAAAAAATCACATTAGTTTTTAACTAACACAGTATTCTAATTAGTTCTGTAGTGGTAGGACTACGCAAAGTTCACCTGGGGAAATATCACACTTTTGCCAGTTATTTCACCTCCAAGCAGCAATTTCATAACATCACTTTATTCCAGTTTGAAGGGCAATGTTTCCAGAGAAATTACAGGACATGCAGATAAATTGTTTTATGTCACTGGGTGAGGAGTGCAGGACAGATAATTATAGGTGGTGCTAGGTAATGATTTAGACACTTCATATTCCAACAACTGCGTGACACTGTGCTGTTCTTTTATGAGCAAATTTATTACTCAACAACTTGCACAAATATATTGAGTTATATGTTTTCAAATCAAGCTTAACTTTAACATTTAGCTATGGTCAAATTGAATTAGACGTTGTGAATTTGATAATAGATTTACGGTGTTTATCGATTTACTTATATTCTAACCGTAACCTAAAACTTTATTTACGAGAAAATACAGTCCACAACACAATAAAACTTGTTAAAATTCAACTTCAGCTTTACATACATTTAAAAAAAGTAATTTTATACTAAGTCCAAGTAATATTTGCTAGGAGACGAGACAAAAGCGTCCTCAACAAGCGAGAGTCAAGAACCTTCAAAAATAAGACACCCTACGCTTCATTATGAATTCAGAGCAATGGATCTCAAGTTTGCCAGACTGATTAAAGAACACTTGAATCCTAAGGTTTCGAGTGGCATTTTAGTATTATTTTTGTATATAACCACAGGTGCAATGAACTAAGTTCACAGACAAGTTTGCCCTAAAAGAGTTCTATAAAAAGTTGAAATTGATTAATACCCATATTTCAATTATTACATCTTGTAAAGTACCTAATTTTCAAACTTATCAGTAGCAATATTCTTTGCATGGTCCATCTGTGGAAGTACTACACCACTTAAACTACCTCCAAATAATGTGCAAGCTTTCCTGTGTTCTAGTTCAAAAAGAAATGTTCAAAGAGAAATTATCAAGCAAAAAGATAAATAATCTAAAATTTCGGCTTAATTGTAGCGAATACAGTGCTAGGAAGTAATCTCGATTTTTTCATTTTAAAATAACAACATATGACACTGTGCTCGAGATGCATATTATCTTGGTCATCCTGGTATTCAATATTATAAAAAAAAAAAATTGCATGATTTTACTGCTTTAGATAGATAGATAGACAGATAGATTAACTCTTTATTGCACTTAATATAAAAACAAACAAAGGTTACTTATAACAAACAAAATAAAGCTTTAGAAGAAAATAACAAGCGAAGTCGCAGATAAACCACGATATTTCAGGCATTTATTTACCACTTGAAAGTATTTGGTTAATTTGAATTGATTCAAAATGAATAAGCATTCAAAAGTAGTAATAGCACATCTTCACATTACAAAGTTGGTACTGAAACTCCAACATGTAATGAAACAGCGAACTCAAGCTATTAGATAGATTGCAAATAAATTTTGATACCTATAGAACCGTATAAACGGCTCTATAACTCCGAAATGCTCTGAAACAATTACACAAGTTTGAAACTAAACAAACGTACAACAATCCAACTTCAGTCGTATTTGCAGATATGCCTCAAACAACCTGAAACTGGCGGTACAGGAATCATGGCGGATACTTATGTATAACATTCAATTTGGAGAGGAATTAGGTAAAATAAACGAACAGTAATATTTTTGTTGGTTGCTATTTTTTTCACACAACACCATCTAGGTAGGTAAATGCTAAGCAATGCCTGTACTATCGAAGGAGATAGATACCATAGTAAATTTATAATTTTCAAAGTCATATAAAAAGTACTTTAAATAAACTAAATTTATTGATTCAACTTTGACTTTGGCTTAAAAAATCAAAATTCTTAACTTTAAAATTAATTGAAACAAATACTTAATATAATAATATGTAAGTAGTCCATTAGTAGCCATGCTAGGCTGGAGACCTGTGTTACGGCTGCTAAGATTCCCATCTCCGGCGCTCACTCAGTCACGTAAACCTTTTGACGTGACAACGGCTAATACATCGATGAACGCCGGCTGCATGCAAGAAAAGTGTCCCGTTATGTCCCGTTACGCTCATTGTACGCTTGCGCCGCATCTATCAATGTTTTGTTATTTTTCTACAGAATGTGACTTATTGCATTGTACTTATAATAGAAACAGTCAGACAACGAACATAAGCAGATTACTGAATGTTCCCGCTGCTGGCCTTCTCTCGAAGGTGACAGTCAAAGCCATAATCCACCACGCTGACATGGCAGGTTGGTGGATGACACATGACTTCGAAAGATTTTAGGTGCATGTCGGTTTCTTCACTATGTTTTACGATTCTTTACGATCTTAAGTTAGCGGCATTACGCACATGACTTCGAAAAGACAGTGGTGAGCGTGGAATTTGAGACCGGGGGCTCCAGATCGGCAGTCGCCGTTCTCTGGACTAAGCCAGCTGTAAAGTAGACAAACTAACCGACGTTTGCTTCGGATCCAGATATACCCAGTTTGGGTTTGACTGGCCTGGTAGCTTAGTGGGTAGTAGCTCTGCCTGCGAAGCCGAGGGTCGAAGGTTCGATTCCCACCCAGTGCAAATATTTGTGTGATGAATTCAAATGTTTGCACTGTGTCTGGGTGTTTCTATGTATAATAAGTATGTATTTAAAACTACATAAGTATTATATCAGCTATCTGGCCGCCATAGTACAAGCTATGCTTAGTTTGGGATCAGATGGTATTGTGTGTGAATTGTCCACCAATATTTATTTATTTATTTAGGGGGTTTTCGAAATTAAATTGTAGCTAAAAATGTCGATCTTTAAAAGACATAATTTAATTTTATACGAAAAAACGAAAACTGACTTCAATTTCAAATTAAATACAGATAATCGACAAAATTTATTATTTTTTGGAAAATCTTGGACCATTCCACCTTCCAGATAATGGTACATTTTAGTTTTTTGCTGATATTTCAAAAACCGCTAATCCGATTTCAATTGTATGTATGTAGATGGAATCACTTATAAAGTATTATCTCCCATCCAAAAAAACCGTCAAATTTGACAATTGACAGAGCTATCGCGTATGTAACATACCAGTGCATACAAAAAAAAAGAAGAAAGAAAAGCACAATCTAATTAAATAAGAACTGAACCTTTACAAAAAAAAATACATTTGATAGTCTCGTCTTTAAAACCGATCGAAAAGTTTTCTTCTTCATCATTATGCAATAAGGAAACTCAAAGTACTAAATTGTAACTGTATTTAACCTTTCATCCCAGTCAAATCTACCCCGCGTCACCCCACGTTTCCCCAGGAGATACTGCCATTCTGAGTTCAAAGGGGAGTCGTCACTTTTACACAATGAGTACACGTTTCAGCGATTCTTTTATTTTCATTTAATCTTTACGGCTGACCGGCTCTCAACAGTTGCTTGTTGATTTAGGCCCTTTCCTGGGTGATTACGAGACTTGAGATGCGGGCGTCTAATTTAGGGTCAAGGGCCGGTTTTTGTTGGTGTTGCCAAAAGAATGTGGCCAAATTTTGAGGTAATTTTTTTCATCCTTGATCTTCTTTTTAGACTGCAGGCCCGTGAACAAAATTTGTGGGTCATCTGATACAGCAGGAGACCTATGTAGGATGATAGAAGGGTATAAAGTAATAAGATTGAGTACTATGCCGTCACCTGTAAGCTGTCCAACTGAGTGCTGTTGAGAGGGGTTCAAAACCTCGATCATTTCTCCTTGTCGCATGATTTTTGTACGGCATTGCGAAATAATGTTCTAATCTATTATTCCCCAACGCCGTACAAAAATCATGCGATAACGAGAAATGATCGAGGTTTTGAACCCCCCCTCTTCAACAGCACTCAGTTGGACAGCTTACAAGTGACGGCATAGTGCTCAATCTTATTACTTTATACCCTTCTATCATCCTACATAGGTCTCCTGCTGTATCAGATGACCCATAAATTTTGTTCACGGGCCTGCAGTCTATTTGTTTCGGGTTCGTTACAATATTCTTTTGTTTTATTCTCATCCTCATAAGGTTTCAATTTGCTCCTTTGTAAATCAGAGTGTAGAGTGTCTAGAAGCTTGACTTATCTATATGTGTATGCCCTATGTGATTCTCTGTGGCATCATAACCCAAACCAACCGATTGGTTTTAATGTTAGTTTTTATTTAATTGGTTCCGTCGATTTTACCTACTTATTATTTACTTGATGACAATGCCTTTGTAATATTACGATAATTTTAAAGTTACTAAAAGCATAAATAGCGTACTAAATATTCCCACAGCTGGGATTCGGGGCCTCTTCTCACAGCTATAGATCCTAGACCATAACTTACAACTAACTTACTAATAACTTACTAACTTACCTACCTAGCTCCAGTGTAGGTTGGTGGATGACTCATGACCTCGAAAGATTATAAGTACATATCGGCTTTAGTAGGAAAACTAGCGTAGCTATTACACATTTTAAATAAATACAGAGGTAACTCACGTTTGTCAGTAAAGTCAGTCCAGTCCGACTCAAGTTTCGGTCGCGTCCGGCGACCTTTTTCAAGGAGAGTGTGCGCGTGTAATCGCTGCTCGTTTAGCACTCATCTGGACTGGACTGACTATTACACGTGAGCTAACCGTGTATTTATTTAAAAATTCGTATCGGTTTCCTCATGATGTTTCATTTTATAGCTTTGGATTGCATAATAATACGACTTCACTTCATATATGTAACAGTATTTCACTTAATATATGCTATTGACGTAAAATAGTGTTGTATCTAATAGGTTAAAATCTAAAAATCATTATTATATGTTAATTAGGTGGGTTAGTACTTTTTTGTACTTATAGGTAACTAAATACATTTTGTAATCACCAACTCAGGCATTTCATTTAGTGGGTAAATTAAATATTTCCCAATATTCTACACCTACAACATGAATATGATGTACGCAGTAAACATAAAATAGTACCTACATTTGCTAATTTCTATTTTAACTATAACAAGTTGATTTGGCTTGAATGGCTTCTCAAAGTGTATTTGTTGATTAATTAATTTCACAAAGTTTTTGCTTCGAGCTTAACTTTGATCTCAATAAATGTTCATCCCTGTTTAGGTTTCCCTATTTACGATAAATTTGGATCCCAATTTGACGTCTCGAATAACTATCGATAATTTCCCTTGAAACTTGAGGTAATTTCCTCTGATATGTACTCGTACTGAACTACAAGGAATGACTATCTAAAGTTAAAGAGACGCTCCATTATAAGTACGTCTGCTGCTTTTATAATTCTTAGTTGTGTTTTTAAAGTATATGGAAGCTCTTTGGTTGTGTTCCTTTTTTCCCGTCCATGCAACCTGCTTCGCTGTGACACATAATGATTTATTTATTTAGAGGTGTTTCATCTGATCTGATCATCATTTATTTACATTTTAATTTTTTTTGCAGTGGCGGGATTTTTTACTGATTACAGATTATATGCCTCTTACTGATGCAAGAATTATATTTAACACACAAATCTTTGAAGTAGTATGTTTTGTCAAAATTTAAGTTAAAAAACGATACACAGCTTTTAGTGTTTTTGAAGCGAATATAAACCAAAATGATATTCTTATATTTGAAAGCAATAACAGACAAGAAATAGATAAAAAGAACATTTAAAAAGGTTAATCTAAATTGCTTTGAGCTAAATCGCTTCAAAACTGTTTGCGCTATAAGAAACATAGCATTTTTATATTTATTAATCATTGAGGAGTTGGTCTGAGTAAAAGATAGTCAGCAATAAAGTTTAAAAACCGTGCTAAATAAAAAAATAAGTTTCATAAATTGTTGACACTTTTACATCATTTTTATTTCATGTCTGAAATATGCACATCATCACTACATAATATAAAACAAAGTCGCTTTTTCTGTCCCTATTTCCTATGTATGCTTAACTCTATAAAACTACGCAACGGACTTTGATGCGGTTTTTTAATAGATAGAGTGATTGAAGAGGAAGGTTTACATGTATACATCCATTCAATAGTGAAGAAATATTGTTATTTTTGAGGTGTCTAATGTGATGTTGTAAACACTTAATTTTTTCCGCTAACATTGCAAACGCAGGCTGAAGGCCCTACGTGATTTATCAAATTAATGTACTAAATATTGTACACATTGAAAAGGTCTACTGAAAACGCCTCTATGGTATATTTATTTATATATTTATTTAATTATTTATTTATTTATTAAATGAGCACACAAAACAGAATGTAATAAACACAAACTATAACATAAGAGTATACTGTACAGAACTGTATTACATTCCAAACTATGTGGGCCTAGAAACAACATTTGTTTAAATACAGTGGTTTAATAATAATAATAATATTATTAGAAATGCAATGAAAAGTCCCGAGTTTATCCGAAGATTTATTTCATTCCCAACCGTGATGCTTTAGGTCAAAATTCAGAGTAGACGAACAATCTGTCTGTGGTAAAAAAACATTTTTTCAACTTTCTAATTTGTTTCAATTGTAATGAATTTTTTTTGTTCTATATTATAATTGAAATGTCCCTTACATCGGGCACCAAATGTAATAAAAAATAAAATACCCGCTGTCACGACTGGACGCTTTTTTACACCGTGTTTCATTTTACTTATTTTTATCCGTTTTTATCAATTTGATACTATATATTAGCACACAACATAAAGTAAAATATACAGCCTACCGAAAATACACAGAAGTAATAGATAAAACGTAAGTACAAACTAGAAAATCCAGAAAATGCATTATGACAATAGAATGTCAATCAAGACAGCTTTTGTAAACAAACTAAAAAACGGACGAAAAATAACAAAATAACATGATAACGCGGTCAAAAACACGAACAGAAACGGAAACATGTAGCGCACGCCCAACACCAGCCCAGATCCCGTCACCGCCAAGCCTGTCGTCGGAGGAAGAACCTTTCTTGACACCCCGCGATACAAGTGTTACTTGAGTGACGAGGACGCGGTGCGGACCCCGCCGCCAACAAGACCTGGTCGTCGTGGCCGTCCGCCGCTGCCGGCACGCTTGGGGCTTGTGAGGCAACCTGCCTCGCTCCCGGCCCTCGCTACCGGTGGTGTAGTGCGTCGCATGCGATGGACTCGCCAAATGAACGAGAACTGCATGCGCGCCTATTACAGGGCTACAGAGGAGGAACCAACCTGACCGCGTACTGTGCCAGGATGCTGCTTCTGTTTCAGGCCCTTGAACCAACTGTCGCCGTATCCGCACAACGACTCTCCGACCAAACCCGGGCTATCCGACGCTGTAAGCTGTTGGATGACTCGGCACTTGATCGGATACGCCTGAGGAGCAGCGTACTCGCCCGGCTTCTGCCTCGACTCGGGATCCACCTGCCGCGTCGTCGACGCTGACACTGGCCTCATTGCCGACGTCAGTGGCGACACTTGCGGCGCCGGTCGACCCCGACATCGAGGAGGAAGACTCAGCGAGTAGTAATGTATCCGACCAGGTAATAGAGCAACTGAGGAGCACTCTGGAAGACGCGATTTTGCGGTATAGATCCACACCTAACTCTAGGCCGCGATTACCGCGTTTGCCCACACATAGACGTAATTTGGCTTTGATGGAGCCCTGAATACTTTGCTAGTGCCCTACCTGGGAACTAGCAGATTTGACTGATACCCATTCTATTCTGTATTGTGGTGCTATCGCGGCGTGTCGCGTTGCACGTGTCAAGTTCCCAGACACTGACCGTACAACGCGAACCGCCGGAGATGCACCCGCATGGCAAGTACGAATAGAACGGCGTATCAGCAAATTCAGGACTCTTATTGCAAAGCTAATCTGCTTCAGACAGGGGAACAGTCGTCCCCGAGTTATGCGTTTCGTAACACAGGCATTCGCTGGGACTGGTATCAGTCCTCAGCACTATCTTGCCAATGTTACGGAACGTATTGACTATCTGAAGCAGAAAGTTTATGCGTGGGCAAACCGTATTCGCCGCTACAGAGAGCGTGTGAATCGATATCGGCAAAATCGCGACTTCCAGAGCGATCAAAGGAAGGTGTACCGAAGCTGGGAGGGAACTACTAGTCCACGTGTGAACGATACGCAGCTACCGGATGTCAGCGCTATGAAAAGTTTCTGGCGCAGCATCTGGTCGGTGCCTGTCGAGCACACGGAGGGAGCTTGGATGCGTGTTATCGAACGTGCATGTGAGCTTATCGAACCCATGGAGTCTATTACGATCGACTCCATAGACGTTAGTTGTGCTATCCGAACGGCTCAGAACTGGAAAAGTCCTGGACCGGACGGATTGCACAACTTCTGGATAAAGTGGTTTCGGTGCTCACATGAACGTTTGGCAACACAATTCCAAGAAGCCCTGGAGACGGGTTCTCTTCCCAGTTTCTTGACCACCGGAGTCACCTTCCTGCTCCATAAGTCTGGTAGTACCACGGAACCGAAGAACTACAGACCCATTACGTGCTTACCTACCATCTACAGTTGCTTACATCCATTCTGAGAGCAAAATTAATGCGCATATTGTCGCGAATAACGTTTTGGCCTCCTCTCAGAATGGATGTAAGATTGGGTCCCGTGGTACTAAGGAGCTGCTCCTCATTGACACGACCATTTGCCAACAAGTCAAACGAAACAAAGGAGCCTCTCCGCTGCTTGGATTGACTATAAGAAGGCCTATGATGTGGTGCCCCATTCATGGTTAGAAAGGGTTTTAGAGTTGTACAAAATAAACCAACTCTAAAATCTTTTCTAAGCAAATGCATGGGACAGTGGGTCACAGTCCTTCGTCAACCAGGTAGCGTAGACAGCTCTTTGTTTCGGAGGACTTGATTAGGATTGAAAGAGGCATTTTCAGGGTGACAGTCTAAGTCCCCTATGGTTCTGTTTAAGTCTGAATCCTCTCAGCACTCTGCTGAAGGATTCAGAGTTAGGTTATCGTCTTCGTAGGGGAGGTGAGGTTATATTCATTTGTTGTACATGGACGACCTCAACTTTTGCACCGAAACGCCAAGACTTGTTGGAGCTATTAAAACCACGGAGGTTTTAGTAACGCCATCAAGATGGAGTTCGGTGTAGACAAGTGTGCGGTCATGCATGTACAGCGAGGGAAAGTAGTAAATTCAGAGAATTTACAACTTTCCGAGACTATAACTCTCAGATCTCTCTCCGAAGACGAGACCTACAAATATCTCGGTATGTCACAGTCTTTGGGTATATCAGCAGATGACATTAAGAAATCAGTGAAGGAGCGCTTGTGCCGGCTGACAAAAGTACTCAAAAGTCTTCTGTCAGGCGGTAACAAGGCGCGAGCCTTCAACGGTTGGGTAATGCCTCTGCTGATATACTCCTTTGGCATACTGAGATGGACTCAGACTGAGCTCGACGCCCTGGACAGAAAGGTCCGTCAACTGCTCACAACACACCGAATGCTACACCCGCGCTCATCTGTTATGAGGTTGTATATCCCGCGGAAGTGTGGAGGTCGAGGCTTTTAAATGCCAAGAACCTTCACAACCGCGAGGTATGCAGTCTTAGGGATTATTTCCGCAACAGTGAGTCCGGGATGCATCGTGATGTTGTGGCAGTTGACAGGAGCTTCACGCTCTTTCAATGGCAAACGAGAACTGGCGCAAACCATCGGTGCTCAGCACTGATGATCGCAAGGAAGTATGGAAGAGCAAGGAGCTGCACGGGCGGTTCTATCGGGCTCTGACGGGGCCCGATGAATTTGCTCGCGTCAGTGAACTGGCTACGCTTCGGGGACCTCTTCGAGAAACCGAGGGTTTTGCCTGTGCAATTGCTGACGAAGTTATCAAGACGAACAATTACCGGAAATACATAATGAAGGACGGTACGGTCGACATTTGTCGGGCATGCCGCCGTCCAGGCGAATCACTTCGTCATGTTATTTCCGGTTGTTCGCATCTTGCTAACGGCGAGTACTTGCACAGACATAACCTAGTAGCCAGGATCATCCACCAGCAGCTTGCTCTTCGATACGGCCTTGTCGAGTCCGAGGTGCCGTACTATAAGTACGCACCTCTGCCAGTTCTCGAGAATGGTCGTGCGTTGCTCTACTGGGACCGCTCTATCATCACGGACAGGACTATTGTCGCCAATAAGCCTGACATCGTGCTGGTAGACCGGTCCAAGCGTTGGCTGTAATCGTCGATATCACCGTGCCACATGACGAGAACCTCGTGAAAGCTGAGAAGGACAAGCTTAGCAAGTACCTTGACTTGGCTCATGAGGTTACCGCCATGTGGGATGTTGATTCGACGATCATAGTCCCAATAGTTGTGTCGGCAAACGGCCTTGTAGCGAAAAGTCTCGACCAACATCTCAAGAGACTTTCGCTAGACGGTTGGATTAAGGGTCAGATGCAGAAGGCGGTCATCCTCGACACAGCGCGCATCGTCAGGAGGTTCCTCAGTCTGCAGCCCTAACCACCGGTAGCTTGGGCCCTGCCCCGCTGCTGGCGGCACCCTAGTTTTTAAGTTTTTTATAATGTTTGTATTTTTTATATATGTATTGTAAAAAACTTAAAAATTAAGAAAAAAGATTAAATGAGTGAATAATAATATTAAATTAGAGATAATACATAATTTATGTCTACCTCTTATTGATATCCCACAATAACATCTTTTGTCATTTACTTTTTACTACAAAAAAATAATGGCTAATTTTGAAGCGATTTTAACCAATACAGCATTAATTCTTATCCAATTAAAGACCTTAAATACATTGTTGATTTAATATAAATCTACCCTTTACACCATATGTTAAAAATGAATTTTTTCGTAGATATTCCAGATTTAAAAATTGCGGGACATAGCGTAAACAATTCGGACCAGTATTTCGAGATCCTAGTGTTCAAACAAACAAACAAAGTCTTTAACATTATAATCCATCCACATATTAAACTTTCTTTATAAACTGTTAGATATTAACACAGATTTCTAAAACAAAAGGCAGATGGAACGTGCGGAACACAGATCCTTAGGTCCGGAAAGCAAATATCAAACGCCAAAGCAAATACAAACTCCAGTCAGTACGAAACTGACTTCCGTCTCGTACGGGAGTCCCGTGTGATTTTATGTTTTGTTTAAGATTATGCCGTCTTGTGTCATCAAACATTGCAAACATTGTTCACAAAAATAAAAAAAGGAAATTTCATGGGAAAGTTAGGATATTTTTACTGGTATTTATATAATTTAGACGATTTTATTTCGATTGATGAATAGAAACACAACACCTCAACGAAAATAGGTCAGTGTTGCTACACTAAAGTGAAATTATTTTCCCTGAAGTTATAGTAAAATATAGATTCTAATTTTGTTTTGAAGATACTCGTAGACCAAATTATTGATGAACATTGTATAATTTAATTTTAAGCCCTATTTTTATCATCGTTATTTTTTTTATTTAATGTGAATCAATGCCAAGAACAAATCGTCGCCGTTACTAGGGTTAATAAAATACTAATAGTGTTGATAAAAACTATAGTTATGAAACGAATAGATAAGAACAAATCCTCGCCGTTATAAAACGTCTCGTCTATGACCTGTGGATTCTAACTTGATTTGTGCAGTGCTATTAGCATAGGTATATATTTTCAATCATATAAATATAACATATTTCTTTCTTACTCCTTGTTGAATTAGAGCCTCCCAGAGCAGATTGTGTTTGATTGAGTCGAAAGCTTTATTGTAGTCGACAAATGCAATGTATAGGTCTTTCCCATACTCTTGAGATTTTTCTATTAACTGTTTTAATACATGTAGACTGCAGGCCCGTGAACAAAATTTATGGGTCATATGATACAGCAAGAGACATACACTAGCACTATGCCGTCACTTGTAAGCTGTCCAACTGAGCGCAGTTAAAGAGGGGGGGTTCTAAACCTCGATCATTTCTCCCTGTCGCATGATTTTTGTACGGCATTGCGAAATAATGTATTAGAAGAGGTATTGAAACTGTATGGAACCAAAGCCGAACACAATCAAATGACCAAACTTACTCTGTAAATCGTCGGAAAATCATGAATTTTTTTCACAAACTAACCATTACAATTTTAAAATTTACATTTTTTATAGTTTCAATACCTCTTCTAATCTATTATTCCGCAACGCCGTACAAAAATCATGCGGCAAGGAGAAATGATCGAGGTTTAGAACCCCCCCTCTTCAACAGCACTCAGTTGGACAGCTTACAAGTGACGGCATACTGATCAATCTTATTACTTCCCTTCTATCATCCTACATAGGTCTCCTGCTGTATGCTCCTGCTGCCTGCAGTCTAATGCATATGATCAATAGTTGAAAACCCTGCTCTAAAACCAGCTTGTTCAATGGGCTGTTCTTCATCTATAGTCCTTGATATTCTATTTAGGATCAGCTTTGAAAAAAAAATTGTAAATGTTTGACATGAGGCTAATAGGTCTATAATTTTCAATTACGTTTCTGTCTCCTTTTTTGTGGAGCAAGTTATTAACAAGAAATCCTTGCATTGTATTATCAGTGTAATAATAAATTATTTTAAAATAATGTTTTATGCGTTTATTATACGTGAAAATTTCCAAAGCTTAGGACAACAATAATAGTGGGACTTTTTTCTTAAGACTGGGAACATTACACGCACACCGACGTGAGTAATTTGACAACGTCGGTGAGAGCTGTCACGCATACATAACTAATGACTGGCCTCACAGTGTCGTTCACGAAGGTTTCATCTGTTTAGAAATCTGTGGATATTAATTAATTGTCAAAAAATAATAAACTGTTCCTTACTTCGAGTTCATAATAATCTATCTTAATGAAACACCTCTCTGTTGCCGAAGTGGATATTTATTACAAATTTTTATCTTTATTAAGACTCAGAGTGAGAAAAATAAACAAAAACAATTTGTCTCAATTTACAGATAATTGGTAATACTTAAGGAAAATCCAAATATTAATTTGCTACAGTAAAGAAAATATGTTGACTTATATATGTTTTCCGCCAAAATTAAAACAGGCTATTACAGTGCTACAAGGATCTAATGGCACTTGGATGATATTGTTAGGAGGGCAATTGTGCAATGATTGAGTGCTTGATAACAAAATCTTCATAGTTTTGATAGAGTTGGAATAAAATGTTGTTATCACAAAATGTAGATGATATTTCATTCAATTTTCTTTAATTTCCAATTATGTTAGTTTTGGGAGTAGTTTCAATAAACCCTATCTGCACAAGCATACTTGGATTTACATTACTTGTGGGAGAAAAAAATATATAATAACAAACCGACTTTTAGGTTAACGCGAAGGCACAGGTCCTGGAACTTAAACCTAACTTACACTTCTAAGCTTACAACTGAAATCTGAAAAATAATTTAAACTAAGTCCTAGCTGAGGTCAAAATAGCTGTCAAATGCTCTCGGAGCGTACTCGGATTGTGAGCAGTGACGCGTTATGATGGCAAGTGCGTGGGGCATAGGACGCCTTCGGCTCGGAATGCCACCAAGAGATCAATTTCGATACTTAGTGCCTAAGTGGAGAGAGGGCGCGACACCCGCCAAGGCGACTAGTCTATGTCGGCTGACTTATTTTGAGGGAAAATTTTACATTAATTTGTTAATATTGGCTGCATTTACGAGGCATGGTATCACTTATCTGTTGCAGTTGTTACTCGCTGCAGCTGGGATTAATTTCCCTTCTAATTGAGGATTCTTCAGGATTTTTTCCTAAAAGTTTTTGGAAATTTGGAAATCGGACATCGATCGGTAGTCCCGGATAGATTGACGGTGGTGTTAGTTCCCGTTTGGCCACGTGTCACTAGATCTTTACAGCACTGTACGTATGTTAGATGCGTAAACCAATACATTCTGGATTTGAAGACACCAAGATTGTAACCATCTGGAAAAGCCCACTAAGACAACGCATTCCACAGCCTAGACTTTCTTGTTGTTATTACTTCATTTAAATTTTGTAAGACATTCATGTTAAATATTACGTACGAGTACAAAAATATGTGTACGGTGCGCCAGAAGAAATTCAATTCACTTAAAAAATACAAATTATAACTGAACAAATAAATAATGTTATAACGTCTTTTTAACCCCCGACCAAAAAAAAAGTGTGTTATAAGTTTGACATCGATGTCTGTCTATGTGTGTGTCTGTCTGTGGCACCGTAGAGCTCAAACGAATGGGCCGATTTCGATACGGTTTTTTTATTTGAAGGTTAATATATAATATAATATCCGAGCGGATGTTCTAAGCAATGTTTGGTTAATATCGATTCAAGATGGCCGCCTCCACAAAATGGCGGACAAAATATTTCTTCACAACCTACCTCAATATGGGTATCAAATGAAAGGGCTTGACTTGTAGAAAACTATACACTATTACAAATTTCAAATCCAAGATCGGCGCCACCACAAAATGGCGAATTACATCATTTATTTCACTACTGCCTCAATATGGGTATCAAACGAAAGGGCTTAACTAGTAGAATACGTTGCACTATGACTAATATCAAATCCAAGATGGCCGCTACCACAAAATCGCGAATTTTTCACAACTCCCTTAATATGGGTATCAAATGAAAGGGTTCGACTAGTAGAATGTTGTACAGAAAACAAATCTGAGGTAGTCGGGGGTTAATCAAAATTTTTAGTTTTGTTCTTGTTATTGTGTTATGCGAAAGTGTCATTTTTGAAGTGATTTTTTGAAAAATTTTACTTTATTAGAGAACAACAAAACAATAGATTGAAAATCTTCACGACCAATTACAATTCAGTATCTCCTAAATACTTTCTTAATCGCGCTACAACGCAAAATGAAAAGGTAAAATAAATAAATGTTCCAATTAAATTCGTAAGCATCCTTTATCCCGATTGTTTTGGGCAAAGTACAGCTATTTCTTAAAATAACTGAGGCTCCTTTTTGTGCCCGCAATTGAAGAAAGCGTAGCCGATAAATGGCATGGGATTTCGTTTCAGACGTTTACATTTGTTTTTCGCATAGTTCTTTATGCGATACAGACAGTGGCTCTGCGCATTACCGTACCAAAGAATTTTTCAAGGTGTTTTTGTACAGAATAAAAGTGTTATATTATTAAGAAATAAATATCTTTACATTTCTCAATATAAGCTGGAACTTGTACTACATTTTTACGAAAATTTCCTTATGTAGGAATATGATAATTTGTACACCATATTCTATTTACAGAAGCACTGCAGAAAGCTGATATATTTTTGACGTGACGTCTAATAAATCAATGAACGCTGGCTGCATGCACAAAAAAGTGTCCCGTTGTGTCCCGTTACGCTCATTGTCTCGTTACGCTCATTGTACGCTTGCGCCGCATCTATCAATGTTTTGTTATGACGTTGTCACGTCAATCTATCGTCTGTAAGTCAACCGACTTTACAGACAACCAATTTTTAAATCATGTATGTATGTAGAAAAATACATTGAATCTGTAAAATGCAATGAACGCACTGCCATGTATTGGACACACACACATAATTACTCTTTTGCTTTGCGTTAATGTGTATGGTGATATTAAGATAAAAATAATATTGCTTTATGGTCCAATTTGACAACATAGTGTTCAACTTTTGGTCTTTCATTCACCACCATTATTGTTCTATCCTATAATTTCTCTGGAAACATTGGCCTTTAAAGTGGAATACAGCGATTTATGCACTTTACTACTTGGCGGAAGAATAACTAACTAAGATATATGTGTGGTATGAGATAGACATTTATGCCTATCACATACCACACACTTTTGAAATTTTTGTAGTTAATACTATAGTATAGTGTTACAAAAAATTTCGGCTACTTAGTGGTCTTGTTCCATCAATCGTTCAACCTTGATAAATTAATATCCTGTTGATAGTAACTGGGAGAGTTGACGGCAAAATAACAAGGGGCCGCAGTCCGATGCGTTGGTTAGTACAGATTTGCACCACTCTAGACACATCAGTCTACAATGGCCTGCAGGTTGCCGGTGGTGAAAAGAGATGCTGTAGTTTCATCCTTGAGAAGTTGTTGAGACATGGTGGTCACGACCCTCAAACATGAGGAACACGAGGCGAGGATAGCTACCTGTATATTTTACAACCGTAATGGCCTAAGACAATGTCATAATTGATTTTAATAATATTATGTAAAGTGGGACGAGACGAGCAAATGCCGAGCCTAATGATAAATAAAAACAAACCTACATATAACAGTCAAGTGACACGCCACATCTATTTGAACTTGAAGAGTCTATATTACTAGCACTGCACAGCGCTCTTCATCTGTAGATAAGATGATTGATCTCTTAGTCCAGTTATTTCTTGGGAAACATTACCAAACCGAAATTAAGTATTTTTTACACATAACTGCTTGGCTGTAGAATAACTGGCAAAGATATGGTTGTCTGATATGTGGCGGACTTGGAAAAGAGTCCAGCTACTACTAAAATTACAGACACTGAGCGCCTTTTAACCAAATCTAAATATCAAAACAGAATCATAATTGTGTTATTGTAGCAATGTACCATA
Organism: Ectropis grisescens; assembly: GCA_017562165.1. Lineage (NCBI taxonomy): Eukaryota > Metazoa > Arthropoda > Insecta > Lepidoptera > Geometridae > Ectropis > Ectropis grisescens. The sequence goes on along the minus strand of CM029781.1, from coordinate 25,964,799 downwards.
AATTATGCAAACACACCCGAATCTTTCAGCCAGATGTGCCTTTTGATTTAATACGTTATTTTTTCTTCATAATTTACATCGGAACGACCTATTCCAACTGAACCAGTCATAAAAGAAAATAAAGCAATTTTGAATTTTAAGACCTCTGTGCCGTAAAATTATTATGAAATCCTGTATTTTCATAATATCTGGGCAAATGAAGACTATTTTATTATGTAAAATTTAACAAATTACGGAAGATAGGTAATTTGTGGTAAAATATAAAAATATTATTTAGATATTATCATGTAAAGTTAATCAAAAAAGTTGGACGTAGTCTTGCTAAAACAAAAACTGTGTCACAGGAGTCGGCCACATTTGCACGTGTGCGTTGTCAGGTTGTCACTGATAGGCTGACACGCACACAAAAACACAAGTAGCGCGTGTAATGTGTGCGTATAAGCCTGTGTGTGACAGCGCACACGTGCTTAACATGTGTTTTTTTTAGCGAGACTACGTCCGACTTTTTTATATAGTAGGAGATCCCGCTATACAAAGACCTTCACCGAACTGCTTATTGGATGAAAAGTATTTTATATGTAATTTAATATGTCAACAAATATATTGCAAATGGGTTGCCTAAAAAATTTCAGTCCAGAATATGATTAATTAACATTTCAAAATTAATTCTTAAATATTTCAGTATAATTGATTAAATTTAAAAAAAAACTGTATTACATAACTTATTATTTTGGCTTTATTACTCAATGCTTACGAAATATCATTACGAAATTCAGCCCCTAAGGGTGTAAAAAACGGGATGGAAGTTTGTATGAAACATTTTATTCCTTAAACGTATTCGCATAAAATTTCGTACTAATTAGGCATGATCAAAATAATGAATTATGTAATTATTAAAGTAATTAAGTATTTTTTTAAACTCAACCTCCAAAGGGGTGAAATAAGCGATAAAAGTTTGTTTGAAACATTTTATTGTTTGAAAATATTTGCATGAGATTTCGTAAGCACTGAGTAAAGCCAAAATAATAAGTTATGTTGTATAGTTTTTTTTAAAATTCAATCAATTTGAGTGAAATATTTGAAAAAATATTTTTAATTGTTAATTAATCATATTCTGGACTGAATTTTTTTAAGCAACCCATTTGCAATATATTTGTTGACATATTAAATTGCATATAAAACACTTTTCATCCAATAAACAACTCGGTGAAGGTCGTTGTATATCGGGATCTTAGACTAATACGTCCATGGATACCTATTATTTATAAGTTTGGAGAACGTCACTCAATCAATTTTTACGAAGGCGTGACGTCACAACTTCGTAAAACCCCTTCAACTCCGGAAGTTTTATGATTTATATCTCTGTCGATTTTTATAATTTGATGCAACTAAAAATACACGTCGAATATTTTTCCATTATACCTGACGGACTAAAGAATAGTATTTTGACCCCAGTCATCATCTCAATTATAGCCATTATCCATAGACCGATGCTGGTCTAAATATAATCAAGGTGATCAAACAAACAACCAGTTAGAAGCGCACCTTGTATAACCCATTGGGATTAACTATAACTTCCCTATCACTACATAGTATAAAACAAAGTCGCTTTCTCTGTCCCTATATCCCTATGTAGGCTTAGATCTTTAAAACTACGAAACAGATTTTGATGCGGGTTTCTTAAATAGATAGATAGATATAGATCAAAAGGAAGGTTTATATGCATAATATGTGCATACAACAGTTATAGAGGACCACTAATAGTTTTGTATGTTTCTAATGTGATGCCATAAATACACACACTTTTTGCGCTTACTTTACAAACGCTGGCTGGATCCTACGAGATGGATCAAAATAATAATACCCTTTAAAAAGGTCTACAAAAAGTAAATTATGGTATATGTCTATCTCTTAGGGATAACCCACAATAACCATTTTTATTCGTATTTTTAGTATCGGCGTTGCACCCGTGCGAAGCCGGGGCGGGTCGCTAGTACATTATAAATCAGTTAAGTACCTAAAACTCCTAAACCAATTTAGTACACATTTTTTGTTATTCCAAAATCAAGCCCATCTTTTATGTAAATTCAAAATAACTCAAACGATCATGATTACTTTGGAAGTATTGCTAGCGAGTTTATACGTTAAATAATTCATGTTATTAGTTACAAAATTTCGGTACAAATACCTATATCGTAAAACCTGCGTTAGATTTCGATGTTATTATACCAAACAAGGAAAGTTATGACTAAGTTGAGAATTTGTTTAGGCTGTGTTAGTTCAGACTTAGAAATTACTTGACTTGTTTGACCTTTCTCGATTAGTGATGTGTTTATTCCATATTAAGTTATTATGTAAACTTGTGATTTTCCGATAGATACAGATATTTGGAGAGAAGCGATAGTGGGCGAATTAGATAGCTATTTCAATAAAAACTCATTATTGTCAATATGAAACCAAACAAAAGAAACATTTTCTTAACGCTAGTGAAACAAATAGTGACCTTATTATTAAGAGATCTCTTTCAGCGAACTGAAAGATGGATAGAAATATAAATAATATTATGCAATAATTATGACTCAATGCGATTTCGTATCATATGATACAAAAAAAATGGGTATTCAATGGGTATCTGACTCCATCGTTTTAAAAAATTGAGACAAAATACACATGAATCTTGAAAAACATCTTTTAAAAACATATCTACTACGTTCACCAAACTTTTAGCAATCTTTGCTGTCTTGGCTGGAAAATTACTGCCACGCACTAATTTGCCAGTTATTCAAAGTAGTGATGTGTTAACATTATTATGTTCCAGTTGGAAAGGCAGTGTTTCCAGATAAATTACAAATTCAAAAGATAGACCATGCTATATCTCTATACGACGAGCTCAGAATGGTATCACGGTATCAGCCCATAGTATCAACTTCTGGGGCACTGTTCTCACCCTAACTAACCTAACTTATCAAACATATAAAAAATCTTTATCTATGTGGTCATAAGTCATAAGTCATTTGTATCGGAATGGTTTATGTGTCATTACTTTGAGTACAGAACGTTGAGCTCTTTCGAGATTTATAATCTTGGTTTTACATGCACCGCCCCAAACTGAGATACAATCCCCGATAACAGACTGGCAAATGGCTTGATATGCTGTTTTGAGCAAGTTAAATGATATTTTTCATGACCCAGATACATTTTCTTGTACGATTCGAAACGGCTGTAATTTATTGCATCCAATAGTTTGCGCGAGAGATTCTTCCAAAGTGGTAACAATTAACTTTTGACTGGGTGAACTGTGGTTAAGATCATAACTCTGTCATTGAGTGAACACCGTAGAATTAATTACACCAAAGGCATTGTATTAAAACAAAAATAAAATTAAAAATTTTGACAAACCCCCGACTACCTCGGATTTGTTATCTGTACTACATTCTACTTACTAGTCAAGCCCTTTCATTTGATACCCATTTTGAGGTAGGTTGTGCAGAAATATTAGTTCTATATTGTATATTGTTTGTCCGCCATTTTGTGGAGGCGGCCTTCTTGAATTGATATTAAGTAAACATAGCTAAGAACATCCGCACGTGTATTAACCTTCAAATAAAAAAAACGCATTGAAATCGGCCCATCCGTTTAAGCTCTACGATGCCACAGACAGACATCGACGTCAAACTTATAACACCCCTTTTTTGGTCGAGGGTTAAAAAATCAGAAGCTTGTGAATAAATCTAAATATTTCGACCAATCAAGAACAATCCAATGTCCAAGGTTGTTTGACCACTCCAGTCACAAACTCAGGCAAAGAAACATTTCAGAGCCGTAAACGTTAGTGCAGTTTTACAGCAGTTTGTGTGGAGTTATTCTACCTAATATCACGAAGAAATAAGGATTGATTCAAACAAAATGAAATGCGACGCTAGCATTGACTACAAGTATCACCGCTATATTAAAATAGGTGTAGTAATTTATTTATAATAAAAAACGTAAGATAATAAAACTGTATAGGTTAGTAAAAAAATAGTGTTTTTAAGGTTCCTTACCTCAAAAGGCAAAAAACGGAAACAGCCTTTAAAGCTTTAAAGGAACGATTTGTTGTACGCATGTCTGTTTATCTGACATTTGGTGTGAAGAAACATTTTACAGCACGAATCAAGGAAACTCAAAAAAGTTTTAAGTTAGATCATATATATACCTTTATACCTTATAAATAATATAAATACCTTGATAAAGTATCATCCCAAACCTAGTAAGCTTATTAGCCTTTCCTTTGTGAACGCATAAGGTAATTGTTTAATAACACATAAAGGCAAAAATCTAAATCTTTGTTGCGCGATTCCAACTCACACTTGGCTGTTTTTAAGGGATCCGTAGTCAAATGGCAAAATACGGGACCCTTATAGATTTATGTCTGTCTGTCACTTTTCTCCGAAACTATAAGAGCTATATATACTGTTGAAACTTTGTAAGTAGATGTATTCTGTGAACAACATTAAGATCTTTGTACAAAAAATAGAAAAGAACAATAAATTTTGGGGGTGTACCATCCTTAGAACAGAAACTAAAAAAAAAATTCTATCATAATCATACGTACTACTAATAGGTACATCTACTACATAATATATCTCCCCAACTCTTCTTTCTCTTTTAAATTTTAATACACGTTTCCGGTCTCTTAATCGTTTCATGGTTGAAGTTCCAAAGACACGAACGAAGAGATTTGACTCTACTTTTGTGATAAGAACGTCTAGGCTGTGGAATACGTTGCCTGAGTGGGTTTTCCCCGATGGTTACAATCTTTGTGTCTTCAAATCGAGAGTGAATCGGTTTCTTCTAGGTAAACACGCTCCATCGTAGACCGCATCGTCGCTTAACATCAGGCGAGATGGCGGTCAAGTGTAAACCTATAAAAAAAAAAAAACAAAAAAAAAATTATAATACCTTCAGTTTGCAAGTTTTTACCAATAATACATCTTATTACCAACCCGCCCTGGGCCAGCGTGGTGGATTATGGCCTAAACTCTCTCCTTGCGAGAGAAGGCCCCGAGTTCCAGCAGTGAGAACATTTAGTGGGCTGATGATGATGACATCTTATTATAATTCCATAGTCAGAATGAGTCGCCAATACAACGAAGTCCTTGTCTCCAATAAGGACATTGACATTTTTCACTTAAAGTCATTCCAATTTCAGAGGAAAATCCCTTTCGGCCGCCTTTGTAACCATGATTTGTAACCAGTTACAAAAGAAGAAATTTTCTCCTTGTTCGTAACCCGGTTACAAACTAGGAATTTTCAAAGAAATTTTACACTTTAATCTAAAAGAATAACCCTGTTGTGCTTACTGTAAATACTATTATGAGTTTGCTTCATATAATTTGTTTATACATTTTATCTTAATGGAGCCTTTATTGTGTTTTGCAAAGTTTTCTTTCTTATAAATTTGAAATTTAGCCAGTTAGTTGTTACACAATTTTTATGTACTTATCTGTTGTGTTATAATATTCTATGTTTATTTCTTATTTATCTACTGTTTTAAAGCATGTTAGTTTTAAGTTCAGATATGTTGGCCTAATTTTCTTTATGTATTATCTCTAATTTAATATTGTTATTGTTATCAAACCACTGTATTTAAACAAATGTTGTTTCTATGCCCACATAGTTTTGAATACAGTTCTGTACAGTATACTCTTATGTTATAGTTTGTGTTTATTACATTCTGTTTTGTGTGCATAAATAAATACGTGTGGGTTATTTATAGATAGCGCTTTATAAATGATACAATACAATACAAAACACTTTATTATACAAAAACAATATTACAAAAACAAAGATTTCTGTACTGAATAGTTTGCGCGAGAGGCTCTGTCCCAAGTAACTTCTAAATTTTTTAATAATCAATAGACCTACAAACACAGTCATGTTTACACAATATTTATTCACAACCTGACGGTCTAAGTAGAATTGTATGTTTTGGTCCCAGTCGTCATCCCAAATATTCTAGATCTATTATTTATAAAATATTGTAGATCTATCGCATTACGTGACGTCGTTCTATCTAGTTCGGCCTTTATAACAGACCCTTCAGGGTTTTACTACCCGATCCCTCACGTGGCCAAACGGCTCCCAGAGCCATAACACTTAGCTTGATGACGCCTCGGTTAAAATGAAACGATATTAATGAATAACTTAAAGGCACTCGGCTTCAAAGCAAGAAGTACGTTCCAGAAACACTTTGACGCGGAAATAGGCTACGTCACATTCAAGCTAATGATACATGCCACTTTAAATAAAAATGGTCAAGTGCGAGTCCGACTCGCCCATGAAGGCTTCCGTGGCAGCAAGTAACATAATGTAAAAGTTCTTGGAGTTCGTTGTTACTGTAATCAGTGTTTTAACAATTGCGAATTTATATACTTACTAGATCTCATTCAAACTATTTTTGTTGATAGTTTACATGGCGATGTACATCATAAACTTACATAGGGCATACATTTTACCACTTTGGAAGAGTCTCTCGCGCAAACTATTCGGAGTTTCAGTTCTAAGTATGAATCACCCCAAAAAAAAATTTCTATTTTTCATATGAAAATCATAATGCAGTTCACAGAATACATCTACTACATAATATATCTGAATTCTGTAGTACCTATGTCATGTATGTTACGTCATAGGTCCAACAATTATAAATAGATATTGATAGTACTTATTTTGCTATATATATTAACAACAAAATTGTATATAACATGTAATTGGGAAAATTCTTATGCAACCAGGATTCGAGCCTAAGAATCACGATTGTGTATCCCACGTTTTAGGCACTAAGCCACTCCACGCTTTTTAAAAGTAAATTTTATGAACCCGACTGAACCCTTTAGTTAGTGTCCAGTCTGTTGGAACGATCTAAATTAGATATTCTATATTTAGGACCCTAAAAGCGTTTGAACTCATTTTAATTTTTTATTATCAAAAAAAATATATTTCTTTTATTTGCCTATGAGTGGAATCATCCATTTAGCCAATAAAATTCGGCTCGCTGCGTTGCTCATTATAACTACAGTGTAAGATTAAAATAGATTAAGTCAGTTTATTCTGCGGATGCCATATCTTCTCTATTTATAAAAAAGTTATGTTGGTTTGTGTACGCTTCAAAAACTCAAAAAGTTCTGCACCGATGGAGCTGAAATTTTACAATGACATATAATCCGCATCAAGGATTGTTTTTTGCATCACAGTGTGCCACAGCGAAACGTGGCAGGGTACAGCTAGTTATTTATATTATTCGGTATCAAAACATGTTTTGAAGACGAAGCAGGTAGTTCATTACTCAGGAGTACATGGGATTGACAAAGTCTTTGATGCTTTTCTTATCTTCTCTTCTTTGATTTCTTTCAAATCGGGTATCGTGTAAAGGAATAGAAGTAATATCATAGAAAGATGGGAATAAACAAAGAGTGAATAGATAGGTAGATATTAAAAAAACGTAATTGAAATATTGATATGGGTAAAAGATTGACCCGTGAATGTGTATAAAGCTGTATCGAAATATCGGGGTTTGCTTCACTATTTAACCACGATAATGATCCCGTAAGCAATAATACTTACTAGGTATCTAGTGTCATTCAAATCCGTGACATTTTGAGTGAAAATGTAACAGAGGACTTTGTATAGGTATACATATATCCTTACAAATTTTATAACAAGTATTTTTCCTGCCTCGCGTAGTCACGCAAGCAAGAAAAGCAAGCAATAAATAGCAATATAGCAATAGCAAGCAAAATATACCCAACATTTATACACGCATATTTTTTATTTAGTTTGGCTAGCCAGCTTTTGAAAAACTTCGTTTTACCTTCTCGTCCCACGTTTTACTTTCATGACAAAACATTTTTAACCAATGCATTTTACCTGTAATGACCTACAGTACGTTGATGAAACATGGACGCTTACACTGAAAATGGTCCATAAGTCCAGGGGATATTCTTGGAGTTTCTCTGAAGGATTGTTTGTACCCGCAATGAAGTAATTCGTTAGAAAACTAAGGTCATCTACAATGTAGATGTGATTCTACATAGCTCAGCGCATTAGCAAGCTAAAGTGGCAGTGGGGCGGTTTTATCTGTCGGAAATCTGTTAATTGTTGGAGTGGAGTCGAATTAGTAAGTACAGTATAGGACGCCTTGAAACTAGATAGATTAATAATATACGAAAAGCAGTTGGTGGCAATCGAAAACGAAGGACTGTGGATTGGACTGAGTGGCGCGTTAAGGCCTATGTCCAGTAGTAGAGGAATACAGGCGTAAATAATGATGAAGTACTAAATTTTATATTGTATATTTTAACGTTTCAACGTTTGGCATGGGCACAAAATTTTGGGTAATGTTTTTGAATCGCGATCTCTAAAAGCTTATTTTGTTTGTTTTCTGTCATTTTGTATTCTGTTTCAACCACTTAATTTATATTTAACTGATTTAGTGTATGGAATTGCGCACCGCGTTTTTTTAAATAAACCCATTTCCATCCAAAATGTGTGTGAAAGAGATCGCTTTAAACGATAAAACAGCCTATTCTACCACTAGTATTTGATTTATTTTCTTTTCCTGTGAAAGATAATGAGTGTCTATCGATCTAAAAGACCTAACTGAATTAGCTCGAACGAAGAGTTTTAAATTGCAGAGATCGAATCGGAACTACGTGTGGAATAGGGGAATCAGCAACAACTGGCACTGTGTTGTAATTAAAAAAATGCAGTCCATTAAGTATTCGTGAAAGGGTCTTTGAAGCAGAGAGCTAAATAAGTTAAACAGAGACAAGACGGAGAAATGTTGAATACGATGGCTAAATTTCATGGAATGTTTTATAGTTAGATGCATATTATTAATTTTAGTTATTACTATGTAGGGATGGCGAAATGATGTTTGTTAACTGTAGTTCACTTTCACGGAAGTATCATCACTTATTATTAGAAACTACCAGTCTTCCTTTTTTTTATGGACAGCTTCTATTGACACTAATTTTTTTTCGACTGAAAGTGAGGCTGAAATGTTGCGTTCCGAGGTCAAAAGCTCGATCTAATGAATTTGGAACCACCGTGTGTAACCGAGTGAGAAAGATACAGTCAGATTTTTCACTGTTGTTATTTTAATTATAATGAAGTTTTCTCGTATGGCGTGCAGTCTCAAGCGCACGTCTATATATATAATAATAATTTTAACAAAAAGAACCGACTCTCAACGGAAAACTTATGAAACCTAAAGTAAAAAAGTTTTCCTCGATTTCTCTAGAATATCGTCATCAGATCCTGGTTCCCTTATCATGAAACCACCCTTGGAATATCTTCTTTACAACAAAAAAAGGAAACATCAAAATCGGTTCATAAACGACGAAGTCATCCGCGAACATACATAAAAAAAAAATTGGTGGACAAATATTGGTGGACCATTATTCACACACAACACCATCTGACCCCAAACTAAGCAAAGCTTGTGTGATGGCAGCCAGATAGCTGATTTAATACTTATATAGTTTTAAATACATACATACTTATTATACATAGAAACACCCAGACACAGTGCAAACATTTGAATTCATCACACAAATATTTGCACTGGGTGGGGATCGAACCCACGACCCTCGGCTTCGCAGGCATAGTTACTACCAAGTAAGCCACTAGGTCAGTCAAAAGACACACACACGGTCGAATTGAGAATATCGCTTCAAATTAGTAATAATCGTGATAATTTTAACAGAGCTAAACACGAAGTGGACTTTGATAAAAACCCTTTTCAATACTCCAAAAATATTTTCAGGGAGCAAAAGGGAAAGCTTATCTTGACTAACGCGCAAATTTACGATCACTTTAAAAGCACATACGAAGTGCCTAAACGCGGGAGCTCGTAGAACCAAACATCCAAAGACCTAATGATCCTCTGACAGGCTTTCAAGTCACCCCACCTAGTGAAGAGGAAGTAAACTATCAAATTAAAAAGAAAACTTCTAAATCAGCTCCTGGCCCCGATGGCATTCCTTACATAGTGTATAAAAAGTGTTCATCAGTTCGTAAACATATCTTGAATATATTCATTAAGATCTGGTCAAGAAAGCAAGTCCCAGTATCTTTATCGGAAGAGCAATTTTTTGTCCTCATCCTTAAAAAGCAGGAAGTAACTCATCCCAAAGACACCAGACCGATAGCCCTAACCAATACAATTTCTATAATCTTTTTTCAGTATATTGCAAACAAAAATTACCACATTTATGACCAGCAATAGGTACTTCAGGCCCAATGACCAGAAAGGGTTCTTGCCAGGTATTTCTGGATGCCTGGAACACAATACATTACAAGCAGAAAGTTTGAAAGATTCCAGAACACATGAGAGGCAAATAACAGTCTGCTGGATAGACCTAGAGAACGCGTTTGGTTCTGTCCAGCATGAACTTATGATATTTGCTCTAAAATGGTATAACTTTCCTGCTGAAATTATTGACATAATTAATTCTTATTATTGCCACTTAAAATTCGTCATAGCAGTAAACAAGGAATACACTAAACCACTTGAATACAATGTAGGACTATTCCAAGGGTGCTGCTTATCACCAATAGCATTTAATATAGTTATAAATATTTTAGTAGACAAATTAATATCCCGTGAAAAGAAATGGGGCTACCGGTTTAAAATCAACAATAAGTACACTGAGTCAATCTTGGCCTTTGCGGACGACCTTGCAATACTTACACGCAATCCCAAACAGTGTCAGGAATTGTTGAACGAAGTCGATGAGTTCTGTACATGGACGGAAGGAATGAGGACAAAACCAACTAAATGTCATTGTCTTTGTCTGGGTAGACGAAATACCAAATATACTTCTTACGATCCGGGACTCTCCATAAGTGGCCAAGGAGTTGCCACAATTGCAGAGGCAGTGCCTTTCAAATTTCTTGGTAGAAAGATAGATCATAAAGGACGTACACCATCATTAGAGGTGGTTGTTGAAAATTTCATGAACAACCTCAATAAGGTAGACCAGCAGCCTATCAGCAATATCAAAAAAGCATGGATATATGACAACTACCTCACATCACGTCTCACTTGGCCTTTCTTAGTATATGACATCGGTAAAACCCTCCTGGCAAAGCTAGGTGCCAATGTCATAAAGATATTGAAGTCATGGTTCGGATTGGCACATCCGGCTGATCCCTCTACTCTTTTTAGGGATCACAATAGTTTTGGGCTGAAACTAAAGAAACCGTCTGAACTTTACAAACACCTAAGAGTTACAAAAACGCATGTTTTGGGAAAGTCACAAAACGAATTAATTACATCTCTCCCAAAAGACAAAACTGCTTCAGACCTGGAATCTAGACTTCAATTTCATAAACAATTTATGGCAGGTGCACAAGTAAATACTGCTGGGTGGGGTTCGAGAAAGAAAAGGGAAGACCGAGACATGGTAAAAACCTTTCTACAACAAGACGAAAATGACGGTTACAAAGTGTACGCTATGAATTTGGAAATGCAAAGTGAGTGGTTAACCATATGTGAGTTCTGTATCCCATTAGCTCTGAAGTGGCGCACCTTGATCTATGACTGGTCTCCTGCCTTATTAAAATTTTATTTAAATGCATTCCAAATGACCCTCCCTGACCAGAGTAACTTGGTAAGGTGGGGAAAAGCCTCTGAAAAATGTTGCTATACTTGTGGAGAGGCGATATGTACAGCAAGGCACATATTGGCAGGATGCAAGGTGCTCCTTAATGGGGGACATTACTCACGGCGCCATGACAGAGTACTTGAAATCATACGTGAAGCCATGAGCCTTTCAGTAGCTAGAGCCCAAAAGGGATTGACGACAAACAAAAGACAAATCAACTTTGTAAAAGAAGGCTCAACTTCAAACTCCAGGCATAAGCCCTACTCAATCCTGGGTACAGCGCCTGATTGGACTATTTTATTGGACACGTATGAAAGGCACTACAGGATCCCAGAGGATGTGGGTGTTTCGTCATCCAGACCGGACATTTTCCTTTTTTCTAGAGCTGCGAAACGCATAGTCCTTGTAGAACTTACCGTACCGTGGGAAACAAATATACCTAAAGACCACGCGATGAAACAAAATAAGTATTACGACCTCCTAAACGAATTAACAAAAAACGGCTATGTAGTTAGTTTATACGCTGTAGAAGTGGGAGCGAGAGGTATACCAGCAAAATCTCTCTATAACCTGCCGAAAGACCTTGGCTTATCCAGAAGTGCAGTAAGTTCTATACTAGAACGAGTATCTAAAGCTGCACTAGTAGGCTCATATCAGATTTGGCTGGGCAGGGAGAGAAAGACGAGTGGTGAAGGTGAGTGTTGATGTACGTCAGAAAGGGGCCCCTTGAACCTACGCCCGAGTCACAAGTCTCGGGGTCTACTCGGGTTTTCTCTCTCTGCCACACGATGGACCCGGCACCCGCACGGTGAATCCATGGAATGCTAAGAAAATCGTCTCCTCCTTTTTTTGAAGTCGTTTAAAAATCAATGCCACTTTTCGTTGTAAGTGAACTCCTCCTAAACGGCTGGACCGATTTGAATTTTTTTGTATACATTTGGGTAGGGTCCTAGATGGCTTAGATTCACAAATCAGCCCAGCAGATGGCGCTGCGGTTGGTGTTTAGGTTATTATCCGAGCGAAGCCGGAACGAGACGCTAGTATTTTTATAAAACACTATCGGCCCGTCCCGGCTTCGCTCGGATAGTAACCAAAATATCAAGTGCAGTGCCATCTGCCGGGCTGATTTGTGAATCTAAGCCTTCCAGGGCCCTATCCAAGCATATACAAAAAATCATTCAAATCGGTCGAGCCGTTTAGAAGGAGTTCACTTACAACGAAAAGTGGCATTGATTTTATTTATATATATATAGATTAAAAAATAGGGGTTGGTGATAAAAGGGTAAAAATTTAGGGTTGTAAGTTTGTATTTTATATGCCACATTATAAAAAATGAAAAACAATTTTTTTTGTCCAAAAATTAAAATTAAACATTTTTAGGGGTGAATAACCCTTATCTAACTAAGGGGTGTGAAAAATAGATGTTGGCCGATTCTCAGAGCTATTCAATATGCTCACAAAATTTCATGAGAATCGGTCAAGCCGTTTCGGAGGAGTTTAACCACAAACACCGTGACACGAGAATTTTATATATTAGATGTATTTTAACTTCAACTATACATTAGATGTCTTCACCGCAAGAAGTATTAACCTGAAGTTTTTTTTATTGTTAATAGTGACGATACGAGCAAGATATGCGCCTGATGGTAAGCAACGAGCCTGCCCATAATAGCCACGCCGTTATTTGAACATGAAGAGTCCAAATCACCGCCTAGTATTGCACTACGCTCATTACTTATGAGATATAAGATGTTTTAGCTCTCAGCTCAGTGATTTCAATGGAAAAATTGTTATAATCGTGCTATAATTATGAATGTCAACGTTTGGATCTATGTTTGGCGCTCAATCACGTTGTAACGTACCTATGAACGGATTGAGCTGAAAGTTGACACACAAGTTATAGTCTAGAAGAATACAAACATCGGCTATTTAATATCGCGGGAAAATAACGGGAATGGAAAAACGTGGGTAAAACCACAAGCCGTTCCTAGTGTTTGCTAAAATGTACTAAAATTAGTAGCTACCTTTAGAGTGTCCGATTTATGTGTCCATTTTTACCCGTGCTTCGACCTTTACCTTTGTCATTTTTACCTAACGCGCCAATGGACGCATAACTTCATAAACAAAATTAATATGCAGACAAAGATTTCACAAATCCAATAAACTGTTCAGATAAAAACAAACAGCCGATAATAATATAACGTAGGTCAATCAGAAACAAGTTTACATCATTAAGCACCGTTGAAGTTCACTCAGGACGGCATAATTCTAATGAAATCGGACCCTCAGATGTCTTTAGAAAACCGCAGCCCAATCCAATTTGTGCCAACTAGGCCCGAGGTAAGGTGAATGATTCGACCGAATAACGAATTATATCTTAGGTAAAAGGATATTTAGGGTTGTATAATATGTGGGGTATACTAGTTTTTAGAAACATCTTTTTTATTATAAATATAATATAAATATTGGTGGACAATTCATACATAACACCATCTGACCCCAAACTAAGCAAAGCTTGTGTGATGGCAGCCAGATAGTTGATATAATACTTATATAGTTTTAAATACATACTTATTATACATAGAAACACCCAGACACAGTGCAAACATTTGAATTCATCACACAAATATTTGCACTGGGTGGGGATCGAACCCACGACCCTCGGCTTCGCAGGCAGAGCTACTACCAACTAAGCCACTAGGCCAGTCATTTTTAGACTAGCATTATAGACTAGCAGCCGGCCCCAGCTTCGCACGTTACTTTTTGTACTTAGTTACTTCGTTGGTTGTGTAATATTTTCAGTATGAGGTCAAATATTGAAAGCTTAAAAAATATTTTGACCAAGAAAAAACCATCAATGCTTGTCGAAGTTAGATTGATTGTTTTTTTTCAATTGTAATATTGTTTTTATGTCTTGATTTGTGTAGTTGTAAAGTGTCATTTACTGAATAATCATTACATAGTATAAAATAAAGTCACTTCCCGTGTCTGTCCGTCCCTGTATATGCTTAGATCTTTAAAACCACACAGCAGATTTTAATGCGGATTTTTAATAGATTCAGTGATTCAAAAGGAAGGCTTATATGTAAACTACGTGCATAAATGAACACATATTTTGCGCTTACACTGCAAACGCTGGCTGAACCATATGAGCTAGACCAAAATAATGTACAGCGGTATTATATATACCTTTTTAAAATGACTACAAAAAAGTCCAAAATAGTAAATGTTTATCTCTTAGAAACAACCCACAATAACCATTTTTATTAGTACCTATATTTAGTATCAGCATTGCACCTGTGCGAAACCGGGGTGGTTCGCTAGTATTTGAATATAAGATAACTAAACTCATTTAAATGCAGAACTCTGATACATTTATAGGGTAAACGAAAAAAATGCTTGCTCTGGACCATGATCAGTCCTTGAACAAAACCTTATACAGGAACAAAATTAAAAATTTTGATTAACCCCCGACTACCTCGGATTTGTTATTTGTACAACATTCTACTAACTAATCAAGCCCTTTCATTTGATACCCATATTAAGGAAGTTATGAAAAAATAAATGTATTTCGCCATTTTGTGGTAGCGGCCATCTTGGATTTAAAATTTGTCAATTTGTCATAACGCAAACTATTCTACTAGTCAAGCCCTTTCATTTGATACCCATATTGAGGTAGGTTGTGAAGAAATGTTTTGTCCGCCATTTTGTGGAGGCGGCCAACTTAAATCGATATTAACCAAACATAGCTAAGAACATCCGCACGAATATTAACTTTTAAACAAAAAAACCGCATCGAAATCGGCCTATCCGTTTGAGCTCTAAGGTGCCACAGACAGACATACACACAGACAGACAGACAGACAGACAGACAGACAGACAGACAGACAAACAGACAGACAGACAGACATCGACGTCAAACTTATAACACCCCTTTTTTTGGTCGGGGGTTAAAAATATGATGGATCACACTTACCTAGCCAGCACTCTCGATCAGGAATCCAATTTCATTCCTATATAATATACAAAAATTACATCTAAAATAATAGATGAAATTAAATACCGTTATCTGTTTTATGTAACGACGTAAACAGTAAATTGCTTTTCGCTTAGCATACTTTGGTATTTACCTTTTTCGTGCACCCCGACCGTACATTTTGTAGGAGATATTATGCCAGGTGGCCAAGTGCTTACGTAAGATCTTAAGATACCTTTTGTAGTAGACTCTTGTGTAGGTCTGCATCAGTGTTTGTTTTACTGCGTAAGTCATATTTCATAAAAATATTGTTGGTATTAGATATTGGACTTGTAATAACAGAAACTTTCTTTCTTTCAGGTTTGTTTTGGGACCTAGGAAAACCAAACGTTGGTCAATCATTCATTGTTATTATTTATTGTATAAGGTGGTTGCTACATAAAGTCATATGTACCCTTCTCAATTTGATTACAGACTTTAACAGTAAACAAAAGAGTATTTTTATGCGTGTGTGCCATATTCATGGTAGTGAGTGTGTAATGTATTTTTATTGATTGAATGTGTTTTACGCATAATTTTAAAAATATTTGATTGTGCTTTCCTTTTTCATACTATATAAAGTGTTCTTTCATACTCCACCATCCGCGAAATTTTCGCAAAAAAAGGTTGGCACAAAATTTTTGCTTTACGTATTAATATATCATCATTAACCTGTGTTCGTCCGCTTTTGGACTTTTTTTTTAAATATGAAGTGACGAGACGAGCAGGACATGTGCCTGATGGTAAGCAACATAACAGGACAGTGACACGCAGCTATTGGAACATGAAGAGTCCAAATCATCACCTAGCACCGCACTGCGCTCATCGCCCAGAGATCTAAGATGTTATATCTCTAAGCCCTGTAATTTCTCTGGAAACATTACCCTTCAAACCGGAACACAGTAATGTTTTCACATTACTGTTTGGCGGTAGAATAACTGGCAAAGGTGTGGTACTTCCCCAGGCGGACTCTGCTAGGAGTCCTACCACTACAGAATGGCCACATAGGCTACATAGACCTCTCCTATATTATGCCACTCAGCTCAATCCTCGGTCTTTACCGCCTTTTTTCGTATATCGTCACTCCTATCTAGACTATCGTCTTAGGGTGTCTTATACTACGTTTACCGATTCGCGGCCTCCACGCCAGAACGCGTCTACCACAACGGTTATCAGGTCTACGACAGATCTGACCGGCCCACTTTCACTTCAGTTTGCTAATACGCTGAGCTACATAAGACTATGTCGGTTACTTTAGTTCTCTGACGAATTACTTCATTGCGAATGTACTCCCTTACATACTTACTCCTAGCATAGCCCTTTCCATAAATATAAATAATAAATATATAAATAAATATTGGTGGACATTTCACACACAACACCATCTGACCCCAAACTAAGCAAAGCTTGTAATATAGAAGCCAGATAGCTGATTTAATACTTATATATTTTTAAATACATACTTATACCATAGCTCTCATTCTTTGATATTAATATATAGAATATCAATTGGGTACAGCAACAATGGAATAACAGCAAGAATACAGTGCACATTAGCAGCAAATATAAGACAAAGTTAAGTGATACCAACATCTAACCCAATTTATACAAATTGAAATTTGTAATAAATTGACAGTTTTTTGCCAAATGCCCGTAGAAGTTTATATATTACTAGATGACCCGGCAAACGTTGTTTTGCCATATAAATAATTTCCTAATAAAATAAGGGTGGATCGTAGAAGGGCGAAAATTGAGGATTGTATGTATTTTACAAAAATACATACAATCCTCCTGTTGTATCATAAAAAAATAGAAATTAAAAATTTCGTCTAAAAAATTAAAAAACAAATTAAGGGGTGGACTACCCCTAACATTTAGGGGCATGAAAAATAGATGTTGGCCGATTCTCATAGATACCGGAATAGCACAAAAAATTTCATCAAAATCAGTCAAGCCGTTTCGGAGGAGGAGTATGGCAACGAAAACTGTGACACGAGATTTTTATATATTAGAATTTTCAGCACTTACGTAAAAAAATCTTTTTTTTTTTTGTTCGTTCTATCTTACAAAACGGCTGAACCGGTTACAAGACTTTCAATGCCTCATACCTGATTTTATAAGGAGCAAGTTAGGTAGTATTATCACAGAAAAAATAGAATCGCACGAAATAAAGACTAATAGTTAGTATAACTATCCTGAATACCCTGCAACATTAGATTCAGTCTACAATCTGTAGAATCAGTCACTGGTGGCTTGAGCCTTGCTACTCTATGGTTTAGGCTTAAGCTTTTGTAACTTCGACCAATTTGATCGAAATTTTGTAATGAGTTAGGTACACGCTGATAAAGACCACTGAAAGGAAGACATACTGAAAGATAGACTGATGTAGTCCTTGTTTAAGCTATCAAAGTTGTACTTTACACATGTGCATGGGTTTGTTAAGTGTAGTTTCACATAGGAAACTACATCGAAATATCGGGAACCGTTTACATCAAAACATGCTAAATATCCCGTAATGCATACTAGTCATAAAATAGTACTAATATTATCAATGCTTCAAACTCAAACAGCTTATTAAACATGTAAAAGGATGAAGATTTGTACCAATATTTGCTTTTATTTCATACTAGCGGTCTGCCTCGGCATCGCCCGTGATACTTATATTGCATAAATATTTCACTTAAGGATCACGTACAAATGTAAAATAGTGTAAGGATTTTTGAAATCGGTATAGTTAGTAGTCATAGTAGTTTATTGATAACAATATGAGTTACAAGTTATTTTTACAAATAATGATAAAGTATTCCATGTCAATTTTTCCAAATAATAATACATTATACTCTTACTTCTATACAAAGTATTGAGTAAATTAATTAAAAAATGACAATTAAATCACATCATAATTAAACATTAAAACACATGATATAATTTCACTGAATAAATAATAGAAATCATATGGTGACTAGTTTATTTAATCAACTTTCAGCTTTTCCATGTCATCGAACCTGTAAAATGCCTGTTCGGTAAGCCAGTGCTTTAGCTTGCGCTTAAACGAGCCTCTAGTGTAGCGTAGTAGTTCCTGATATTAGCGTGTTTCAACAAATACACTCTTCAGCTTCATAATATTAGTATAGATCATTAATTTTAAATGACACAATAAACGCGGTAGAAAAGGGATAGGTAAAAAGGTTTTTTTCTATCTACAAACTGTTTATTGACTTTTAGGAGCTTTTCATTAATAATGTTAATATAAAATTATATTGGTTGTTTAGCACATGCGTATTGATACACAGAATCTCCATTCTCATTAGTGAACGGAATGACACGTCTGTATTCTTCTACAGAATTAGTTTTTTTTAAATAATGTACTTCGACAGTGGTGAATGGTACTACCATCGAAATAAAGTCTGTGAATGGGTCATAATGGGGAAACACGTTCTTCATTTTGTTCAGCAAACGGGGCGATATCTTGTCTATATCAATCATGAACATCTTTATCATCTTATTAATCACATAAGTGTTGTCCAAGGCACTTTTGCGTAGGTCTGCTACTTCTCCCTCAGTCATAATAGATGCATCAGACATTTTTCCATCTCTCACATCAGATTCCAATGTAATTTCACCAAAATCACACCTGATATCAGATTTAATGTTGTAAAGTAGAAGATGTCCTCTTCCACCGGTATTGTCTGAGCATTCCACTAGATCTGAAGTTGATCTTCCTTTGTTATATGTACAAGAGTATGTTCCACCGGTAGACACTTCACCGCCTGCTTCAATGAAGCCTAAAAACGACGCTTTTGAAGAAATCTTTACACCCCAGTTGTAGCCTTCGCTGGCAGTGTAGGAATCTGTAGTGATCACAGTGTGGGACAGTTTGCAGTTCACGCCATCGCAAGCGACAGAAGACAACAATCGTGGTTCGTATGTAGTGAACGAGCAATTAATTGGGGCTTCTACCTTAATTGTTAGTGGAGCCGCCTCGGATATTTGGGCTCGGACCGGGATGCTAACAAACTTACGATTTTTGTAAGTTTGCTCAAGATCTTCCTCCTGTTTGGCAGCTAATTCTGTGATATAAGACGGTATCTTTGCATCTAGTTTTACAGGAGTTAAAGTAGTTTTAACTACTTTGTTTTGTGCGCATCTTTCTGGAGCAAGCCATCCCACACAACTTGCAATCAAACAGCAGAGACTTAATAATTTTACTAACATTTTCACTAGTATAAATATAAAGCAAATCTTCACACTTTTCTAGACTGCGTCGTGAGTAGTAAATCCACACCCTTTTATTTAGAATGTTATCTATTTGCCCTCGGACTCTGAATGCTATCATTTGAACTACAATTAGAATTGACCCTGCATCATTGAACTTATACAGATGTGAAATATTGAAAACAGTTACAATGTAATTTATCTCTGTTATCAATTTGTGTGGAACAGCGCACACGTGCAGATAAAAACAGGGACCTTGCGATTTTGTAAAGAGAGAGCAAAACAACATACACGCGCACTTTTATTTGAAAACTAGCTGAACTCGCTACTTCGTTCGCGTACGCAGATGTTGTGAACTTACACATTGGTTTTAAGTACGTCAAAATATTTGGATAGGTAGCCATAGAAAAAAACCGAGTGAATTTGTTTTTCCACACAAAAATATATTTAACTAGCTGCACCCTGCCACGCTTCGCTGTAGCACTTTGTGATGCAAAAATTAGATAAAAAACAATCCTTGATGTGGATTATATATCATTGTAAAATTTCAGCTCGATCGGTGCAGAACTTTTTGAGTTTTTAAAGCGTACACAAACCAACATAACATTTTTATATGTAGAGATTTTTTTTTTTTGCAAAATCAAACAAACTTAGTACGGTTTCGTAGTATCGAACATAACCGCAAGTGTTAAGTTTGTGGGATTTTTAACACCCGACCAAAAAAGGGGTGTTATAAGTTTGACGTCGATGTCTGTCTGTCTGTGTGTGTGTCTGTCTGTGGCACAGTAGAGCTGAAACGGATGGGGTGATTTCAATGCGGTTTTTGTATTTGAAAGTTAATACCAGTGCGGATGTTCTTAGCTATGTTTGGTTTATATGCACTCAAGATGGCCGCCTCTACAAAATGGCGGACAAAATATTTCTTTACAACGTACCTCAAAATGTGTATCAAATGAAAGGGCTAAACTAGTAGAATACTACAAAATATAACAAATTTCAAATCTCAGATGGCCGCCATAACAATATGCCGGATTATATTATTTTTTTTCTCTACTACTTCAATATGGGTATCAAACGAAAGGGCTTGACTAGTAGAATACATTGCACTATGAAAATTTTAAATACAAAATGGCCGCTTCCATAAAATGGCGATATACATTTCTTTTTTCACAACTCCCTTAAAATGGGTATCAAACCAAACGAAAGGGCTTGACTAGTAGAATGTTGTACAGATAACAAATCCGAGTTAGTCGGGGTTTAATCAAGATTTTTAATTTTGTTCTTGTTATAGGATGCATTATGAAAAGTCTGAAGCTAATGTGCATCATCTGATACATACTTATCTCTTTTTCTCTAGCTGTTACCCGCGACTTCGCCCACGTTAAATTTTGAATGAAGCCTGTGTGGAATGAAAATGATAAAAATGTTGAGTAATTAATGTTACTCAAAGTTACTTAAGTTACGGCTGGTCTAGTCGGGAGAACGGCACCTGCCAATCCAAAGATCCCGGTTTCAAACCCCACACGCACCACTGTCCTTTCGAAGTCATGTGCGTAATGCCACTAACTTAAAAACGGTGAAAGAAAACATCGTGAAGAAACCGACATGTACCTAGAACCTTTCGAAGTCATGTGTCATCCACCAACCCACACTGAGCCAGCGTGGTGGATTATGGCCTTAACTCTCTCTCCTTGCGAGAAAAGGCCCGAGTCCCAGCAGTGGGAACATTTAATGGGATGTTGATGATGAACAAAAGTTACTCAAGCAAAGTTGAACCCATAAATCAAAGCCAAGTCTAAGTGAAATGTTAATGTATGATGTATGAATTTAATTGTAACTCAGAAAAAGAACCAAAGAACGAAACAATCCAAGTTCGGCATCGAAATCCTTATAACAGTATTATTATATAACTCATTAGTGTAGTTTAAAATACCAGGAATACAACCAAGTGACAAAAAACCTTAATAGGAAAACATTGAATTAAATAGCCGTTAGTGTTTTTAACTTTAAACTGACAGTAGCGCCATCTAATGAGAATATGAATGTTGCTTGTTAATTTGATTGTACATGATAACTTTGACTTAACGCAGAGCACTTATAATAACTTTTACAATGGGGTCAAATCCGTTATTTAAAGCAAGTAACGAGTAGTTAGGGACTTCGTTAACTTTTGCATTCGTTAATAAACTATGTATTTTCCCGGGACAATAAGTAGCCTGGGAGTTATTCCGAATTTTAAACTATCCGCTTCGCAAACAACTCATTTCAAGTTTCTTATGAAAATATACACTTATTTTAATATGCAGTTGAATGAAAATATGGACTTCTCGCCCATGTCACATTTTTGACTCTAAACTATCTGTGTTTTGAATATCAAACTAAATCGTTGTGCCGTTTTGACGTGATTGTTAATATGTATATGTTTCCTTAGCGCCCATGGTTCGTTTCAAGCTTACGTCCAGAATTTGGGGATCAAAAGTTGCCCGTACCATCTCTTTAGTGTGAACTCAAGTGCATTTCAACATCAACATCAAATTCGGCGTGATGCGAGAACCCTATACAGAAGGACAGACAAACAGACATAAAAGAAAAAAATGCAGTGTTTCACCATCAGTATTGACCATGGAGAGCCTCAAAAAAAAAAATCAAATTATCTTCAATGAACAGAATTCTACCTGTTACAGTTTTATTATAGATAGATAAAGACGAAAACTACCTATTAGACCTGGATGAAATCTTAATCTTAATGTAATTTTAACATGGAATACCATATGGGTAATATTTATTGCGGACAAAGGTAATTATAGCAACACTATAAAACTACGGAGCGCTGCTAAAAACACTTTTTTAATAAAACTTTATTAAATATTAATATTAATATTGGTGGACAATTCACACACAATAACTATATGACCCCAAACTAAGCAAAGCTTGTACTATGGCGGCCAGATAACTGATATAATGCATAAATATATATAGTTTTAATACATACTTATTATACCCAGACACGAATATGAAACAGAATATGGAACACCCAGACACAGTACAAATATTTGAATTCATTACACAAATATTTGCACTGGGTGGGAATCGAACCCACGACCCTCGGCTTCGCATGGAGAGTTACTACCCACTAAGCCACGAGGGCAGTCATTTTATATAGTTTACTAAATCCTGTATAGTTTTTTCTGTGCGTGTCATTGTATAAATTTTACTTACCTATTACCTACTCAACAGTAGCACCTTCAGTATTAAAAGAAAACATACTCGTATAGTTTCCTTTGGGAGCCAGTTATTAATTCGGCAGAGGGAACGAGTGGAGGAAAACCGATGTTATTTTCCCGAGTCTTATACATCGTTTCACTTGTGACATGATACTATTTTCTTTTGAGGAAATATCGTAACGAAGTTTTGTATCACAACAGTATATTTTATGTCAAAACTACACAATAACAGTATCTCTATATTAATATGTTGCAGAATCACAGGTCATGTCTGTCGCAGAACCGATAACCGTTGGATAAGGCGTATTTTCGAGTAGAGACCGCGATGCGATTCGGCTAATGTAGTGTAGGACACCCTGAGACTAGATGGAGTGACGATATATGGAAGACAGCAGGCAGTGGACTACCTAATGTCTCTGGGTAACGGGTTTTAGGTAATGATTTGGACTGTTCATGTTCCAATAGCTGCGTGTCTGCGGTTATGGGCAGGCATGTTGGTTACCATCAGGAACATGTCTTGCTCGGCTTGTCACTCTATACTATAAAAACGATGACATAAAGCTGGGGATACAGCTGAGTGGCCAGCTTTGTGAGAAACCTATTTCTAGCAATGGATTAAAGTACGCCGATGACGAATATGAGAACCAAGAACTTTGGATCCCCCTTTACGAAATTTGCGCGGTCGGAGAGTATGAAATTTCCACACGCATAGTTTATAACATGGAGAAGGAGAAGGTAAATCTTTTTTTAATTATGCATAAAAATACTTTAAATCAATGGAACATATTAAATAAATAAATAAAATAAATATTGTGGACAATTCACACACAACACCATCTGACCCCAAACTAAGCAAAGCTTGTGTGATGTCACCAGATAGCTGATATAATAATTAATAAATACATACTTATTTAATAGAAACACCCAGACACAGTTTTGTTAAAATATGTAGTCAAATTTAGAGAAAAGATTAATTTTGCTTTATGGTCGCATTCCGTCTTTAATTGGCGCCAGAAAAGATTAATTTTGCTTTATGGCGTTGGCCAATTGGCGATCCTATAAACATATTCCTATAAATATTCAACTTTATGAAAATCAAATCTCCTCACTCCTAAACGGCTGGACCGATTTGAATGAATTTTTTGTATACATTTGGGTAGGGTACGAATGGCTTAGATTCACAAATCAGCCCGGTAGATGGCGCTGCAGTGGTTATTTAGGTTATTATCCGGGCGAAGCCGAAACGAGCCGCTAGTCTTTGTACATATATATATATCTTTTGTGCATCAGGAGGCCAGGGCTGAAAGAGAGAGAAGAAGCCCATGTCCATTAACTACCCAAGAAATGGTGATGATATCCTAAAAAATAATATAAAAACACCGCCAGTGAATTACAGTTAATAAAAGTAGGGACAAGATTTGTTACAAGGCGCAGCTTTATAACAATACTTACAGGGACGAGTCGCATTCACCTTGCAAAGGGAGGTTGCTTTGTTAGTCTATACTCCATTACATTGTGTACATGATGTTGCAAAATGAAAAGAAAACGGCCAAAATTTAAGATCGTCAGTAGTAAGAGGTATAATATGCGTATTGTGTTATTTTAACCCCGACGAAAAAACGACGGGATATTATAAGTTTGATGTGTGTGAATGTGTGTGTTATGTATCTGCTTGAGTGTGTCCCCGTGTGTATCTGTAAGTGGAATCGTAGTCGAATACGAATGAACCGATTTTGATTTTTTTTTTTTTTTGTCAATTGAGAATGATCTAATCTATGTTTGATGAAAATCGGTCCAAGATGGCCACCGCATAAAATAACTGCTTTTTACTGCATATGAATGTATAAACGGTACATGTTTCTGTTTAGAGATAAAATATATTTTTCAATGTTTGTGCGTCTATCTGTTTGTTTGTTCCGGCAAATCTGCGAGATAATAAAGAAATCCGAAAATAAGTTTAAAAACAAAATGAGCTAATATTTATAATTTTATTAAAATATGTGTTTATTAACTGTTATTTTCCCGGCCGTATTTTTCTTATGTACCTACTCACGATCCGATAGCAAAAACTTTGTAGTAGCTCATCATCCTAACCTGTAGTTAGAAACGTGCCCTATCAAACTCGGCTTTTATAAAATAACGCAGGCCTTACAGTCCCGACCTCCTACTATATCACAAATGTACACGCTACGGCGCTGGTAATGTGCACCTGAGCTTGTGACGTAATTACCGCGCCTTGACGAATGGCCCAGTTATATTGTAACACTCGCAATTTCGTTCCTTAGAAACCTTGAGTAAATGAAATATAATAAGTCAACAAAATCCAGCTCTGAAATTTTACCCTCTACCTTTCACTATAAGGAAAAAAATTAAGCTGGAGAATGTGTTGCTTGATTGGGTATTAATTAACTAAAGGTTATCTTTAACTCGAGACTGATTCAGTTTCTTCTGGACTAATGCGCTCAGTTGTAGACTGCAGGGTCGCATAACGCCAAGATAAGGTAATTATGAGCTTGCTAAACCATACACCTATATATCTGTTAAGTATACATTTAACAAAATTTAAAGTGGCTGTTTGAAAATCCAAATCAATAAATCTTCATAATTATGCATATCACATGCATTCATGCATGCCAGTAGTGTTCAATAAAATGTACCTATTTATCATTCTATAAATCCCCAAGTAGATGCAGCAAAAAGTCCTACCACCACCACCTAATAAGAACGCTGCTGTATCAAAAAATAAATTTTTGTATTTGTCATTCATCATCATCAACAGCCCTTTACATGTTCCCACTGCTGGAACTCGGGCCTTCTCTCGCAAGGAGAGAGGCCATAATCCACCACGCTGGCCCAGTGCGGGTTGGTGGACGACACATGACTTCGAAAGGTTCTAGGTACATGTCGGTTTCCTCACGACGTTTTCCTTCACCGTTTTTAAGTTAGCGGCATTACGCACATGACTTCGAAAAGGCAGTGGTGCGTGTGGGGCTTGAAACCGGGGTCTCCGGATCGGCAGGCGCCGTTCTCCCGACTAGGCCAGCCGTAACTTATTTGTCGTGACTAATATGAAAAAAAAAATCCAATATGTTTAAACGACCACGCCTTCTTGTAACCACAACGGTTGAAGCGCTGTTGAAACTTCAAGGAAAATAAACAAATATTTTTTATCGTGACTAAGCCTCGTAGAAAATAAACATCATCATCAGCCGCATGACGTCCACTGCTGAACATAGGCCGCCCCCCTAGATTTCCACAACGAACGCAACCTGCAAACAGCGGTTTCCAGCGACCTTTGTGAGGTCATCTGTCCATCTAGTGGGAGGCCGTCCAACACTGCGTCTTCCGGTTCGTGAAGAAAATAAATATATTATATATTAATAATAAGAAAATAAACATAATGCGTTAAAATCGCGAATGTTTAAAAACAATAAAAAGATCCATCTAATGAGATGGTCTCAGAAATAAACTGTCGTAAGTCATTAAAACGCAAGTTAGCATAAAATATGTCAGCAGCTTATTAAAACTCTACATTGAAACGTCACCCTCATTTTGCAATTCAAACACTCAAGTTCCTTTCTACTCAGCACTTAAAAAACTCCATTAAAGCTCTGAAAGTTTCAGGTACCTAAGCTCTTTTTGGACAAACTCGGGTGCTTAGAAAGCGCTAACGAGTGCAAGCTTGCGGTTGGGCTATTACGTTACTTAGTTAACTTACCCACTCGTCCATAAATGTATAATAAGCCTATTTTATTACGTATCAGATTTCATTATATGCCACTAATTTTATATGTGTGTGTTTTTTATTCCAGGGTAGGTCTAGGTTTGACAGCAACATGGCTCTTGTTAAGCAATATTACAAGGCTACCTGTGAGACGCGTACCTAGAAGTTACCTGTTTATTCAAGATTTAAAAACATCATCAGATTAAAATTAACTTAAATTGTTGTTATATACCCATATTGAGGGAGTTGTGAGAAAAGAAATGTACTTCGCCATTTTGTGATGGCGGCCATCTTGGATTTGAAATTTGTAATAGTATGTAGTATTCTACTAGTCAATCCCTTTCATTTGATACCTATATTGAGGTAGGTTGTAAAGATTTTTTTATCTGACATTTTGTAGAGGAGGCCATCTTGAATCGATATTTGCCAAACATAGCTAAGAATATCCGCACGGTAATTAACATTCACATAAAAACCGCATTGAAATCGGCCCATCCGTTTGAGCTCTACGGTGCCACAGACAGACACACGCACATTGACAGACAGACATCGACGTCAAACTTAAAACACCCCTTTTTTTGATCGGGGGTTAAAAATAGTTTTAAAGCATTTCATATTTTAGTTTTCACTTCTGCCGTGCGGTTATAAGCGCACACATTTTTTTTATCACGGGAAAAACGAGATCAGGAACTGCGCTAAAACTGCGTGGCACTACTGGTGAAGGAATATTGTCTCATTACTTCAAGTCAAATTAATACGAGTAATTACTTTCTGAGTAGTAACGTCTAGCTGTAAATGAGTCGTTCCCATTCAGAATAGATTTGTCATTAAGCGTCCATTTATATTCACATACCGAGGTCGTGTTTAGACTCCCTAAGTATAGAGGGGCAGCCCACGCGATATGCTAAAAACGCACATAAAGGCGCGAAAAAGTCATCATGAGGCAAAATTAAGAAGGCATTATAAAAAAAAAACATACAATAAATATTTAGAGCAAAAGGCATGGTGACTAAAAAAACTAATTAGTCTGTCAGTTAGATTCAAAATATAGTACACGTTCTTTTTCTTTTGTTTCAAAACCATTACGAAGACAATGCTTAAATGTTTCGACTGACGTCACGACTGTATAGGTATGATTTTAATAATTTGATTGAAAAAATATACGCGTCCTTAATTTTTTCAAAATCTACTTGTTGTCCGTCAGGTAGATTTTGAAAAAAATATTCTATTATTGTTATATTATAAAAACTTAGTATCATACTAACAAAGTATGATACATTTTTGACCCAGTCATTATCCGTATTAGTGCTATGTAGCTATTTAAACATGAAAAGTCCAAATTACTGCTTAGCATTGCATTGCGATCATCACTCGAAGATATAACATAATTTATCTCGTAGCCCAGTAACTTTTCTGTAAACATTGCCCTTCAAATCGAAACAAAGCAATGTTTGCATATTACTGCAGAATACAGAATATTTTTTTAAAACAAAAATAAGCTTTCTAGAAAAGACCTATTTACGTCTTATTTTTAGTTTTTTTTATAGTAGTGGTAGGACTCTTGGCAGAGTCCGCCTGGGGAAGTACCACACCTTTGCCAGTTATTCTACCGCCAAGCAGTAATGTGCAAACATTACTGTGTTCCGGTTTGAAGGGCAATGTTTCCAGAGAAATTACAGGGCTTAGAGATATAAGATCTTAGATCTCTGGGTGACGAGCGCAGTGCAGTGCTAGGTAATGATTTGGACTCTTCATGTTCCAATAGCTGCGTGTCACTGTGCTGTTATGTGTCAGGCATGTTGCTTACCATCAGGCACATGTCCTGATCGTCTCGTCACTCTTTATTTAAAAAAAAAAACCATTTAGTTGTCATCAGGTAGCCTCTACTGCCTACGCAACTTTGTTAAGCACTTAGTTTTGTTGAAGTCTTATCTACGCTACTGTAAATAAACAAATAAATTGTTTTATAGTATGTTATGATATTTTAATATGAAAACTAACGTGGTTATTACACATTATAAATGGATACACGGTTAATTCACGTGATATATAGCCAGTCTAGTCCAACTTAAGTTTCGGCTCATGACCCAAAAGAGCAGCGTTCACGCGCGTGCGTTCTCCTTGAAAAAGGCCGACGGACGCAGCCACAACTTAAGCTGGACTAGACTGACTATAAATACATATATCACATTAGTTACCCGTGTATTAATTAAAAATATGTTACGATGGGTGTGATTTAAGTACTTAGTCGATTATTTTACGCCTTGATTTTTTTTACCTAGTTTAGTTACCTCGAAGAAATCTATTTACTCTAGTCTATAAAAAACTCATGTTGTTTCAGGGAATACCCGCTCAGGCAACATAATATTTCAAATATTAGATGTTCAATGCGATTTATGCGAATGTGAATTCAATATTAGATTTTGTATGCAGTACAACAAAAATCTACGAAAACATCTTTATTATTATTTTGTTACTTCATCTTTTTTGTATGTTCATCCGACTTATTTTCGATAGACACAGTATATCCATTTGTTACTGTTACCCGTCTTTCCGGGCATTTACCCCATAGTATTCCTTTGTTCTTTGGGATAGTTCATTCATATTATCTTTAACTGTTTTAACGTTATTTTGAATATCTGAATAACTAAATAGTTGAGTGGGGTTTTCTGGAGGGTTATAAGATATTACAATCTTGGTGTCTTGAAATCGAGAGTGAATCGGTTTTAAAAGTACATTCTCAGCAAGAGGGTGGCTTAAAGTATATTTTAATTTATATAGTTTATTATATAGTTTAAAAAAAAACATTTTTTATTCAATCACACAAAATATTATACACGATTTCGTTAATTTGCACAGCAAGTTGTAGTCAACAACACTCTCAAAACTCAAGTCTTGTTTGTTAAGTACCTTACAAATTAATAAGTTTAGTTGTTTTCATACATTCACTGTTTCAGGTGGAGGTAATAAAAGGAAAACTTTTGTGAGCCAAAAATAAGCAATCATTTTAGTTAATTCTCTCCAACAGCGATTTTTTCAGAGCTATTTTGAAACTAACTTTATTTTTATAGTATATTTTTATATTTTTAATACTATATATTAATTAATACTATATATCTAGTAATGGAGCCCAAGAGGAGATTTCGGGATTTACTCTAGTGCGGCTGATTAATCTACAGTTTGAAACCTTTTACTCGGTAAAGTAACTCAACCGAATATGAGCCTCATATATAAATAAGGGCGATTAGGAAAAAAATTTTTTGATCATCAGTTATTCTCGGCACGTCAGATTAAGATAGGGTAAGTTAATAACAAGCTAAGAAGTGTATGTTCCACTAATCTGACAATTCGAGAGTGACACAAAGAAAGGGGAGAGCTACAAAGTTAATAAAAAATAATTTCTACATTCTCGAGCGTGGTTATTTTATTTTAAAGGAAATAATTCAAGGATAACGAAAAATATAATAGCCAAGGATTCTACAAGCCGAAGTAACAAAAATTCATCGCTAATTCGCTCATAAAACTGATTTTTCATATATGAAATTCTATAGCCGCGCCTCCCACAAAGGAAAAGGTAACATTATTCAACATTTTTTTCTTCTTATTACCTAAGCTTTGCAATCCAATAGGTCTCTATGACGCTCGAGTAACTCCCCGTTTAGCATCGTGGGCTCCCCTACCATAAAGTGATCCTAGAATCCCACAGACAGATCATTACATAATCTAGGCACGATTCACTCCGATCCAGTGCGCGATCCATAGTAAATCCTATGCCTAAATAACACTTGAATTACTCGTAAATTGACCTTTGATGTTGAAATCGGAAACATCCATCACTCCCAGCTGTGAGAATTTAAAATAAGCTTCCAAAGACCTTCCAAAGACTCTAACGAAGACGTTTGATTCTTCCTAGGACTCTTTTTTTGTGATAAGAATGTCTAGTCTGTAGAATGCGTAGCCTGAGTGGATTTTCCCCGATGTTTACAATCTTGGTGTCTATAAATCGAGAGTGAATCGGTTTCTCCTAGGTAAACACGCTCCATCGTAGACCGCATCGTCGCTTAACATCAGGCAAGATAATGGTCAAGTGTACCTTATAGAACTCAATTCATTGTTGAAGAAACTATTTTGTAGATAATTTATTTTGCTCTAAAAACAATCCGAATGACTTAAATTGTAAAACGTATGTGTTTTTGTTGATATTGCAAAACCGCCCCTCCGATTTCAATAAAATTTAAATGAGACTATTTAGAAAGGTCACCCATACAACATAATACTAACAAAGAATTATTAAAATCGGGATACCCAGTCAAAAGATAGGATAAGAAAAATAAAAAAGTAGTATTTTTTGAAGTTGTAAAATACCCTTGCCCTGTCAGGTAAAAACAATGGTCTTTACATGAGTTAGCAGCTGAACATAAACAGAATCGATTACCGCTACAGTCAGGGTCATAACCTGTCACAGTTATTTGTCCATTAAAATTTTTATTACTTTTCGATCGATCGTTTCATTAAGTTTCGCTGTCATCGTCAACATTTATTTAAAACATATTTGGGTTTCAACTAGGAGGATGGTTTTCGGTTGTAGATGTTGTGCAATCTGTCTATAAGTACTAATATTGTGTAGCTGAAGTGTATATTTATTTGAACGCGCTAATCTCAGGATCTACTCGACCGATTTGATAAATCTCCTATGGCTTTGCTATTGCTGTCTCTATCATTTCAAGCGAAAAGAAAAGAGAGAGTATTTTCAAAGCTAAGACAGTTTTGGTAAGGCGGTAGATCCTCCGGTTTCGCCCGCGTATTTTCCGATCCCGTTATTTTCCCGAGATAAAAAGTGCTTATGTGTACTTCCAGATTATAATCGTTCAACGTGATTGAGCAGCAAACATACATACATTTATAATATTAGTACTGTTAGATGTACCAGGAGCGAAGCCGGGGCGGACCGCTAGACATAAATAAATGTACGCATCGTGGAGAGAGTTTGGAAAAGCCTGTTGATACGGTTAGTGCTGTGTGTCGTGGTGGCAACACTGCGATATTTTATGACGAATTCAGTAACAATAAAATGGTAAAAAATCTACATCGTTCATTACAATCTTTTCAAATACATACGTAATACTTGGTCGCTATCTCGGTCTACGATGAAATGTACATATCTAAAAAATCGATTCACTCTCGATTTGAAGACACCATCATTAATAACCACCGGAAAAAACCCACTACGGCAACGTATTCCACAACCTAAATGTTGTTATTAGAAAATTAAAGTCAAACCTAATAATGGTAATAACAATAATGGTATAACTTAATTATAAATAAATATTAAAATATAAATATTGGTGGACAATTCAATCAACAATCATTTTAATACTAGATTATGTTTTTGTCTCAATGAAAAGTTTGTTTGTTGTTTGGCATTCACACGCAACACCATCTGACCCCAGACTAAGCAAAGCTTCTACTGTGGCGGCCAGATAGCTGATATAACACTTACATAGTTTTAAATACATACTAATTATACATAGAATATATCGTATCCAATATTTTTTCGTAATATTCTACATTAACATAATAATTAAGTATAATATTAATGAATATTATACAACAAATATTATTATCGATGAATGTCCTAGAGAATGCGAAAATCTTACAATCTGGTCTCTTATTTCATATTCTTTTATGTACGTAAAAGATCATAAGCACAATACTTGAAAAGCAAATACTTTAAAAAATTGAACATGAAGAGTTCAAATCACTACTGCCTACCAGTGCACTGCGCTCGTCACTGAGGCATAACGTATTTCTTTGCCCTATAGATTTCGAAACTTTGCCCTTCAAATATTTACAAATTACGGATGGCTGTATAAAATAATAAAATAAAATGTCACGTATATAAGCAAGCTGCATTCAATATTATCGCATAGCTTGAACGGCTCTCTTCTCACAGAACAAGATAAATTGTTCTAATTTTATCCACACGTCGTGAAGTAAAACCGGACCTAGCAAACAGACGTCACGAAAACTTTCCCGTCCCAAACCTCTTCCAATTTACGTGGGGACAGTACTTTTCCAAGGTCCTCCTTATAGCCTGATGAAGCCATTTATCGCAAATGACTGGGGGAGTGACAAAGTGCTGTGAGCGCGCCAATAGCCAGTTTAAGGTGATAGCTCAACGAAAATTTTCATACTTTTTTGTTGAAACTTGTAACTTTTTTTGGTATAATATTTCTTAAATATTTTTCATGTCATTGCTCATATTATTATCTTGGTTTATTTTATGTAGGTATACCAATTTATTTGTCGTATTCATATTATATATTAGTATATTTTACAAGTATCGTAAGTCTTAGTATGTATCTGTATGCGTATGTATTTTTATTTTTAGTGTATGTAACTGAAATTCTAAAATATTTAGATAACATTTTTTTAGATACACACCCCGCATTTTAATATATTCTTGCTAACCATTTCCATCCTAAGGTGGCCTGGAAGAGATCGCTTTTAGCGATAAGGCCGCCAATTGTAACACTGGTATTTATTGTTCTTCTCTCCTGTATAAGTGTTTTTTGTTTTGGTTTTGGTGTGTACAATAAAGAGTATCTATCTTACTTGTAATACTGTTATAACGCTATCTGAGTAGCTAATTTATTCTGTTTTTTTATAGGCAGGGCCTTAACTAAATCTTAATTACAATAATAACTATAACATACTATTTACACTGAATTAACCGTAGACCAATGAAGGTTTATAGATAATCAAGACGATCAATTCCACTACTAGCTACTAAACTCAAACGTTTAATTCTGAGCTACTATGATAAGCATATACACAGTAGCTTTGTTTTTTTACTCCCATTGCTGAGATTCGAGTCTAGAAATGAAGTGACGAGACGAGCAGGACATGTGCCTGATGGTAAGCAACATGCCTGCAACATAACGGCACAATCATACGCAGCTATTAGACCATGAAGAGCCTAAATCATTACCTAGCACTGCACTGCGCTCGTCACCCAGAGATCTGAGTTATTATATTTTAAAAAGCCCCTAATCTCACTGGAAACATTGCCCTTCAAGCTGAAACACAGTAATATCGGCAACTTACTGCTTGGTATTAGAACAACAGGCAAAGGTAGGGGATTTCCTCAGGCGGACTCAGCCAAGAGTCTTACCCTCTTACCAATACAAACCCACTGTTACAAGTAAGTTACATCCACGACTGAGAAATTAAATCTGTTATGTTATCTGTTAATGTTATGAGGAGATTCAACTTACTCCGAGGTCGAACGATAACTGAGATATAAACATTATCTCTAAACGTTGGAGCATGATCCGTATGACAGTTACGGCTAGTTTAGTAACATGAAACGTATCATGAAAGTTGCCGCGATTTACAATATCATTACTTAATATTTCAGCTGCTCCACATTAGAAGTATTTTGAATTAATAATAACTGTTACCAGTAAATTACCTTTCGGCCGCCTTTGTAACTGTGTTTTGTAACCAGTTACAAAAGAGACCCAATTAGAATGTTCTAGTCTACATAACCTAAGAATTTGTAGACACAAATAAAAAAAAATTGAAATAATAATAAGCGAAAGGTTATGCGTAAAACGTAACCCGAAAAATGTATTTAGTGATGGGGTATACTTCTAAGATGAATAAACAAAATATGCTGAGGCCTAGATTAGTTCTTGATTAGTTATTTTTCAAATATCATTTACGATGTGTCTTCTCTTTTGGTAAGCCTGTAATGTCACAAAACGATTTGGGGATGAAGTAGGTAAGCACCCTAATTCAAAATGCAATCGTATTGGTATTATAGACCGCATTGTCGCTTAACATCAGGCGAGATAACGGTCATGTGTAAACCTATAATAGTTAAAAAAAGATGTGTTGTCACGGGACACCAGGTAGAAACAAAGTTCTTTCAGTTACATTTAATACAATAATTACAGAAGCAACCCAATTGACCAAAAAAATGGCCAATCAAATCGTTGATTCAAATAGCTATCGATGCCGAAATTCCTTAGGAATCCCTACTTTATCTCATGTCTTATCGCTGTCACATATCAATTATATGTTGAAGCTAATTATCTGTGGGAACGCAGATGATAGCACTATTGTAGAGAGTTACATATCTAGTACATGAGAGCCAGTGGGCAGCAAGCTCAGGTACAGAGAGTGTATGATCGAGCGTTTGAACTTGACCCTTGAGTCTCTAAATAAGGCGATGCTTAACGATCTAAAGTGTAACAAGGAAAAGACGCAGGCTTGTCTGTTCTGTGCCAAAATGCTATGTTCATACATAGTGATCAGGCGTTTGCCCCACATAAAAAAATTAAAGAAACAGCAATGGATGTATTACTTCCGGAAGGATTATTTTGAAATGTAAATCAATTCGAGGAAATTTGTTAGATGAAATTATAAAGATGATAAAGGTAATAAAAATATATCACTAAGTGGGTAGGAGCGGCATTTTTCAGTTTTTGCCTAATAAATAATATTGGGCTACATAAAGTCACGTCCCTCTCTAGATAAAGGCGTACATGAATCTTATGGTACTTGAATAACATTGTCAGGCGGGCGAGTTAATAAATAAATCAATTTAATACTTATTTCATTATCAAAATTTATGTTTTTAATCTATCCTTCAAATGTCTAGTAAGTAGTGTTACTTACTAAGCATGTTATCACTTACATATTGCAGTAACATCACGCTGCAGGTTGGATTAATTTATATCTTCACAAGTTTTTACTTAATATTTTGGGAAATTTGAGGAAATCGGGCATCAGAAATCCTGGTTATCTTAACGATGGCGTTAGTTTTAGACCTATTTAATGCATAAAGCGTATTACAATGTTGATGACTTCATTAAAGATAAGAATGTATGGCAGCAGATTATATCGCAAGAAATATTATAATTACCGATTAATTACTAAAGTTAGTTTAAAGACCTATTTAATGCATTATTATTACAATGTTGATGACTTCATTAAAGATAAGAATATATGGCAGATGATTATATCGCAAGAAATATTATAATTACCGATTAATTCCTATATCGAGACTTTTACGACTGCCCGATGTGATGGCACTGGCTTAGCTAGCTACGAGGGGTGATCCAAAAGTAATGATAATCAATAATAAACACAATGAATAAAATCAAAAACTAAATTTATTTCTCAACATAGTCTCTAGCAAGTCTATACATTTAGTCTATCTCTTTTCTAAACCTAAAATTCCTTAGAAAAAAATCTTTATCTTGACTCTCAAAAGTCCTCAACCGCGGCCATCACGTCGCTATCATCGTCAAATTTCTTGCCCCGGAGGTGTTCCTTGAGTCGTGGAAAGAGATAGAAGTCACTGGGGCTAGATCTGGTGAATAGGGGGGGTGTTCCACCAGCTCAAAGCCCGCTTCCTGAATGGCAGCCATGGCAATTGCAGCTTTGTGAACCGGTGCGTTGTCTTGATGGAACAGCACTCCAGCCCGCAGTTTGCCTCGCCTTTTCTCCTTAATAGCCTCCCGCAATCTTCTTATTTGTTCTGCATAGTAGCAGCCTGTAATAGTGGCCCCCTTTTCCAAGTAGTCCACCATGATTATTCCTTCAGCGTCCCAAAAACAGACACCATAACCTTCCCTGCTGAGCTTGACACTTTGAATTTCTTCGGCGTCGGTTCATCGGATCGTTTCCATGTCATCGATTGTTGTTTTGTTTCAGGATCAAAATGGTGGATCCAGGTTTCGTCCATGGTCACAAAACGTGACAAAAATTATCCTTGTCTGCCTGGAACTTTTCGAGATTTGCTCTTGACATGTCGACTCGTTTCTTCTTTTGCTCGTCGTTTAACATTTTCGGTACCCAACGCGCGGAGACCTTTCTCATATGCAATTCGTTCACAAGGATTCTTTGAATGCTGCCATATGAGATCCCTGTGACCTCAACTACATGCCTGATAGTCACTCTTCGATCTTCCAATACAACTTCTTCAACTTTTTCACATTTTCTCCAGTGAGGGACGTCGATGGGCGCCCTTCACGGTGTTCGTCTTCCGTCGATGTTCTTCCCAGCTTAAACTCCTTAGCCCAGCGTGCAACTGTGGAATATGGAGGAGAACAGTCCCCTAATGTTTCCACCAAGTCGCTGTGTATGTCTTTGGTAGACATTTTTTTCAAGCAGAGGTATTTAATGACAGCTCTGATTTCGTGTTTTTCCATTTTGATGTTCACTCCTTGACAGTCCGTATTCAAATGAATGTAGCTCCCGGGAATCGTGGCCTATTTATATGATTTTTTTTCCTGAACTAGTGGGTAATTGAGCAAGTGACTGTAATTTTTTTGTATTTTTGTGTGCACTAGAAATAACTGATTATCATTACTTTTGGATCACCCCTCGTAGCTATTTCACATAAAGAATTTCTCATGACATTTTAAATTTCCTATTCCGATTACATCCAAACACTTTTATTTTTATTGTACCTATCTTTGACAAAGCCCTTTTACAGCTGCAAAATCTGGACAAGGCCTCTTTACAGCCACTTACTTTAAATATTAACATCCATACTAATATTATAAATGCGAAAGTAACTCTGTCTGTCTGTCTGTCTGTCTGTCTGTCTGTATGTCTGTCTGTCTGTCTGTCTGTCTGTCTGTCCGTCTTTACCGCCTAAACCAACCAACAGATTTTGATGAAATTTGATACATAGATAGAATAGATCCCGAGAAAGGACATAGGCTACTTTTTGTTCCGAAAAAAGGGTTAAAAGGGTTAAAATAAGGGATGAAAGTTTATATGGAAAACTTCGTCATTGTTGAAGAACTATGAAACTTTACGTCTAGATATTTAACACGAAACCATAAAATGTATGTTTTAGCAGTTTTGTAGTTTCGAACTGTACCTACGGGGGTGGAATTGGGGGTGAAAGTCTGGAAGTTCAATATTATTGAAGATAAAACCATGAAACTTTGTATCAAGACACTTGAAATGGAGTCGATAAACGTTTGTTCCAGCAATTTTATAATTTTTAACTATACGGGGATACTTATTTAACCGCTTGATACACTGGCTGCTTTTCACGTTTTATAAATTTGGCGGGAAAACGGGTGTCAGGTTACATAAGTGCGGTGTTTATGTTTCGGCATATGAAGTGCCGCCTTACTTTTACCCGTTTGAGCCATTTACTCTCAAGAGCGTTTCAAGACGTTTCTAGCGGTATCATTTATTTATAATTAATGTACTTAAATAAATTCAAGATGGCCGCCGCTACAAAATGGCGGATAATTTATGTTTTATTAATCCCATCAATATGGGTATCAAATGAAAGGGCTCAACAAGCAGAATACAATATACTATAAAAAATTTAAATCCAAGATGGCGGCCGCTACAAAATGGCGGATAACGTAAGTTTTATCAATCCCATCAACATGGGTATCAAATGAAAGGGCTCAACAAGCAGAATACAATATACTATAAGAAATTGAAATCCAAGATGGCGGCCGCTACAAAATGGCGGATAACGTAGGTTTTATCAATCCCATCAATATGGGTATCAAATGAAAGTGCTCAACCAGTAGAATACAATGTACTATATAAAATTAAAATCCAAGATGGCGGCCTCTACACAATGGCGGATAACTTAGGTTTTATCAATCCCATCAACAAGGGTATCAAATAAAAGGGCTTGACAAGAAGAATACAGTGCACTATACAACCTCAATATTTAAGATGGGCGCAGCCACTAAATGGCGTATCAGACAGAATTTTTGATAGTCTACGAGATTTCCATGGTGTCTTATCAAATGTTATGCATGATGGACGCTCGATTAAGGCAAATTAAGAACTGCAAAAAAGAGGTTTTTTGGAGGAGTAAACGTATTTATTACTTTTCGGTAATCTTTAACAACTGCCTCCTATATAATGATCAGGAACACCTGTTTTCAATTCTAATATGAAATTATATATATGAAAGTAACTCTCTGTCCGTTACCGTCTAACGCTTAAGCCACTTAAAGAGTTTGTTACAATTTGGTGCACAGACTAGACTTAGGAAAGGACAACGGCGACTTTTTATCACAGAAAAAGAGTTGAAAAAAGTGGAAATGAGGAGTAAAAGTGTGCATGGAAGGATCTTTGCACTCTTTGTATGCTATTTTTAACCGACTTCTAAAAAGGAGGAGGTTATCAATCCAGTTGTATTTCCAATTGTGAATCAATTTAGATGGTTATTTTTTTGGTTGGTAGATTATAGTTCAGAGGTGGTCATATAAATTTTATCGAAATCAGTGCGGCGGTTTTTGAAATATGAACAACAAACTAAAATTTGCGTTCATGTAATCAGACGATATATCTACTAATATCTACTAATAGACTCTAATAAAATTTGGTGGACCGTCCCAATATGATTTTAAATTAAAGTCTGTTTTTGATTAATTTTTTGAGAACATAGTTTTTTTTAATTTGTCGTGTAAATTGTACATTTATTAATAAATATAAAACTTTGACTTAGACCGATTTTGATTAGGAAACGTGAATTTGTATGGTAGTAGACATACGAGTAGGTACTGCCTCAATTACTTTAATATATATGTGGCGCGGACGAAGTCGCGGGTAAAAGCTAGTTATTGAATAATTTTGTATTTAAACTGTTTTATTATGTTTTTTTTTTTGTCATTGACGTTACCAAGTTTTATTGTAAAATAATGGTTCGAAGAAATAAATTGAATTGAGTTGAATTGAAAAGTTCTATTTTGGCCACGTGCCGTTAGATTCTTGTAACCCTATATGTAATACTGACAGTGTCAAACTTACAACTGTCATGCGGATCATGTTTTTTTTTATAAAATATTGGTGGGCAATTATTCACACACAACACCATCTGACCCCAAACTAAGCAAAGCTTGTACTATGGCGGCCAGATAGCTGATAGTTAGCTGATACTTAAATAGTTTTAAATACATACTTATTATAAATAGAAACACCCAGACACATTGCAAATATTTGAATTCATCACACAAATATTTGCACTGGGTGGGAATCGAACCCACGACCCTCGGCTTCGCAGACAGAGTTACTACCCACTAATCCACGACGCCAGTCTTTTAAGGCTCACGTAGTATAATATCCTTAGCTAGGCAACTTTTAGCAACTACCAATTCCTGTGCTCTGCTACAAAGTTATATTCTTTTACAATTAAAAGGATAATAACAATAGTATCAGAATTGTAAAATGATAATGTTCATTCATTCATAATTTAAGAGCGACGTTCTTGTCGGTGGACTTCCTTCCATGTACTTCTACACTCCGCCTTCTCCTTGACTTCCTGATACGACACTACATTTACCTTCTCCTTCACTTGGTTCATGTAACTTCTCCTAGGTGAAAATGATAATGTATGCTTCTAAATTATTTGTTCAATCCCTAAAATAAATAAACGAACAAAATGTAACAGCTTAAGAGTTGTTTTATAATCCAACGTTAAATATCTACTCTATGGTAGGCTATTAATATCACTATCATTAATGTTTTCGACATTTTGCTAAACTTATTTTAGGGTAAAAACCGAGATTCCAGACCCCCAACCGCCTACATTGTCTAAATTTGCACTAACTTATAGAGTAGATTTATCTATTTCTATTCTTGCTTCACAAATACTAGTCTCCAAAAAGAAACAGTCTAAATAGATTCTGTCTCATTTAATTCGCGGACTCTTTGCCATCGTGTGTTTGTTCCTCGTTTGTGCACTTCTGACTTTTTCTTTTGTTTTTCTATGAGAAAAATAACTATAAAACTACCTGTAGATAGTAATTCTTCTTAAAATGAATCGAAAATTGTTTTTCTATCGGATACATTTTTGAGAGTGTGCCGCTAATCTGCATGATTCAATACCACCTTACCTTTTTGGATTTGGATAATCACATCTTTGGAGGCTCTGGATTCTCTCGTAGCAACTGCCCTCTTGTTCGATACAACTTTAGTCTTGAACATCCAAAAAGTTACAAGTTTATCTGGTTTTTATTGAATACGTTTCAAAGAATGTGGAGCAAATCTGCGTGACCAAATAAGTTTTCGTTTTTTCCATCAACCAGATTGAAAAAAAAACCGTTAAAACTCCACCGTTTCTTGGTTGACAAGCTAATTGTTCAAGAAAGGAGGCATGAGCGAAATTCACAATTTCAATAAATAAACTTTCGAATGTTACCGGAGTGGGTGTCTGATGGATATGATCTGGGTGGCTTCAATTCGTCAAAATGAATGAGCTTATTTTCGTCAAGCTCGAATGTAAATTGTAACAAACGCTTGGAAAGTGCAAATCTTTTAACGACAAAAAGCAAAGAAAAATAATCTAGTTTTAAATTAGTGATAAAAAAAATAATTGACTTTTTTCATAAAATGTCACAGCGTTCTTCGTTTCATCGCTTTACTGCCACTTTCTCATAATTGAATGCGTATAA
This sequence comes from Ectropis grisescens, assembly GCA_017562165.1. Classification (NCBI taxonomy): domain Eukaryota; kingdom Metazoa; phylum Arthropoda; class Insecta; order Lepidoptera; family Geometridae; genus Ectropis; species Ectropis grisescens. The sequence continues at coordinate 25,923,517 of CM029781.1, read as the reverse complement.
ATGCTACTATCCCCAGCTGACATTCATTCCAAGGCAAAAAGGTTTCTGCCAAGATTTCATGACTCTTCATTGCAATTTAAACTGTATTTGCAGAGTCCGATAGCACAATATTACTTGTGTTTACGTAAATTATTTCTACAATGGTTTAACAGTTAATTAGACTTAAGTTGTTCAGATTTTCGCGTTTGTCTTTTTAATTAAACGCTTTTGATTTGTTGTAGTTTAAAATACTCTGTGTCATTTAATTATTAATTGAAATACAGTGTACAATGAATGCCATATTATTTTTTGTTAAAGTGGGTAATTAAAGTAAATTTGGTAGAAATTGATTTGCTTACAGGCTACAAAACTGCCAGTTGATTTACTAAATAACCAATGTGTTAGGTTGGGGTACGTGCCACGGGAACTTCTTTGTGTTGTATCCTGGAAGTCAATCGATAACTTTCCAATGTTGTACCTGTACCTGGTTGTATCTTGACGACTGATTGCTAATCTTAGCCGTGGAAGGAAATTCTATGCATGCTCGTTGCTCTTCGAGTAATGCATCCAAGAGTTTAGGGGTGTGATAGAACTAAACAATTTTAAGAGCGTTTCAAAACCTTTTCTGAAAGGCCCTCGTATAGCATGGGTTCTCGGATCCAAGCGGGAGTTACCACAATTATTATCCTACCTACCAACTTTTTTTTGATCAGGCATTAGGTATTACAAAAGTCGTTTTTTTTGTAGAATCTATGGAACGGCAATTAAAATGATGTCGCTTTTCAAGCTGAAAACAGTCTGATACGAGGGTCAAACTGAAAGTTCTTAGAAAATCAAAAACTGATTACATTAGCCAGTTATTAGTTTTATTAAATCTTTTCAAAATATTGTCCATTCACGTCAATACACCGCTGCATGCGATGGAACCACTGGGAAAAGCACTTTGCCCACTCGTCCTTGGGGGTCTCTTCAATGGCATCGCGATACGCAGCCACCGCTTCTTCAGCATTCATAAACCGCTTTCCTTAAAGTTTTTCTTTAATTTTTGAAAATATATAAAAATCACTAGGCGTGAGGTCGGGGCTATACGGCGGGTGACCCAGTAATTCAACGTTTGATGTCGCCAAATAGTCGATCGTTCGCTTGGCGGTGTGCGATGAGGCGTTGTCGTGGTGAAGGAGGATCCTACTGCGAGGTCGTTTCTCTCGAACTTTTCCAAGACAAGTGGCAAACAATTGGTAGTGTACCATTCTGCAGAAACTGTTTTTGATCCTCTAACACAATTGTTGCGAAATGACCTATCCTTCCAAAGAACGAGGCCACCATTTTTTCCCCGCACTTCGATCTCTCTTCACTTTAGTTGGCAACTCCTCGAAAGGAAACACCCACTGAGCAGATTGTCTTTTGGTTTCAGGATCTTAACAGTAAATCCAGCTTTCGTCACCTGTTAGTATGTCGAACACAGCATTTGAGTCACCTCCGTTAAATCTTTCAATCATTTTACGGCACCAAACCACACGATGGAGTTTTTGAGCCTCAGTCAAATTATGAGGTATCCACCGGGCGCAAAGCTTCCTGACCGCTAAATGTTCGTGTAGGATTTTGTGCACTTGACTCATACCGATGCCTAAGCTTGTCCGAATCTGCTGATAGGTCACTCTTTTGTCAGTCTCTATCATACGCCGCACAACACAGATGTTATCTTCAGTCGTCGCCGTAGAAGGCCGTCCCTCACGTAAATCATCAGTGAGATTAGTGCGACCACGTTTAAACTCATTAAACCAGTTGTAAACAGTCGTACGAGATGGGGCTTCATCGTGAAAGGCCAATTGTAGTCTATCATAACTTTCTTGTTGACTTAAATGACATCGAAAGTCATAAAAAATCATTGCACGAAAATTTTCTCGTGTTAAATTCATGTTGACTTGACACAGACAATTTTCAATTTCCCGCAAATCGTAAAACAAATGACAAATGTGTAGGTTTAGGTGATCGCACTTACGTCGGTACTAGTTGTAAGAAAACACTTCACAAACAGTCAATCCAATGTTTATTGACGCTCACAATGTTATTAAGATGAACACAAAAACAGTCACAATAATTTTGATACGAAACAGTCCAGAAAAACAATTAATTTTGTTATAAACGAAACGGGAGTATATTACGCGCGCTGCAGGTAATTCGCAACTGCCTGCATTCGCCGGGACCGCGGTAACCCACCTATATCGGTTAATGAGGTTCGGCCCGGCGCAAGCGCAGCGGCTCGCGCATAAGCGATTAGCGTTTTAAATCAAAATTTATTTTAACGGGAAATGTAAAATATTATGTTTTATTTATATTTAAGTACCTAATATATTTTTATATGTATGTGTGTACACCACAAATGAATGAAGTATATACTCAGTAATATTGGCAAAGAGTTCTATTTTCAAATTATAGAATTATTTTTTTTATTATATTGTTTATAAGTGGCCAGTTCTAAGAACTTTCAGTTTGACCAAAAAGGGAAGGAGGTATAAGATCATACATGCAGTGTTATACAAATGTATTAAAGTGTAACGAAAAATGAGCTAAGTATATGATTGAGTATTAATAATATTCGATATTATATCAAAATTATTCATAGTTTATTTAGCATCCTATGATGTATGAATGATGATAGTATTTATAAAACTTTAGTAATGTAAAGTTCTTTACACATGTGTGTAAACTAATTCCGTGTGTTTTAAATATACCTTGATCCTAAAATTTGCCGCAATTCTGAACAATACTAGTCAATTTCTTCCTAATATTATAATGTGAAATTCATCAATAGACGTATCAAAAGGCTTGTAGGCAAAAGCACACCAGTAGGTACGTACAACTTTATATAAAATTTTATATACTTTAAGGATTCCCAGACACCTGCTATTGGCTATAGTAAGTAAAAATCTAGTTATATGCCATTAAATAGAAATAAACTGGTCTCCTTCCAGATAACTACGCAAAGCTATAGCATTTCTACCTGATAAATTCAGTGTTTCCTCTTTCTACGGGTTACGCCGTAGCAATATCCGTCTGTAGCACTACGCTATTTCAGCGAAGAGAATCTACGAAGAAAGGCAATTTGAAGTTACATAACTTATATTTAGTTTCGTTGGTAATATGAATGATCTTAGTTTGTTTTTTAATATTTTTAGCTGCTTTCATCCCGCTTATTTTGAGTTGCTTACAATGTGTAATCGATTTCATTTGTTTATAGCTTACGCTAGCCAGAAAGCTGGTAAGGATTTGAATGTTTTTTAATGGAGGAGTGATTAAATACGTCTAAAATTCAACGTTTTGTAATGTAACACAAAGTCAAAGCGATAACATTGTGATGATATGTAATAGCGTTTTGTAATGTGGAAATTTTAGTTTAGAAAAGAGTTGGGCTGAACAAGACGTGTAACTGATAGTAAGTAACATCCGTTGATCATTTTTTTTTTAAATCACATATTACGATCTTACTTGTTTTAATATTGAGGCTTGATCTGGTACCAAAACTATTTGAACTTTTAGGTAGCCCTTAGTCCCTTTCAGAATTTGTCTTTTTTGGAGTAGACGTTTTAGGAAGTTGTCGTTTTAAGAAATTGTCGTTTTAGAAAATTGTCGTTCTCAGTCAGAAGGAGTAATATAGCTGCACTTTCTAAGCAGAATATAAGTTTCTTAATTTTAATTGCTATACATTATTTTCATGAAATTTATAAATGTATGCGATCGTTACGTTAAGTTCCTAATTGTTTATGACTATGTAATGTATTTATATTAAAATCTTTAAGTAAGTATGTAATTGATTTATATAATTTTTCATAGATGTTTATTTTCTATTCTTCTATTAATAAGAATCATCAAACCTTTCAGCACAAAAATATATTTATGTACTAGTACCCTAGTCTTGTAGACTTTACTCTCATAGTTCAAGATCTTGCTGTTTTCTTTGGATAAAAAGTATTGTATTTGTTTTTATACACTATTATCCATACATATATATATCTATGTAAGGTGAAGGGAGGTATATTGGTGTCTCTTGAAATTTCCTTGCATAGGGAACTGTGTGGTATTCTGTTTAAAATATATCACCTACTTACCTAAATCACCAATATACCTCCCTTCACCCTACTACATATAGGTCTATCCAGCAATTTTTGCTTGAAAAGGTCATAGAACATCTACAATGTGTTTGTCTACCCGTGTCGGAACCTGAAATAGTAAAATATAATTATGACAAATTTTATCGACAAATCGGCCATTGATATTTTTTTTTCTTTGAAAAAAAATTAGTATTTTTTTGTTTCAATTTTGTTTCTTTCTTTTATTGAAGTATTTTTTGCAAATGTTTAACCACGTTTTATTGCCTATACGTTCAGCTATCAAATGATATATTTTTTTAATAAATATGCCCCTTATGTGGTAAGGTCACCAAAAAAAAAACAAAATGGCCGCGAGTCCACAAATGGAAATGAAAAAAAAGCCTGATTTGTCGATAAAATAAATCATATTTTACCATTTCAGACTTCGACTCGGGTAGACAAACACATTGTATACACTCATACAAACTTTCACATTAACAACTTCAAATTTAAAAATAGTAAATAAAATAAATAACACCCCCTTTTTGCAGATAAACAGAGTTACTGACAATACACACCACAAATAAAACTATACAGCTAAACTTAAACTCAGTTCCACTGTTTGCGGAACTAAAACTACGTTCAGTTAAACCTAACTAGCTTTCGGAAAGTTTTTAAGTCTCTTACCAAACAAACCGAAGTGGTTAAATGGGAACTGAGTTTTGAGTTTTAATGTTATATGCATGAAATAAGCTCGCTTGAAACATACTTTATCGTATTTCTTGATCTTGTCGTTTCGCTATCAACGTCAGATTACAATAAAAGTAGGTAGTGAGATTACAAAGTTAGTATGTTAGATTAGTTTATGGCAGTCTTTTCTAAAGTGGGCGATAACGCCCCCTTATGGGCGCTGCAGGCCTAAAGGGGGCGGTAAGAGACCCAGAAAAAAATTGAGGGTTTGTGTAGAGTCTTGGAGTCCGTCCGTTTTGTGTTACCTACTGGGCTCAGGTCTAAGTTAACTCTTGCGAGTTATAGTATCAGTCTCGTTTAGGTTGTTTAATATCCGCTACTAAAACTCACAATACTTAATTTGTAATTTAATTTGAATTAAAGTTATAATGGTTTTTAAGTGCGTGAAAATAAGAGGGGCGCTAAAGACTAATTTATTCACAAAGTGGGCAGTGAACAAAATAAGTTTGGGAACCCCTGGTTTATAGCAATTGACTTTTCTTACAATTTTACGACTACAGATATAATGTCATTAACGAATATCGGTACGTAAAGACCAATAAACTATTTTCATACAAAAAATTAAACCGACTTCAAAATCACAAATAGGAACTCAAAAGCGAAAAATAAATTAATACTGTAATTATATCCGTTACTCACTCATCTATTTGAAGTCGTTGCTAGCCAAGTCTAGCAGGTAGTGGATAGATACTATTTGCCTACTTACCACGTATTTATAATTACCACTTTTTTTAAACATTTTGAAGCTATCTTAAAATATCACGTTTTGTCAAACATATACATCCTAAATCGTTCTCCTCCCCCTTTAACTGTATTTTAAGGGGGAGGGTTATGCTCTCACTTAGGCAAAACCTAAAAATAAGACAAGTCTCTAGTGAATACCACGGAACTGTCAGTATTTTACTTGCAAATCTTATTAACATTTTGTTTTAAGGATTTAACAACATTTTAGATTTTTTTAAATCTTGCGCTTACAAGAAGACAAACTCAGTGTAAGCTACCAGTTTCAGAGAACTTTCTATGTTTACGGATTTAAAGTTGATTTCCGTCTGCGGTAACTTGCCAAATTTCTAATCCCCATAATCCGGCCAACCTCCAACCTTCCCACGTTCAAAAATCACCACAGAACAAAAAGTTGGGCGAGCAAAAACAGATACCCACACCATCAATCAAGCGAACTGAAAGGGACAAAAGATATTGTCCGTATGAAGGAAAGGGATAAAGACAGGTGATGAAGGCAAATTTTTGGATTTCAGAATGCGGTAAGCTAAAAGGATTAGGTGGTCGTCATTTATCACACTGACATCAGGGTCTTGGCGTGACTGAACAAAGGTCCCGTAGGTACTAATGAACCGACGTAGATAAAGTGGCAGATTTTATAATTTAATGTTTACCTTAAAATTAAACAATTTATAAAATTTGAATAATTATCCTTGCTTTTTCTGAAATTGCTTTTTGGATACTATTGCACAATAAATTATTAATAATATTTTGTTTCTTGATAATATAAATACGTACAGCTATGTATACAAAACCAAAATGCAGTGAAAATTTTGAGTTTAGTTTTGCATTAAATCGGTACATATAATGTAAATTTTCTACGTCAAATAAACACCTAGAAACGAAGTAGTAAAGTACCGAATTGATAAACTCGCTCGTCCCGTTGAATTCGGTTAAAATAGATTTATATTGTATCCCCCGTGGGTTAGTAGGTTGTAAGACTGCCTGCGGAACCAAAGGTCATGGGTTAGATTCCCACCCTAGGCAAATATTTGTGGGATGAATACAAATTTTAATATTTGTTTTGCGTCTAGGAGTTTTTACATTTTATAAGTGTATAAATATTTAGGGGTGTTTTTTAGAAGTATATAATTTACGATTATATAAGTATTATATCCTCCAAAAAGCTCCTATAATGCAATCTTTGCTTAATTTGGGGCTAGTTAGTTTTGTGTGAAAAATATCAATCAATAGTTATTTGTGTGACATTTTACCATCATATAAATATTGACATCAATATACGATGCTTACGACAGAACGTCACTTATTTATGGTAAAGTAATAAAGTTCAAATTGGCTTTAAAAGTATTTTTACGAATCACTTGTATGGGAAAAAGAAAAGGGCGGTTCTAAAAACAGTTCTTTTCTTTTTCCCGTGTACTTTTTCTTTTTAATCTTACTTCGAAATTTACGTTAAGAACTAAATAAAGTAAATATCGATGGTGGACAATTCATACAAAACACCATCTGAGCCCCAACTAAGCAAAGTTTGTAATAGGGCGGCCAGATAGCTGATATAATACTCATATAATTATAAATACATACTTATTATACATAAATAAATAATTTATTAAATACCATCGCTATGAACGAATAAATCGTATGCTAGAAATATAACAAACTAGCGGTCCGGCCCAGCTTCGCCCGTGGTATATACTACATAATTATAACCCATAGAACTCGGGGATCACGAACATGCCCAACGGAGAAAGATTTTTTTAAATCGTTCTAGTAGTTCCTGAGATTAGTGCGATCACACAAAAACATCTCTTCAGCTGTTTCTCGTAGTATAAATGCCACTCCTAGGCTTTCTGGTAATGTTTAATTAAGTACTTACTTTATTTTATACCTTAGAGAATGTGGTAGAGCAACATTTATAGACAGCTTGTTGAATAGATGTCTCAAGGTCTCCTATTATTGTCACACTTAACGCGACACACTCGGCTAACCTGGATAGACATTAAAGATTGATAGGGTACGAATGATCACATATTGGAAAGAAATATACTGGAAAAAGTCTTTGTTATGAATGTCGTAAAAGTTATCTGTTTTGATTTGTTAAATGGGTACCTAACTAGAAAGGTTTTAAGAATATTTTCGTGTTAAAGTCTTTGATTATGGTTTATTTATAAAACTTAACCTATAGTGCGTTTCACGGAGAGGAGAGTAGAAAACCAAAACTAAAACTGTCTTACAATATTTTTCACAAATATGATTCGATTTTATTGCGATCTTAAATACAAGATACTTGGATTTGTATTGATCAAATAAGTATATATTATCTTATTACAAAGTTACAGAAAGTAATGGTACGATGATAGAAATATGATTTTAAGGACTAGAAGTTTGATCTGTGTTTCTCAAACTCAAACAAGACATTCGTGTTTCTACTCGTATTCATCAAATTATTCGGATATAATGACGCGCCTATTTCTGAAATACCCCTCTCATACACATACTGCGAAAATGCCCATTTCCGTTATATAAAGATAGTTGACTTCGGGTTTGCCGTCATTTCGCACATATCTGGTCACTTTAAAACTATTCAAAGATGGACTAATTGTAGTTACTCTTTTTATTGCCAGTGAGTCACCAGCGACGCATCATTTTCTCGGGAAGGCCTCTCTAGGTGGGGGAGTCAGACGGCCCTAAACGTGCGACGCCTCAGGCTCGCCGGGTTGGAGACGGGGTAGCCTGAGCATACCTTCAGGCTCGCCCTCTTGTCTGCTTCCGCCTCAGTGAAGGAGCGAGCGATTTCAAACTCTCGCTCCTCACAAGACCTCACACTGCATCTAAGGCATCTTCGCTAAGATGGTCGGCAGGGAGAAACCTCACCACTGCGACTAATCCTAGACCATTGCGGATCTTATAGACATTTTTATGGTGTACAGTAACTACAGTATATTATTTTAATCTATCTCGTAGGGTTCATAGTTTTTGGCGTTTTGGCGATTAACGGCACTATAGGGTACAAAAGTCAGTTAACGGGAGTTAAGTAGTGGAAAATCAAAAGAAAATTTCAGCCAAAAGTAACGTTAATATACTTTAGTCCCTTTTAAGTCGTGTTCTGTTATATAACTGTGTTTTAGCGTTGGAACCATACAAAATGAAATGACTTAACGGCATTTATAGTTTTGGTATCTTAAAAACTAACATACATAGAGAAATAACCACCAGGCTTCTCCACCATAATATCACCAAACTCAGTCCGCAATGCAAACATGTATTTATTAGGAGATTTCACGACGCAAATAACCGAAAACCGCCCGGAAAACCGGTTTTTGGTGGTCATCTTAATTTTCAATGCTTCTCGAACCATTCTCGCGTAGTAATGACATTCGGTAGAGAAAACCTTCGGATCGCGAAGCTCGATCCAATGACCAGTTCAAACATCAATCAAATGTTCAGCAATTACAGATGTTTGTGTCTGGTGATTTTTTACAGCGACGATGTGTTCTTTGTTCGGGAGTCCCAGCAGTAGGAACATTTAATTCGCTGTTTATGACAACTATGTTTATGAACTATCTTGTAAAACAAAGTTTGAGAAATGCTGGTCTGTCATACTGAGAGTGACATTGATTTGTTTACATTTTATTCATCGTTATTTGAATACCGCAATATTTTTTTGACAGTGATTAGTTCAACGTTGTTTTAATTTTGTTGTCATAGATCTCTGTTTTTCTTCTCAAATAAAACTAACCTAAGTTCCTCATAACAGTACCTATGTAGCTATCTGCTATTGAATGTACCGTTAAAATCGGTCTAATAATTTCAAAGATTAACCTGAACAAATAGATAGCCAGATTGGACGAAAAAATTAAAATGTAAATTTTTAATTATATTTTTTAAGTACTGTTTACACTTTCGTATGCATTTAATGAAAATCTGTTAATTTTATAAAATTAGAAATAGATACTCTAATAAAATTGTATTAATATGCATGTACCTATAAGTTGTCCGTAACAACTTTAAAATAATTATACCATCTTTGTGACTCAGTAATAAGGTAGCATTAAGCATATTAACGAAATACTTTTTTTCTTATGTATGATCCATAACAGATAAAAATTTAATCTTCTTTCTAACCAATATTATTATAGTAAATAAAAGTTCCACAATATTATTTGCAATAATAGAGTAGGTACCTAATGTTTGTGATCTATTTCACGGAATGTCGCGTCTGTTATTTGTCTGTTATGTAACGTATAGCATAATAAGGCATCGCGACATTGTTCACGGTTGATGCTTCAACAGAGAAAAGGAAAACAAACGAAGCGATTTAATTCTATTCTTGTTATAAAAATATCTAGACTATGGAATACGATACCTGAGTGGGTTTTTCCAATGGGTTCAATCTTGATGTCTTCAAATTGGTTTCATCTTGGTAAGTACGTTCCGTTGTAGACCAAATAGTCACTTAACAATAGGCGAGATGACAGTCAAGCGCAAACTCATTAAGTACTAGCATCGCCCCGCGGCGTTACCCGCACAGTTCCTGTCATTTTGCCGGGATAAAAAACAGCATATGTGTTCTTCCAGAATATAATCTGCCGGTATTTCAAATTTCAGCCCGACCGTTCTTACGTAGCGACGTGATTGAGCAACAAACCATACATCCATACATTGATATTTATAATTTTAGTAGGTTTGCCTATAAGGTATTATAAGCAGGATTGCTATACCAAGGTAGTAGTAGTAGGTAAACATATGTGTGCGTGTGACCACAGGGCAGAAGTGCAAAATTAAAATAAGACACAGAGAGACGATCTTCTTAGCATTCCATGGATTCACCGTGCGGGTGCCGGGTCCATCGTGTGGCAGAGAGAGAAAAACTCGAGTAGTTCCCCGAGATTTGTGACTCGGGCGTAGGTTTAAGGGGCCCCTTTCTGACGTACATCAACACTCACCTTCACTACTCGTTTTTCTCTCCCTGCCCAGCCAAATCTGATATGAGGCTACTAGTTCAGCTTTAGATACTCGTTCTAGTATAGAACTTACTGCACTTCTGGATAAGCCAAGGTCTTTCAGTAGGTTATAGAGAGATTTTGCTGGTATACCTCTCGCTCCCACTTCTACAGCGTATAAACTAACTACATAGCCGTTTTTTTGTTAATTCGTTTAGGAGGTCGTAATACTTATTTTGTTTCATCGCGTGGTCCTTAGGTATATTAGTTTCCTACGGTACGGTAAGTTCTACAAGGACTATGCGTTTCGTAGCTCTAGAAAAAAGGAAAAAGTCCGGTCTGGATGACGAAACACCCACATCCTCTGGGATTTTGTAGTGCTTTTCATACGTGTCCATTAAAATAGTCCAATCAGGTGCTGTACCCAGGATTGAGTAAGGCTTGTTCCAGGAGTTTGAAGTTGAGCCTTCTTTTACAAAATTAATTTGTCTTTTGTTTGTCGTCAATCCCTTGTGGGCTCTAGCTACTGAAAAACTCATGGCTTCACGTATGATTTCAAGTACTCTGTCGTGACGCCGTGAGTAATGACCCCCATTAAGGAGCACCTTGCATCCCACCAATATGTGCCTTGCTGTACATATCGCCTCTCCACAAGTATAGCAACATTTTTCAGAGGCTTTTTCCCCACCTTACCAAGTTACTCTGGTCAGGGAGGGTCATTTGGAATGCATTTAGATAAAATTTTAATAAGGCAGGAGACCAGTCATAGAGGTGCGCCACTTTAGAGCTAATGGGATACAGAACTCACCTATGGTTAACCACTCACTTTGCATTTCCAAATTCATAGCGTGCACTTTGTAACCGTCATTTTCGTCTTGTTGTAGAAAGGTTTTTACCATGTATTCAATAAAAACCATTGAATAATTTTAATAAATCGAAATAAAAACGATTACATATTATAAATTGAATATAGTTAACACAGCAACACGACAGTGACAGATGCGGCTGAAGGAGTATAGGTACATGACCAAGAATCAATAAAAAAAAACAATAAACAGATGTGTTCTTTGGCCCACAACCATAAAAAGTTTTCAGTTCAATAAAAATCTAAATCTATAAGTACTAATATACAAAGCTGAAAAAGTGTTTTGTTTGAACGTTCTAATATCAGGAAGTTCTGGACCGATTTAAAAAATTATTCACCGTTGGATACAAGCGTGAATACTTTATTTAAGTTTTTTTTTTTTAATATAATATGATATTGGTGGACAATTCACACACAACACCATCTGACCCCATTTAAATTCATCACACAAATATTTGCACTGGATGGGAATCGAACCCACGACCCTCGGCTTCGCAGGTAGAGTTACTACCCACTAAGCCACGAGGCCAGTCAGTAAGTACTAACGGCGTATTGGTTATCACAGGCACCCTTGACTGTCCCAAAGTAACCCAAACGAATCTTTCAATTACAAACGTGACGCTTCAGTTCTATTGTGTTTTGAGCCAAACGAAGTTTTCACTTCAAAATCATACAACCGAATTGAAAACCTATTATTCCCTTTTTTGAAGTCGGTCAAAAAATACATTTATTCCTCGACATGTAGACTAAAAGTAATATAAGCACCGAGTAAAAACATCAGTAGGTATCGCTTTAGAAGCCCTTTTGTGAATTATTAAGGAAATCTTCACCAAAACATTCCTGTAAATATTTCAGGAATTTTCAAACAAGCCTTCCGAAAGTCCCGTAGCTTTTAATGTGGAGCGGTATCTACCTGCACATATTTTTGATATAAAATGAACTCTTCATGTTTATTATATCATCATCATCAGCGTTACGTTACGTTACGGGTACGTTTACGGTTTATTATATACCAGTATTTTATATATTAACTACAGTAAAGTCACGGCTGGTCTAGATGTGACGGCTGGTCTAGTCGGGAGAACAGCGACTGCCGATCCGGAGCCCCAGGGCTCAAATAAAAAATAAAAATTGGTGGACAATTCACACACAACACCATCTGACCCCAAACTAAGCAAATCTTGTGTGATGGCAGCCAGATAGCTGATATAATACATATATAGTTTTAAATACATACTTATTATACATAGAAACACCCAGACACAGTCCAAACATTTGAATTAATCACACAAATATTTGCACTGGGTGGGGATCGAGCCCACGACCCTCGGCTTCGCAGGCAGAGCTACTACCCACTAAGCCACAAGGCCAGCCACAAATCTCACGTGCACCACTGTCTTTTGGAAGTCATGTGCGTCAAGCTTTGCTTAGCTTGGGGCTAGTTGCTGTTGTGTGTGAAATGTGCACCAATATTTACTTATTTATTTATTAATTCTGCTAACATAAAGAAAACGGTGAAGGAAAAACATCGTAAGGAAATCGACTTGCACTTAGAATCTTTAGGCCCAGGGTTTTTTCCACAACTGAACTGATGGGAATCGTACATGTATGAGTTACGGCTGGACTAGTCGGGATAACGGCGCCTGCCGATCCGGAGACCCCGGCTTCGAACCCCCACACGCTTCACTGTCTTTTCGAAGTGGTGTGCGTAATGCCGCTAACTTAAAACGGTGAAGAAAAACATCGTGAGGAAACCGACATGTACCTAGAATCTTTCGAAGTCATGTCCACCAACCTGCACTGGGTCAGCGTGGTGGATTATGGCCTTGACTCTCTCCTTGCAAGAGAAGGCTCCGAGCCCCAGCAGTGGAAACATTTAGTTAGAGCTGTTTTGCACATATTAACTAGTTTCGCTCTATGATACAACCCACAGCGTAGCCAAACTATTAAATGTCTTTTTATAACACACTAGCTGCGCCCCGCTTTTAACCTCGCTATTTTATTTAACCAAGTTAAAGATTAGCATATTATGAATTGTTCCAGAGCACAAAATATTTAATGTTTATAATGTACAGGACTTAAGGCCAGGTAGTTCTGTCAAATTAGGCATTTAACGCTGTCTTGTTCTCGCGACCGTCACCGACCGCGGAATCGGCGCCACAGTGCAGAAATAACATTAAAATATTGGACTATGTAATTTAAACTCATTTTTTGTTCAAGATTTGTTTATACTAGTGATAACAATTTTATGAATTGTGAAGTAATAAGAGTTTTTTTGATATATAAACGAAGAAATATTAAATTTATCTATACTCGTAGATATACAAAACTCAACCTTTTTTTTTGGTCACACTATAAGTTGAGAACGGCTTTTCCAATTTCATGCATCTTTTTGAAAATGTTTCCTAATAATTCACAAGTTCGTCAAAAATTTAAAAAAATGTGCTGAAACGTAATGAAAGGCCAGTAAAAATAGAAGGTTTTTTGGTCAACTTTGCACTAAATTTCTAATCCAATTTTTTTCTATGAGGTCAAGATCACTTACTGAGCATAAAATTACAAAATGCTCACAGATCCAGGTAGAGCTTCAAACGCCAATTGAAAAAAACTGTTTAAGCCGATATTTTGGAAACTATATAGGTATTTTGACAATAATAGTAGAAAATAAAACTTTGCATCTTTTGTTGCTAGTAAACTTTTTTTTGTAAAACTTACCGTTTACGATTTATAACCCATTTAATGATACGATTGCGATGATGCCGACAATAGTGGATGAAAATGATGTGGTCTACGACGGAACTTGTTTCTCTAATAGAAACAAGCACAGTGTACCTCGTAATCCCAAGGTTCGAACCTTCGATAAAAAACCCACTCTGGCAATGCGTTTCACAGCTTAGTTGTTCTTATTACAAAAGTGGAGACCAGACTCTTCGTTCAACTCTTCAATCATGATGATGAACTGTGCTGTTTATTCGAGCAACGAGCAATATGATAGAATAACTTTAATTTAGAAACCCCGACTACAAAAAAAACTACACGTAAAAAAATATTATCTACTATCTAAGGACACTTTGGCGAATGAGACTAGTCTTAGAATATTTTAGTTTCCAAAATCCATCCAGTTCGGAAGATATGTGGAAATAAAAGTTTTACAAACATAAAAGATACGCGCGAAAAACATAACCCTTCTTCCATTCCGGTAAAAAGGGACATGTGTATGCTACTGGGAACAGAATTCACATCTTATTATTTTTACATTGCTATCATCAAATTTGACATAATAAATCGTAATCGGTAAGTTCGAAAAAAAAGTTTACTGGCAACAAAAGATGGGAAATTTTATTTTCTGCAATAATAAGGCTTTATAACTTTTTCAGAATATCGGCCAAAAACGTTTTTTCGAGCTGGCGCTTGAAGCTGCACCTGGATTTGTTATTATTTTGTGATTTTATTCGCAGGAAATGATTCTAAACCTTATATAAAACATACGAATCGGAAATTTAGTGCAGAGTTAAATTTTACGAGTAATTTTACTACCTAAAAGGCTTCTTATAAAATTTGGTCGAGTGTCTAAATTTCTATGAACAATATTAACATTTTCATACAAAAAAAAGAAAAAACAATAAATTTTGGTGGTGTCACAAACTTGGAAAAGAAATGAAAAAATAAAAATTCTAACAAAACCATACGTGTATCTATGGAAAGGTGTTCAAAATTGTATTGAAGTTCGTAACATTTTTTTTTTCTAAACTGAATAGTTTGCGCGAAAGTCTCATCCAAAGTGGTAAAATCTGTATGTGAGGACTTTTCTTCCAAGTACTAAGTACCTTACTACCAAAGAATTTACCTAAATGGCATATAAATGATACCTAACTTGCATTTATATTAGGGGATTTACGCAGGGGATTTCTCCCCTCTCATTATTTCCTTATCCCGATCTTTGATTTAACGGACGAATATTTTACCGATATTTAGCTATTTTCCATTGCATCCGCATTGAATTTTTTACTTATGTGTTATCGACGTCAGTTTTTTGAGACTCCCCTTTTGGTCTACAACATAAAGTAAACAGCGTACTAATTAGTATCAGCGTCTATTTGGAATTCCAATGAAAACGGTATCAAAAATCAAGATCATAGCGTGCTTCACTAGTGATACCTACTGATATTGTTATACTGTGGCACTATGATCGTAATATTTAAAATTTATCGGTTGTCAAAATTGCAAAATCAAGCCCAGGCCCGTCGTCCGTGAGCGCCGAAACGCGACTGATCAGGCCTGCTGAACGCCGCGCTATATACAATATGGTAGATATTAAAACATAGTGAATAACTGATGCTTTTTATCAAGTCATGCGAATGCATCTATAACTTTTTAGTGGCTTTCGTTGAGTACAAAAATTTAGTAAAAAATTCATTAGTTTAGTCATAAACTTGAAAAAACTTTTTGAAAAGGGGTAACTTTGGGATTTTTTTCTATCCAGTAAAATTAATTAAATCGTGTTACTGACTGCGAATTGCACTAGATTAGATTCTTAACTATTACATGTATTTTTTTCAGAGTTTAATACACTATTTTAAAGGTCTTAAAGTTGTTTTAAAAATTCAAAATAACGGCCCACACGCCCTTAATCATTCATTGTTTAAATACCTCGATGTTTCGAAGTCCTGAACATTATAAACATTATGTGTTCAAATCACGAAAGTTTAAGAACAACACAAAATATCGATCGTAGAGCGCATTATGCTTAACACCAGAAAAGATGGCGGTTAAGTGTAAACCAAAAATAGTTAAACAATTACAATTTATTTTAGGATGTCAATGATGCCAATCCTTAAGAGGTTTCTCTACCAAAAAGTGCTCAACATTATTTAAAAATATGTGATGAAATGAAAATCTTCCTCTTTGTGAAGTAGGTTAAAACGAATATAACCGTATTATCATATCAGTCGACTTTGCTTTGAGCGGCCGCTAACAGCGCGGCATCCGGTCGACAAATTGAATTAATATCTAACCGCAAAATCTACTTCAAGGTAGCTTTGAACTACGAGTACAGCGTATATTTTTTTGTTATAGTATATAGTGACGAAACGAGCAGGACATGTGCCTGATGGTAAGCAACATGCCTGCCATATAACAGCACAGTGACACGCAGCTATTGGAACATGAAGAGTCCAAATCATTACCTAGCACAGCACGCTCGTCACCCAGAGATCTAAGATCTTAGATCTCTAATCACTGTAATTTATCTGAAAACATTGCCCTTCAAACCGAAACACAGTAATGTTTGCACATTTCTCCTTGGTAGCAGAATAACTGGCAAAGGTGTGGTACTACAGGCGGACTCTCCATAGAGCCCTACCATTACAGCGTTTGTAATAGTTCTACAGTCTCTATACATAAAAATGTTATGTTGGTTTGTGTACGCTTCAAAAACTCAAAAAGTTCTTCAACGATCGAGGTGAAATTTTACAATGATATACAATCCGCATCAAGGATTGTTTTTATCTAATTTTTGCATCACAATGTGAAACAGCGAAGCATGGCAGGGTACAGCTAGCATTATATATTTTTTGTTCCTATAGTTTTCCAAGTACCTTTGCACATAAGGGTGATTTAACGAGGCGTAAGAAGCGGAGTGATGGGCAATGGACATCTATCTAATTCTAGTTGCAACATAGGTAGGAGCTATCTTTATTCTATATCTAAACATACATTTACTAGCGGCCCATCCCAACATTGTTTCGACTTAGCAACTACTCCATATAGCCTATTGAGGTGCCATCTGTTCGAGATTGATCAAATTTACGATCAATAACAAAAATCAACATTAGTATTTTTAAATTATAAACTATTGAAACATATTTGTACTGTGTTGGGTGTTTCTATGTATAATGAGTATAAGTATTATATCAACTATCTGGCTGCCATAGTAAAAGCTTTGCTTAGTTTGGGGGTAGATAGTGTTGTGTGTGAATTGGCCACCCATTCTCTACCAATATATTATTTAGTTACAAATATATTTTATTTCTGAATTGGAACCAAATTAAATGCTTATTTCGTGAATATCAGTTGACTTAATGAAGAAGATCACTGGGAACAAACATCATGACACCATTTTTAAACCAGTGGATGTGCCCTCCCAAACTTCAGGCGCACAAAATAATGTCATTGTGGGATAGTCAGCTCACTGTTTCCTTTCTAATTGGTTGCAGGAACCGGTGATCGCCGGACATATTCACCTATCACTCACTATTCGTTGTTAAAAACGAAAATAAGTAGATCCACATCATACCTCGCCGCTAGCGATTCTAGGGGTCAAGTAGATTGGTAGTGTGTAAGCCACTTAGACTACACACATAGACGAAGTTTATTACAAATTTATAGGTGCTCAGGGCATATCTAATTGTTTATATCGATGCATGACACTAGATTTATATAAATAAAGATTTTGCCAAACGTGTAACTAAAATTTGGCGTTTATAAATAACACAGTAATAATATGAAAGTACATTATTTATGAGTTGAGTAGAGGATAATCTCTAAAACCACTTACTAATTCTGAATATTATCTGCATGTTTCCCGAGTGCTACAGGATAAAATTAGATCTCTTCAAAGTGTTCGGTCACCGAAATGAAATGGCGGGTATTTCAACTTCGGTTATCTTTACTATTTCGAATATTAAATACAATAGGGTAGGGCAGAATGCTTAATACTAAGCCGAAGGGGTGTATGCTAAAACATTCTGCACGACTGTGCTATAATTATCTGGCTGTCTATGCTATAACATTCTGAATGACAAGGCTTATTTGACCGATCAATTCTGAATTTGTTTTTATTTTTCCGCATATCTCATGTCTCTTCAATCCTTTGAGCGATGATTGTAAAAGCAATACCAGTAAAATTGGTGCAAAAATATTTCACAAAACTCGAATAAAAAAAAAGCAACCAAAAAACTGGTTCCATTTCAAATTGCATTTGTAAAACCACTGATGGTCCCGATTGGTGCCACAGAATAAATAGTTCCCTTTTTCACAAAACGGTATTCAGAGTATTCGCAGCTAAACTATTTTGGAAATAAATCTAACCTGTCTACACTGTCGTCCATGATTTGTTGGTCGCACATTGCTGAAAATACACTGAAATAAAACTCAGGTTTCTTTGGAGTTTGTAACTTGCACCCCCAAATAGATGGGAGTTTATTTAGGTAACAAACATTTTTATTTTATGTGTGATCAACAAGATATGCCGCGTAAAAGATTTAATAAGTAATAGGTTTGCATACATGAGCGTCATTACGCCATCGGTCGGTTCGTGCGGCGAGCGTGGGCTGCATCACCAAATACCATCCGAGATTTCAACCTACAGATGGCCATCAGGGACAGAAATGCGGCCGTTGTGGAGGCTCTGGGCCGGGAGGAGGCAGCTTAGGCAAATGGCAAAAGGCAATTAGGCAAACACTCGATGTCGAGTCGATTACTAGCGGAATCCCAGCCGGTAGTGATCGGCTCTACAGACGAGCACTAGAATTAGATTTTAAATGTACCCAACTCCCTCCTATTTTCCTCTTCTTCTCCTTATCCAAAATATGTGTAAAAAATAATAATATATAATTGTAATGACAAAGATCACGGACCCCGGAGTCTGTGGAGTGGCTAATTTAAATAAAAAAAAATAAAAAAAATAAAAAGCGTCATTACGCTTGATGATAAACCACGATGCGGTACATGATAAATCACGATAACCTAAAAAAAAGCGATCCAGCCTAGACTTGCAGACACTCAAATTATATCCACCACAAACAGCCACTCAGGCAACCCATTCCACAGCTTACATGTCCTTCTTACGCGGAGTCAAACTTAGTCGTTCGAGTATTTGGAATATCAACCATGGAACGATATCTTTCTGGAGTTTCAAACAGTGTAATCGAAAAAAAAGTCAAGGTATTGATGCTGCACACTCTCCGAAATGCATTTCAAAATATTTCTTATCTAGCAGGTATCAAAACAATCCCGTATTAATTTTTTTATTTGTTAGACATGTTTGAAAACCATTTTGAGTGAGAAATTTAATAATTGAATACTGAAATAAAATCTAATGACCAAGGATCTATGCTGTCTCAATATGTAAACAATGTAAATCAAAAAAAAAAATGTATTATTGTAAACACTATATTTATGTAGTAGTGTTTGTGAACTAAATATTCTCATTACATTTCAGAAAGAAAATTAGAAAAGTTCAATGTTATAGCATAGAGTTTATCAAAATCGCTATCTATAGGTGGAATTCAGTGACAATGCTAATCTTTGAGGATTTATAGTTGGTCTGAGATGTTAATACATTTAAGACAAATATATACCGTAATCATTTGGATACTACTCAGAAATAATAAGAACATTTCGTGTTTTTTTATTGTTGTCAAATATTTTGATAGTGACAGATCATTTTGACGCAATTTAATTATTTTTTCATATGGTACCTGAAGCCGCTTTTACCTCGACTGCTGTTGCTGTGCAGCCTATACAAATCTATTCGACAAATGATTAGTTAAACTTAATTATTCATACGATTTTTCGTTCTTCGTCACTTAACGAGTAGCATGTTCCAGAGAAATTACAAGGTTTAGAGATATAACATCTTAGATCTCTTGGTGATGTGAGCGCTCATCAGTGCAGTGCTAGGTAATGATTTGGATTCTTCATGTTCCAATAGCTGCGTGTCACTGTGCTGTTATGTGGCGGGCATGTTGCTTTCCGTCAGGCACATGCACTGCTCGTCTCGTTACTTCTTATTAAAAAAAATGTTGATTTAGATATTTTAAATATTTAGATTTATATACAACAACAATCAACAAAAATCTGATTTAACCCTTTGATTTCCGACGTTTTAAAGTGAAAATTTCCTTATTTATTTATACGAAACGCAGATTTAGCGTGAAGCATTTCTACATCAGAAATGTTTCGCGCAAAGGGGCAATGCTTTCCGTGAATTGTTTGGGTAGGATCAGATGTATCTGACTTGCATTTTTTTGTATATGATATAAACATGCGATAACTTGTATTTACGTTACTTTTTCTAGAAAAAACTAGTCACACAATTTTTTTATTTTCAGCTGTTTTTGGGTGTGTTTGGGGATGGTTCCAGAGTATAAGTAATTCAGAATAAAGAATAGAACATGACTTTACAACAGGTGTTCGTTATTTTACCAGTTCATACATCTATATAATTTTCGTGTTACTAATAAATATTGGTAAACATTCCATAAACAATACTAGGGGAAGGTTGCGATCATTGGACTAGCTCTTTCATTGGACCACCAAGGTATTTCCAAAACTGTGCAAGCTAGCAATACCCAAACTAGTCGAAAAGAGGCCGTGACGACTCGGTTGCACCCCCCTTCCCTCTTACCTCAGTGACGCTGCAGCACGTGACGAGGAGAGACGTGTGACGTTGTGTTTGGGGCGGTCAAAATCTAATTATTACACTCAGGACAATTTGACGTAGGTATCATTACATTTACATTTGTCCGCGTGCACTATTATGAACTATTAGACAATTTAATTGTGATTCCATGAGTGTTATTCAATTTTGTCTAAGCATAATCATGTATATTTTATTTAATTTTTTCTTAACGAGTACCTTGTTGCCATCAATGGACCCCAACAGAGTTCCACCGTTGGACCGGTCCAATCATAGCAACTTTTTAGTGTATTTTTCTACTTATAATTATAGGCATAGATCCCGAGTATTTCACTAATTAAGGAAAAAAATCATAGAAAAATCATTATAAATTTAAAATTCCAGAATGTCGCCGAAAAAGTGAAGTACTTTACATGGAATGAAACAAGTATGAACCTTGATTTAGAATCAGTAAGGAAACAAAGAGTTGGTTTAAATGAAGCAAGCTCTGCTGTTATGTGGCAGGCATGTTGCTTACCATCAGGCACATGTCCTGCTCGTCTCGTCCCTTCGTATTTAAAAAAAACAGAATATGTATAATATGGAGTCCCGAAAGCTACACAGAAACGAATGTTAGACGGAGTAAACCAAAAGACCAAAGAACACGACCAAAGAACACGTCCAAATACCGGGTTCCGAAAGTGACCTCCAGAGTTAGAATTTGAAAATAAAATTTTATTACTAACTATGTATAAAGTATTGTATTGTATTAATCCTACGAGTATTACTATAGTTTGTTTGCTTGTCGTATGTGTATGATAGTCCAAGATCCCAGGGGCGCCAGACCTCACGTATTTTGTTATGGATGAAATGTGGACGATTGAGTAGAGTTAGTACGTACTAAGAACACATGGTTAACTAACTAAGCTAACTTGCTTAGACGGCCAATTCGGAGATATGGGGTCCAGTAGATACATTACTTACTTCACGTATTTTCTGATAACTGATTTTCACGTATGTTATAGGTAATATCTTTAAAAATAAGGCCCTAATACTCCCACTTACTCCTCAATACCTACTGTTTAATAGAGTTTTAAAGCGTCAGTTAAGCAAAACGGCCGACGGAAAGTGTCTGGGAATATTGGGGCCTTATTTTTAAAGATATTTCCTATAAGATACGGGAAAATCAGTTATCAGAAAATACGTGAAGTAAGTAATGTATCTTTTGGACCCTATCTCAGAACAATACAAATACAAAAATCTTTATTGCTGTTTGTAGGTAAGATAAGATGATACTAAACATTTTAAAAGTTGCCTCATACAAACTGGCCTCTGCGAGAGGCATGCAATATGTCTGGCAAGATTATAATTGTAATTATATATATACAATATTGATTATAATAAGTTGCCTCGATTGGACCTTTAGAACAAATTTCTTTAAGTCCATTGATGGCAACCTGGTGGTTCATTGAAGGTGCCCATGGTCCAAAGAAGGTAACAGCCCAAGATTTTGTTTTCTTGGTTTATATCAAAAAGGGTAAGCCCGAATTATTTGTGCGTTTGATTATTATAAATAAAGGTCATACGAAATAAAAATAATAAACTACTTTCATTTTAACGCTTACACTTTTTGAGGTATGAGGTCGTAAAGTTATGTGGTCCATTCATAGCAACCTTCCCCTAACTAGCCCAACACTAGTTAAAATTTTATTTGGGTTAGAATTTCACTAACTATTTTTATATTAAGACCAATTGTGGCCACTTAATTTTAGTTTTTTTTTTGTGACCATTGTGTTTTGGTGCGTGTATTAAAATGTTTTTTTTTTTGTATAGAATGATCCGTCATTCTAGTGTACTGTAATGCAAAGGCGATTTAAAACTACGACTCATTCCGATGAGTCGTAGTTTTAAATCGCCTTTGCATTACATACAGTACAGCGTCACACAGCCACTGGAATGGGAAGAGTCCGTATCATTACCTGGCTTCGTTTCTGTCTGTTAGTCTCTCTGTCCGTAGATGTAAACTAAGAGAAACAATATAAGATTTCCTTCGCTGCTAAACTTATATTTACGATAATATGAAGCAAGAAATGATATTATTTTGTTACAATCAAAATAAAAGCTAGTAAGTATTTGTTGACGAATACGTCTAACTGAGTCAAAAGATCCAATTAACATACTTCCAAACATCGATAAAGAGGTCCAGCGAAGGATCCAACATGGGCAGTGTTCGGGAACCTTCGGCACATCTTGGGAGTCCAAAATACCGCAATGCCTAAAGACGAAAGTCTGTAACCAGTGCGTGTTGCCAGTGATGGCCTATGGAACTGAAATGTAGTCCTTAACCGTGGGTCTCATAACGAAGCTTAAAGTCACACAGCGAGCTATGGAGATGGCTATGCTCGGAGTCTCTTTGTGCGACGGAATCCCTAATGAAGATATTCGCAAAAGAGCGAAAGTGGCCGACATAGGTCAAAGAATACGCAAGTAAAAGTGGCAATGGGCAAGCCACATCGCTCGCAGAACTGACAACCGATGGGGAAGAAAGGTTCTCGAGTGGCGACCACGAACCGAAGACGTAGTGTTGGACGGCCTCCCACTAGATGGACAGATGACTTCACAAAGGTCTCTTGAAACCGCGCAACTTGTCAGGTTGCGCAGGACCGTTCGTTGTGGAAATCTAGGTGGGAGGCCTATGTTCAGAAGTGGACGTCTTGCGGACGATGATGATTATGATGATGAGTAGCACTTTTCATACTTACAATTTAACGATTATGTTTAAAATTAAAACGACTGATGTTGATTTTTATATATTTATATTTTTAATTGTAAAATAAACGAGTGAGATCGATTCTTAGATAACATCGCCCCATTCAATAAAACGATCTGTAGTTGTAGTCTATTTTGTGAAAAAAGGCCACTGACCTCACCAGGCTCACAAATAAAATTTCATTCTGGCAGCCGGAGGCTTTCGAGAGAGTCATTACCACTTTCTTTACAAGTGAAGTGTCCTTAAAAAATCTTTGCTACGAAAAAAGGCGGGATGCTTGAGGAATATTTTTATGTAAAATTTCAAACCGTAAGATACGTTTTTTTTTCTTATAAATTAATTTTTTTGAAGACCTGCTTCGCTTATATAACGCTTATCGAGCGTTGTGAAAGGGGGCTAGACGGAAAAAATTCTTACGAAAAGTTGTCACGACACTTTTTGCTATTGTAAACTGTGCGGCGTCGCATGTTTCTCTGTCTGTCTCTCTCTCTCTTGTAGAAAGCAAGCCAGATATTTTTATTTCTATTTCGCATTGAACAGTGTAGTGTCGTGATTTTTGTTGAGTGTATACAGGTTTTTTGTAAATAATAAAAAATAATATTAACACCTTCACTAATTAATCGAAAGGAACTACGTTCCATCCGGGTGTCCCTTGACACCTCTCAAGTTTTTTTTGTTTTAAAATGTATTATTATACGCGCAATACAGCTACTTGTTTCACTACCAAGCTGCTACTAGTACTTTAAGCGATAAGATCGTCCGTTAAAATGCTGCGAAAGCGCAAGCAGCCCACTAAATGTTCCCACTGCTGGGACACGGGCCCTTTCCTCGCAAGGAGAGAGTCATGGCTATAATCCACCATGCTGGCCCAGTGTGGGTTGGTAGAAAACACATGACTTCGAAAGTTTCTATTTACATGTCGGTTTCCTCACGATGTTTCGTTTGTTTGTTTGTTTGTTGCTGCAAATACCATCCGCACGTAGTGAAACGTTCTACGGCAAGTCGTTTGCATTTCAGGCAGCTCAGCTGTGGAACGCTTTGCCTGTGGCCATTAGACAAGCTCAATCGCACGTTGTTTTTAAGAACCAAGTAAAATAAATATACCTATCACAGTCATCATCCAATTGAAGCTGATATTCTTGATAAAATCACAATGTTTAATATTTATTTATAAATCATATCTAATTATTTTTATGTTTAAGTATATTATTTAGTTCGTATCTATGTATTAGGATGTATAATTACTGTGTACGTACATCAATTTATTATTTGGTATTTTAGTTTTAAAAATCTATTTTATTGTTTAATTGTAGAAGTATTAACTACTCCTTTTGTACTTCCCCTCCTCCTTATTTCTTATTCTCAAATCTCTCTTTCCATCCTATGGTTGGCTGGAAGAGATAAGGTGGATAAGAGTGATAAGGTCGCCAATTGCTACTATATTTTGTTTTGTTATAATTAACTTTTGTTTGTTTTCTTAAATTAAGTCCAATAAAGAGTTAGTCTATCTATCTATCTATCTAAGTTGTCACCCTAGAATATAATTATAATATTAGTAGAATATAATTAGAATTTAATTTTGATCGCTATTAAGTCTTGTGAAATGTTTTCAAAAAGACATAACCATGAAAAAAACTTAGTTTGAACTTCAAAATTACTTAGGAACATATAACTGTCTAGTCAATTCTAATAATGTCATGTTGAAAATGAGTACCCTGTAATTTCGTCTTGTAACAAAAAGAGTCTCTTTAAATTATAGCTTTCATAAATTATACACCAATGTCTATTTTCCGATCAATTTCATCATTATCATTAGTAGCTGTACTGTATGATGCCCAGGCAACATTTTGCATTTTATTTTTATTATCGAGGAAGGTTCATAGGCTCATCATTTTATATCCCAATTTTTTTTCTCTGAGAAACGAAACAACCGACTTCAAGTTTAATAAAAAAAAAAATGTTGTAAATTAAAATGCTTAAATTTTATATTGAAAAACCTAAATAGGTTTACCCAGTCAAAAATCACGGGGCAATCAACATCAAAAACAGTCGAATTGAAAACAGTCTTTCGAGAATAGTCACATTCTAAATTCTCCACAAAGCGATGACCCAGGCAGCCACTTCTAAATAATTCAAAGTTTAGAATGTTGGACATTTATTTTAACTTTGACAACCGCAAATGGTGTTTTGTTTCGAGTAAGTTTTAAATTTCGAACAGAAATTTCGTCAAAAACTTTGTAACGCACAATGCGGCAGTTTAAAAAAGAGAGTTTTCCCAAGAGTAGTAAAATTTACAATGTAACCTGCTTCGTTGTCCATTCTAACTTTGTATTTTATTAGTGTGATGAAAAGAAACAAATGTTTATTTAAGAAAACTAACACGGTAAAAAAACTAACAAGCTCACCGTTTGGTTTGATAAGGCCTAAATAAAACTGAAGATTAAAGAAATTTGCCACAAAATATTAATATGAGTATTATTTCAAGTGACTTCAAAAAATAAAAGATTCAAAGAATTCATAGAAGCCAATTTTTTTCGATCTTTTCTGTCGTTCTGATGTGATTGCTCAACAAATATCCAAAATTTAATATAAAAGTAATAATCTTAGTATTATTTTAAAAAGTCTCGTATTACAATGTTTGTGGTCATACATTATTTCTGAGATGGTTCTATCAACATTAAAGTTTTTTTGTAAATTTGCTAGTTTTAAAAATTATAAATCGTAAAGGATTTTTGACTTTTCTGATTAATTGTAATCGCGTTTTTTTACCTATATGTACGTTTTTATGCGTCATTTGACATGAAGTTATTTTCAGTTTCAGTGGGTATTTGAATAGGTTGAATAGGTAATACAAGCCAACATTTATTTCATTTATTATAGGTTATTTTAATATTCCATTATTGCCATGCGATTAATTTTAGTTCATTAAATACCCGATAAAATTACTCGGTAAAATATAAACCAGCATTTTAAATCGCCCAAAAAATCTTAAAATATTTAGACAATTTTGATAACTGAACATTAAATTTGATTTAAATACGGTCAAATTTTATTTGCCAGATACTTCGGTCAAGTAGAATTTACAAAACAAAAATAAAGGTTAAGCTTATTTTAACTTATACGTTTGAGTTAACTCTGAATTTTCTCAATTAAAATGTTTGCATGGAAAAGATTTCTTTCGACAATAATTTGTGATTTGAACTTTTTTTTACAGCAATAGTTATTTTTGTATGTGTCACAATAAAACGTTTCCTATCTGTCAATTTTTATTTTAGACTAAAACGTAGTAATCAATGTGATATTTAACAGAAATCTACATTTTGCCTTGATCCATAACAGTTTTAGCGACGCAATCGAGATTTAATATTAGATTAGAAATTTAAAATATTAAGATTTTATTATATTGTAACTTTAGTAGATACCTATTTTATTCAAAATAGGGCTGCGATTGGTATCGTATGATTTTGAACAGTTATGTAGCATTGGGTAGCGTGTTTAAATATAGAAGACACCCGGGTAATTATAAAAGTATAATCAATTACAAAATTGCATAAATTGTGATAAACCAATAGCTATAAGCTTAATCTGATGAATGTCCTATACCACAGTGTGAGGCTGTTGGTTCAATATCTGCCAAAACCTCTTTGTACGAGTGTTTTCCGAAATGCTGATGAATAATATACATGTATTATGCCTGTGGCTATCACTAGCAAAGGTGAATTAAAATATCGCGAGGCAGTCGGCATGTTCCGAGAAAAACAAAGTTTTAGAACTATTTTTTTAGTATTAAATACAGAATTTACACAGACTACAGAATTTTAGTAGTGGTGACACTTGGCAGAGACCGCCTGGGGAAGTACCACACCTATGTCAGTTATTCTACCGCCAAGCAGTAGTGTGGAAACATTACTGTGTTCCGGTTTGAAGGGCAATGTTTCCAGAGAAATTACAGGGCTTAGAGATAATATAACATCTTAGATCTCTGGGTGACGAGCACAGTGCAGTGCTAGGTAATGATTTGGATTGTTTATATTCCAATAGCTGCGTGTCACTGTACTGTTATGTGGCAGGCATGTTGCCTACCATCAGGCACATGCCCTGTTTGTCATGTCACTCTTTACTTAAAAAAAAAAACTTGTTCACCAGTCGAACCTTCTAAGAGAAGGGCTCCAGCCCAAGCTCATATTAAGAGCAGCTTGTGAACTGATAAACGCTCGAACTAAGCTGACTGCGGCAAACTAGCCTAAAGCCTTTTAAAATAAAACATTTTATCCGAATCCAAATTTACCCATAAGTTTGTCTTAGTCATTTATTTAAACGGAGAAGGAAAACAGCTCGATTAATCCGGCTTAATCCAAGAAATAACATGATTTCAGAACAGCAGACATTTACAAACTCTCTCGCATACCAAACGCATGGTAGAATATGATATGTTCCAAGTTTTTTTCTTTTAAAATCAGTTCCTAGTCCCAGAAGTAGAAGTGAGAACAAAGTAGGTTGTTTATGCTAATCACAAAATTCCAAAGGAAACCACGAATTAAACAAGTCCGCCAAGTGTTACAAAAGTGCGTAATTTATCAGCCACTTGATGAACAAAATTAATTAAGGCACTTTAAAACTCCGCACTTAAACAGTTTTAATTAAAAGTTTGGAAAAGATGCCGTCACGTATTTGAATTATTTTTACAACATTTTCCTTTTACTTACTATTTATCCTTATACTTTTACTTTTCAGCAAAAAGCCGATACTCTCGAATTTGTTCTAAACTGAACCATAAATTGAATTAATAGGTATTTATTTTACTCAGGAACAAAACAATTTATCAATAAGAATTGACGTGAAATCAAAATACTAATATCTATATAAATCAATCATACCTTAAAATCAGTTCATTTCAGGTCCACAACAGCACACTTAAAAAACCGCGAACTCAATTTAGCTTCTACAAAGCCACCATTTTTTCACGACCACTGAGAAATCACTGGCAATTAAGAACGAAAGAAGAAATATTTGAATTTGGAAAGTTCTGAATTCCAATTTCGAAGCCGTGGCCGAATTTCGAAGCCGTGTGGCAGCGCCGATTGCTCGCTACCGAATGGCTTGAAACTGGAAAGCACCTGTTGTATTCACAGCCTTACACCCACACAGAGAAGCTCCTAGTATTTTGTGGTGTTTGACGCAAGGAACATCCACATACGAGGCTTGGCGCATCTGAGGGTGCGTAATTAATAAATTAGGTGTCCCATAATTAATTGGATATTAAAACACTCTTTATTGATACAAAATACGCCAGCGCAATAATGAAAATACGCGTGTACCATGGAATCAACCCTGGGCTAAAATATTCTATTAATATTAGGCAAACCATGGAAATAAAAAACGCTGTGTCAAATAATGGCATTTGGAATCGACCACACTAATTAAACACTTTGTAAATAATCTTTCCAAGATCTTAGGTCTGCATTAATTATTTTTCACTACGAAAACAACTTGGAGACATCAAAATTGTAACTAATGGTAAAATCCCACTCAGGCAACCCACTCCACAGCCTAGACGGTCCTCTCACAAAAGTGGAGTCAAACCTACCTTACATAATGATGCATACGTCACTTAATATGATGTAGGTACGATATTTTTCTTTTTCCTTCCGGACTGCTCGTAGCTCGAAAAAGGGATATCATTTCAAGGTTTATCTTCCGAGAAGTCGAACGAATATATTTGACTCTACTTTTGTGATAAGAATAGGTGTGAAATGCGACGTCTGAGTGGGGTTTTTCCTGATTGTTATAATCTTGTTGTCTTGGTTTCTTCTAAGTAAGCACGCTCCAATGTAGACCACCGCATCATCTAACGTCAGGCGGGATAACGGTCAAGTTATCTAAAAATATAATTAGGAAGTTAAAAGTAATAAATACTCGTCGATATAATAAAATAAATACTGGTCAACAACATTTTACTTCACTACCTATATAGTATTAAAGTACCTGGGTGACCGAGCTTTGCTCGGTTACTTAGATGCATACTGATTTTCTAAAAAAAAAAAATAACTTGAAAAAAGAAATGCGGTCGGTTGGGTTCGATCCCAGACCTACCATATTATAACCGCCCATCTTCCCGACTGAGCTAATATACTGACGCGCGCTGTCGCGAAATATAAATATCGCGACAGTTTTAATTGTTTAAAAATGCGCATAAAACGGCGTTTTTTTTAAATAATATCTGGCTAGATGGACTTATCGTCCCCGAAACCCCCTGTATACATAATTTCATGAAAATCGTTCGAGTTGTTTCCGAGATTCAGATTCTATAATTATATACATATCTACAAGAATTGCTCGTTTAAAGGTATAAGATAAGATAAATACTTGACAAAGTACCAGTATTCAGAATCAATAGAAACAAAGAGATAGAGTAGTGTAAATGGAGCTCTCTATTTTTCATCATTATAATAATATATCATACAATAATATCGTATAAGCATTTCAAATTCAGTGTGTTAATGTCGCCAGCGTGCTAAGCACGCTTGCAGCTGGTAGTAACCTTGATTGTTTTATGTAAAATGCAGATTTGCTTAGTGTAAATAATCAGTTCGGTATGTAGATCACTGTTGTTCTCATTGTACATATAATTAGTTTTGTTAATAAAAGATCAATGAAAGAAATAACTTTAGTAGTACATTTTTGACCATAATATGCATATTTTGTGGGCATTATGACTAGTGAAAAAATAGTAGGACGTCAGTTAGGTTATTTAAAAAAAATGTATAACTTTATTTGTTTCACAAACAAAAAAATGTCGAAGATACAGTGCTTAAAAGTCTTGTGTGACGTCACTTCAAAGGGCTATTTGATAAAACGAACGAAAAATATTTTGACGTGACAACGTCTTATAAATTGGTTTGCCGGGTGACACTTCAAGAAACTGCGTTACGCTCCGCTCACGTTATGCGCTCACAACGAGAGCGAGTGAGAGGCACGCGTCCCTTCCACTCGGGCATGGTTAGCCCGCCTAAGAGCGAGAGAGACAGACATAAAAAGTGAAAGGCACGCGTCCCTTCCGTAAAATTATTTTACCACTCAAAGTCGTTGTCACGTAAAACTTTCGTCCGTATACCGACTTTACAGGCAACCAATTTTTTTTTACGTGTCGTGACCCCCCTTTATGGAAGATAGGTGATCTATATTTTAAAACAAAAATATATCCCATATTTTTCCATCATCTACCCGACAGAATAAGTAGAATGATATATGTTTAACCTAGCCATAATATCAATTAGCCACTTAGCATGCATCTTAAGTTTTGAATACTAGAATACCACCTATGTATTATTACGCCGCATAGTCTCAAGGGGTCCTTCGCTATGTTCACCGATTCATGATCTCCAGTTCTAAAGCCGTTTACCATACGCTAATCTGTTTCTACTATATGTACAATAAGTATGTATTTAAAATCATATTCAGCTATCTGGCTTCCATAGCCAAACCTAACCTTCTAAGCGAAACTGCAAGCTTAGCTTAGTTTGGGCAAGATGGTGTTGTGCGATGTTTATCAACATTTATTTATTTACTATTATACTGTTTGTATTTTTGTCGTTATTTAATCACTATAACTTATTAAAATAATCCATACTAATATTATGATTTGACAGTAGCTCTATCTGTCTCTCCGTCATTACCGCCGATAACCGATTTTAATGAAATTATGTACACGTGTAGATAGAATAGATCCCGAGAAAGTAAATGACTACTTTTTATACCAGATAAAGGGTTAAAAGTGGGAAATAAGGAAATTGAAATGGGAGGTCGAAATAAATGTTAATAGTATTTTTTTGTAAAAAAAAATACTGCTTCAGTTACCTTAACTTTAATATTTATTTCACGCAGACGAAGTCGCGGGTAAAAGCTAGTAATTTAAATAAAAACAAAAGATAAGTATTAAAATGTACAACACCATTGAAGTGAGTGAAATTGATTTAGTAATTTTATTAAATGTACCGAGTAACTTAAGACTGATTTCATTCTGGTTGAATTTTTTTTAAAGGTTATGTTGGTATGTTGAGGTTTACATTAATTACAAGTATATTAACTGTTTTAATGGAAATTCAACTTTTTATTTTAAAAAGTAGTAAGCCAAGTAAGTAGTGTTAGGGAAGAAAAGACGTGACACGATTTCTGTTGAAGCCTTCGTAAAGACACTAAAGAGATGCAAAGGCTGTTGACCTATTCACAGGAAGCTTTGTACCATATTGCTACGAAAGCGAAGCGCTACGTTTGCTACACACCACGAGTCTACGAGCTACGCTGTAGCAAGCAATTACTTTGTTGCATAGTCATTAAAATTTCCATCAGCGCTACAGGCCTTTATTTATTGACTGACAGTGCCTTGTGGCTTCCTCTGATTTATGCAAAGTATAGTTATAATTTTATACCAAAAATAATGCTGTTGCAAGAAACATCTTCATAAAAAAGGTTTACAGAGTTCACGAAAATTAAGAGGGCATAAAGGGTATTAATTTTGTTGATGTATGACGAGGCTCTCG
Organism: Ectropis grisescens; assembly: GCA_017562165.1. Classification (NCBI taxonomy): domain Eukaryota; kingdom Metazoa; phylum Arthropoda; class Insecta; order Lepidoptera; family Geometridae; genus Ectropis; species Ectropis grisescens. The sequence continues at coordinate 25,891,438 of CM029781.1, read as the reverse complement.
AGACTTGTTCAGAAAAGAAATCTCTCTCAAGTAGAATACAACAAATAATAGGATTAAGTTATCCGTTTTCTACAACCTCTCAGATAGTTGCAAATAATTGATTAATAACTTTGAAAGTTTGTTAAAAGCATCGCTACTTATTTGCAGTTTTGTACAAATATTAATAGCATTTGTAGAAGTTTTCGTCAACTGTGAATGAAATTTTAATATTATTGTACCTATTATTTAAAACTAAAAATAATTTCGTTTTCTCTGAAAACCCAAACACCGACTACAAGTTAAAATTAAGCTCAAGGACTCATAGACAAAGTTTCATAAATTTTGTAAAAGCAACTACACAGGTACATTATTCCATTGAGGCAGAATAAATGAAAATGAGTTACATCGATGTGTGTACCTACATTTTTGATCTTTGCGTATTTTTCAATAACCGCAAAATTTGTTGCGATTTGAAATTTGTCATAGTACATAGTATTCTACTAGTCAAACCCTTTTAATTAACCTCCGACCAAAAAAGGGGTGTTTTAAGTTTGACGTCGATGTCTGTCTGTTTGTCTGTATGTGTGTGTATCTGTCCATTGGCTAATTGTAGGTGGTTATGCAAAGAAAATGTTGATCATCATCATCATCAGCCACAAGACGTCCACTGCTGATCATAGCCCCCCTAGATTTCCACAACGAACGGTCCTGCGCAACCTGCAACCAGCGGTTTCCAGCGACCTTTGTGAGGTCATCTTTCTGTCTATCTAGTGGGAAGCCGTCCAACACTGCGTCTTCTGGTTCGTGTTCGCCACTCGAGAATCTTTCTTCCCCATCGGTTGTCAGTTCTGAGAGCGATGTGGCCTGCCCATTGCCACTTCAGCTTGCTTACTATTTGAGCTATGTCGGCCACTTTCGTTCTTTTGCGAATATCCTAATTACGGATTCATTACGAAATGTTGATCAATAATAAAATATATATATATATTTTAATACAGACAATGTAGGTACTTCTTAGGACATTGTTAATCTTAATCCAATAACTTGTAACTAATATTATAAACTGGGGTTAAGCCGTAAAGTTTAAATATGAATATATTTAATTTATTTTTCATTTGTCATAAAAATAAACTGTAATCAAATAGTTATCATCAATTACATGAATCACCATCATTTTTTAGTCAATCGTAACATAACATATACTTATTACGTATTATTACTGCACCCGCCGACTGATGCTACTTTTTTAATAATAAAAGAATAAAATTTTAAATTATACTAGTAATTGGATTTATTAAATGCAAAAATAATTTACCCTAACGTAACGGGACAATGAGCGTTACGGGACAATGAGAGTAACGGGACATTGAGTCATGCTTTTTTGTGCATGAAGCCAGCGTTTATCGATTTATTAGACGTTGCCACGTCAAAATATTGTACACGTAGGAAATCTCTATATAAAAATGTTATGTTGGTTTGTGTACGCTTCAAAAACTCAAAAAGTTCTGCACCGATCGAGCTGAAATTTTATTGTGATATATAATCCGCATCAAGGATTGTTTTTATTTAAGTTTTGTGTCACAATGTGCCACAACGAAGCGTGGCAGGGTACATCTAGTATTTACATAAAAAAAATTGTAGTGGTAGGACTCTTGGCAGAGTCCGCATGGGGAATTACCACACCTTTGCCAGTTATTCTACCGCCAAGTAATAATGTGCAAACATTACTGTGTTCCGGTTCGAAGGGCAATATTTCCAAAGAAATTACAGGGCTTTTGCCCGAGCGATACGAGGCTAGTTTTTCAAGCTAGTTTTTTTTCAGTTTTGTATCGTTTCAACATTGTTTTATTAATTTTATATAAGTTCATGTGAGTTATAGAATAAGTGAAATTCTTAAAGTTATTCTTTGTTTACATTTCAATTTTTTGTTTTTTTCCCTTTATTAAAAGTACATTAATAAATATGTGGAACCTACGAGGGATTTTGTTTATGACCTTTATGTTATGGTGTCACAGTCTCATTTAACATTAAGCTTTCATTAAAATCAATTCATTTAAATATCGAGCTAGGCAATGTTAATGTCTGGTGCGTAGTCTTGGTGACTAATATGATTACTTACTATGTGGTGACTAACTCCATTATTGATTCGTATTGTAGACAAAGCAGCGATATGTTTTGTGTTTTGATTGTTTTATTAATTTTATATAAATAAGTTATAGAACAAGTGAAATTTTAAAGTTATTCTTTGTTTACAAGATTTAAGTACATTAATAAAATATGTGTCACGAGGGATTTTGTTTATGACCTTTATGTTAAGCTTTGTAAGTTAAGCTTTCATTTGGTAATTTAAAAGCTTTGATATGATAATGGTGACTAACCATTATTGATTCGTATTGTAGACTATGATATGTTGTGTTTTGAGTAAACTGATGTATATGAGAATTGTGTAGTCAAGAGTATGCTACTACAGTTGATACGATTGAATAATGGATCGACCCATCGAATACGCTACTCGTAAAATTAATTGTAATCCTGATTTTTGACATTTAATATAAAATTGTGATTTGTGAAGACTTTAATGATTTTCATTTATGCTAGCACTAACCCATAGACGCCCACGATAAGGATCCTATATGCCATGATAAGTCCCTCTTGATGTCGATGAGAAACTAATGAAATAACTAATAATGTTTCTCCGACATATATTTAGACATGTATAATAATATGTATTGGAAACTTTGTAGTTAATTAGTTAGTGAATTTCTAAATTTAATAATTATTAAGTTTTTTTTTTCAATAACATTGACTTTTTTGTACCTATGCGTGAGTTATGAATGTCAAAACTTAGCATCGAACATGCACATTGTAGAACTGCAACGCCCTTTATACAGGTCTAAAGCATTATTATAACCTTAGTTTTTAGAAAGTCAATGTATTTGAAGCAATAAAAAAATACATTCTGAGGTCTTACTGAAATGTCATAAACATTTTTATACTAAAGGTCAGAGTACACAAGTCAATTATGGCAATAATGAGATTGTAAGTATCAGATAGAGACATATTGCAACCATTTTTTCATATAAACCCGTCGAACAGAACTAGTACATCGTGTTATTATTTAGCATGGCCTGCCAAACACACATAGAGGTTAGGAAGTCGCGGGCAGTTAGCCTGGTGACCTGATTTGTTTCCCATTTAGGGACTCGCCCTAGCCAGTTACCGACTTACTACTTTATCATTATTTCACCCTTCTAGCGCGAGAGACAGCTGCAAATATTGCTAAGGTCTTTTTGGCGAGATGCAGCGACATATCGACATGTGGAGAAATTTACGTGTACATTTCTCGAAATATTTTATGTACGTTTTACAGAATAATAATCCTCAAATAATTTTATCATGATAAAAGCTAAACAAGATTGAAAAATGTATATCTGTTTTAAATAGATACACGAGTAACTCACGTTTGATATAGTCAGTCCAGTGCAACTCAAGTTTCGATCGCGTCCGGCGATCTTTTTCAAGGAGAGTGCGCGCGCGTGTTCGCATCTCGTTTAGCACACTGACTATAACAAATGTGAGTTACTCGTGTATTTACTTAAAATGTGTAATAACCTTTAAAAAACATAGTTTTCATACTAAAATATATGTTTGAATAGAAATACTTGCATTGTTTTTTATGTTTTCTCAGATTTGATGTTTATTTGTTGGATATTTCTGATGTAAGTAAGGTCTCTTACAGCATTTACTCTACTGCTGGACTTAGGTCTCTTCAATAGCCACTCAGTGAGTAATTGTTTGAAAAAGATACGTTTTGTGTACTTTATGTGTTTACAATTCTAAAGTTTTATTTTTTGTAGGTCAATTTGTTACTTTTTCTATCATGAAATGAAAAAAAAATTCAATATATTTTTATTTTTTTATCACACATGATATAAAATGCATTCGATCGTGTCTCAGCAGTAACAATATGCGAAACAGTTTACAATAAATTATACACTAACGTTACTTTATTATCAAGAACTAATTCTACCATTTAATCGTGGTAAATATTTGGTAATACTACTAATATAATGAAAAAAATTTGTAATAGTTTTACAATAATTAATTGTTTAGTTAAACAAAAGTCAACTCAAATTAAAGTGATAAAAAAATGACTTTTACATGTCATCATTTACATGTCATCAAAATTAATTAGGTTACTATTTTTTCTACCAACTTGAGGAAAATCACCTGGAAAGCTCGTCAGTTCTTCGACTATTACATCTGATACCGATTTCGTCGCTACGATATTGGAATAAGAAACTTTAGATAAGCCGCTTTATGGGCTCACTTTATGCCTTTTTTGACGTTTATTTGGTGAAAGAAAAATGGAAATAGGGTTATATTATTCCTTTCCTATATTTATTTATGAGAAAAAATAAGTTACAAAATTTTGTATGTTTTAACAGTACCTAATATAGAAAATATTTTTATGGGAATTGGATCCTAAAACAGGAAATGTACAAAAAAAGGAAAGGAATCATTTCAGGGATCATCTAAGGCTAGCGATCATATTTAACCACGGTACAATTAGCGTTGTCAATTTTAGGTCAACATTAGTCAAAAATGAGCGTGATGTGGAGTTAGCGTAGTGTTGTTCTAATTGTACTTGTTTATGAAGGAAAAAAGTAAAAAATGCAAATTTTGATGACGTGTTTATGTCACTGTGTGATTACTAACACTTTTTGGCTACAATCTTTCTGACGAGATTGAAAACTACTGTAGAAATATTGTGAACTGTCATTGATTACAATTTAACACGTTATTTTTCGATAGATTGTCATTTAACGAAGGGAAACCGTCAAATTGTGAAACGATATGCAGTGGAACGCAACTTGCGCGCTGTGTGTGTCTGTGTTCATAATATTTTGACAATTTACAATCTCGCTAGATACGTAGATTGTTTGTTAGTGGTAGGACTCTTGGCAGAGTCCGCCTGGGGAAGTACCATACCTTTGCCAGTTATTCTACCGCCAAGCAGTAATGTGCAAACATTATTGTGTTCCGGTTTGAAGGGCAATGTTTCCAGAGAAATTACAGGGCTTAGAGATATAAGATCTTAGACCTCTGGGTGACGAGCGCAGTGCAGTGCTAGGTAATGATTTGGACTTTTCATGTTCTAATAGCTGCCTGTCACTGTGCTGTTATGTGTCAGGTGTGTTGCTTACCATCAGGCACATGTCTTGACCGTCTCGTCACTCTTTATTAAAAAAAATGTAATCTAACGGTGATAACAATTGTACGGTGACATGTATAAGTTTAACTGTAAATTTCAGCAGAAAACAATTTAATTTATGTACATTGCCTAATTTATAAGTAAATAAAAAATAATGGTACCTTATGTTTTCCCTACAATACTTTGAATCGATGCTTGTCAGAAAAAGACACACGTTAGGAGAAAAAAGCATTCAAATAGACTACTAAGGTATGCAAAGTCCTCGGGGTTTGATTTTACCATATAAGTCGAGTATAACAAACTGGCTTCGTAACCCGTAGGCAGCAAAGCGTTTTGGTTCCTGGTTCTCGCTGTAATCGGTTGAATTGAACTTCTGCCGCCCGTCACTAACTCTGATGCTGTAACCTGGTCGGAGCCCAAAACACCACAATGGAGACGGCAAATTAATTAGCATCTTAGTTTGCGGAATCTTTGCGTCTAGATGCCGGCTGTGCACCTCTTACGCCACCTGGTAGTTCGACTTTCACGTCAGAAATACATATTTCGCCAGATGAAAGTAAAATGACTAACTAAACGTGAATAAAGCCAAACGCTTTTTCTGCTACAATCTACAATCAACAGTCAGTTGAAACCCGGGTAGGTACTTACTGTACCGGGTCTTTGGATGCAAATGACAGCACCATTAGAAAGAGTTACATAATTAGTGCAAGAGACAGCAGATAACAAACTCAGGCCCTGAGAGAGAGAATATGATCGAGCGTCTAAACTTGCTTCTTGAAGTAAACTCTGTATGGAGCCATGCACGGCATAAGTTTAACGAGAGAAAGACTCAGGAGTGTCTGTTCTCTTAAAAAGGAACATATTTCAACAGACTCCTACTATTCGGGGTGTATCCGTATCTATTATTTACTTGAGCTTTTGGGAGTTACTTTGATATCTACGCTCAACTTTATCTCTTTCGTCCAGTCTTAATCACGTGAGAACGAATCAGGTTAAAATTAAGAACAGGGATAGATTTTGTCCTGAGATATCACATAGGTGATTTTTTATTGTGACAAAACAACAGCCACAAAAACTACTCGGGTAAAACTACGGAGCGCTGTTAGTGCTTTTATCTTATACCTTTAAACGACCAATTCTTGTAATAATAAATGTAAATATAGGTATATATATAGAATCTAAATCTCGGAAACGGCTCGAACAATTTTTATGAAATTATGTAAGTATACAAGGGGTTTCGGGGACGATAAATCGATCTAGCTAGGTTTTATTTTTTTAAAACATCATTTTATGCGCGGTTTTAGTCAATGAAAAACTCGTACAATGTGATTAGAATACCATAAATTATTTCGCCACTGTTGTTTAAGTTTAAATGGCTCAGACGAAATATGCTCGCCCTCGGAGTCAACAGGCCCCGGTTCGAATCCTGATGGTTACACTCGGATCTTTTCTTTTTGTTCTTTTTTTTCTGAGAAAATCTTTTACTTAGAGCCCTTTATGCGCATAAACGCATTTAAACCGAGTAAAGCTAGGTCAACCAGGTACTTGATTATAATGTACCTAATTATTCTATAAATATTAGAATGTTAATTATATTGAGTGAGTTTAAACTGAATGACTCAATGACTTTTAATTGCTGTTAACAAAATATTTGATGATCCAACAAATCAATTTATTTCAGATCCGCTCAGTTTGATCATTAACTCTGATTGAAAACCAACAATTAAATTGAAATTACACGATACCACTAAAGTTAAATTCAACAACTTAGTAAATATTTGTTGCAGAGACCATTATTATATTTTGATTTCTGCACCCATTTTCCTGAGATATGATTGAGGACAGATGTGTTCGAAATGTTAGTTATACGCGTAATAGAGTACTTTCTGGAGTTTGAATGTTTGGGGCATTTACGCAATATTAATTTAAGCATGAAATTAGGAAAATCAGGATATTCTTCAATTATTTCCTCAACTATGTTCGTCCTTATCGTAAAATAATTCCTTCCTTTTTATATAAATTATATTGGTGTATATATAAACAAACAAAAATGTAATACACATCAACATTGCATAATAATATACATAAGTACATACGTGAAAGAAAACATTGTGAAGCAACCAGCGTGCAAGAAAAAGAGTATATATCGAGGATATGCGACAATGACAAAACGTGCCTTATATTTTTTGAAGACTATTTACCCCTAGAGAGCTAGATATATAATAAAAAACAGAAAATAGTTTACGTCAGTATTTTACAGTTTAAACTTTAAGCGATAATATTACCATACCAAACTCATAATATACTGTCAGTCTGTATAATTTGCACCGTTTAGACACAAAGCCCTTGGACGGCAAAGTTTGAAGGCTTTGTACATAAACAATAACTTTGGGGTGGACGGCCCTGTTTACTCTGCTATCGTCTCCGTGGACTGTTATTTGTTGCAAATTATACATTATCTCTCTATTTCTGTTTTTACCCGCGATGGAATGGAGACTCTAAATGCGTTTGAAGTGAGAGGATGTTTGTGCAAATACATGATGCTGTAGGATTTCTGTAGTGGTAGGACTCTTGGCAGAGTCTGCCTGGGGAAGTACCACACCTTTGTCAGTTATTCTACCGCAAGGTGTGTTCCGCTACCGCTGTGTTCCGGTTTGAAGGGCAATCTTTCCAGAGAAATTACAGGGCTTAGAGATAGCTGCGTGTCACTGTACTGTTATGTGGCAGCCCTGTTGCTTACCACCAGGTACATGTCCTGCTCGTCTCGTCACTCTTTATTAAAAAAAACTGATTTTGATGCAGTTTTCAGTGATAGGTCTTGGTTTTTAAACGATGAAAAAAAGAGAGGAGTTAAGCGTTTGATTTGTCTGTTTGTGCCTGTGTCTGGCTGTGGCATGTGAGGTCCCGAGCGGATAATTTAAATTTTAAGATTGCAAGAACAATTGGGTTAAGATGTCAGTTCAGTCTTTCTTTTTACTGTAACTCAAAATACATTATGTTTAAAAATTCGTGTACTTAAGTTATTTTACAAGGAATTACGGTATTGACCAGGTATTATACCGCCAAGCAGTAATGTGGTATTAAATTTTACTGCGTTCCCGTTTGAAGGGAAAACTTCTTAACAGTAGAAAAAGTCACATCTTTGTAAAAAAAAACAAGAAGAAAAAGACGGAAATATGCCAACTCGGTTGCCAGGAGGAGAACAGAGGAGAATTTCGGTTTTAGAATAGTTCATAAGGCTGCTATTTGATTCAGTAGCATTAAAGCTATAGTCATTTTGTTTATTTTATTTTATTTTATGGGCAATAGTTTCTATCCATCTATATCTATCATCGGCTTCGCCCGTAAACGAATACACCGTATAGCACTCACGGATCACGTCAATGTCAAAGTTCTTTATTGTACATATTCCTTGATAAATGTCCATTTTACACGTAAATATTCAAGGGTGAAATATTTATTGAAATCGATCCAGTAGCTCCTGAGTTTAGCGCATTCAAACGAAGTAGTCTTCAGCTTAATAATATTAGAATAGATTTAGGGCAGATCAAGCATGGATGGATGGAAAACGTTACGGCTGGTTTAGTTGAGAAACCGGCGGCATCTGCCGATTAGGAGACCCTGGTTTGAATCCCACGCGCGACACTCTCTATTTGAAGTCATGTGCGTAATTTAGCTAACCTAATTAAACCTGAATCACAGTAAGTACAAGGTACAAGGAGCTTCAATTAAGCTTCAATGGAAGATGACAGCTTCAATAGACGAGACAGTAAAGTGCATGATACAACTAGAAGTGCCTTGTAGTAGAAATGCCAGTATGTTTCACTTGCGATGTTCCTGCTCTCGTTATTTTCCCACAATAAAAGGTAGCTTATGTGCTGTTCTTGATTATAATACAACTAGCTTTTACCCGCGACTTCGTCCGCGCCACATATTTACTAAAGTAATTGAGGCAGTACCTACTCGTATGTCTACTACCATACAAATTCACGTTTCCTAATCAAATTCGGTCTAAGTCAAAGTTTTATATCTATACTTATAATAAAACTGTAACGGGTCGAATTCTGTACATTGAAGATATTTTGAAAATTTTTTTTTGGGGCACTCCATAGTCGATACTGATGGCGAAACTGCATTTTTTTTCTTTCATGTCTGTCTGTCTGTCTGTCTGTCTGTCTGTCTGTCTGTCTGTCTTTCTGTATAGAGATCACGCATCACGCCAAAACTACTGATTCAATTCAGCTGAAACTTGGCATGATTTTAGTTTATACTAAGGACATTGCTGTAGGCTACTTTTGATCCCCAAATTCTGATCGGTTTTCTTGCAGGAGGGGGTGAAAGTCAGAATGTGTATTTGGTTGTAACTCATGTTTGCGTTGTTTAATTTCATTAATTCTTTTTTTGTTAGAAAGAACACATTTTTTATATTGTCCCGTCAAAATTTGAACAATATCGGTCTGTTGGTTCGGAAATTACACAAACATTAAATAATAACGACACGCGCGGCGCGTTCGGTACATACTAACTTCTAAGTATTCTGTGTATCACAGACGATCCACAGAATATCTAGATTCTAGAAAGTGCCCACGTGATCGCGTCGCGTCGTCTTGGATGACAAAATAATTGTCAAAAATATATTTTTGTGTGGAAAAACAAACATCACTCGGTTATAATTACAGACTAAGTAGAGAGAGATACACAAATCGACTTCAAACAAGGAGGATGTTCTCAATCGGGTTGCATGTTTTTTTATTTGGTTTTATTTTACGCGATAAATCCGCTAATTGTTAGTTGATTTTGATAATTTCTTTTTTTGTTTGGTAGAAAATACTTCAGAGGTGATCTTAGATATCGAAAACAGGTAGGTAATTTTTCAAATATCAACAGAAAACTAAAATTACCTGTCATTAAAGTAGATTTTTGTTATTTTGGAGAAAACATATCAGCATAATAAGTAGCAGCATAAACAACCCATTAAATGTTCCCTCTGCTGGGCGTCGGGGCCTTCTCTCGCAAGGAGAGAGACAAGGCTATAATCCACCACGCTGGGCCAGTGTCGGTTGGTGGATGACATATGACTTAGAACTTAGATTATAGGTAGATTTCGGTTTCTTCGCGGTGTTTTCCTTTACCGTTTTAATTACCGGCATTACGAACATGACTCTGAAAAGATAGTGGTGCGCGTGGTTTTGAACCCTGGGTCTCCGGATCGACAGTCGCCGTTCTCCCGACTAGGTCAGCTGTAACTTACTAGACCAGCCGTAACTTATTAGAAAACGTATTATTTCAGTACAAATACTGTTTAAAATTTAAAGGTAGTGTTCAACAAGCTTCGGTGACCGAAGCAGACCGTTGTTAGGGTTCTGTACCCAAAGGGTAAAAGCGGGACCCTATTACTGAGACTTCGCTATCTGTCCGTCCGTCTGTCACCAGGCTGTATCTCAAGAACGGTGATAGCTAGACAGTTGAAATTTTCGCAGATGATGTATTTCTATTGCTGCTTTAACAAAAAACACTAAAAATAAAATAAATATTTAAGAGGTGCACCCATACAACAAACTTGATTTTTTACCGTTTCTTGCTCGATACTAATAATAATGTACCCGTCACAGGTAGACGCTTTAACTATTCACTTACGTTGGAACGGCTGAATGTATCGAGTTAAAATTAAAGACACATTCTTGGTTTAGCTTAAGTAATACATAGAGTACTTATACAAAGGAAATGTTTAGCCTATGTGTTCTTCCAGACTGTAATCTAATTCTATTTCAAATTTCAACCCGATCGCTTGATACGTTCCGCCATGATTAAGTAACAAACATCCAAACAGTAACATTCATAATATTTACAGGACAACGTTGGAACGGCTGAACATATTTGGATGGAATTCGAAACACACGTAGTTTGAACTCAGAATTAGCAAATCGGTTACTTATAGGTTACTGTGACGTAGGAAAGACTAAGCAAATTTGGTAGAAAATTGAAACAGAGATAACTCATAGTCTGAAATACCACATTTATGTATTTATTACCTATCAACCTGAAAAGAAGCATGGGCCCTAAGGAACCAAACATTAACTATCACGTCAAAACGGCACAACGATATGGGTTGACATACGAAACACATATAGTTTAGAGTCAAAATTTTCACATGGGCTAATAAGTCTACATTTTCATTAAACTCCATATTAATATAAGCATATATTTTCGTAAGGAACTTGATGTGATGGTAAGGTAAAAGCCAAAAATGAAAAATATATGCACCCGTTTTGGCGTAGATAATATAGGTGATTTGCGTTCACAATCAAAATAACAAGCAACATAATATTCTCATTAGACGGCGCTAATGCCAGTTTAAATCTAAAAGCACTAAAGGCCATTTAAATCGATGTTTTGCTATTGTGGTATGTATTTTTTCTTTCATCACTAGGTGGCGTTACTGGTATTCTAGCTGCAGCAATTTTGCTGCTAAAAGGATTATGATGCCGAATTTGGATTCTTTCGTTCTTGATTTTTTTCTGTGTTACCTACAATTAAATTCATACATTAACATTTCACTAGGAGTTGGCTTAGATTTACGGGTTCAACTTGCTTGAATATCATTAAAACTCAAAATTTTAATTATTTTGATTCCACACAGGCTTCGTTCAAAATTTTACGCCGGCGAAGTCGCGGGTAACAGCTAGAAAACAGCTTACGGATAAAATGAAATAGGTAAGTAGGTATCAGATCATGCACATTAGCTTCAGACTTTTCATAATGTATCCTATAAAAATCCTACAATCTTAACACTTGCGGCTATGTTCGATACTATGAAACCTTATTAAGTATGTTTGATTTTGTTTAAAAAAAAAAAGAAAGATGATGATAAATTAAATATAAATTTTGTGTGAGAAAACAAATTCACTAAAACTCAAAGGTTTTTCAATGACTACTTATCCAAATATTTGACGTACGATACTTCCAATTAATGTAAAAGTCAGTAACATCTGCTTACGCGAACGAAGTAGCGGGTTCAGCTAGTTTATTAATAAATGTACAATTTACACGACAAGTTACAAAAAACTATGTTCTCAAAAATTAATCAAAAACAGACTTTAATTTAAAATCATATTGGGACGGTCCACCAAATTTTATTAGAGTCTATTAGTAGATATTAGTAGATATATTGTCTGATTACATGAACGCAAATTTTAGTTTGTTGTTCATATTTCAAAAACCGCCGCACTGATTTCGATAAAATTTATATGACCACCTCTGAACTATAATCTACCAACCAAAAAAATAACCATCTAAATTGATTCACAATTGGAAATACAGCTGGATTGACAACCTTCTCCTTATTAGAAGTCGGTTAAAAATAGCATACAAAGAGTGCAAAGATCCTTCCATGCACACTTTTACTCCTCATTTCCACTCTTTTCAACTCTTTTTCTGAGATAAAAAGTCGCCGTTGTCCTTTCCTAAGTCTAGTCTATCTGTGCACCAAATTATAACAAACTCTTTAAGTGGCTTAGGCGTTAGACGGTAACGGACAGAGAGAGTTACTTTCATATATATAATTTCATATTAGAATTGAAAACAGGTGTTCCTGATCATTTTATAGGAGGCAGTTGTAAAAGATTACCGAAAAGTAATACGTTTACTCCTCCAAAAAACTCATTTTCGCAGTTCTTAATTTGCCTTAATCGAGCGTCCATCATGCATAACATTTGATAAGACACCATGGAAATCTCTTCGACTATCAAAAATTCTGTCTGATACGCCATTTAGTGGCTGCACCCATCTTAAATATTGAGGTTGTATAGCCGCTCGCTTGCCCGTCGCTGCAAACCGCGCGACGCACTATGCCCCGCCCCCTGTAGCGTTGCTAACCAAAATGCCCGGGGAAAAATACTTGCACACCTCGCTATGCCCCGCGGATTTTACGCCTGCGGCGCGCGAGTCAGGATTCACGCAATCGTTCCTTGTGAATCAATTTGTTTTGAAAGATAATAAAGTGTAATATTTTTTATGTTTAATATGAAACTAGCTATACAATGTTATCTTTTGTTTCTCCGTGTACAACTCTGGTGCAGAGTTATGATGTGTTGAAATTGAGATAGCGGGTTTTAAAGCTCGTCTTTTTAAAAGCTCATAAGTACTTCTAAAATTAAAGCTATGACATATGGGGTTTAATATTTGATTATGTTTGTTATCTGTCGTTTGTTTGTTGAAACTAAATTTAATAGTAATATCAGAAGAACTAACGTACACACCCCGCACTGAATCAACACTCAATGACAAGATTGACAAGGCACGTATTTTTTTTAATTTCTTTTATTTTTTCTATGACTTTCATACTATATTGGGATTAATATGACGGGAAATTTAACATAGAAACGGGATAAATAATAGAAAGTAAGCCTTAGAGCGATAAAGACGAGTATATTTAACTTTTTCCACCGCGGGAGCCATGTTAACTACAGGTTGACACGGGCATTTTAGCATGCCGCGCCATGTCAACTACTAGTTGACACGTGCATAATAGACTGCATCGCGATGTTAACTACTAGTTGACACGGGCATTTTAGCGTTTGGGTTTTGTTAACTACTAGTTGACACGGGCAAGCAAGCGGGTAGTGCACTGTATTCTTCTTGTCAAGCACTTTTATTTAATACCCATGTTGATGGGATTGATAAAACCTAAGTTATCCGCCATTGTGTAGAGGCCGCCATCTTGGATTTTAATTTTATATAAAAAATAAATAAAAACAAAAAATAAAAATAGAAAAGCCTTTATTTCCCAATACCCTTAAATAAGTTTCTAGATAGATATATACGAGATATAAATTTGATTTCATATTTTGAATTTACTCAATAATTGTTTTTAAAATCTAAGTTAGTGTTCTTCGTTGTTCATAGGGTATGGGCCCCTCCTCGGGTGAAGGCCTCCTCCAGTTGCTTCCAATTTTCCCTATCACTTGCTATTTTATGCCAATTATCTCCTACTGTATCTTTAAGGTCGTCAGCCCATCTTTTTTTCGGTCTGCCTACTTTCCTTTTGCCCTTAAGCCCTTTCCATTCTGTAGTTTTTGCTGTCCACCTGCCATCCTTATATCGTGCTACATGGCCAGCCCATTGCCATTTTAGTTTTAAAGCTTGTGTGAGGGCATCGGTTACCATTGTTTTTTGTCTTATGTCTTTATTTCTGACTTTGTATATTTTCTTTACATTCAGTATACTTCTCTCCATGGCCTTTTGTGTTGTTTCGATCTTATGTTTAGCTCTTGCTGTGAACACCCAAGTTTGGCAGCCATACAGCAGGCAAGGCAGTATATTGGTGTCTAAAACGGTTTTCTTCATTGTTATTGTGTAGTCTCCTTTTAAGATTTCTTTGAGTGACCAGAATTTCTTCCATGCTATATTAGCTCTCCTTTCCACTTCGTCTTCGTTGTTTGTTTTGTTGAATGATACTTGTTTACCTAAATAAATGTAACTGTCAACATATTCTATTGCATTTTCATTCACTTTGATAAGATTTTTATTGCAGTTTGTCATTAATTTGGTTTTATTTGCATTCATTTCTAATCCCACATTCGAGCTTGCTTTGTCCAGTGAGCATAGCATTTCTTGTAGATCTCTTGAAGTTTCTGACATTATTACTATGTCGTCAGCGAACCTTAGGTGGTTTAAATAGCAGTTGTTAATGTTGATACCTTTTGTTTTCCAGTCCATTTTAATTTATTTTTTATATAGTACATTGTATTCTACTGGTTGAGCACTTTCATTTGATACCCATATTGATGGGATTGATAAAACCTACGTTATCCGCCATTTTGTAGCGGCCGCCATCTTGGATTTCAATTTTTTATAGTATATTGTATTCTGCTTGTTGAGCCCTTTCATTTGATACCCATGTTGATGGGATTGATAAAACCTACGTTATCCGCCATTTTGTAGCGGCCGCCATCTTGGATTTCAATTTTTATAGTCTATATTGTATTCTGCTTGTTGAGCCCTTTCATTTGATACCCATATTGATGGGATTAATAAAACATAAATTATCCGCCATTTTGTAGCGGCGGCCATCTTGAATTTATGCGGCACTTCATATGCCGAAACATAAACACCGCACTTATGTAACCTGACACCCGTTTTCCCGCCAAATTTGTAAAACGCGAAAAGCGGCCAGTGTATCAAGCGGTTATATAAGTATCCCCGTTTCCCCGTATAGTTAGAAATTATAAAATTGGTGGAACAAACGTTTATCGACTCCATTTCAAGTGTCTAGATCCAAAGTTTCATGGTTTTATCTTCAATAATATTGAACTTCCAGACTTTCACCAATTCCACCAAGGTACAGTTCGAAACTACAAAACTGCTAAAACATACATTTTATGGTTTCGTGTTAAGTATCTAGACGTAAAGTTTCATAGTTCTTCAACAATGACGAAGTTTTCCATATAAACTTTCATCCCTTATTTTAACCCTTTCAACCCTTTTTTTCGAACAAAAAGTAGCCTATGTCCTTTCTCGGGATCTATTCTATCTATGTATCAAATTTCATCAAAATCTGTTGGTTGGTTTAGGCGGTAAAGACGGACAGACAGACAGACAGACAGACAGAGTTACTTTCGCATTTATAATATTAGTATGGATAGTATGGATTGTGTTTTGAATTTCAACCTGATTTGTTTTAAGCCGTTCCAGCGTAGTATAACAAGAAACATTTAAACACTCAAGTTTTTAAGTTTCGCTTCCTAATTATGTAATAAATGCGAACGTTTGGATATTTGGATGTTTCTTGCTCAATCACATCAGAGCGTTTAAGCGGATCGGATTGAAATTTCAAACAAAGATGGAGTACAATTTGGAGTACCTACCTACAAACTAGCTTATCCTCGTAATACTAGTAGGGGTAGAATAAAGGGATATTTAAGGTAACCACATACTGTTTATAACGTAGTATGACAAATTAAATTACAGGACGTAGTAATGAACAAAGTCATCTCTACTTATCCGTGCTTGTTAAGTAGATGAATTATTGTTAAACTTCAAAGTAGCTTGTGAAGTACGAGTTAAGTACTTAGATCCAAGTTGCGGCATCAAGTTTACTAACCCAGTTTACAATTCACGGCGATCGAGCGTCGGATAGCGAAACTCGGTACGGCGTTCAATCGCTTACGATCAGTTATGCTAAAAATTGATGGAGCGATTTTCAACCGCGACCGCCGTGGTTACCCACATCTTCTGTAGAGTGCAGATACACATATATTACGAGTTTGTAAAAAAACAAAGCAAAACGACGAAACACGTCTCGTTTTACGCCCGCGGCGCGCTCGTTTTCTTGCAGCCAAAGAATTTACTTTTACTACGTATAGAGTTAGAACACACTTTACTTTACGCCAAAAGCACGGGTCTAATTACTCTTGTCTTGTCGCTCTTGTGGAAGTGTCATACTTTTGTCGCGGCATATGACTGTTGCCAAAGCTTTTAACATACACCTCATCTGCTTACGATTGGTGCAAAGAAACCGCGCGGAAAAACCGGATCTGAAATATTTACTTATTCTTTATCAAAACTTGCAGTTATTGCTGCACCAGCGGGAACTAGTAGAAACGCGCGGGCCGCAGTCGCCCGCCAACAATAAATAACCTATAATTAACGAAAATAAGCAGTCTCATGTCTCATAGCAGTTTCCCAACCGGGATGGGTGCGGGTGTAAATCGCTCCATGCGTTTTTAGCCTTAGAAGGTACTGGGTGTACATTAGCGATGGGTTTCCTAGAGCCAGCAGTTAATATTCTGTAAATTACTAGCCGTTATTAGTTGTACGCTGTTACTTCATACCTGAATTAATGAAAACCTATAGGAAGGTAGTTTAAGTCAGCATTGGCTGAATTGTGTCACAGTTCAACTTACAGATGGCCATCAGGGACAGAAATGCGTTTGTGGTTGAGGTTCTGAACCAGAAGGAGGTGACGTAGAAAATAGCAAAATCGTTGCAAAAGCTTGATTCAAATTAAGGTTCAAAATTATAATAAACAAGAACAAAATTAAAAATTTTGACCAACCCCCGACTACCTCAGATTTGTCTTTCAGACTACCTCAGATTGATCTTTACAACATTCTACTAGTCAAGCCCTTTCATTTCATACCCATATCGAGGTAGTTGTGAAAAAAGAAATGTATTTCGCCATTTTGTAATAGCGGCCATCTTGGATTTGAAATTTGTCATAGTGCAAAGTATTCTACTACTTAATACCTTTCGTTTGATACCCATATTGAGGTAGTAGTGAAAAAAATAATGTAATCAGCCATTTTGTGGTGGCGGCCATCTTGGATTTGAAATTTGTTATAGTGTATAGTATTTTACTAGTCAAGCCCTTTCATTTGATACCCATATTGAGGTAGGTTGTGAAGAAATATTTTGTCTGCCATTTTGTGGAGGCGGCCATTTTGAATCGATATCAACCAAACATAGCTAAAAACATCTGCACGGATATTGACCTTCAAATAAAAAAAACCGCATCGAAACCGGGTCATCCGTTTGAGCTCTACGGTGCCACAGACACACAGACAGACAGACAGACAGACAGACAGACAAACAGACATCGACGTCAAACTTATAACACCCCTTTTTTGGTCGGGGGTTACAAGAACAAAATTAAAATTTTGATTAACCCCCGACTACCTTAGATTTGTTATCTGTACAACATTCTACTAGTCAAGCCCTTTCATTTGATACCCATATTAAGGGAATTGTGAAAAAGGAAATGTAATTCGCCATTTTGTGGTAGCGGCCATCTTGGATTTGAAATTTGCCATAGTGCAAAGTATTCTACTAATCAAGCCCTTTCATTTGATACCCATATTGAGGTAGTAGTGAAAATATTATATAATTCGCCATTTTGTGGTGGCGGCCATCTTGAATTTGAAATTTGTTATAGCGTTTAGTACTCTGCTAGTCAAGCCCTTTCATTTGATACCCATATTGAGGTAGGTTGTGAAGAAATATTTTGTCCGCCATTTTGTGGAGGCGGCCATTTTGAATCGATATTAACCAAACATAGCTAAGAACACCCGCACAGATATTAACTTTCAAATAAAAAAAACCGCATCGAAATCGGCCCATCCGTTTGAGCTCTACGGTGCCACAGACAGACACACACACAGACAGACAGACAGACAGACATCGACGTCAAACTTATAACACCCCTTTTTTTTGTCGGGGGTTAAAAAAGACGTGCGGTAAAGCTATTGCAGCATTACTTATATATCTATAAGAACGTATGTAACACAGCTTGCTATACAAATATAGTATGGAAGTCTGAATAACAATAAGATTTAAAGTCGAATAGCCTGGTAGGTGGGTGGCAGGTTTTTTCGTTATAGTTTTATGTCTTCCATCTCTCTCTCTCTTTGCTAGCAGTATTTCACAAAAAAACTTGGTTCGATCTTCGCGCTTAAGGCCCGCGATATAAGCTATGCAATAGCTTAAAAAACGATTGTTAATATATAGTTTAGTTGCAATTAGAACGACTCTCGCATATACACATTTGATTTCATATTGTACTCTGATTGGTACTGTCAAAATTACTATAATATTTTATTTCCTATCGAATGTTTAAGGAGGACTTTATAAAAAATATTCTATTCTCATCCCTTCAAAGTGACCTTTTTAGAATTAATAGAATAGGAAAAATATCAATTTTCTTAAACATTTATAGGAAATTACAAGAATGTTACTGCATTCTTCCTGTACAATATGTATGATAACAAAGAATTACGACGGAGACTCCTGAAAGCTTACTTGCACAATAATTTAATCAAGATAGGATCCGTACTGTTAGCTCCTACTGCGATGATTTTACAAGACAATTGAAGCTTGATATTTAATTTAACGCAGCGTTGAACCTTAGCGCAAAGACATACGACTCACAATGGCGATGTGTTTCACGCTTGAACATCGCTTGAGTCGAACAAACATGGTAATATGAGTTCATGGTACGGACTAAGGCCGAATTTCCTTTCAGTCCAGTGGTTGGAGTTTCAGAAAAAGATTAACCGGTATCTATCGAGGTCGACGTCCATTGTGCTGGCCCGACAAAGCACGAGTGATGGGTTCCCTTTCGTCCACATTTCCAGGTCCGAATAAATCTGATAAATAAAAAATATTGAAGGAAACCCTTTTAATAATTTAAGTTTGCAAACAAAGCGCTACTCACTTGTCTATTTATTTTGAAGTCGGTTCCAGCGAAGTCTAACAGATAGCAGATAGATACTACTAATACATACCTACAAGTATTTGCCTATTTATTACGTACAAACGTACATGATATCAATCCATTAGCTTTTGACTTGACTGGCACCGATTTAAAATATTATAGATGAGTAAGTAGCGCTTATAATAATTTTATTAACTTACTTTTGAGTGCCTATTTGTAGCTTTAATTTTTTGTATAAAATTGTTTATTCAGTGTTGAAAAACGTCATATGATACACGTGTCTATTGACGATTACCACCTCTGGCTCTCTTAATGGCGCCTCAGCGGTAATCACCAATATTACACACTTATAGCTTAATCTAGGTAGTATTTTTCACTTTAAAATACGTCCGACAAGTTTTCCATAATAGTTCTCGCACATACCAGCCCATCACTAGGTCACTCCGTTATAAATCACGATTCAGGTAATTTCCTACCATTACCATCGTTCTAACGACCAGTATTGTACGCGGTGTATGCACGATGAAAATGGAAATGCGGTCGAAATTACCAGCCGCGGTGGCTTTTTGCTGTCAAAACTGAGTTATTGCAGCTCGGGTTAAAAATGCTCGGTCAGTGTTATGATTGTTTGTTCTATTGTGCTAAGGATTTGCTATAGAAAGAATTCACGTTTCTTTTAATTCACGGCTCAATTCAATATTAATGTAGGACATAATATTTACTTTCAATTTTTTCAAAACTTTATTGGAACAAAACAAAGTAAGAAATATGGTTTTTGTGGTTGCGCTATTTTCTAGAATTTTCCTTCAAAGCGGATTCAAGCGGAAAAACTGTTTTTTTTTTGTATAGAGTCAAATCGTGGTCAAATCTGCCCAGACATGTTTGACGCTCGTTTTATCATAGTGGTATGGCTCGCTTTTGGCAGAGTCCGTCTGGGGAAGTACCACACCTTTGCCACGCCAAGCAATAATGTGCATACATTACTGTGTTCCAGTCTGAAGGGCAATGTTTCCAGACAAATCACAGGGCTTAGAGATATAACACCTTAAATATCTGGGTGACGAACGCAGTGCAGTGCTATAATTATAGTAATGTAATGATTTGGACGCTTCATGTCCCAATAGCTACGTGTCACTGTGCTGTTTTGTGGGAGGCATATTGCTTACCATCAGGCACATGTCCTGGTCGTCTTGTCATTATTTATTTAAAAATATATATATAACTGACAGTTAGGTGCTCTTGCTATAATATATTTTATTATGTCTGAATAAGGATTAAAACTAGACACAATTATTTTTATTAACATAAATGTTCTACGACGTACCTTTGTATACGTAACTAAACATGAAACAATAACAGTTTCTAAATCTGTGGTCGAAACCGCCCAGGCTCATTTAGTAGTGTTACGTATAACTTAGTTTGGAGTTTCTTGCAATGACAATGATCCTACTGTTTCGTATTCTGGGGTCTCCCATTCAGTTATTTCAGCAAAGCGAAACCACAGTCTCCTGTCTAGCTTTATTGGTCCTCTGTGATTGATGTGTATTTATGAAACTCCCAATTAAGGTGCTTTTACATTGTGCTAATCTATAGCCGTGATGTCAAAGTAGGAAGGATGGTCGATTTCAGAATCATATGATCAAATTCGAATCCAGCTTGCCCTTTTTAGTATCGTATTTATTCTAGTGTCACAGGATTGTTATCAAGGAAAACATCAGGAAGAAATTGGTCGATGTTGGCATAGAAATATTTTATAGAAAACAAGTCATTAGCCAACCCGAACTTGGCCAGCCAGGTATTGGGTTATGGCTTTCGGATATCTTTGGACCTATAAAACTTAATTTAAGCTAACATTTTGCCAGTCATGTACAAATAAGTTTTTTTTATTCAAAACAATTACAAACGTTGGATTCCTCGTGATCTTTTCTTTCTCTGTTAACGCCACTCTTGGCAAGAATTTTTACATCTGGCCTTGAGAGTTACACTCAGAGTGTAAGTGGAACTTGAAGTTCGACAATCTCAAGATTAAAAAATGAAAAAACAGTTTAGACCGCATTATGAGTAGATTTGTCGCCAGTTGTGCAAATATGTGACCTGTTATCTGACCAGTGTAAAAGCACGTTTACCTACTGAGTTCAGTAATCGGTTACAGACTATAGAATTGCGTGGGGGCAGTTTTTGTAAACAACGTTATCCACATACGTTAAGTGAGAGCGCCGCTGTTGCACTCTCTGAGCAGAATTTACAATTTATCATTTAATTATTTAGTTTTATTATTTATACACGTAAACAATTAAGTTAGTTGATGGTTTTGCGTATGTTTTGTTCTGGGATTTTTACCCCTTTCAAAGTCAAATGCCTGAAATTTACGTTCAATATTTACACTAACACTTGAGTGTTGTTTACTAAACATTAATCTGTAGGCGTTAAAAATAAAGCTAAAATGAAATAGATATATAATTTGTGTGGGACATATATTTTTGATTTTGTAGGTACCTAGGTATGTAGTTTTTTATCCATGACAGGTTTGTACTTCTAGGGTTGTTTAACCCCAACGCAAAAGGGGAATGTTAAAAGTTTGACCGCGCTACTGTGTAGGTATGTGTGTCTGTCCATGACACCGTAGCATTGAAATGGTTAAGACGATTTGGATGTTTTTGAGCATTGGAATGCAAAAATGAAATGTTTTTAAGTACGATTCTTCAAAATTAGTTGAGTATTTTCAAAGATACCAGTTCTTTTGTAATTCTTTTGGATTTCATAAAAATCTCAAGCCTAATTTCACGACTTCTATTGAATAAAGCATAGGGGAGATACGGGCAAGACGGGGTGGCGGGCAAGACGGGGCAAACGTATTATAAGGACTTATATTTGGCCGATCACGATCGTTCTAGCGCGTGACGATGCAGCGCCATGATGGCTGTCAGTGGGTCCATTGAGTGATTCGCTGCGACACATGATTTTTTGTTTATTGAGACAAAAGTGGTTTCTGGCAGTTTGATTCTTATTTTTTAAGTTCAGTTGGTACGTGTTTACTACGCAAATATTACGAGATTATATAAGCTTCAAATTTATTATCTTGCGTCAACGATTAAGCCAGCAGGTAAGAACTTCTTTATTTCTGTATTGTGTATTGTTTTTCGTGTGTGTTTTTTTTTAAATATAGTCAGGTGTTTGAGGGCAAGATGGGGTATACAATACTACATCTTGCCCGCTCATGGGGGCTGATTATATCGCAAGTTTTTATCAGCCGTATTACTCCCATGGTTGAAGCAGTGGCTATTCATACGTCCACTATGATGGTTTCTGCCGCCCGTCGAATACCAAGCCCGAATGTTTTACTTGGATTGTTGATGATGAAATAGGCGAAGACCAACAACTCCACATCAATTAAAATTTTCTGTTGCTAGTTCACAGCAAATATTACTCCTTTTAGCAACTTGCAAAACTTCACACTTGACTCGAAAACGAGGAAAAGCAGCTGTAATTACTGCGTCACCCTACGAAACAGAACTGGAAGAAACAATAAAAAAGAAGCTTTTGGAAGAGTGTAAGCAAAAAAAGAAGATAATCAGACAATGAAAGATAAAGAAGACGCAGAAGAAGACTAGAGGGAAGAAGGTAAAGTCATATCAAAGAAGAAAGTAAAGGGCAATAGCAGTTCGTCCAGTAGCAAAAGCGAGAGTAACATTGAATACCCCTTGCTTATACTATAGTGAACTATATTTGGATTCCGATGAAGACTGGGTCGCTTGCTCTATATGTGACAATTGGGCACATTACTTCTGTGCTGGCGTGGATGATGATGACGATGAAGCAACATTCACCTGCGATTTTTGCGAAAAACAGTAAAGGATTTGTTATACCCCATCTTGCCCAATGGGGGTACCCCGTCTTACCATACCTAGAGGGCAAGATGGGGTGGGTGGAGTTTTTTTACGTTTACATTGATAAAAAATTAATTGTATTAGAACTGTTCGTAAAATTATAGAAATTTGAAAGACTGATTAACATAGAAAAGAATAGCAATAAAACAGAGTATATAAATACTATAGTTTCAGTTTTATTTCCCATCAAACGTTAAGTACCCCGTCTTGCCCGTATCTCCCCTATTTTAAACGGGTTTTGATTGACGATTGGTTACTGGGTCAAGTGCAGAGAACTGTTGCCCTTGTCGAAATTAGTAAATATTACACTTGACCATCCTCTTGGCTGATGTTAAGTGACGATGCGGTCTGCGATAGAGGATAGAGCGCACTTATCTTGAAGAAAGAAAACACCAATACATACAATATAATTACAGGTAGATACACTTATAATAACAGATAATTATTATTACAAATAACTACGATACTAATATAAATGAGTAATACTATACCTGTACATGTTTATAGACAAACATTTAGCATTAGCAAAGTTTTCCAAAGAAGTAGTATACCCAAAAAATATGATCAAATAGACAAACCTATTCTTCGCTTACAAGACTTAAGACTTTGTAGTTTGTGTAGAGTTTTTTTTAATCATTAGAAACTGGCTGCAAAGTCCACCTGGGGATGTACCATACCATTTCCAGCAATTCTGCCACCAAGCAGTAATGAGCAAACGTTACTGTGTTCCGGTTTGAAGTGCAATGTTTCCAGTGAAGTTACAGGGCTTAGAGATATATCATCTTAGATCTCTGGGTAACGAGCGCAGTGTAGTGCTAGGTAATGATTTTGGCTTTTCATGTTCCAATAGCTATGTGAAACTGTGCTGTTATGGGGCAAGCATTTTGTTTACCATCAGGCACATGTCCCGTTCGTCTTATCACTCCATAATATAACAAAAAAATTTGCTAAAGAAATGGTACATACATGTGTATTTCGCATAATGGGTCCGCTTTCTTTTTAGAAAAATTTCATCACTTATACTAAATTATGTTAAAAAAAGATGTAGATTCAGTTTTATAGTCTTGTCTGTGAATAAAAACGATAGACAATGAGAAATATGGACAAAAATAATAAACGGTGAAATTCCGTACCAAGGTCTCAATCCTCGTAATACTAAGTCAGGACCATGTATATGCAGTAAGGATAAACAACAATATCCAGGCAGCATAGCATAAGTAGGCCACAAAATGTTCCCACTGTTGGGATTCGGGACCTTCTCTCGCAGGGAGAGTCCATAATCCGCCACGCTGGCCCAATGCGGATTGGTGGATGACACACGACTTAGAAATATTCTCGGTACATGTCGGGTCCCTCACGATATCTTATAATACTGTTTTAAGTAAGCGGGATTACGCACATGACATCGAAACTTGGTTGCGCGTGGGTATTGAACGCGTTGGTTATTTTAAATTACACAGGCAAGGGAATTGGGAATATACCATTGTAACTTGTCTGTCAGATAAATTGTGAAAAATTGAGAGACACGTATTTTGTGTTCTATAAAATTATTGACAATTGACAAAGATACAGATCGTCAAACTTTTTTTTTAAAATAAAGAGTGACGAGACGATCAGTACATGTGCCAACCTGCCTGACACATAACACCATAGTGACACGCAGCTATTGGAACATGAAGAGTCCAAATCATCACCTAACACTGCACTGCGCTCGTCACCCAGAGATCTAAGATCTTATATCTCTCTCTAAGCGCTGTAATTTATCTGGAAACATTGCTCTTCAAACCGGAACACAGTAATGTTTGCACATTACTGCTTGGCGGTAGAATAACTGGCAAAGGTGCGGTACTTCCCCATGACTCTGTCAAGAGTCCTACCACTACAAAAAAACTTCCGGAGGTTTTAACATCACGTGCACTTTAAAATCTGTGTCTGGGTGTTTCTATGTATTATAAGTATGTATTTAGAACTATATAAGTATTATATCAGCTATCTGGCCGCCATGTTACAAGCTTTGCTTAGTTTGGGGTCAGATGGTGTTGTGTGTGAATTGTCCACAAATATTTATTTATTTATTCATGTAATCGTGACGTGATTCGACACTTCTAAGGCTAAGAACACATGGAGCGGTTTACAACCGCGCCCGCGCCCGGGTGCAGGCCCGAGGCTTCTGTAGAATGCAGATTTGTATGTAAAAAATTAATTCAAAACTCACGAGGCAGTTTACGCCCGCATCTACCACGTAAGCACTAAATGCAGCATACGTTTCCAGTATTACTACAGATCTTAGATAAAGAATAAGTATACGTATATATCAGGGTTATCCGCACGGTTCCTTAGGTGTACGTTTGCTATGGCGACGTAGTGATGCACCGCAACAAAATTATGACCCTTCCACAAGAGTAACAACACAAGAGCGATCAGACGAGCCCCTCTACCGCCTAACTAAATTGGCTATGGATTTGCTATTGTTGTCTCTATCTTTTCACGCAAAAAGAAAAGGGAGAGGAATATCCAAGCTAAGACAGTTTTAGTTAGGCGGTAGACCTTCCTTGCTTCTGGGGTAAAGCGTTTGTTCTAACTTTGTACGTAGTATATGTAAACTCTTTGCTACAGATATGATATCTCCGATCGATTTGCATAATAACAGTATACTATAATATTACTATGCATAATAATATCGATCGGAGATTTCATCTAAACAAAAAGCGTCTAAAATGCAAGTCTCGCTCCGCTTCTCCATCGCCCCTCTGACGCTACGGCTCTGCATTAGAACTCATAAGATTTTTGTATACTAAATACTGCTCAAGCTGGTAGATAACGCTACGCAACGCTAGTTTTGTATACACGAAGCTAGAAGTAATAGCTAGCAATCCTAGCTTGAAAAACTAGCTTCGTGCCGCTGGGGCATTAATCTAAAAAAAAAAGAACCCATACTGTGACTTCGATAACAGACAGGAGGCACAAGCCAATGCTACGAACAGCGAGTTTAGATGCCGGTACACAATTTATGGCGCTACCCACTGCAATAAACATTTGATATCGAATAACTTTACTGCCTACGTTTTATTACTTCCTCGTGTATAAATAGATCGGTAAAATTCCTCATCTTCAAAGGGAATTCGTGAATAGATATATCAAGATTAGCATGTCAAACGTCTTGGTGTGGTAACTTCGTTACGATGCAATAGTTTCCAGAAGCCTTTAAGTTCTCGAATATTGACAAACTCGCTTTAGGTTGAGCGTTTTTGAAGTACGTCTTTTCGCACGTTAGGTTAGATGAGAGTATTTTTTTACGATGCGTGCGTACTACGCCACGAAAAACCGCCACTTTGAAGTTAGCTAGGTAACATATATCATGAAACATTGTAACTCTATCTATGCCTATGGCTGAACTTAGACTGCTAACACGAGGAATAGAAAGACTTCTTGAGAGTGTACGTAAGTACATACAATCACTTACAAGCACCCACCCTCACACACACGCGCACACCCTATCACATACTTTATTTAGTTATTTTGTCTTAGCATAATCCATCTAGAGACGTTCACACACACTTTTGGCAGTTATTCTACCGCCAAACAGTGATGTGCAAATAATAATAATGATAGTTTTCCGCTTTGAAGAGTTACTATTTCTACTCGTGCTCGTAGCCAAAGATTGATTATGTTATATCTTCGAGTGAGCGCAGTGAAGCGCTAGGTACTGCAGGTCTACTAAGAAGTCCGATAAACGATATATCGGCCGAAGTTATGGACGTTTTATACCACGAAACACAATCGGTCGGTTGATCTGATCGGGCGTTTCGTTCATCCCGACCGACGCTAGTTTGACAGTTTTTGTGTCATCAACCGACCGATTGTGCTTCGTGGTATAAAACGTCCATAACTTCGGCCGATATTTCGTTTATCGGACTTCGTAGTTTACCTGCAGATTTGGACCCTTCATGACAAATATCAGCTTATCTCTTCGCTATAATGGGTAGGCTTGATGCTTACCATCAGGCGCATGTGTGGCCCGTTTCCTCACTGTAGGTACGTATAAAAAAACGTTAATATGAGACGTACAGTGCAATGATGGCTAGCGAGGTTGTAACGTTTCATATGACCGTACACAATGAGATGTGTTAAGGTGGAAGCCGTAAAACAGTGCGTACCAAAGCGGTGTCAGAATGCGTAACACATTCTTCTTATATCGCACTACAACGCGTCTACGTTCCTGACACAGCATATTAAGAATACGGAATGCTTTCACGTATGCTCTATATACGTGTGTAAATATAGTTAGTTTACATCAGTGAGAAATTACGCATTCTGCACAAGCCTAAAGTTTGGTAGCAGTTCAGACCATACTGCCGTGGAGGCCTAGTGAAACCGTGACGGCTTAATAGCTAGAACGTGCGAATGAAATAGAATATATTTACAATCATATTTTTAAACAATTTCTTAACATTATTGACTCCAAAATATTGTTAAGCAATGAGCCACAAAAAATTATGCGACAAGGAAAAATGATCGAGGGTTGCAACCCCCCCTATTCAACTGCACTCAGTTGGACAGTTTACAAGTGGCGGCATAGTGCTGAATCATATTACTTTGTGCTATCATCCTACATAGGTCTCCTGGTGTTTAATTTGACCCATAAATTTTGTTCACGGGCCTGTAGCCTATTTCACTACTGATTCAATATTGGTATCAAATGAAAGGGATTGACTAGTAGAATAATGTACCCTATACTGAAAGAGGATTATTAGTTTAAAATATGAACACAAACACCACAGATTTCTAAAACAAAAGGCAGATGGAACGTGCGGAACACAGATCCTAAGGTCCAGAAAGCAAATATCAAACGCCAAAGCAAATACAAACTCCAGTCAGTACGAAACGGACTTCCGTCTCGTATGGGAGTCCCGTATCATTATAAGTTTTGTTCAAGATTATGCCGTCTTGTGTCTTCAAACATTGCAAACATTGTTCCCAAAAAAATAATAAAAGGAAAAAGGAATATCATTTCATAGGAAAGTTGGAATATTTTTACTGCTATTTATATAATTTAGGCGATTTCATCTCGATTGATGAATAGAAACACAACACCTCAACGAAAATTGGTTAGTGTTGCTTTACTAAATTGAAATTATTTTCCCTAAAGTTAAGATAAAATGTAGATTATGATGTTTTGAAAATACTCGTAGACCAAATTATCTATGTAGATTGTATTATTCTATTTTAAGCCCTATTTTTATAATCGTAATTTTTAATTTAATGTGTATCGAAAAAAAGATGTTGGGATCAGGACAATCGCTATTGGCACCACACATACTGGCCTTGCTGCCAAGGTGGGTTGTAGGTATAAAATGTTGCTCTTTCGAGCTCCCTTCCTAACAAACTTGATCTTGGTTCTCTTGGTGGACGTGAGGCTGCTATTCATTCTGTCCTGACTTTCTTTGTCCAAAATTGGGAGAGGGCTGTTAAAGGTGGACGTCAAAAACGCCTTTAATTTGGTTGATTGTAGAGCCCGTTGTCCGAAGTAAAGAATAAAATTCTTGACCTCTACAAATTTCTTTGGCAATGTTATGGCAGACCCACAAAATTATCAAAACAATCCTATGCTGTCTTCCGTTGGCTATCAACTCGGTGAACCTTCGGCCATGCGACCCTCGCCCTGGCCATTCGCTCTATCATTTAACGTCTCCAGCCCAATTTAAACGTTTGGTACTTGGACGATGGAACTTTGGGTGACGATGTGAATAATGTTTAACTGATTTAAAAAAACTCTTCGACGGTGTTCGTTGGATTGTATCAACATTTTTGAAAAGGTGAACTTTTCGTTTGTGACACGCGTCCAGACAAAGATTGGATACTAAACAAATTGAATGATCTGGCCCCCCAACATTAAATCAGTTGACAATAATTGTCTGCACCTCCTGTGTTCAACGATATTAAATGAGTAATTGCCACCTTTTGTCAAGCGTAATATTCAACATTTCACAAAAAGCTCCGATACAATACTCAAAATAAACACACGCATGACTTTTACTATTATTCAGCATTGTCTTTTTATTCCGAACTAGATGCCCGCCCCGGCTTCGCCCGTGGTATATTATATAGCACTCATCGGGATCCCGTACATATCCAACGGTGAAAGAATGACTGAAATCGGTTCACTCATTCCTGAGAATATCGATTTCAAACAAAAAACCACTTCAGCTACCTGGTACGCCACCTGTCGGAAATTGGTCGTACCAATTCAGATTTAGAAAAAAAAATTAGCAAAGGTTTATATTCAATGCACAGATTACTGAAATTCAATGACGCAATCTTTGACACATGCTGTCATGTGTCATGTCAAAGCACGAAACGTACGAAAACTCTCAAAAAGGGAATATATTTTCCCGATTTTGTTACATTCTTGTTTCATGCTCCGCTTCAATTAATAGTAGAGTTATTTTCTATAGCCTAAAGCCTTCCTCGATAAATGGACTATCCAATAGAAAAATAATCTTTCAATTCGGACCAGTACTTCCTGAGATCCTAGCGTTCAAACAAACAAACAAACTCTTCAGCTTTATAATATTAGTATAGATTTACTGTACGAATGTTGGAATTTTTAGTTGCATGCAAAATCAAAATTCTTCATAGGATGGAAATAGTAATACCAAGAAATCCTTGCATAATATTTAATCGATATTATAATAAATTATTTTAACATTATAATATATGTGTTTATTATACGCGAAGATTTCCGAAGCTAAGACAACAATAGTGGGATTTTTTTCTTAAGACTGGGAACATTACACGCACACCAAAGTGACTAGTTTGACAACGTCGGTGATAGCTGTCACGCAAACATAACTAATTACTGGCCTCACAGTGTCCTTCACGAAGGTTTCATCTGTTAAGAAATCTGTGACAAACACTTTTAAATTATTACGTTGTCATAGAGATAATTTATAATCAATGATTGAAAAACTAAAGTTATTATAATAAATAATAATATATAAATATTGGTGGACAATACGGTATTGGACTAAATTTGTAAAACCGTTTAAATGATTTTTATTACATAATATACATACCACATCAATATTTCCGCAAGATCCACTGTTTTAACATTAAAAATAAATGTTTAAAGTATAAAGTTCGAATAGCCCACCAAAAACGCTGTGTCTGGTCATGTGACTCGCGTGACGTCACACGCCAGTAAATAAATCACTGTTCTTAAAGAAACTGTTTACTATAGATGGCATATTTACTGGCGTGTGACGTCACCAGCGTTGCCACGTGCGTTTACGTCGAAGATAAAAATTCAGTATTTTTTAAATTTTCATCGGCGTATTTCACCATAAATACACACTATATCTTCTAAATTATAGTGAAATATGTTTATTTAATGTGTTATCTAATAAGATTATCATAATTTATGGTATATTTTCAACATTGTCAAATACCGTATTCACACACAACACCATCTAACCCCAAAGTAAGCAAAGCTTGTACTATGGCGGGCAGATATTGAAACACCCTGACACAGTACAAATATTTGAATTCAACACACAAATATTTGCACTGGGTGGGATTCGAACCCATTGTTTTTAGTTCTATCACTAAGAAAAATTATAACTAACAACTATAATGTTAGTTTTTAAATCAATTACCAAAAATCACCTAAGTCAAGTTGCGTGGTGATTACTTAAAAAAATGTAGTCATGCGTTTTTAACCCCCGACAAAAAAAAGGGGTGTTATAAGTTTGACGTCGATGTCTGTCTGTCTGTCGGTCTGTCTGTCTGTCTGTCTGTCTGTCTGTCTGTGTGTGTGTCTGTCTGTGGCACCGTAGAGCTCAAACGGATGGGCCGATTTCGATGCGGTTTTTTTTATTTGAAAGTTAATATCCGTGCGGGTGTTCTTAGCTATGTTTGGTTAATATCGATTCAAAATGGCCGCCTCCACAAAATGGCGGACAAAATATTTCTTTACAACCTACCTCAATATGGGTATCAAATGAAAGGGCTTGACTAGTAGAGTACTAAACGCTATAACAAATTTCAAATCCAAGATGGCCGCCACCACAAAATGGAGAATTATATAATATTTTTCACTACTACCTCAATATGGGTATCAAATGAAAGGGCTTGATTAGTAGAATACTTTGCACTATGACAAATTTCAAATCCAAGATGGCCGCTATCACAAAATGGCGAATTACATTTCCTTTTTCACAATTCCCTTAATATGGGTATCAAATGAAAGGGCTTGACTAGTAGAATGTTCTACAGATAGCAAATCTAAGGTAGTCGGGGGTTAATCAAAATTTTTAATTTTGTTCTTGTATCTACAGCTGTTGCTACATTTGGATTTTTAATATTTATTAGTAAAATACAGATAAAATATTTATGTTTACTGAGCACAATATTTACTTTTATCATAGTTCACACTTAAATTATTCAAAGTACAATGTCACTACATTCATGTAGTAGACTGATGTGACTTAATTAGTATGTTAATAATTAATTTGATTCATTAAAAGCTAGAATATTACTGAGACTGGAACACGTATAGTGAAACCAGAGTTAAATTGACAAATACAACCGCCAAGTAATTATTGTTTGCTGTGCTTGAATTGGAAAGCCGTTATGGCTTAGTGGCAATAACGCCTGATTTCTGAAGTGTCGTCGTAAGATCAAATCCCACACCTACAGCACTGACCATTTTTTTAATTGTTTTTTATAGTATAGAGTGACGACACGAGCTGGACATGTGCCTGATGGTAAGCAACATGCCTGCCACATACCAACACAGTGACACATGAAGAGTCCAAATCATTACCTACCACTGCATAGTGCTCGCCCCCCACATATCTTAATTACATCTCTAAGCCATGTGATTTCTTTGGTAACATTGCCCTTCAAACCGGAACACAGTAATGTTTGCACATTACTGTGTACATGTACAAGTTTATTTAATATAAAGTAAAAATAGTATAAAAAAATAGTATAAAAAAAATATTATAATATAATAAAAAGATATACCAGCGAAATGAAGATACGACGATTGTAACTGTCGGGAAAAACTCACTTAGGTAATGCATTCCACAGTCTAAACATCATTGTCGTTTGCAACCACACGATACAGTCTCAAGAAAAAGCTTTATTTTTGTCAAGTACTGCAAGTAAATGCTCTGTACTGCTTCGATCACGTATTTAAATCTATATGCCGTCTTTACCGGATTATGTGAAATAGTCTGATTTATATATATCTAGGTATCTGAGTTACAAGAAATTCTCCAAGACCTAGTCCAAAAAAGCCGTGAAGTGGGACTTTGCATGAATACCCAGCAGAAGATCAGCATAGATAGTGCGGAGATTGGATGTGTCCAGGAGTACATATACCTTGGGCAAATAGTCTCTTTCCACGAGACAAGAGAAATAAGTTGCTAGACGCACCACAAACGCTTGGAAGAGCTTTTGGGCTCTGAAAGAACTTATGACAGGTACCTTACCTATACACCTGACACGTAAACTCTTGGACATGTGTATTCTCCCCGTTCTCACTTACGGCGCCCAAACTTGGTCATTGACAATCGAACAGAAGTCCGCCCTCGCGGTTTGCCAAAGAGCGATGGAGCGCAGTATCCCATGTGGGAAACTGATAGATCGTATCAGGAACACAGAACTGCGCTCCCAGACCAAAATAATAGATGTGACTCAGAAGGATAGTGTGCTAAAATGGGATTGGGCAGGACACGTCTGTCGTATGCCAGACCAGCTATGGGCAAAAACTACCACTGACTGGGTCCCGGAGAGTAAACGGCCACCAGGTCGGCCCAGAAAGAGGTGGAAAGATGAGCTTAAAGTCCACAATAAGTATTGGCCCACAATAGCTCTCGACAGAGATAAATAGAGGGAGGGAAAAGAGGCCTTTGCTCAATTTAGGGACAATATAGAGTAATAAATTAATAATAATATAATAATCTTATTTAACTAAATTAAACTATGTTAATGTAGGTTTCCTCTATTAACTGCTTCTGATGCCACTACGTCTCTGTCTTAAATGGTCATCTGCATATTGTACTTCCAAATATTTTTATATCACGTAGTCATCACCGTACAAATCCTCTAATGGTATAATTGACCCCAACAGCATAATCTGAAGGACTAAGGGTGAAACCGATACAACAGCATGTAAAACGCTGTCATGCAGCTTCATTTTGCCTGTAGCTGTTAGAAGCAATGTTTGTCAATAGAAGCAAAAAATTTACGCAGCTAATTCAGAGTTCAGATCAGAACAGTGTGGCGCTGAAAATGTGTTTATAATAGACCCATGTTAGTTTATTTCCGGTAGTCTGTCTCTGCCTATTTGACTTTGGATCAGCATGTGAGTACCTCACTAACAGACGACGTGACGCACCGGCTTGGATGGCTAGGCTAACACCTCGTAAAGGACAAACGTCTTGAGTTACTTATTTAACCTCTCCTTCAATGACAAACCTCTTGTACGTAAGTTTTTTTAGTCAATGATAAATGTATTCTTATTATAGACGACATCCCATCAATTTGCAATCAACCTAGGCTAAAACTTGCTGGTGTATAAGCGGCTCACTTTGTGTTTCCACTGTTGGGACTCGGAGCCTGCAAGAGAAGGCTCTGACTGTCTATATAAACATCTAAACACAATCATCGAGCTCTTATGTCGACGCGACGTGTGAGCATAATGCTGGTGTTTAGTTGGCTCAACGTGTAAGCATTGCCATTCAGCGTGGTAATGTTGCCAGCTTGCTGGACATGCTTTTGACTGGTAGTGAAGTTTCATGAGTTCATCAGCTGTACTTAGGGTAAGTAGTCAGAAATGTAGTGTAGCTTTATTGTTTTATGTATTATGATTTAGTTTAGTGGAAATATTGAAGGAAATTTCGCACACAACACCATCTGACCCCAAACTAAGCAAAGCTTATACATATTTAATACTAACAAAGCTTATACTGTAGTAGCCAGATAGCTGATATAGTACTTATATAGTTGTAAATACATACTTATTGTACGTAGAACACACCCAGATACAATACAAATATTTAAATTCAACACACAAATATTTGCACTGAGAGGGAATCTAACTCAAGACCCTCGGCTTCGCAGGCAGACTTACTACCAACTCAGCCACGAGGCCAGTCAAAAAATAGAATTGAATATTATTTATTGTCATGGAAGTAACATTCACATATATAACTAGCGGCCCGCCCCGGCTTCGCCCATGGTACATATATATAATCTACAGCATTCAAGGATTACGTACATATGAAAGAACGGTGAATGATTTTTTAAATCGGTCCAGTGGTTCCCGAGATTAGCGTGTTCAAACTATAAATATGCTATAGGCTACTTTTGATCCCCAAATTATCGTGCTGTTTACTTGGTCAGAAGTGACACCTGTAGACAACTGGCGGGGATAACTAATTAAATGACGATTGGTCAGTTAACGACCGGGGATGAAAAATGATTAAATTACTAAAATGGCTATTAAAAATTAGGGTTTATCATAGAAGGATGAAAATTTTTGTGTGTTGTATCATAAAAAAAATAGAAATTAAAATTTTGTCTAAAAAATAAAAAAATTGAGTTGGACTACCCCTAACATTTAGGGGGATGAAAAATAGATGTTGGCCGATTCTCATAGATACCGGATAAGCACAAAAATCCATCAAAATCGGTCAAGCCGTTTCGGAGGAGTATGGCAACGAAAACTGTGACACGAGAATTTATATATTAGATTACAAAATTAAGTACATACGCCACTAAACAGACTAGTCACGTTACAATTTGATATTAAATTTGATGTACAAGATATGTTTAATGCACTTAGAATATTTTTGAAATAGGTAGGTAATCTGTCTATGTTTCCGTAATAAATAAAATACAGAAGGTAGATACCACCGTAGCAGTACGCACCTTCCACCTCCTTCTACTACATAGGTAAATAAATGTTTTTTTTTAATTTTACAATTTAATTTTACAAAAAGTAATACACAATACTGTAAATGGGTCTTTTTTATTTTGATACTTGTTTATGAAACTAATCAATTTAAATTTCATTGTAATATAAATTAAGAACAATTTAATCTCTTGATTATATGCAAAGTTTAATACCGTACCGTATTTAAAAAAAATACGTAATCCTACACATACTCGTAAATAACTGCTCGCAATTTGTTACATTGCTTTGAGGATTATCGTGATATCCTCACATTTTCACGGTATAAAAAGTTTGCCCGTTGTTTAGCCGGCCAATATCTCAACACTCGAGGCGGCACAAGATGCTCATTAAGCCGTAATGGGGGTGAAATTGCTCTCCCTGATTTATTTAGGATCTTGGTCCGAGTGCCCGATATTAGTTTGTTGGTAAACTTGTCGGATTCATTTGGCTTTATAGATTTCTGTTACTCTTGTACGGTCGATACGTTGTATCGTAAACGAATCGCATCGATATCGTTATTTTATGAAGTCAGGTATTTATATTATTTATGTATTTATTGAAACGAAATGGAATGAAATGAATACCACAGCAGAGTACAGGACAGCGCTACACTACTGTAATAACAAGAAGAGTCTAAATCACTGCATATCACTACATGGCACTCAACATCTAGATATGGAAATCATTTATCTTTTTGCCGTGTAATTTTTGTAAAAACGATGCCTTACGAAGCTGAATGCAGTAATCTTTGCACACTTCTCTTCGGTGGAAGAATTACTGACAAAAGTGTGGCACCTCTTCTATCGGACTCTAAAAAGAGCCCTATCATCTAAATTCTATCCTTCTAATATCACAAATGCAAAAGTTTGTGAGCATGTTTGGATGAAATTTAATTAATACATAGCTAGATTATAGTCTGAAATTACATATGTTACTTTGTATCCTGAAAAATACGGGAATCAAAACCGTGGGAGCTACTAGTAAACTATGTAATAGTATGATAATCTAAAACTAGTATTGTTAGTTTAGCCCAGTCTCAATATAGCTTTTGGAAAGATATTGATCCTCCGGTGAAGAATAAAATTTAAACATAAACAATTTTTTTTAACTAACCACAAACTACCTCGGATTTGTAATTTGTACAACGTTCTACTAGTTAAGCCCTTTCATTTGATACCCATATTGAGGTAGTAGTGAAAAAAAATAATGTAATTTGCCATTTTGTGGTGGCGTCCATCTTGGATTTGAAATTTATTATAGTGGAAAGTATTCTTCTTGTCAAGCCCTTTTATTTGATACCCAGATTGAGGTAGGTTGTGAATAAATATTTTGTCCGCCATTTTGTGGAGGCGACCATCTTGAATTGATATTTAGTAAACATAGCTAAAACCATCCGCACGGAAATTAACCTTCAATTGTTTTGTTGGAGCTCTACAGTACTACAGATAGACACACACACAGACAGACACCGACGTCAAACTTAAAACACCCCTTTTTTTAGTCGGGGGTTAAAAAAAACAACACATTTCAAGAAGATCTTTTGATAACATAGTGTAATGTTGTTGACTGCATGACTGCCGTTGCGAATATTTTCACATACAAAAACAGAGTCAAAAATGAAAAATAATGCAAAATAAAAGGCAGAGAATTATAATATATGTGTATACTTATCTTATCTTATACAGACATAAATATAATAAACCCTAATATAATAATTTTTAAGCCCTTGAGTTGACTGGTGTTGGCTGACGATGATATTGAACAAATGGTGATAAAAATATCATAAATGAAAAAAAAAACACTAACAAGTTAAAAAACAACAAAAAAGGTCAAAAAACTACCTACGGCGTTAAAAAAGAAACCTAATATAAAGTTAGACACATAAAATCAGTTTCCAATAGAAGTAGCGCTATAGATATCTCCTAATACCACACTTGGGGGAGCATTCGCATATTAACGGCCCAAAAAGCCATTCTATTACGCGACAGTCATCAAATTTGTTCAATCGCAACTCCCTTACCCGACCGTGGTACCATAGAATTCAGTTAACGTAGGATTTTTATAAATCGAATTTGAATCATGCGTTTGTATTAGGTACACTCACTAAACAGCTTCCAGCTTCGCCCGTGATACATAATTAAGTATATGCCGGATACATAATATTAACCTATAGCCCTCAATTATCACGTACATATATCCATTATCCAATGGTGCAAACATATTTGAAATCAGTCTAGTAGTTCCTTAGATTAGCGCGTTCAAGCAAAAAACCACTTCAACTTTGTAATAATAATATTTTTATTAATAATTGAGTAGTTGCACTTTGCCAAAATTTGGCCTACCTCAAAAAAACAATTCACTCTGGTATTGACAACACCAAGGTTGTGTCCGGGAAAATTTCACCCTGTCAAGTCTGTGTTCTTAATCAACACTTGTTTATTTTTGGTTGCAGATAACTAGGAGAACGGAGGAGCGCAATGCCGTATTCTTCTTTTCCCATGCAGCAATATTGCGTTCATTATTTTATGTTGGCGACACCGTCAAAAACACGGGGGCAGAATGGCGCATCATAATATGACGATTGTCTCAGATGTACTTAACTGGTGAACATACATCGTGCAATCTGCGTGGCCACGTCGTCGTCGGGTTCACCGGCCCCCCTCGTGTTACTCGATAGATTATTGACAAATTCCGAGGTATGGTTATTAGAATGTATGTTTAATATATTTGAGTCCATAATTAGTACTTTTTAATAATGCATACAAATTTCTTTATTTATTTGGTTACCCCTGCCTTTCTACAGCCTGCTTTTTATATGGTTGCCTGGAATAGAAAATGAGTTTTTTTCTATTATTTATCAATATTAAATCTAAAAAGATAGTAATCTGTGGCGTGATCTGGAGAGAGCACAACAGTTACTCTAACAACAAGTCTAGAGTTCACTTCAAAAAATACGTTTTATGTTAATGTTGCTTAATATACTTTACTGCGTTTAGCTTTAGTTCAGACTCTAAGTTCGTAGTCCGTCAATGATTGTTTGTCACGGCATTTTAGAAAGAGATGGTTGACTGAATAGAGGTGTTAGAAAGAGAAAAAACAAAATAAGCGTTTTATCTGTGAATATTATCAAGCTTTTATAGTTTGGGTGGCTTGTTAGGTATCATTTGTTACCTGATTGTAGTACATAACGCCATTCATACGAGTACGTATGCAATTTAAAATAATAATTAAATCATTTGCAGATATCTAACTACCTACACTAAAAGTAAACCTGGGAACTTCATTTAATTTATTTGATACGAGTAATATCTACTCGTAGTTGAAATTTGTTTTTTTTTTGTTTTAGTGTGCATTGACATAAAACAACAAGTTTTAGGCTACTTGTATTAATGCCAGAACTGTGGGTTAATTTTTTTATATGGTTCCATACAACCAAATATGGTATCTATACCACAGAATAGATATTACTATCTATACTAATATTATAAAGCTGAAGAGTTTGTTTGTTTGTTTGTTTGAACGCTAGGATCTCGGGAAGTACTGGTCTGAATTGAAAGATTATTTTTCTATTGGATAGTCCATTTATCGAGGAAGGCTATAGAAAATAACGCTACTATTAACAGAAGCGGAGCATGAATCAAGAATGTAACAAAATCGGGAAAAAATATTCCTTTTTGAGAGTTTTCGTACGTTTCGTGCTTTGACATGACACATGACAGCATGTGTCAAGATTGCGTCATTGAATATCACAGATTACATACTTCTTGAATATAAAACCTTTGCTAACCTCTGAGTTGGTACGACCAATTTCCGACAGGTGGCATGGCAGGTAGCTGAAGAGGTATTTTGTTTAAAAGCTCGAAATATTCTCAGGAATGACTGAACCGATTTCTAAAAATTTTTCACAGTTGGATATGTGCGGGATCTCGATGAGTGCTATAAGGTCAGTTGGGGCAAGTGCGGCGTAATATTTTATAAGTTCACTTTGAACTCTGACAAAATTGATACTGTGACAATTTTTAAACAATTTATTTCTGTACTACATTATCTAATCAATTATGCACGTAAAGAATTAACGATTTCAAGGTATACTATAAGTATTTTAGATATTTCACTGAGTTTTTAACAGCTGGTCTTTGGCCGCACTTTCCCAATGAAACGGGTAAGTGCGGCAGTAGTAAAAAAAAACCAGTAAATGACTATAATCTGTCATCCCAATGCTACTATCAGTTAGAAGAAACATTACAACGAAGGAAAATATTCGACTCTAAGCTTCTTCAAATAAGGTTCAAACAAAACAAATGAAATTGCTGAAATGGGGCAAGTGCGGCTTATTTCCAGCGGACAGTGATACTCAACATTTTTATTCCTAGGCAGATGGCAGATTCCTTGATATTTTTAAGTTCTGCAATCTTCCGCCAGATCCACCTATCAACTTAAAATACCTCGAAGCCGAATTGATAAAAAAAACTTGTTTTTTTTTATTTCTTTAAATCGTGTATTATGTTATGTAATCAGACTCATCAAGCTATACCTTACTTCAATAAAGAAAAAAAAACTTCTTGATCGCAATCAGCTATGTACAAGCGAGAGGACAAGAACTTTTAAGTATTTTTTTATTGATGCAAGTTATAAAGTAGTAAATTATAAATTAAACATATTAAATTAAACAAAAATAAAATCAGTCTCGTGTCTCAAAAACATTATTGCTAGGTTCGCAAACTTATTAGCTAAATTTACTCTGTTAAGCATATTATGTTTTTAAACTCTATATTTTTTACTGTACATTGTATTTTTCAAAATGAATTTTAAACATTATATGGCCACGTCGAGATATTTCAGGCTTGGGTAATACTGCTACTAAATCTTCGCTGTGCTTCAAGTCACATATATCATCAATAATTGGGTATGTGAATATTGAATCTTTTTTGGCTTTATGCAGTTTTCTTGCATATTTTATGGTTGGTACTCCTTTTTTAATTGCTTGAACCTGTCCGACAAAATATTTTATTGTTTTCTTTGAAGCAAATTTTACCAAAACCCAGTCGTGTAAGCTGCATTTGGTAGAAGATTGAGTATCGATCAAATCTTCGACAACATTATTAGCTTCGTCATCCAAATCAAGATTGATATCAGAATAAGAGTCATCATCGTTTAGTATCGAGTTAATATATTCTTCAAAATTTTCATTTTCATAATCTGACACATCGTGAACGCTAAAATCACTTTCTTCTGTTGATGAATCGTATTTTATTTTTTGTTTATTTGGTTTTGTTATTCTCTTTTTCTTTGGATATTTCTCTTTCATCTTATTTAAACGTTTATTTTGAGCATTAGCAGTTATTTCTGAGAGGGACGTATCTCGCTTTCTCATCTTCAATTGAAGTGCAGATTTATCATTAATTTTAAGCATTGGTTTTTTATTTAAATCTTTCAGAAATTTACTGCTATTGTCTATGCGTACATTTGAAGTTACAATTAAGTTTTTAGGATTGTGTTTTTTTGCTTCCGGAATCATTGTAGATGTTAACATCGGTAAGTTGTCGTTTGAAGTGCTCGGTCCAGATTTATTAAAATCAGGAAAAGAGTCTCTTGTTCCAGATCTAAAACTGTGTTCTTTTTCTGTTATCTCCGCTGAATCATTTTTTGTTTTCGTGTTTTTCTTTTGTTTCATCTTAAGTTTAATATCTTTTTTAAGTTTCTCGTCTTCTTTTATCTTCAATTTCTTAACGACATCTGAATGTGTGATAACTTCAGCACCCTTTGCAATTTTTGTTTTCTTTTTTATTGTTACTTTACTTTCATGTCTTTTTATTGTATTTAACAGCAATTCTTCGAATGAAGTGTTATTTACCATTGCCGGTATATCAACCAAATTTTGTGACTCAACGGATGGAGTAGTTAGGTCTTGACCACGTTGGATTGCTGATGCATTACACTGTAATAAGCCCTTGTTAATTTGTCTCAAACACATTGATTGCAACGTTGATGGGCTTGAAATCGTTGTTGTAGCGTCGGTAGTATTTTTTTTAATTCTTTCCACCTCTTCAGAGCACTTTGGTCCAATTTATCTTCTGTTACAACTGCTCTGTTAAAAGGAAATATTCCGCCTTTTTTAAATCCGTTCACCAATGTGTTTGAGTCTAAGCTGCTCCAAACTTCTCCTACAATAATCGAAAACTCCTTTTTCGATAACTTTTGGCCGTAATTGCATCTTTGCCATTTCATCATTCTGTCATCCCACTTGTCCTTAAATGGCTTAAACACTGACAAGTCGAGAGGTTGCAGCAAATGACTCGTATGTGGAGGTAGTTTGATAATAGTAACATTGTTTTCTATTGCTGTTTCTATTACCGCCAACTGTATGTGTGTGCTGTGGCCATCAAAAATTAAAAGAGTTGGCTCGTCTGTTGTGCCTAGCATTGGTATGAAACTCTTCGAAAAGAATTCAGCAAAAGCCTTGCTTTCAATCCAACCATTTTCTGTAGCCGTATACAGTGTCCCAGGGTAAGCTTCAGATGATGTCCATTCACTCCATACATTCTTACCTTTATATATAATGAACGGTGGTCCTTTTCCTCCAGCAGCGTTGCTGGCAAAGAGCACAGTTGTGTTTTCTTTTCCTGTAGTAGCTGTTGTTCTTGTAGCTGCATATCCGCGTTCTCCTACAATTTTGGTCTTTTTTTGGATCATTGGAATAGCTGGTTTCGTCAATGTTCCATATTCGGTGGGGCTTATTTTGTAATTTTAGCCTATCTATAGTTTTTTCAAGAATATTGAAATAATCATCTAACACAAATGGATCTGCAGCTTGTTTTCTGGCATATTCGACTGCTTGTGGTTTTTTTATAGAAAGATTATGTCTACTAACAAAACCAACAAACCAGTCGTAACCAGGGGTTCCGTCTTTAAATGGTAATGTCATATTATTCTTGTGCACATATTCTCCAACAAGCTCTACAATTTCTTTTCGAGATAGTCCAAACCCGTTCTTTTCCATCGTTCGAATGAGATTTGCGAGTTTTTTTTCGGTTTCGGCATTCAAAGCTGTTGGTCTTCCCAAACTTTTCGATTTCTGTCCTCGTCGACCAGTCATGTGATCAAATAACGTTGCTCGTGGAATTTTGTATTGTCTACTAGCAGCATAAAATGTAGTTCCGTTTCGGATAGCGAATAATGCTTTTTGTAAAGATTCTTGACTCCAACTCGGCCCATCGGTCTTTTTTTATATAATTTCGCACCATGATCTGAAAATAAATAATATTAAATATTTCAGTTAGGTTGACCATCTCTGACTTGGGGCAAGTGCGCCACAGAGCCGCGCTTGCCCCAAACATGGTCGCCGCACTTTCCCTAACAGCATATATTGAGGTTAGTTTTATTAGCCGGGAACTATGGCGTACTTTGCTAGATACAAATGAAATAACTATGTAAATATAAAGCTTAGGATATAAAAAACAACTTACGTATTACTACTTTGCCAATTCCTAAAACTAATTTGGTTTCCCTTATTGTTCATAGATAGAGCTTTTATCAATATCTTTGTTATTATTTAGTTTATTGAAGCTGGCCGCACTTTCCCCAAGGCCGCGCTTACCCCAACTGACCTTATATGTTCCACGAGCAAAGCCGGGGCGGACATCTAGTATGGTAT
This sequence comes from Ectropis grisescens, assembly GCA_017562165.1. NCBI lineage: Eukaryota > Metazoa > Arthropoda > Insecta > Lepidoptera > Geometridae > Ectropis > Ectropis grisescens. The sequence goes on along the minus strand of CM029781.1, from coordinate 25,848,529 downwards.
AAAAGCTATCCTATCTGAATTACCTAAAACAAAAAAATATTGTTATAATTCTAACATTGTCCCGTGCCGGTAAGCGCGACAATGTTGACTTTGGTCATGAAGTTTGTCAAAAAAAATAACGACCTCGAGTAGAGCGTTTCTGAGTAACGATAAAGACTCAGAAAAAAACTCAATTAATATTATAGCAGTAAGACCTCTTACAGAATAAAAATCAGAACTGTGCCCAAAGGACTGCGCTGAGTATATTTATATCATATTACAGACACATGTGTCTCAGTTCAAAGATCAACTTCAGATAGTGAATTCGAAAAGCGTCTATCTACTTAAAACGTTTTAGGTGTTTGTATTTAATACAGTTTTGTTTAAGACGGCTATTTGGTCGATGTATGGTGGTTCTATATGTCTCCTTAGTATTTATTTACACGACGTGAACCGAAATGCTGCAGTGTCTTTGGCTCAACGCATAAGCATTGCTATTAACCGTAGTAGTGCTACTAACGTACTGGGCTCGCCTCTGACCGATAGTGGGCCTAATTTTCTATCATCATCGGTCAATAATTCAAATATGCTTTATTAGTTAAGTATGTTGTATTACTACATATGTTTAACAGGTTCTTCTACTTGCGGTGCTTTTGCACATGTGATGCGATCATCGGGGCTGGCACTTTGTTTTTCCGACGGGAAATGTGCAGGTCCAGTATGGCATCAATCTGCCCATGCGAAATATGTAGATACTGCCCTAAATGAAACTTGTAGAGAATAAAGGCTCTTTTCAACCTACCCCTCTTATCCCACTCAACCCTTTATAGCCCCTTATAGCCTTATAGCCCCATCAGAAGTTTGCAGAAGTGTCACATACTCTATAGAATAGCACAAACAAGAAACTGACCATAGACATCTACTCTATAATGCAAATTTTCCAAGTACACGTCTTAAGAGTCGTAAAAGTTTTAGTTCCACAGTAGCGTTATCTGACCCACCCAAAAAATGAAAGCTGCCCCCACCGCAAGACTATACTACTCCTGTAGTTCTCCTGGCTTCTCCTGGCTGTAGTTCCTGCGTAAGAGCTTCCCCAGGGGCAGCGACTTTACGTGGCCCACGTGGAAGTCACTAGCTGGTAAAGTCGGACCCAAGTGGGCCTCTGTAGACACAAAATGGCAAAATGAGGATACTCTGACGTAAACTTTACCTCTTGCGACTGTGGTACAATACAAACAATGCAACATTTGCTGTACTGCCCACAGTGGCCTGCCAGCTGCACAAGAACTGACCTTAAACGCTTTCCCTTCCTGGAATGACAGTTGCTGAATACTGGGACTGGGCGACATTAATTTAAATAAATCTTCATTTGAAGTGTAAAAAAAAAAAACGAAATAAAAAAACACAAAATTACATTATAAACCAAAAAAAATATTAAATAGTAGATAAGTATAGTTAAAGTAAGATAGTTTTAAAAACAAATACCTAGGTATTATCATCGACACGAAGAAGAATAAGGCAGGTTTAATTTTATTTTATTTTTTGTGGATAGAAGTTCTGCCGTTTAAAAAAAAAATTAAAATATTTTTAATTAAATATTTTTATTAATGTGAACGAAATTTTGAGTGTGCAAAAGTTAAAGTTGCATGTGAAATATCCACCAACTAATAATTATTATTCTGGCAACTGTCAAATTTTCGTTGTAGAAGCGTTTATTAGTTTAGGGATAGATAATATAAAAATATTTTGAATACCTAACAACACACGTTATTAAAAGTTTGAATGAAAAATAGCAAAAACATTCAGTTCAAGGTTTAAAAATATTATCTGTTCGTATTATGGTAAAATGAAGCGAAAACTTTTATACGCAAATTATATTTTTTATGAAAATGAAATAGTGGCGTTACACTAAGTATCAATTTAATTTAGTTCAGCAAACATTGCCTCAGGTTTTACGTTATAATCGTAAATTCTTTTACGTTATCTTCTTTACGTATATCCTAACCTATTTTGTAGCAATCTCGTACCTGTATGTAGGTATTCAGGCGATAAGCGTGTGGTATAAGTTAAGAAAGTAGCGAGGCCATTATTGTTATCAAAAATACTTGATGTTGTTGATAACTTCTATCTACACAGCTAGGTATATAACTCCTTGTTGGGGTTTAATAATATGAGAGGTATGTAACAAGTTTATAGATTGCCTCACATACCTATCCAAAATTTAGTAACAGCTTTCGGAATATGAAGACACTCTATAATAAAAAATACATTGTTTGTTTTAAATTTTCCTGTTGACCTGCTTTAACTTTACTACTTAAGTAACAGCTTTCGGATTATGAAGACACTTAAGTAGATTACAATATATGTATCTGTCGGCGACTGAGTCTCTCCATCATCATTATTCTTCGCATTCATCGACTGTGAGGAATAGCGGCGGGTAGTGTTGGATGAAAACGCGCAAACACAATTGAATCTATTATGCACAGGTAACAAAATTCGTCTTATCGCTAAGCACGTATAGTGGAACGACGGTTCAAGCTCAACCGCTCTGGCCGACTGCCGCACAAGAAGTGTCGTATGCTCCGCTCGGCCGGGGGAATGTTGACTCCATCGAACGCCGACAGATGGCGCTTGCGTTCCGCGTTGATGACGACATATCTATAATAAAAAATAAATTGTTTGATTTCAATTTTCCTGTTGACCTGCCTTAACTTTACTAAACTACTTAATTTTTCATAAATTTAAGCTATTATTTAAGGTTATTCACTTCAGTGTTTTCGGTCATTATTTTGGCTTAACCGAATCATCACCAATTTCATGCAAAAAACACGGTAAATTTAGATACTTATTTTAATTTAAACGCACTAATTAATGTTCTCTTTTCTAAAGGTCTGCACTAGACAACGGACTAGCGTTCAACTAACTCATCGTAGCTTACCATCAATTGAAATGGTAGTCCAACGCAAACCTATTCGCGATAAAAAAATATATTTTTGAAATATGTTGGAAGAATAAAGTTTGAGTAAATAAAATATGTCAATGACTAGGTGACCAGCTAATTAGGACTAGACTAACATAACTACTACCAGACAGGGAATGAGGAGCGTTGGACGTCCACCAGCAAAATGGGTCGACGATATTATAAATATTGCGGGTCGCACCTGGGCTCGATTGGCAGAGGACCAAGAGATGACAAAGTAAGAGAGAAACCTATACCCAGCAGTGGGATAGAAATGACTGAGGATGATGAACATACCTACCAGATTAGTTCGTTAAAATATTTTTTAATTTGAAGTAACCACTAAAATCTTAGCTCCCGGATCAAAAAGAAAAGTTTTTCAAAGACTTATTTCTCAAGGTAAATGATTAATCTACACATGACGAATACCAAACAACTCAAGTAGGCGCTTATCGTAATCCGCTTTGCTTGTCACTTACACCAATCAGCTAAGACTTATCTCCAAACATACAACTATCACGATCAGATGTAGTCGAGCGTAAAGAAGGAGCCATTTTTCTCTCTTTTTTGTCCATTTTTTGTGTTTTGTGATAGTAATAGGTGCAATTGTTTGTTTATACATTGTTTGTAACAATGAAAACGCCGTGTATCTTTCCTGGGTGTTCATTCCTCGTAAGTACTTCATGTTTATGTAATTTGTTTATCGATAGCAAGATAGCATTATAGTGTTTTGTAATGATCGTGATTATACTTTAATATTTGCCATACCTATCGAGTGGTTTTCGTTTTGTGATTCTAATTGTGGTGTTTTGTTGGCCGTCTTTTTAAGTTTGTATTGAGTTGATCCTAGATTCATTGGGTTACATTCCTGAGAGATTTTCCAATTATTACCATTGTACTAAGTAATTTGTCCTTACCAATGTTTTTAACAATGAAAACATCGCAAAAAGCGACACAATTCAAGAAAACGTATATTAAGGAAAAAGGAAACTCGTATTATAGTATCTATCAAGCCACATTATACTAGTATCATGGATTGATGCCTTTTAGTTTGGTTCGAAATCCAAGCTCTAGAATTAAAATGTAGGGTAACGTTACCAGCTAGCAAATGATAGTTAAATACATGCAAGTAAATATTCTTGTTTGAGAGGAATATCCCTAACTAAATTGCTACCGATAACTTAAAAGGGTAAAGGAAAACATTGTGATGAAACCAACATGTACCTGGCGTACAATCTTGCGAAGTCATGTGTGGTACACCAGACCGCACTGGGCCAGCGTAGTGGATTATGGTCTTGGGCTCTCTCCTTGTAAAGAAAAGCCCCGCGTCCCAGCTGTAGGAAGGTGGGAACATTAAGTGGGCTGTTTATGTGAATTGCTATCGATTCTATATAATATCATATTTCATATATAATACGATAAAATCTTATATTTCAAATCGTCGAAATAACTGTGTTATTGTGCTGTAAATAAATTGCGGCTAATCTAGTCGGGAGAACGGTGAATGCCAATTCTAAGCCCCGGGTTCAAATCCCATGCGCACCACTGTCTTTTCGAAGCTATATGCGTAATGATGTTAACTTAAAAATGGTGTAGAAAAACATCTTGAGGAAAATAATATGTTCCTAGAATCTTTCGAGATCATTTACTACATTTCGTGTAATTTTAATAACCATTGAATCTCGTGACGTGTTATATTTTTTTGGAAAATCTATCAAGTAAGTATTTTTACACAAGAGTTCCGCTATTTTTTTTTTTGTTTGGTCTAGTGGCGTATTTTTTTTTGGCGGCCAAAGATTTATTGCTACTTTTTGTAACATTACTTTACCTTAAAGGTATTTTGTGTAATCAGATTTGATGTAAGTGATATCAGAGCTGAATTAGAGCTATTTAAAATTTTCTTTTACTACGAGAAGTACAAAGCCAAATATCTTCGTTTAGATAAACCTAGTTTGGAGAAATGTATCCTTTTGCTCCCGTTGTATTGTATTTTAAAATACCAATTTTCATTACTGGTCACGCAAAATCATACAACTACAACAGCTTTACTCAAACCCCTTACTGTATTTAATTGCGTGTATTTCTCTAACGTGAAGATCTGAAAAATAACGTGGTTTAAATTCTCACATTTGGTTAACAGTTTCAAATGATTAAATATTTGACGTGAACAATCTAACCGAATTTTGAACAACGTATTTACCTCTCATTAACATGATTCCTTTAAGACAAATTGGATAGAATATTTACTTATAGCCTGAAACTAAACAAGATAAGATCAAAATGATGAGCCATAGGTTTTCAAACTGGGAGTCGCACTCTCCTAGAAGGTTCGAAAATATTTCAAGGTAAGCTGGGATATTACGTCTCTAATATGTTTAAAGTTTAATTATCTATGCGTAAAGTTCGATTAAACATTAGGTGTTCTTGTGACACGGCATAATATATTATGTAACACATCTAATAATCACAGAATTCTCGCATTACATCTCGACACAAGTCATCATCATAATCAGCCTACATTCATCTATCGCTTCTCCAAAAACACACCACTCCTCCTCGGCTTTAAGTTTCCAAACGTCACCAGCCTTTCAAAAATTGTTATTTCATCTATTTATTTATTTAATTAAACACTACAGTCGCATCTTAATGAGTAGGTAAGTATAATACTTAACAATACACATAAGACCCTGTGCATAGGGTGTTGCGAATAGTTTAATGTATAGTAGGTATCTATAGATATTATACAGTATCTTAAAACTACTATTTATAATTCAGATATTTTAAAATTACAAGGCTTTGAAACGTTTTGTCCTTCAAATAGTCTTCTATTTTGTAGTAGCATTTTTCAATTAAAGCAATTTTTAAATAGTTTTAAACCTTTTTATCTAATCTATTTATTTATTTATTTAATATTTATTGCACAGTAACAAAAATAATGTACAAACGGAAAGCTTAATGCTAGGGCGCATTTTCTACCAGCTACCCGCTGAGTAGGACATTTAAATGTTATGTAGGCAAATATAAATAGTAGAAACTAAAATAATTTTGAAATAAAATAATGTGTGAAAAGTTTTAAAATACTATTATTATGAACACGTTAAATACTATAATCTATAATACATACGTCAAAATAACATTTTTGTATAACACTGCCCGTGCCCCACGGCTTTGCCGGCGTAGTTCCCGTTCACGTTAATTTCTCTTCATAAAAAGTATGTGTTTTTCCAGACTATAAACTATCTATATTCCAAACTTCAACCCAATCCACTCAGACGTAGCAATAAAATGAATCAAGAAACATCAAAATTTTCGCATTTATAATATTAGAAAATGCGTTCAGTTATAAGTATAAAAGTTTATCACTAGTTTAAATTGGTTATATTTTTGGTTTTGGGTGTGTCAATAAAGTGTATCTACATATATATTTATAGCTTTTTTTACGTTAAGGTTAATAAAACTTACTCAATTAGACATTGAAAACAAATCTGTGAAGGTAGGGTCGGTCTTTTAACGTGAATATTCCCTATTTTCACATAAAATGTAGTGGTAGGACTCTTGATAGAGTCCGCCGGGGAGTACCACACCTTTGCTAGTTATTTTACCGCCAAGAAGTAATGTGCATACATTACTGTGTTCCGGTTTGAAGGGCAATGTTTCCAGAGAATTTACAGGGCTTAGAGATATAAGATTTTAGATCTCTGGGTGACGAGCGCAGTGCAGTGCTAGGTAATGATTTGGACTCTTCATGTTCCAATAGCTGCGTGTCACTGTGCTGTTATGTGTCAGGCTTGTTGCTTACCATCAGGCACATATCCTGATCGTCTCGTCACTCTTTATTTAAAAAATAAATTAAAAAAAAGAGACGTCACGAAAAAGTTTGCAAATCTGTGCTCCAGTAATATCGTTCAGTAATTATGTTCAATCCCTTTAATTATCGACACATTATCTAGATATTGACAGTAATATCTTGTACTAGACTCTGTAATTATACTACTGTACTATGTTAAGCTACGGCTGGCCTAGTCGGGAGAACGGCGCCTGCCGATCCGGAGACCCCGGGTTCAAACCCCACACGCACCACTGTATTTTCGAAGTCATGTGCGTAATGCCGCTAACGTAAAACGGTGAAGGAAAACATCGTGAGGAAACCGACATGTACCTAGAATCTTTCGAAGTCATGTGTCATCCACCAACCCGCACTGGGCCAGCGTGGTGGATTACGGCCTTAACGCTCTCCTTGCGAGAGAAGGCCCCGAGTCCCAGCAGTGGGAACATTTAGTGGGCAGTTGATGATTGATGACTCCGTTCGACTCCGATATTTGATAGATACTCGTATCTAGATAATAAAATAAGAGGGTGTGTCGTTACTTCGCTGTGATTCTCTCTTCTGGATCTACAGTAGCCGCAGTTTACTAATAATAATATACTTAAATGTGAAAATTTGGATGTTTGTAGCTCAGTCACGTCGACTGAGACGATGGAATGGATCAAGTTGAAATTCGGAGCACAGAATGTAGTATGGAATGGAACCTTTTTAAAAGAACGGTAACAGCAACTATTCGGGTAAAAATGGGCGCTGTTTGTCCTACTAATCCTACTAATAGTATAAATGTCAATTTATGGATGTTTGTTGCTCAATCACGTCGTAACGTCTGAATGGATCGGGCTGAAATTTGGAACATACGAGTAGATAGATAATAGTCCGGAAGAACACCTTGGCTATCTTTTATCCTGAAAAAATAACTGGAACTATGGGAACGGAAACTACGTAAGTAAAACCGGGGCACTGCTAGTAATATATATGGGATAGTCTCTATGGCCCTGTGACGTCAAATTCCATAAACGTGATATCGTGGGTTCGAACCCCGTTTACACCACTCAGTACTTTTATTTACAACTAGATCTCCGCCCCGGTTTCCCGTGGTACATATATAGCACTCATCGCGATCCCGTACATATCCAACAGTGAAAGAATGACTGAAATCGGTTCAGTATTTCCTGAGAATATCGATTTCAAACAAAAAACCTCTTTAGCTACCTGCTACGCCACCTGTCGGAAATTGTTAGTACCAACTCATATTAAGAAACAAATTTTGCTGTCATGTTAAAGCACGGTACGAAAACTCTCAAAAAGGTATAGTTTCCCCGTTTTTGTTACATTCTTGATTCATGCTCCGCTTAGCCTAAATAGCCTTCGTCGATAAATGGGCTATCCAATAGGAAAATAATCTTTCAATTCGGATCAGTACTTCTCGAGATCCTAGCGTTCAAACAAACAAACTTTTCAGCTTAATATTAGTAGAGATACTTCAATTCGCTCAATACTCATTACTTCAATTTAAACGTAGAACTTTGTCGTCATGATTAATTTTAAAGAAGGAAAAAAATCTTGAGGAAAGTGCAACATTCTCAGAAATGCATCTTGCGAAAACATGTATCATCATGTTTACAATCAATTTATTGATAACAGATATAAGTAATTTAATCAATGTTTAGTGCTAGTGCCCTCTGCTAGTCAGCAGCAGTCTACTTGAGTTCATTAAGCCCGCTCTTCTACCGCCTAACTGAATCGGCTTTCGCTATGGTACTGCGGTCTCTATCATTTCAAGCGGAAAGAAATGAGAGATCAATATCAAAGCTAAGACATTTCTAGTTAGGCGGTAGACCCTCTGGCTGTGTTTTACCTATTAGTAGGTATTCGTAACATTGAAACAAAAGTAGTAACATAGGTGAAAGTTGGAGAAAGTAATTGATATTATTGAGGCATGAATCATTCGTTCAACATTAAATAATTTGGTTATAGATTATAATAATACCACTTTTTGCAGAATCAGCCTGGGAAAGTACATCGAATTTGCCAGTTATTTAGTTTTTTTACAATACAATACAATGTTTTATTGGCCTGTGAAGACTAGGTTATGTAGAGATTAACCCTGCAGTGGTCGCGCTTCTAAATGAGACAGTAGTAGTCGCGCGGACTACAAACGTAGTCCATTTTTTAATTGTGACTAAAAAAATATTTATGCGTATATATTTATTTAACTTCTGAAAATACATTCAGTACAGATTTTTTAACTTGATATTATAAACAAAACTAAATCATAACCTCTGTGGGATACTAAGTGAACAAAAATAAAAATCTTCTTTAAATTGGCACAAAAATCACAAGTTTCACTCTAATTGAGATCACAATAAACCTATTTAGTAAACATTCATTACTTATAATATTTTCTGCGCAGGAAAGACACATTATTTTAGAATGACGCCCACAGATAAACTTTTTGCACGCTGTGCACGACTTTCTGGTGTTTTATTGCGCGCTTTTACACAATCACAATAATGGTAATGACAACGGCGCACTACATTACTCGAAGTCGCCTCTGAGGTCGGTGGTCGTCTCTCTGGGTCCGTAATACTAAGAAAGTATTTTATATTGATTGTAAAGGACCTTGGCAACGTTTTTTTCAATTCTCTTCAGATCCATTGGTTTCATCCAAGCTAGAGACAGGTCGACCAAGAAGTCACGGTGGCAAACACTTTCACAGTTTTTGTTTGCTATATAAATGCATAATGCGTTCAGTGCACTCAAATTTAGTAAGTCGTAAAACACTGTGAAAGGCCATCTTCTAGAGTTTCTCGAAACATTGTACAAAGAACACATTGTGTCCACCAAGTCAACTCCATTTTTTGTCCTATTATAATAAGTAATTATTTCCGGCTTCCGTTTATCTCCAGTAGCGGCGTCAATTGTCGCATCGTTGTGCATGGTTGACATCAATACAACAACTTTATTGGGTTTCGGCACATACGACCCCATTGTACATGGGGGTGGAACCCAAATTTTGACAAAAATGATGGATTTCCTCTTGATAATTGTCATCTTCATCATTAGCTTCATTCAACCACACCTCAATCTGTGCAGCTTCCCTTTCGTCCAATTTTATTCTACAAATATAAAGTTACATGTATTTACATCAACAAAATATAACAAAACAAAGTTAAATTAATGTATTTATGTACATTTATACATAAAATAAACGAAAACAAGAAAAGAGACGATCTTCTTAGCATTCCATGGATTCACCGTGCGGGTGCCGGGTCCATCGTGTGGCAGAGAGAGAAAACCCGAGTAGACCCCGAGACTTGTGACTCGGGCGTAGGTTTAAGGGGCCCTTTCTGACGTACATCAACACTCACCTTCACCACTCGTTTTTTCTCCCTGCCCAGCCAAATCTGATATGAGCCTACTAGTGCAGCTTTAGATACACGTTCTAGTATAGAACTTACAGCACTTCTGGATAAGCCAAGGTCTTTCAGTAGGTTATAGAGAGATTTTGCTGGTATACCTCTCGCTCCCACTTCTACAGCGTATAAACTAACTACATAGCCGTTTTTTGTTAATTCGTTTAGGAGGTCGTAATACTTATTTTGTTTCATCGCGTGGTCTTTAGGTATATTACTTTCCCACGGTACGGTAAGTTCTACAAGGACTATGCGTTTCGTAGCTCTAGAAAAAGGAAAATGTCCGGTCTGGATGACGAAACACCCACATCCTCTGGGATTTTGTAGTGCTTTTCATACGTGTCCATTAAAATAGTCCAATCAGGTGCTGTACCCAGGATTGAGTAAGGCTTGTTCCTGGAGTTTGAAGTTGAGCCTTCTTTACAAAGTTAATTTGTCTGTTGTTTGTCGTCAATCCCTTTTGGGCTCTAGCTACCGAAAGGCTCATGGCTTCACGTATGATTTCAAGTACTCTGTCATGACGCCGTGAGTAATGACCCCATTAAGGAGCACCTTGCATCCCACCAATATGTGCCTTGCTGTACATATCGCCTCTCCACAAGTATAGCAACATTTTTCAGAGGCTTTTCCCCACCTTACCAAGTTACTCTGGTCAGGAGGGTCATTTGGAATGCATTTAGATAAAATTTTAATAAGGCAGGGGACCAGTCATAGATCAAGGTGCGCCATTTTAGAGCTAATGGGATACAGAACTCACCTATGGTTAACCACTCACTTTGCATTTCTAAATTCATAGCGTGCACTTTGTAACCGTCATTTTCGTCTTGTTGTAGAAAGGTTTTTACCATGTCTCGGTCTTTTTTTTTTCTCGCACCCAACCCAGCAGTATTTACTTGTGCACCTGCCATAAATTGTTTATGGAATTGAAGTCTAGATTCCAGGTCTGAAGCAATTTTGTCTTTTGGGAGAGATGTAATTAATCTGTCTTATGACTTTCCCAAAACATGCGTTTTGTAACTCTTAGGTGTTTGTAAAGTTCAGACGGTTTCTTTAGTTTCAGCCCAAAACTATTGTGATCCCTAAAAGAGTAGAGGGATCAGCCGGATGTGCCAATCCGAACCATGACTTCAATATCTTTATGACATTGGCATCTAGCTTTGCCAGGAGAGTTTTACCGATGTCATATACTAGGAAAGGCCAAGTGAAATAATCGAAAAATACTTACGTAATTGGTCGCGCGGACTACCTGTGTAGTCCGCGGTCTTTGCGAACCTATTGTGACACTACCACATGCACCCGGCGCTGGTGCTGCACTGAGCGTGTCTCTCGACTATTCACTTAAAAGTAACTAGCGGCACAAGAAACGATCGCTTACTGTTTCTGAGAAATTTTAGATTTTGTATTAGTGGACTACATATGTAGTCCACGCGACCACTGCAGGGTTAAGTTTTGCACGTAGTTAGTATCACTTCTACCCTATATGGCATACAGACATAGTTATTTATTTAAAGATGAATTAGTTACCTTTTACTTATCTATCATTAAGTCAACATTCAGCATTTAAAACAAAACATTCCACTATTATCATCCAAACACAAAAATAACATCACGTAGTTATTAGATAGTAATAATTCAACTTCAACTCTTGGTTTATGGCTTTTATTGTGGCTTAGCCTCACAATTTCGCCAATGTCAAGTATATCGATTATAGTTCTGTTTATTCTACCGCCAAGCACTAACATGCGAACTTTACGGTGCTCCCTTTAAAAGGGCAATGTTTCAAAGGGCAAAGAGATAGATTTTCTTAAATTATCTCTTCTTACGTTGTTTGTTCGCGATGGATTTCTAATCTACTAACCGATTTTAATATAATTTGCGGTGCAGTGTAATCTAATTTGAAAGATAGTATAGAGTTTATTTCGATTAATGATCTTATATTGATGACAATGTCCGAGCGAAGCCGGAACGCGTTAATCTAAGACTATTCGTACTCAAAGTGTGTTGTGTGTGCTACCATCGAATCGCATCTCCTTGGAATATTAGATTTATTTGACTTGTCGTAATTGTATGTAACGTTTTGCATCGACTTTATTTGGTTCTGTTGATTTATTTGAACTGATAATTGTATAGTTTGACAAATGACATACGTAAAACTGACATTTCGCGTAGTTCTTGTTAGTTTCCCGGGGTAAAATGAACTTAGCGTATGTGTTATTCTAGACAATACCTATACCTTGTAGTGGTAGGACTCCTAGCGGAGTCCGCCTGGGGAAGTACCACACCTTTGCCAGTTATTCTACCGCCAAGCAGTAATGTGAAAACATTACTGTGTTCCGGTTTGAAGGGCAATGTTTCCAGAGAAATTACAGGGCTTAGAGATATAACATCTTACATGTCTGGGTGATGAGCGCAGTGTAGTGCTAGGTAATTATTTGGACTCTTCATGTTCCAATAGCTGCGTGTCACTGTGCTGTTATGTGGCACGCATGTTGCTTACCATCAGGCTTTTACACCATTACCTTTATTACATGTCCTGCTCGTCTCATCACTTCTTATTTTTGTAAGATACCTCTACTTATATTCCAAATTTTACTAGATCTGTTAAGAATATCCGATTGAGCAACAATATTTTTTTATCGGTACATTGTTTCTGAGGCTTAGCCATTTTGAAACATTACAGCCTATATCACCAGTCTCTCTTTATAAGATTAGTATACAAGTATAATGTTCACTCAATATAACAAAATGGTAATATAGAACCTACTTTAAGCTATTTTTATACTTACATACTACGCCGTATCTAAGCCGCTTATCGACGCGTTCCAGATAAAAAATCGGTAGGTTACACAAAAAGTGTACAAATATAATAGTGATATGTACTCAAAATTACGTACAATGTACTACAAGTACTTCCCTTATACATACTGTGGTTACGTTATTCTACGTTAAACCATAAAATGTTCGAAGAGTTAGAGTGGATTTATATAAGTTTTTATTTTAGTACGAAAATTACATACAAGCATTACACATAGTAAAGTATTATCTGAGAAATGCAATCTAAACTTGTCAAAGTCTGATTAAATAGGTATTTTCTAGGTCAGCATGTGTCATCTTCGAGTAAACTGGCGCTTATTATTATTATTATAAGGCGAGATGGTGATCAAACGCGGACCTATGTTGCTAGCTTATCGGTTTTTTTTCGAATTCACCTCAGAGAGTGGGAATATGACATGCGTGATCTAATATCTATCGAAGTGGTCGAATCGTAGCTACAAAAAGCGATATCGTTTCATGGTTGATGTTTCCAAGACACAAACGAATAGATTTGACTCTACTTTTGTGATAAGAGCGTCAAGGCTTTGTTTGGAACGGAATGCCTAAGTGGGTGTTTCGCGATGGTTCCACTCTTTGTGTCTTGAAATTGAGATTGAATCGGTTTATTATTCTAAGAAAACACGCTCCATTGTAGACCGCATCGTTGCTTAACATCAGGCGAGACGGTGGTCAAATGTAAACATTTGAAAAGTAATAAAAAAAAATATATATGATACAAAGAAAAGAATTACAAGATTAAATAATTGCAATGTTCATGTTTTTTTTTTGTTTGTCACAAATCGCTCATAAACAATATTAACATTTTGTTGTAATGATAAAGTAACTTTCGTTGTCATCATTACAAGTCCGTTTCTGCAAAACCTGTCATTTATTGTGTACTCAATAGAAATTCTAAATAGCAAAAGAAATACTTAGAAATGATATTAGAATCTCGTGAGCCATAATCTTTGTATATCTGGATTTAAAAAGGATTTATTTTAATACGACCGAAGCAAAACGTAGTGAGTAAGCATTTTTATTTCTCATACTTTCCATATTTTCTTGGAATTCTGTATTACGAAAAATGATCAGAACGTGAAAAGTGTGCGAAGTGAATTATACTATTTTGCGTAGGCGTATGAAATAAAGTTTAGCTAACTGCGAGTTGAACTGGGTAACTGGGTATGTCTAAAATCCTAAGCAATGAGAAATGTTTTACATTGCGTAGGAGGTATTTAAAAAAATAGAATGTTAGGAATGTAGATTGCAATTGACTATCATTAATTTCTCTTGATTGTCTTGTCATTCTAAATAATAAAATAAAATCATGTTGAAACACATTCATCAAACATCATAAAACGAAAATTGAGTCCATATTGAATCATTACATGAATCATAGATGTGTTATTTAATCAAGCATCGGCTTCCTGACCTACACCGGTAACTGTAACTGTATATGAACTTTCACTGCAGAGGCTTGTACGCCACATATCATCATCATTATCCATCAATACAAAAATAAATAATAACAGTCACACACAGCCAAAAAAATTATAAGTTTTTGGGCAAAATCGAGGTATATAAGTTTTTAAAGTTTGTGACTTCAAACGAAGCCAAAAAGACAAAATTAAACTTAAACCATGTATTGCGTAGGTTAATTTTAAAACATACAAACAATTTAATTCAGATTCAGATCATTTATTAGCCTATACCACAATTTTGATAACACAGAGCATGTCTTTACTACATGTGGAAAAATTATTTTTATTAATAAATAATAATCAGTACACGTACTAGAAACGAATAATATACCTAACTGGAAATTATATCCTAATAATTATTTAAACAGGTGATGATGATCCATATACAACAATTATTGAGGCTCGACGAAAATGAATGAGGTTAATTATTTATTGCATTAATTTTCGTTAGGTGGGTTGGCCTTTATTTTTGTCAACTTTGAAACGTGAAGTTAATTGAAATGTTATATTAGTTTTGTCAATTTTAATGATATTTTATTTGATTATTAGGTCACAATAAAAAATTGCTATATTTTAAATACTAAACATTCTTCTCAGGCAATCGAGTAATTTTTTTTTTTAACCATAATAGGTTCGCACTTGACCACCATCTCGCCTGATGTTAAGCGATGATGAGATCTACGATGGAGCGTGCTTACCTAGAAAAAACTGATTCACTCTCGATTTGAAGACACCAAGATTGTAACCATCAGGGAAACCCCATTCAGGCAACGCATTCCACAACTTAGACGTTCTTATCACAAACGTGGAGTCAAATCTCTTCGTTCGTGTTTTTGGAACATCAACCATGAAACGATGCCGCCCTTTTGTGCAACGAGAAGTCCGATAGAAGAAAGTAATAACGAACAGATCCGGTTGTATCGCAAAAAAAAAGAAGTGCTCACTCACACATGCAAAGAATTCATTATACCCAGTGATGCGGTCGCCGTCAAAGATCATTAAAATGACTAATGATAATGACACAAATTTAATCGTATGATGAACTAATTCCTACTGTTTTACAAAACTTGGCATAAACTTATTTTTTCTCTTTGAGTTCATTTGACGTCTCAAACATTGAAAATGTTTGCAGCGCTCACAGAGCTTTGCTCGAGTTTTTTTGACATAAAAACGTCTATTAAACAGATGAACGCCGGCTGCATGCACGAAAAAGTGTCCCGTTATGTTCCGTTATGTCCCGTTACGCTCATTTTACGCTTGCTCCGCATCTATCAATGTTTTGTTATGACGTTGTCACGTTAAACTATCGTCCGTAAACCAACCGACTTTACAGACAATCAATTTTTTGCTTTACACCAGAATTCTTTCATTGTTACTCAATTGTCCGAGGAGAATTTTAAGTAAGTATTGTAAACATATAGCCTTTTATTATGATGTGACAATAAAATAAAATGTCAATAAGACTGTCAAAAAAGTTGCATTTCAATTGAAATTATTATGTTTTAAAATTGGCAAAGATATAGGTCATGTTTTGACATTTGTCATCACGACGTAATTGGCGTGTTAATAAAAAAATTTTGGCTTTGACTTTAATTTGGCAAGGTTTCGGCTAGCGTAAACCTTAACTGAATGTTGGAACGGCAGTTAGTTTATTGTGTCGGCAGAGAAAAATTGTACTTTAAAAATGTATCTTTTAAAAGTACTTATTCTGTCTTTGTTTGTTCATCTAAGTCCGTGTTATCGTAACTTTTGTGAATCTAAAGTTTTTTTTTTTTCAGTAATCAATGTATCAATCAATGTAAATTAATATATGTCTGTTTTAGTAGCGTAAACTGTAAAACGTACAAAACAATACAAAACACATTATGAGCACAAAAAAAAGACGTAATGCCCGAGCTATACGAGGCTAATTATGCAAGCAAGTAACTAACGCTAAGCAACGCTAGTCTTCTCTCCACGAAGCTAGTAGTACTAGCTTGCTGGCTTACTATCACTAGCTTATTATCCTAGCTTGAAAAACTAACCTCGTGTAGCTCGGGCTTATGAGACAAACAGAGCCGATGATTATTTTATTTTATCACGGTTGCTCATAACACTACAACATACATATGTATGTATTATTTATCTTTAACTATGGGATAAAGATAAATAATACCTACATATATATAGTACCGTGGTTATATGATGCTAGATGGTGTCACGTATGAATATGACTTAAACAAAGAAAATAAAATCAAAGTAGATATTTCTCAAAACAAAAACTGCAAAGCGGTGATTTGGTGATACAGACATGAAACTACTTCCAAGGAAAAAGGCAAATAACGTGCAAAAAGTAGATATCACACGTAATTATGCATGAGTCAGTGGAATTATGAGTGAGGTGACTGACTGCTGTGTTGCCTACAGGTGGTAGATAAGTACAGTTAAGTTATTATCTTAGTTTCGAGAATTGCAAGTTTCCTTTATTCTGTTGAGAAATACTTCGTCATCTTCGTAAATCATAATTACACAATATTCTAGTCCATTGCTTTATTTGATTACTAAGGTGATCTAGTAGCGAGAATGTTTGCTTTTACAAACGAGAGGTTGCATGTTTGAACCCCTCTTTTACCTCTGACTATTACCCCAAATCTAGATTTACAACATTATTAACAACACTGGCTGTAACAACGAATGAAAATATTGTGAGGAAATTGGTATGTTCTTGTCCGAACATAAAGTAGGTTGCTTACACTTTTACATTTAAATATATGCGCGTATGAATAATTTTCTAGTGTGATTTGTGTTTGTAACTTCAAATAAATATATTTTCACTAAATGAAAATCCAAGTAGGCATATCTTCTCAATTATGTAGGTAAGAAAAAAAAGTTAAACAAATATAGACTCAATCTTTTAGAATTTAGATTTAAGATCAACAGGAAGACGCGAGAGCTCTACCGGTGGGCTCACGCCTCATCTGCTACGTAAACAAATGTATTTTTTTAATTTTTGTCCTTTTGTCAGTCTGTTTGTTTCGGCTGATATATGAAACGGTTGAACCGGTTTTAAACTAGACTTTCATTGGCGAATAGTTAGATGTTATAAGAAGTAACTGTGGCTACATTTAATTTTGAAACATAAAAAGATCTGTGATAACAAAATTGAAAACAATGTTGAACAGGCTATGCAAAATATATAATATAACATAACGAGGTTCATCAAGTCAGCTAGTTTAAAAAAATAGATAATATTTCATACTAGATATACAAATGACCACGAGTCGAGTCGATGGTCTCATATTTATAACTAGCTGAACCCGCTACTTCGTTCGCGTAAGCAGATGTTACTAACTTATACATTAGTTGGAAGTATCGTACGTCAAATATTTGGATAAGTAGTCATTGAAAACCCTTTGAGTTTGAGTGAATTTTGTTTTCCACACAAAATATATTTAATTTTATCATCTTTATTTTTTCTTTTTTAAACAGTATCAAACATACTTAGTAATGTTTCATAGTATCGAACATAGCCGCAAGTGTTAAGTTTGTAGGATTTTATAGGATACATTATGAAAAGTCTGAAGCGAATGTTCATGATCTGATACCTACTTATCTCTTTTATCCGCAAGCTGTTTTCTAGCTGTTACCCGCGAATTCGCCCGCGTAAAATTTTGAACGAAGCCTGTGTGGAATAAAATGATTAAGACTTTGAGTTTTAATGATATTCAAGCAAGTTGAACCCATAAATCTAAGCCAAGTCTTAGTGAAATGTTAATGTATGAATTTAATTGTAGGTAACACAGAAAAAAATCCAAGAACGAAAGAATCCAAATTCGGCATCATAATCCTTTAGCAGCAAAAACTTATTAGTACAATTTAGAATACCAGTAACGCCACCTAGTGATGAAAGAAAAATACATACCACAATAACAAAACATCGATTTAAATGGGGCTTTAGTGCTTTTAGATTTAAACTGGCATTAGCGCCGTCTAATGAGAATATTATGTTGCTTGCTATTTTGATTGTGAACGCAAATCACCTATATTATCTACGCCAAAACGGGTGCATCAATTTTTCATTTTAGGCTTTTACCTTACCATCACATCAAGTTCCTTACGAAAATGTATGCTTATATTAATATGGAGTTAAATGAAAATATAGACTTATTAGCCCATGTGAAATTTTAGACTGTTGTGCCGTTTTGACGTGATAGTTAATATTTGTTTCCTTAGGGCCCATGCTTCTTTTCAGGTTGATAGGTAATACATAAATGTGGTATTTCAGACTATACGTTATCTCTGTTTCAATTTTCTACCAAATTTGATTAGTCTTTCCGACGTCACAATAACCTTATAAGTAACCGATTTGCTATTTCTGAGTTTAAACTACGTCTGTTTCGAATTCCTTCAAAATATGTTCAGCCGGTCCAACGTTGTCCTGTAATTATTATGAATGTCACTGTTTGGATGTTTGTTACTTAATCATGGCGGAACGTTTCAAGTGATCGGGTTGAATTTTGAAATAGAATTAGATTATAGTCTGGCAGAACACATAGGCTAAACATTGCCTATGTATATAAGTACCCTATGTATTACTTAAGCTAAACCAAGAATGTGTCTTTAATTTTAACTCGATACATTCAGCCGTTCCAACGTAATTGAGCAGTAAAATTGAAACATTGACATAATTATGTAATATTAGAAAAGCATAGGATTTAACAACAATTTAGAAAAATAAACGGGTCAAATGCAAATGGTACTCGCGCGAAGGGTTCTGAACCATTAGCAAATAAACGGATTTTATTGTATGGGAGCCCCGTGAATAATTTATTTTATTTTAATTAATTACTTTTAAAGAGAACATAAAACTAAATATTATGTGAATAGTTAAAGGGTCTACCTGTGACAGGTACGTTATTATTAGTATCGAGCAAGACACGGTAAAAAGCATGTTTGTTGTATGGGTGCACCTCTTAAATATTTATTTTATTTTTAGTATTTATTGTTAAAGCGGCAATAGAAATACATCATCTGCGAAATTTTCAACTGTCTAG
This sequence comes from Ectropis grisescens, assembly GCA_017562165.1. Classification (NCBI taxonomy): domain Eukaryota; kingdom Metazoa; phylum Arthropoda; class Insecta; order Lepidoptera; family Geometridae; genus Ectropis; species Ectropis grisescens. Next base: position 25,829,021 of record CM029781.1, on the reverse strand, counting down.
CTATCACCGTTCTTGAGATACAGCCTGGTGACAGTCGGACGGACGGACGGACGGATAGCGAAGTCTCAGTAATAGGGTCCCGTTTTTACCCTTTGTACAGAACCCTAACAACGGTCTGCTTCGGTCACCGAAGCTTGTTGAACACTACCTTTAAATTTTAAACAGTATTTGGATTGAAATAATACGTTTTCTAATAAGTTACGGCTGGTCTAGTAAGTTACAGCTGACCTAGTCGGGAGAACGCCGACTGTCGATCCGGAGACCCAGGGTTCAAACCCACGCGTACCACTATCTTTTCAGAGTCATGTTCGTAATGCCGGTAATTAAAACGGTGAAGAAAACACTGTGAGGAAACCGAAATCTACCTATAATCTAAGTTCTAAGTCATATGTCATCCACCAACCGACACTGGGCCAGCGTGATGGATTATAACCTTGTCTCTCTCCTTGCGAGAGAAGGCCCCGACGCCCAGCAGAGGGAACATTTAATGGGTTGTTTAGGCTGCTACTTATTATGCTGATATGTTTTCTCCAAAATAACAAAAATCTACTTCAGTGATAGGTAATTTAATTCTGTCATTCGACTAAATTTTATAAGAAGCTATGACTATGTCGTAACAGATAGATCTAATTTTATTTTAGCTGATTTTAGCTTTTGTTGATATTTGAAAACTACCTCCCTGTTTTCGATATCTAAGATCACCTCTGAAGTATTTTCTACCAAACAAAAAGGAATTATCAAAATCAACTAACAATTAGCGAAGTTATCGTGTAAAATAAAACCAAATAAAAAACATGCAACCCGATTGAAAACATCCTCCTTGTTTGAAGTCGATTAAAACCGAATGATGTTTGTTTTTCCACACAAAATATATCTTTGACAATTATTTTGTCATCCAAGACGACGCGACGCGATCACGTGGGCACTTTCTAGAATCTAGATATTCTGTGGATAGTCTGATACACAGAATACTTAGAAGTTAGTATGTTCCGAACGCGCCGCGCGTGTCGTTATTATTTAATGTTTGGGTAATTTCCGAACCACCAGACCGATACTATTCAAATTTTGACGGGACAATGTAAAAAATATGTTATTTCTAACAAAAAAAGAATTAATGAAATTAAACAACGCAAACATGAGTTACAACCAAATACACATTCTGACTTTCACCCCCTCCCGCAAGAAAACCACTCAGAATTTGGGGATCAAAAGTAGCCTACAGCAATGTCCTTAGTATAAACTAAAATCATGCCAAGTTTCAGCTGAATTGAATCAGTAGTTTCGGCGTGATGCGTGATCTCTATACAGAAAGACAGACAGACAGACAGACAGACAGACAGACAGACAGACAGACAGACAGACATGAAATGAAAAAAAAAATGCAGTTTCGCCATCAGTATCGACTATGGAGTGCCCCAAAAAAAAAATTTTCAAAATATCTTCAATGTACAGAATTCGACCCGTTACAGTTTTATTATAAGTATAGATTGAAGTGTAATAATCGTAGGTCTAAGTAGGTCTAATATTTATAAACACTGGTATAAAACACTATTACATCATTAAATCAGAGGAGTTATAAGTGCTTAGAGATATTTGCAATACTTTTTCCTCCTGAGTGGGAATTTGGTGGGGCGAAGTGGCATTGTTAGCAGTCTGTTCGCCGGAAGTGCGTGATACGGCTTTGCTCCTCTCATGTACCATTACTTTATTATTATCTTACACAATAGCTGTAGCTGTTTCATTTAACTCCATTCTGTGTTAGCAAGCAGTGCAGTGATTTATAACTTTAACATATTTTGTTCGTGTAACTGTGTCGTATCGATTTTATTGGCATTTGTTATATTTTGGTGGATTGTTTTAAAGTGAAATTTAGTTTGTATTGAGTGACATTGATAATCATGGTGTGCTTTTGTGTGAGTATCATGGTTTATTATCCATAAAATGTGGACAATCTTTTGACCTTTAATTTAGACCATTCAAATTTAATTTAATATATTTTCTTTGTAATAGTGTCATATAACTTTTATTACCCGACTGCGAGATGGGTTTTTGAAGAATTGTTTGTTTGAATATTTTTAATTGTTGTGTTTTAAAGTGGAATTTAGTTGTCGTAAATTATGTGGCATTAGTGAAAACATGATGTAATTTACTACAAGTATCATGTTTATTATAGATAGATATAGTTTTATAGTTCCAAGCCAAATTGCCTGGTTTTAAATCTGCCTTGTTGTCTAAGATGGAGCGTGATTATCTAGAAAAAAACGTTTAGGTACTCTTAACTGAAAGACATCAATGCTATAAATACTAAATAAATAAATATTGATGGACATTTCACATACAACACCATCTAGCTCTAAGCTAAGCGAACCTTGTACTATGAGGGCTGATATAATACTTAGGTATATTTATTATACATAGCCATATCCAACATAAACAGCCCACTACATGTTCCCACTGCTGGGATTCGGGGTCTTATCTCGCAAGGAGAGAGTCAAGACCATAATCCACCACGCAAGCCCAGTGTAGGTTGGTGTATGACATATGACTTCGAAAGATTCTAGGTACGTGTGCACGTGTAGTGTGGAGGAAACCTCCTCACGATGTTTTAAGGCCGTATCCCGAACAAATGACCTTGAGTATTTCTTATCTCATCCCACACCGCAAGAAATAACAAGAGAGAAACAATAAGATTTGTCGCTGTTTGACGCTCAAATTTTAGAATAAACAGTTAACAAAATTAGATTTTGGTCTTTTGAAAAAAATATTTCTACCAAAATGTTCATAATGGAATTGCTTATCCGTTGGTGAAGTACAAAGGTTTTCAAGTAAATACATGATATTTATATTTATTTCTATTTTTCACGGTTTTTTGGGAGGAGATTTTTCAAACAAAACAAATTCATTAAAAAACAAGAAACTACCATTTTGAAGCCAAGAAATTGTAAAAATTTAATTAATTATTTACCGGTTGATGTTTGTGTAGGCTAATATGTAGATAACTCTGAAAACTGGACAAAACACTCGTTTTGCTGGGGGGACGCATCTTAAGTTAGCTTTTGCATGACTTTGAAAAGACAATGGTCCGCGTGGTTTTGTACCCGGGGTCTCCGGATCGGCAGCCACCGTTCTCCCGATTAGACCAGCCGTAACTTACTTGAACATACCCAGGCAGAGTACAAATATTTGTATTCGTCACACAAATATTTGCACTGGGTGGGGATCGAACCCACGACCCAAGGCTTCGCAAGCAGACCCAACCATGCCAACAGGCCAGCCGATGTTAATATTAATATCTTAACGTTAATGCTCTAGAGTAAATAAACCAAGCTAATTTACATTCATTGCAGGTTTTTGCCTCCTTTTCTTACAAGGAAAGAGTCAAGGCTGTAATGCACTACGTCGGCTAAGTGTGGATTTATGAATGTCATAATATCTCGAAAATATTTTAAAACGCTTACCTTGCAATGTTTTCCTTCTCTCCAAAAACAAGTAGTACTGGTGCTGGTAGACTGGTACTAATATACTGGTATACTTAAAAAATACTCAGAAGGTATGGGTTAGGTGGTGGATAATGGGTGGGATTTGAACCTATATAAGTCAGCGTTCTGACTAAAATGTTGTCATGATACTTAAAAAGCATTAAATCAGCCATTAATCATTTGGCTCCCCATAATAATACAACCTTTGGTAGTTTGGGATTAGTTAATGTTATGTGAGAAATATCCAACAATAAAGGCATTTTAATTATTAAGCCAACTAAAAGCATTACTCATTACAAACACCACATGCAAATTAAGCATACACCCAGACATACACTTACTCGCACATAAAAACATCAAAAACATACACACACTACCTAACCACCTTTTAACAAAAAAACTTTAATTTGTTTATTTTCTTCTAAATCTTATTTAATGAGAATGCTACTCATACATTAGTATTACTGTAGAGAAGTGTAGTTTCCTACCAGGCACTACAGATACAAGACTGCGTCATACTTAGGTATTTCGTAAGAGTAGTTTTTGGAAGAATAAATATTTGGAAGTATTGTGATTTCGGTTTTTGATTTGATAAGAAAAAACATTATTTTCTAAGTAGTTAACAATAATTATTAACGTGGGAACTATCAATGTGCGGTAGTGCTGGCAGCATTGTAACTGGCTTCTATACTCGTAGTATCTTTAGACTTTAATCAATCTACAAATAATCCAGATGCGTTTGCTGTTCTTATTTATGTTAATTATTAAGTACTAGCGACCCATTCCGGCTTCGCTCGGATAATAACCTAGAATACCTAGATACCAACTGCAGCGCCATTTGCCGGGCTGATTTGTAAATTTAAACCATCCAAGGTCGTTATTGTTTTTAAACTTTCGTGATTTGAACACATAATGTTTGTAATGTACAGGACTTAATCACGATTTAATTCATTGTTTCAATACCTCGACGTTTCGGCAGCGTTACAACCGCCGTGGTCACGAGAAGACTTCTCGTGAACGTCGAGGTATTTAAACAATGAATTAAATCGTGATGAAGTCCTGTACATTATAAACTTTATCCAAGGCCCTACCCAAACGTATACAAAAAAATCATTCAAATCGGTCGAGCCGTTTAGTAGGAGTTTACTTACAACGACAAGTGGCATTGATTTTTATATAAATAATACATAGATGTAGCGTTCATTCATTCATAATTTAAGAGCGACGCTCTTGTCGGTGGAGTTCTTTCCATGTACTTCTACACTCTGCCTTCTCCTTGACTTCCTGATACGACACTACATTTATCTTCTCCTTCACTTGGTTCATGTAACTTCTCCTAGGTCTGATGTAGCGTGGTGTATCATCATAGTTTTTTTAAATAAAAAATTCCATAAAAAAAATGAAAATAAAAAAACCGATTAAGAAGATGAAGGAAATTACGATCACATATCACTAATTGACATTATTTGTATCTTCTAAGACCTATATTTTTTAATGCGTATTTAATTGAGCAATTAAAATTTTGGATCTGTCTAACTTGATGTTATAAAGTTGAAATGGAATATTACACGTAGTCTATTGCGCTCATGGGTAATGCTGTCAGGACGATAAAAGACAGAGAGAGGTGACATGTAGGGCAACTCATATGCTTTTTACCAAAGAAATAAAAAAGAGGTAAAAATTTCAAAGGGTTGCATTTTGTTGACTATTTTTTTGTTTATAAGGCTTTTTCATAACTTAACTCCATTTAAAAAAAATTAAGTATAAGTTTCCAATTTTTTTCTGTATTACTGTTTTCGTACCACATTCATGGTGACCGCACGCGATTAATCGCAATAGGATTAATTGCTCTGGTGGTTATGCAGATAATTTTGACTTTTCCTGCTTTAAACATACGGTTGAATATCAAATTTGGTAGTACAAATTCGCAAAAATTTTGCACACCACATTACTTTGATTTGCCATGATTCTAACCTATTCAAGTTTACCTAGGTTTGATTTTTTTTTAAATAATTTTATTTATAATTATTAAATCAAAAAAATATTAGGAGTATTTATGCAAAACTCAAATAATCCACCGGATGTAACAGATTAACAGAATAAAGTAGTTTTTATACACATTCTGATTCAGTGTTTCCTCACTGATAAGAATTCGATTAGACCCGTTATCGACAGTCGTCATAATGGTAGGGATATGTTATCACGATAACAGCTATTACACTGTGTGTGGATTATTTAGGCCAGCAGAATTGACCAGGATCGCTCTCTGGAGGGACGTCGTGTCCTACTTAGTGCTGTTGACGTTTCAATTGTCATTCAACTGTTTTTATTACGAAGTGTCATTACCGTGGAAAAGGAGCGCGGGAAAATGGTAATTGTCAATTGTTTTTTTTAAAACGTGCCTTGGAATATAGTTAATTGCCTTTTTTTGCATTACTTATTTTTATTGCTGTGTCTTTTTTCTTTCTTGTATTGTTTGTTGCTTGTTAATCTTAGAGAATAAATAAATAACTCTAAGTTGTAAGTGTTATTGATAGATTCAGTATATGACGAATGCACAAACGTTTATCGGCAAGTGACTAAATGTTTATTGGACAAAGAAAAAAGTATAAGAGAAATATTTGAATTACTGTTACACTCTGGTCTATAGAAACACTTAAACAATCATTCGGTTTCAAATAAACTCTGAAGTTGTAGTGGTCTAATGAAAAAGACATCTAATTTATAAATTGTGAAGTGAGGCCGTTTGAATCCTACCTGCACTTCAAAATATTGCATGTGCAAATGTAGGCACAAATTTACTAAAACTACTTAACAGTAAAAGAAACGAGCACATTCTCTAAACGAGATTTTTCGATTCTATTTGATATCCGACCTGTATTTTGCCTTTGTGGTGGATTACAGCCTTGAGTTATCTCTTGGTATAAGAAGGCCCGAGTCACATCAGAGTGAACATGTAGCCTATGCATAGCCAAAAGCATATTACTGCTTAATACTACAAATTCTGATAGAAATACCCAAGTGCTCAGTAATTCAGACACGTAGGAATATTATTTTTGAGTTTGAGTCTACAATCAATAGTGAACCCAATTGAAACACAAACGTGCCTAGAAATTAAACGTAGCATAAATTTAAAATTATCTGAAATATGCAGTTCAATAGTGTAATTAATGCATTTGCTATAACTAAATATCCTGCAAACCATACTGATATTATGAAGATGAAAGTTATGTGTTTGCGTGTATGTCTGTTCTCAAGTACCTATATCTGCAAAACAGATTTGAAACAGCAAAACGGATTTGAATGAAATCGTATATATACGTACACGTATGTACGTACATTGATTCCCTGGATAAACACGGAGGTTTATTTTTATACCGTTTAAGGTTTTTAAGCTGCACCGTAAGACGCATCTATTTGATTGTAAACACAATTTTTTAAAATATTATTCATTTGACCCTTAAACCGTGCTCTGAATCGTTTACAGAACAAATTAAAACAAGCTTCGGGAAACATTTTTTGAACAGAAAATTTCGTCGTTGTGAATAAAATGAACAACTGTTAGGTATAAATGCTTGAAATTAAAGGTCGATCTTAATAGTTTTTTATCTCTATTGATTATCAAAATGCATGTTTTAAGAATTATCGGGCACATTGAATCATCAGTATTTCAGTCATAAACGTTGTTTATTAGTCTAGTTGTGTACCACGATCTTACTTGACAACGTGGTATAATAATAATTTTCTTTGTGACGAGGATTTTGATGCAAATGAAATTTCTTTAATCCACTAAATGGTGGAAGAAATTTATACGTTTGTAGAAAAAAAACAAGCACGGAAAAATCGTCAGTTATGTCATCATATACTAATCTTGTAAATGTGATAGTTTAGATGTTAATTTCTCAATTACGTTGCTGTCTGAATGGATTAGGTTAAAATTACATACAACAATATAAAATACAAATCATTTTATGAAATAGAATAAAGTCTGGAATAGAAAATATGCTAGTTTACTACGGGGAAATAAGGAAATGGGTTGACTACAAGGTTATTCCTACAAGCGATGTTTATAAAAACTCTGACACTGCTAGTTTATTTTAAATCAATACCTTAATTTACAAAACGAATAACTCCATAGTAGCAAATTTCACAGGGGTCACACTATATCACAACTAAAATCTATTGGGTAACTGGTTTTTCGTTATTTTTAGTGTTTATTAGTTAATAAGAAATACAATTTCCAAAGGGATCTTTGTTTTTTTCTTTTGATGTTTTAATTTTTTTTTATATAAAGTTTTTAGTGGTCCCTGTGAAGTTTGCTACTATGGAGTTATTCGTTTTGTAAATTAAGGTATCGAAATGTTATTTTTTTTTTTCAAAATTATAATTTGTAGCAAAAAATAAAAATATTGATGACATTTACTTGTGAAAAAAAATCGTATATTAAATAACAGTAGTCGTTCAAATAATAACAGATAAGCCCGACCTTACTTTGCTAGAATTAGGTCTATCTCATGTTAATTGATGACCTTAATTTTTCAAGTGCATTCTGTTGCTATTTCTAGATGACTCTAGATCAGCACTAGTCGTAAACCTAACGAGTCCATCAAAGTCCATTCTAAATTATAAGTGGTTTGATATTTTATGATTATTTTGTATTAGAAGTATGTATTAAAATTACATTTTTCTATGTAATTTCAATACTTAGCAGTGCCCGTGGTTTTTTGACACGCGTAGTTTTTTTTAAATAAAAAGTTACGAGACGAGCTTGACATGTGTCTGATGGTAAGCAACATGCCTGCCACATAACAGCACAGTGACACGCAGCTATTGGAACATGAAGAGTCCAAATCATTACCTAGCACTGTACTGCGCTCGTCACCCAGAGATCTAAGATGTTATATGTAGTTCTTGTTCTTGTAATATTCACGATAGTTTCTGTTCCAAATTCAAACTTGATCCATTCATCCGTTCCAATGTGATTGAGCAATAAAAATCCAACCTTTCGCATTTGTAATATGAGTACGTAGAATGTGGCTTCTATAAAATAGGTTTTGCTGTTTTTTTTCTGGGCAGAGCCTTTATTAACAAAACTAAAATACAATGAGAACTACATACACTACACTACAAACCTAACTAACTACTTACACTAAGCACACCTGAATTATCCATAGACCACTGTAGGTCTATAGATAATCAAGATGTTTTGCTTAGTTTGTGCTAGTTAGTGACATTGTGTAAAATGTATCACATAATTATTTATTTTTATGTAAATACTTTAACTATTAGTATTTATATCACTTATTTAAATTGTTTAATTAAAATTATTTTAAATAAAGCAAAAAAACGTAAGTAAATATTTTTCCGACTCTACATGAGTGAAATTAAGGAGATGGTGACAAAGCCAGAGATTGTTTTTGGACAGAATAAAAACTACACGAAGCTACGTCAATGACTATTTGAGCTTTTTCCATAACCACTAGGAACCAATAAGAACTATAACCAATAAGGAAAACAATTAACAGCTTTTAATTATTTTTTTTCAATCCAAGTATTTTTTGTAAAGCACAGCTCTTTTTGCAACTGCTGGTTACTTAACCAAACTAATAATTACCAGGTATTTAAAATTAGTTCCATTTTGCGGAAGGATGTTGACAAGTTTTCGGAATTGCTTTTATTTTGAAGATTGTCGCTGGTTTACAAGAACAACATATAATATTTTGTTTAAAAAATATTAGTATTTTCGATGAGTAAATATAAACATTAATAAAGTCATGTTGAATTTTCCCTCTAAAACACTTACTTGACAATTTGACAAGTGACAAACGTATGTCTGTGTCCAGTTTATGCGTTTCCTTAATAATTACTTGAATACATATAATCAAAATCGTCGTCGCTAAGATCGCAAACTATAATAAAAAATCAGAATAGTAAACGGTATAGACCATGGGTATAGGCAGTCTTCGACAGCGTGTTTTGCGGTTAGTGACGTAATAAGTCATATCGGTGTTTCCAGTCACGTGACAGCAGATTAAAAATATAGCATTTAAAATCATTTATATACATTTATTACGTAATATAAAATTTTAGAAATGTGATTTTCGATGTCTATCTATCTTTTTTAATACAAACTATCATAAAATTAACACTATGTATTAATTTGTGGTTAGTGTTAACATCCTATATTTCTGATATATCTGACATGTACGCATAGTATGTAATAAACTAGTACGATTATGCTTTATTTCCAGAGATAAAAAGTAGCCAATGTAGTATTCCAGACTTCATTTAAGTACCAAATTTAATCTAAATACATTCCATAGTATTTGCTTAACAGATATATAATCATCCATAGGACAAAGATAATTAAGAGAATTTATGATAATGTTACTGTAATCATATGAGTATATTAATCGGATGTAAAAGTTTAGTTTTTTTTTCGGAATCAAATTGTAAAAACAAAACGTATATACAAAACCAAAAAACAAACGATAACTCATAAATTTGCAACTTACATAGATTCTTGTCTCGAGTAGCCAATAGCCTAATAATTCCCAAAAATGTAGAGTTTCTTAGGCTTTCTTTTATTTTCACATCGAATTTTATAAGTATTGTACCGTTTTGTTTTAGTAGGGAAAAATCGTACACGTAAGTATCTCATTTTAGTCAATTTTATCCGCAAGTTTGTATGTAGCATAGAAATTATTTTAAGATCGACTTGACAATGCAATGTATTATTAATTTATCTGAGTGAAACAATAGCTTTAAATAGATTTCAAACCAATGATTGTTCTCCCATTGTATTCTTACTTATTTTTAGACAATATAATAACATTATTACGTGACATGTGCACACATATTATACCATTCTTTAAATTACTCTATTAGGGAACGGCTTAAAATACGTAGCCGACAATAATGGAGGTAAATTAATACTATTTTACTTTACACGTGGTTAGTAAAAATGATTCGTCTAATGTGTTGCTAAGCACAAAATTGGATTACAGCAGGCCAATTCAAATAATTTAATATCTCAAATTTTCACGAAAGCCCCAGCCAGGGAGGTTTTATTGCCAAAGTTTGTAAAAAATAATGTTTTTTGTCCGTTCTGATCGCTCAAAAAGCCTTAATTATCATTTCAAAACCTACAAATCGTATAGTTAGTCCCCTAGCGGAAAACTAAGACGTTGGATGCAACATCACTGAATAGCGTATAATATTCCTTCGCAAAAAGTCATAAGAAATACTTTGTTGGGCAAATGTTCAGTCACTTATTTTACAGTTTGAGCAAAATTAAACCTTCAGATTATCGTAAGCTGGACTGTAAAATTCATTTTATAACCGTGGTAATAGAGTATGTGTAGAAATAGATTAGTTTTTAAAGGATTAACCGATTATAAACCACTATTTCAAACTTTATCTAGCCTCTATTATTTTCAATTCGAGCTAAGTGTTTATTTTCCGGAATTCTTATCACACGCTGCGCAATCATACCTACGATAATATAAGAAATATTAATTCAAGGAATTTTAGTTCATAATGCCTAATAATAGACGATTTTAATAGTATGCATGTATATTTTAAGCAATCCTACCAATATTGTAAATAGGTACGAAAGTTGGATGTTTGTATGACTGTTGCTCAATCACGTCGAAACGTTTGGACAGATCGGGTTTAAATTTGGAACACAGTTGGGTATATTTTGGAATAGCACTTAGATCACTTTTTATAATGGGAAAGGAACGGGTACGATACTGGGTAAAACCGCGGGGCACGGGTAATACAAAAAAAACTGTTTAAAATCCGTGTAGTGGTAGGACTCCTAGCAGAGTCCGCCTGGGGAAGTACCAAATTTTTGTCACTTATTCTACCGCCAAGCAGTAATGTGCAAACATTACTGTGTTCCGGTTTGAAGGACAATGATTCCAGAGAAATTACAGGGCTTAGAGATATAACATCTTAGATCTATGATAGGTAATGATTTGGACTCTTCATGTTCGAATAGCTGCGTGTCACTGTGCTGTTATGTGGCAGGCATGTTGCTTACCATCAGGCACATGTCCTGCTCGTCTCGTCAATCTTTATAAAAAAAAGTCTCAATACCAGTGGTGGTCTAGGCGCATTCAATTTGAAAATTCATGGGGTAGGTTCGAATCCCACCTAAAAATTCAACTTCAAATCCCACCCAAAAGCATACAATCACAAACATAAGTATATACACAAAGTTTTTGATAAATATCTTCTGAATAAGACCCAATATAACCCAAGATCTTCTCTCATGAAGTAGATACTGTAAAATCCAAGCTAATTGTAGATCAATATTTGGATTTTCCAATCAAATTGATGGAACATACAAGAAAGTACATTGAAGGTGTGAATAATTTCCTGTTACTCATCAAATAATACCTACAGCAATTAAAATGTAAAGTAAACAAAGGCAAGTTCTAAATGACCGTGGCCGTGAATAACTGGAGTGAATCAGTGCTGCGGAAATTGATAAGGAACGACAACAGTTAAATAAAAACTGAATTGCTGAATTTGCCGCGATAAAAGCAACCATGATTGTTAATTTTGTCATTGAGTGCAAAGTTGGTAGGTCATCATACATTATAAAATGTTTACGTTTAGATGTTAGGTAGTTATTAAAGTGGAAACTGCAGATTGATAAAGAGATGGTTTGAAAATCTCAATACCTACATGAAAGATAGCTTGGATATCGTAACTTGGAGAAAACTATGTCAAATGCCTTATAGGTTTGTAATAATGATGATGTGGCATTATAGATATAATTATATAATTACAACCAGGAGAAGTCTTTTCATCCTCTCCGTTATTTCGTTTGACTGCACCCTTTTATTATCTGACTATGAAATTATAATTGATATTATAGGAAAATAAAACACCGTAGCAAAGTATAAATTAATAAAACTAAGCAGAAATCTATGTGAATTAGACGCTCATTTGTAAACATCAAACTAAACACGATAGGCATTATGTTCTAGCCAGAGGCTCGGCGATGAACTAAATTCCAAATACATAAATATTTGGTTAATTTGTCTGTTATGCCTGTTCTGTGTTAACTTCCATTAAAAATTTACTTGTTCGTGTATATTGAACAGCATAATTTTCTCATTCCAGAGTAAATTTTTTGGCTCCAAGACATCAGACTTCGAGAACGAGGCTCTACAAGTTCACAATGAATACAGAAGAGAACATGGTGCACCACCATTGGTAATTAACAAAGAAATCACAAAAATTGCACAAAAATGGGCTGATGAATTGGCAAAAAAAGATTCCATGGCATACAGTTTGAATCAAAATTATGGAGAAAGCGTCTATTGTGGCTGGTCAGCTGACCCAGGCACCAAAATTAAAGCCAGAGATTGCATAGACAAATGGTACAGCGAAATCAATGAATACTCATTCGGCAAGGAGCCAGAAGTCCTCACATGTGGGCATTTTACTCAAATTGTTTGGAAATCAACCAAAGAAATTGGAGTAGGTAGTGCCAAGAGCAAATCTGGAAAACTTTACGTTGTTGCTAACTACCATCCTCCTGGGAACTATAGCGGACACTTTTCCAAAAATGTTATGCCACCAGGAGCCATGCAATTTGCTTCCAGCCATTCCAGTTATACCAGTTCGAGAATTTCAAACAATAATCTTGGACCACCATCTCCAAAATCACCACCTCCAAAGTCACCCAGTCAAAGAAGCAGTAAGAACTTCGGAGACATAGCATCTGATTTAGTTAGCAAGTTCAAATCATCAACGATATCTGGTGAAAAATTTGAAGACGAGTTCTTAAGAGCCCACAACGACTATAGAAAGAAGCATGGTGTACCACCTCTTGATTTAAGCAAGAAGTTGTGTAAATATGCTGAAGAGTGGGCTAAAACTCTTGCGAAGAAAGGTAGAACCGAGCACAGAGACCAGAATGAGTATGGAGAAAACATATTCTACGCCTGGTCTTCGGACCCTAACTTTACCGTCTCGGGAAGAGACCCGGTCGACAAATGGTACAGTGAGATAAAAAGCCATCAGTTTGGCAAAGAACCGGCAAATTTGGACTCTGGTCACTTCACGCAAGTGATTTGGCATGACAGTAAGGAAGTTGGAGTCGGCTATTCCAGAACAAAAGAAGGCCAATTTTACGTAGTAGCTAATTACTATCCTCCTGGAAATGTCATGGGTAGCTTTGCTTCGAAGGTTTTTCCGCCCGTCGACTGATAACTTCCTAGTAGATTAAGGATTAACGCTGCCAAAGATAAGAACATTCCAAAGTATTAAGACTGTTACAAAAAGTTAGTAAAGGTGCGTTCTAACTAGTGAGATGAGAATCGTGTTTGGTTAGCTATGGTAATATTATTATTATTTTTAATTAATATAAAATATTATTCATTTACTTTGACCAACTTCGTAGAAAATATTCTCACTTCATTCGAATCTTTTTTATGTATGTATGTTCAGCGCTAATTCACAGACGAGTGTTTTTTTTTATTTCAAAGGGTATCTCACAAATGATTCTATTTATTTTTTATCGAAGTCTTACGATGTTCGTAATATCAACAATCCTTCAAAAATCTAAAATTGTAATTGATGAGATTCGAAAAGCTTCTTCGAAGGCGTAATGGATGCCTTTAGTTGCCCTATCTATAATTACTTGGTTTCACAAATTTTGTTCAAATTTTAGGTGTAATTTCTAAATTGAAGTCGGTTAATTCGTTTTTCAGACAAAAATGATATAATCTTATCGTAGTGAGCCAATATAATAAAATCTTTTTTTTGCATGTAATTCTAAAAAACGTAAATTTTATGTGAAAGAGTCGAGGAAGATCTTATTTTTAATTAGGTAAGTTTATGATTTATCTAATTATATAATTCCCGATTGTATAAAATAAGTAAAGTAATTAGTAATAAGTATAGACTTAGCTTAATTTATAACTTTCATTTAAACGTAAGTATTAATGATTATTATTTTTGTACTAACCTATAATAAAGAGTTTTCGTTTTTAAATCTAATTCTTTTGAACGCTTTCAAATGGTTTGAATGTTCAATCTGAGTGTCTATCCCTACATTAATCATATTATCATATTATTTTATACATAATCTTTTCATTACAAACTAAATTTAATAGTTTTTTATTTTTCACTGCCGTCAGTTGGCCCTATTCCTATAGAGGCAAATAGAACATTTTGTGTTATAGGTCATAGCAACCTGAAATAAATATGTTTTAATTTAATTTGAAACTATTACGAAAAATTATTTCAAACAAATTCTTTATGTTCAAATAAAATAGTGTAAACATGTTTTTATTTGATGTATGTGTAATATGATGTGTAAAAAAATGATTTTATATTATGAGAGCCCGTGGGGCGTATAAGCCGCTTAGTGTGAATCTGACAAAACTGAGGTTGTACTCGTAGGTTCAAATCTCACTTGCACCTCTGGATATTTTTGGGCACATGTGTAAGTTTGTCAACGGTATAACCGCGAGAGACATCATCGTGAGGAAATCGAAATGTTCTGACAGACATTTTTCTAAAAACAAGTATTAGACACCAACCTGAATTTGGCTACCGTGATGAAATGTGGTCAAGATTTCCTTTAGAGACAAAGGACCGGTCCCAGGAGTGAATAGTTTATGCTTTGTGTTTTTAAACCCCGGCCAAAAAAAGGGGTGTTATAAGTTTGACGTCGATGTCTGTCTGTCTGTCTGTGTGTGTGTCTGTCTGTGGCACCGTAGAGCTCAAACGGATGGGCCGATTTCAATGCGGTTTTTTATTCGAAGGTTGATATCGATGCGGATGTTCTTAGCTATGTTTGGTTAATATCGATTCAAGATGGCCGCCTCCACAAAATGGCGGACAACATATTTCTTCACAACCTACCTCAATATGGGTATCAAATGAAAAGGCTTGACCAGTAGAATATAATACATAATAACAAATTTCAAATCCAATATGGCCGCCACCACAAAATGGCGAATTATATATTTTTTTTCACTACTACCACAATATGGGTATCAAATGAAAGGGCTTGACTAGTAGAATGTTGTACAGATAAGAAATCCGAGGTAGTCGGGGGTTAATCAAAATTTTTAATTTTTTTCTTGTTGTAATACAAAGTGTAGAGAAAAACAAGACTAGCGTTTGATGGTATGTTACGCGCTTGTCCAAAACAGCATAGCACCGTGTGTGTTGGTACACAGAGAGGTGACAGAGAAAGACAACACTTCATTAATACAGCAATACTAAAAATTTTGATCGTAATTATGATATGTTATGTTTTTAATATAAGCTCACGTTGCGAAAGTCCAAGCACTATAACTTTGCAAAGAGTCCTACCTACGTTTATAATATTAGTAGGATAATACCTAAGAAATTTTATAATTGAGTTTATATTCCCCTCTCAAATGTTTGAAAATAGCTAACAAGCTGTCGCATACGTAACAGCGCCGTGAAAAGGTCGGAGGGTCCTCATCTTCAGCCTCGGATTGGTTAGATCTAGATAAATCACGACCTTAATGGGAGGAGGTATACGTCAGTTAGTATGTTGGAATTGAATGCGTAGCGTAAAGTTTTAAAGATCCTTTTTTGTACAACACTAGCGATTCGTTCTGGCTTCACTCGGGTAATTCTACTACTCTACTTATAGAAAGAAATTGAAAGTTTGGAGGTTTAGACGTCTGGATGCTTTTTACTGAATCACTTCGGAACGTTTGAACGGGGGGTCTACCGCTTAGCTGAAACTGTCTTACCTTTGATGTTGTTCTCTCTGTTCTTTTCGCTTGAAACGATACAGCCAACAATTTCAACGCCGAAGCCGATTTAGTTAGGCGGCAGAAGGGCGGGTCGGGTTGAAATTTCAATATAGTAGTCTGAAATAATACATAGGCTACTTGATGCACTGATGCAGCCAACGCTCGCCGCACAAACCGGCCGATGGCGGCGTCGGTGTCGTCAGCGTAGTATGTGAAGGTCCCCGTGTGCCGTGAGATTGCAACAACCGCATGGGGGACGCTCTCGTGCAGCTTCATGTTTGCCTTGGTTTTGATTGCGATTACCGACTCGTATGTTAGTCCCTGAGCTTCATGGACGGTAAGGATGCGTGACCCATAACCCTGGTTTGTCCGGGTCTCCTTCTCCTCTTAAGAGTGAACTAAAATGAGGGTGTTTATAGGGTGTTGGGTATTTGCGCTCCTTTATACCTTCTCTGCTCTAGGGACTTTACACGGAACGCTGAGGAGTACGTACCGGAGTATATTTCCCTCAGTGCACATGCGATGTGTGCAGAGCAACTCCTGGCTGATTTTTGTTACCAGGTTCGGGCGGTGATACCTAATTTCGAAGAGATTTTCTCTGTACCACACACAAATCCAAAACTAAATTACACAAAAGTATCAAATTTCGTGAATATTGGTTAAATTGGTGAAGAGGTCAGTGGGAATATACATACATTGTGACACTGGATTTTTAATCGAATTCAAACCGAGATTCAAAGGACAAGGTTACCAATTCGATCGGTATTATTATATAATTAAGATAATATTACCGTTTGACTGTTTTTTTTCATACTGCAGAGTAACGAGACAACCAGAACCTGTGTCTGATGGTAAGCAACACGATAACTTTGTCTTTTTTTACAAAATTGTGAAATTGGTTCCTAAACAGCTTACTTCACATGGCTTCTACTACTTTATTGTTCAAACCGTCGATATAAATCAAAAGATGTACCCTACGCATCTTGAAATTCTTAACAAACTGCGTTTGTGTGTGTATCGTGAGTGGTTTACAACTACGAATCTATTTGACCCCTAGAATAAATGGCAGCGAAGTATGTTGCGGTTTTAATTATTTTGGAAGTTGACAACAAATAGTGATAGGTATAAACATCAGGCGTTCACCGCTTCCTACAACTGTCTAGAACGGAAAGACTGAGCTCACTCTTCCCAACGATAACATACGAGTAATGCCGTGCGCCAGAAGTTTGGGAGGGCACGTCAATTGGTTTATATCGATGGTTTAAGCTATCAACTGCTTTTGCACCCAGACGGTAAATGAAAATACCAATAGTTTAAGTTCTATTGAGAGACACTGAAAACATCGTAAGTAAATCAAAATAAATAGTCAAGAACGTGTAATAGTTTGTCGTTTATGTTTCAGTTTCATTAAAATATCATCACAAAAATCACGGATTCCATTGTGAATCGTATTTCATGGTTTGACTTCAACGTAATTCAAAATTGTGCTATAAACTCAGTAAGGGAACACAAAAATTTAAAATCTCGCAGCTATTCTGTTCTAGTATTTTAATAGTTTAGTTACCTACTTAGTTACACATAATCACACCATCCAATTGTGTATTTTCTTACCGTGCGTCTACACATCTTGCGTCATACCGTCTAGTTCATCAAAATACGACATATTTGTCATAATTTCGGCATCGTCGTTGCTATGCAATACAAAACACCAAATAGATACAGTACAATATATAAAACAAACAATACAAAACAATGATTAAACTCAAATTACTACATTTTAACTTTAACATCATAATACATTTTAAATTATACAACACAGTCATCATATCAGCTCTTAGAGAATTTATAAATACTCAAAGTTTCAGCTATACGAGTATCACCTTTTCGAGTAGTTTGACAAACTATTTACTTCCAAAACTATTAAATAGATTTCGACGACAATAATTAGAAACCATTTTTTATTTAGTTTAGGTTTTTATTTAATAAATTTAGTTACTTAATAATCTGTGATGGCAAAATTAATGAATAGCGTTTGACACACCGTAGCGCCGTACATACCAGATAGTTTGATACGTGATCATTGAGGACAAATAACTAAAGTATACGTGATGCACGTTTGCGTGGTGCCATCGAACTATGTTCGAGCGTTTATTAGTAGTATTAAAGTTCCAATAGACACTTTTTTCGTTTATTATCGTAAATGTCTTTGCCTATGTGTGTGTCAAAGGTGCCAATTAAAATAGGCAGTAAATGCTCTTACTGTTTGTATTGTTGTGTCTACGGTTGTGGTAAAATTATATCCCTACATTTATGACTCTCATTAAAACCAGTATGACCAGGGTGTTTGTGCTTAAAATTATTTTATTATAACAAAAATATGCAAAAACTGACATGGAAAGCATCTGTGGCCGTTATTTTTATGGTTTGTTATTTGTTAATTTACATAAAACGTATTTATTTCAATTCAAAACAATATCACTTTGAACTTGTTACGCTCCGTAGCACACGCAGGTTTATAAAAAAAAATATGTATGATTTAATTACATTTTTAATTTGTGTTTTTCTTTGTATATTTTTTCTGGTTAATCTCTGAAACTCATATACTGATAAGGAAGGAAGGAGTAATTTGACCTTTTTTTGCTTTAGAAAAAAAAAAGAATTCCACGAGACTTAAGCAAATAAATATTGTTTCATAGTTCAGATAAACTGCAGGTTACACCGAGGGACATAGTTAATAATAAAATAATTTTTTTTGTTGCTGTTAATCAAATCTCAATTTGGTTAGAGTTTTGTCTGTATTATCTCTGTACGTCTATTATAGCAGTATCTGCAAA
This sequence comes from Ectropis grisescens, assembly GCA_017562165.1. Taxonomy (NCBI): domain Eukaryota; kingdom Metazoa; phylum Arthropoda; class Insecta; order Lepidoptera; family Geometridae; genus Ectropis; species Ectropis grisescens. The sequence continues at coordinate 25,809,944 of CM029781.1, read as the reverse complement.
TACTTATTTTGCTGTTATTTTATTCCGTAGCGACAAAACTCCGAGGATCCCCAATACTACACTTTTACTACCGCCAAGCAATAATTTGCAAACAATAGTGCATTCTTGTAAAAATGATGTTTTCAAAGAAATTACAAGGCAATCTTATTAATCTTATAACTCTGAGTCATTGCTTAGCACTGCACTACTATCGTTAGGATTAATAAGCAGTGATTTTAACTCCTCTTGTTAGAAACACTTACTGTTGTTCTTCAGAAGTACATAATGTTTATATTAAACGGGACTTTTCCACGATATTTCATCGTGTAATTAATCACTCGTACCATTATGTGTTCAAATCGCGAAAGTTTATAAACAACATCAAAAGCACGTCTAGCCTGTCTCATCACTCTATTATGTCTATTACTAACTGTACTGCCACGCTTTGCTGTGTCACATTGTGATGCAAAAATTAGATAAAAACAACCCTTGATGCGGATTATATCATTCTAAAATTTCAGCTCGATCAGTGCAAAACTTTTTGAGTTTTTGAAGCGTACACAAACCAACATATAATTTATATATATAGAGATGTATAAATAACCCAACCCAGTGCACGTTGCTAAGCCACCGAAATCGAATATTGGTCGTATCAACTCAGGTTTAGAACAAATTTGGTAAGCTTGTGTTAAACGCCTAAATGAAGCAACCTTGAAAGATAGACACATGCTGTCACGGATTTCGGCGCACTTCAGCGTGCGCAACGAAATCTCTCAAAAAGAGTTTTTCTCCCTTTTTTGTTACATTTGTCATTCATGCTCCTATTAATTTATAAATTATGGTACAGCCTTCGTCAATGAACGGACTATCTAATAGGAAAATAATATTTAAATACGGACCAATAGTTCCCGAGATCCTAGCGTTCAAAGAAACAAACTCTTCAGATTTATAATAATAGTATAGATATTCCCAGCTAGAAGGGTCGAAGATACTTGAAAATTTAGGGGTCATCATGCATTAGTGAGACTAGCCCAGGATCAAAACAAATGACAGTTTTCTACTACCTATCAGGGCTAACATAGCCTATCAGGTCTAGCATAGCCTATCAGGTATCCGTAGCCGGTTGAAAATGATCTCTATTTTTTTATTAAATTTCACAAATTTTAGATTGCGGTACTACCAGTGAGTGCTTTTCGTCCAAAAGTGTATCTGAAGATGATAGGCGAGAAGATGCTTGAAAAAATATATCCTAGTCCCGAGCCACAGACTGAAAATTTTAACTACATTGATAATTACCCATCAACGCATGGCAGTAATTTATTGGATACAATAAAGGATTCTGTTCGGGTGAGAATTAGCTTTTCACATAATGTATTTTTACTAAGTAGCGGCTTCTAGTTGCGAGAACTGACACTGCCGATCCGGAACCCTCGGTTCAAAACTGGCGCAACACTGTTTTTTCAAAGTCATGTGCGTAACTAGGGACAGAAATGCTCTGTCTGGGCCGGGAGGATGCGGCTTAGGCAAATGACGATGTTGAGTCGATTACTAGCAGAATCTCAACCGGTAGTAATCGGTTCAACAGATGAGCACTAGAATTAGGTTTATAATGTTCCCAACTCCCCCTATGTTCCTCTTCTCATCCTAATCCAAGAAATATGTAAAAAATAAGAATTTAAATTACAAAGATCACGGAACCCGGAGAGTTTGTGGAGTGGCTAATTTTAATTTTTTTTTAAATGCTGCTAATCTAAAAACATTGAAAGAAATCATCGTCTGGAAATCGGCAAGATCCAAGAATCTTTTGATGTAATGGGTCATTCATGCTTGGTGGTTTATGACTTTCACTCTCACCTTGCGAGAGAAAACCTGAGCGCCAGCAGTTCATTTAGTTTGCTTTTGCAAAATACTCTCAAAAAAATATCACTTAAACTACTTTAAACCGCCGGTTTCATATGAAATAAACCAGCCAAGTGCGAGTGGGAATCGCGACGAATGGTTCAGTATCATTAGCAAATAAATGCCGAAAGCCTCTTTTATTGTATGGGAGCCATCTTAATTTTATTTAATTAATTTTATTCAAAGATAACATTAAACTAGACATTATTTGGATAATTAAAGCGTCTACCTATCACCGTTATTAGTATCAAGCTAGAAACGGTAAAAAAATATGAGTTTTCTATATGCCCATAAATATTTACTTTATTTTTAGCCTTTTTTGTAATAGCATCAATATATTTTTAACGAAAATTTCAACTGTTTAGCTATCACCGTTCTTGAGATATAGCCTGGTGACAGATGGACCCTGCGTACGGAACCCTAAAAAGTAGTTTCAAATAGCGGTAATGAGATTTTAGTGATTTCAATCATAAAATATTTGTTTTTTTTTCGCATAAATTTAACCAGAACTTTACAGGAACAATAGATTATTCCAGTTTTACTGTGTTATTTCTGATGATGCGTACGTATTATTAAAAATTTAATTGTAAATTAAAACCGGCGTTAGCTACGCCATAAATAATCCGTTTATGGAATTTATCTAATTTTCATAATATAGGTCAGGGTCAGGTAGGGTTAATAGTAATTAACCGAATTAGCATTGATGGAAACTAATATTTTAACAGAATGTGTTAAAATCAAATTAAGTCAGACAGGAGCTATCTATTATAATTCTTTTTCATCAAATTATGGTTAAGGCTAATTAGCATTTTTTTGTCAAATAAGTACGCATTATTAAATATTTACAGACATTTCTGGATCAAAACATAAACTACCTGCGCTCGGATACATATGGTATCAACTTTCTTTCTGGAAAGGTAAGAAATATTTATAATTATAAGCTTGCTTAATTTTAGAGATAGCGCCAATTTACTTTTTTTAACACGCAGTCAGTAAAGTTGCCGAATAAGAATCCTAAAATACTTTTTGAGGGGACAATTAATAACAGTAAATAAAAACTTTCTAACAAAGACACAGTCAATACTTTCTAACTTTCTATCTCGTCATACGATGTCGTTGACGGAACCTGCTGGTTTCTTCACGATGATTTCCTACACCGTTAAAGCCAGTGTTGATGACAAACTTGTAAATCTAAATTTGGAAAAATAGTACACGGGATTTGTACCTACGAATCAACAATTGAATTGCACAGTCGTGAGGTAAGTTGCTATTTACATCAGGCCACCAAGCTTTTTTTCCTTGCTTTAATGTGCCCTAAATATAGAATTTCAGAAAGCGCCAAAAATAAGTCGATCACGTATTTTACCTACATTTCATACATTCACGTGTCTATTACCGTTTATGGCGTACTTAGCGATGATGGAGCACCACTGGAACGTGACACAGCTTTCTTGTGAACCTCCGCTTTATTTGCAATAGAAAATTCATTGCGATGAATTTAGAAATCATGTTGAATTGTTTTTTGTAATGTATATAGTACAGAACTTTCTGTTCTAGCCATTTTCTATACATGACGTTATAAATTTGTCATGTCTATGTATGATTTCAAAATATTCGTGCTATATATATTTATTACGTATACTGCTAAAACTTAACTTAAATTAAATCATTTAATGACAGTAAAATTTTGGACATTTGCTAATGAAGATTACACAAACATGTACCAACACATTAACAATAATAAGTTACTAACTATAAATTACGATCGTACATTGCATTCCATTGATTTGAAGAACGCAATACGAGTACAGGACGCGAGTGTACTGTACTTAAAATGCTTGAGAGAGATCGAGAGATCGTTTTTTCAGTTAGGAGGGAGACTGAGAAGCAAAAGAAGAAGAAGCCAGTGGAATTACTAAGTCTTCCAGATAAGAGTCTTTTGCGAACACTCTGACTAGTAGAATGCTCAGTGGAATGACGGCTTGTAGGGCTTAGGCAGTAGATTCACTTGTAGGGCGTTGACAAAACGAAGTGACGATGTAATTTTTTGGACATTGCGGCCAGGGAGGCTAAACTGAGTGTTGTGTGAAGCTCGTAAGGCCTCTTACTGCCGACCATGGCTAAGGCCAAAAATGTTGGGACTGAGAGGTTATACAAGGCGGAAGAGCAAGGTTGCAATGGCCAAGACAAGGTGAAAACGAACAAGGGACGTCTACTATCCTTAAAAACGTAATTTCGAAATAAACTCGCGAATATCCTTCTCCACTTCTACATAGTTTCGTTCGATCAAACATTGTTTGGCGCTTAAATGTTCTAAGCCTTACAATAAAATACTACAATAAAATTAGAGTAGTAGTAATATTTAAACGGATAATTCGACGGGTCGAAGTAGAGCCCGAGTTGGAAATTCGCGGTTTATTTCGAAAATACGTTTTTTGGTAGAAATAGAGATAAACGTCCTGGACAGCACCCTGGCTATATGGAATTATACTGTACTGTATCTCCACTGGAGAGCCTGTGATGTTGGAAGTTAGAGCCCATTCTGGCGCCCATTCTTGTGACAGGCATTTCCGAGGAGATGATGCATTACTAGTTTTCAAAAAATCAGTGAAGCCAAATGATGTAGTCCGTCACCCTCCGAGACGAGCTTGCAAGGGCGGCGGCAGTATCATGGTCGCGGTCGAATGCAAGAGCGATCCCGCTATTCTGCCACCAAATTTCCTCTACACTAAATAAGGGTTCCGTTTTACCGTTTCAAGGGCGGCGGCAGTGTCATGGTCGCGGTCGAATGCAAGAGTGATCCCGCTATTCTGCCACCAAATTTCCTCTACACTAAATAAGGGTTCCGTTTTACCGTTTCAAGGGCGGCGGCAGTGTCATGGTCGCGGTCGAATGCAAGAATGATCCCGCTATTCTGCCACCAAATTTCCTCTACACTAAATAAGGGTTCCGTTTTACCGTTTCAAGGGCGGCGGCAGTATCATGGTCGCGGTCGAATGCAAGAGTGATCCCGCTATTCTGCCACCAAATTTCCTCTACACTAAATAAGGGTTCCGTTTTACCGTTTCAAGGGCGGCGGCAGTGTCATGGTCGCGGTCGAATGCAAGAATGATCCCGCTATTCTGCCACCAAATTCCTCTACACTAAATAAGGGTTCCGTTTTACCGTTTCAAGGGCGGCGGCAGTGTCATGGTCGCGGTCGAATGCAAGAATGATCCCGCTATTCTGCCACCAAATTTCCTCTACACTAAATAAGGGTTCCGTTTTACCGTTTCAAGGGCGGCGGCAGTGTCATGGTCGCGGTCGAATGCAAGAATGATCCCGCTATTCTGCCACCAAATTTCCTCTACACTAAATAAGGGTTCCGTTTTACCGTTTCAAGGGCGGCGGCAGTGTCATGGTCGCGGTCGAATGCAAGAATGATCCCGCTATTCTGCCACCAAATTTCCTCTACACTAAATAAGGGTTCCGTTTTACCGTTTCAAGGGCGGCGGCAGTGTCATGGTCGCGGTCGAATGCAAGAATGATCCCGCTATTCTGCCACCAAATTTCCTCTACACTAAATAAGGGTTCCGTTTTACCGTTTCAAGGGCGGCGGCAGTATCATGGTCGCGGTCGAATGCAAGAGTGATCCCGCTATTCTGCCACCAAATTTCCTCTACACTAAATAAGGGTTCCGTTTTATCGTTTCAAGGGCGGCGGCAGTATCATGGTCGCGGTCGAATGCAAGATCGATCCCGCTATTCTGCCACCAAATTTCCTCTACACTAAATAAGGGTTCCGTTTTACCGTTTCACGGAACCCTAAAAATCTTAGATAGAGAATAAGTAAATAGATCAGGTTTTTCTGCGCGGTTCTTTACGTGCATTCACATGCATACTTGCAATGGCAACAGAGTGATGTGCCGCGACAAAAGACACCTCTACAAGAGCGACAAGGCAAGAGCGATCAGACTCGTGCTCTTGGTGTAAAGCGTTTGTTCCAACTCTATACGTAAACTCAGTAAACGTAAACGTAGTATATGTAAACTTTTACTAAAAACAAAGACAAAATACCCATTTTATTGATCGCACGACTGCCTCTCCTCAGCGTTTCATTAGCATAATTGCACTCCGTGATTGCACTATACCTGTTGCAAGTTTGGTCAGCCAGCTTTTGATGTCGATCAATATAGTGCTGCTGACAAAAAAACCATAAAAAAATATAAAATGTAGATTTCTGCTCCGTAAAATGGCACGGAAAGAATAGCAGGACATTCAGCTTTACAAGGGATGCTAAGTATATCAATTCACAAGTAAATAATTTTATGCAATAATTAGAATAACATAACATCATCAATCTACAAAAATAAAAATAACATAAAAAACGAAATGAGAAACCATTGATGTCTTTCTTTGCATCCTGCTCTGTCGTTATGAAGTTTGCATAACTCCATCTCATTTTGCCCGATCATTGGTGGAAAGCAGTGCACGTTACACGGGTATTCGGCTTATCACAGCGCGGTTTTTTCCTTCGTCCTGCGCCCGTTTCATCACCAATCATCGGGGTATTTAATCTGTGCCTGAAAAGGATATACCTAAAACTAACACAAATATAGAGTTGTTGTGCTCTGGTTTGCTATATTTCTTTTCGTACCGGTTCATTTCGTCGTAGGTACAACAGATGCGGGAACATTATTTACGTGAACTCGCATAATGCAATTCTATGCACGGCTTGCTTTAATGCCTACAATACCTACATATACGTGCTTATATCTCTGAAGGTATATAATATCGAATATGTTAATAATCATTTTATCTAAGCCACTTGAAATTAATAAGATTGACTTGCTCCATCACGGCGCTCCTTGCCCTCGCCTCGGTAGCACAAGCTCTTAACATGCTTAGTATAAAATCGATCGTGAACACAGCATATTGCTAACTAACTCTCACGTCCACACCCTGCTTGTAAATGTACGAAGCTAAACACACTGCAGGTTAAACGCCACATAAAATAAGGTACGGCATGAGGTTCTCAATTTTCGTCCTTCTTGTACTGAACGTTTTGATTTTAAGAAGACTTGTGTAGATAGGATACTTGAAGTGAGAGTTGCACACCAAACTTGATTTGTATACAGTCAATTTAGCTCTCTGATCATTAACATTTACACAATACACAGCCCTTATGCAGCACAGCACAGTTATAGATAGAACACTCTTTATTGTGACACAAAACAGAAAAAAAATACAGTGACACACATTATGAACTAGCGCCACAAATGGCGGCCTTATTGCTGAGAGCAATCTTAGTATCTCTTCCAGGCAAACCAATCTTCTACAAGCAGGCAATCTTTTCTTATGTTCCCACTGTTGGACGTTGGAACCTACTTTGAAGAAAAAAGAGTCAATGCTATAATCATTTAGACACACGGCAGTGTGGCCAGCCAAGTTAAATCACTCCTAGTTAAGTGTAGGTTACAAGTATTTTGTCTTTTAAAGATTTCGTTTTTTTCACTAAGCGTTTCTGTATTTTGGCTAAATCAATACTGACAATCTTGTACATTTTAATTGAAAAACATACTCAGCGGTACTTTGGTGCTAAAAATCTATAACTTCACTCTTGGATGTCAGTCGTTCTAACCATTACTACTAAAGTGCGCGTGCTTACAAGATACTAAATCTGGAGCGGTACCGAATTTAGATATTTCGTTAACGAAAATAGTAATAAAGTAATGCAAAGAAATATAACCTCCCTGCATATTTTCAATAGAAAATACAAGTTTTTAGGAATACAAAATCAATAATTTCGAACATTTTATAATGGCAATTGAAACCTTGAGTTTTAATTGAAAACAAAACGAAGTCACCGTGATCTAATTTCCTGACCCTGTTGAACTACAATCAGCTAATCTCAAACGCCAACACTTCAAGAAGTCTGTTTCAAACTCCCAAACTAAGTCTCAGACTTGAGTGATATAAAGTGTCTTAGAGCACTTAGACGCGGATGTGCCTCCATTAATATTAGTCAAACTTGCTGCATTGTTCCTAAGTGCATTGCCGGAAGTCAGTGCTAGTGTACAGGGGACTAGTTTGTATGAGGTGCCATAAACGTCGTAAATCAATTACTTTCCAAAAATGTTTCCTCTTAGGATTATTGAGGGTTAAGGCCACGTATTCATTAGTAAACATTTGTTAATAAACACTGTTTATAAACTGTTCATAAAAAATGTTTCATCATCTCTGTAAACAGTTCATAAACATTGGTGATGAAACATTGTTTCTGATACGTGTTGCCGTGCTCCCCACTATGAGTGGAGAGCAAGACGAAACATCTAGTTTATAAACAAAAGTCAACAGGTGTGGACGTGTTTTGTGCGAGTTTATAAACATGAAGGTAGTGTGGTCCAACAACCAAATTTTGATGCTCATAGAGCTTTATCACCAACGTAGTATTGTTTGGGACGCCTCAAATAAAGACTATACAGAAAAATTAAAAAAATGATGCTTGGACCAACATTGCTGCAGAATTGCATATATCGCAAAAAGAAACAAAGATGTATATTCTACGCTCACTATTTAGTCGTGGCAAATGGCAGTGGTTTGAATCGATTAAGAGAGCATCACTACCTCTTCGGGCGACATCCTGTGAACAACTGACAAGTGTGGACGGCCAAGTTTCAGAAACATGTGTTTATTGTAAACTTTATTTAACGCTAGTCATAAACACGATTTTGTTACAACTAATGAATACGTGGCGTTACACTACACCTAACATTTGATTACGCAACATAGAATTTGTTTCAATCTCTGACAGGATTTTGTGTTTGACAAGCCTTTCTCTCTATTTGTATGTGTCTAATGTAAGTTCTGATATAATACCAAAAATTTATCTGAACGTTATCTTACAAATTTACGATAGAAGCTCAATTATAACGTGTCACAATATTATTACAGGCTTCTTCTAAAATTTTTATCTCACTTGAAAAAACTCAAGATGAACAAAACATTTTGTTTTGTGGAGGAAATGCTTTTCATACCGTGCAGGTCCACCGTGAAGGGACACGGCGGATGTGTCGGGCTCGACGCCATGACGACGACCGACATGGTGCCCCTACCAACTAAAACCCCCACAGATTTTTCCTGCATGACCAAGGGTCACAGTCGCAGAGTCACTTTTCGCACTCCCGTCGACGAGCCTGACCCAAAGACCCAAAGGCCAAACCATAATTTTATGGGATACGGCGTTGAACTAAATAATATAAATTATGGAAAAGGTATTTGATGTGATAAACCATGATATTTTTTAATTTCAATTTCTAACTTATTTTATCACTAGCAGCACCCCACAGTTTTAACCGCCTAATTCCCGTTACCGCTATTTTCTCGGCATAAAAACTCCATGGCATAAAAGGTCCATGTGCTTTATCAGGACATTTTGCAACTGTGTTCTAAATTTTAGCCCGCCCTTCTACCGCCTAACTAAATCGGCTATGGCTTTGATATTGTTGTCTCTATCATTTCAAGCGAAAACAAAAGAGAGAACAATGCCAAAGCTAAGACAGCTTTAGTTAGGCGGTAGACCCCCCGATCTGTTAGCGTCCGTATTTGTGTCGTTTCATGACTGACGTTACAAAGACTCGAAATAACAGGTTTGACTTTACTTTTGTGAAATAACGTCTAGGTTCTGGAATGCGTTGCCTGAGTGGGTTTGTTCCTATGGCTACAATCTTGAAATCTTCAAATTGAGAGTGAATCGGTTTCTTCAAGGTAAACACGTTTCATCGTAGACTTCGTCGCTTAACATCAGGCGAGATGGCGATCAAGTGTAAATGTGCATATGATAAAAAAACAGCATAAAACGTTTTATTAATCACGCCCTTTCATTTGACATCCATTTAAACAGAACTACGGGAGTTAAACAGGACACAGCTAACTTTAAATTGTTTTTTTTCTTGGCAAACACGTTCCGTGAAACACTGCATTGAAAGACTATTAAAGATGAGATGATGGTTTGACGCAAGCTTATGTACTTTACAAACTTCTGCAGACAAGAAAAAATCACCCCAGTAGTAACAAGCCTGCTATAGTAATTGTGGTTCCTCAAAAACACACTGAAGACAAGCTGATCCCTCCAGGATACACACAGTTCAAACCATCCAAGGAATTGATCCAGCTCATGGAAAAAAGGAAGCCATGGGTAAGATTTTATTTCCTTTTCATTTTATAAAACAATAATTTTACTGTCCTTTCTATTCTGTATTCTTGCGATCCGAGTAATATTTTGGATATGATTGTAATTATTAGATGTTTCTATGAGTGGTATCTAGTCACAGCATTATACAGCGTGTGGCGGAAAGGTCCAACAATATTTTAACAGGTCATTCCAACACTGATATAGACTTCATCTCCGAAGGTCTCTTTCCCCTCAGCACTTTAGATCGCGAGATAATACGAGTCAAAGTTTGATGTAAAATTGACCAGCTGCAACCCTAATGCATGTACAGCTGACAAACGACCTTGCCTGTCAAAGACTAAATTTTGTGCAGAAAAGAATTTTTTTTGCCTACTTCGAAGCTGTGAATGGAATAAACATAACTTGGTTAAATTATTAACTGTGAATTTAATCCTTAAATACAATAGGTAATGACTAGAACTGTTTGACGTTTGGAGTCTATTCGGGCGGTCTACAACTATGATACCTAGTTCATACGAATAAAAAAAAATAAATCAGGTTTTACGAATAATGAAACAAACGCTTAATTAGAAGTTCCATGCAAGCTCGACTACCTATACCTTATCTACCTCGGATTTGTAAACTGTACAACTTTCTACTAGTCACGCCCTTTCCTTTGGTACCCATACTGAGGAGTAGTAAAACAAGATAAAATTAAAATTTTGACTAACCCCGACTACCTCAGATTTGTTATCTTAACAATATTCTACTAGTCAAGCCCTTTCATTTGATACCCATATCGAGGTAGTTGTGGAAAATGTATTTCGCCATTTTGTAGCAGCAGCCATCTTGAATTTGAAATTGGTCATAGTGCAAAGTATTCTACTAGTTAAGACCTTTCGTTTGATACCCATATTGAGGTAGTGTGGTGAAAAAAAATAATGTAATCCGCCATTCTGTGGTGGCGGCCATCTTGGAATTGATTTTTTTTATAGTGTATAGTATTCTACTAGTAAAGTCCTTTCATTTGATACCCATATTGAGGTAGGTTGTGAAGAAATATTTTGTCCGCCATTTTGTGGAGGCGGCCATCTTGAATCGATATTAACCAAACATAGCTAAGAACATCCGCACGGATATTAACCTTCAAATAAAAAACCCCATCGAAATCGGCTCATCCGTTTGAGCTCTACGGTGCCACAGACAGACACACACACAGACAGACATCGACGTCAAACTTATAACACCCCTTTTTTTGGTCGGGGGTTAAAAATAAATGTATTTCGCCACATTCTTATACCCTTTATTTTGGCCGGGGGTTAAAATACTTTTGGTAATGTGTTTTTAATTGATTGTGATAGTAGGGTTAAATTCAACAAGATGTAAGAAGCCAACTATCCGTCTTTAACGCTTTTCATAAAATTCTTACTAAATTTCACTTCATATCGTAGATATTTATTCTTTGCGAAGTTGTGAAATTCCCGACGGACTTTCTTTGACGGAATTGTCGGCATGTCGGCTTTGACAAACGTATTGACGCCGTGCATCGCCGCCGCAGCGCCGACCAATAGCAGAACAGAAGCTCGCTCGCCAGCCGTGCCGAAAGGCGAAACGTCGCGGCGGTACTTTTACCGAAAAGCCAAGCTAGAAATCGTCAAAATGGATTTTTAAAAGTTGGGGTTCCGTCTATTTTTTTTTTTTATGTTTTGTTTTATCTTGACGAAGAAAACATACTTACGGCTGAGCACGGGAAATCGTGAGTTCGGTTCTTGGCTTGGTCGATATTTGAATGATAAATTCGATTATTTTCCATGGGTTTAAGATTTCGTTGTCCTTGTCTGTGTGAACTACCCACAGGTTCTCCAACACAGAACGACCTAGTGGAGAGCTACGATTGTGAAGAGTTTTTATTTGGCACAAAGGTAGATTATAGCCTGGAAATAGCACATAGGATACCTGCCTACCTAGGATATCTAACTACACACCGATACAAGTAGTAATAGTACTAGTGGTCGAAGACTCCGTCTGGGAAGTACCTTTGCCAGTTATTCTACCGCCAAGCAGTTTTGTGCTTTACCGTGTTCCGGTTTGAAGGGCAATTTTCCAGATCAATTACAGAGCATAGAAATATAAGATCTTATATGCGGTACGAGCGCGGTGCAGTCCTGGGTAAGGATTTGGACTCGTGTTTAATAGCTGCGCACATACAGCACGTAGCTGTTATGAACAGGCATGTTGCTTACCATCAGGTACATGTCTTACTCGTCTCGTCACTCATCATTGTAATAAAAGCATGCGTGATTTTACGCGACCTTTACGTGGCTTGGGGTTTTAAAGTACGGAACCCTAATTGTCAAAAAATTTTTTTTTGAATATTTAATTTTGAGTTGAAAGTTCAGTCGCTCTCAGCATCATTGGTGGTGTGTTGTTTGTTTTATCGCAAAATTGATATCTACGATGTTATCACTGTACTTTGACATGGTAGGAGGTAGTCGTCATGAAGAACGTGAAATTTTCCGCCAACGTCTGAACAGCAAGGGAAGCGTTGACTTGCCACAAAACGAAAAACGTCCCAATCAGGCCCGGTATTAGTACTACCAGCAGTGCTGGTGCTGCTCCAGCACCCTGGACTCAGACTTCTAACGCCACCACCGGAACGCGTCGGAGGAAGGTGCGCCGCGCCGCAAGCACCTTGTATTGCAGTGTGAAATGGATAAATATGTTTATGTGTACATAGTGTTGTTGTGCAGTGAAATGTTGGTGTTACAATGCGACTATCGTTGAATAATAAGGAGATTATTAAAAGGTTAGTTAATTTAGCCAAAAATAATTAGCTAGTGTAGATATCTTCCATACTTATTACAGAGTTTAAATAATTAAATTAATGATGTATCCTAACTCTTTATTTGACTTTGATTCAAACATGTAGGTACCTACTTAGTTATTTATTTGATATTCCTTCCTGTCTAATATTGTTTGAAGGCTTATTAGGTACTTACACTTGACAAATTTTTGTCGACTGAATTCAGAACAAGTTAGAAAGAAGCAATTCTCGCTTCTGAATTTAGTATGCTACTCTTAGCTTACTGAATGAAATGCTATTATTACACTTCACTAAATTCAGTAGCAACCAAATTTAGCCAAGGGTAATAAGGCTTTTGGTTAGCGCTAATAAAAATCATCTATTTTTATTCTATCTGGCTCAATCGAATACGGCAGTTCAATAGCTTCCACACCTTATCTTTCTTTCTTGTTCGATTTCTATGGTATTTAGGGAGATTTTTGAAACGACAGATAGGTATCAGTGCGTCGCCACCGGCGCGGCGCGCGACGGCCGGCGGCGGCGGTCAGTGATCGCGCCGCGCCGCCGGCCGGTTAGGGTTGTCAAATAAAATGATAAACAACGCATTTTTAACTTTGTACGGAAAAAAAAATATTGGCTTTCGTGTCTAATATTCACATATGTGATTCGATACGTAGTATAGATGAACTACAATAAATATTGTTGGACCTTTCCGCCACACGCTGTATAATTATAAAGATTGAGTTTATAGTTTTCTCAAAATAAAGGCTTTGAAATAAACTTTACACCCTTTTTTGCTTTTACGGACGCGAACAGAGAAGTATGAAATTTTTTAGCACACTTATAGTTTATGTAAAAACGTGCTGACTACGACTGTTGTAATCAATTTTACATAAAAAATATGCACATTAAATCAATGGGGTGTTTTCAAGACGTAAAAAACCTGTCAAATACAGTTCCCAATTTCACCGTAGGTGGCGCCTCTGTTTTATTTTGTTAGAGAAATTTCACAAATACCAACAGTGGTGTCACTCTTGGTAATATTTGGAACTATTTTTGACAAGTCTTTTTGCTTCTGGAAAACGCCTCATTAAAAAACATAAAACGCAGTAAATAAATATATACACACAACACCATCTTTTTGACATACGTACAAATAAACTAGTTTGGATATTGAGTGTGGCCGAACTGAGAACAGATTAAAATTTGTTTATGGGAATATCGACCATCTACATCGACATGGCTATCAGTCGCATGATTTAACGCGCCAAAACTAGTACTTAAGTATTAATAAAATCAAGATGCAAAAATACCTGTCAAATAATACAGGTCCCAATTTCACCATAGGTGGGACCAATGTTTTATTTTGTTAGAGAAATTTCACATAAACAAACAGTGACAAATTGACAAAATTTAGAACTAGTTTTGACAAGTAAATTTGCATCTGGAAACGCCTCATTGTTTGTGTCAGTTTCGTACCAAGTTACATACTAGGGTCTTGCTCAATAAATATAAAACGAGTATTGTATTTATTGGACTGGGGATGTTCTTCCACAAGGAGAGAGTCAATGTTATAACGCACCACGTTAGCCAAAAGCTGGTTGAGCAAAAAACAGAGTCTTTGAAAGATAACTTGTAAAAAGTTATCTTTGTGTGTCATAGTGTCATCTAGTGGGTCACCACGGCTTAATACTTGTATTGTGAACTATTTTATTTTTTAACAGGTAAAAGATCGTGACCTTCAACAACGTGAGGATAGTGATAATGACGACAGCGATGATAGTTCAGTAGAAGTACGAAAATCAAAGAAAAAAAGAGTCGATGATATTCTTTCAAGGTTAAATCTTCAGGTAAATGATTTTGTTTTTAAACGATTACACACATAATGTAGCTTCGACTTTTGTTAAAGTAAAGGTGACGGAACAAGCATGACATGTGTCTGATGGTAAACAACCTACATAGCACTACGTCACGCAGCTATTGGAACACGAAGAATCACTGCACTGCGGTCGTCACTCAAAGATTTGAGATGGTAGAAGATATGTCTGTCCTGTAATTTCTACGAAAACTTTGCATTTTAAATCGGAACACAGTGATGCTCAAACATTACTGCACGATGGTGGATTAACTAGTAAAGGTGTAGTACTTTCAATACTGAGCCTGATTGGCCTCTTCATGTTTTCAAATATAAAATTATAACCACCACAGATACAAGATTCTGTGTTTTTGTCAAAATCTATATATATAAATGTATTTTACTATTATTATAAGTGACAAAGATTGGATGTTTTTTCCTCGATCACGTCGGAAATTTTGAACAAATTGGGTTGGAATTTGAAATACTACACAGGCCATTTTTTAGCAAGAGAAAATAATGCGAGTATAAATAGTGTGCATAAAGTCGCGGTACGCTACTGTTTAAGATGTTTTCAAACATGAGAAACAATCATTATTGATTTAAATTTACTAATCATAATAATAAATGGCGCCTTCCTTATCATAGGATTTAAACATATTTTAGGTTTGACGTATATTACAAACTATTACAAATAAAGTAGAGTCCTTAAACATCACAAAGGAATTTCTGAAAGAGTTTGTTTTTAGCGATTACCTAAATCACTTTTTGTACCAATAATTTGTTTTTATGTGTTATATTTTTATTTCGTTTGTGTGCCAATAAAGTGTTTAATCAAATTGTACCGTACTGTAACGCATCATACCATATACTGCATGTGCTTTTTTTTTTAAATTAGCCACTCCACAGACTCCGGGGTCCGTGATCTTTGTCATTACAATTATCGTTTTTACACATATCTTGGATAAGGAGAAGAAGAGGAAAATAGAAGGGAGTTGGGTACATTTAAAATCTAATTCTAGTGCTCGTCTGTAGAGCCGATCACTACCGGTTGGGATTCCGCTAGTAATCGACTCGACATCGAGTGTTTGCCTAATTGCCTTTTGCCATTTGCCTAAGCTGCCTCCTCCCGGCCCAGAGCCTCCACAACGGCCGCATTTCTGTCCCTGATGGCCATCTGTAGGTTAAAATCGGGATGGTCTTCGGTGCTTTTTTTTGTTCGGTCTGCATGTGCTTACAGGGGTGTGGCTTATTATCAGGCTAATGCCTAGGTAGTCCCGTCACTATAAACTACAAAAAAAGCTTCTAAAACTGCTCATCGAAGTAACATTTACAGAGACGAAGCCTCTTGCGACCCGGGGAGTTATTACTAGGCAAACCAACCCGACCTGAGCACTTGCCCGAAGCATTACCAATCCACCCTGGGCACACTCTGTTGAGACCGACGCGAGGCATGCTGAAATCGGCTATCAAGTACCCGTTAAGGGATTTCGGAGGATCAGCCGTGTATGGGAATTTGGATAACCTTGGCATCACGTTAGTATTTTAGTGTACCATAATGTATGTATAAAATATAACACACGTTATTATTATGACAAGGTGTGATTCTAAATAAATAATTAATGTTTTATTTCCTCTCAAAAATCAAAAACCGATTTCAATTTAAAATTAAATTTAGACATTCGATCGAATTTCATAAGAATCTATCACTACGTCATCTGAGTCCAAGAAAATAAATTTTAAATTTTTGTTCATATTTCAAATTTCGATAACATTTATATGGAACCACCTCTAAACTAAGATCTACCAAACAATGTATTAATCATTAAAATCGATTCATATTTGACGGTGATATTGCGTAACATATTATGTACTTACAAAAAACCTACAATCGAATTGCGAACCTCCTTCTTTTTTATGTCGGCTAAAAATAAAGAAAGCCGATTTTATTTTTTAACAACAATAACTGCATGCACAGTATTTTTTATTTTCAAATTTATTTTATTTTGTCTGGTTTTTTACAGGGCGGGGAAAACGCGTAATCGTATTCGATATACAGACTTCAGAAAAACGAATAAAAATGACTTGGTAAGACTTATTTTTTGTGTTTTTTCTAAATGAATCGTTTTTACACTGCAATAATATCTGACACAGACTTCTTAATCTCGCCAAAGGTGACGTGAAAATTACGAGTACATTTTGTTAGAGAAATATGACAAACATTTATTGAACGTCTATAATGTGACATAAATTGACCCACTTATGACTCATTTGTGACCCCACTTAAGTTTCAGTCGGCAGTCGACGCACACGGCACTCGCACTCAGCAGTCTATTTTAGGGTTCCGTAACAAAATGGCAAAATATGGGACCCTTATAGATTGGTCATGTCTGTCTGTCTGTCTGTCTGTCCGTCCGTATGTCAGAGCCAGTTTTCTCCGCAACTATATGAGCTATAGTGTTGAAACTTGGTCAGTAGCTGTAACCTGTGAACCGCCTTAAGATTTTGATACAAAAAATAGACAAAACAAAAAATTTTAGAGGTGTCCCATACTTTGAACTGAAACTTAATTTTTTTTTTTTATCAAAAACATATGTGTCGGTTATCTATGGATCGGTCATCAAAAGTGATATTGAGGTTTCAAACATATTTTTTCTCTAAGCTGAATAGTTTGCGCGAGGGACTCTTCCAAACTGGTTAAAAGTGTGCCCCCCCCCCCTCCTGTAACTTCTAAAATGAGAGAATGACAAAAATAAAAAAAGTGTATGATGTACCTACATTGCCATGTAAACTATCAAAGAAAATTGGTTTGAATGAGATCTAGTAAGTAGTTTTATTTTAATACGTCATAAATTTACTATTGATAAAAACACTGATTAAAGTACCTGACAACGAACTACAAGAACTTTTATATTATGTTACTTGCTGCTACGGAAGCCTTCATGGGCGAGTCCGACTCGCACTTGACCACTTTTATTTATTTAAATGACTGCGCACGCAAAATTGCCTCTCGTTTGGACATCGAAATCGAGAATGTTTGAAGATAGTAATCATACTTACTTAATACATACGTACTTAAACAATTCATTTAGACAACAAACTGGCAAATATAATATTGTTACTAAGATCTCATTTGTTTTATCCCGTAATAGGTACGCATTGTAGTGGATCTGCTCTGGACTGAGATTTAAATCGGTATATATATATATTATATCCACGGATATATCCGTGTAAATATCAATGCTACTTTTCGTTGTAAGTGAACTCCTTCTAAACGCCTCGACCGATTTGAATGATTTTTTTTGTATACGCTTGGGTAGGGCCCTGGAAGGTTTAGATTTACAAATTAGCCCGGCAGATGGCACTGCAGTTGGTATCTTGGTTACGATCCGAGCGAAGCCGGGACGGGCCGCTAGTACGTTATAAAGTATTTTTTGTCAATTACATAAATGGATCCCATGATAGTACAAATTATGCTTAGTGTGGGTCTAGATGGTCCCAATATTTATTTCTATCTATTTATTTACCTATTTAGGCGCATTTATATTTTTTCAGACCTACTTTCAAACTTCGAATGATGATGGATATTTCGAAAATGGGAAACGGTATGTACGAGTGTATTTAATACGAGTATTTATGTTATTTCTTTGATTTTATTTTTAATGTTTTATTCATTAAATCTTTTTGTTACTAAAACTAAATTGTACATTTTGAAATTACAGATTTAAACCATGGGTAAAGTATTTCATATATTTAACACTTATACTACAAGGCCATTGAGATTAAATAGGTATCATTATTATACTGGTTAACACCAGTAGGTAGGTACTAGGTACTAACTACGTACTATTTATTGCTAACTAGTGGGTATCTGTCCTTGTATTGTTTCACACCGATCTAGAATAAGTCTGAAAAGAACTGAGGGCGGTAATTAACTATTTTATTGTACTACAATCTGAAGGTCTTTATGTGAATTTTCAGATTGTTTTTGAACTAGACCCGTCAGATGTTCAAGCTCTGTAAGTTTGTTTTTCTTGTTTTCTGTTTAAAACGTCAAAATGATATCATATTTTACTTTAGAGTTTCACGAACTTGTATTATCTCTATGTATAAAAATGTTATGTTGGTTTGTGTATGCTTCAAAAACTTGAAAAGTTCTGCACCGATCGAGCTGAAATTTTAGAATGATAAATAATCCGCATCAAGGATTGTTTTTATCTATTTTTTGCATTACAGTGTGCCACAGCGAAGCGTGGCAGGGTACAGCTAGTAATATAATACATTTTTAACATCTGTCGTAAATCATAGGTACATTATACATATATACAAATTTCATAATTTTCTAGAATATACTTAAGTTTTTCATTTTGTGAATTGGAAGAATCCGTTAGCAATCTGAGTTTTTTTTATTTATATGTCTTCAATCTGTCATTTTGAGCCAATACTGAGCCTAAGTTATAACAATTTTGTCGTTGGGGTTGGTTATATATATAGGGTTACAAAAAATACCAATTTTTGTCATATTTTACTCAAAACCCCAGATTTTTTCATTTTTCAAATACATCTTGAAAGCTACCGTATGAACTCGACAACATTATGAACTACTGTACATCGTCCGTCAAACAATCTGTCGTAATCCGTCAGTCAAAATTTAAGTCCTTTTTCCCCAACTTCAACACGTACTGCTTCAGGGGGGAGAGGAACGCGGATAAAAGTTCCCAGCCTTGCCGAGAGAATTCACCACCACACAACAAGATGCCACCGATGCAAGTTGTTGTGTGATGCCCTCGGGTTACCACGTGGAGGTACCCGAGCCCCGCACTCCTTGGTGTACATTTTTCACACAACACCATCTATCCCTAAACTAAGCAAACCTTGTGAGCCACATATTTTATGTAGTTACTTACATTGTTGTAGTCAATCAATTGCTTATCTTGTGGTACTCCTTTTCTTGAAAATTATTTAATACTGGTCATTATACCTAAAATAGGTAGGTATGTTTGTCACATTTTTTTAAAACATTGAATTTAAAAAAAATACCTAAATAATGCATAAATTGATTTAGAACATATTAATACAACCGGCCTGGAAAAAATGTAACATCAAAAAACTATTTACTATGATTTTGTTACTTTTTTATATTAAATCTGTTTTCCAGCGCAAACCAGGTAAGCAGTTACTACTTCTCATTAAAAACAAAAGTAAAACTTTTTACACAGATGTGGAACAGAAATATTAAACTAATTATAAAATCTACTTGACCTACACAATTTCTTTTTCTTTAATTTTATCAATAATAATATGACCCTCATTGTGCCTGATGTCAAGCGACTATGAGGAAAAATACCCAGTAAGCCAAGAGTGAAGTCTAGAAGATATTATGATTTTGATCCCAATTTGATTAATCTAATATTAAATGCATTGGACAATAATTATAATAAATTCATTACATAACATACAGTACGAGTATAATTATTTTGGCAATGATTTTTTATTTCCGCAGTGATTGCTAACAAGTATCTAAGTTAGTAGAAAAAGCGCTTAGACAAGAAATTGTTTGTAAATTACTGGGAAGCGTGATACTAATCTTTATAACTTTGCATCAACAATATAATTCTATAACTTTATTTTGATTGTTCAGGTTCCTGTCAAAGAAAATGAGGCTAGTGAAATATTGGATGTGTAAGTAAAATATAACTTATTAACTCAGAATGAGAATGCAATCAGTAGGCACCTACTGTTCAAATTTTCAGACAAAAGCAATGCGATAAATCATGATAATGAGCGTAGTGCAGAGCCAGGTATTGATCATGTTCAGTTAGCTGTGTTGTGTGTATGTGTTGTTTTGAATATAATTAGCATTATTTTAATATTAATGTAAACACTAAATTTCATTTCTGTTCATGAGTGAGTTATCGAAGTGAAATATTTCACTAAGTTACATTATAAAATAATTTCTTGATAATTATGTGAAAATGTTGACAAAAAATATATATTTGATATAATACGTATTTTATTCACATTGTCTTTCAATTCAATTTGTTTTCCGTAACGCATAGTTGCTTAAGCGAAGCTCTCTCATTGGAAGATGTATTATGACATGTATACGTCATAACACGTTATAATGTTGGTATAGGTAGATAAACTATTTAAAAATGAACGCCCCTTCACAAAACCACCGAGCAGTAACGTGTGAGAGGTTAATTTTTTGTTTGTCCAATAAACATAACTTCGCTTAAATTGTTATAGAGTGAATTTGTGAAACAAACCACAAATTTAGAATGTAGAGAGGTTTCATTAGCCAGAAGGGCTAAAATATACAACACGACTACGAGTATATGTAACCAGTTAACTATTTTTACAGCTCAGAAGAGCTGTTCGACGGTGATAGCAACGTAAGTACCTCATATACATAAGTTCATTCTCAGCAAAATAATGTAGACGTAACGAAATAACTTAAAGTTAACCTTTTTCTTTATATTTTAAAAATACCAAATTCAATTGATCGTTTTTAATACATTTCAAGTCCCTCCCTAATGAAGTTATACCTCAACAAATTGTATTTAATAGGTTTAGTAGTTAAATTTCCTATATAGCATGGGCTCCGCGTTCGTCGATCGGCGTTGGTTAAGAAAAAAGAAGCAAGCAACAAGTCTCGCCCCAGCAACTCTGTTCAGCTTCAAAAAGCTCAAGATGTCGGCTCTCTACGCAAACCTGTGCATTCTCGTGTTCGACGATCAGTAAAGCCTCGAAAGCAAAGATCTAAAGCTTACCGACCAGCTAAAGCTCGTCGTGGCTTAGCTAAAACCCACCAGAAATGGGCCCGTCCTCAGTTTCGGTCTGCTAAACCTCTTTATCGATCAGGGCGGTCGCGCCACCGCCGTAAGAATCGGGGTCGATCTTCCCGCCGCCGTAAGAAGGAGGTCGCTCTTCCCACCGCCGTAAGAAGGGGGGTCGATCTTCCCACCGTGGTGGTAAGCGCAAGCATCGGCGTAAGCATCAAAAGCCTCGCCACACACGTCGAGCCTTCAGCAACTACTATTAGACAAGAGACGCGACGAAAATAAAAATATCGATGAAAATTCTTTTTTTGACAGACCATTTCCAACCTTGGACAACTATCTGTTTGACAAATGTTTGTTCTGTATGTGGGTTTTTTGTACGAGAAAAGTATGTAACCATTGTATTAGAAAACTCAGCTATAAAGTTGCAGCTGGTTATGGCGGTAGAACGGCGACTGCCGATCCGGAGTCTTCGGGTTCAAATCCAATGCGTCACTGTCTTTTCCAGGTCACATGCGTAATGCCGCTAAATTAAAATGATGAACGAAAAAATCGTGAGGATACCGACGCTTACATAGAATCTTTCGAAGGCATATGTCATCCACCAACCCGCGCTGGGCCAACGTGGTGGAAGACGGTCTTGACTCTCTTCTTGCGAGAAAAAGCCCCGAGTCCCAGCAGTAGGAACATTTAGTGGGATGTTTATGCTATATCAGTTATAGTGCTCCCAATACAAAGGCTTAGGCTAATTAGTATAATAGTATGAGGAATCTCTTCCATCAAATTATTTACATTTAATTTCATTTTCCCAGCTCAATGTGTGGACACCGAACAGTAATGTTAGTTATTTAAGTCACAAATTCATCAATATTTAAGTCAACAAGACGCAGTTATTTAAGTCATCAATCAAAGTTTATCACAAATTCTGGACAAAAAAATATAACAAGAACTCAGTTTCTTAGTTGTTCTAGTAATAGACAACAGTGAGAGTGACAGCCCGTGAACAACTTATAGGTCTAATTGAAACTGTATGGAACCAATGCCTTACATAATCAAATGACCTGGACAGCTTACAAGTGACGTCATAGTGCTGAATCTTATTATTTTATACCTACATAGGTCTCCTGGTGGTGGTGGTATACGATTCAGCACTATGCCGTCACTTGTAAGCTGTCCGACTAATTGCAGTTGAAGGGGGGGGGGGGGGGTTGCAACCCTGGATCATTTCTCCTTGTCACATGATTTTTGACGGCGTTGCGGAATAATATATATAATCTGTGCTATATGTATACTCTATATCACTAAAGGATTTTGTATATTTACTACATATCCAACGGTGAAAAGTTTTTTGAAATTTCCAGTAAGTAGTTCTTGAGATTAGAGCGTTCAAACAAAGTCAATTTTCGCTTTATAATATTAGTACAGATGAACATGGTTATTTAAAATATTATATTAAATGGGACATGGTATTAGCTTAAACATATCCACATTCTGCTTCCTATCCTACAAAATTATTAACTAGATGCCCGCCCCGGCTTCGCCCGTGGTACATTATATAGCACTCATCGGGATCCCGTACATATCCAACGGTGAAAGAATGACTGAAATCGGTTCAGTCATTCCTGAGAATTTCGCTTTCAAACAAAAAACCTCTTCAGCTACCTGCTAAGCCACCTATCGGAACTTGGTCGTACCAACTCAGATTTAGAAACAAATTTGAGTTGCAAAGGTTTATATTCAATGACGCAATATTAGACACATGCTGTCATGTCAAAGCACGGTACGAAAACTCTCAAAAAGGAATATTTTTTTCCCGTTTTTGTTACATTTTTGATTCATACTCCGCTTCTATTGATAGGTAGCGTTGTGTTCTATAGCCTATAGCCTTTCTTGATAAATGGACTATCCAATAAAAAAAGAATTTTTCAATTCGGACTAGTACTTCCCGAGATCCTAGCGTTCAAACAAACAAAAAAACTCTTCAGCTTTATAATATTAGTACAGATTAAAGTTCAAGTATGAATATTTGGAAGGTTGTTTTGCTCAATCACGTCGTAACTTATCAACGGATCGGGATAAAATTTTACACACAGATTATGAAATGAAAAAATGCATAGGGTACTTTTTATCCCCGGAAAACAACGGGAACGAGAACTATGCGGGTAAAACCGCGGGATGCTGGTAGTACTAGTACATACATATATATAAACTTAATATACATAGAAATACTTATTTTAGTCAAGAAATCATGAAATTGCAAACTAACTCATACCTTTACCAGGAACCATTGGACTTTAGACGGCATGTGAAAAAAAACAAATCAAAATTCAGGGACAGGACAAAATTTTACGCAAGAGCTAAATCCAGTAGTGAGGAGGGAACACGATCAAAGATTTCTTCTTCAAGCTCAGAGGAATCATTGGAAAAAAAATGAAGGGAACCCATTCACAATCTTCAAAAATAAGTACAAGCAAAATTGGATGTGGAATCACAAAGTAAGTGGATATTATTCATCGTCATCTTCTACTAGGTGGAGTAATAAGAATTGCTAAACGAATTTCTTGGCCGTACTTCGAATATTTACACAGTTTACTACATGTTCACATTAACTAAAAGCCGTTAAATGTTTCATCATTGTCATTAACCGCTTGCGTCACATTCCACGACGCACGTTTACAATTTTGGCGGGAAAACGGGTGTCAGATTACCTAAGTGCGTTTGTTTACGTTTCGGCATATGAAGTGCCGCGTTACTTGTACTTGTTTAAGCCCATTGTTCTGAAGAGCGTTTCAAGACGCTTCTGGCGGTATCAACAATGTAAATGAATGAAATGTAAACAAACAATTTTGACACTTGTGTCGGATTTTTTTCAAATTCTCAAGTGCTCTAGAGCTATAATATCTTAAATTATAAGGAAGACATAGTGATTTTATATTTTAAAGTAATTTTATACGATATAACAAATACGGAAAAACAACAAAAAACCGGACTCGATAGCATAAATAGGGTTTTTTTTTTTTTTTTCAATACTTCGGGACCATTTTCCCGACATTTTTTTTTTAATTTAACGATGTTTCTATTTGAACAAACTTTAATTTTAACGTGGTTTATTTCAAAATAAAGAACGATTTAAGGAGACGTCATTAAAACCAAATTAATGGGTACTTACACCGTCTCAAATAAAAATACCAAAAAATATTTTTTCCCGCCAAAAGCCCGACTGCAAATTTAATTTCGTAAATTTTCGTCATTCTGTTTAATATAGTTCCCAAAGTGTATCAACCGGTTAATTAGCATGACGTCACATATACTACGTATAAAGTTAGATTTTCCGCACGATTCCTTTGTGTCAATCGTAAGCATGACGTCCATACATTCTATGGCAACAGAGATGCAACAGAGTAATGTGCCGCGACAAAAGTATGACACTTCGATAAGACCGACAAGGCAAGAAAGATGCTACCCGTGGTTTTGCTGTAAAGCGTGTGTGCCAACTCTATACGAAGTATATGTAAACTCTTTGTTAATACGCCACTCAGCCCTCTCATTGATCTTACGTTTCAAACTGACAACAGCAGCCTTCCATTTATCGTTACTCTACAAGTAAATAGTGTCACGATATATGTAACGAAGTATAAGTCCTGCATCTCCAATTTAAGCCAGTAAAAATAGACGTTTTTTAGTCAACTTTGCAATAAATTTCCGATCCAAATTTATTTTTTATGAGGTTTAGGATCACTTACTGATCATAAAATCAAAAAATGCTTACAAATTCAGGTTGAACTGATATCTCGGCAACTATGCACTTTAGGGCAAAATTATTGAAGTTGTTTATGTAGAATTTTTTTTTGCATTTTATGTTGCCAGAGCCATGCTCTGAGCTACGTCCGTAGCTTTAGACCTCTGATAAATTACTTCAATACAGAGATGCGGATGCAATACAGAGATTCCAAGCATAGCTCCATCCATAGCTCGTAGAGCAAGTTTGAATTTAATTTAAGGATTGCTTTCACTGTCAGTATCTACGTCATGATTTGGTGTGATTCCAATCCGTCATGACTCATGACGTTGATACGCCCTTGACCCGTAAACTGCGTCATCGCTTTACATCAAGCAAGATGGTGGTCAAGCGAAAGCCTGTTATTTAAAAAACATATATTTACATTCCCACGTTTGTGAGGCGAAACAAACATCAAGAGACAAAATTAAGGTAATAATACAACTTTGGCCGCATGAATGTATAGAACAGGGAACAGGGGGAAAGTTGCAGTCTTGTGGATAAAAACTAATAGTTATAAATTTATCAAATCTTCAATCAAAAACATCAGACAAAAAATCATAAAATAATAGCTTAATCTTTTTTAAATTATTTCAAAGACTAAATCGTATTTCACTGTTAACTTAAAGATGTTAATAGCGCTTACGACAATATAAATTAAGACTATCAAGCAATTTCGTTTTTGTATTAATTTGAAAAGTTCAAAAGTTAAATATCTCATCTTCTACTGAATCGAAGTTTCGTGTTTCCTTGCAAAAGTCAACACTGCTTAAAGTTTGTTGATGAAAAATATAAATTAAAAAAGCTTGCCAATATTTTAGGCTAAAGCGAAAGTGTCTCTGTCATCTAGTCAATGATTGTGGTGCACGTTTTTAGTATTCATGTATCTTTGTTATCACGAAGCGTTATTAATCGCTTGCAGAGATTGAAGACATTTCTTCAAGAAGTTTTGTCCCATCTTAGTGTAACTTGGAATGTTTTGATTTAAGTAATCATTTGAAGTTACCTTAAAACCCTCTTCAATGGTTGATCCTTGTGTAACAGACATGCGGCTCATCTTAGCTTTGCACCGGTAAAAAACTATTAAAATCAAAACATTTCGCATTACATTATAGTAAAAAGAAAAAGCTTATTTATGTTTACTCACGAGGAGCGTGCGCTTGTTGGTTGATCCAGGGGCTCTGCTGTCGAACGGTAACTGTCTTAGCTTTTATGTTTCTCTTTTCTTTTCATTTGAAATGATAGAGATGGCAATAGCAAAACCAAAGCCGATTTAGTTAGGCGGTAGAAGGACAGGTATAATTATAATATGTCATACAGGTCTTCTATTGTGCTACTAGAGATCGGCTGCTCTGCGGCAGAACGAAAGCGCATTCTCGCCACCAGACGCGAAGGAAACACACCATGAGGGTTTTAATGCCTAGAAGCACTAGCACCTAACCAAATCGGCTTTGGATTTTCTATTGCCGTCTCTCTAGTTTCAAGCAAAACGAAAACAGTTACCAATATCAAAGCTGAGTCCGTTTTCCTTATGCGATATACCTCCTAACGTCGATTTCAGCATATATTGGCATTGTGTGTTTATTTTAAAATATATTTAAGTTTTCGAAGTTTTAGCATAAAATTTCATAATCATTTTCAGTTTGATGGGATTCATATGAATGTTAACCCATATGCGCCCCAATTTAACCAATTAGGTCCGGCTGGGGCCCAACTGTTTTATGGAAGAAAATGGTGGTATTATAATCAAGTAAGATAATTAATTACTTACTTTGTTTATTCGTTCATGGATTATTCGTTTTTGATGTGGTCAATCATATCAACATCGTTTAATCACTTATTCGGCGATCTTTTTTAAAAGGAGTGCCTGCGCTTGACCGTTTCTCATTTGAAACTGACTGACAAAATTTATTTAAAAAATGTCTTTCAGCCATGTTAGGTTTCTTAATAAAATATGCTTGACAACGTTTTTCTTTTTGTTCAAATAAGTATGGGAGGACCAAATGAGTAAAGCAGGAAATTTTACGAAGGAATATATGAATTTACGTATAATTAAAAACAGAAAACTACACAAAGTAAAACCAAAGTCATGAAAACACAGCTATAACAGCTGCTGGTGATCAACAATGATCTATATCAGACCATCCTGGAAGACAAAATATATGTTTGTGATACTATAAAGTTTATTTGTAAAGAAAATTCAAAATTAATTATTAAAATGACACTAAACAGATTTTTAGTTTTGTAGTAAAACACAAAATTGAACAAAAAATAACATTAGGAAATTAAGGTGACGGTGACGGTTACGTTATTTTCTTCTCATGCCGTGAAGAAAATAATTTTAAAGCAATTTTATTTAATTTAGGTATCATTCAAAACGGATAGTACATTGTTAACTGGAACTAATATTCGTAACCGGGCAAGGGAACTTAGGCATCATCCTAGTCTCATCAAAGCGCGAATGGAAAAGTCTTCTAGGTAGATGAGCTATAGACCGTATGATCCCTTTACATCAGATGAGATAGCAATCAAGGTTTAGTCAACTTTTAACAAAAAAATTGACCGGCTTAGGAACTGCCGATAAAATTGAAAACTTATAACTCAGAATAAACTACGCGGTTGAAACCGGAGGGCATAGTCATGACCATGACACATTTCTAGATAGCCAATGGGAAAAGCTGACGCATTTTTAGATCTCGAGTTCATCCGAAAATTTCTTATCATTCCCGAGCGTGACGCTAGAATTCAATTCACAGCCCACGAAAAATCTGCCATCCAAAAGCGAAGCGCCAAAAAAAGTGTTCACTTCAAAATCAATCCCAAAATTCCAATGCCACAGCCTGTTTCAGATACAAAACCTATTTTCTTAACCTAACCTTAACCTATTTTCCTAACTTTCAAGTTTGTAGTATAAACTAATTTCTATTGTCCTTATACTTATGTTTTCAGGATGACTTCAAGCCGATGGGGCGAAAACGATAATTACTAAACTATTTTAAGATTATGGAAATAAAGATAAAAATAAATTTATTAAAACCGTTTTTTGACTCGTATTTAACTTTAAGGAAGTTTGCAGTGAGAGCGGCAGTCAATGAATTCCGCACAATAATGTTGTATCTGTGTATCATTATACTTAATACTCGTATTTACCTTTATTACTTTACCCGCGTAGTTGTTTTTGGCCCGTTATTTCACTGGAATAAAATGTAGCCTTAGGTGTTATTCCAAACTATTATCTATCTATGTGCAAAATTTTATCCAGATTCCTTCAGCTCTCCGAGTATTTTCATGTCGGTTTCTCACCGCCGAAGACATTAATACTGATAGAGCATTTATCACAATTTTCAAGGATAAAAGTAGCCTGTATTCCAGACTATAGCCTAACTGTTTTCTAAATTTTAGCCTGATCTGTTTATCCGTTTCTACGTGACTGAGCAACAAACATTCAAACATCCATAATTTAGTAGGATTACTTCGACGTTTCGGCAGCGTTACAGCCGCCGTGGTTACAAAAATACTGCATATATCTTTTACTTCAATTTAGTATTTTAAAATTAAAATACAAAGTTAAATTGAAAATGTAAAACTACATTTGAATACTAAAGCTCACGACTCCGTAAATGTTCTAAACTCTCTCGTGTCAAGTCAGCGATGCAACGGAAACTTCCTGTGCGGAAATTTGCCCCAAAAGCATTCAGCTGCAGTTTTAACGTACAATGTTTTATACATTGAGCTAGTAATATAATTATTTAATGTAAAACCAACAATATTTTTATTGTAAGTTACGGAACGAGCCAGATGTGTGGCTGATGGTAAGTAACAAGCCTACCCATGACAGCATTGTGTCACACGTCACGCACTACTAACGCTGCACTGCGCTTGTCACCCAGAGATACGAGTATACGGTGATCGGTCTCTATGTCCTATGTCCTGTAACTTCTTTAAAAACATCGCCCTTCAAAGCGAAACACAGTGATGTTGCATATTACTGCTTGGCGGTAGAATAATTACAAAGATGTAGTACTTCCACAAGAGACGTGGCATAAATATAAATGGCGAGTACATCTCTCATCTGCGATTTGCTGACGACATCGTCATAATGGCTCAACCGTTGGAGGACTTACAGTTGATGCTGAACAGCCTAGCTGATGCTTGTCTCGCATAGGTGGTTCATCTCTGGATGAATTTCGATAAAATTAAGATCATGGTTAACGAGTGCGTAACTCCGGGAACGGTACTATAAACGGCATCTCTCGAAATTATTCAGAAGTATGTGTACCTAGGGCAGACGCTTTAACTATTTATTTATTTATATATTTATTTATATATTTATTTATATATTTATTTATTTATTGTTGTGTATTTTTTCTTTGATTTTTAGGAATTTAGTGGACCCTGAGGTAGTATTACCCCAGGGCCCCTTGGCACACGGTCCAGCCCTGGGTGGTAACCAAACCCAAGAACTACTGGATAGCAGTCAAATTCACTACAAAATAAGTTGTAATGCCGAAAATGCCGAGAGCAACACATTTTAGACCATAGCTCATCCAAGAATTTATTTTATTCTGTATTCGTAGCTCTTTGATCTTTCTATCACGTAGTTTACTAGCCTCTGAGCGCTGGGTCAGTATAGTGATACAGCTTATATGTATTAATAAAAGTTGCAGTCTCATCATTGGAGTCTTAATCCATGCACGTGCCTAGCTAATTTTGTTTTATGAAATATGGGGAATAACTGCATTTTGTTAAGTTCTTAAATATCCTTTTGATATAATAGAGTGGTTTGATGAAAAAGATATATGTGTGATAGTAAGCAACATGCCTGATTTTTGCTTATGCTTATGCTTATGCCTTATGCTTGTGTTGCAATAGCAACACAAGCATAAGAAAAATCACCACACAAAAAAAAGTTCTTACTGTAGAAAATATTTATGTGTACAATGAGAAGCCATAATTCCCCACGCAGGCCAGTTCGGGATGGCGGATGACGGACGACCTCGAAAGATTCTTGGAACATGTCAGTTTACTCAAGATGTTTTCTTTCACCTTTTCACGTTAACAGCTTTACTCACGTGACTTGGTTATAACAGCACAGACCATGTAGCTATTCGATCATGAAGAGTCTAAAGTCAGGCCGTGGTGAAAAAAACCTCTTCTAATCCATTATTTCGCAATGCCGTACAAAAATCATGCGACAAGGAAAAATGGTCGAGGGTTGCAATCTTCAACTGCTTCACTCAGTTAGACAGCTAACAAGTGACGGTGACGGCATAGAGCTAAATCTTATTATTTTATACCCTTCTATCATCCTACATAGGTCTTCTGGTGGTTCATTTGACCCATAAATTTTGTTCACGGGTCTGTAGTCTATTGCATTCTATTTCAACAAGCCATGGACCTTGTTGACGACGTTATAGGCGAGGCGAACTCAGACTTTCTCCTACGGACATATGATCAAAGTATGTAACTGAAGAAGTTTTGTTTAAAAAAAAACTCCAAAGTAGCTATTGATTCCATTCAACATCAAAGCAATAGCGCTTTAGTAGCCACTTTTTTATGTTCCTACTGATATAACTCAGGCCCTTCTCTCGCAAGGGGAAAGTCAAGGACATAATCCACCAGACCAGCCAAGCAATTCTAAACCTAATTCTCATTAAACTGTATACAACAAGACAGGCAGACATTTCTATTAGCGAATATTACTAAAATTTATATCTTTAAGGATGCAAAGTGACACAACCATCCAGAATTCATGACCTGTAATGAGGTGATAGCCTCAAGAGTACCATTTTCCTCTATTTGCTATACAAAAATACACTCTAATGTATTGTAATTGGGTTTATTATGGAATGAGTTTAATGACCACCTGAGTTCGATCGCGATTTGCATTATACAGGCTTTCAAAAGCGAACTTTCGTCCGTATTTTACAACTTGAAATCAATTCTTTGTCTTCGAGCCTTTAAAAGTTTTCAAGAGATGAAATTATTCTAATTTATTTCCATACTTTGTACGCTTTGAACGCTGCCTTTTCTGGGAAAAGCATGGTAAAATATTGAAATAGAACTAATTTGTAGAAATCAACGAATTTTCTACAAACCATCGTTATAATATTGTTATTAGCTAGCAACACTCTGCGGTTTTATCCACGTAGTTCCCGTTTCCGTTATTTTGTTGTCAAAAAAGTATCTAGTTTCCAACGTCATCTATATTAATAATTTCGTCAAGGGGTACGGTAGACTTGATCGAAACCTTATATGAATAACAAAACATAAAAACTATTGATTTTGAGTCGACAACATTTGTCCACAAAATTAGGATTATGGAGAATTTCGTTAAATTCTGATGGCACTGACAAACAAACCGCTGTCGCCATATTTGGTGTGAAACACGTTTCGTTCCATCAATCCAAAACACATTGCGTGCGTCCGTCGCGCCAGAAAAATATCCATCACAAAAAACTGTGACTTATGTTAGTCACATCAAACGTAAAACGAAACGTCTCGCCACCGGACCGGAATTTTATTTGTAGGTACTTATATTTAGTATCAGTATTGCACCCGTGCAAAGCCGGGGCGGGTCGCTAGTTCTTTCAAAATCTGGGTCATACGTACATAATTACGTTGTCAAATAAAACAAATACCCATGTTTCTCTTGCATCTAATAAAAGAGCTGCAAGCTTTGCAACGGCTGAGCCAATTTTAGAGAAACATGGCTAAAAGTTCCGTTCTAATTCGCCTTTCAAATAAAAAAAATCGGTTCATAATTTTGGAAGCTATGATGCCAGAGACATACACAGAACAAACTTATAAAATCCCGTCGGTTTTACATCAGGACTTTTAAAAATATTGTGAGCGAATTCTAAATTGTTTATTCATTTTTGTTTATGTCTTATAAATAATGTTGAATAACTTGACAAACGCATTCAAGGTAAAGAGTTACTTATATTTCGCCGCTAAAATATAATTAACTTCAAGTTAACTTTTCAAACTAGAAACTTTAAACTGAAATGAATATCGTTTGAGTTTTGAGTTTTACGTTAAATTTGTAATGGGGAGACTAGCCCAAATCATGATCGCATCGAGTGATGATGATACCATAAACACATCTAGCATGTAAACTAACGTGGTTATTACACGTCGAACGCAGACTTCTTTTTATCTTAAGATTAAGTATGTGCTCAAACCAACTATTATTTCCTCAAAGGTATGTAACAAAGTAGCAAAAAGAAATAAAAATCTATGGTATGCAAGACAAGACAAGATAAAACCTTGCATACCATAGATTTTTATTTCTTTTTGCTACTTTGTTACATACCTTTGAGGAAATAATAGTTGGTTTGAGCACATACCTAATCTTAAGACAAAAATAAAAGTCTGCGTTCGACCACCATCTCACCCGATAGTAATCGATAGTACTTATAGCTAAAAATAAAACACATATATTTCGTATGTGCATAGCCACTCACACTTTGAAAACAACAATGAAAGTCGCAAAGTTACACTTGAGCAAAGATTGTGGCTGATAATGAAGGTTTGATACTTTTGGTCAAATTTCCAATATTTAGTCAGTTTTAGACGTGAATAATTCTAAGCTATACAATTTTGCCCCGGTATCCCCAAACCGCCAATTTCACGTTTGTTGGCTTTTATCGAGATAATAGATTTGATTGATGGAAAATCAAATACGCTTCGAATTTAATTAAAATAGTTGGCGATGAAATGTAAGAGTATACTGGGGTCATGAGATGGATGGTATACACATTTTCACGCTTTTAACGGTAAGTTATTTTTTTATTTGTGTGTTTATAGTAATTTTGTTTTGTATTTTTTTATAAAACAATGATTTTACCTCTTTCTTATAAAACTGTCCTGTTATGAGTAGCAGGGATGTAGTCACGTACCTGCTCATCCTGTCATTAAATTAAAGTAATGAAATTATAAATAACTAGCGGCCCGTTCCGGCTTCGCTCGAATATTGTCACGTATCCCATTAATCGAAATAAAAACTATCCTATCTTTTAAGTTGGATCAATCGACACACGGTGTCCAAATTTGTTTAAAATCGGCTAAGTAGTTTAGGAGTCCATCGCGGACAAACATCGTGACAGGAGATTTATATGTATTAAGATTAATTTAAAAATCAAAACAGCTGTTGGTCACCAAGAAAGGAAGGTGTTGGAAGATTGTTTTTGTAGTGGTAGGACTCTTAGCAGAGTCCGCCTGGGGAAGTACCACACCTTTGCCAGTTACTCTACCGCCAAGCAGTAATGTGCAAACATTACTGTGTTCCGGTTGGAAAGGTAATGTTTCCAGAAGAATTAGAGGGCTTAGAGTTTTAGATTTGGACTCTTCATGTACCAATAGCAGCGTGTCAATGTACTGCTATGTGGCAGGCATGTTGCTTACCATCAGGCACATGGCATGTTTGTCTCGTTACTCTTTATTTTAAAAAAAAAGAAGATATTTTCTGAGTAATGCAACTTGCTAGGCTAGTTTATAAGTGTTTTGCTGTAAAATGTACGTTTGTTATGTTAAATTATAGAGTTTTCTATCTAACTATTCATCAATTTACTTGAAACTTTAGTTGACACACATTTTAGTTTCAGATTGTACTTTTCTGCGATGGAATCAGTATCCGTAATCAATTATCACATTTAAAGGTAACATTAATTATCAGTCATTTTAATTGTCACATTACATTGATTTTGAATAAATTGTGGTGGCTTAATCGCAATAGTCCAATATTGTAACCTTGAGGACGTCAGGTACGACTCCTGCCTACATCTCTGAGTATCCTCCCATATTCAGATATACAAAAGTACCTACGTTTTTATCGTTAGCTTTAACTATGAAAGAAAACATCACTATCACGAAAAAACTAAAAAGTTTCCAAAAAGACTTCTTCTACATAAATTTAACGTCTACCTACCTACACCTAAACTAGCATGGGGAATTTCTTTGAGTTAATCCTTGTTATCCCTTACTTACCAATGCTTCCAAACTTGGGACTAAAGATCAAACTTAAAAAAAACTGTTGGGCACTACTCACATAACAATATCAAGCCCCAAACTAAGCCAAACAAATGCTAGATAATAACCAGTTAATTAACAAAATGAGCCCGAAAATTGCGCAGCCTGTAATATATTTTCTAATCAACATTGCTCTTATTTTTATTTAATTATTTCAGAGTTTGAAACGAGCACAACGCCATGGAAATCCTAATTTTACCAAAAATATGGTAACACTTTATTTTTGATCCTTGCTTCCTATCTAAGCTTTGAATGGGAAAATCTATTTGAATAAAAATATAGAGAATATCCGACATGAATGTCCGCGTAATATCTGAAACCGTCTCACTCAGGCGTAGGTAAACGTAATTTCTCCTTTAAAAACAAACACCATTTTCAATTTAAAACTATACTTGACAAGAAACTCGGCAAATTTTCGTAAATTTAGTGAAACCAACTAAGCACACTATACCAATGAGACACCTTAGTTTCAAAATCAAAATAAATGTCATCAATGTGTACAAATTTTGAAGTTTCTTTGATTTTTCAAAAACATGCGACCAGTCTTAATGAAATTTATAAGGAAACACATCTGAATTATGATGTACTTAAAGAAATAATCAAAATAAATGTATAAATGGCAGAGCTACCGCGTAACATACATACAAGTAAAACATACTTTACCGAATTGACACTCTCCTCCTATTTTGAAGACGGTAGAAAATTATGTCATAAGATACGACCCTGCAACTTTGAGCATTTTATGTACAATTTTTTAATTTACATTGGACTAGATAGTGAAAACAAAATCATCTTTGGGAAACCAAGTTATGAATATCAAACTGTTTTAACAAACATTTAAAGTTTCAAGGTCATAGGATAGAACATCTGCCGATGTAAGGGCGTGGTGGAAAATTAAATTGACTCTCTCCATGTGAAAAGAAGCACTAAGCTTTACAGTCGGAACATAAAGTACATTTTTTTTGCAACTGACTGAATTGTTATATTTACTGTAAAATTCTCCATAAGTGACCTACAACTAGAATATAATAATTTTAGCGGTAGTCTTGCCTGTTGCTAAGCAATTTGTCGTCTTTGAGCGCGTTCACCTCAGAAAAAATGCCTTTCTCTTGCAATAAAAACACCAATATTGCTTTCGCAGAGACGCTACAATATTCCCAACGAGCCTTCAGTAATCCTGGGCCCCCCCTCCTACCCGCACCACCTGCCAGCGGCGGAACCCATCCTCCCGGGCCACACCCTCATCAGGCCAGCCGTGGGGATGCTCAAATCTGCCATCAAGTTCCCCCACAGAGAGCATGAGAACGGTTCCGGGGTGTACGGGCATATAGAAAACTTGGGCGTCAAGTAAGTTTTCAAAAACCTTTCCAAGACGCTAACCGAGAGAAAAATGCTAGCACTTCTTTGGCTCATCGTAAAAGCGTTGCTATTTAACGTGGTAATGCTACCAGCAAGCTGAGTATGCTTCCAACTACTAATGTGCTTAAGAGTTTTTATTACGAGTACCTTTAGACCTTTATGGGCTTATGGATGATTTGGGTAAGTAACGAGTAGGTTTACAGTGTAGCTTTCAATGAAATTTATTTTTGTTTATAAAAAATAGTGCATTACCTCATCTTCAATCACATGAATACATATTATATGTTTTATATAATCAGGTACGTGCTAGATACAGTGACGAGAGTGCAAGATGTACGCTTGCGTTATTTTTGCATCTGTGATGTGTATTAGTGTCATCTGTCTGGTCAAATTAAAACACAGTGCATGGTGCATCTACTCAACGGTGGAATAACTAGCAAAAGTGTGGTTTGTCTCCAGGTGCATTTTGTAAAGTGTCTAACCATCGTAAACCAAACATCGTACACAAAATGTGGATCTTGGATTTTGATACAGTTTTGCAAACATAGGGGTAGACTGACAGCGGGACGCGACTTTGTTTTATACGAGTACTATGCCTATTTTACAATCCTAAAACTTTACAATACTGTTTAACACCTTGTCTGTACAAGCAACTACGTTAACATGCTACAATTATTTTCCACAGATATGACGGCATGAACGACCGAGTTCTTTATACTGGATTCAGAAGATCTGAGCCATTGCTGCAGAAACAGTTTTCAGTAAGTATCATTTTATTTTTGATCCAGACACATGGTAGTGTGGCAAGCCAAGTTCAAGTAAAAAACTGGTGAGCCGCACCATTGCATTTTAACAGATGCTAAGGCATATCACGACATATCACAGGTTTATTGGGGAACAGAATCGGGAAGGGCGTTCGCAGTTTTGCAATTCGTATGACAAACGTGAATTTTAAATTCATTCATTCATAATTTAAGAGCGACGCTCTTGTCGGTAGAGTTCCTTCCATGTACTTCTACACTCCGCCTTCTCCTTGACTTCCTGATACGATACTACATTTATCTTCTCCTTCACTTGGTTCATGTAACTTCTCCTAGGTCTACCTCTCTTCCTCCTCCCTTCTAATTTACCTTCCATTATTGTTCTAATGAAGTTGTCGTGTCGTATCAGATTTCCCAACATCTTCCCTCTTCTGTTTTCTATTGTTTCCATTGATGTTCTTTTCTCCTCTACCATCTTCAAAACTTCTTAATTGCTCTTCATTTCCTTCCAGCTGATTCTCTCCATTCTCCTCCAACACCACATTTCGAATGCCTCTAATCTTTCCCTATCCCTTTGCATCATGGTCCACGTTTCGCTGCCATACAATGCAATACTCCAGATGTAGATCTTAATCATCTTGCGAATATTCTTTGATATTCGGGCTTTAAACAGATGATTTTTATTGTTAAAAGCTCTTTTTGCCATTGATATTCTAGCTATAATGTCTGGTGGCATCATTGATTATCACACTGCCTAAATATTTGAATTGTGTTACGTTATCTATGGAAATTGAGTTAAGTTTAATTGGGTTTTTAGTTATTGCTTTCTTCTTTGAATTAGTTAAAATTTTAGTATTTTTTACGATTATTTTCATTCCAAATTCTGTGAATATTAAGTCTATATCTTGTAGTAATTCTTTCAACTGTGTAGAGTTTTCAGCCAAAGCTGCGATATCATTCGCAAATCTTATAAATTGTATTTTTCCCCCGTGAATGTTAACCCCACCCCTTCCTAAGTAAGTAAGGAAGGGGTGGGGCCCCTTCCTGACTCTATTAGTTTTCTTATGGCACATTCTATAAAATATTGAAAATAAGTGGTGAAAGTGGACATCCTTGCCTAACTCCTTGTCTTATCTTTGCCCTGCCTTGTTCTTCTCCCACTTCTATTACTATCTCTTGATTATAACTCAAATATTATTATTCTGTCTCTATAATCCAATCTTGCTTGTTTCAATATGTTCATCATTTTCTTCCAATTAACTTTATTAAAAGCCTTTGAAATAAATTGGGAGTATTTTCCAGGAATTAATTGTTGATTGTAGATTAAAAGGTTATTATTATTTTAATCATAAGTGTACTCATTGATAACGCGTTTGTCTAGTATTGTAACTCCTAGAGGAATGGAGTTAACTGCAGATTAAGGTTCAGGCCACTTTCTAAGAAGTCATCGTTGAAAACTAAAATTGCATCCATTGCGTTGCTAGTACTTTTTGTTTTTGGATTAAGCTATTCATTGTGAATTATAAACCCTAAAAATATTAAAAAATATTGAAAATAAGTGGTGAAAGTGGGCACCCTTGCCTAACTCCTTGTCTTGTCTTTGCCCTTCCTTGTTCTTCTCCCACTTCTATTACTGTCTCTTGATTCTTATAACATGAAATAAATTAGGAAAATTTTCCAGGAACTAAGTGTTGATCGTAGATTAAAAGATTATTATTATTTTAATCATAAGTGTACTATTGAGAACGCGTCTGTCTAGTATTGTAACTCCTAGATAAATGGAATTAAAATTGCAGATTAAGCTTTCTAAGAAGTCATCGTTGAAAACTAAAATTGCATCCATTGGGTTGCTAATACTTTTTGTTTTTGGATTTAGCTATTCATTGTGAAGTAATAATAAAATTATATCCGTAAATAAATTATTATACCTAATTATTATATTAAACATATCGTCATCAACGCGGAACGCAAGCGCCACCTGTCGATGTTCGATAGAGTTAGTGCCGTGCGCGCTTTCGAATAGACGGATCGTTTGAGCGGTATGAGGCAGTTATCTCTAGTGATCTGTGGTTCTCTCGAGGTGTGAGACTTTTGGCGTGAGAGAAAAGCCAAGCCTTTTGACGCATGTGGTCGTCACTGAACGTCGTGTTTTCATCCAACACTACCCACCCGCCGCTTTGCCTACTGCAGGAGGATGCGGTCAATAATGATGATGGCGAGACTCTGTCACCGATATATATAATAAATTATTATATTTTAAGCACAAGTACAACTACATTCGATATGTGTAACTCAGCGGCCGGTGTAATACGACTAAAACATCTAATCTGGTAGTTAAAAATTCAGATCTTGATTACGAAATAATGTTTTCATTTAGTTCTATTGTGTCATACTAGTAGATTGAAACAGTTGAATGAAAATAGGTTTCATTTTCTGTTTGCAGAGAAGATCCATGAATGATTATGAATCTCCCCGTGGAAGGCGTCACCTTCTTCTTTGGCCGTTGCAAGAGGCGAAACCAGAACAACATCTAAAATTAAGGTAACTTATTATTTTTAGAGAATGTGCGAAAAGGTGTGATAAGATGGAGGAAGATTTATATAACTTACATGTAGTTTAACCACAGTTTAACCAAATGCCATCAATATTAAATGAACCGAGACCGAGAACAAAGACTGCCATCGCGGCTGACAGATAGATAATAAAAAATATAGATATAGATTTCTTCTAAACTTAAATTGAAGAGACCCATAACCAAGTCTATGATGGAATCAGATAATCTAAAATGATGAATAAGTGTCAAACAAATAAGCAAGTGTGTTTTAACTAACAAAGGTGTCTTATTTTTTGGTCGGGATGTGAACTCTGAAACTGGTTTGACTTGAAAAATTCCATTTGCATTCGAAATCCTAATATTTGGTGAAGATTAAGCTTCTAAAAGCTCCTTAGTATCGGTGAACGAATACAACACAGCTGTTCAATTTAACAATTCATAACCCTTAACCACACATGCAAATTTGCGTCTGTGTAAAAACGACATATCTGGTGTGTCAGTGGTATATATTTGACCATGCCGTTTGTATAGAAGTTTGGTTTAAGGTCTGGGGAGTGCCAATATAGAACATATATAATATTTATAATATATAACAAAGAGAATCGGGGTACTTTCATATGTAGAGTCAATTGGTTGATTTTGCGACAAGCGCGCTCCATCTTGGACCGTATCGCCCCAGTTCACGAAATGGCGGTTACAAATACATTTTGGTGTAATATAAAATTTAAAAATAATATTTTCTTTATCAACAGTGACAGTGT
Source organism: Ectropis grisescens (assembly GCA_017562165.1). Taxonomy (NCBI): domain Eukaryota; kingdom Metazoa; phylum Arthropoda; class Insecta; order Lepidoptera; family Geometridae; genus Ectropis; species Ectropis grisescens. The sequence continues at coordinate 25,770,232 of CM029781.1, read as the reverse complement.
AAACAAAGTACTCACAATATTTCCTTCACAACTACAAACTAAAAATCTAAGAGCAAAAAGCAACGAGTGAGTTTTTTTTTGTTATTTAACCGATTATAAAAAAGAGGAAGTTCACAGTCTAGTTGTATGTTTTTTTTTTTTTTTGTATGTTACGCGACAGCGCCATGCGCCACCAATTATGAATCGATTTTGAAGGTATTTTTGTTTTAGCAGATCATAGTTCAGAGGTATGAAATAATAAAAAAATTAAAAAAAAAAAAATATCGAAATCAGTGTGGCGGTTTTTGAAACATGAATACAAAACAAAAATTTGCTTTCATATATTTCGACGAAGCGACGTGCGTAATGATAAATTCTTATGAAATTTGGTCGTGTGTCTAAAATTAATTTTAAATTGAAGTTGGTTTTTTTTCGGAGTAATCAAATTATTTGGTTTCCTTATCCACCATTAGAGAAGGATACAATCATATTTTTTCCCTCTCGTTTTAATCGACTTCAATAAAGGATATCAATTAGACAACCATATTTTAAATAAATACACGGGTAACTCACGCTTGATATTATAGTCAGTCCAGTCCGACTCAAGTTTCGATCGCTTCCGGTCTTTTTATTTGTCCCGTGTATTTGTTTAAAAATGTGTAATAACCACGTCAGTTTTCTTACTAGAATAGGCAACCATACATTTTTTAATCTATGTTCCCCGATTACTCGAGAACACTAGGACCATTTTGATAATTTATTTATTTTTTTGTTCGAAAGAGTATATTTTGCGTAAGGCTCAGTATACATTTATTTGAAACTAGCTGAACCCGCTACTTCGTTCGCGTAAGCAGATGTTACTGACTTATACATTAGTTGGAAGTATCGTGCGTCAAATATTTGGATAAGTAGTCATTGAAAAACCTTTGAGTTTGAGTGAATTTGTTTTTCCACACAAAAAATTATTTAAATTTATCATCTTTATTTTTTCTTTTTTTAAACAAAATCAAACATACTTAGTAAGGTTTCGTAGTATCGAACATAGCCGCAAGTGTTAAGTTTGTAGGATTTTATAGGATACATTATGAAAAGTCTGAAGCTAATGTGCATGATCTGATTCAACCTACTTACCTGTTTATTTTTATCCGCAAGCTGTTTTCTAGCTGTTACCCGCGACTTCGCCGGCGTAAAAATTTTAACGAAGCTTGTGTGGAATCAAAATAATTAAAATTTTGAGTTTTAATGATATTCAAGCAAGTTGAACCCGTAAATCTAAGCCAAGTCCTAGTGAAATGTTAATGTATGAATTTAATTGTAGGTAACACAGAAAAAAATCAAGAATCCAAATTTGGCATCATAATCCTTTTAGCCAGCAAAAACTTAATAGTACAATTTAGAATACCAGTAACGCCACCTAGTGATGAAAGAAAAAATACATACCACAATAGCAAAACATCGATTTAAATGGCCTTTAGTGCTTTTAGATTTAAACTGGCATTAGCGCCGTCCAATGAGAATATTATGTCGCTTGTTATTTTGATTGTGAACGCAAATCACCTATATTATCTACGCCAAAACGGGTGCATATATTTTTCATTTTTGGCTTTTACCTTACCATCACATCAAGTTCCTTACGAAAATATATGCTTATATTAATATGGAGTTAAATGAAAATGTAGACTTATTAGCCCATGTGAAATTTTAGACTCTTAACTATCTGTGTTTCGTGTGTCAACCCAATTCGTTGTGCCGTTTTGACGTGATAGTTAATATTTGTTTCCTTAGGGCCCATGCTTCTATTCAGGTTGATAGGTAATAAATACATAAATGTGGTATTTCAGACTATAAGTTATCTCTGTTTCAATTTTCTACCAAATTTGCTTAGTCTTTCCTACGTCACAATAACCTATAAGTAACCGATTTGCTATTTCTGAGTTTAAACCACGTGTATTTCGAATTCCATCCAAATATGTTCAGCCGTTCCAACGTTGTCCTGTAAATATTATGAATGTCACTGGTTGGATGTTTATTACGTAATACATAGAGTACTTATACATAGGCCATGTTTAGTTTATGTGTTCTTCCAGACTAATCTAATTCTATTTCAAATTTCAACCCGATCACTTGATACGTTCCGCCATGATTAAAGCGGCAATAGAAATACATCATCTGCGAAAATTTCAACTGTCTAGCTATCATCGTTCTTAAGGCCAGGTAGTTCTGTCAAATTAGGCATTTAACGCTGTCTTGTTCTCGCGACCGTCACCGACCGCGGAATCGGTGCCACAGTGCAGAAATAACATTAAAATATTGGACTATGTAATTTAAACTCATTTTTGTTCAAGATTTATTTATACTGTTTATACTAGTGATAACAATTTTGTGAATTGTGAAGTGAAACGAAGAAATATTAAATTTATCTATACTCTTAGATATACAAAACTCAACCTTTTCTTTTTGGTCGCACTATAAGTTGCGAACGGATTTCCAATGTCATGCATCTTTTTAAAACGTTTCCTAATAGTTCACAAGTTCGTACAAAATAAAAAAAAATGTGCTGAAACGTAATGAAAAACCAGTAAAAATAGAAGATTTTTGGTCAACTTTGCACTAAATTTCTAATCCTTCTAATCCAATTTTTTTCTATGAGGTAAAGATCACTTACTGAGCATAAAATTACAAAATTCTTACAGATCCAGGTAGAGCTTCAAACGCCAATTGAAAAAAACTGTTTTAGCCGATATTTTGGAAACTATACATTTTGACAATAATTGTAGAAAATAAAATTTTGCATCTTTTGTTGCTAGTAAACTTTTTTTGTAAAAGTTACCGTTTACAATTTATAACCCATTTAATGATACGATTGCGATGATGCCGATAATAGTGGATGTAAATGATGTGGTATACGATGGAACTTGTTTCTCTAATAGAAACAAGCACAGTGTACCTCGTAACCCCCAAGGTTCGAACCTTCGACAAAAACCCACTCTGGCAATGCGTTTCACAGCTTAGTTGTTCTTATTACAAAAGTGGAGACCAAACTCTTCGTTCAACTCTTCAATCATGATGATGAACGGTGCTGTTTATTCGAGCAACGAGCAATTTGATAGAATAACTTTAATTTAAAAACCCCGACTACAAAAAAATCTACACGTAAAAAAAAAATTGGTTGCCTGTAAGGTATACGGGCGAAAGTTTTACGTGACAACGACTTTGAGTGGTAAAATAATTTTACGGAAGGGACGCGTGCCTTTCACTTTTTATGTCTGTCTCTCTCGCTCTTAGGCGGGCTAACCATGCCCGAGTGGAAGGGACGCGTGCCTCTCACTCGCTCTCGTTGTGAGCGCATAACGTGAGCGGAGCGTAACGCAGTTTCTTGAAGTGTCACCCGGCAAACCAATTTATTAGACGTTGTCACGTCAAAAAAATATTACCTACTATCTAAGGACACTTTGGCGAGTCAGACTAGTCTTAGAATATCTTAGTTACCAAAATCCATCCAGCCGTTTGGAAGATATATGGAAATAAAAGTTGTACAAACATAAAACATACGCGCGAAAAACATAACCCTTCTTCCATTCCGGTAAAAAGGGACATGTTTATGCTACTTGGAACAGAATTCAGATCCTATTGTTTTTACTTTGTTATCATCATATTTGACATAATAAATCGTAATCGGTAAGTTCGAAAAAAAGTTTACTGGCAACAAAAAATGGGAAAATTTATTTTCTACAATAATAATAGGCTCTATAACTTTTTCAGAATATCAGCCAAAAAACGTTTTTTCGAGCTGGCGCTAGAAGCTCCACCTGGATTTGTCATTATTTTGTGATTTTATGCTCAGGAAATGATTCTAAACCTTATATAAAAATACGAATCGGAATCGAATTTAGTGCAGAGTTAAATTCTACGAGTAATTTTACTGCCTAAAAGGCTTCTTATCAAATTTTCTTTATCCCGATCTCTGATTTAACGGACGAATATTTTACCGATACTTATCTATTTTCCATTGCATCCGCATTGAATTCTTTACTGATGTGGTATCGACGTCAGTTTTTTTAAACTCCCTTTTTGGTCTACAACATAAAGTAAACAGCGTACTAATTAGTATCAGCGTCTATTTGCAATTCCAATGAAAACTGTATCAAAAATCAAGATCATAGCGTGCTTCACTAGTAATACCTACTGATATTGTTATACTGTGGCTTTATGATCGTAATATTTAAAATTTATCGGTTGTCAAAATTTCAAAATCAAGCACAGGCCCGTCGTCCGTGAGCGCCGAAACGCGACTGATCAGGCTTGCCGAACGGCGCGCTATATATATGGTAGATATTAAAACATAGTGAATAACTGATACTTTTATCAAGTCAAACTCTGCGAATGCATCTATAACTTTTAGTGGCTTTCGTCGAGTACAAAATTTAGTAAAAAAATAATTAGTTTAGTCATAAACTTGAAAAACTTTTGAGAAGGGGTAACTTTGGGATTTTTTCTATCAAGTAAAATTCATTAAATCGTGTTACTGACTGCGAATTGCACTAGATTAGATCCTTAACTATTACATATATTTTTTTCAGAGTTTAATACACTATTTTAAAGGTCTTAAAGTTGTTTTAAAAATTCAAAATTACGGCCCACACGCCCTTAAGATACAGCCTGGTGACAGACGGACCGACGGACGGACAGCGAAGTCTCAGTAATAGGGTCCCGTTTTTACCCTTTGTGTACGGAACCCTAACAACAGTCTGCTTCGGTCACCGAAGCTTGTTGGACACTACCTTTAAATTTTAAACAGTATTTGGATTGAAATAATACGTTTTCTAATAAGTTACGGCTGGTCTAGTAAGTTACAGCTGACCTAGTCGGGAGAACGGCGACTGTCGATCCGGAGACCCAGGGTTCAAAACCACGCGCACCACTATCGTTTCAGAGTCATGTTCGTAATGCCGGTAATTAAAACGGTGTAGGAAAACACCGTGAAGAAACCGAAATCTACCTATAATCTAAGTTCTAAGTCATATGTCATCCACCAACCGACACTGGGCCAGCGTGGTGGATTATAGCCTTGTCTCTCTCCTTGCGAGAACATTTAATGGGTTGTGTATGCTGCTACTTATTATGCTGATATGTTTTCTCCAAAATACAAAAATCAACTTCAATGACAGGTAATTTAATTCTGTCATTCGACTAAATTTTATAAGAAGGTACATGAAGGTATATGTGGTATAGATAAATCTAAGCTGTTTTTTTTTATTTTCATTTTTTTTATTTTAGTTTTTTGTTGATATTTGAAAAACTACTTCCCTGTTTTCGATATCTAAGATCATCTCTGAAGTATTTTCTACCAAACAAAAAAGGAATTATCAAAATCAACTAACAATTAGCGGAGTTATCGCGTAAAATAAAACCAAATAAAAAAACATGCAACCCGATTGAGAACATCCTTCTTGTTTGAAGTCGATTATAACCGAATGATGTTTGTTTTTCCACACAAAAATATATTTTGACAATTATTTTGTCATCCAAGACGACGTGACGCGATCACGTGGGCACTTTCTAGAATCTAGAATCTAGAAATCTAGATATTCTGTGTATCGTCTGTGATACACAGAATACTTAGAAGTTAGTAAGTACCGAACGCGCCGCGCGTGTCGTTATTGTTTAATGTTTGTGTAATTTCCGAACCAACAGACCGATATTGTTCAAATTTTGACGGGACAATATAAAAAATGTGTTCTTTCTAACAAAAAAAGAATAAATGAAATCAAACAACGCAAACATGAGTTACAACCAAATACACATTCTGACTTTCACCCCCTCCCGCAAGAAAACCGATCAGAATTTGAGGATCAAAAATAACCTACAGCAATGTCCTTAGTATAAACTAAAATCATGCCAAGTTTCAGCTGAATTGAATCAGTAGTTTCGGCGTGATGCGTGATCCCTATACAGAAAGACAGACAGACAGACAGACAGACAGACAGACAGACAGACAGACAGACAGACAGACAGACAGACAGACAGACATGAAAGAAAAAAAATGCAGTTTCGCCATCAGTATCGACTATGGAGTGCCCCAAAAAAAATTTTTTCAAAATATCTTCAATGTACAGATTTCGACCCGTTACAGTTTTATTATAAGTATAGCTGTAAAGTGGCTATCTCTGAAGCGGTTTTGCACGGTTATTTTTTGTGATTAACAAAAAATATTAATTCATCGACGATTTATAAATTCTATTAAAATGAGAGAGCTGTTAGTTTCGTTTCTAAATTTAAATTGGTTGTTTCGTTTTTAATGTAAATCAATTATTACTCCCACTGCCTTAAAATTTTTCCTTTATACATTTTTATGGTTTTTATCTTTACATTTTCAGTTAAAATTGCCAAAAATGGCAAAGAAACGGACAGTCAGACACTTTGATCTATCTAATGAGTCTGGCGAATCTGACGAGTGAGTCATAGTCTAGAAATCAATTTTACTTTATATTGTAACTGGCAGCGTACCGCAGGGTTCACGCGTAGGTCCCGTTCCCTTTATTTTCCCGGGATAAAGCCTATATATTCTTCCATACTAATCTAACTGTGTTAAAAATTTCAGCCCGATCCGTTCATACGATACGACGTGATTGAGCAACAAACATCCATACATTGACCCTTACAATATTAGTAGGGAGTATGATAGGATTGATTGAATACTGAAACACTATCTTCAAATCGAGAATGAGTCGGTTTCTTCTAGATAAATGTATGTAATTCTTCGCACACAAAAAGCGATTTCAAGTTAGTTTAGTGATAAAAGCACCGTTAGATGTCAGCAAGCCACATAATTTTGGTTTAAAGGACAATACTTTCAAAGATATTACTGACAAAGAGGTAATATTTCTCCGGGTGGTGAACGCAATGGCGTATCTTCATGTTCAAATATCTGGAAAGCTGTGCTCTTGCGTGTAAGACGAGTTGGTTGCCACCAAGCACATGTCCCGTTGTCCCGAGATTGTACTTGTTACACTGTATTGTAAAAATATAAATGTTTAAAAAAAATTACCAATTATTGTTTTCTTTACCTTTCCACCTAATCTTTAGTTTGTTTTATTTCAGATCTTGGCTACCAAATCAAGATCATCATGAGGTTAAGTTGAAATATTAGAAAACAACACTTTATCCTACACTAAGTCATGGAACCGAAGAGTTTACATATACTACGTATAGAGTTAGAACAAACGCTTTACACCGAAAGCACGGGCTTGATCGCACTTGCCTTAACGCTCTTGTGGGAGTTTCATACTTTTGTCGCGGTACATCACTATGTCGCCATAGCTAACATACAACTCATCTGCTTACGATTAGTACAAAGGAACCGTGCGGACAATCCTGATATATTTACTTATTCTTTCTATAAGCATGGAACCCTTGCCCGTGTCCATCTGACAAGCTCCATCGACAAACATATTTTATAAACTATGTAATTTTATCGAAAAATAAAGTTAATAAACTGACGCATATCAACTAAAGCGGCCTACCTAAAATCATTGACAATTTCAGGACAGTGGTGGTGGGGTGGAAATCGTCTACCACTTTATACACGCAGTCAATACATAACCAACCATACAATAGACCGCTCGTTGATCAGAGACACCCCTTACAACTTGACACTCTCAAAACAGATAAAACAAATGTTGCTATAGCAATTAGTACTGTGGCACCTAACTGACAAAAAAAAGACCAGGACAAGAGACCAAAAACTTTATGAACTATAAAGCCATAGGGACGTGATAACGCATTTAAAACCAACTGATTTCAAAAACTTTATTCGAGGAGGGGGTAATACCACAACGATGGTACATCCATGTTATTGGACCACTCTCTATCCTGATTGCTAGGAAGCATTCGCCTAAAAAAATTAAATCCTATGGTTCACAATACTGGAAGAAATCAGTCCCGTTTTGCCTACACACGCGCCAACAACGCTGCCTAGACGATAATCGGCCTTAAATCGAAAGTTCACCGAAACCGATTTTCGGAGTTAGAGTAAATTAAGAAATCGGATTATGATTTGCCTACACACTACGCTATTTATGATGCAAACTCCTGATGAATCCTCTACACCACTAGCCGGATACTGCTTCTGATTTTAGGGTCGTGTATAGACCGTTATTTAACGAGAGAAAAAATCAGTCGAATTAAAATACATAACTTCGTGTTTTTTTTTGTTTCAGGCAATATTATTCACAAAAATTAAAATGTCAGATTTGGAGAATATATTCCGCTTGATCAACTCTCTGCGACGTGGCCGCAAACCTCCCGACGACAGTGATAAGCCTAAGCTACTGTATGTCCCTGGTACTGCAAACTATGGAGACTTTAGCGTGGGCGACTCCGAGCCTGAAGGAGTACCTAACAAAACTGTCATGTTTTGGAAAACAAAGGTATCATTAACAATAATAAATATCAGTAAAAATAATAAACACCCCATCGGTGGACAATTCACACACAAAACCATCAGTCTGACTCCAAACTAAACAAAGCTTTGTACTATGACGCCCAGATAGAGACGAGACGATTTTCTTAGCATTCCATGGATTCACCGTGCTGGTGCCGGGTCCATCGTGTGGCAGAGAGAGAAAACTCGAGTAGATCCCGAGACTTGTGACTCAGGCGTAGGTTTAAGGGGCCCCTTTCAGACGTACATCAACACTCACCTTCACTACTCGTTTTTCTCTCCCTACCCAGCCAAATCTGATATTAGCCTACTAGTGCAGCTTTAGATACTCGTTCTAGTATAGAACTTACTGCACTTCTGGATAAGCCAAGGTCTTTCAGCAGGTTATAGAGAGATTTTGCTGGTATACCTCTCGCTCTTACTTCTACAGCGTATAAACTAACTACATAGCCGTTTTTTGTTAATTCGTTTAGGAGGTAGTAATACTTATTTTGTTTCATCGCGTGGTCTTTAGGTATATTAGTTTCCCACGGTACGGTAAGTTCTACAAAGACTATGCGTTTCGTAGCTCTAGAAAAAAGGAAAATGTCCGGTCTGGATGACGAAACACCCACATCCTCTGGGATATAATATTTATTTAGTTGTAAACGCATACTTATTCTACATAGAAACACCCAGACACAGTAAACATATTTGAATTCATCACACAAATATTTGCAATGGGTGGAATCGAACCCTCGGCTTCGCAGGCAGAGTTACTGCGTACCCAGTAAGCCACGTGGCTAGTGACAAACATGTTGAAAGTTCACGTCATGTGAAATGAAATAAAACCAAAGATAAAATGAGACAAGGATTTTTCTAAGACGGTTGTAAGTAGTTCATCGAATTAGGATTTATAATGTCGTACTAATATTACAAATGTCAGTTTGTTTATCAATTACTTTTGAGCGGATCGGGCTGAAATTTGGAACAAGTACAGATTTTAACTCTATAGTCTGGAAAAGCATATAAACTACTTTTATTACGATGAAGTAACGAGAGTGGAAATAGCGCAGGTAAAACTGTGTCCATGCAGGTGTGCGCTGTCACATACAAGCTGACACACACACACCAGTGGTCATTACATCAAACTTGTGTATATGTGTGCGTGTCAGCCTATCAGTGACAACTTGACTGCGCACACGTGCAAATGTGGCCGACTCAGTCAGAGTCAGTGACACAGTTTTTGTTTTAGCTACGTCCGGCTTTTTATATGTCCCTGGTTCTTGATCGCTACTGGTAGTAGGCAACGCTGAATGCTGAGGTGTGTAAATGCGTGGCGGGCAGGCATGACGATACGCACTGTGTCAAGTGTCGTGTAACCGCCTTTAGCATCTAAGGCGAGCCTTTTCCAACCGTAAACCTAAAATCTCCAATCCAGCATTAATTACTACTACTTATGAAATAATTGTTATAAAAATAACTAATGTTTGTCTGTATCAGTCAACATTGTTCCTCACACATCACTGAGTCGAAACTTAGCAAAGTATGAACTGAGTACCTCATCATCACTCAAATATTTGTCTTGAATGGGCATTGAATCCACTTCTTTCTTGTGTGAAAAAGACTGCAAGTCTCGAACATCGCCGCAAAATTGCTAGCTTATCGGTTTTTTATCGGATACACTTCGGAGAGTGTGCAACTGATTTGTACGATCTAATACCACCTCGCCCTTTTTTCTATCGGAATGCTCGTAGCTCGAAAAAGCGACATCGTTTCATGGTTGATGTTCCAAAGATACAAACGAAGAGATTTGACTCTACTTTTGTGATAAGAACGTCTAGGCTGTGGAATACGTTGCATGAGAGGGTTTTTCCCGATAGTCACAATCTTTGTGTCTTCAAATCGAGAGTGAAGCGGTTTCTTCTAGGTAAACACGTTCCATCGTAGACCGCATCATCGTTTAACATCAGGCGAGATGGCGGTCAACTGTAAACCTATAAAAGTAAAAAAAAAAACTTCCTGCAGTTCCGCAGGCAAACTTCCTACTGGCAAGATTACAAAGCCACTCAATAACAGAACACCTACTTATATCCCGAAAGAACGCCAAATCCTTTTCGATAGTTATTTTGGAAATTCTGAGTCAATAATTAAACAAGTTTGTTGATAAAAACTATTTTTTAACGCCCGACCAAAAAAAGGGGTGTTATAAGTTTGACGTCGATGTCTGTCTGTCTGTCTGTGTGTGTGTCTGTCTGTGGCACCGTAGAGCTCAAACTGATGGGCCGATTTCGATGCGGTTTTTTTATTTGAAAGTGAATACCCGTGCGGATGTTCTTATCTATGTTTGGTTAATATAAATTCAAGATGGCCGCCGCCACAAAATGCCGGACAACTTGACAACTTCTGCACAACCTACCTCAATATGGGTATCAAATGAAAGGGCTTGACTAGTAGAATACTATACACTATAAAAAATCAAATCTAAGATGGCCGCCACCACAAAATGGCGAATAGTTTTTTTTTCACTACTATCTCAATATGGGTATCAAACTAAAGGGCTTGACTAGTAGAATACATTGCACTATGAAAAATTTCAAATCCAAGATGGCCGCTTCCACAAAATGGCGAAATACATTTCTTTTTTCACAACTCCCTTAATATGGGTATCAAATGAAAGGGATTGACTAGTAGAATGTTGTACGGATAACAAATCTGAGGTAGTCGGGGGTTAGTCAAATTTTTTAATTTTGTTCTTGTTTATATTAAAATTTATTATTTTCAAACACAGAATGCATTCAACCACATAAAGATAAACCATGAAGCTCCGGACCATATCGACCTATTACCTGCCGGTGCCGCCAGTAAACCGAAACCCTGGTGGTTTTATCATCAGGTACATAGAATCACTATCTACCAATGTGAAGAGAAAACTAGTTTAGTTGATATTCTTTAATACACATAAAAACAATGAAATCGGTTCACACGCAAAGATATACTTAAATGAACCCAAAACAATTATTTCTTTATAGGAATTTGTCTCTAAAAATATTAAAATCTTGTTGGTAAATTGAAGGAAATTAGATTGAGCAACTAGATACTTGATTTCAAAATAATAAATCAAGGAATACAATAATAATTTCTGAACAGTAGTATATAATATATAATCTAAAGTAGGTAGTATCTGTTGCAGGCTGATTCTCTCTGGGCTGTAGCTAACATAATATCCATTTTAATGCGTTTACTAATAATTTATTATACCACGATTGTACAAAAATCCTGTAACTCTCTATATAATATAAATAAAATAACCCGAGTTAGTTTATTTTATACCTATAATAGGCAATTCGAATACAGCACATGAGGGCAAATCCTCTAAAGGTACATACATATACAAAATATTTTAAATTTGATGTCAAAATAGTAAAAATATTTTAAAATTTCCCAACATAAATAATACACACACTAGGTACACAGGTATTAAACACTATTTTTTTAAGCTGAGGAGAGTTTTTCCTTGAACGTGACAATTTCAGGAACTACTAGAGTCACTTCAAAAATATTTCACCGTTGGATAATTTGTACGTGAAGCTTGAGTAGGCTATACCTTAGATTATGTACCACGGTTGAAACTGGGAGGGGAAGGGGCGGATTTATGACATATGAGCGAATGTAGTAATATTATCACTAGAGTTAATGATCAAATTTAATGCTCCGAGTACTAAATTGTCTAAAAAACTAAACATGTTATAAAACGCGCTTTAGAATTTAAAAAAACTGTTTCTTGTTTGTTACAGTCGGACTTTGAAAATTTGGAGGATGAAAACAGGTGATCAAAGTAATGTCTATGAAAATAAATTTATAACTATTTCGTTTGATTTCTTAATCGTTGTTTTATTAACAGTCCTTCCTACCAAATAACTAATGTGTCTTAACTAGTTAAACAAGCGATTAAAATTATGGTGTATTGTTTATTCTTGACCGTGAATTAAAAAGTAGTCTATAATCGGTGCAAAGGACTGGCTCCACGGTCACCAACCCGCTTGCCAAGCGTGGTGACTATGGCAAACACCCCCCCTATGAAAATCACAACCAGAAAACGGCCCCTAGTCCCCGGCGGCTCCGCTATTCCAGGCGCTGGTGGCAGCCTTGGTTCCGGCGGAGCATGGGGTGCGAAGAATCTCCGGCAGACGCCCCGCCACCAAACCCAACGACTCGACCTGGCAACATATAACGCACGGACGCTGAGGGCTGACGAAAATATTGTGGAGCTGGAAGAAGAAGTGGACAAGTTGCGATGGGATATCATGGGGTTATCCGAAGTCCGTAGACAGGGCGAGGACAGGATAACCCTCGAATCCGGCAACTTGTTCTACTACCGGGAGGGAGATCAACAATCCCAAGGGGTGTCGGGTTTATCGTCCGAAAGTCTCTCGTCAACAACGTGATAATGATCGAGAGTGTGTCGAACAGGGTGGTATACCTTGTACTTAAAATTAGCGACCGGTATTCATTGAAGGTCATACAAGTATACGCACCGACCTCGACACATCCCGACGAAGAGGTTGAGGTCATGTATGAGGACATCTCCAAAGCCATACATGTCTCGCCAACACATTTCACAGTTGTGATGGGAGACTTCAACGCGAAACTGGGCAAACGTAGCGGTGATGAGTTGAGAGTGGGGAATTTCGGATATGGGCAGCGGAACCCAAGAGGGCAACGTCTAGCGGATTTCTTGGAAAGGGATAGCCTCTTTATGATGAACTCCTTTTTCAAGAAACAGCCACAAAGAAAGTGGACCTGGATTAGCCCTGACGGTTCCACAAAAAATGAGATCGACTTCATTATGACGACTTAACGGCAAATATTCAGCGACGTCTCTGTGATCAGCAGGGTTAAGACCGGCAGCGATCACCGTATTGTAAGAGGCACGCTGAATCTAAACATTAAGCTCGAAAGATCACGTCTAATGAAGTCCACGCTCCGACCAAATTATGCTCAGATCGAAGATCAGATCCCGATAACTTTCAACTCGAACTTCAAAATCGCTTCGAATCCTTAGATGAGTGCGTAACGGCGGACGAAATAAACGACAGGCTAGTGGAAACTGTTCATGCTGTTGGCAGAAAATTTTATAAGAGCCGACGCCAAAACAGAACCCAAAAGCTCTCCGATCAAACTCTAGATCTTATGGCGGTCAGACGAGATATGCGGTTACAGTCTTCGGTCGACATGACGGTATACAGACGGCTCAATAGACAGATCTCTACTTGTGTGCGACGCGACATACGCTGCTTCAATACTTCGAGTATTGAAGAAGCGATCAAGCAGAACAAAGGCTCAAAAGTGTTCGCAAGAAATCTGTCTCTTGGGCAAAGTCAGCTGACCAAACTGAAGACCGATAGTGGTGACGTTGTCTCGTCGAAGCCTGAGATTTTGGAGGAGATTGAGAGGTTCTATGAACAGTTATACACCTCTACGCAAGCACAACCTGTCGTTAGCATGGCAAAAGACCCCAGAGCCAAGCTGACCCGACACTTTACCGAAGATATCCCAGAAGTCAGCCTGTATGAGATTAGGATGGCCCTCAAACAACTTAAAAACAACAAAGCACCTGGCGACGACGGAATTACGACTGAGCTTCTGAGAGCGGGTGGAAAACCGGTACTTAAAGTCCTCCAGAAGCTGTTCGATTCCGTCATACTTGACGGTAGTACGCCAGAAGCGTGGAGCAGAAGTGTGGTGGTGCTCTTCTTCAAAAAGGTGACAACACCTTGTTGAAGAACTACAGACCCATCTCACTTCTGAGCCACGTTTATAAGTTGTTTTCGAGGGTAATCACGAATCGTCTCGCACGCAGGTTTGACGACTTCCAGCCACCCGAACAAGCCGGTTTCCGAAAAGGCTATAGTACCATAGACCACATTCATGCGCTTCGGCAGATTATACAGAAAACCGAGGGTATAATCGGCCACTATGTATAGCGTATGTGGACTATGAGAAAGCCTTCGATTCCATCGAGACCTGGGCAGTGCTTCAGTCTCTCCAGCGATGCCGCATCGACCGACTATCGCTATATCGAAGTGTTGAAGTGTATTTACAGCAAAGCCACAATGTCTGTCCGATTACAGGACCAGTGCACAAAACATATCCAGCTACAGAAAGGCGTGAGACAGGGAGATGTTATATCTCCGAAACTGTTCACTGCCGCGCTGGAAGATGTTGTCAAGCTACTGGACTGGAACGGATATGGCATCAATATCAACGGCGAATGCATCACTCACCTTCGGTTTGCCGACGACATAGTCATTGTGGCGGAGTCGATGGAGGACCTCGGTGCTATGCTCAGGGACCTCAGTAGAGTATCCCAACAGGTAGGTTTGAGGATGAATATGGACAAGACGAAGGTCATGTCAAATGTTCATGTCTCACCTGTACCGGTTATTGTTGGGAATACCACACTCGAAGTTGTTGACGAATACGTCTACCTGGGTCAAAAGATCCAATTAGGTAGATCCAACTTCGATAAAGAGGTCCAGCGAAGGATCCAACTCGGATGGGCAGCGTTCGGGAAACTTCGGCACATCTTGGAGTCCAAAATACCCCAATGCCTAAAGACGAAAGTCTTTAACCAGTGCGTGTTGCCAGTGATAACTCAACCGCTTGCTTGCCCGTGTCAACTAGTAGTTAACAAATCTCAAATGCTAAAATGCCCGTGTCAACTAGTAGTTAACATCGCGATTCAGTCTAAAATGCCCGTGTTAACTAGTAGTTGACATGGCGCCGCACGCCAAAATGCCCGTGTCAACCTGTAGTTAACATGGCTCCCGCGGTCGAAAAAGTTTAATTTACTCGTCTTTATTCCTCTAGGGTTTAGTTTGTATTATTTATCTCGTTCTATGTTAAAGTTCCCGTCATATTAATTCCAGTAGAGTATCTAAGCCATAGAAAAAAGAAAAGAAATGAAAAAAAAAACGTTCCTTGTCAATCTTGTCATTGAGTGTTGATTCAGTGCGGGCTGTGTATGTTAGTTTTCTGATTTTACTATTAAATTTAGTTTCAACAAACAAATGACAGATAATACACGTAATCAAAGATTAAAACCCATATGTCATCGCTTCAATTTTAGAGGTACTTATGAGCTTTTAAAAAAGACGAGCTTTAAAACGCGCTATCTCAATTTCAACATACCATAACTCTTCACCAGAATCGTAAACGGAGAAACAAAAGACAACATTGTATAGCTAGTTTAATATTAAATATAAAAAATATAACACTTTATAATATTTCAAAACAAATTGATCCACAAGGAACGATTGCGTGAATCTCGACTCGCGCGCCGCAAGCGTAAAATCCGCGGGGCATAGCGAGGTGCGCAAGTATTTTTTGCCGGGCATTTTGGCTAGCAACGCTACAGGGGGCGGGGCATAGTGCGTCGCGCGGTTTGCAGCGACGGGCAAGCGAGCGGTTATGGAACTGAGACGTGGTCCTTCACTGTTGGTCTCATAACGAAGCTCAAAGTCACACAGCGAGCTATGGAGAGAGAGCTATGCTCGGAGTCTCTTTGCGCGACAGAAAAAGGTTCTTGAGTGGCGACCACGAACCGGGAGACGCAGTGTTGGACGGCCTCCCACTAGATGGACAGATGACCTCACAAAGGTCGCTGGAAACCGCTGGTTGCAGGTTGCGCAGGACCGTTCGTTATGGAAATCTATGGGGGGAGGCCTATGTTCAGCAGTGGACGTCTTGTGGCTGATGATGATGATGATGATGATAATTATGATCTATGTATTCTATGATAGTAGGAAGGTACGTAAACAAAATAGACTGCTAAGTCAGGGCTTTTAAGTACATTAATGGTATATTGATAATATAAAATTTACAATTCATATCAGAGGTAAGTAATTCAAAGAAGCGCCCGCTAGCTAAATTGTATAGATAGTAACATTATTTTGATTTATTACGAAAAGAAAATATTACTTAAGGCGAGCTTTGTTTGGACGTTAAAAAGGCGAAAGGAGATAGAGGTTTAAAATTATCCATCGGATGATTTATTTTCACAAGCCTGAAAAAGCATCGTAAATAAAATAAACCGTAACGTTGAAGTCACGTTTTTATTGCCAGCAATCTTAATCACTGCTAAAATGAAAAATTAAAATTAAATTTGTTATTCAAATAAGAGTCATCTAGCGTAATAAAGTTGTAACAGTGTTGATTGAAAGAAATTTACAACGAAAATGATCGCTTCTATTGGTAAAGTACCAACCACTAAGGACTACGGACTGTATGCTTCCACTTATGACTATCCATACGCTATACAATATCCATGCTATTTTAATTAGCCCTAAAATACCTACGTAAAATAAAATTAAAATACGTCTAGAATAGGCGTTATTTTACTGATTCATTATTTTTATTGGTTCCTGATTCATTATTTTTATTGGTTTTATTTATGCGTTATTTTACTGGTTATGCGTTATTTTACTGATTCATTATTTTTATTGGTTACTGATTCATTATTTTTATTGGTTTTATTTATGCGTTATTTTACTGGTTCCAAGGTAAATGTAAGTCAATAAAAAGACAAAAATCGCGCATTCACATTCAGCGCCATCTAGTTTGACTATGTTGTAGCTTGTAAGCATATTTAGGTTACATACGTTCGTTGAAATTTCCTATGGACTTAGTTCTGACGTTTGTCCACAGAGGTCTCTTTTACTGGAAACAATATTGTTGAAGTTTTTATTTTTAGATTAGGTATAAATAGCAAAATAGCAGAGCATCCGTGATATTTTTACCAGCAAATACAGACCAATAATAATATTACAAGCAATGCTCCGCAGTATTACCCGCGTAGTTACACATATCTCTAATATTCCCACGATGTAGATGCATAATTAAATATGTGCAAATTTCAGACCTCAGTGTGGGAACGCGGGTAGCGTCATGGGCACCTTTGCAACGGGAGCAGTTCAGGGTGGGTTATTCAGGGATCAGTTTTGAAGGGGAAAATTGATGAACTCATTTATATTGACATTTTAAACATTGTTAAATTAATTGTATTTTAAGTTTTTCTAGCTATTTAATGTAAAAACAAAAACTAATTTATTATATGCAAGCGATTTCGGACCTTAAACTATGTAACATATATTATGTTCCAAAACTCATTGCAATCCGTTCAGCCTATAAACCTCTAAGCCTCCTTGCCCTTTTTTCTATCGTACTTCTCGTAACTCAAAGAAGCGCCACCGTTTCATGGTGGATATTCCAAAGACACGGACGAAGAAGTTTGACTCTACGTTTGTGATAAGAACATCTAGGCTGTGGAATGAGTTGCTTGAGTGGGTTTTCCCCGATAGTTATAATCTTGGTGTCTTCAAATCGAGAGTGAATCGGCTTTTTCTAGGTAAACACGCTCCATCGTAGACCGCATCGTCGCTCAACATCAGGCGAGATGGCGGTCAAGTGTAAACCTATAAAAGTTAAAAAAAAAAAAGCTTCCAAACTTTCACATTTATATTATTCCTATATTATCCTATATTATACCTTCAAACGAATGAAGTAATAAATATTCATGTATTGATAACAAATAATATAGTTATCGCTAATTACAATCATTTAGCAAAGTTAAGGCGAGGTATTTCTGTCAAAGTAGGCATTTAACGCTGTCTTGTTCTCGCGACCGTCACCGACCGCGGAATCGGTGCCACAGTGCAGAAATAACATTAAAATATTAGACTATGTAATTTAAACTCATTTTTTGTTCAAGATTTGTTTATGTTACTTTGTTTATGATAAGAGTTTTGTTGCTATATAAACGCAGAAATATTAAATTTATCTATACTCGTAGGTATACAAAACTCAACCTTTTCTTTTTTGGTCACACTATAAGTTGAGAACGGTTTTTCCAATTTCATGCATTTTAAAATGTTTCCTAATAATTCACAACTTTGTCAAAAAATTACAAAAATGTGCTGAAACGTAATGAAAGGCCATTAAAAATAGAAGGTTTTTTGGTCAACTTTGCACTAAATTTCTAAACCAATTTTTTTCTATGAGGTAAAGATCACTTACTGAGCATAAAATTACAAAATACTCACAGATCCAGGTAGAGCTTCAAACGCAAATTGAAAAAAAAACTGTTTTTGCCGATATTTTGGAAACTATAAATTTTGTCAATAATTGTAGAAAATAAAATTTTGCATCTTTTGTTGCTAGTAAACTTTTTTTGTAAAACTTACCGTTTACGATTTATAACCCATTTAATGATACGGTTGCGATGATGCCGATAATAGTGGATGAAAATGACGTGGTCTACGATGGAACTTGCTTCTCTAATAGAAACAAACACAGTGTACCTCGTAACCCCAAGGTTCGAACCTTCGACAAAACCCCACTCTGGCAATGCGTTTCACAGCTTAGTTAGTAATAAGAACTTATTACAAAAGTGGAGACCAAACTCTTTGTTCAACTCTTCAATCATGATGATGAACGGTGCTGTTTATTCGAGCAACGAGCAATATGATAGAATAACTTTAACTTAAAAACCCCGACTACAAAAAAAACTACACGTAAAAAAATATTACCTACTATCTAAGGACACTTTGGCGAATGAGACTAGTCTTAGAATTTCTTAGTTACCAAAATACATCCAGCCGTTTGGAAGTTATGTGGAAATAAAAGTTTTACAAACATAAAGATACGCCTGAAAAACATAACCCTTCTTCCATTCCGGTAAAAAGAGACATGTTTATGCTACTGGGAACAGAATTCACATCTTATTTTTTTACATTGTTAACATTAAATTGGACATAATAAATCGTAATCGGTTAGTTCGAAAAAAAAGTTTACTGGCAACAAAAGATGGGAAATTTTATTTTCTACAATAATAATAGGCTTTATAACTTTTTCCGAATATCGGCCAAAAATGTTTTTTCGAGCTGGCGCTTGAAGCTCCACCTAGATTTGTTATTATTTTGTAATTTTATGCCCAGGAAATGATTCTAAACCTTATATAAAAAATACGAATCGGAAATTTAGTACAGAGTTAAATTCTAAGAGTAATTTTACTGCCTAAAAGGCTTCTTATCAAATTTGGTCGAGTGTCTAAATTTCATTGTAAATAAGTTTTAAATGAACTAAGTTGGGTTTTCAGGGATTCATAGACAAATTTTAAAATATACGTTATGTCTGTCCATCCCTATGTGACAGCCATTTTCTCCGAAACTATAAGAAGTATACTATTAAAACTTGGTAAGTACATGTATTCTATGAACAATATTAACATTTTATACAAAAAAGAAAAAAAACAATACATTTTGGTGGTGTCACAAACTTGGAAAAAAAATCTATCAAAACCATACATGTATCTATGGATAATGTGTTCAAAAATTGTATTGAAGTTTCTAACATTTTTTTTCTATACTGAATAGTTTGCGCAAGAGTCTCTTCTAAAGTGGTAAAATCTGTATGTGAGGACTTTTCTTCCAAGTACTAAGTACCTTACTACCAAAGAGTTTACCTAAATGGCATATAAATGCAAGTTACTTGCATTTATATTAGGGGATTTAGGCAGGGGATTTCTCCCCTCTCATTATTTCCTTATCCCGATCTCTGATTTGACGGACGAATATTTTACCGATGCTTATCTATTTTCCATTGCATCCGCATTGAATTTTTTACTGATGTTTTATCGACGTCAGTTTTTTGAGACTCCTCTATTAGTCTACAACATAAAGTAAACAGCGTACTAATTAGTATCAGCGTCTATTTGCAATTCCAATGAAAACGGTATCAAAAATCAAGATCAGAGCGTGCTTCACTAGTAATACCTACTGATATTGTTATACTGTGGCACTATGATCGTAATATTTAAAATTTATTGGTTGTCAAAATTGCAAAATCAAGCACAGGCCCGTCGTCCGTGAGCGCCGAAACGCGACTGATCAGGCCTGCCGAACGGCGCGCTATATATATGGTAGATATTAAAACATAGTGAATAACTGATACTTTTTATCAAGCCAAACTCTGCGAATGCATCTATATCTTTTTAGTGGCTATCGTTGAGTACAAAAATTTAGTAAAAAAAATCATTAGTTTAGTCATAAACTTGAATAAACTTTTTGAAAAGGGGTAACTTTGGGATTTTTTTCTATCAAGTAAAATTCATTAAATCGTGTTATTGACTGCGAATTGCACTAGATTAGATCCTTAACTATTACATATATTTTTTTCAGAGTTTAATACACTATTTTAAAGGTCTTAAAGTTGTTTTAAAAATTTTAAATTACGGCCCACACGCCCTTAAAAAATGTATTACCTAATATTAAAATTCCTGCAGTTTCTCTAGAAACGTTGCCCTTCAATCGTTTTTCAAATTTCTCGAAAAAACTAACGAAAATCGACTTAAATTCAAAGTTAAATTCAGATACTCTAATCTTATATGAGTTTGATTAAAAGCTATGACTAAGTCGTTCAGATAAATGTAAGCAAAATTTATTTTTTTGTATTTCAAAAACTACAACACTGATTTCTATAATTGATGGAAGGACCCATGTGAATTTTATCGAAATAACAACATCTACATCATCAACATCAACATCATCAACATCTAAATATTTGTTGCTCAATCATATGGGAACGAATAAGGATGCCATTAGGAACACAGACTATAACTATCTGAAACATAGGCTACTAATATATTGCAGAAAACAATTCAAAGAGGAGCTATGCATGTAAAACCACGAGCTCCTGCTAGTTGTTTATAAAATAACTATTTAGTAAGTACAAGTTCTTCCTTCTAATGACTGAATAGACAGGCATTAAAGTATATTAATATTATTTCTAGAGTTTCATTGAAATTATCATAAAACAAATAAAACGGATCTACAGAGATAAACACTCCGTCAGTTGAAGATCAAAGTAATTTGTGTTTTTGTGCACGATTCCTAAAATAAAAGAAAGGTTAAGAAATAATACCTAAAATACGTGGTTACTGAGTTTTAGATTATTTGTAACGAATTATATTTGTGCTTTTTGTTCTTTCATTGAAGTATCTACTTAAAGGTGAGTTGCCTTCCGACCTTTTGTTACCTACCTTTTTTTACAGACTTTTTGTAGAGGTAGGACCCCTAACAGAGTCCGCCTGGAGAAGTACCACACCTTTGCCAGTTATTCTAACGCCAAATGTTTTCACATTACTATGTTTCGCTTTGAAGGGCAATGTTTCCAGAGAAATTACAGGGCTTAGAGATATAACATCTTGGATCTCTGGGTGATCAGTGCAGTGCAGTGCTCGGGATTGATTTGGTCTCTTTATGTTCCAATAGCTGCGTGTCACTGTGCTGTTATGTGGCGGGCATGTGGCTTACTATCAGGCACATGTCCTGCTCGTCTCGTCACTTCTTATTTCAAAAAAATACCTTAAGGTGTATTTAGGCGAGAATTGAAAGGGAAGTACCTAATAATTTTAATTCAGCGCTTTTCACCCTGAAAAACTTGACTGAAAGAAAGGTTAGGTTTTTCGGGGGTATCTTGTATGTTTGTAAGTTTTTTCGTTCCCATGTATCTTCCAAACAGCTGGATGGTATTTGGTATTTGGCTGGATGGTTGACATTTAATGTATCGTTAGATTCGTTTTAATCACCTTGTCTTTGGACAGTATATTTTGTTACATAATTGTATTTATCTGTAAATTTATTGCAGTCGGGTTTTTTAAATTAAAGTTTTTATTATTTATTTAGAGTGACTTGAGAAACACATGCACCTGATGTTATGTAATACTGACACACAGATACACACAGATATTCAGATTGTAGAGTCAACATTACTATACAAACTACGCTCGAAACCCAGGTATAAAGTGGTTTATTTCTTTATTTTGAAATTTATTTCCAATTTTTTTTATTCAAACTCGAATACATTAATATTTGCACAAGATAATTTGGGAGTTAGAGTTTGTAGCAAAGATTTTACTTCCTGAGGCGAACTCTACAAAGAGTCCTACTACCTGCTACTACAAATGTTACAAAAGTGCTAGGATATTCGATGGTCACATCATATCTAACGGAATATGGAGTCATGGTCTCTCAACGGACGCCGCTATAGTCAGCTTAAAAAATACTATGAGCTATATTACACGTCACGAAATATATCTGTCTACGCGTGCTTTTTAGACCTCAGCCACGCTTTTGACCTGGTAAATTATAATCTGCTCTGGACCAAATTACTGGAATCGCTGGTGCCCAGACAGATTGTGCGCCTGTTGAGATTCTGGTACGGAAGCCAAACTAATAGAGTTAAATGGGGTGACACAACTTCTAGTAGTTATAGGCTAGATTGTGGAGTTCGCCAAGGTGGAGTAACCTCTCCGGATCTCTTTGGCTTGTATGTCAATGATTTAATCGAGAAGCTGAGGAGCACCAATGTCGGCTGCCATGTTGGTAATGTATGTATTAAAAACCTGAGTTACGCTGATGACATGGTGCTCCTCTGTCCCTTGATCAAAAGGATGCGGAGGCTACTGTCGATTTGTGAGCGTTATGCTGTGATGAAGTATAATTGCGCTAAAACGGAATTAACGGTGTTTCAAGCGGGCTGGGGTCCGGATAGGATGTCGGAAGTGTATTTGTACGGTACGGCAGTCAGGGTTGTAAACCAATTCAAATGGTCAACTAACAGGATCCCGCGAAGCTACCCGCGTGGTTCCCATTCCCGGCCAAGTTTATTATTTTATTTAGTAGCAAATCCTAACGTTGAACTTGTATATAGCTGGCCGTATTTGAAATATCTCAAATAAATTATTGTGTGCTCAATTCTCGACAAACACGGCACACAATATTAAGAATCTAAATGACAACATATTACGTACAATCAAAACGATACAACATTTAATTGGTGTGTTTAGATTGAGTGATATAGTGATAAACATGTTTTCAGAAGCTAGACACGGAAACATTAACAATGACGAAATTCACGGATATCTGGGAGAGTGTGAAGAATACGATAAGGAATGATGGGATTTATATTGCTACTATGTCGGTGGTTGCTCTGGTGGTGATCGGATACATAAGTTGGTGGCTGACTCTTGCTAGAGGGTAAGTTTTTTTGTATATGTTTGGTAGAACATAGTGAAGAGAAAAAAACCTTGCACGAAAACGACTGTTCCAAGTCGTTTTCGCGGCTAAATATAGTTCGTCGAATTTTTTATCGGATACATTTCGGAGAGTGTGCAACTGATCTGCATGATCTGATACCACCTTACCTTATTTTACCTTACCTCGCATTTATTTCTATGGAAAAAATGCAACCTCGTCTCATGGCTGACTTTCCAAAGACTCGAACCAAGAGATTTGACTCTAAATTTGTGATAGAACGTCTAAAGTGTAAAATGCGTTGCTTAAGTGGGGTTTTCCCGATTGTTATAATCTTGGTAGTAGTTTCAAATCGGTAGTAAATCGGCTTTTTTTCTAGTTAAGCACGCTCCATCGTATACCGCATCTTCCCTTAACACCAGACGAGATGGCGGTTAAGTGTTAACCTATGATAGATAAAAAAAAAGATGAGCTGATTGATCGCATTTTGAAGTTATACTTGTTAGGGAAAATGATAGAGTAAATTTGTTCAATGCGTCATCACAAAATTCACCCTCACCCTGAAGCTTGCTAGTTAGTCAGCATTTTAGTAAAAAAAATAATTAATTCAAGTAAATACTTCTTGAATTGAAGATATTGCCTATGCTATGGTTGAAGTTACTTTTTAGCACAAGGAAAAAAGGAAAGAAGTATTAACTAAATTGAATAAATAAATTAAGAGACTACGAGTATAACATCATAAAAATCTCAGTCTAAACGAAAATGCGGTAATGGATTTATTTTGGTTGGTTTTAAAGTTCTTAAGTATGTATTTAATATTATAACATCGTTTTTAAAATTTCGGTATTTATAATTTACAGCGATATCTACAAACACGAGGTGACATACATAAAAACACTTATATTTGACTTTTCAATACGTAACACCACTTGATGTCGTGTTATACAAATGCTGCTTGTGTTTGTCATGAAATCCGTTGTTGTCATTTGAAAACCCATTATGTGCTTACCCGTAATGTGTCTACATACTTATAGTAGTGGTAGGACCCTTGGCAGTGTCCACCTGGGGGAAGTACCATACCTTTGCCAGTTATTCTACCGCTTAGAAGTAATGTGCAAACATTACTGTGTTCCGGTTTGAAGGGCAATGTTCCAGAGAAGTTACAGGGCTTAGAGATATAATATCTTATATCTTATCTCTGTGTGAAGAACGCAGTACAGTGCTAGGTAATGATTTTAATTTTTCATGTTCCAATAGCTGCGTGTCGCTGTGCTGTTATGTGGCAGGCATGTTACTTACCATCAGTAACATGTTGTGCTTGTCTCGTCACGCTATACTTAAAAAAAAAGGAAACATTATAAGTGGCTACCAGCACCCCGCGGTTTAACCCCGTGCAGTTCCTGTTTCCGTTTCCAACGATAAAGCGTAGACTACTTGCTATTATTGTAGACTATATATACTCTGGGTCTCAAATTTCAATCCAATCAATTAAGCCGTTCCAACTTGTCTGAGTAACAAACGTTTAAACATTTTAACATCTAATTTATACCTAATTTTAACTCTAACAATACTCATTTTAACCCTGTTATAATTAGGTATATAATTTTAACAGGGTTAAAATGAGTATTACTCATTTTACATATTATAACCCTGTTAAAATTAGGTATATAATTTAACAGGGTTAAAATGAGTATTAATGAGTATTACGCTCAGTATTAGCTCACGCTCAGGCTTTAAAAATGAAAAAGTCGTGTAATTAAATGTACATATTTGTGTTTTTGTGTTCGTATTCCTCCGATTTAGCTGAACTGATTTTGATTTGTGTGTCTTTTATATGATTGAGAGATTAGACCGTAAAACATTTTTCATATTCCTTCATCCAATATTCAGTTTTTAATCACTAGTATTATTTTTAACAGACTTCAGAAATGGAGGCGATTGTGATTTTGTTTGTGTGTTTTTATGTGTTACGCGATACCTCCGCCAATTATGAATGGATTTGGATGATTCTTTTTTGTTTGGTAGATCATACTTCAGAGATGACCCCATTATAATATGTTTTTGAAATAGGTGTAGCGCTTTTTTCGTTATCAACAAAAATCTGTAATTTACTTACCTCGATGACGTATGCGTCGTACCTCGCTGCCTCGTTGAAACAGGGTATTAAGTTGATTTCATTAAAAAAAATGTGCGACTTAGTCTAGTGTCTGAATTTAATTTTTAATTGATCGGTGTTTGTTTTTTCGGAGATAATTAAACTATTGTAAAAAAGGTCCAAATAATTTAACCGTTGTCTATAGACATACTTTCCATCGACATGAAACGTCGAAAAACTTTAACATTACAGTTGATAATTTACATATCAGAATAACATTTGTGGGGCCTGTTTTTTATCTACAATATGCCAAAAGCCTAAAGGAAAAAAAACTGTAATTCCAATTCAATTCTTGGTTATTTACATTTTTTCAGGAAAGCTGCTTCGGTTCTTTACGAAATTTGTATTATTTTAAGAACAACTATATAAGAACTCATAATATTAGTAAATTGATGACGAGACGATTTTCATATGAAGTCTTAAATTATGGACCGAATTAGATATTTTTTCAGACCTACTTTCAATTAAATTTAAAAAAATGTATTTCAATTCAGCTGTGCGAGTTTTTGACATTGGATAACCATGCCTGGATTTAGAACGTCATAATGAAACTATTTTTGCAAAAATAAAAACAAAAACAATTATTTTTTATGTTGTTTTCCAATCTCTTTATTTTTAGCTTATTTTATCCCAATTTTGAACAAAGGTCTCACTTCCCTCCCTCCAATTGTCTTTTCATGTACTTTCTTAGTTTGTTATAAATATGGATTTACTACCTGGACGATTGATTTGCTCGGTATAAACACGGATAATTACATTTTCTGATAATAAAACCTAGCTAGTTAGTTAGTTTGGCGGGGCCTTTTCCGCACCTAGCCTCTTTATTGGTCCATTGTGCGTGACTCATACTTCCCTTTCCTACTCCAACCAGCCTAGGCCGTCCCAGAAAGCAAGCATCCGATTAAGGTAGCGACAGGCATCCGGAAGAGACGACGGGGATTGGAGGAATTCTGCCCGTTGATTCGCCACACTGCTGCATTCCATGAGTACATGCTATGACGTTTCTTCTTCCTCCATGCATTCTCGGCATAAAGGACTGTCTGTTACACCTATGGTAAAAGAGTGCTTATTTAAGGGACAGTGACCAATTATTATACCTATAACTTTACGAATTTGGTCCCTGTTTAGTCTGATGAGGTTGCGAAGTTTTTTAGATGCTTCCGGAATAGCATTCTTTGTTTGCATGCATCCTTCATTGTTATTCCATTCTGTTAGATGGGCTTCTTCAGTATTTCTACACAGCCATGAAACCTAGCTAGATCGCTATATTGCTCCTGAAACCCCCATGGAAACAACATTTTATGAAAATCGTTGGGGCTGTTTCTGAGATTCAGGCTGTAAATTATAGCATTGATTCCATACAGTTTTAATACCTCCTCTAATTCAATATTCCGCAATGCCGTACAAAAATAATGTGGCAAGGAGAAATAATCGAGATTTGTAACCCCTATCTTCACCTGCACTCAGTTGGACAGCTTTCAAGTGACGGCATAGTGCTCAATCTTAATATTTGATACCCTTCTATCATCCTACATAGGTGTCCTGGTTGTTCATATGACCCATAAATGTTCACGGGCCTATAGTCTATTATAATATATTGTGTATTTGTACGAGTATCTACAACAATTGCTCGTTAAAAGGTATTGGATATACTGATTTATTTGTAGCTTTAAATAACGTACGTAATCATACTAAATATTTTTTCTCATGTTTACACGCTACCGCAGCAGTAGGAAGCAAAATACTTACGTTTTAAATACTTATGTTAATTACCTCAATATCAAACACCAGATACGGCACAATCGCCCGTACTCATTATTATTACTGTGAAACACATTTTTCAAGCTGTTAATGGTTTCGTTTTGTTCTTCAATTTGCACGGCAACATATTAAATACCGACTTTGTAGAAGTAGACAGTGTAACAATATTATGTGTGCTTTAAAACGTTTTAATTTTTTTCTCCAATAACGTATTTGTTAAGACTTATGTCTTTTTGCATAATATTATAGTTTCATTTTATTTCATTGACTCTGACATTTCGTATTTTTACAGCGTGGTAACTAGGGATGTATGGTTCCATAATAATTGTATTTATTAATAAATAATTTAAAATTTTGAGCCTTCCCGGAAATTTTGCCATGTGGCTGATTGGTTTATAACAGCTGTTTTCCGAATATTTACATAAGGAGCACTCCTCACACGCCCAAAACCAGTCAAATTTTTGATTACAATCCAATCATTGGAATAATTTTAAACGTTGTGAAGACAGACGAACTCAAGCTGACCCAATGCAATTTAAGTTAAGTTTTGTGAAAATACAATAATTGATTACGGTATGTTTTTTTTAATATGTGACCTGTGAACTGTTATCATTATATTCACGACTAGTGAGTTATTTTATTTAATTTATATATTGCACTCGAATTTCAGTGTTTTATTACGTTTGATCATATTTGTACCTGTCATACTAATTATTCTAATATTACTAACTAACATTCATCAAAAATCAACACAAAATGTTTAGTTTCAATAGATTGTATTATGGAATTACATGACTGACCTCGTGGCGTAGTGGGTAGTAGCTCTGCCTGCGAAGCCAAGGGTCGTGTGGGTTCGATTCCCACCCAGTGAAAATATTTGTGTGATGAATTCAAATATTTGCGCTATGTCTGGGTGTTGCTATGTATAATAAGTATGTATTTACAACTATATAAGAATTATATCAGCTATCTGCCGCCATATTACAAGCTTTGCTCAGTTTGGGATCAGATGGTGTTGTGTGTGAATTGTCCACCAATATTTATTTATTATTATTTTTACTTATTAATTTGATCTCAGATGATCTCTTTTATCACCGAACTAACCTAGCCTTCCAAACTTTGGGCTATCGGAGAAGATGTGGTGCCTATTAACCTAAACTAAGTACTTAATAAAACATACGCATTTATGGAGAACGTACCTGAAAATATACATCAATGTAAAAGATGTGTGTTTTTCTTAGAAATATAACATAGTAGATCTCTGGGTGACGAGCGCAGTGCAGTGCTAGGTAATGATTCGGACTCTTTAATGTACCAATGACTGCGTGTCACTATGCTATTATGTGGCAGGCATGTTGCTTACTATCAGCCACATGCTTTGCTCGTCTCTTTTTTTAATGTGCTAAGAGCACATTAAAAAAACTTTCTTGGATTTGTTCGCAAACCATGTACTGGAAAACAAAAAAATAATTACAAAGTTATGTTGGTTGAGATGCGCTCCGTAATATTTCGATTTTAAAATGTTGTTTTGCATCAGGTCTGATAGTATCTTATCGAATGTGACAGTTATTATATACCACCAGGTCAACATATCTTGTTACTGGGGATCTTTTTACCTCCGTTTTCAACTGACATCCAAAAAGTAGAAGGTCGTTAATTAATTTTTATTTTAGACTAGCTGTACCCTGCCACGCTTCGCAATGGCATATTGCGATGCAAAAATTAGATAAAAACAATCCTTGATGCGGATTATATATCATTGTAAAATTTCAGCTCGATTGGTGCAGAACTTTTTGAGTTTTTGAGGCGTACACAAAAACCAACTTAACATTTTTATATATAGAGATTGGTTTTCTTTTCATACTCAATTTCCAACCATGGTTTTATCCTAAATAGCTAAGTATTTAACCGTACGCTAATGCCATCACTAGGCTGGGTTTGCTTCCGACTGGTAGTGGGCTTGATTAATTTGGGTAGGGGAGAGCGGGGTTCAAAGTGCCGATTTTGACGAATCCTTTTATCATTCGGATAAAACAAGTGTTATGTCAGAAAGTAGTGGTTTATCCTAACCCAAATTTAATCTACTTTACGAATTTACCTAGAGATCTTGCATATTTTTAATAGTTTTTAAGAAGAAGTGATTTTTTTATGCAGCGGCGGCAAGGCACTTCCAACCCCACTTTGAGGCAAGTTGTGCCGTAGCTGAGGTCAGTTGTGCCGTTGATAATGCCAGGTGTTTTACAGGATAGAAAAATAATTTAGAGTTTAAAAGGCATTTATTTTATAATCAAGGCGGCAAAGGGACCACTTGTCTTCAGCTTAGGCATCCACAAAGTTATTTTAGAACTCCAATCATCTTTTAACCTATAGTACTTGGATGATAGTACTCTTTGAGGTTCAGTGGAAGACGTCTACCAGGATCTAGATAAAGTTGTACCTCTGCTGAGGGAACTGGGTCTAGAGCTGAATCCTATTAAGTGTGAGCTTTATCCTTGCAGCGCTGTAGCTCATGCCCACTTCCAACGGTGAACCGGTCCATTATTTCCTGGCCTCTTGGAAGTTTTTAATGGGTATTTTTCTCTATTGGGGTCCCGTATCTTCTTGGATGGAGTGCAGGAAGCAATATTGTGTCGTAATAGGCTTCTTCTTACCTCTCAAGATCATCTCAGTAATAATTTGTCAGTATAATCAGTAATTGTAATCAGATTGCGGTGGTGGTGTTTCTCATATGTTCTGCCCTAACCTGGCTTTGTCCTGAAGAGGTCTCTTCGTTTTACGAAGTTTTGCGATCAAAGATGGAGCCAATCTTGGATGTTTCTCTGGGTGACATTCAATGGATTCAGTTGGCTCTTCCTGTCAGGTACGGGAACCTCTGGGTACGATGCGCACGCAATGTGGGCGTGCCAGCTTTTTTTTGGCGTCTGCGCATGGGGTAACGGACGTCGCGTCGTCACTGTAACCCTTCATTCGGATGTTACTCTGGTTCTCTTGTTCCTCAATGCTCAGCATGCTTGGGTTGATGTCACGTCAAACAAAATCAGGAGAAGCTGCTGGAGGGAGCTACAGGAGCCAATTTGGCAGAGTTCATTCAGTGACATAACCAGAATCGGGAGCATGATTGCACGCACGGGTTGCCATAGCGCCATTTGGGTACTTTGCTGGATGGCGATTCTCTGAGTGTGGCAGTGGCCCTTCCTGGGTTGCAAGGTGTGTGAACCTCATATTATGCACCTGCGGTTCTAGGGTGGAGGCCGATGACCATCACGCATTGAGTTGCCGTCGCTGCACAGGCAGATTCTTGCGCCTTTGAGCCACCAGGCCTTAGGAGGTCTGATGGGATGACTTTGGTGCCCTGGGAAAATGGCAGATGTCTGGTGTCACTGATGCCACTTGCATTAGCACTTTGGATCCCAGTCATTAAATCCATCTTTGATAACTATCAACAGCCCTTTCTAACAGATTCTGAGATGTAGTTCCCTTTAGAATTTTTCATTTGTATGACCTCATTCTGTCAAAGACAATAAACTCAGTGTAAAGCATCCTGCCAACAAGTGTTCTCTTTCTTTCATAAATGCGAGCACTTATGAAACATAAGCAATATTGAAACAATAAAGATTGCTTAGGGGTTGGTTGTGCCGCGGCACAAGCAGCCCCAGATGAACGGCACATTTTACCCCGTTTATGAGAGTGTGATATTTTGTCTCACATATAAAAATCACTGTGCTCAAAGCATTAAAATTATACGCCATAACAAATTAAGATAAATAACAAACATTTTACTAAAACTCTCACTTTAAAAGCGCGAAAAATGCTAGCTTGCGACCAAAAAGTATCGAAGCCAAAATATTTACTTACGTAGCGCTAGAGGGCCGTACATGCACTGTCACTTGCTCCGCGCCGCTGACGAAACTAAATAGTAGCCAAATATGCCCGACTGTTATGCATCATGCGACACCATACGATCGTATATCTATTTCTTTTTGTTTTCGAGATATTCGCGTTGGAACAATTTACCCCCGGCACTTTGAACCCCGCTCTCCCCTACTAGTAATGTCTTACTTGGATTTATACTAAATTATACTGGATTACCTTAGATTTATGCGACCATGTGATGTTTGTTATTGTAATTAAAACTTTCATTAGCTTATGTACAACAATTCTAATGTACTCAGTATAAATAGTTATAATTTAGTACTTACAATGTACTGTATTTTAAATGTATGCCATGACAATATGATTTAATTTAAAATTAATTACCTTTTCTTGACAAAACCGATTTTGGAATAATTTGTTTCATAAGTGGTTATTTGCTAGGTAGGTACAATTTACTGCAGTTTAAATGTATGACAATCACATTTAAATAAAATGAATTACAAAAAAGATTTTAGAATAGTAATATTATGTAGTGGCAAAAACCCAAAACCTGTCTAATTTTTGAGTAATGTGAAGTCTCATTAGAACGATTGTAGATTTGAAGAGAATTGATTTCAGAAACAAAACGGACGTTAGTGACGTCGTATATTATCTTAGGAAGTAGAATTATTTAAGCCTTATCACAAAACCTTTTCCTTCACACACAAAATCGTAGCGGCAAGAAAACGTTGTTTTAATTGTTGACAAAGCTTAAAAACTGAATACTTCGTACATTTAATTACAAAAACGTCAACAAAAAAATTTATAAAGGTAACTTTACTGGTTATTAAATCTACCATTAATGAAACTCAGAAGTGAATAAAACTAAGTAATTATAACCTCAGCTTATAGTATACCTAATAAAGTACGTAATACACTAATCACTGCATCAATTACTGTTAAAAACCAAGATAGAATAAAATATAGTGTTGTGTGTGAAATGCCCTCCAATTAACAGCAAAATCGTGGGTAACCATTTCATTGTAATTTTCATAACTCATCTTTTTAAGAATATCAAGGGTTTTCCCTGATTTATTGTTGTTTTGGAATCGAGAGTGAATTGGTTTCAATTAAACAAGCGCGCTCCAACGTAGACCGCTTCTGACTAATCTTTGTAATATTCTTAACATCTGGCGAGACAGTGGTCAAGCGTAAGTCTATTAAATCTAGTATTTTGTTATTAAAATTTAACAATAAAATCAATTTATTTTTTAACCAACTTTTAAAAAGAAAAGTTTCTCAATTTGATTGTTTGTTTTTTCTTATTGTACGTAGGTAATGTGATAGCTCCGCTAATAGTCGATTCATTTTGATTTTTGTTTTGTTTAAAAAGTCCAAATAACTACCCAAAACTGTAGCGCGCTCGTCACCTGGACACGTACAATGACTTATCTTTAGCCCTCTGACTCTGATATATCTCTGGATATTTTAGTATAATAACTAACGTGGTTATTATACATTTTAAATAAATAATCGGGTAACTCACATTTGATATAGTCAGTCCAGTCCGACTCAAGTTTCGATCGCGTCCGGCGATCTTTTCAATGAAAATGCGCGTGAATAAACTAACTGCTAAACGAGCTGCAAACATGCGCACGTACTCTCCTTCAAAAGATCGCAGGACGCGATCGAAACTTGAGTCGGACTGGACTGACTATATCAAACGTGAGTTACCCGTGTATTTATTTAAAATCTCTCGATATCATACTGTCACACGTGAAACTTTTTTTTATAGGTTTACATTTGACTGCCATCTCGTCTGATGATAAGCAACGATGCAGTCTTAACGTTAAAATGTTTATTTTTACAATATACTTTTATAGCGGACCAAAATCGTCTCTATTGTCTCGCAAATTTTGTACTAGCGCAAAAGTCGTAAGACCTTGTTTGAAAGATTTATTCTGCAGTCTTTCTGAAGATTACCTGTGAAGTAGACAAACCTAGTTAAACACACCTTACCTTCTATTTATAGGTAACTTTATTGTGTAAAAGAAAAATTGAATTCTGAAAAAAAATATGTTTATGCCATCTAAAACAAATGTAATACGTATAAAGTGAAACTTTACTTAGTCATCTCATAGATTAACAATTGGTTAACAATATCATTAATCATGCAATTGGTCTTTATCATAATTATGCGCGAAATTTATTGTGAGATTCTCTATGATTACACGAAAACATTAATATGCTTTTAATAAAGATCTCAAGATAATGTATTTGTATAAACCAAGATAACTTTGTCTTTCAGTTTTTGATTTTTTAGAATATACAAGTGAAGTGCAGAAGTGAACATGGATCCCAAGTTTTTAGTTTTGATGTTCTTCTGTTTTTTGAATGGGTGAGTAATTTTTTTAACAATACTACCTGTTATTCCGAACGCTAACATTTTTTAACGCTTTAACATATAATTTATCGCTTTTATCGATTTTTAGAAGCAAAGCTGAAAAGCTTTTAGTATAGGCAAGCGGTACACAAAAGAGTATCGAAATATCCAGTACTCACTCTAATATAAACCAACGATAAATATCGTGTAATTAATAGACAAGGGTCTGTAAAATTTTATTACCGAATTCATACTTTGACGGGCCTCGTGGCTTAGTGGGTAGTAACTTTGCCTGGGAAGCCGAGGGTCGTGGGTTCGATTCCCACCCAGTGCAAATGTTTTTGTGATGAATTCAAATATTTGCACTCTGTTTGGGTGTTTCTAGGTATAATAAGTATACATTTAAAACTACATATGTATTATATCAGCTATCTGGCCGCTATAGTACAAGATTTGCTTAGTTTGGGGTCAGATAATGCTGTGTGTGAATTGTCCACCAGTATTTATTTATTTGTTTACTTTGCCCGTAAAAAGTGTGTGTTTAATTATTTGTTTTATAAAAAAGCAACTTATATAAAAAATATGATATGATTTTCATTTTAACTTATTTACGATACCCGCACCCGCACACCGTCATGAAAATACGAAACCCCGAAGTTACACAGTTAGTAAAACCTTAGAAAACATTGTCACTAACTTCATGTTAATAATTGAAACAGTAAAGATAATGATTATTATTAATTCTGTCTGTAATAGTATAATGTCTATCTCTGAGGAACTACCCGTAATAAACCATTTTTATTAGTACTTATAATTAGTATCAGCATTGCACTCGTAAAAAGCCGGGGCGGATCTCTAGTAAGGAATGAACAGAAGAATTGTTAAGGTGCGTCCCCCAGCAAAACAAGTTTTTTGGTCCAGTTTTCAGACCTATCTGCTCATTAGCCAAAACGAATGTCAACTGGTAAAAAATATATTTCTACAGTCTCTTGGATTCGAAATGGTAGTTTCTTTTTTGTTAATGAATTTATTGTTAATAATCTCCTTACAACGAAACCATAAAAAAAATAGAAATAGTTGTAATTCTCATGCGTCTACTCCAAAAACCGCCATTATTTGGATTTTGTACTTACACCAACGGATAAGCGATTCCATTACGAACATTTTGGTAGAAAAAATCCTTCTGTTTCTTTCTTGCTCTTTCTTGCGGTGTGCGATTAAGTAAGAAATACTCAAGGTCATTTGCTTGGGATACGACCTTAACTTTTTTGCGTACGTACATATATAAGCAAAAACGCAGACTTTTTTGTTATGTAAATAGGCTTTTATATCATATTTTAATGTTAAAAGCAGAACAATTACAGAATTGCAATTATATAGATAAATTAAAAAATTTATACTAAGATATTTATTTACAAGACAGAAAGGTATTTTCGCGCTATTTTTCCTGTTTAAATTAAAAATGCATTCAATATTTTTATTACGATCATTTAAACGATGACAAGGTGATCGTGGCCATTGTAAAAAACATCAATTAGCTATTGTTCCGCGACCATTACCCTGCAAAAAGCTGTTCGATTGATCCATTCAAAATGTAGGAACAAAAATACCTACTGTGATAATAAAATTTAAGTAAAATATTTTCTACAAAATAAAATAATAAATATTGGTGAATAATGAACATTGCTCACACAATACCATCTAGCCCGAAACTAAACATAGTTTGTGTTATTATGGACATCGGACCATCGATAAATCAATTAATGTGGCCTGTGATATGGCCTGAGCACCTTGAAATTGTTAACAGATTTGGTCTCTGCGTGTAGCCTGAGTGGTTTACACCAATCTACTTGACCCCTAGAATTGCTAGCGGCGAGGTATGTTGCGGTTCTACTTATTTTGGTTCGTGACAATGAATAGCGATGGGAACGTTTGGCGTTCATCGCTTCCTACAATCGACTAAAACGGATAGAGTAAGCTCACTCTTCCCAACGATAGCACGATTCCGTGCCCCTGAAGTTTGGGAGGGCACATCCATTCATTTATAACGATGCACCAGACAGCCTATCAGCACTCCATGGTTTTACACCGTTCCATTGCTGTATTTTACTCAGGCAGATTTCGTTCACGTTACTTTTCTGTGATAAATAGTATGTTTAGACTTTTATCTAACTGTGCTCCTAATTGAAACCTATTCTGTTCTGACGTCTCGACGTGATTGAGCAACAAACATCTACAATTTTGCATTTATTATATTAATTAAAAGTAGGATTTATGCTCCTAGCTGTTTAAAACCCTGATGAGGCTTTTTCATACTGCAAAAAAACTGTCAAAAATAGTTTTTTTTTTAATGAATGGCTCTTTGTGGATTAGCCCCACAATTCCGCAAACGACACGTTAGTCAAAAATAGTTGTCTTGTTCCCAAATCCAGCGCCAACTCTTCATTTCGTTACAGGAAGAAAAACCAATATTTTGACACAAGTTTTCACACAATGATCAATGTCTATAATTTCACACAATTTTTCACCTATCTGTTGTCTGTCTGAAGACGTCTTATTAAAAATGCTGTAGAAAACGCAAGCCGCTTTTTACGAATAAACATAGGGTTTTGGAATAATATTATTATTTTATCATTTCAATCGATATTTTTGTCGTCACGTGTCAAAACAATAAAATATATGTGAACTAGCTGTACGTACCCTGCCACGCTTCGCTGTGGCACATTGTGATACAAAAATTAGATAAAAACAATCCTTGAGGATTACATATCATTCTAAAATTTCTCCTCGATCGGTGCAGAACTTTTTGAGTTTTTGAAGCGTATACAAACCAACATAACATTTTTATATATAGAGATAAAAAAGGTGTTAATGTACATTATACTTACATAGATAAAACCATTAACTTTTTATAAGTCTGTCAATTTCTAATCATATTTTATTGTTTAGGTTGGATTTCAAAAATGTAACACCGAAAAACTCCAAATTGAAGCTGGTTATTGACCAAGACGGTGGCGCCGATGATGCTATGGCGGTTGTAATGTCTATCCTACACGAAAAATACTTCAATGGGTAAGTACTTCTAACGTTTTATTTCTGAAATTAACTTTATTCTAAAACACTACTTAGGCAAACATTACAATTCTGTAGTATTAAGTTTTTTTTTGACGTGACAACGTCTTATAAATTGGTTTGCCGGGTGACACTTCAAGAAACTGCGTTACGCTCCGCTCACGTTATGCGCTCACAACGAGAGCGAGTGAGAGGCACGCGTCCCTTCCACTCGGGCATGGTTAGCCCGCCTAAGAGCGAGAGAGACAGACATAAAAAGTGAAAGGCACGCGTCCCTTCCGTAAAATTATTTTACCACTCAAAGTCGTTGTCACGTAAAACTTTCGCCCGTATACCGACTTTACAGGCAACCAATTTTTTTTTTAAATAAAGTGTGACAAAACGAGCAGGACATGTGCCTGATGGTAAGCAACATGCCTGCCACATAACATCACAGTGACATGCAGCTATTGGAACATGAAGAGTCCAAATCATTACCTATCACTGCACTGCGCTCGTCACCCAGAGATCTAAGATGTTACATCTCTAAGCCTTGGAATTTCTCTGGAAAAGAAAAAAAAGAAAAGTTTGTCTGACATCGCAATTTAGCAAAATAATTTAAAATTGTTCAGTTTTGCGACTAACTTTCAATTGTATGAAACGGATAACATTACAAAATATCAAATTTGTAGTAACAATACTCTGTACGTGTGCCGAGCGATATTTCAGAATAGTTATTACCATGACAAATCTCGTTAAGCGGCAGGGTTGACTAATGAGACATAATAAAACGGTTTTAACAGATTACTTTATTCATGAGCATACAGTAATGACTACGATTCGTTTTACTTAAAGTTTTTTAGAACTACGAACATACGTTGGTTTACTTTCTGTAAAATGAAGCATTTACATAATGTCATATATGAGAAGTAGTGCGATAATTTGTCAGAAAATATGTCAAATTATTGAAATTGACATATTATTGATATTGACATATTATATGACCACCAAGTGGTACGGCTTTTATGCACTAGGTGGGTACGACTAGGTGGGTACGTACCACCGCACTGCCAGATATTCGGCCGCCAAATAGTTATGCGTAAGCGTTCCTCTATTTTGAAGGGAACTTTCATGCTTTACAATTCAGTTACCATTATTTTTAATTATAAACTAAACATTTAGTAAGAAACATA
The DNA here is from genome assembly GCA_017562165.1 of Ectropis grisescens. NCBI lineage: Eukaryota > Metazoa > Arthropoda > Insecta > Lepidoptera > Geometridae > Ectropis > Ectropis grisescens. Next base: position 25,732,341 of record CM029781.1, on the reverse strand, counting down.
TTGTAAAAAGTTTGGAGCGCTATAATTAAAAACCTAAGCGTTATACAAAAAAATCAAATAAAAAAGATGACAAATATTATTATCTACATAATGATCTCCATAACTTTTATCGTACGATGCGCGGTTTGCGAGACATTCAATAAAAAGTGTTTCCCAAGATGGCGGCTGAAGTGAACCGCCTCCCGCCACGCCAACTTGGATATACATTCAGGGAAATGCAAAAAAAAACCCGGTGGTTGTCCTATGCTTCTCAAATTTAAAAACATACATTTCCGCACGAAACTTTACACTTTTACTTCGAAGCCTAAAAAACTTGCCAATCGGAATATTATGCAATGTCAACAAATTTACGAGCGGGTCGACTTGATAACCTCATTTTAATCGAGTTTAACCTCCGTTTAACAAAACCATACTTAGCATATTTTTGTCTGATTGAGTTATTTTGACGTCACAGATATCGATAAGCCCTCTACTCCTTTTAGGCCAAAACTTTGACAACATTTTGGTTGACGTAAACTTTGACTCTGGAATACAATTATTAAAAAAACCGTTCAATAAAATACAGTTCAGAGATAATAAGTACCTGAGAGAGTTCATAGGCTACTCCATAAGTCGAAAAAAATGAATTTGAAAAAAGTGAACGTTTATTTAGCGTCATTGTTTTTAATGCTAGGACTTTGAACATTATTTTTGAGGATTTTGGTTACTTACAAATAAATACTACGATCAAAGTTTGTAAAATGTTACCCTTAAGGAAGCCATGCGTTGTGTGGATTTGCACCACGTTAGAAGATACATCAGTCTGTATGTATATGACACCCTTTTATGTCATCGGTGAGAGAAGGAGATGGTCTATCATCCTCTCTATCCTTTTTCTTAGACAGTTGCCTGAAAGATATTCAAACAGTTAATACCTAATTTGTATGAATTGCAGACCTCTGTCTAAAAGTGTTTATTATTATTCTGTATGTAGGTATAGTTATTATTATAAAAGCCCTGTAGCGCTTGTACTATAATTACTTTTTTATTCAGAGGCATTTACGAGGTGTTGCAAAAAGGTGTAACAATATTTATGGTAGTTCATGTACATTAAGTTTTGAATCATACCTATATGTGAAAATTAGACATGAAATCTCAACTTTTTTTTTCCATCAAAAAGAATATTTTTTTGTTTGTTATTTTTTTTGACGTACCCCTAATGGCCAGATCTCGGCACGGAGTTTTGTACGACCGACGTCGTGGCGTCGGCGACTAGGTAGTTTGTTAGCTGTACATGTGTTAGGGTTGAAGCTGGTGATTTGGAGGGAATTTTACGTCAAACTTCGACTCGAATTATCTCGTGATCTACCGTGCTTAGGGGAAAGAGACCTTGGGTGATGAAGTCTAAGTGTTAGAATGGACTGTTAAAATATTGTTGGGGGGTAAATCCACCACTTCGTATATATGGAAGTTGGCGTCAGGTGGCCTCTACTGCTTACTGAACTTTAGGGTAGCGTAGAAGATGCAAGACTGTGACTGTCATATCACAATTAACGGTTTTATTGTCAAAGTAAAATGGTTGGTTGGTATGGTTGCCGGGTAGAAATTGCTATAAGTAATACAGCTACCATTTGGCACTCGATAAAAGTCATTGTCTTTATATCATATCCAATGTGTATACTTGTAATCAAGTATTTCAGTAGGGCTGTGTATGTATTTCAGGTCAATAAGTGGTAAAAAGTCAGGACGTCAGGTTAAATTTAATTATTAGTTATTATTTAAAGTTATTTCTATCCTTTTTTTGCAGAATCGAGGTAGTAGCATTGACAACTACTCATGGAAACGTTGCTTAGTTTGGGGTCAGATAATGCTGTGTGTGAATTGTCCACCAGTATTTATTTATTTGTTTACTTTGCCCGTAAAAAGTGTGTGTTTAATTATTTGTTTTATAGAAAAGCAACTTACATAAAAAATATGATATGATTTTCATTTTTTCTTATTTACGATACCCGCACCCGCACACCGTCATGAAAATCCGAAACCCCGAAGTTACACAGTTAGTAAAACTTTAGAAAACATTGTCACTAACTTCATGTTAATAATTGAAACAGTAAAGATAATGATTATTATTAATTCTGTCTGTAATAGTATAATGTCTATCTCTGAGGAACTACCCGTAATAAACCATTTTTGTTAGTACTTATGATTAGTATCAGCATTGCACCCGTAAAAAGCCGGGGCGGATCCCGGCGGAGAAATGTTAAGGTGCGTCCCCCAGCAAAACAAGTTTTTGGTCCAGTTTTCAGACCTATCTGCTCATTAGCCAAAACGAATGTCAACTGGTAAAAAATATATTTCTACAGTCTCTTGGATTCGAAATGGTAGTTTCTTTTTTGTTAATGAATTTATTGTTAATAATCTCCTTACAACGAAACCATAAAAAAAAAATAGAAATAGTTGTGATTCTCATGCGTCTACTCCAAAAACCGCCATTATTTGGATTTTGTACTTACACCAACGGATAAGCGATTCCATTACGAACATTTTGGTAGAAAAAATCCTTCTGTTTCTTTCTTGCTCTTTCTTGCGGTGTGCGATTAAGTATGAAATACTCAAGGTCATTTGCTTGTGATACGGCCTTAACTTTTTTGCGTACGTACGTACATATATAAGCAAAAACGCAGACTTTTTTGTTATGTAAATAGGCTTTTATATCATGTTTTAATGTTAAAAGCAGAACAATTAAAGAATTGCAATTAAATAGATAAATTAAAAATTTTATACTAAGATATTTATTTACAAGACAGAAAGGTATTTTCGCGCTATTTTTCCTGTTTTTTTTAATGCATTCAATATTTTTATTACGATCATTTAAAAGATGACAAGGTGATCGTGACCATTGTAAAAAACATCAATTAGCTATTGTTCCGCGACCATTATGTACCCTGCAAAAAGCTGTTCGATTGATCCATTCAAAATGTAGGAACAAAAATACTGTGATAAAATTTAAGTAAAATATTTTCTACAAAATAAAATAATAAATATTGGTGAATAATGAGCATTGCTCACACAATACCATCTAGCCCGAAACTAAACATAGTTTGTGTTATTATGGACATCAGAACATCGATAAATCAATTAATGTGGCCTGTGATATGGCCTGAGCACCTTGAAATTGTTAACAGATTTGGTCTCTGCGTGTAGCCTGAGTGGTTTACACCAATCTACTTGACCCCTAGAATTGCTAGCGGCGAGGTATGTTGCGGTTCTACTTATTTTGGTTCGTGACAATGAATAGCAATGGGAACGTTTGGCGTTCATCGCTTCCTACAATCGACTAAAACGGATAGAGTAAGCTCACTCTTCCCAACGATAGCACGATTCCGTGCCCCTGAAGTTTGGGAGGGCACATCCGTTCATTTATATCGATGCACCAGACAGCCTATCAGCACCCCATGGTTTTACACCGTTCCATTGCTGTATTTTACTCAGGCAGATTTCGTTCTCGTTACTTTTCTGTGATAAATAGACTTTTATCTAACTGTGTTCCTAATTTAAACTTTAAACCTATTCTGTTCTGACGTCTCAACGTGATTGAGCAACAAACATCTGAAATTTCACATTTATTATATTAATTAAAAGTAGGATTTATGCTCCTAGCTGTTTAAAACCCTGATGAGGCTTTTTCATAATGCAAAAAAACTGTCAAAAATAGTTTTTTTTCTAATGAATGGCTCTTTGTGGATTAACCCCACAATTCCGCCAACGACACGTTAGTCAAAAATAGTTGTCTTGTTCCCAAATCCAGCGCCAACTCTTTATTTCGTTACAGAAAGAAAAGCCAATACTTTGACACAAGTTTTCACACAATGGTCAATGTCAATAATTTCACACAAATTCTCACTTAACTGTTGTCTGTCTGAAGACGTCTTATTAAAAATGCTGTAGAAAACGCAAGCAGCTTTTTACGAGTAAACATAGGTTTAATATTATTATTTCAATCCATATTTTTGTCCTTACGTGTCAAAATAATAAAATATATGTGAACTAGCTGTACGTACCCTGCCACGCTTCGCTGTGGCACATTGTGATGCAAAAATTAGATAAAAACAATCCTTGATGCGGATTATATATCATTCTAAAATTTCACCTCGATCGGTTCAGAACTTTTTGAGTTTTTGAAGCGTACACAAACCAACATAACATTTTTATATATATAAAAAAGGTGTAAATGTACATTATACCTACATAGATAAAACTATTAACTTTTTATAAGTCTGTTAATTTCTAATCATATTTTATTGTTTAGGTTGGACTTCAAAAATGTAACACCGAAAAACTCCAAATTGAAGGTGGTTATTGACCAAGACGGGGGCGCCGATGATGCTATGGCGGTTATAATGTCTATCCTACACGAAAAATACTTCAATGGGTAAGTACTTCTAACGTTTAATTTCTGAAATTAACTTTATTCTAAAACATTACTTAGGCAAACATTACAATTCTGTAGTTTTTTTTTTTAAATAAAGTGTGACAAAACGATCAGGACATGTGCCTGATGGTAAGCAACATGCCTGCCACATAACATCACAGTGACATGCAGCTATTGGAACATGAAGAGTCCAAATCATTACCTATCACTGCACTGCGCTCGTCACCCAGAGATCTAAGATGTTACTTCTCTAAGCCTTGTAATTTCTCCGGAAAAGAAAGAAAAGAAAAGTTGGTCTGACATCGCAATTTTGCAAGATAATTTTAAATTGTTCAGTTTTGCGACTAACTTTCAATTGTATGAAACGGATAACATTACAAAATATCAAATTTGTAGTAACAATACTCTGGACGTGTGCCGAGCGATATTTCAGAATAGTTATTACCATGACAAATCTCGTTAAGCGGCAGGGTTGACTAATGAGACATAATAAAACGGTTTTAACAGATTACTTTATTCATGAGCATACAGTAATGACTACGATTCGTTTTACTTAAAGTTTTTAGAACTACGAACATACGTTGGTTTACTTTCTGTAAAATGAAGCATTTACATAATGTCATATATGAGAAGTAGTGCGATAATTTGTCAGAAAATATGTCAAATTATTGAAATTGACATATTATTGATATTGACATATTATATGACCACCAAGTGGTACGGCTTTTATGCACTAGGTGGGTACGACTAGGTGGGTACGTACCACCGCACTGCCAGATATTCGGCCGCCAAATAGTTATGCGTAAGCGTTCCTCTATTTTGAAGGGAACTTTCATGCTTTACAATTCAGTTACCATTATTTTTAATTATAAACTAAACATTTAGTAAGAAACATATTGTAAAAAGTTTGGAGCGCTATAATTAAAAACCTAAGCGTTATACAAAAAAATCAAATAAAAAAGATGACAAATATTATTATCTACATAATGATCTCCATAACTTTTATCGTACGATGCGCGGTTTGCGAGACATTCAATAAAAAGTGTTTCCCAAGATGGCGGCTGAAGTGAACCGCCTCCCGCCACGCCAACTTGGATATACATTCAGGGAAATGCAAAAAAAAAACCCGGTGGTTGTCCTATGCTTCTCAAATTTAAAACATACATTTCCGCACGAAACTTTACACTTTACTTGAAGCCTAAAAACTTGCCAATCGGAATATTATGCAATGTCAACAAATTTACGAGCGGGTCGACTTGATAACCTCATTTTAATCGAGTTTAACCTCCGTTTAACAAAACCATACTTAGCATATTTTTGTCTGATTGAGTTATTTTGACGTCACAGATATCGATAAGCCCTCTACTCCTTTTAGGCCAAAACTTTGACAACATTTTGGTTGACGTAAACTTTGACTCTGGAATACAATTATTAAAAAACCGTTCAATAAAATACAGTTCAGAGATAATAAGTACCTGAGAGAGTTCATAGGCTACTCCATAAGTCGAAAAAATGAATTTGAAAAAGTGAACGTTTATTTAGCGTCATTGTTTTTAATGCTAGGACTTTGAACATTATTTTTGAGGATTTTGGTTACTTACAAACAAATACTACGATCAAAGTTTGTAAAATGTTACCCTTAAGGAAGCCATGCGTTGTGTGGATTTGCACCACGTTAGAAGATACATCAGTCTGTATGTATATGACACCCTTTTATGTCATCGGTGAGAGAAGGAGATGGTCTATCATCCTCTCTATCCTTTTTCTTAGACAGTTGCCTGAAAGATATTCAAACAGTTAATACCTAATTTGTATGAATTGCAGACCTCTGTCTAAAAGTGTTTATTATTATTCTGTATGTAGGTATAGTTATTATTATAAAAGCCCTGTAGCGCTTGTACTATAATTACTTTTTATTCAGAGGCATTTACGAGGTGTTGCAAAAGGTGTAACAATATTTATGGTAGTTCATGTACATTAAGTTTTGAATCATACCTATATGTGAAAATTAGACATGAAATCTCAACTTTTTCCATCAAAAGAATATTTTTTTGTTTGTTTTTTTTTGACGTACCCCTAATGGCCAGATATCGGCACGGAGTTTTGTACGACCGACGTCGTGGCGTCGGCGACTAGGTAGTTTGTTAGCTGTACATGTGTTAGGGTTGAAGCTGGTGATTTGGAGGGATTTTTACGTCAAACTTCGACTCGAATTATCTCGTGATCTACCGTGCTTAGGGGAAAGAGACCTTGGGTGATGAAGTCTAAGTGTTAGAATGGACTGTTAAAATATTGTTGGGGGTAAATCCACCACTTCGTATATATGGAAGTTGGCGTCAGGTGGCCTCTACTGCTTACTGAACTTTAGGGTAGCGTAGAAGATGCAAGACTGTGACTGTCATATCACAATTAACGGTTTTATTGTCAAAGTAAAATGGTTGGTTGGTATGGTTGCCGGGTAGAAATTGCTATAAGTAATACAGCTACCATTTGGCACTCGATAAAAGTCATTGTCTTTATATCATATCCAATGTGTATACTTGTAATCAAGTATTTCAGTAGGGCTGTGTATGTATTTCAGGTCAATAAGTGGTAAAAAGTCAGGACGTCAGGTTAAATTTAATTATTAGTTATTATTTAAAGTTATTTCTATCCTTTTTTTGCAGAATCGAGGTAGTAGCATTGACAACTACTCATGGAAACGTTGACGAACCCCAAGTTTTCAATAACAGTCAAAGGTTCCTGGACATGACTGCTAGACGAGATGTAAGTATAAAGTAAATTCCGTACATATTTTGGTGCATTTTCAGAGCTGCAAAAGTTTAACTAAACTATGCTATTGGAAAAACTTGATTCTACTATTCTATTGCATCATTGAACTACACTATAGAGATTCTTAATTCTTCTGTACTCTTATTTTCTCTCTCTATGCTACACTCTCAATAATATTTCGGATTCTGACCGTGAATCTCCTAACTAGTATACTATATACATCCTAAATTCTAGCTGTGGAGATTTAGTCCATCGAACCTTTTAGACTTTGTAATGCCGCCAGAGTAATGTTTTAGTGTATACCTACTTATTATCCCGATAGTGAGTTACATAAATATAAACCAATATGACAATAATTTTTTTCTAAAGATTTGTTCGTAAACATTTTACCCCTAAGATGGTAAAATTCTCTTCAATAGTGCAGCTAAGCCACGGATTACATAGTCAGTAGTTTTTAATATTTCTTTGAGGAATTTTTCCACTTCACAAGGGAAATATTTTCGAATTTCAGATACCAATTTACAGAGGAGCTACGAAAGCGCTTCTTGTATCAGTAGAATCAGATTTCTTCTTCGGATACGACGGTCTTGGAGACAACACGAATAATACAGAGTTTGCACCAATAGAGGCCCAAGATCAACATGCCGCGTTTGGCCTCATCGAACTTTCTAAGAAATATGAAGGTAACATGACTAATGATATTATTAACAACGGGATATTTACCAAGATTAAATAGTACCAAAAATCACAGTACCTATATAAATAAAAACTACAGGCAAGTCTTGCGAAAAATGCCGAAAACGTAGTGACTCGTGAATAATTTGACAAATAAAACATGCTTATTATTACTTAATTATTTTATTAATTTATTATATCAACGTCGTTATGTATAATCAACATTTTTTTAAAACATTTTGTTACCAAAAACGATTTTTAAATGTTAACAGTTATTAAAAATAAAATCAAATCATAACGTGCGTCAAACGTCAGCCCTGTACCGTGCTCCCAAACAGCTAACATGGTCGTGTTCGCAGTTTGGGAGCGCGTTTCCAAAGTCTCGGCCTGCACGCCTCGTACCTACGATCGCCCCGTGACACAGAGCATGTGTCCTATGGAGACATGTGCCTCAAACGACTGCTTTAATTAGATTCAGTTTATTATTAGAAAGTGTAAATATTTTTTTGACTGATAAATTGACGTATCCCTTTCCCTGTACATAAAACTGTATCAAAACATCAGGATTCATCACTGCATTGTTTAACTACGGTATATATCAGGTAGATAATACTAGTGTTGAGAACAACCGTGATAATTTAGAGCCTTCGTACAAAACCACTTAAAAAAAATCGGTAGTTGTGGAAAATGTCGATACAAGTAGAAACTTACCTATATATTTTTAATGTAAGTACGTAATTATATAGACAGCATACAGCCATCTGTATAAGAAATCCCATGAAAATCATGACGCGAGTTTTAGCCTAAGTTTATATTATAATGTAAAATAGTTAAGGTTAAAGAATATAGAGATAACGCAATCTAATGTAGAAGTGTTCTTGGTAACTAAGTCTATTTACGTAGCTAAACGATATCCGGGTTTGTTGAGTACTTCAAGATATTTATCTGTTCTTATCTGTTGGAAGTACTTCAGTTTTATTTTAACAATTTTCGTTTTGTAATGTTTTATATCCTTAGTAACAGGTTTATTATCATGTTTCTTACACCTGAAGTAGAAGATCCTCGAAAAGATAATGTTATTTATTATTTTTACACGTGATGGTATTATAACGCTTTTTCATATTTTTTTGCAATTCATTCGAACGAATCCCAAAACTATAATTATGCTATTGTGCATCATGCCTACAGTATAATTTTCCAACTTCTTTGGGTATAATAATGTATATAAGTAATTGTGTAAGGTTTATTTGACATTTGGGTAAAGGTACAAGTACAGCCTTGAGACCGCGATTGAGACCGCGACCGGAGACTTTACATAGCACTTTACTCTATAGAATTGTATGGGCGCCAGTTCGTGCCGAGACCGCGACACGTGTCTCGGTCTCCTGTCGCGGTCTCGGCGCGAACTGGCGCACATACAATTCTATAGAGTCAAGAGCCTGTCGCGGTCTCCGGTCGCGGCTCGCGTCGCGGTCTCTTGTCGCGGTCTCCGGGCAAACTTGTTTGTACCTTAACGTTGTCAGGAGGGTGTGGTGTCGATCAGGGTTACCCGACAACAAAATTTCTTTACTTTGGGGGAATTTAAATAAACTCTATCACAACAAAAATATTTGGCTCCATCGTAGACCGCATCATCGTTTAACAACAGGCGAGATGGTGGTCAAGTGTAAACTTATAAAAGTTAAAAAGAAAAAATTTGGACCTACAATAATCGTATAAAAATAAATATAAATTAATGCTAAAAAACAAAAATCTTCAAATTTGTATGCTGTAACTATGTTCTCCATGAATTTTGCCGAGAGCCAGCACCGATAATGGGCTGTATACGCTATGACAAAAATATCATCGATAGACTGCAGACATTTGTTTATTTTTCAAAAATCACTCGATTGATTAGTATAAGATGAAAAGCCTATGAAAAATCCATCTAGGTCCGACTTTGGCTTCGGCTTTGGCTTTGACTGCGGTTTCGAGTTATCGGTCCACATTAAAAAAAGATTCCAACGAGTTTAGAACCTTCTCGTTGACGACTGTTAAAACTGTAGGAAATTTTCACACTACTGCTTGGCGATAGAATAACCAGAAAAGTTTTGATACAACCCCTTTGAGAATTTCTATATAGGTTGTATATACTACCCAGGCGAACATTGCAAGGAGTTCTATCTCTGCATAATTGCGTTTTATACTCTAGATGTTTTGTAAACGCTTAGTTTTTTTTCATCTATTTGAGGTGACGTGATAGCCGTGTAAACATTTATTTTTAATTTTCAGGAGAATTAGTTGTGATGGCGATTGGCCCCCTGACGAACATAGCGTTGGCTCAAAGACTGGACTCGGGATTCATCGGAAGACTTGCCCAGCTGTATGTGGGCGGTGGTCATATTCCCAGTAAGTTTTGCTGAGTGACCATTTATCCTAAATTTAATAAAAAGTTCCGTCCGTTTTTCGGCATAGATATATGCTAGGAATGAATGATGATTATTATTAAACGATTATGATTATCATTGACGAAAACTTAATAAACGCTTTGTTTGATGTCAAATGGTGTTGTGTGTGAATTGTACATTTATATTTATAAAAAAATCACAAAATTTCATCTAGGTACCTGCGTTTAACGCGCAAGTCCCACTCCACTGCTTTAAACCTGCTTTGACGCTACGCCGCTACATTAGCATATGTGTGACGCCAACTCGTCAGATTTTCTTCCACCGTTTAGTGCTAAAAGCGGCTAAAGTAGTCCTTCCTTCAAATAAATTCATCTTGTTAAACACAAGATCAAAGAGTTTACATATACTACGTATAGAGTTAGAACAAACGCTTTACACCAAAAGCACGGGTCTAATCGCTCTTGTGGAAGTGTCATAATTTTGTCGCGGCACATCACTATGTCGCCATAGATAACATACACCTCATCTGCTTACGATTGGTACAAAGGAGCCGTGCGGAAAACCCTGATCTATTTACTTATTCTTTTTCTCTAAGCACAAGCTTTTAAGTATAAGACGGATTATGATTTATTTATAGTGTAGAGTGACAGGACAAGCAGAACTTGTGCATGATGTAAGCAACTTCTGTCCATAAAACATGAAGAGTCGAAATAATTATCTAACACTACTAGACTGCTCACCCAGAGATATGAGATGATTTATCTCTATGCCCTGTTATTTCTCTGAACATTGCCCTTCAAACTGGAACACACTGATGTTTGCACGTGATAGCTTCACCCTATTTGCCCGCCTCAGGCGGACTCTGCAAAGAGTCCTGGCAATACATAACTATTGTTGCTGTTTTGTATGCGTGTAGTTAATCTTTTCAACTGTTTTTGGAACTCCAACTCAGCTTGGCAGTAGTCAGTCTTAGAACTATAGAGTCTTACTACATTTTGTTTTTATGTAAAATATCAAAAACCAGTCTAAGTTCACGAGTGTGACGTGTATTTCAGCTATGGCTCTCCTAGACCATACTTCATGGCAGAGTTATCTATTGTATGGCAGACAGTAAGAAGCCTAGTCTGTGTGTGTGACTCGCAGCCCCTACCTTCATATTTACCATTTCTAAAACCTTGGTTTCAGGTGAAAAGTTTCCGGATCCAGAATTCAACGCGGATATGGACGTGGAAGCTTACCGTATAGTCGCAGATAGCTCCACACCTGACAAAGTGACTTTTATCCCATACTCACAGATAAAGACTAGCTTGAAGACAACAAAGGTTAGATTATCTCGTCCAGCTTTAAAACGTATACTCCCAAGCATTTATTATTGCAAGTATTATCGACATTAACAACATAAGAGATCCACTTCCTGCTCTCCTTGCGGGCTCTTGGTGCTTTCTTGAAAAAATAATTTAAGTCATAATGTTTCAATATCAATATTACATATTCCATTTGATAAACTGACCATAGCTATAAAAGGTATGATCCATAAGCCTAAGTTGAGCGGCTAGATGATGGTTTCGTGGAGTTTATTATAAAATGTTGGTCCCATCACATGAGTCGATCTGGCCAACCTTACCAACTTGCAACCAACTTTCATTAGCTTGCCCTTGCTGCGAGTTTCATAAGAGTATGTGAGATCATGCCTCACGATGTTGTACGACAGGCGTTTTCTCCAAATAAATGATTGGGAGCATATTAGCTTGTGCATGTGCTTTTAAAAAGGATTTGTTTGTATTCAGGGTTGGCGCAAGAACGTTCTCGGAGGTATTAACACACCTACTATGAAAGCTCTGAATAGTTTCGAGCGCATCTCTATAGCAGCTAGTTCAGAGGACTACTGGTCGTTGCTGGACCCTGCCGTCGCTGCCATAGTGCTGAACGAGAGTCTCGTTGGAGAGTTTAAGTTGGCTAACCATAGTATCAACGTTTGTGGTGAGATTTTTAGAAACATACTTTATTTTCAAAATAGTAAGTAATACCGGTAGTCAAATAGCATACCGATGTATATGATGACAGCGGGTCTACGACTATCTAAATCTACTTTGGCTTTGGTATTGCTGTCTCTGTAATTTCAAGCGAAAAGAAAAAAGAGATCATTATAAAAGCTAAGACAGATTTAGAGAGGCGGTATACTTTCCGGACTGTCAAGACAACCTAGTTTACGTGGGCTCATATTAACTTATATTGAATTAACGTCTAGCAACTAATGTGCAAAACAGGGAGGAGATCCTATTATTTTAAAATACTCACTTCACATAATCCTAATTTGTGCTTATTTAACGTTAAACTTACCGAAGTATTTCAGATAATTGTTCAAGATTTATACAAGCCAAAAGCTACAAAATTTTCAAGTTAGGACTGTTTGCAAAGTCCACCTGAGGAAGAAGCACCCCCATCGGGGATGCTTGGTTGTTCTATGATTTTGCTTTCCGGTTGCAACTTACATCTATATATTATGTTATACAGTATGCCCTTGCGTTAGTTGTTATAAGATATGTAGGTAGTACTCATTGTGTGTGGTAAGTAAGTACGACATAATATATAAATAAAAAAGGTTTCAAGTATGTTCTACATATGAGCGTAGGTATAATTATTTCATCAGATTAGGTATGAACCTACGAAGAACCTACAATCTACGAAGATCATAGGGCTTTGCCCTGTGTTAGTACAAAGTTTGGTAGGTGGTAGATGCCACTTGAGGTGCACCGTCATAGGTTCCTAACAAAAAACAGAGAGCAATCTATCTAAAAAATATTAGGTACAGATAAATTACCTAAATAGATAATTCAATATGACCGACTACCAAATGGAGGCTTTAGATAGGGATTTGGACTATTTTTGCACAAATGGCTATTATTTTACTGCGTGGTACTGTGATGCTATGAACAGGAATGTTCCAGGAAAAAAATTCACTACTTATTTGTGATGTCAAACGAATAAAGTGACATTATTCTAAATTTGGAAATGCTGGCTATAATAATATTTTTCTAAAGTTTTATTTATTATATTACAGGCACTAAAAGAGGTATCAACATTAATACGTTTGAAGAAGAAAACGCCAATGCGAGAATAGTTCATACTTTCGACCAACAAGGCTATGAGAAGCTATTGATTGATATATTCTCGGCAGAACTGAATGTTTGTGTTAAAAGAAAACAAAATGGGAAATAAAACCATCAACGAACAAATATAAGTAATGTAGTGAAAGAAAACGTTTGTTTTATTTTACTTCTACGTACCTATTTTTCCTAAAATGTATATAATTAATAATTTATTCGGGAAAAATATACTCGTAATATTTTATTGTGTATGATCTGATTTCATCTTTTGGGGATATGAGGCATGTATAAAGTTATTTAATTTAATTCTAATTTCGTTAGTTATGAAGATAAGAGATATGTCGTCCGATAAAGATGTTCTATACCTGTGACGAATCAACTAGCGGAACAAAATGTTGAATATTTTGGAGTTAACTAGAGTAATAATAATAAATAGTGATAACAACATCTCAGCTTAAGTAATATATTATTTATCATAACTTCAATTCGTCTTCTTATCAGCTATTCATAAACGAGCACACAATACGACGTTTCACCGAATATAAACATCTAGAGGTATTATGTATTCATTATAGTCACTGCAAAACAGCCAGTATACAGTAGTAGTCAAGCTTAATTTATGATCATCATACGTACCTTGCAATTATAATAATACTGACTCCTACTTTACGATGTGTATCGGTTCCGATTACTGACCACCTTGATGATTAAGGCGTTACTTTTACTTCTACAATCAATCTTGGCTCTTTCATCGAGTCCAATGCTAAATTAGGTGCAAAAAACTAAGGTGTCTGTTCGAAAGAGCAAAGGTACTTGAAGTCTAAACAGTTGCTTATATATTATGCCAAACCGATCACAGATTTGCGATTGTATAGAGTGCTGTTCACACTTTTGGGATGGGTCAGTTAAGTACTAGCTGGTAGCTCTGTAGTTGATCAAATACCTGCAAAAAGGCACATACATAGGTAGGTACTATTGTTCTAAAATACTTCAAATTGTTGAAAATCGCAAATTCGTTGTTTATCGGTTTTATATCGGATAAATTGCGGAGAGTGTGCAACTGATCTGCATGATTTAATATCACCTTGCCGTTTTTTCTAACGGACTATTTGTAGCCCGAAAAAGCGATATCGTTTCATAGCTCAAGATGAAACTGAAGGAAGTTTTTGTGTGATGCCCAGATTGCATTACGTGGAGGTTTTCGAGTGTCACACCCTGGGGTGTGCATTGCCTTTGAAATGGGTCCGGGAACGGACTGACCACAGCATAAAAAATAATGCTAGAGCATCCCTACGTTCCCGTGTTCCCGTCATATGCTCCAAAGGTGAAAGCGGTTTCTTTGGGAGGTTTTAGTTGGTTGGATACCAAGCGTGATGTCGAGTCCAACACAAGCCGACTGTCTTCATTAGGCAGAAGAGTATAGATAAAATAGGTTTCCTTCACTTACATTTTTTTACTCTATTTTTGCAGATAAATCATAACAAGACCTAGTAGAAGGGTCCTAACCGTTCCGAGATTCGTGTTCGTGATCAACTAATATTGATGAAACGAAACGAGTGATGTTTGTACGTCAATGGTTCTACGCGTTTTACGTAGATAGACTTCTGAGCACTGATTGTTCTGTGTTATCTAGCCTTAGTGTTCATATTAAATTAAACCTTCTTGAAGAAAAAGTTGTTTCTAACAGTAAAATGTGGTTTTCGGAATGAGATGTATTTGTTATCGTATGTATTCTTTGTTTTATCGATGTTTATCTAATATGCTTCGTTTACATTACACTAGTACCTAGTGCTTCACGGTTTGACTCCCGTTTTGACGCGGTTTGACACGGTTCCTACTCCCGTAATGTTCCGACAATGAGAAAACATTATTTCAGACTATGATTTACTTCATTAAGTAGTTCTTACAATATATGAAAGAGAAGCAAACATTAAATACCTTCCAAGCTTACATGGATGGATGCCATGTAAACTTCCAAAATTATAGTATAGCAGGATTTAAGTGTCAGCGTATTAGCAAACTGTAGTGGCAGTGGGCCGAAAAAATGGGGTAGACGGGTTCTGGAGCGAAAACCGTGAATCGGTAAACGTAGTGCAGGACGCCCTGAGACTAGATGGAGTGACGATTTTCGAAAGGCCGCTGGTGGCTGTTGGACAAGCAATACCGAGAATCGGGCTGAGTGGCGTATCATGGGAGATGCTTATTACAGTCAGTGGACGAATACAGGCTGATGATGATGCTGAGGGCTTAATTTAATTTTAAAATTCCATTTGCGATAATTTCTAGAAACTAACTAACATGAACAAATATATACCACTTTGTAAATTATTTAGGTATTTATCTATATTAAAAAAACTCTGTTCCAATTTGAATATTCCACAATGACTCCAGTCATTGTTAGGCAACATCACGAATATTTTAAATGTAAATCAAATGTATCGGCTCCAAGTCTGACATCTTGGAATTAAAATTGTATATAATATATTTATATAGCCTCTCGTAGGTTATTACTTGACTGCCCACTTAAAAAGTACAGTGACTAGGTATAATACCTAGTCACTGTACTTTTTGCACAATAATTGTGCAGTTAATGCACACATGACGAGACCTAGAATACAAGTATAAAAAGCCAATTCCATTATTTATCCCGCGCCATATTAAAATTTATAAATTGAACTAACCTAAAAGAAACATTTTATTACATAAATAATAAGATATACAAAAAAAACTCTTTTTTAATTTTCTCTTTCTGTCTGTCTGTTTCTTCCAGCTATGTTTGAAACACCTGTACCGATTTTACCGGGACTTTCGCTGGCTGGTAGCTTATTTAAAAGGAATTACTTAACATTTTATTAAAAAATACACATGATAGTTTTGATAAGCCGCGAAGAGCAAGCATATGTACAGAACTACCAGAGTGCCGCGGTTTTACCCGAGTTGGCGTTCCCAAAATGTCTTCTAAATAAATGTGTAGTACTTATATGTGTAACTCTACACTATATATTCCACATAATTCAAAATTAATTAGATTGTCTCATCTCGATAAGTAAATAAATAATACGGAATAACTGGTCCAAGTAGCTGGCCTTATGTAAATAGGTCATCAACCTTTCAACCAATTCTGTGCAGATAAAATTAGTTTCTCTGACACACCGCTCTATACTAAGCGTGTATAATGTTTCGCGTTTCCTTTGTGTTACTTTGTGTTTATATGTGTGGATGCATTAGGTATGTTTTTGTCCTTAGTTCCTTAGTTATTCATTTGTTTTTGTCGATCTAACTCGTTAGGTTAGGTTATAAATGTTTGTTTTAATGTTTTTATATCATTTGAGTTGTGTTAATTTATAGTTCTAAGCTTAAAATACTAAGCAATTGATAAATAGTGTGTGTGACTTTCCTCAAACGTGTTATTTTTATTGCTTTGTGATGTATGAAGATAGTGATTGTAAGAACAGGTATACTTACTATGTTGCATTGTTTATATTTATCTTCAAACAGCTGATGACGAACTACCATTTACTATCGATTACAAATGATTGAATACATCTCGTGAAACAATGTCTAGACTCTACGAGTAGATTAGCTTTTTTTTTAGAAATATTATTTTTGTTATCTAGAGCTGGCAATATATAATGTGTGAAGTGATTTAATTTACTTATTAGGCACAATTGATTTACCTGCATTATTAGAGATTTACTACGATAACATGACCCGCCCCTCCAGAATTCAAAACGTTTGAAAGTATTTGTAAATAAATATACAACGCACCACCATGCATGTGTGCGTACTGCTACTGCAGACGAATAATTACAACTACATACAAACTCTTTCGTAAGGATGTGACTACACATATTAAAACAGTAATTTGAAGGGGCATGTTATCGTAGTAAATCTCTACTACGTTTAACTGAAGTATCGCCGGCAGAGGTCATCATCATCAAATTCATCTTGTGAAACAATGTCTAGACAATACTGCTTTTTAGAAATGTCGTTTGTCGTTTGTTATCTTTAGGTAAGATAAAATGTGTGAAGTGGTTTAATTTATTAAGCACAATTTGCCTGCGTTATGACTACGTCTAACTAGAGTCATAGATTAGATAATACTAAATAGGAGTATCGTCGGGAGGTACACGTACTATATTTTTTAATTCGCGCAATTTGAACTCATATTTATCTAAAGTATTCGTTAATTATCTCCCGACGTTTCGATAGCGTTGAAACGGCCGTGGTCACGAAAAAACGAGACGGGTCTTCGAGGCCATTGTCAATTAATTTCTATTACATCGCTCTGTTGTCATGTTGATCTACTTATTATATTTAGCATTGGTGTTGTAGGCTTAAGAAGTTAGTTTTAAAATGTATAGCTTAGCTTTTGAATTAAACATTATTAGTAAGTTATCAATCAACGAAGATAAATGTATTTGCCGTATTTATCTACATAAATGTATAATAAAAATCAATGCCACATTTCGTTGTAAGTAAACTCCTCCTAAACGGCTCGACCGATTTGAATGATGTTTTGTATAGTTTTGGGTAGGGCCTTGGATGATTTATATTTACAAATCACCCCGGCAGATGGCGCTGCAGTTGGTATCTAGGTTATTATCCGAGCGAAGCCGAAATGGGCCGCTAGTTTTTTATAGAATTAAATGACGTTACGAACAGATCGGCCACATTCTCATCTGATATTGAATAAAATCATCGAAAAGATAAGATACTAAAAGTTGACCGATAAATAATCTATAACGTAACTTAGGTTAGCTACACAGAGCATACAGTATTTTGAAGGGTTTCGGATACTTTCCAGCTGAGGATTGGCATGGCGTCTTTAGAAGAAGGTTTGTTCATTTGCCCTGGTTTTTATCTGGAAATATTACCCCCTCCAAATCTCTATATATAAAAATGTTATGTTGGTTTAGTACGTTTTGTTGGTTGGTTGGTGTACGCTTCAAAAACTCAACAAGTTCTGCACCAATCGAGCTGAAGTTTTACAATGATATATAATCCGCATCAAGGATTGTTTTTATCTAATTTTTGCATTACTATGTGCCACAGCGAAGCGTGGCAGGGTACAACATACTTTCACATTGCAACGAGCAGTGGTAGATTCGAATCGCGTCTATAGCTCTGATTTTTTTTCAAAGTAGAAACAAGACCATCGACGTTTGTAAATTAATGTCATTGTACAAAACATACAGATTTATCGTCACGACTGGCTTTGACATGGATGGGTGGTGTCTGCGTGACATTTTAACTATATTAAAAAAACCCGTCTGGTCCAAAATCATTCATTAATTTTATCTTTCTACTGATTTAATTTAAAAATGTGCTTATGTTTTTTTTTTTCAGTGAAAATATCAAGAAACCAAAATTCATCATAGACAATGATGCCGGCGGAGATGACGCTATGGCGATAATTCTGGCTTTGCTGTATGAAAAACAATTCGATGGGTAATATCTTTATCTCTTTAGATAACGAGACGACAGATAGACTGACGTTACTATACAGAAATATATTATAGAAATTTGTCACAGCAATCTTCATACTTCTCTAAGACTAGACTTTCCATTCCTTGTACTCTTAATAGGGATATTATCAAAAAATACAATACATAATATATTTAATATACTCGTAAAGTGCCGAGACTAGCAGTACATATGTCTGGTGGTAAGCAACACGGCTGCACAGTGACATGCAGCGTACATGAAGAGTACAAATCATTACCTAGCACTGCACTGCGCTCGCCACACAGAGATAGGTATCAGATAAACCCGTGACAAACTTTTGCCATATTCTACTATCAATGTAATATTTTATCGAATACCCGTAAAATTCGAAAGTAAGATTCAATCTTTAAAGTAGTTTTTACAATAGTGACGTGACGTGAAACAAAAGTTAATATACTGTATTACTTTAACAATAATAAGTTCGGTAATAGTTTTATACCCATCTGTAATCCTACATATTATTATGTAGGTCTCCTGGTGGTTCATTTGACCCATAAATTTTGTTCACGGATCTGCAGTCTATAAGTATGGAATCGTAGTTATTAAAATATAATATTTAAAATATAATATATACACGTGTAACTCGGGAGAAGTCAGTCCAGTGCTAAAGGAGCTGCTATCACGTGAACGCGCACTCTCCTTGAAAAAGGTCGCAGGACGTGACCGAAACTTGACTCAGACTGGACTGACTATATCAAAAGTGAGTTACCGTGTATTTATTTAAAATAAATAATAATTTTACTTTCCAAAATAATGATTACCTATATATTTCCAATATATTTCAGACCAGAACTGGTGGCGCTGACTACGGGCAATGGAAACACGGGGGAAGACAATGTTTGTGCAAACAATCAGAAAATTCTGAAGATTATTGGAAGGCAGGATGTAAGTAGATATGTATTTACTGGTATATGGAATAAATCGACACTAATATTATAGACCCGAAGAGTTAATTAGTTTGACCGCGTTATGTCAGAAACTACTAGACTGATTTTAAAAATTATTTCACCTTTGAATATGTTCTTGATCCTTGAATGCTGTAGGCTATGTTTCAAGTCAAGGCCATATATTTATTTTAAGTCGGAGCACATCGCTAGCTCTGACTAAAACTCCATATGATTTGTTGAGTTTGTTTGACATAATTAATATTTCGACTGGCACATGATAATAGGAAACATATGAACTTATTTTGTTAGTTGTTAACTACTAACTCAATTGTGAGAGTAAATTTTCAAAGTTTAATTCATTTTACGAGTAGAACGCGTGGATATTTTTAGGAAGGTTACTCGTATTTTTGGGCTAGCTGTGTGAAGAATCTAAAAAAAACAACATTAACATTTTTTCTATAGTGTAGGAGTGAGTAAAGAGTTCTACAGCATCTTTATTTTCAAATATTTCAGGTGCCGATTTACAGAGGCTCCAAGGGGTCCATAGTCAATACGCCCGCAGTAACAGATTACTACGGCAAAGACGGCTTAGGCGACACTGGCGACGTGTATACCGATCTTGTGCCAGCTAAGGAAGAAAGTGCCGTTGATGCTCTGCTGCGTCTGTCGAAAACTCATCAAGGTACCATTTTACAGCAGACTTCAAACAGAGCCAATACTATCATAACTCAAAATAGAAACGAATTGTTGGAGACTAGCTATAAAAATGTAAACTCTTTGTCGCAGACTCACAAATATTTTCCACGTGCATATGTACAATTTTACAATTTTGTTATCAGCATAGACTTTATAGATGAAAAAAGACATAGTTCAGAAACAAGTATGTTTCAAAAATCTTTCGAATCCATGACTGTGTCATCTGTCAACCCGCACTGTGCCCGGTATGCTTTGGATTCTCTCCTTGTGAGAAAAGACCCCTGAGTTACAGCAGTGCAAACATTTACTGGGCTGCTTCTGCTTATGTAAAAACAATTTTGTATTCATTTAATATTTTTAGTGTAAATGATAACATTTTTTTGTTAATTCTATCGTGGTACTTGCCTCATATCTATAAACTAAGATATTTTTTTAACTTTTATATGTTTACACTTAACCACTATCACGCCTGATGTTAAACGACAATGCGGTCTACGATGGAGCGTGTTTACCTAGAAAAAACCGATTCACTCTCGATTTGAAGACACAAAAATTGTGAAATCTCTTCGTTCGTGTCGTTGGAGCATCAACCATGAAACTATGTCGCTTTTTCGAGCTGTGGGCATTTCGATAGAAAAAAGGGCAAGGTATTCGACCATGCAAATCAGATGCACACTCTCCGAAGTGTTTCCGATAAAAGCCCGATAGGCTAGCAGTTTATTGGCGATGTTCAAGACTTTGAAGTCTTTTTCGCACAAGAGTATCATTGCCTACGAGCCTTTTAGCACGTCTTTCGATCGATTCCGCGATCACTAAGTTGTGTTATGTTTTCTCTATCGATAAAACTTTTTGTAATTTTAAGGTGAACTAACCGTGATTACTATCGGAACATTAACGAACGTCGCACTCGCTGTGAGGCTGGACCCTGGGTTCATCAGTAGAATAAACCATTTGTACGTTGGGGCCGGACATATTCACAGTAAGTTATTTTATTAATATTTTACAGTGTTTTGACGTGACAACGTCTTATAAATTGGTTTGCCGGGTGACACTTCAAGAAACTGCGTTACACTCCGCTCACGTTATGCGCTCACAACGAGAGCGAGTGAGAGGCACGCGTCCCTTCCACTCGGGCATGGTTAGTCCGCCTAAAAGCGAGAGAGACAGACATAAAAAGTGAAAGGCACGCGTCCCTTCCGTAAAATTATTTTTCCACTCAAAGTCATTGTCACGTAAAACTTTCGCCCGTATACCGACTTTACAGGCAACCAATTTTTTTTTGTGGTGGTAGAACTCTTTGCAGAGTCTCCTGCGGAAGTACCATACCTTTGGCACCTATTCTGCCACCTTGCAGATGTACACACACATTACAGTGTTCCGGTTTTAAGGGCAATGTTTTCAGATAAATTATAGGGCTAAGTGATCAGACACATATAACCTGCTCGTCTTGACACTATAGACTATAAAAATGTACGGAGTGATGGGACGAGCAGTACATGAGCCTGATAGTCAGCAATACGCCTGCCAAAAACAGAATATTGTCACGCAGCTATTTGAAGGTAAAGAGTCCAAATCACAATCAAGTAATGCACTATGTCTCCTATTTCCCTTACTGCCGATCCTGAAAATTTCATCTTACCTAAAATGGAGACTGGGATGTCAGTCTACCAAGCCATGATCATAACTGATGAAACAACTATTGTGAAAATAATGTACTTTCTTACTTGTTCGTAGAAGAAAGAATTATTTAATTTTATTAAGTAATTTTAAATTTTAAGGTGAAGACGATCCTGCAGCTGAATTCAACGCCCACATGGATGTAGAAGCTTACCACATCGTCGCGCAGAACGCTACTCCAGACAAAGTCACTGTTGTACCTTTCTCACAAATTAAGAAGCATCTCAATTTCACCAAAGTAAGTAGGACTAAAACAATAAAGCTAGACAAGTGGTCGGAAAATGTTGTCCCAAGAATGTCTTGGCTTAGAGCCTTTTTGAAGTGAAAACTTCATTTGGCGCGCCACAGACATATTTTTCGTGGGCTGTGAATCGAATTCTAGCATCACACGCGGGAATGATAAGAAATATTTGGTTGAAATAGACAAGCTTAGAAGCTCAGCTTTGGTTTCTCTTTTTCTTATTTTAACTTGAAACTCAAGACAAATACCGTTTTAATTAAGCAGTCAAAGGACCATACTGCCATATACCATATATATACCTCTTTCGCTCTTCTTCACTAGAAATCTCAAACCTCCTTAAACCTACGCCCGAGTCACAAGTTTCGGGATCTACTCGAGTATTCTCTCTCTGCCACACGATGGACCCGGCACCCACACGGTGAATCCATGGAATGCTAAGATCGTCTCAATGATGGTGTGGTCAACTTTCCTAAAATTAATTTAAAATTGTTGATATTTGTATAGCATTATCACAAATGTTATATTGCAGGAATGGCGAAAAAACACCATAGGCGCTATCCCAAGTGACATCATGAAAGCACTAAACAAGTTCGAGGCAGTTTCCCTCGCCCAGGAAAATAGCTGGCAGGCCTTGGATCCAGCGGTGGTCACCATGTTTCTACGACCGGATCTTGTCGAGGAATACAAGTACTCTAAGAACGATATCATATTGTGTGGTACGTTTCTCATACCTAATTTTATTGTTAATCTTAGTATTACATTTTAAACTATCATAAATATTCAATCCACGAATAACCGGATACCGAAATCCTCCGAGATCCTTTTTAAATACATTAAATTATGTATCTGTACCAAACAGATCCGCAAATAAATAAAGATTTCGGCGCGAACATAGGACTTGTGTCGCAATATTTAAAACTAGATCGAATAGTGGAAACGGGATGGATGCGCGAATAATGAACTCCTACAAAATTAAAACCTAACAAAGATAAATAAAGGTCTTCCAACTTACTGGGTTTGGGGAGTTGTGACTTCAGGTCTATTTATATAAAATCGTATATACATGACTCTGTATCTTCATAACTTTTTTTTGTGAAACAAGAGAATATATTGTTATGTGTAGGTACACTACGTTTTATTTAATAATGTAATCAGTTTTTATACCATGTATATTTTATTTTCAGGAGACAAAAGAGGTATAAACACAAACACGTTTTGTGAGAAGGAAGAAGCTAACGTCAGAGTCTTCTTTTCACCGAAGACTGAAGAATATCGGCAGTTCCTGCTTGATTTATTTACTCCCAAAGAAAAAACAACGTCAAAATAAGAAATTGTATTGTTACTCGATTTTTAATCTAAGTAAATGATATAGGACGATTTTGTTATTAGAAAAATATCAGGTCTACTGGGTATTTTACTGCCTAAAAAAATGTCCTTGGTAATGTAGTGTTTTTTTTTAAGTTTTGTAGGTTTACACTTGCCCGCCATCTCGCGTGATGTTAAGTGACAATGCGGTCTACGATGGAGCGTGGTTACATGGAATACACTGATTCACTCTCGATTTGAAGACACAAAGATTGTGTAACCAACAGGGAAAATTCCCACTTAGGCAACATATTCCACAACCTTGACGTTCTTATCACAAAAGTAGGATCAAATCTCTTCGTTCGTATCTTTTTAACAACGCACTTAGGTAACCTGACTTCTGTTTTCCCGCCAAAATTATAAACGCGAAAACGCGGCGGGCGTATCGAGTGGATAACTGATGTTATAGACGTAAAAATAGATATCTCAAAGATTTAATTTGACTGTAAGTTCGGATTTGGATTGTGCATGAAGATTTGCTTAAAGTTTGCTTGTAACACTGTTGCAACCACGTTGCAACTGACGTCGGAACAACACCCCATAGTACTTAATTAAAAAATTACGTGTGTGATTCGAGTTTATGTTGTAATAGGTACCTACTGTGCTACTTGCCTAAGTATATCAAAACACGCGACATTATTTCTGTATTCTTTATTAAAGTACGCTTAAGAAGCCAATAAATATCGTTGATTGTTATAAATTGTTGTGTTTTTTTTAATAAAAGGAACCTAGGATGCAGCAAAGGAATGTTATTGGGTAGGTAGGTATGGACGTAGGTCACGCGGAACTTTGAAAACAATTACCTATCTTATTGAATTTAAATTAATCATTTGAAAACAAAAATCTTCAGTTATTTTTTTTTTATTTTCAGTTGTTACCCTACGTCGTGCGATAACTGAATGACTTAAACCCAGGAACAGCGTCAGATTTTTTGGAGGGGGGGGGGTCATGTCCTTCGGACCGCGCATGGTTCAATGGACTATAAACGTTATAACTGTATACATAAACATCAACAGCAATTGTTGATTACTTGAAAATTAACTAATTAGCGAATGTTGTTAGTATCGCAATTAAGAATAACTACTGCATTATAAGTAATATGCTGTTAGTAGGTACAAACATGGCGTGTGACGCGTAATAGGTCTCTGCTCCCAACAATACTAGGTAGGTAAATTAATATTACTATTCACCGATGATATTTCAGTTAATTTACCTATTAATTTAATAAATATGTAAATCTACCAATTTTTTAGTTGTTTTTGAAAGTGACATCTAGTAAAAAAGTTGGAAGCTTGTCTAAGTAAAAGTAACCTTCTAATAAAGGTTTAGTTTAATTTACTTCACCGCTCTACATTCACTGTAGTTTATGCCAAACGCGGTAGATGTCACTTATTATAAAACAGCCGACAGTAAAATGGAACTTGTAAGGTCGTTAACAAATAATTTAGGTGTGATAGTAAATATTGTTTACAAATCTTCGGTAGAATGGAATTTTGTTTGCCCACAGTATAGTAACGATATAGAGTAATACCTACCAACAACAGGGCTTAGAGATATAACATCTTAGACTTAGATCTCTGCGTGAAGAGCGTAGTGCAGTGCTAGGTAATGATTTTGACTCTTCATGTTCCAATAGCCGCATGTCACTGTGTTGTTATGTAGCAGGCATGTTGTTTACCATCAGGAACATGTCAAAACAAGGCTTTTCTTTTATATATTTTTCAAAAATTGGTTTGTAAGTAGTACAATATGATCGATTTAAGGGATATTTACGGTGAAACCTATTAGACTACGATGTTGTCAAACAAACAACAAACAATTTCATCAATATCAGTAAGTGTATTTTTATAGTATATACTAGAAGAGCGAATGGCGAGACGAGCAGGTCTTCATGTACTTACCTATCTGATTGTAAGCAACATGGCTCACAGTGACACGCAGATTTTGGAACATGAAGAGTCCATATCATTACGTAGCACTGCACTCCGCTCATCACCCAGATATATAAATAAGTAGCTTCTGTAGTTTATCTGAAGATATTGCCCATCAAACCGGAACACTGTGATGTTTTCACATAACTACTAGCCGGTAGAATAATAACTGGCAAAAGCACATCCCTAGGCGGACATTGCAAAGACCTCTATCCAAAGACAATAGCCCAGGGTAAACGATCTGTGGCCCCATCACTACTAAATTTGAAGATTGAGAATACCATTAAATGGAAGGGCATGGAAAGTTTTCTTTAGCCACCCACGACTCGCCGAAATAAAGTGGAACACCCAACTATTAATGTTTTACGGCTTCACTACTTACTGAAAAAATATAAAATTAATGTCTTAAAAACTATCGCTGGACCAAAACTGTGCCGGCTGTAAAATATGATACTTTATGAAGAACATAAAAAGGACGTATGTTTGTAGACTTGATTTTATAGCTTAATTCCACGACGCAACAGTATAAGTAGTAAAGTACATTTTTATGTTAGTTATGAAAGTGTTTTCCATAAAATATATGGGTTTCTTATGCAAAATTAACTCGATTTTATAACGATAACCGCGGCGGAACATAAATTGGGAGATGAGTAGGTACTTCTAAACAGCTGAACATCATGAAATAGGACATTCTTGTTAAAAAAAGACTTAAATGTCTTGAACATCGCTGCAAAGTAAGCTTCTGGCTTCAGTCAGATACATTTTGGAGAGTTCAGCTGAAGTACAAGATCTAATAGCGCCTTGTTCTTTTTTTAATCGAACTGCTAATAGCACGAAAACTTGACATCGTTTCATGGTTGACGTGCACGGAAAGGTTAAGGAATAGTTTCAGATCCCAGAGCCGCCAGACGTCTCGTATTTTCTAATAGATGAAAAGTGGACGATTGAGTAGAGTTAGTACGTACCTACTAAGAACACATCCTTACCCGCTAACTTGCTTAGAAGGCCAATTTTGAGATATGGGGTCCAGAAGATACATTACTTACTTCACATATTTTCTGATAACTGATTTTCACGTATGTTATAGGCAATATCTTTGAAAATAAGGCCCCAATACTCCCAGACACTCTCCGTCGGCCGTTTTGCTTAACAGATGCTTTAAAACTCTATTATTTTGGGAGTTTTGTTTTTTTCAGTCGTCGAAATTTCATCCATCAGAAAATACGTGACGTCTGGCGGCCCTGGGACCTTACTCTAGAACACTTTGCTTGACTGGGGTTTACCGATGGAATCAATATTGTTATTCAAATCGAGAGGGGATACGGTTGTTTCTTTTGATTAGACACAGGCTCCATCGTAGACCGAGAAGTCAGACAATGAAAATGGCAAGGTATGTAGTATTATTAGACCATTCTTTAGCTAGCTAGCAACTTTATGACAATGTTTTATCCAAAGTTTACTAGCCTTTTGGCATGTCTCTCGATCGATTTCAGAACCTCTAGCTGGTGCCTAGCCGACCCATCCCAGAGGTGTGAATAATAGTACTCTATACAAGATTGAATCTTTGCTTGCCACGATCGTTTCATGGTGTAATTTTTCATCAATCTCACGATCCTAAAGATACGGACGAAGAGGTTTGACTCTACTTTCGTGATAAGAACGTCTAGGCTGTGGAATGCGTTGCCTGAGTACTACCCACTCAGACTTTTCAGATGATTTCTAGATTATTGCAATATTGTATCTTTAAATCGAGAGTCAATCCGTTTCTTCTAGTTAAACACGTTCCATCGTAAACCGCATCGTCGCTTAACATCAGGCGAGATGGCGGTCAGGTGTAAACCTATAAAAGTTAAAAAAAATGCAGTGTGTACTTACTTACACTTACTTATATCATAGAAAAGCTAATAAATAACAATAATACACGTACCAACACATGAAACTTAAAAATATGAACAAAATAGATAATTATTATTAATTACTAAAGTTATTTTAATTTACTAATATTATAAGTATAAAGCTAAAGAGTTTGTTTGAACGCGTTAATGATTCTCATGAACTACTGAACTAATTTAAATAAATCTTTCAACTTTGGACATAATATAGTAATTATAGTACAGATATAGTTAATGTAAACTCTTTGGCTGAACCATTCATCTCCTCCAGTGCAAGTCGCATTTATAAAGAACTAGCTGTACCCTGCCACGCTTTGCTGTGACACATTGTAATGCAAAAGTTAGATAAAAACAATCCTTGATGCGGATTATATATCATTCTAAAATTTCAGCTCGATCGGTGCAGAACTTTTTGAGTTTTTGAAGCGTACACAACCAACATAACATTTTTATACCTACATAGAAGATTGACGGTCCGCTCCGGCTACACCCGTGAGTGGTGGTACATACGTATGTATACGTAATGTAAACTCGGATTATTTCGCGAATGTGGCTCTCGATATTCTAATGCATCAGATATTATTGAATTCACGTGGTAAATAAAGTAAAACAAAATTTCAATGACTTGATCACCATCCGATATGGTCTAGTGGCTAGGATACCTGGCTCTCACCCAGGAGGCTCGGGTTCGATTCCCGGTATCGGAAATAAATTTTGCTCTACATTTAAATTTTACCGATCTCGATATTCAGAAAAATTAAACAGTAAACAGTGTTATTAATTTTTTGTGTCCTAGTTTTTATTAACAAAACTAAACAATATTTTGAAGAGAGCAATATTATAGGACGAAAACCACAACTAGATATACAACTAAATACAGCAAACAACATCTGAAATAGCTGAGTGGCTAAACTACCTGGCTCTTTTTCGACTACTGCTAACCTCTTTGTTTGTATGTTTATCAAATTATAAATATACTTGGGAAAAAATACAACTTATTCGCTATTATGAAATGTAACTGTCCCTGATAAATTAGATTTAATCGTTAAGTTTAATCAGCATTAAAATAAACCTGAACTGTTAAGAGACTCACACGATCCCTAATGGGTTTAATTGGCCATGTTCACCCATATTGGATTCTAATCAAAACGTAGCTTTGGTTCAATTCAAATTCTATTCAAAAGGACCCGCAGCCTTTATTTAGGTAAGATATAATAATAAATGATATCTCCACAAAATCAAATATTACAAAGGTAAATAAAATATTACAAAGGTGAGGTGATTAGTAACTAGATAGATTGACTTTTTATAAAAGCAGCCCACTAAATGTTTCCTCAAGATGTTTTCAAGAATCCTAGGTACAAATAAATATTTTAATTGTCAAACTATGATAGTACCCTGGAATGTTTTTAACTCTTTCAGGCTAAAACCACTGTAACTGAATTATACATAAATTTAGTACTGGTGGTGTTTGTCTGTGGCACCATAGCTCCCGAACGGATGAACAGATTTAGATTTTTTCTGGGTTAAACGTAAACTTAGTCCGGAGCTTTCTTAGATAATATGTTTGTTCGAAATCACCGAGTAGTGCCACCACGGACCCAATTATCTTAGATATGTTTGTTTGAAATCACGGACCCAATAACGAATTACAGATAAATTTTAGACAAATTTCAAATAGAGTAAGGTCCCGGGGATCCAGATGTCACGTATTTTCTGATAAACGAAATATGGACTGATCTAAGGGGCCAATCATACCCTAAATTCAATTTAAATTATTATGATGATAATGGGTAAGATCGTGAGACTGAGTGAGACATGTAATAGGAAATATTGACTTCAAATTGAGTTTAGGGGATGGTTGGCCCCTTAGATCGGTATGTCTTTTTGGAATTTTTTAACCCCCGACCAAAAAAAGGGGTGTAAAAAAACTTATAAGTTTGACGTCGATGTCTGTCTGTCTGTCTGTGGCACCGTAGATGTCAAACGGATTTCAAAAGAACGGGCCGATTTCAATGCGGTTTTTTTTTATTTGAAAGTTAATATCCGTGCGGGTGTTCTTAGCTGCGTTTGGTTAATATCAATTCAAGATGGCCGCCTCCACAAAATGGCGCACAAAATATTTCTTCACAACTTACCTCAATATGGGTATCAAATGAAAGGTCTGGACTAGTAAAATACTATACACTGTAAAAAAAAAAAATCCAATATGGCCGCCACCACAAAATGGCGAATTATATCAAACGAAAAAGCTTGACTAGTAAAATACTATGACAAATACACTACTACATTTCTTTTTTCACAACTCCCTTAATTTGGGTATCAAATGAAAGGGCTTTACTAGTAGAATGTTGTACAGATTACAAATCCGAGTAATTATATTTATATCGATGGTAATTACGTAGATATATATCACTGGCGGTACCCCAAATTATGAACGAAATCCTTCAGAGTAACCAAGTAACTTCAATTACAGCTTGCTGAGCAACTTTGAACTTACGGGCCGCTTATACTGTCAGTGTCAATATTTCAGTACCCTAAGGCATCAGCGCTATGGTAATAATGTAGTACTGTTAAGATTAAATGGAGAAACTACCGCTCGTTAGCAGCGGACAATTATCGCAGATGTTAACTTCAGGTACAAACCATTACAGTGATCGGCCATTCAACACAACTGTCTTGTTTGCGAGACGTTTCCACGTGCGATGAAAACGTCGTAACTTGCGTATTAATGAAGTAAAACTTCTTTATCGGAGTTGTGCACTTTTTAAAGAAGAAAATCCTAGGGAGTTATTGATATGCTAATTTAATGCCGTAGCGGCGGCAGAGCATAATATAATAATTTTTCAGAGCGTTCAAAAATGAGCGGTAGTACGTGTACGGCGGATGCTTCTTGGATGTCTGAAAACCTTGTAAGTTCGCATCACCGACATATATAAAACCAGTGTATCTGTAGCTTTACAGGTGATGTTTATTTATTACTTATTCAGGTATGACAACAGGCAAAAATTACATTCATCATCATCACTAATTACTTAATACAGTTAATAAAACAGCTTTTTAAACGTAATGCCTAATAAGCGCTACATACTACTTAGACACGTACAATGAACGTTTTACTGTAATGGATGTGACTCATGAATTGTGTACTTTTTGCTGAAAAATAATGACAAATATTTGTAGTAATTGTTGACAGCAGAACTAAAAGTTCTCAAACTGTTAGGAAACAAGTCAACCAGATCATCTAGACTGTCATAGGTGTGACACATTCTGTGTATGGGACTATTACATAATGTATTGTTTCATGTGTGTTTAGTGCAGTGTTAGGGATGTTTAAAACCGGTATTGTTTTCAGAAGTTACGGATAGTCTAGAAGTTACGGCTGGTCAAGAAGTTACGGCTGGTCTAGAAGTTACGGCTGGTCTAGAAGTTACGGCTGCTCTAGTCGGGAGAACGGCGACTGCCGATCCGAAGCCCCCGGGCTTGTGAAACTTAAGTTTCACACATTGAACTGATTGTTAAAATTGTATAACTACTCACACTCTAAAAATTTAATCATTTTGTACCAAAACATTTTCATATATTATGTACAGTTAAAAAGAATACAGTTTAGAAGCTACAGTAAACATTGTTATTATGTTTGTTTGAGTTTTGAAAACTGAAAACGAAACGTATTATTTAGAAATTTATTTGATTTATCTTAGAGGTGTTTTATTATAGGGTTTTTTTTTTTTGTGAATTATCGTAAATTTTTTAATTATTGTATTTTTTTTATAGATTAGGTAGAACTGTAAAAAAGGACCCTTATTGTGAATATTTATAACATCAATGTCTGAATTACAGTCACTTAAGCTATAAACTTACCAATCTTCTGGGTGCTTTCTGCGCGTCTGTTTGATTGTTTACTTCCATGGACTCTAAACTTTGTTAATTAAAACATTACCTGTTTCACCTGAATCTGTTTGTTACAAAAATACTCTTGCAGCTGCTGTTTTGGTTTGTGGTTACTCGTCTCACAGCACTAACCTAATTCTATAAAAACAGCCAGCATCATGTCTAGTGCAGCAAGTAAGTCTACTAAAAGTGGTTCCTCTTCTGACGCGTCTAGAGTGAAAAGTGGAAGAGACACTACGCGTAAAGCGACCCTCATAAAGAACGCAGAGTTGAGTAATAAGCAATCCACAGATGGAGGCATTACCACATCGAATACTCCTTCACAGGCTAAAGCCAGTACCACCGGAGCGCCTTCCGAAACTCCACCCACATCTCGTCCATCTTCTGTGAATGAGCTGAGCAGCCCTATGACTATTATGCCAACTACTGCAAATCGGCTTTTCCAAGAAGCGAAAGACCAGCTGGAACAGTCAGGCAACTTAAAAGCGTCCATAAAAGAGGCAGTCATAAATTCTCTGGCGGCAATGTACGAAATCATCTTACGACAACACGAGTCAAGGATTTCCCTGCAACTACAGTTGGAAAAGGTGAAATTACAGGTTAAGGATGAAATCTGCAGCCGCGAGAGAGATCATGCTATAAACTTAGCACGGCTGCTCGACTCGGTTAACCCCTGGAGCGCATTAGTATCTAACTGGTGATACTAAAGAATAAATGCCACGAGCGTTTTAGTATCCAACGGGTGATACTAAGCGAGCGCCGTTCATTTGTTATTTTTTGTCTCGGTTGCCTATAGACAATCCTTTGTTTTCGTTACACGAATCGATTGCCAACATAACAATCTCGATTTCTATTATCTGATTCCAGTCCAATTGTACAAAGATCACAAAAAAAAAAATTATCTAAGAAATTTCGTAGCGGCATGGCGGACCGTTCTGTTTCGTGATAATAATTTTTTTTCTTGATTAGATTTTCGTTTTGTGGTGAAAGTGTTACTAAAATGGGTGCATAAAAGGTCGTTCTTTGTCGTGAATGTGTTGTGAGTGTAATAATTACATCGTAAAGTGCCATAATCATGCGAATTGTGCGAGGTGAGACCAAAAATTTGTAAACATCATATTCAACACAGAAATACTAGATTCCGGTAAGTGTAATTATCTTTATTAATCGTAAAAATGATAAAACGGTTCAAGACCATTGCAGTGATGTATATTTTGTACAATATAATTAACGAATACATCAAAATTTATCCAATTTAGAATCTTCCCAACCTCAAAAAAATATTTTTGGCGGGAAGCGTGGCGCTTTGGTACATGGCATTTGTTTACGCGTCATGCGCTCGACGGGTTAAGGAAGCGGATGTCAAAGCTCCCTTGGAGGAAACCCTAACCGAAATAAAATCCCTGCGTCAACTGATTGTCTTTGAAGTATTGGAACAGCAAAAGTTTACTCCTACATTTGGAGTGAGGGAACCAGTAGGAGAGGTGGATATGGCACTACTCACCCGCGAGATAAAGGAGCTGAAGGATACTGTTTCTGAAATTATCCCGCGTACAACAGCAGCTATTGAGAATAACGTGGCTAAACTGTACGAACAAAAACCACCAGAAATGCTAACATACGCTGCAGCAGTAGCACGCCAACAGCCTCCTAATCACACTCTTATCGTTTCGTCAGAGGAAGCTAAAGATACTAGTGAGGACGTTCTTACCAGGAGTGCAGTTCAGGGGTGCAGTGGACGCCAGAGACATGGGTATCCAAGTGTCGAAAGTGCGCAAAGCAAAAAATCAAAAAGTACTCATAAGCTGTCACGATAAAGAAAATATGTCCAAAATAGCCGAACACATCAAAAAATCTAATAAGGGACTCAGCGTGGAAAAGGCTCGCAGTAAGGATCCTTTGGTCATCGTTCGAGATGTATTAGCATATAATACTGACGAAGACATATTAAAATCCCTGAAAACTCAGAACGCTAAAATCTTGGGTGATATTCCGGAATGCGAATACCGAGCCATTGTTAAGTATAGGCGCCACACCAGGAATCCGCTAGAAAGTAACGTGATCTTACAAGTCTCACCAAAGCTGTGGCAACGGCTCACGATGGCTGGGCATGTCCACATAGACCTACAACGACGACCTGTACAGGACCAAACCCCGTTGATTCAATGCACAAAATGTTTGGCATTTGGTCACGGGCGGAAACTATGCAAGGAACAAGTGGACCTGTGTAGTCATTGTTCTGGTCCTCATCTGAAAAAGGATTGTCCAGCGTGGGCGACTGGTGACATAGCAACATGCCGAAACTGCAGTGGTTCTAAACTGGATCAGCACGACCACAGCGCTTTTGACCTTGACTGTACTATTAGGAAAAGATGGGATGCGCTAGCTCGCTCTAGTGTAGCCTATTGTTAAGAAAAGGGCACCATAAAATATAACGTCTTGCAAGCTAATTTACATAAAAGTAAACTAGCTACACTTGAATTCCTTTGCGAAGCGCAAAAAAGAGGGATAGCATTTGGTCTATTACAAGAACCATATATCGGAGCAATAGGGAAAATGAGAGATTACACTGAGTTCGCATCATTCAACACGCTGGATCTACCACACCGCTGGATACGAGCAAACCGGTAAAAGCTGCGATTGTAGTGCTAGATGACAATATTCAAATATTAGCAGATCCCACTCTTACAAACGAAAACGTAGCCTATGCAGTGCTTAAAACAGATACCTGGGAACTTGCTGTGGTGTCCGTATATTTTGAGGAGGACCAGCCTCTAGATAACTATCTGCATCATGTTGGTTCACTGTTATCAAAATCCAACAACAAAAATACACTAATGGGAGGTGACGTCAATGCGTGGAGTCCTTGGTGGGGTAGTAAAAAGAAAACTCTAGGGGATCAAAAGTGGCTGCGTATTTAAATGAAAAGTCTCTGCATATTCTGAACACAGGTGATACTCCAACATTTGAAGTTGTCCGGAATAATAAACTCTTCCAAAGTATAGTTGATATAACAGTATGTACCGATGATCTCTTATCAAAATTGACAATTGGAATGTAGATGCTACAGTTTCGAGTTCGGATCACAATGCTGTCTCTTTTATAGTAACCTTTGGAAAACCCACACCCCGTAAACAAACCAAAACAACTAGACTTTACAACACCAAAAAAGCAAAGTGGACAGAGTTCGAATCAGTACTACAAAAACTTTTTTGGAAAACGGTGTAAGCCCTTCTAATACAAAAATGATAAAGAGAGAAAAGATTTAGAAGAAAACATATGTTTATATTCTAAATGTATAACAGAAGCCTGTGAAACTACTATACCAAAAAAGAAATACAGTAGCAAATTCAGTTTACCATGGTGGAATGAAGAGATAGAACAAAAGAAAAGAAAAGTGATGACAAAGAAAAGAAGGATAAGATGCGCTGCACCAAGTAGAAGGGAATACGTGATAAAAGAGTATGTGGAAGCTAAGAAAATATACGAAGAAGAAGCAAAAAGATTGCAAACTAAAAGCTGGAAGGAATACTGCACAAGACAAGATCGAGAAAGTGTCTGGGATGGTATCTATCGAGTTATAAAACAGACTGCTAAACGACAGGAAGATATGTTACTGGTCAAAGACGGAAAACTCTGGACGCAGTAGGATCAGCGGAACTGCTTGGTAACATATTCTACCCTAACGATGATGTGAGAGAAGACTTGCCTGAGCATACGGAAATTAGAAGCTTGACAGAACATAACCAGACAAAACATAACTATGATCAAGATGATCCCCTTTCACAAACAGTGAGCTTGAGAGTACCGTTGCGACCTTCAAAACCAAAAAGCCCCAGGTCCTGATGGCTTCACAGCTGATATTTGCTCAAGAGCTATCGGTGTGCATACGGAATTATTTTGGAACTCATTAATAAATGCTTAGAATTACAATATTTCCCAACGCTATGGAAGAGAGCAGCGGTAATTATATTAAGAAAACCAGGCAAGACCGACTATACTCAACCAAAGTCTTACAGGCCAATAGGGTTACTACCCATTCTCGGCAAAATTTTAGAAAAGATGTTGGTCAAACGACTGAAGTGGTATATACTTCCAAAGTGTAATCCTCGGCAGTATGGTTTCGTACCCCAGCGCAGCACAGAGGACGCCCTCTACGATCTGGTAAACTACATCAGAGAGAAGATAAGGAATAAAGAGATTGTAGTTTTGGTCTCTAGACATCGAAGGCGCTTTTGATAGTGCTTGGTGGCCGGGCCATAAAACACCAACTAATGAAAAAAAGGTGCCCAGACAATCTTAGAGGTATGGTTGACAGTTACCTGAGAGACCGTGAAGTAGAGATAAGGTACGCTGGGGAACGGTGCTCTAAGCAAACCACAAAAGGATGTATTCAGGGTTCAGTAGGAGGTCCCACATTTTGGAATGTCCTATTGGATCCCTTGTTGGAGCTCTTGGAGGAAAAACAAGTCTACACTCAAGCATTTGCCGATGATATCACCCTGGTATTCTCCGGTAAGTCAGTGAAAGACCTGGAATCACACATTAACCAAATACTCAATATGGTTTATAAGTGGGGAACCGACACCAAACTGAAATTTTCTGCACACAAAACTTTTGCAATGATTTTGACTAAGAAAATAAAATATGATATTCCAAATTTAAGCATGGGTGGAACAATCCATACTAATATTATAAATGCGAAAGTAACTCTGTCTGTCTGTCTGTCTGTCTGTCTGTCTGTCTGTCTGTCTGTCCGTCTTTACCGCCTAAACCAACCAACAGATTTTGATGAAATTTGATACATAGATAAAATAGATCCCGAGAAAGGACATAGGCTACTTTTTGTTCCGAAAAAAGGGTTGAAAGGGTTAAAATAAGGGATGAAAGTTTATATGGAAAACTTCGTCATTGTTGAAGAACTATGAAACTTTACGTCTAGATATTTAACACGAAACCAAAAAATGTATGTTTTAGTAGTTTTGTAGTTTCGAATTGTACCTACGGGGGTGGAATTGGGGTTTTCTTTTTTATTATTTATGATTATTTATTCTTGGGTCAAATTTAGTAATTCAAATTTCACCCTCTTCCTGTCAACCGATTAATCTGAAATTTTGTATACACTTTGGATTTTGGTGACAATACATTATCATTCATTATCATTATAAATTCAAGATGGCTGCCGCTACAAAATGGCGGATAATTTATGTTTTATTAATCCCATCAATATGGGTATCAAATGAAAGGGCTCAACAAGCAGAATACAATATACTATAAAAAATTTAAATCCAAGATGGCGGCCGCTACAAAATGGCGGATAACGTAGGTTTTATCAATCCCATCAACATGGGTATCAAATGAAAGGGCTCAACAAGCAGAATACAATATACTATAAAAAATTTAAATCCAAGATGGCGGCCGCTACACAATGGCGGATAACGTAGGTTTTATCAATCCCATCAATATGGGTATCAAATGAAAGTGCTCAACCAGTAGAATGCAATGTATTATATAAAGTTAAAATCCAAGATGGCGGCCTCTACACAATGGCGGATAACTCAGGTTTTATGAATCCCATCAACATGGGTATCAAATAAAAGGGCTTGACAAGAAGAATACAGTGCACTATACAACCTCAATACTTAAGTTGGGCGCAGCCACTAAATGGCGTATCAGACTATCAGACAGAATTTTGATAGTCGACGAGATTTCCATGGTGTCTTATCAAATGTCATGCATGATGGACGCTCGATTAAGGCAAATTAAGAACTGTAAAATGAGTTTTTGGAGGAGTAAACGTATTACTTTTCGGTAACCTTTACAACTGCCTCCTATAAAATGATCAGGAACACCTGTTTTCAATTCTCATATGAAATTATATACATGAAAGTAACTCTCTGTCCGTTACCGTCTAACGCCTAAGCCACTTAAAGAGTTTGTTACAATTTGGTGCACGGATAGACTACCTAGACTTAGGAAAGGACAACGGCGACTTTTTATCACAGAAAAGAGTTGAAAAGAGTGGAAATGAGGAGTAAAAGTGTGCATGGAAGGATCTTGGCACTCTTTGTATGCTATTTTTAACCGACTTCAAAAAGGAGGAGGTTATCAATCCAGTTGTATTTCCAATTGTGAATCAATTTAGATGGTTATTTTTTGATTGGTAGATTATAGTTCAGAGGTGGTCATATAAATTTTATCGAAATCAGTGCGGCGGTTTTGAAATATGAACAACAAACTAAAATTTGCGTTCATGTAATCAGTCGATATATCTACTAATATCTACTAATAGACTCTAATAAAATTTGGTGGACCGTCCCAATATGATTTTAAATTAAAGTCTGTTTTGATTAATTTTTGAGAACATAGTTTCTTTGTAATTTGTCGTGTAAATTGTACATTTATTAATAAATATAAAACTTTGACTTAGACCGATTTTGATTAGGAAACGTGAATTTGTATGGTAGTAGACATACGAGTAGGTACTGCCTCAATTACTTTAATAAATATGTGGCGCGGACGAAGTCGCGGGTAAAAGCTAGTACTTAATATGACGAATGAAATAAAAATTTTAGGCTTAACAATTGACAAAAAACTTACATTTAATAGTCATATTTCTAATATTAGTAAGAAATCTATTAAAATTTATCACCAGTTGGAGAAAGCGGCAAAAGTTTCTTGGGGTTTAAATCCCGAAGTTACAAAAACAATATACATGGCAGTAATAGAGCCAGTCATCTTGTATGCGGCAAGTGTGTGGTCCCAGGTCGTAACAAAAGCAACTATAAGGAAAAACTAAGCTCTATCCAGAGGGATTTGCTCAAAATCTGCAAATGCTACCGAACGGTATCATTGAACTCTGCGCTGCTGCTCTCAGGCCTTATTCCTTGGATATAAGAATACAAGAGGCAGCTCAAATATTTGAAGCGAAAAGAGGAAAACCCTTTGAGCCTATAGCTGGTCGCGATCTAGAAACTAAAGAGAGCTTGAATGCAATCCATCCGTCAAAAATGAAACATTAACATTTAAATGCATCGAAGACTGGACAGCAGAGACCCTGACGTCAAATGATACAAATGGTATGTTAGTTTTCACAGATGGAAGCAAGATAGATGGTAAAGTGGGTGCCGCTCTCTCATGGTGGAAAGATGGTGAAGAATTGAAGTCAAAAAAGTTGAAGCTAGAATCATTTTGCACGGTATTTCAAGCTGAAATGTATGCCCTTTATCACGCAACAGAAGAGGCTCTTAAAATGAATGACCCTGGATTAACTATATTTAGTGATTCTAGGTCGTCTTTAGAACTTCTACAAAATTGTGATACTTTTCACCCAATTGCCTTCCGCACTAGAAAAAACTTGATAAAACTAAAAGAACAGGGTAAGTTAGTGCGCTTGTACTGGGTGAAAGCACATATAGGAGTTGAAGGCAACGAACGAGCAGATATGTTGGCTAAAGAAGCTGCGCAAAAATGAGGTCTGCACCTCACTACGACAAGTGTCCAATCTCATACGTGAAGCAACTCATTCGCAATGAAGCCGTGCAAAAATGGCAGGCAAGGTTCACTGATGGAGATACGGCAGGGACAACAAAAATGTTCTTCCCGGATGTTCGAATGGCAAATAAACTTCTTAAGAAAATTAAACTTACCCAAGAATTGGTACAGGTGTTTACAGGGCACGGTGGCTTCGCTCAATATCTGCATCGTTTTAAAATCAAGTCCTCACCTGGTTGTGTTTGTGACCCGGAAGTAGAGGAGACAACTATCCACGCTATTGTTGACTGCCTTGTTTATATACTGAAAAGAACACTCTTAGAAATAGAATACAAAAAGGATGTGAGACGGAGTAACTTGACCGAGTGGCTTCAGGATGAGAATAGTAGAATTCGCTTTTTGGAATTTTGTAAATATGTGACAAAATGTGTAATAAAAGGAATAAGTAATATGTGTTATGTAACATATATAGGCTACTACGATGCTGGAATGTGTTGTGTTGTTGTTGTATTGTGGATTTGATTCCCCCTACATGGTTGTACAGTTTGGGAAGTAGGTATACCCTAAGACAAAAATGTAAATACGACATGTAAAAACGACACTCCGACAAGTTGTAAAAGTTTAGTTATTTTGAGAAAACTATATGTAGGATATATTTATGAATATATTGCAACCATATAGATATCTGATAGTATAGTAGATTAACCAGATCATGTTTAAAAGATTTAATAAAAATGTACAGGTGGATAAATAAAAGTAAGTAGAAAATGAAGGTGTGCAGCATATTAGGTAATATCCGCTCACCTTCTAGAAAAAAAAAAAAAATCTGTTAATCACCAGTAATGAATATTAGCATGTTATACCAACATGTAAAATTCATTTTGAGGTCTGCAATAGTTATATAAACACGTACCGATAACGTTACTTTAATTGATGATATCTAACTATACTAACAATTAGGCTAAGTATATTTACAAAATAATAATAATAATAAAAAAAAAAAAAAAAACGTAATTAAAAGGGGGATAAAAAAAAAAAAATATATATATATATATATAAAAAATTAAGAAAAAAAAAGAAATACAGTAAGTACTAACCTGATCCTAACAGAAATGTATGAAATGCGTAAGATGTGATGCCCTTTATTTTTTTATTAACTTGCGTATTACATAAGGCAGATAATCTAAATATCTGGCCGATCTGTGTAACAAACAGAAAACTGCTTCTGCTAATGTTCATCTTGACAATGTCCCCGGCTTGTGCTGGGGGAAGTACAGGTGGAACAACAAAAAAAAAAAAAAAAAAAAAAAAGGCCCCGGGCTTAAATCCCATTAAATCCCACGCGCACCACTATTTTTTCGAAGCATGTGCGTAATGCCGCTAACTTAAAAAAAGCGGTGAAGGAAAACATCGTGAGAAAATCGGCGTGATGTATCTAGAACCTAGTCATGTGTCATCCTCCAACCCACACTGGGTCAGCGATCAGGTCAGGCGATGGGTCAGGTGGATTATGACCTTAGCTCTCTGCTTGTGAGAGAAGGCCCCGAGTCCCAGCAGTGGGAAGAATTAGTAGGCTTCGTATGCGTATTCAATACTGAAATTCTAAGTAATAATCACTCACTAAATAAATATCA
Source organism: Ectropis grisescens (assembly GCA_017562165.1). Lineage (NCBI taxonomy): Eukaryota > Metazoa > Arthropoda > Insecta > Lepidoptera > Geometridae > Ectropis > Ectropis grisescens. The sequence continues at coordinate 25,691,770 of CM029781.1, read as the reverse complement.
CTCTAAAAAGGTAGAGTTGGATAATAACAATTAGAAAACACCCACTCAGGGAACGTATTCCACTGTGTTAGTGTTATTATTATGAAAGTAGAGCCACCGTTGGCTTTTCGACGATATTACAATGAATACTAGAAACATCGCCTTATACCAAAGCCCTATCCCTATACGACCCTACGCTATCACTGAAGTCTTGTGATAAAAATCTTGAACTACGCTTTTCTGAACAAGAGTTATTTAACTTCAGACAATACCGCCAGGCGTGATCGGACTAGATATATGATGAGGGTTATTCTCCCCTTGCCTGTTATGTAAACAGAGGTAATTTATAGAGGTCGTTCAGTGATAGTCCCCAGGGTAATAGTCTAGATGTTGACTCATAATCGTAACAATACTTACACAACTGCCTAGCCAGATGATGATAGCGTTTACTTATTTCAAGCTGTTTTAGTTGGTATATATGTCTGCGCATAATCGCAGGTTGTGGTTTCGATTCTCACCTTAAGCAAAAATGAATATGTCATGTCACCTGAAAATAACAAGAATCGTTAGTTGATCAATCCACTAGGTAGTTGATCAACTTTCGGAAAATAACAAACGGCGGTTGAAATGTACTATTTAACATTTAACATACGTCTTTTAGGAAGCAAGCCCACGTGTTTTACACCGCTGTTGGTCACCCGGCTGGTGGGGACTAGATAGATAGATAAATAGATTAACTTTTCAATCTATCAGATCCTTGGGAAATATGTCCGTCAGCGTTGTTAAATTAGCAAATCGGACCGTTTAGCTTACATAGGATCCAGATTCGACTCAGAGCACCTCGACTCCACCTAGTCTGGTGGCTACTACCCCTGGAGTGTTATAAAATATGCGGGAGTCAGAATCTCAAGGGAGGTCTTGAGTAGAGTGAGTCATGGGAGGCCAAGCGTAGCAATTGGGGGGAGGTGGCGAGCAAAGCGAGCCACTCACCTCCGTAGTGGATATTATAAGCTTCACTTATGGCCTACAGGCCCGTGAACAAAATGAACCTAAGGACAAGCGCTATGTTGGCTTTTGTACGTCTGTATTGTTACTAGGATTCGGAATGTCTTTTATTTAATTTCATTTGTAGTATAAAAAAGATTTCTATGATCCACTATGAAATTCGAAAAATACGTTTCCTTGAAATACTTATATGCAGCGCCGTAAATAATATTAACAGGTATATATTGACTGGCCTCGTGGCTTAGTGGGTAGTAACTCTGCCTGCGAAGCCGAGGGTCGTGGGTTCGATTCCCACCCAGTGCAAATATTTGTGTGATAAATTAAAATGTTTGCACTGTGTCTGGGTGTTTCTATTTATAATAAGTATGTATTTAAAACTATACGAGTATATGTATTATATCAGCTATCTGCCCGCCATACCACAAGCTTAGTTTGGGGTCAGATGGTGTTGTGTGTGAATTGTCCACCAATATTTATTTATTTATAAATTATAAATAATTAACATTAACAGGTTTGTTCGTGACCTCCATATCGCACGATGTGATTTATGATGATCTTGCTTAGCTAGAAGCAACCAATTCACTCTCGATTCGAAGAATTCAAGATTGTTCGAATCTTTGGAACGTTGTCTGTTCTGGAGCCGGCCTTGAGGCGAACCTCTTTGCGGCGGTGGGGCTCATGGACACACTGGCCCAAGGGTAGTTTGAGTCCTATAACTTGGACCCAATAGACTTTCACTCTGTGGCCGTCACTCATAGGAGTTATATTAGAAATTCATAGCAGGCTTAATGAAAATAATTATTACGAGTATCTCTTCAAAGTATCTTCAGAGTATCTTTCCAAAATGAACCCAATCCATAAAATTTACCACTACTTAAAGGATTGTATTATGTGAAATTTAAACACCACAGACTGATGAATAGTTACACTGCAATAAAATTAGATTCATTTCTTCGTCTTTCTTTTCTGGAGAATAATAATACGAATGATATAATACGATTTGTAATGACTTGATTTATTGTACAGAGTTGGAACTCTTTACCAACGTTTTTAAAATACTCAAAGAAGGCGGCATTCTTGTATATTTTCTTATTTCTCTTCCAAAGATTATAAATAAACTGTAGCGTACGTGCACCGGGTATAGTCAGTATGGACCAGACCAATAAAATCAAAACATGGATGAATTACTGCAAAATAGACGTAAAAAGACGCTTACCATAAAAAATCTACTGCGTGATTAATTTCACCAGTTTAACTTAAATTAATTTAATTTTAATTGTCCGATCGTATCGACTTACTGCTGGGCTAATGGTAGGTTTTCCTTGCGATGATCTCTACTCTGGCCTAATCTCAAAAGTACAAAATTAAAAAAAAACGCTATTTGTTGATTGCCTTATTATTTACAATTTCCCAGAGAAATTAGAATTAAATAGAGCTGTGTGATTATGAGCACAAACTGTTTTTGTGTTACAACTTTATAAGTCAAAATTAACACAAGGGCTTAGGTAATTAGACCCTTAATAAGATTTTCATAAAATTATTTGTGTTTTCAAGTAGATTGGAGATGTTAGATGTTTTTTTTTGGCAGATAGGTAGGCCCCGGTAGATAGGTATGACAGAACGAAGTATACCGGGTCAATATAGCACTTTACTGTGTACTTTGGAACATAACAAAAATATCTTCGCTTAAAAAAATATTCTGTTTTTGGCCATTTTTTTCGTTTTTAATTAAACGACTTTGAGCTCGCATATCTTATATATATAAAAATCTTGTATATACATATTTATATTGCTAACGGATTCCTACTCGTACAATGACCATGAGTTTTTGGTATTGCCCCACGATTGTGTGATGTTAATTGCTAATTTCGGTTGCAAAATATAGCTCTATAATATGGCCAAATCATGCCAAATTGTAGCTGTTACTTTCACATTATCATATTAAGGCACTGTTCCAAGACGGGCCGCAGCCACAAGATGCAGATACAGACTGCCAGCGACACTACTAGTTCCTATGCATCTCTACGACATTGATTCCAAACGCGGCAGCGCTGCGTCATAGGTATATGCCGACTGTAGCACGAATAGTGTCACGACCGCTGATACTTCCAAAACAAAAGAAACATGAGTAAACTAGGGTTGTCCGATATTTTGTCCCGCACAAAAGTACTGGAGTGACTGAGACTTGCCTTGCTGCAGCCGCGTCATTGCCGCCGCAAACGGAGGCATCACTGCGGCCAATCGCAGCCGCCAGCCGGAATGTCGCCTGCGGTTGCCGTCTGCAGTCTACTTGAGGATTTATCCATAGTTTGTCTGAGGCAGTCTATCTTCGACTCGTACCTTTACGATTGCAATGAAATAGGTAGTGTAAACAATCTACATCAGAAGATTGGGAGTGTGAAGCAAACAATATTTAAATGAACGTTAAAACATTTAATATAACCTTATTGACAACAATAACAATTAGTCAAACAAAGACACGAAGGCAAACACAGTATGTCTGGCGTGACCGGCGTCTGGAGCAAAAGTCCCTTCCTTCTCTCTTGACCCACCACTTAAAACCAGTTTTCGTCGCCTGATGTTACCACGCTATGCACCTTTTCTTGCTTTTAAACGGGGCTGCCAACAGTAGATGGCGTTAAAACAAACATGGCTAAAATTCGTGCATCAGAAAATTGAGTTTGTCCATACTGCCGTTACATGTTAGCCGGTACGTGAGGGCGATCATTTAGGTGAAATCCCTTCGTGCGCGTTGCTATAAGTGAAAATACATTACGCTTAAAGACGCCGAGATATTTTTTAATTTCATTCTAAATGATGCGCAAAAAGGTTGACATTTTTAAAAGAGTTGAAGGTATTTTGTTCCTTTCTTGAGTTTTGGCGTAGGGTACCATGTAGGGTAATATTAACATTTTACCAAGATATGTATCTTCAAGCTTTAAGTATAAAGTGAATAAGTTTTTTTCTGGTATTGCTCTGACATGGACCGCAACATCGCTTAGCAATAGGTGAGGTGGCGGTCAAGTACAAACCTATTATCGATATAAAAAGGTAATTAATAATGTTTAACGTGGTGCTTGAATAAAAAGAACTACCCATAAATATAGGTATTTATGTACTTATACACAATACCATACAAGTTTACAAAAATATATATATTTAAGCGGTATAGAAAACGCGTAAGACACAGACCGGTCTTTAACAGGCTCCTTTGCATCATAAAACGCCTCATTGAAAACACATTTAAAGATTTAATGCAAAAGCATGTTTGTGTGCATCTTTGAGTTATTTTGCCGATACACTAGTCTTAATTTGTATTTACCACATTTACTTTAAAGTTACATTCCTATTCCCCAATATATATACAAATATTTGGAGTTTGCATTCTTTTACGTAATTTGCGATTTTCACGTATGTTGTAAGCAATATCTTTAAAAATAAGGCCCCAATACTACCAGATTTTTTCCGTCAGCGGTTTGGTAATAATAAATGCAAAATAATAGAATTTTAAAGCGTCTGTTAAGCAAAACAACCGACGGAAAGTGTCTGGGAGTAATGGGGCCTTATTGTCACAGATATTGCCTACAACGTACGTGAAAATCAGTTATCAGAAAATACGTGAAGTAATGTATATTCTGGACCCCATATCGCAAAATTGGCCGTCTAAGCAAGTTAGCGGGTAAGCATGTGTTCTTAGTACTTAGTACTAGCTCTACTCAATCGTCCACATTTCATCCATCAGAAAATACGTAACGTCTGGCGACTCTGGGATCTTACTCTATAATAAATAAACAGAAAAACTAGTCTAGAGAACCCGCGATCGACAATCCCCGTCCCAAACGTGGTTATCAAACTTACTGCTTGTTAAAATAAAAACAATATTTTCCTATAAGTAAATTTTATTCACAAACTTGTCGTAATACAGTTACATTCACAAAATCAGTAACAAAGCCACAGAAATAACTTGATAAAGACGCCAAAGAGGATAAATATTAATTTCTATTCTAAATAGAGTAGAATTTGTTTCACATTATATTTGAATTACGAAAAACACCAGTTTAATGAACAATCGTAGATTGGTATAATATGTATCTATGTGAATCTCATTTGCTGAACTGCAACAACACTAGTTCATAAGTGACTATAGTTCCGAGTAGCTGAAAACAAAATAATGCATTTTAATCGATTTTGAACATTTATTAAGTCAAATCGATTTGACCTATAAATTAAATCGGTTTAAAGTGACTATAGTTCCGAGTAGCTGAATACAAAAAAATGTATATTAATCGGTTTTGAACATTTATTTAGTCAAATTGATTTGACCTGTAAATGAAATCGATTTGTGGTTCTATCGATAGTAGATTAAATGATAAAGATTTATCTAATGAATACATAATTGTATACAATACACTCTGTTTTTTTTCGAAATTTCAATTAGTTGAAATATTTGTATGATCATAATACATACATGTGGGACATAGCAACAATCACATACAGAGCAAAGATCTTATTAGTAGCACAATTTTTTTTTTCTGGGCGGGTATCGAACCTGTAACCCATACCATAGTAGTGAAACTCAATATATCACTACCAACTGCCAACTGAACGACAAAAAGCTATTGCTACCAATAAAATAGGTTGCATATTACACCTTTGAACGTAATACTTATTTTCTAAAACGCGCTGATTTAGTCATTCAAGGCAAATGATTATTATAAAAATGCTTGTAAAATACAATTTAAAAAAAAGCCTCAATTATTGGAATAACTATCTCAGATTTAATTGGGTTTTAAAAAGTACATTAAACGTTATCACTCATTGTTTAAAACTAAAATAAAAAAGTTCAAACAGTTCATTCGAATATTTTTAATTATAACAGTTACTCTAATGAACTTCAAAGAAATCTAACTAACCAAGTTCAAATAGTTCAAGTTCAAGGAGTTCAAATTAAATATTTTGATTCGATGTTTAAATAAATCTTTCTAATATTATACATGCAAAAGTTTTGTTGTTTGTTGCTCAAACACGCTTGTTTCTTTTTAACACGGAAAAATAACAGGAAAGAAATATATGTACTGTTTGTATGACACATATTTCATCGAAAACCGTCTTTCTTGGAGCGGTTTTCTCATGATTCTTTTACCGAGAAACTGAGTACTCACGACAATCTCTAACTTCAGCATAGGATACATAACGCAAACTTACTATCTTATATCTAATAAACTATCTTAGGTTTGAGTTTGACGGCAATTTTCACGATGTTAAGCAACCTCACGACCTAGAATGTAACACGTGTATCAATAAATAAGTGGTAAAAACTTACAGTCAGTATCATAGTTCTCGTTACGTAGAAAAAGTCCAAGCCGCTCAACGCCACTTTGATGTTGTTTATTTGCGATATGTATCTCTCTACCTGTAAATCGTTCGAGACAGGATCAGAATAAGACGACTTTTTATCAAAAATTAAAAATATCTCAAACAAAATTTTTAAGTGTTAGAATCATCACTCAACACTATTGAGAGTAATGGGTTCAATACCACTCCTTTGCCAGTAATTCTACCGCAAAGCAGAATGTGCAAACATTACATGTGTTTCGGTTTGAAGAGCAATGTTACCAGAGAAATTATAGGGCTTAAAGATATGATATCTCAGATCTCTGGGTGACGAGCGCAGTGCAATATAAGGTTTGGGACTCTTCATGTTCAAATAGCTGCGTGACACTGTGCTGTTTTGTGGCAGGTGTTTTGCTTACCATCAGGCACATGTCCTGCTCGTCTCGTCAATGTACACTACAATTAAAAAAAATATTTAGCCCAAAGCTTCTCTCCTGCTATTTTTGCAAACGCGCGCGCGCAGCGCATTACAGAAACAGTATGGATACCTCTATATCAAATTTCTCGCTGGGTAATCCATACAACGTGACTAGGGGAGCGCTGGAGTGCGTGTGGATTCTGGCAGACAATAGCAGCACCAACAGCGTCCGCGCCAGCAAGAACGAACACGAATATATGAAGTAGATTGTATGTTCGATACCGTAAACTGCACTGTAATAAAATTATGTATTAGATACATTTTTTGCCCTATTTTATCTTAGCCTAAATAAAGGAATGGCAAGTTGGTTGGCAATTTTGTTTAACTTACTTAATGACCATTCAAAGCTGGATGGTCAAGTCCATTTAAATTATCATAAAATGTACTCGTATTTGCCATTGGATAACTCATTCAATTTATAATGACTTTTGTTATGAAAACAGTTCTCTAAACGCGATACTTAATCTAGCTAAGATATGAACTTTACGCGCGAAAAACCCAGATAGTGTCGTCACGCTTTAGTAGTGTTTAAGTATGAAGCGTTTTTAGGAAAGTCCAAATTAATGTATGATTTTCAAATCGTCATATCCCGGGAAGTCTTTAAGATAGCAAAGTAATTATTTCACCCATGTTTCAGTTGTTGAGTAGCCTTTTGATGGCACAATAAATCAAAAATGAGTTGTCACGCATATTGTATCCTAGTCAAAACTGGAGGGGTAATTATAATCTGCAGTTTTCGATCTTCATCATTCATATGTATCAAAATAGTTAATTCAACTCCTGCATTCAGCATTGCTGTCGGCAATCGAACAAGTAACTGTGGAACCATTCAATCTTCCTTATGAAGATACATTAGGAGAGATAGATTTTTTTTAATGACAATATCTACTATAGGTTGCTCTTGACCATCATCCCGCTTGGTGGTTAGAGGAGATCTTCGTTAGAGTCCCTCGATGGAACATAATCTGCTATGAAACGATGTCGTTTTCTGGAGATACATACGGTACGATGGAAAAAGTGATAGCAGTTAATTCACGTAGTTGCCAGCAAGAAATTGTTGAGAGATATTTAATTGGTACACCACTTATCAAGAGGAGATCCAACTTTGGCTTGAGGGTCACATAGTCGTGGTCAAGTCATAAAGCCGTGGATAAGTACATGTGTGCGTTTTAATTAGTCGTACACCCAGGTCTTGGACCCAGACCAGAGAGGAGGGGCCAGACCCCCTGCATCCGCCCTAGCCGCTTATTGAGCTCGCACTCCAAGAGTGGACGTTTTTGTTTATATAATGTTTAATTCTTCAAAACGTTGTACAATACTTACGCCTGGTAACTCTGCTTTGCGTCATTGCAATTGACGCAGGTTACAAAATGACCGGTACGGCCTTTGCTGGAAAAATGTAATAAAATATTATTCACAAACAATACACCACATAAGCATATTAAATTAAAATTTATAAAAAAAATGCCAGTACCCATTAGGTGGCTTACTTTGAATTTGACAAAAAACTTATTATAATATAAAACTTACTTCAAACTATTAAACAGTTGCGTGCAAATCCAGTAAAGGTTACTGCCAAATGATGTCAGTATGTAAATACCTATTTTACCGTTGATTAGTTTTATCAGTCTCGCTATTTTCAAATACTGTACGCGAAATGTTTCTGCTGAAAAATTATCCTGTAAAATCGAGTGTAAAATAGACGATCGTGTCAAATTGTTGACATGTGAAATGTTTGTCGTGACAAATTGGTAGCATGTGAAATTATTGGTGATCAAATTGTTGGGATCTGAAACTGGTGGCAAGTCAAATTGCTGGCATGTGAAATACTTGGCATGTCACATTTAAATTTTCATTGATTGATGCGAATATCCCGTGGAGTTTCTTTATCTTTATCATGAATAAATAAGACATTAAGGTGATTAAAGTTAATAATACCTGCAGAACAGCAGTTTTCAGTAGATCGTTGTGTATAATCAAATGCTCCGTAAGATAAATGCTTATCACCATGATGAGTAAGTCGTTGAAAGTCCAAATAAAAGTTGATTGGATATTGAAGGACTAGAAAAAGAACAAGAACAAAAATTACAAATAATCTACAACTCAAATGATTGTTAATAGTGACTAAATAATGGCATTTTTAAAACAGCATTTTTATGACCAGTTTCGTTTAGTATCATATGGAGATAGGCAGTCTTGTGTGAAAGCTGTGAAACAAAAATTACCTCACTAAATACAGCTTTCCAAGTAGTGTATTCTGTGTACTCAAAGATCCATGGGGTTCCAAAACGGAAGTAGGTTTCTGTCACGTTGTAGGGAAAGCAAGCGCGGGCCACTATTACTCCATAGCCCACTGAGAATACGTGTTCAACTGGAAAAGGTATATAAATAATATTGGTGGACATTTCACACACAACACCATCGGACCCCAAATTAAGCAAAGCTTCCATTATGGGAGCCAGATAGTTGATAAAATACTAATATAGTTGTAAAATACATACTTTTTAAACATAGAAAAACCAGACATAGAGCAAATCCAGATGCATCACACATACATTTATTTGCACTGGATGGGAATCGAACTAAAATCGAAATAATATAGATTTATTGTCGAAGTCCCAAAGATTTGAACCAATAATATTATTTATATTATTTTAAATCAATTTTTGTAATAAGGAAGTCTAGTCTGTAGAATGTCTTGTCTGAGTGGATTTTTATCAAATATTGTTCGTTAAATTGTTTGTCTTCATGTCAAAAGTTTCGGTTTAATATTAAGTAAGCACGCTCCATTGTAGACTGTAGGTTCGCTTCGCTTCGATTACTTTGCTATTTGACAAATAAATGAATTGTTTCAACAGTTTAACATAATTTGTTTTTTTTTGCATTTATATGTTATTTTTTAACTATAGCAAAATGGTATACTGGTACAAACAAATGTTTCTTAATATATAAGCCACACAAGACAATAATCTACCGTCCCACATTCCATTTTTTCAATGCGACAGGAACCCAGGTGCGTATAAGGCGGTACCTCAATACGCAAATTGGATAACCTAACAAAAGGGAGGCCCTGAGCCGTACCATAAGTTCTAATTTCGACCTTATTACGCATGTTCATATGAACAAAATATGAACAAACAAAAAATGGGAACAAATACTTTATTTTAAGACACAAGATTTAATAAACATGGTAACAACACAAAATTATTTTCTTAAATCTTGGTTTATAAGCTTTTAAAATATGCTGGTGGTATTTTGTTTTTTTTTTCTGGAAAACGACTGCTGTTGCAGAATTCGTAAGATTTTGTAGTGGTAGGACTCTTCTCAGAATCTTTCGCAAAAAATCCGTTTTAATTAAATACTGCGCTTTGCAAAAATTCGCAAAATTTGTAATCAAAAATGTATGATTTTCGTAACAACACAAACACAAATTTCGAAATTTCGAATTGGGCACAAGTTTCTAAAAAATCAGACTTTTTTTTCTTTAATAATTTGAAATTTTTGGTAATGCAATCAATAAAAAAAAAATTTATTTAGGTTGTCGATGGTTACATTAGTTCAAGCAAATATAGACTATTATATATAGGTATGTAGTAATATTAAAATTTCGATTTTAAATCGTCTTGCCCATTGAATTGTCATGGCGATCAGCGAAGTTGCTTTATCATTTTATTTAGGGCTCTTGCCGCTATATAAGCTATATCGAAATTCGAGTGATATGAACGTTATAATAATGGAGTAGCAAAAAGCAAGTCTAGTAAATTCTATATACCGCTAGAACTCCCGGTATACGCAATGTCGAACGTGAATACATGTATAAAATTATCAAAATGTGAGCTCGTGGTAGGGTCTTGAAATAACGTATTGCGGTTTTGTATATAAATTTCGAGGGTCTTGGGTTCACGCTTAATTTTATTTAGACGCGCTTTGTAAATTAGTTGGATGTCGAATGGCGCGGTTTCAGGCCGGAATTAGTTGCGAAATCTGGTAAAGTTATACTTTACACTATCTTTAGATTCAAACAAACTTAGGTATCACATATACACAGTGAAATTGTCGGCTTTATTTAGACGTTATTATTAGTGCAAATTGTTCAAGTCATTCGAATGTCAATGGCTAAACAATGAATCAAGTTAAATTGAGATCTGTATAAACACCAATATCTAAGTAATAAACTATGCTTGGGTCCTGCGTCTTCAGCGCTAACCCAATTGTTAGAAGCAGAAGACAGGCCCACCAGGCCAAGTTAAGCAATACAATAATAAAGAAACTCAACCCGACCGAAATCGGGGCTGTCGGAATTTTTTTTTTAACAATTTTCTACTTGAATCTGCTAGTGGTTTTACCGGTGTAGGTCATGTTTCGGTATGTTTACTGCAACGAAAAGTAGATTATGTGCGATTTATTTATTTATAAAGTGACACGACGAGTAGGACGTTATGCCTGATAGTAGACAACAAGCCTGTCTATAACAACGCAGTATCATTCAGTTATTAGAACATGAATTTATCATATGAGTAGGATACAAGTAGAGATGCTTACAAATTCCATTTCTAACTGATGAATCTTACAAATATTGCAAAGGCCGAAGTTTGAATGAATATATTATTATTTATTATATCCAATGCACTCTTCTTGCGAGAGAAGGCACAGAGTCCCAGTTGTGGGAACATTTAGCGGGCTGGTTATGCTTATTATAAACTTTGAATGCTCAGATATTTGTTGCTTAGTCACATCAAAAAGGTTGAACAGATCTGGTTGAAATTTGTCACATACATAGTTAGATTGTAGCCTGGAACAGTAAATCTAGGCATGGTGACCAAAAAACTAATTAGACCGTCAGTGAAATTATAAAAAATATTGTATAAGTCTTTTTTTCTTTTGTTTCATAAACGAAAAATAAAGAAGATGTGTGCTTTCCAGTTCCGAGCTACGTTATATCTATATACGAGTACGATTCTTAAGAAGACATGACGTCACAACTCCCACTTCGGATTATCAATCTATATCTTTGTCGCTTTTGAACAAAAAATACGTTCCCAAAACTTTAAACTCACTGACGTACCTACTAAATGGTATTTTTTGACTCCTTAAACTTCCCAATTACACATAGGCTAATTTTATCACGAGAAACGAACGGGTTCAGGAACTAGGTGGATAAAACCGAGGTAATTTGCTAATAGAGTTTTATCTTTATTGTATCATACCAGAAGCTCCAAACAGCATGAAGAACGTGGTGACCCAGCAGAATTTTCCCACATTTCTAGAGAACGGCGGCAAGCAGGCTTCTATCTCCTCAACTCTCATCACGGTTTTAGGCCAATACCGGCCAACGTTCATCAATACTAATGAGGTAGTAAAACTGGAGCTGTAGAATACTGCGTTGGCTGAAAAATAGTGGACCTTAAACGTAGAATTAGTAGTACCAACATGACGAGAGTGGGTTGTTAACAACAACATTGCCACAGCCACTGCCTAGTTGTTTAGTTTATTTTATGTTAAAATAAGTGTGTATAAAAACACGTATGTCTGAGTCTGAGTTGTTATGGGGATTTTAACGCCAAAGTGGTAGTACGGACTTGCAGTGAATCGGTAGTAGGACCATATGGTTTGGGACGAAATGATAGGGGCCAAATGCTGATCGACTTCCTCGAAAAGGAAAGGCTGTTTCTGATGAATTCGTTCTACCAGAAACAGCCTCAGAGGAGGTGGACATGGCGAAGCCCCGACGGACGGACGAAAAATGAGATTCACGTCATTATTGCGGATAAACGGCGTATATTTAGGGATGTCTCAGTGATCTCTAGGTTTGTTACCGAAAGTGATCACAGGCACCCTGAATATTGATTATAAGCTTGAACGCGCCCGTTTGATGAAGTCAACACTCCGTCCAAACCTTCTCCAAACCATAGTTGGGTCTGAAACATTTCAGCTAGAACTGAAAACCCGGTTTGCTGCCTTGGAAACCACAGATAGCGTTGACCAGAAGCTCGACAGAGTGGTGGATGTCCTACGAGATGAGGGCACAAAATTCTGCAAAATGCGGCTCAAAGGCAAGAAGTCAAAGCTTTCGACGGAAACTTTGCAACTCATGGAGGAATGACGAAATCCCACGTTAACTTCCTCAGAACAAGGGGCTCTAAAAAAGAAAATTACCAAACTTGTACGACGTGACCTCCGATTAGCTAACACGCTCTTGATTGAAAAATCAATTGAGCAAAATTGAGGGTCAAAAGTGTTCGTCAAGACACTACGTAGAAGCCACCTGACGAAGTTAACCACCTCGGCGGGGACAGTCGTTACATCCAAAGCGGGTATTCTTTCGGAAGTGGAAGAATTTTACGGCCAGCTGTACGCATCACATGCTCCTCATCTCCCACAAAATGAGGACAAGAGAGCCACTCTGACACGCCACTACACAGAAGACCTGCCTGAGATAAGTCTAGACGAAATTGTGATGGCTCTTGGGCAACTTAAAAATGGAAAAGCCGCGGGCGGGGACGGGATTACAACAGAGCTCTTAAAGGCTGGTGGAGCCCCACTTATAAAAGAGCTCCAAGAACTGTTTAATGCCGTCCTCTTCACCGGGACTCCACAGACGTGGCACAGAAGTGTAGTCATCCTTTTCTTTAAAAAGGGAGATAAGACCCTTTTAAAGAACTACAGGCCAATATCGCTTCTGAACCACGTCTATAAGTTGTTCTCTAGAGTTATCACAAATCATCTCGCCCGAAGACTCGACGAGTTCCAACCTCCTGAACAGGCCGGGTTTCGAAGTAGGTACAGCACCATAGACCACATTCACACGGTACGGCAGATTGTACAGAAGACAAAAGAGTACAATCGGCCTCTTTGTTTAGCATTTGTGGACTATGAGAAGGCGTTTGACTCGGTCGAAACTTGGGCTGTTCTGGAGTCCTTACAGCGATGCCAAGTCGATTAGCGATACATCGAGGTGATAAGATGTTTGTATGACGCCGCTACGATGCCGGTCCAAATTCAAGTTCAGCAGTCGAAGCATATTCCTCTGCAGCGAGGCGTGAGACAAGGGGACGTAATTTCCTCGAAATTGTTCTCAAACGCACTAGAGGATATGTTTAAGACTCTGGATTGGGTTGGACATGGCCTAAACATCAATGGCAAGTACATCTCTCATCTACAATTTGCCGACGACATCGTTATCATGGCAGAGTCGCTGGAGGACTTGCAGTGTATGTTGGACAGCCTGGCTGACGCTTCTCAACGCATCGGCCTCCGGATGAATTTGGATAAAACCAAAGTCATGTGCAACGAATTCGTTGCTCCGGGGCCGATTGCCGTAAATGGAATCACTCTTGAAATTACACAGAAATACGTTTATCTAGGGCAGATGCTCGAACTAGGTAGAAGTAACTTTGAGAGTGAGGCTATGAGAAGAATCCAGTTGGGCTGGGCATCATTTGGAAAACTTCATCGAGTCTTCTCGTTACCCATTCCACAAAGTCTCAAGACAAAAATGTATAACCAGTGCGTCTTACCCGTTATGACCTACGGTGCTGAAACGTGGACACTGACAGTGAAAATGGTCCGTAAGCTCAAAGTCGCTAAGCGAGCTATGGAAAGGGCTATGCTTGGGGTTTCTCTGAGGGATTGCATCCGGAACGAAGTAATTCGTCAGAGAACTAGAGCTCAGATGTCAGAGAACTAGAGTCACCGACGTAGCTCAGCGTATTAGCAAACTGAAGTGGCAGTGGGCCGGTCACATCTGTCGCAGACCCGATAGACGCTGGGGCAGACGGGTTCTGGAGTGGAAACCGAGAATCGGCAAACGTAGTGTAGGACGTCCTGAGACTAGATGGAGTGACGATGTTCGAAAGGCAGATGGTGGCGGTTGGAGAAGTAAGACCGAGGACCGGGCTGAGTGGCGTATCATAGGGGAGGCCTATGTCCAGCAGTGGACGAATACAGGCTGATGTTGATGATGATAAAAACACGAAAGCATATTTTCGTTTCTTGTTCCTATTTCAAAAATGGCTACATCGATTTCGATAAAATGTATATGGGACCATTTCTGTACTATGATTTACCAAACCAAAAAATAAACAAAATCGATTTACAATTGGCGGCACTATCGCGTTACATAAAAAAAAAAACTTTATTTGGTATACAAATTACATCATTACAGTATAAACATACATACCAAACAAACATACTTACCTACAACTGAATTAAAACTTCCTCCATTTTTTGAAGTCGATTCAAAAAGATTTAAACAATTCAGTTTTTCTATGGAAGAAATCATTTTCAGTGATGAGGGTGCCAGTTGTTTCAGAAGTTTTAGTGTTTTGGTTTCCTATATTTTATGTATTATTATATTTTTGTTCAAGATTGCAAAGTCTTGAACATCGCCGCCTAGCTTATCGTTTTTTAATCGGATACACTTCGGAGAGAGTGAACCTGATCTGCATGATCTAAGACCACCTTTTTTATATTGCTCGTAGCTCGAAAAGGCGACATTGTTTCATGGTTGATGTTATAGAGACACGAACGAAGAGATTTGACTCTACTTTGGACGGAAATAAGATTGTCAAGACTTTGGAAGGCGTTGCCTGAGTGAGTTTTCCCAATAGTTACATATTTTTTGTGTTTTCAAATCGAGAGTCAGTTTCTTCTAGGTAAACACAATCTATTCAATATTGTAGATCTCATCGTCGCTTAACATAAGGCCTTATGGCGGTAAAGTGTAATCTTAAAAAAGATTAAAAAAAAAGATGTTTACTATAAATAATTTTCATTAATTCTTTAATTTATGCGTTCTGTTACAAGCTACAAGTGGGTATATTATTACTTACTGAAGTTAGATAGAGATAAATCTCTGTCGAAGAGCCAGTAAATAGACACAAAACACATTAGAAATTGTCCAAGCATACTGATAGCATAAATCAAAGTATACGGAGACCATAGAGTAAACCTGAAACAGTACAAAATACGTTCGATACATTACTATTGAAAAAAGAAACAATTAGGTACAATTGTTGAAATATAGGTATGTCTAAAAAATATATTTATTTTAAATGAAACAATCTTTATTACAAACATTTTGGCTATAAAACACAATTTCTTGGCATTTAATTGGACGTTTCATAGCCCGTCGTTCTGAAGGCGAGCGAAATTATCATAGCTGGGGTCTTATTCTGATAACCTACGAATACTTATAACAAATTTGTAGCGCCCCGTGGTTTTACCCACGTAATTCCCGTATTTTTTCGGAATAAAAAGTATCCTATGTGTTATTTTAGACCATTATCTATCTAAGTACCAAATCCCATCCAAATTTCTTCAGTACTTTTTGCGTGAAAGAGTAACAAATATCCATCGATACATTCTTACAATTCTCACGTTTACAATCTTAGGAGGATATAGTAAGAAGTAGGACTAGCAGTGCCCCGCGGTTTTACCCGTGTAGTTCCCGTTCCTGTTATTTTCCCCGGAATAAAAGGTTCCGGTAAAAGTTAAGCTGGATCCGTTCAGACTTCACAACATGATTGAGCAACAAACATCATAATCATAAATAGTATTCTGGATTCATTGCATATGTATTAGTATATGTAATAAGGTTATTTATGTATTAGCATGTATTGTTATTAGAATGTATGTCTATTTTAGTAAATGATTAGTATCTTAATTAACTTATTTTTTTTTTTTTTTATATTAAGGTATCAAATAACTCTTTATTTGATTACTCCCGTCTTTCTATATATACTTTAACTTCTTTTCCATCCCATGGTTGCCTGGAAGAGATCGCTTTTAGCGATAAGGTCGCCATTTTGCTACTATATTTTAAGATTGTTTTTTTTTTTTAAGTTGTTTGTTTTGTTAAGTGCAATAAAGAGTTTATCTATCTATCTATCTATCCAAACATTAACGTTTATGATATTAGTGGGATAATAGGATTATTTATATTATTAAAAACATTAATCATTACTTTAGCGTGCCATGATACACCTATGCAAAAGTCATAACTAGTTATGACAATCGGGTAACACAATGCATGGTTTCCTATTGTAACGGCGTAGATATGAATCTCGTCAACATCTGTGTATTTTTCCTCTGTTCTGTGTTGGGGCTTGTGAGTGTTATTTGTTAAAACAACATTATAGACACCCACGTAGGCGGAATAACACATAGGCTACTTTATATATCGAAAAAAATAATACAGGAATGGTCAATCTACGCAGGCAAAACCGCGTAAAATTAATAGTAATTGACTGGACAACGTGAGATAGGGATAAAATAATAATCGAGAATATTATGGGCTGCAAATGACGTTCGAAGGGTTTCAAAAATTAGACTTTTGTTGCTCTAACGGCCACTTGTACTGACTTCGGTGGCTATAAATTGTATTAATTAACATTCTTGAATTATTTTAATGTGACTAGCAACTATTTTGTACTATTTGCATCCTATTCTTTTTCCCGCTATCTCATTGGCATACAATATACCTACTTATTTTGAAAAAACTTAATGATACCTAAATATATTTAAGTAAAAAACTTCAATTTCAAATCTAATTCAAGTGCCTGTAAAGTAGTACATTATAGTGGAATTTACAATAGTACATCTAAATACTTCAGTAGGTACTTGTTAAGGCCAGTACCTAAGAAGTATGTGAGTAAGGTTTGACGTTTTACCAAAGGGAGGAATTTAGTTTCCCGGTTTTGTTTGAAATCTCAAAACCTCGAAAGAAGCAATTTGATTATATTTTTGCACAATATACACCTTAACAACGATAATAATATGAATATGCTGCTCGACTAGGGCGACCCAAGTATAAACGATCTGGGAATCTTCAGATCGAAAGAGAATCGGTTCCATTTATTGCTGAATCGTCGGTATACATCAGGCTAAATTATTGCATGCCTATATCTGTTAAAAATACTTTTTTTAATTTTAATACAGAATGACGGAACGAGCAGTAGTGGTGCCTGATGGTAAGTAACACACAACAGCACAGTCACGCAGCTACTCGTATTGTAATATGAAGAGTCTAACCTAGCCCTGCACAGCTCTCGTCACCCAAAGATTGATTGATTTATTTCTATGCCTTGTAATTTATTTGGAAAAAATGCCCTTCAAACCAGAACATAGTGATTATCTTATATTAATATTATAAAGCTGAAGAGTTTGTTTGTTTGAACGCTAGGATCTCGGGAAGTACTGGTCCGAATTGAAAGATTATTTTTCTATTGGATAGCCCATTTATCGACGAAGGCTTTAGGCTATAGAACATAACGCTACTATTAATAGAAGCGGAGCATGAATCAAGAATGTAACAAAATCGAGAAAAAATATTTCTTTTTGAGAGTTTTCGTTCGTTTCGTGCTTTGACATGACACATGACAGTATGTGTCTAAGATTGCGTCATTGAATATAAACCTTTGCCATAAATTACATGCCTCACCTTTGCTCACAGATTAAACACTTCCCTTTGCTAATCTAAATCTGAATTGGTACGACCCATTTCCGACAGGTAGCGTAGCAGGTAGCTGAAGAGCTGTTTTGTTTGAAAGCGATATTCTCAGGAATTAATGAACCGATTTCAGTCATTCTTTCACGGGATCCTGAAGAGTGATATATTATGTACCACGGGCGAAGCCGGGGCGGACATCTAGTTTTAGATATTACGGCTTGATAGTAAACTAGCTAAGCTAGCTAGCTAAGGTTTGGTACACGGATATCGGGTCCCGTGGCGTACTTTGCAAAGGGTGCTACCGCTACAACTAATGGTCATACTTACTTAAGCCGATCACTACGGACATGTGTGAGACCTTGTAAAGGAAACAGCCCCATTATACGACTGCACATTAAAGTCCATCTTATCGTCGAATGCATGCCCCCATAGGTTTTTCTGGATATCTGCAGCTTATCCAAATTTTTTGGATCTAATATTTTGTTTTAATCTTCTCATTTTCGTGATGCTTGAAGTCTTTAGTACTTTTCTGCAAGACTAAAAAAAACATTGAGAGAGTGACGTCAGCGTGATAATCCATTGTTGCACTTGCAAATTTATTATTTAAATATCGCGGTGTTACGCGTCACGTTCCCGTTTTAATCTCATAACAATTTCTTTTATAAACTCTAAGCAAATGAACGATACACTCTTTGCGGGACAAAATACACCATTTATCTAGATTATCAAAAGACTGATATGAGACACGTTTTTTGTTCTATAAAATTTGTTACATTTTTTTTAATAAAAAGTGACGAAACGAACAGAACATGTGCCTGATGGTAAGCAACATGCCTGCCACATAACAGAACAGAGACGCGCAGCTATTGAAGCATGAAGAGTTCAAATCATTACCTAGCACTGCATTCGCTTATCACCCAGATATCTAAGATGTTATATCTCTAAGCCCTGTAATTTCTCTGGAAACATTGCCCTTCAAATGTACACAGTAATGTTTTCACATTACTGTTTGGCGGTAGAATAACTGGCAAAGGTGTGGTACTTCCCCAAGCGGACTCTGCTAGGAGTCCTACCACTACAAAATGTTGAGCGAGATATATCTTTGTCTTTTTTGGGACTAACTGCATAAGTTAAAACAGGACGACAAATTTCCGTCAATAAAAATAAAAAAACAAACGCTATTGTCTACTGCCCAGTAGTAGGTTAGTTGCTAATATTACCCTTTGACCTATAACCCAGCTCCTGTGTACCTGCCATCGGAAGGAAGGATCATCGAAAAACTTTCAGAGTGAGGGATTGTGACGTCACTTGTTCGTAAACATGGTGCAATCAAGTGCCGTCACCCAAAATGTCTACGCTCTTTTTCTTCGTCATTTTTTTTGTTTGAGAAACAAAAGGAATCATACGTATTTATTTTTTGATTTAATCTAATTGACGCACTATTCTTTTTTTTAATTATCTCTTATCTCGCCGTTTGTATTATAATATATATGCTTCTGGAATAGATATTCCCATCATAAATAATAATATATCTGGGTGTCATAAAGTTTGAGTAAGTGTAAACAAATATAAAAAAAACTATGGTACGCTGGGGGAATTTGACTGGACTGTAAATTTAACCAATTATTACGCACATTTACAATATAAAATATAGATAACTAGCGTCCAGTTCCAGTTTTACTCGAATTTTGTCATATTACGACTATTCTATCTTTCAAATAGGATCAAACTGCGCTTGGAAGCCAAATTTGATTAAAATCGGTTAAGTAGTTTAGAAGTTCATCGCGGACAAACAACGTGACACGTTATTTTATATATTATTAAGATAAGATATGGAGCGGTATGATAGCGGTTATAATGTCGCGAGTTCAGTTGTTTTTTCCTATCTCAAAAAGAAACGCGTCTAAAGAAGCTATCACTACAAAAACATCAAACAAAAAAAACGTAATAAAATACAAGTATCTGCAAATTCAAAATCTTACAGTCAGTGTAGCAATGTGAATATATCGATATAACTCGCACTAAAATACAAAAACAAACGGAGTTTTAAAATTTAAAGCGACAACTGAATAAATTTGAACCGCACTAAGCCATATTCATTTTACAAACAATATATCTCTGAAAACCGATTCTATCATTGTTTTCATTTCAAAAACCGTATCGCGCCTGTGAAAACAGAGCTATCAAAACATTGTTGTCACAAGAATATGTAAACTGCTAACGTAAACATGCCCGCGCTTACATTTTCTTCTGCGTCATGAAGGAAACTTGTTTTGAAAATAAGCTTAATGTTTAATAAGATAAGGGTTAAAATAATCATTGGCACAGACGTTGATTATAATACTAAGTGAGGATAATTCCTTTCTTTGTTTAATAAACGTGAAAGTTTGGGAATATGTATGTTTCTAACTCGCTCAGTCCAAAACTAATGAAAGGGTCTAGATAAAATTGGTAGAAAGAGATAGTAGTATCACAGTCTATTAAATCATACAGACGTTCGACGAAGCCGTCTAGACGGGGTAAACGTGCGGGGAGTGCGGAGTGAGACGCGGGAAGCGCGCTCCTGCATTGCCTACATTACAATGTTAGTATTGCAGGAGCGCAGCTTAGGGCTGACGTCTACCGTGCCGTCTACGTGTTTTAATTTTATTTTGGTAATAAGCATATTTGTTTGCGACAACCCTACCCGTGTCTAGACATTATCGGCGTTTCTCCCACGATCAAAGATACGAACACAAACGACACGAACTACTGGTAGTATTTCTTTATGCTGTGGTAATATGAAGTAACACATACGGTACATTTTGTTCTGGAAAAAATAACGAGATCGAAAACTAGGTAAAGCTAAATACTAGCAAAGGCTTTATTACATTTTTGGCGAAATTTAGTCGACTGAATTTAGTTGCCACTGAATTCAGTGAAAAGTAATAACGTTCTGTAAACAAGCACACTAAATTTAGAATCAAGGGTTGCTGACCTGCTTTAAAATTTGATTCTGAACTCAAGCGACTAACTATGCTTCTTAAATAAGTGACTAAATTTAGCCAAGTGTAATAAAAGCTGAAGCGGGTAAAACCGCGAAGCGCTACTATTAAGTAACTATGTTATACACATTAAAGGCTAGAGTTTTCCCACAAATTGCCAAATGCTAAGCAAAGTCGTGGCCTAAGATGAAGCATGCTTGGTTAAAAGAAATCAATCTTAACTCCAGCCCTTCTACCGCCCAAAGGCAAAAAAAAAATCGAATTCAGTGCTACCGTCTAAACGGCTTTCGTTTTGCTATAGCGGTCTCTATCATTTCAAGCGGAAAGAAAAGAGAGATAAATGTCAAAGCTCAGACAGTTCTAGTTATGCGGTAGACCCTTGGATCATTCTTCACTGTAGATTTTAGGCCACTAGATATATCGAGAAACACGCGCTCTGTGCGAGTGTTCTACGACTCTGCATAGCGAATGATAAACGTGGAATCAGAGCGATTCATAAAAATTTTCGGAATTCAGAACAAACGTCCTCCTGGTACCTAATTATTATAATGTATTGCCGCCAACATGTTGGGCATGCTTTCCAAAAGTGGGTGCTTGGTCGTCTATATTACGTTAAGACCTTCATTGGTTTATCGATAATTCAGTTGTGCTTAGTGTTAGTACTGATGTAGGTTGTTTAGTTTTCATTGTGATTTTATTTAGTATAGGCTAATGTCTCAAACATTACTTACGTACCCTTACTAGCGTACAAGTATTTAAAATGTAAAGTAACTGGTAATACATTCATTATCAGTTTTTGTAATTTGTATCCAGACCAAAAACAATGTACTATCTATGTTACATAGAATCTTCTCTGTTTGCGTAGTCAGCTAAAATTAAAACCACCGACTGTGACATGGAATGAAATTGGATTGTGCGAGTACTCGTATGACTTTGATCTTGATTGCTTTAAGATTATATCATCATAAGATTATTTCCGGACATCCATATAAGCGTTATAACCTTTACCTATGAGAGCTTTCGAAAACCTTTACAAAAGCGTACCGGAACACAATCTTGAAAATGAGTAGACTCTTAGCAAAATTGCGGAAATCGTCACACGAAGCTTTATGAATCTGAAGTGCTTCCACGACTTACTTTCATCCCGATTTAGGCATAAAGGGGACCTAGAGACTTAAAGTGTGCAAAGGTTTTTTTGCTAACTCTCTTGGCCCTAAAGTATAAAAGGGCTTTCTTTATGCCGAGCGTCCACCATGTTTTGTGCGACGAAGCTGATAGCTACGAGAATTCGTAGCGACGATGCTACTACGCGCTATGCAATCTTTTGTGTGTGTTGTTTGTGATTCAATTCTCCTAAATGGTTTGACCGTTTAAAATTGAAATAAATATGTGTGCTCAATTCTGATATCCGTGGTTCAATTGGATACTATGATGGTTAAGATTTTTTTTGAAGTTAAAAATTAATTTGTACCTAATTCAAGTAAGCTAGTAAGCCAGCGACCAAACAAGCAAGCAAGCGAGCAAACAAGCTATCGAGCTATCAAACAAGCAGGCAACTTAGTAAGCAATCTAGCAAGCAAGCCAGCGAGCAAGCAAGCAAGCAGCCTTGCAAGCCAGCTAACAAGCAAGCAAGCAAACCAGCTAACAATCAGAGCAAGAAAGCAAGCAAACTAGTAAGCAAGCAAGCACGCAAGCTAGCAAGCAAGATAGCCAACTAGCAATCAAGCCAGCAAGCAAAGCTAGCTAGCTAGCAGGCAAACAAGCATGCTAGTAAGTGGGTAAAACTGCGGGACACTGCTAGTTAAATATATTAGTAGGATACTCGTAAAACTAGTGTTGCGAACAGCCATGATACCCATGTGTGACTGTAGATGATGATGCTTACAAAACAGTTTGTAGCGGTTTGTTATCTAAATCTAAATTATTGTGACGTTAGACGCCAGGTGCTACCTAAACTTTAATTAACGACGACTAGACGTTTAAGAATAGATGAAATACTTCACCCGTATTCAAGTCGTCATTCATTACTTGACTGAACATTACGTGCTTTAGTAAATTTCATTAAATTACGTGGATCGTCGAATGCCATGAGACCTTAGCGTTAAAACTGAAACAGTATGGCATAGCTGGGAAATCATACGAGGTCTGACTGACATGTTACGAGGCCGCTGTCAAGTAGTGGATGCTGGCGATAGCGATAATAAATTAGACCAACTGCCTTCACTATGGGAGTACCGCAGGGTTCGTCAGTTTCAAATATCATGTTCTCTCTCCTACTAAACGATCTAACCGAAGCTGTAAAGGGTGCAGGCATATTCATGTATGGAGATGATGTGGCTGCCGTAGTCACAGCTCTTTCAATAGCGGAACTAGAAGATAAATTAAATATTGTAATTGGCGGCTCAAATTCATGGTTTAGTGCCAACGATTTTATGTTAAATTCAAAAAAGACTCACTTCATTCACTTTTGTCTATCAGGCCACCTCACAAAACCGCTAAAAGTCTCGCTAAACGGTGTTAGAATTGAGCAGGTACAGACCACCACATTTTTGGGGTTCGAGATTGATCGTTGCATGACGTGGGAACACCACATCGGCAAGATGTGTGCTAAAGTTAGCAGTGCGTGTTTTACGCTAAGACGAGTATCCCGAGTGGTGTCTGCGCAAGTGTCACGTACATGTTACTTTGCCACAGTGAATTCTCGGTTACAACACGGCGCCAAGCTATACGCGCGCGCTGCCGACTGGGAGCGTGCGTTCCGCGCCCAAAAACGTGCCGCACGTGCCATCATTGGCGTATCGCAATATACATCCGTAAGACCATACTTCAAAGAGCTTGGGATACTTACGTTACCTGCTATCTTGATATACCAAGTGGCTGTGTATGTCAGAAATAATCTAGAATCGTACAACACACGAGGAGAGAGACATTCTCGTAACATACGCAACGCCGACAAGTTGGATGTTATACCACACTCTCTCACGAGGTCACAGAAGTTGACTCACACTATGGGACCGGAAGTTTATAACACTCTTCCCAAAATAGTCATATCGGCCCCAAGTTTTGGTAGCTTCAAAAACAGATTAAAATGCTGGCTTATCGATCACTTTTCAGAGAGTGATGGCAAAGTTCCCATAAAAATGTAAAGAAATAAATTTGACATGGGTCTGTACAATTGGATTTAAGCCATATTATACTCGTATAATGCTTGACAGTTTTCTGTACAATAATTATTATAATACAGCAAAGTAGTCATTTCAAACTTTGAAAATGTATATAATTTGTATGCTCTTTCTTTTGTTTTTGTTTTTTATTAATTGACGTGTAAATTGTACGTTTATGAATAAAGTACTTTCTTTGACTTTGAATCTTCAGTGCTAAAAATAAACGACATTTTTTGTTCTCGATAATAATTAACGTAATTAATGTTTTATTTTATTATTATTTTATTAATTATTACAAAATATCTAATGTTAACAACATATTTGTAGCAAAATATCAATGCTCGTTATATTCCGAGAGCTACTAGCAAATTTTAGGTAGGTATTTGAGGCAAGCTGAAAACTGGCCACATTTTCTTTTTACTATAATAGGTTTGCAGTTGACCACCATCTCGCCTGATAGCTCTCCTATTATACCCCAACACGGAGATGTAAACCTGGCTAGTGAGAGGCGGGGCAAAATGGCCCCATACATTTTTTTAAATTTTATTTTATTTATTTATTCAGTGAATATGTTTGAGGCAGTATGACATTTTTATACGTTGTAGTTTAATGTTTACAGAAAAAAATGAACCAGACGTTTTAGCCGGGGACTTTTATCAGGCGCGTGCAAAATATGTTTTGCAAACAAATAAAAAATGTTTTGATGCAATTTGAAATTTAAATTGAGTGTTATTTATAACTAGATGCCCGCCCCGGCTTCGCCCGTGGTATATTATATAGCACTCATCGGGATCCCGTACAAATCCAACGGTGAAAGAATGACTGAAATCGGTTCACTCATTCCTGAGAATATCGATTTCAAACAAAAAAACCTCTTCAGCTACCTGCTACGCCACCTGTCGGAAATTGGTCGTACCAACTCAGATTTAGAAAAAAAAAAATAGCAAAGGTTTATATTCAATGCACAGATTACTGAAATTCAATGACGCAATCTTTGACACATGCTGTCATGTGTCATGTCAAAGCACGAAACGAACGAAAACTCTCAAAAGGGGAATATTTTTTCCCGATTTTGTTACATTCTTGTTTCATGCTCCTATAGCTTAAAGCCTTCCTCAATAAATGGACTATCCAATAGAAAAAGAATCTTTCAATTCGGACCAGCACTTCCCGAGATCCTAGCGTTCAAACAAACAAACAAACAAACTCTTCAGCTTTATAATATTAGTATAGATAAAAAAATAGGGAGTCTCAAAAAGAGAGATCATTTTGGAGAGACTATCTACCTGCCGGGTGATCTAAATTGAGGGATTCATTTTTGGTCCGCACTCACCAGCCAAGGCACCTCCTTTTAAGGATATAATAGGAGAACTGTGTGACAAGTTTTTAGCTTGCTTCAAACACCTAACCAAATTTTGCTACCAGCTCTCGGAATATTATGACAAAACCTACTGCTGTAAATAATAAACAAACAATTTCAACCTTATCGACATTCTAGCTGTATTATTGCAAGCTAATTATCTTAATTACTTTGCAAACTAATTATTTAAGCTAGAGTCCGTGCTAGTTTCAACGTAAGACAAGATAAGAAACTTTTTTTTATTAAAAACCAGAACAAAGGAGAAAGATACTTAGGTACAAGGTCGTGTAAGAATTCTTACAAGACACTTTATATACATTTTAATTGGCGGCATTGTGGCCTAGAAAAATCTTTTTTCAGCCTTCGTAAACGTGTGTCTTGCTTGACCCGTCATGCGTCAGTTAAATCCTTGTTTTAAGTAATTCTAATCAAGTAAGTTTCAATCCTTGTTAAATATCAATTGTACTGCAAAGTTTGCTGATAAGCAAACGTAATAAAATTGATGTTTAATCATAATTTTATTTTACTTGATAAAAAAACCTCATTACAGAAATATGTCCTTCTTCTTTCTTAGATTCCTTAGACATTTCAACTTTTTTTTGCTAAATTGGTAGGCAATATTTTTGCGGTTGACCGCATTTGTATTGTCTGATGTTAAGCAATGACGTACTCGTAAGTACGTATGGCTTAATAACGGCGAAAGAAAATATCGTGAGGAAACCGACATGTTCCTAGAATATTTCGAGATCCTGTGTCATTTACTAACCTGCACGGGCCAGCGTGGTGGATTACTTCCTTTCCTCGCGAGAGACGGTCTCGAATGCGAGCGTGTCGGAACATTTAGTAAGCTTTTGCAGAGAACGATGAGTGATCAAAATAGCAAATAGAAGCGTCTATAAATATCAAAATGTGGTAGAGAAAGGTCTTTGTTAAGTCTGAATAAAGCTTATTAATGGCGTCTACCTCCGCGTCTACATTAATTTAGTTAATGAACATCGTTATGCTCTCGGCTGTGGAAATCTTGCGGTTGTTTGTCTATTACTGTTCCTAATGTTTTTTGAATTAATACTCTTAGTTCAAGCGGGCTGCGCTTCGGTGCGTTTTAAAGTAAAATGTACTGATTAAATAAAATAAGATGATTTAATTATAAACGCTATTGAGGGCTTTCTAAACTGAAAATTTTGTTTTGACGTGACAACGTCTTATAAATTGGTTTGCCGGGTGACACTTCAAGAAACTGCGTTACGCTCCGCTCACGTTATGCGCTCACAACGAGAGCGAGTGAGAGGCACGCGTCCCTTCCACTCGGGCATGGTTAGCCCGCCTAAGAGCGAGAGAGACAGACATAAAAAGTGAAAGGCACGCGTCCCTTCCGTAAAATTATTTTACCACTCAAAGTCGTAGTCACGTAAAACTTTCGCCCGTATACCGACTTTACAGGCAACCAATTTTTTTTATAAATAAACTGGCTGATTTAATTCTTTCGCTTGCATGCGCAAGTCTTGCGGGGCATTGCAATATGAAAGTTTCCTTTTTATAGAGTTAGTACAGAGTGACGAGACGATTAGAGCATGTGCCTTATGGCGAGCAATACGCCTGCCTATAACAACACAGTGTCACGTAGCTATTGGAACGTGAAGAGTCCAAATCATTACCTAGCACGCCCTTTGATTCGTTATCCATTATCTGTATGCCCTGGAAACACTTTCATTCAAACTAGAACACAGTTTTGTTTGCATCAATGGTTGGCGTAGATTAACTAGCTAAGGTGTCGCACTTCCTTAGCCGGACTTAGCAAAGAGTCATTCAGCGAATCAATACAAAAGTTATTTAACCAACTTTTAAAAAGACGGAGGTTAGAAGTGAATGGTTGGAGGTACGTTTTCGGTTGTTTGTTTTGATTTTGTCAATCAGACGTTTTCAGAGTTCAAAAGAGATAGTTCAAGAATTCAAAGTCTGCCTCGAACTTGCTAGCTTGTCGGTTCTTTATCAGATACATTTCGGAAAGTATGCAACTGATCTTCATGATATAATAACACCTTACCTTTTTTTCTCTTGGACTGCGTATAGCTCGAACAACCTACATCTTTCCATCATTCGACGCGTAGAATTGATACTCCAAAGAATCGTACGAAGAGGTTTAACTCTACTTTTGTAATAAAAATGTCTAGAC
Source organism: Ectropis grisescens (assembly GCA_017562165.1). Taxonomy (NCBI): domain Eukaryota; kingdom Metazoa; phylum Arthropoda; class Insecta; order Lepidoptera; family Geometridae; genus Ectropis; species Ectropis grisescens. The sequence continues at coordinate 25,663,844 of CM029781.1, read as the reverse complement.
TCTGGGTTGCCTGAGTGGGGGTTTCCCGATGGTTAAAACCATTGTGTCTTCAAATCGAGATGACGGTAAAGTAGCCTATAAAATAAAAAAATAGTAGTTCTCAAATTTGCCTAAGATGGCGCCAATGTTATATTTTGTTAGCTAAATATAACCTTTAAAGCACACCTCCGTCACCGGCGTATTTGAACCCAAAGCACGCCGTGACCACCTCGGGGACCAGCCAGTGAGTGGATGCCAGACGCCAGCGCGTCTAGACGTCCAAAGCTTATAATCGCTGCGGCGTCATAGCTGCGTGGTAATACTCTGTTACTATGAGTATGCTAGTGAGGCTTGTCGTCAAGATCATATTTTACAAACTTTTAATTAATTTTACATGTCCCGATGTTAGTTTTGTCGTGCATAGGTCCCCGTAGTAGTAACGCTCGAAGATGGCACTATACGGTCGAAGATGATGCACGCTGACCTAGAAAGTACTTATTCACTCTAACCTTGAAATGTTCTTGGTTGTATCTCTTAGGTAACAAGGAGTCTGACAACTTATTCCACTCTTAAACTACACATATGTTTTTCACGAAATCTTTTGCAAATATAATTGGATTTCATTCCCGGTTAATGATTGAGCTACATTTTTGAAAGACTTGAGTAAATTGCATGGCAATGCAATATAATGATAACATAGTGCTGATCTGATGAAAGAGCCCAAAAGAACTATGAAATAACGCAATTTTACAAAAAATACATGCCTCATAGCACTTTTCAATAATCTAAGAATCTACCTGAAATAACGCAGACTTTAGTCAACCTTTGGAGACTAGAAATTTATTCAAATAAACGTTTTTCATTTATCATTTTCATATTTTTTGTGATAAATTTGGTATTGATATATTAGAAATACATTAAACATTATTTTTAAGACTATAGAAATTTATATCAAATAAACGTTTTTTCATTTATCCATCTATGAGAATCGGCCAACATCTATTTTCATTAAATGTTGGGGTATATTTTTTTAATTTTTAGGCAAAATGATTAATTTCTATGTTTTATGATACAACATACAAAAATACATACAATCCTCAATTTTCACCCTTCTACGATCAACCCTTATTTTATTAGGAAATTATTTATATGGCAAAACAACGTTTGCCGGGTCAGCTAGTACTATATATACTCGTAATATGACGCCACTATCAATACGAGCGGAGCATGAATGGAAAATGCAACAAAAACGGTTACCAAATTTATTCTAAATCGAAGTTGGTACAACCAATGTTCGATTGTTGGTTCAGCTAGTTCACAACATTAAAATCGAGTTTACCGATTGTTGGTTCAGCTAGTTTAATCCTTCATTATTCTAAATCGGAGTTGGTACGACCAATGCTCGATTGTTGGTTCAGCTAGTACAACATTATTCTAAATCGGAGTTGGTACGACCAATGCTCGATTGTTGGTTCAGCTAGTTCACAATAATCCTTCATACATTATTCTAAATCGGAGTTGGTACGACCAATGCTCGATTGTTGGTTCAGCTAGTTCACAATAATCCTTCATACACCTACCTCGATAGTTTTAAGCTATTGCATAGCTTTTATCGCGGGCCTGGGGACCGAATTTTAGTGATCGTGCATCTCTTTCTTATGTTCACAAGAAAGAGGGATGGAAGACCGTAACGCCACCGCCGTCCTCCCCACTCGGTCATTCGACTTTGAATCTTATTTGTATTAGCTTTACAGACTAAATGCTCTTAGCAGTGTTGCCAACTTAACGGATTTCCCGTGATATTTTTTAGGGTAAACAAATGTCACTCTTCAAAATAAAAGCAATACCGAAAAATTGTTAATATCCTATTGCTTATGTTGATAAAAATGCATGCAACATGCAATAGCTTTACCGCGGCAGTCTCCGAGTGCCACACTTTTTTTTCATATAAGCCAGACTTGACAACCTTAGTTCGACTGCCACCCAATCTTTACAGCTCAACTGTGAAAAGTAGATGGTTATAATTTATTGATAACGGCAGGTTATAAGCCGGAAGAAAAACATTATTACATCACTCACACACATCATTGTGAAAAATAATAAAAAATAACCCAAGTAATTTATAAACCAAGTAATTTAAGTTACTACAACAATAGCTTTTTTTCGAAATTAAAAGTTTGGACTCTTCATTAGATCATCCCATTAAATAAATAAATTAACATCTTCAGTCCAGTTTTAAAAAAGAAAGACAAATAAGAATAGTAGGTACACCAAAATTAACACTGTTACCGTTTGCACAAATACCTACTAACAGCCACTTTGTTTATCTAATACCTAACCCTTAACTATAGAACCCTATTTTGTACAAATTTTAATAAGGTACAAAATATAAGGCTGCAAACGCCGATAATTGAAAACTTAATTGGCGGCTCGCAAATTTGTAGAGGAAATTAGTTTACTGGTTTAAAAACTGAATTATCTTGGTTGTTATCATACATAGGTACTTATTTTTCATCGTTGAAAAAGTTATGCTACTAACATGTCGGGACAATACAATTCATTGTCATACAGTTTTATAAATAAAGTCTCTATGCCAAACTTATATCGATCAATTTAGTTTTTTAAACAATTACTTCATTTTAGATGTAATTTCCTAGAGAAACCCTAATCAGAGACCACTCCATAGCTTGCTGAGAGACTTAGAACTTACAGACCACTTTCTCTGTTCCACAATTCAGCATCGCACTAATTGAATACTTTTGTCTTTAGATCGGTGACGAGGAGACTCGACGAAATTTCCAAGACTTATAAAGTTATCAACCTAATGAAATATCAACGTAGTATGTTAGTAAATGAACGACGGTTAAATTGTTAGGATTTTGAATTCCAATAAAATTGTGGATAAAAGTTAAGAGTGGGGAGTGAAGGGTAAATAAATATTTTGATGTAATGTATGTTCATATTCACCAAATAGAAAATTACGAACTTTCATGAAAATCGGTGGAGCCACTCATATAGGTATTTACATTTCCATCTAGACACGAAATTTTTATATGCCTACAAACAGCGCTCCAAGGCTACACTCGTGTAGTTTCCGTTATTTTTCCACGATAATTCAACCCGATTCGTTCAGGCATTTAATTTAGTGTTATAAACATTTGAACTTTCGTATTGTAGTGGTAGGTCTCTTGGCAGAATCCGCCTGGGACAGTACCACACCTTTGCCAGTTATTCTACCACCAAACAGTAATGTGCAAACATTACTGTGTTCTGGTTTGAAGAGCAATGTTTCCAGAGAAATTACAGGGATAAAACATCTTAGATCGCTGGGTGACGAGCGCAGTGCAGTGCTAGGTTTAATGTTTAATTATTTGGACTCTTCATGTTCCAATAGCTGCGTGTCGCTGTGCTATTATGTGGCAGTCATGTTGCTTACCATCAGGCTTATGACCTGCTTGTCTCGTCACTCCTTACTTAAAAAATAACATTACATAGGAAGTAAAATTCGAAGGATTTTATTATAATTGGGGCAAATGTATTAATTTATTTTTGTTGCGTGTAGTAGGTACACATCTTACTGTAAATTGCTCTTTCCGTTCACTATATTTTAGTATACATAATTTTATCCCTATCTCACAAGGAGGGAGTCAAGGGCATAAATCCACCACGCAGGCCCAGTGCAGCTTGGTGGATGGCACGTTTTGAAAGAGAAAACCTTGAAAGATTCAATGTATATATCGGTTTCCTCACATGTTGGTTTTTCTTCACCGTATTAAGTTTATCGGCATTACGCACATGACTTCGAAAAGACAGTGTGGCGCGTGGGATTATAACTTAGTTCTCCCGACTAGACCAGACGTATTTTCCATTTAAACACCGCTTAGATTCAATTCATTTTTTTACAGAATGATGGCTGAAGCTGCAACCTTGAGCAAAATCTTGTGATAAGCCAGCCATCCTCATAATAATTAATCTTCACCAGTTTTATTTTAATTATTCTAATTAAAGTTCTCGGGCTATTTAGATCCCCCTTGTGATTCTTTTTTTATTCTCTATAAAATGTACTTAAAGTAAATACTTCTGTTTTTAATCAACTGTACTAGAGATTCGAGAAACGTAATTAAATTCCTGCAACGGCTGTAAGTCTAGATTCTTCGCGATACTAACAACAGATTTCGTGGAGCTATCTGTTTGCTGGGAAAGCAATCTGTACTAGACGTAAAATCCACACCTCATGGCCGGAAAATTGGTATTCGAAAGTACCTATATCTATTTGAATAAATATAATTAAATAAGTATCCATTTCAAAAATACTTATACAAAAACAAAATGAAAACTTAAATGTTATGACATTCAATAGGTAAGATAAACCGTGGGGCGTAGCTAGGTGTGTGACAAATTTCGGCTTTACGTAACTCCTATTACTGGGTTCCGAACCAAATGTTATTAAATACACCTCCAATATTTAATCAGGGTCTATAGAAAAACTCGTTTGCCGGACTCTTTGTGGTGTAAAATACTGTTTTTTCTCGTTATTTCCGCATCTGAAAGTTCAAACAAACCTTTGGAACAAATTTCAGTTTATTTGCTTTTAAATATTATACAAAATGGAAATTTAGACGACCATGTTTCACAAGGTACTGCGCAAAGGGTGTTAATCCAAAAGAAGCCGTGAAATAAATTGGATATTATAAAATTTTGTAAATGTATTTTAGAAGCCTAAAGTTACGAAAAAATTAGTTGTTTTATCGAAGAGTGCAATAAAATGTTTTTAATGTGGGAGATATGAGTGACAGATTTCCCCAATTCTGGGATTCGGCCTTCTCTCACAAGTACGGAGTCACAACCACAATCCATCACGCTAGCCAAGTGCGGGTTGGTAAATGACCCGTACCCTCGAAAGATGTTCTTCTTGGAACACGCACATTTTCTTTTAACCATGATAGTGACGACAACCTTGTACACCATTCTGAAGTTCTGGACTTGAAAAATTCTCAAAGATACAGGTAGTATTCGAACCTACGTCTCCACGATGGTGATGATGGGCGATCTGCTCACTGAAGGGTAGAAAGCTATATGTTAAACCATTAACACTGAAACCTGCTTTAATTTATCTAACAAAAATGAAACATTAACACCCATTTTGTGGTGGCCATCTTGGATTTGTATTTTTTTTAATGTATAGTATTCTACTAATTAAACTCTTTCATTTGATACCCATATTGAGGTAGGTTGTGAAGATTTTGTCCGCCATTTTGTGACGGCGGCCATCTTGAATCAGTAGTGCAATGGACAAACTTATAAAACTAAAAAGTTTTGCTTTAATCAGACATTCTAAAAACGCCTAATGGTTATTAATAACACCAAATTCTGGTTACACTATTTTAAAAAGTTTTTTAATCAGACATTCTACAGCCTGCCCATCTCCTAACTCACCTCAGGGGTACTTGATCATCTAAGACACCATTCCGATGACGAACCAATCAGCAGAGAGCAGTCAAGTGAGGATGTCCTTAGTCTCCTGCAATGCTCGCCTTGTTGCCGACCTACATTCGGCTTCAGAGTACAGGGGAGAATAAATATTGCATATATTGCAGCAACTTCTCGATTGCGCTGGAACAGCCTGCGCAGAGCAACTTTCAGCCGCATTGCCATAGGCTTAGAAGCTAAAATCTAAGCATCCCCACTTCAGGCCCTAAGATCCACTCCTCAGGCGGACCTCTGAAAAGACTTAGGGCTAGTACATGATCTGATATTAACGTCAACCAGGTAACGTTCCCAAGTCTTTCCAGTCCTTCCCTAAAGCTTTTTCACGGACTGCTTGAAGAGCGAGGAGCGCATTTAGAAGTTCCTACCATGATAGGGCTAGTATGCAGTCAACAAGATCATTCCAATGACAGTTGTTGACCGCTTTGTAGGGTGCGTTACAAGGAGGTCTCCAATCAGGCTTCACATTCCTGTGGAACCTTATAAAATTACAAATTACGTACTTACATTTTTGTATAAACGTTATCAAAACAAAGATACAGACAGCTTTGTGATGATGTGTACCTACCGTACATTTTATTTGTTTATTACATTTTACAAATGAATATTAAGCAACAGACCTGATTTTACCTAATGAACGGAAAATTTAGCTTACATTTTTAATTAGTCTTAATAATGCGCATTTATTTTGTGACCTCATTCATGTCTTCGTCAGTTATGGATCGTTTTTTATTTCAATACGACATATCTTTAATTGCATAACTTATTAAACGAGTATAATATTATCATTCCAACCTATATGCCCTATGAATGACACAACAAAGGCATCTCAATGAAAGAAATTGTACAGGTGGATACGCATAGATAGGCAACTCAGTAAATATTCCCACGGCTGGGATTCGATAATATCTACCATAAGGACAAAGCCAAATCCATAATGTACAATAATGACCCAGTGTGTTGATATATGACGCATGCCCTTGAAAGATACGCCGGTATCCTCACGATGATTCCCTTTACCGTTGTAGGCAGTGGTGATCAAACAACAACCTGCACTTGGATAAATATTTGGAGGTGTAGGCACACCTCACGATTGTGAATTCATAATGCGTAATGCTGCTAACTTACAACGGTGAAGGAAAACATTGCGAGGAAACCGACATGTACCTAATCTATCGAGCTTATGTATCATCCACCAACCCGCACTGGGCCAACGTTTTGGATATGGTCTGGGCTCTTTTCTAGCGAAAAGGCCCGGAACCTCTGCAGTGCGAACATTTAGTAGGCTGCTTATGCTGATTCTGAATTTAGACATTTTCTCCTTAGGTTCTCACAGCTACTACACTCGCCAAATGTTGCTTTATCATCATCATCATCGTCATCATCATCATCATCATCTAAAGCCTGCAGACGTCCATGACTTCAAATTCGTTCAAGTTTCGTTACTTTTGTATGCATCTGTTGATTTCACGCAATTGGGTTTCGTACAGATTTTTTGAAATTCTGTGTACACTTCTATGGACACAATGATCGGGATCTTAGTTCATAGGTGTCGGCGTAGTAGTCGTAGTAGATGAGACGTTCACGCTTGGAGTAGACGGAGATGAATTAAACTGGAACATCACTAGCTCGTACGTCACAATAGTGCCGGCCACCTGAAAAAAAAAATCAGCATGAACATCACAGTTGATCGATTTCATCGAGTTGATCAATATGATCGATTTAATTAATTGAGAATAAACGTTAGTAGCTACAAGAGTACTATTGACTAATGTAATTTAACAATTTACATTAACCAAACTTTAGCTTTGGATAAGCTATCAAATCATCTTAGGGGCATGCAAGCTCCATCTATCAAAACATTTGAGTGTGTAGTTAAAAATATATAAGTATTATATCACCTATCTGGCACCATTTTGGCTCCCATAGTAAAAGCTTTGCTTAGTTTGGTTTGAATTAATCGCTCGACCAACATTTAAAATTTGTGTTTAGGTTCTTCAAAAACAAAGATGTCTGTGTTGTCTGTCTGTGACATCGTAGCTCTCACATGGATGGACCGATTTCCAACATTTTAGCTATTTTTTGGTTAGTATGGATTTAAAATGGTCGTCTTTACAAAATGGCGTCTAAAACATATTTTTCACAACCAATATGCGTATCAAAAAATCTTGACTGGTATAACACTTTAGGTTACACTATAATAAATTTCGAATCCAAGGTGGTCGCAACCACGAAAATTCGATTTATTCACAACTCCCTCAATATTGATATTAAATAAAATGTCTTGAGTAGTAGGTAATACTATTACAAATTTCAAATCCAAAGTAGTCAGGGTTAAACCAAATTGATTAATTTTGTTCTTGTTATTGTTTTTCAGCTCCTGTGTAACCCCTTTTAGTTTTCGTGTGCATAATAATAAGAACAAAATTAAAAATTTTGATTAACCCCGACTTCTATAGATTTGTTATCTGTACAACATTCTACTAGTCAAGCCCTTTCATTTGATACCCATATTAAGGGAATTGTGAAAAAGGAAATGTAATTCGCCATTTTGTGGTAGCGGCCATCTTGGATTTGAAATTTGTCATAGTGCAAAGTATTCTACTAATCAAGCCCTTTCATTTGATACCCATATTGAGGTAGTAGTGAAAAATATTATATAATTCGCCATTTTGTGGTGGCGGCCATCTTGGATTTGAAATTTGTTATAGCGTTTGATACTCTACTAGTCAAGCCCTTTCATTTGATACCCATATTGAGGTAGGTTGTGAAGAAATATTTTGTCCGCCATTTTGTGAGGCGGCCATTTTGAATCGTCCGCACGGATATTAACTTTCAAATAAAAAAAACCGCATCGAAATCGGCCCATCCGTTTGAGCTCTATGGTGCCACAGACAGACACACACACAGACAGACAGACAGACAGACATACAGACAGACAGACAGACCGACAGACAGACATCGACGTCAAACTTATAACACCCCTTTTTTTTGTCGGGGGTTAAAAAGCATCTATCTGTAATTAGTGATTTCTAAAAAAATGTTATGTGCTTATTCCAATCATATTCTTTGATAGTTACCGTTAAAAGCAAACTTCTGGTTACGCTGAAGAACTGAAGACCACTTAATGCAACCTTTTCTCCGTTCACTTGGTCCAGAAATCTTTGAACCTAGAATCGATAGTAGATTTAGGTCACAAGGGTCTATTGATAATCACTTGTTTATCTTTGGGTATGGAGATGGAAATTTGAACAACTAGTTCAGTAGTCCGCTGTCTTATTTAGACGTTACAATCCTTTTAAAGACAAACATTTGTCGAACTAATTAGGATAAATAATGCTTTTATTAACAAAACTAAAATACAATGCGAACTATAATACGCTACATACCTAACTACTTCCACTAAGCATATCTCACTTATTCATAGACCAATGAGGGTCTAAAGTAAGAATATAATAGTTTTCTAATAGCATCTGTTACACGTCATTGAAAATGATGTTCTTAGTTAGTCCAAGATCCATGGTTTCCACTTTATTACACATTTTCGGCAAACTATCAAGGAAAATCTCATCAAATCATTTTGATCAGACACCCAACCAATTAAAATATAAATTTAATTATAAAATTTTACTATAATACAATAGTTTGTTAATAAAAATATTTGAAAAATATAATATAAACTAGTTAAAAAGACTAACTAAAAAGCCGGGGCCAAACAAACGAGAAATGTCATTAAATATCGCGATAATGGACGTTAACCGTAGGGAAAAACGTCCATTATCGCGATAATTAATGCCATTTCTCGTTAGTGTGGCCCCAGCATGACAGGTTAGGCGAAAACTTGTAAGAAATCAACTGTTACTTCTATGCAGTAGGCTGGTGAAGGCACGTCGTATAGCACAGGCGCTGGTACTTCAGAGGCCGTGTTGACTTGTGACGCTATCAGAGACACGGCCACAGACCTCGTGATGAGGTACACGAGGGAGAACAAGAAATATGCCGCCGCTTCGTATCCGTGTAGCAGTGTCGTCCTAAAAGACAAGAAACATGGAAAAAGTGTAATTGTTTCAAAGTCAAAGTTATTTATTCATAAACGCACAATTTACACGTCAATTAACAAAATGAAGTAAATAACAAAATAAAACAAAAGAAAGAGCATACAAATTGTTTACATTTTCAAAGATTGAATTGAACATTTCATTGTAGTATAATTCGTGTTCAGAAAACGGTCAAGCCACACAAAAGCTAACTTAAATACTAAACTCGTTGAGGTCGTTTGACTTGACGCATAAATAACGTTTCAAGTACTAGTTTCACAAACCGTCTAGTCCACCTAATCGTTTTACCAAGAACCTGCAGACTTATGCAGTTTCCTTCCCCCAAAAGTATATATATATATATATATATATATCGATGAACAAGGAAAAATGCTGGCAAAATTCATTGATTAAGTTCCAAATTCAGCCGTTCTTTCGTGATAATCAGACAACACACATCGCAACATCCAGATTTTGACATAAATTTAGAGTGTAATGATAATAGAAAATACGTCAGTCAATTAGATAATAAATAAATATTGGTGGACAATTCACACACAACACCATTTGACCATAAACTAAGCAAAGCTTGTACTATAGCGGCCAAATAGCTGATATAATAATACTTATATACCTCTTGTTGTCAATTCATACTTATTATATGTATAAGTAAATATAAAAACATCCAGACACGGTACAAATATTTGAATTAAATATTAAAATATTTGTACTTTTACTTTGCCGAACTTTTATCTAGCCGACGCTTGATGGCGGTGTACTATCTTAAATGTCACGTAAGCAACGTACATCTACGTTACAGAATGAGTAAATGTATGAATTTATTCTAGTAGAAAAGGGAAGGATCAATCATCAATCTTTATTTTTCAATAGGTGTTCAGTTTAGTTAATTTCAGTCAACTGAACAGTTTTATGTAAAAGTTACTTAAATATTTTTTGAGTGACCATTTTTATCTGATATTCTGGAATTCATCAATAAACCAGTTTCGTTGATCTAATAAAAATAGTTCGGAATAAATAATGTAAACGGTATTTTTTATAACCCGACCCCCGACCAAAACTAGTGCCTGTCTTTGTTTGTGTCTGTCTGTGTGGCACCGTAGTTCTCAAACAAATGGACCGATATCGCTGCAGTTTCTTTTATTTGAAACCCAGTTTGCTTACTGTAATTTTTAGTTCTGCCTAGTTAATATGGATTCAAAATGGCTGCCTCCAGAAAGCGGCGGTTAAATTATTTTTTGTCAACCTCCATGAATATGGGTATCAAATGAAAGGGCTTGACTAATAGAATACTATTATATACTACAATAAATTTCAAACCCAAGGTGACCGCTACCACACAAAAATCGAATTAAATTTTGTTTTCACGACTCTTTAATATGGGTATCGAATGAAAGGGTTTGTATTGTAAAATACTACACCTAACAAATTTCAAATCTTAGGTAGTAGGGCTGTAAATCATTTTTTAATGTTGATCTTGTATAATAAGCATATAAGCAAAATGTAATACTAAGAACGCCCCGCAATTTTACCTGTATAGTTCCCGAAACCCGTTATTCCACTGGGATAAAAAGTAGCCTATGTGTTCTTCCACAGCTATATATTATGGCTAGCTGTGCTCCAAATTTCAAGTCAATCCATAGATATTTTACGACGTGGCTGAGCAACGAACGTCATAACATTGACATTTTTATATGAACTTTATAACAATAGGAAGATAATTAATGATATATTTGAGGTTCCAAAACAGTCGTTGTCTGAAGCGTTATTTATACGAAATATACAGAAAGTACCTACCTATATGTACAATATGGCAGATCGCCAGGTATATACACAATGATGAACGTTACTCCATACAGAACGAAGCTTAAAACTTTATCCACAATATTTGCCTTCGCCAAAATTTGGCCCGGACAGACTCAGAAGTGCATGCGGATTCGAAACTACGTCCTCACAATTGTGAAATGCGAAATCAGGGTTTGTATGCAATGGACCACCATTTGAACAAAACGTCATAAATGAAACGTGATAATGTCGTCTATGACAGATGACAGTTATATGTTATGTTATATTTATCTTAACCAGTTGCATTATTTAGAAAACATCTTTTGACATCTTAATTCTTTTGTCATCGGCCAACTTGGCCAGCGTAGTAAATAAAGAAAGACCTTTTTTGTGTGAAGGAAATGGTTGAACGCTACATCCCTTATGCAGGAATACGGAGGTTGTATCGGACTCAATACCATTACAAGTGTACCTAAAGGTAGGGGCACCTACCGACTAAATAAATAAATAAATATTGGGGGACAATTCACACACAACACCATCTGACCCCAAACTAAGCAAAGCTTGTGGTATGGCGGGCAGATAGCTGATATAATACATATATAGTTTTAAATACATACTTATTATAAATATAAATACCCAGACACAGTGCAAACATTTGAATTCATTACACAAATATTTGCACTGGGTGGGATTCGAACCCACGACCCTCGGCTTCGCAGGCAGAGTTACTACCCACTAAGCTACGAGGCCAGTCAAAAATAAACTCTAACTCTTGTTCTGGCTTGCCATAGGGCCAGAGTCGCGGGGTCACTGTCGCACTCGCCCAACCACTGACTGACCCCGGCATTTGGCTCTATTGACGCGCCGAAAACCAGTGGCATTTCGCCGTCTTCACAGGGTCTATCCCTAGATGGGTTGCCGGGTGAAGTGCGTAATGGCCTTGACTCTCGTTGACTTTCTTCTTGTGAGAAAGGAACACATACAAAACAGGAATGGAACTATCAGTATCAAGATAAGGTGCTATTTTGCTCACGATGCTAAATTTGTTTAATATAATTAAGTAATTCTTACTTTTTACTTCTACTACTGCATTCTCCGGTGCCTTTGATACCGTCCCTGTGAAATTTGAAAATTTTAAGTTACCTAAGATTTTTATATAAAGGGATATATGGTGATTGGCCTAAGATCTACTGCTTTTCGAACTTTCAGCTAGCGTAGAAAGCGCAGGTTACCGCCATGTACATTACTATAGAAACGTTACTGTATTATTGTTTGAAGGGATTTTTTTAAGATAACTCACAGATCAAAAATATAAATCATTTAATATCCCCAGATGACGAGCGTGCTTCAAGATTCTGATTTGACATCTTAAGGTTTAAATAACAGCATAACACTGTTTATATGGGTCCAGACAAACTTGTCGAAATAAAACTTCCAAACGACTTTCACAGTCAATATTACAAACAAGATTGGTAAAGACTTGAGCGCGATTGACAATAGAGTGACTTTAAGTTTAGAATGCACTGAAGGTGCAAAAAAAATAATTCTAGCTTTAAGAATAACGTCCCATCGCTACATTTTACAAATAAGTTGGTCGTAGGTACTGTGTATTAACAACTAGATGTCCGCCCCGGCTTCGCCCGTGGTAGATTATATAACACTCATCAGGATCCCGTGAAAGAATGACTTTTTTTTTTTTTTTTTTATTATTATTCGTAAATTACAATAAATTGGAACAAGCAATCAGCACTAATAAACCTCGCAGAGGTTTGTGTTAGTGCTAACATTCTCGAAAATTAATAAATACAATTACATAAAATACAAAATTATAACTTAAAGACAATAAATACCATAATAAAAAATATCAATACCTGGGGGTATTGTTATATTCAGAAAAAAAAAACGATGGCACGAAAACTCACCTACCACTAATGACTTTCGTCGCAGGTATAAAAACCTGTTTCGACGATGTTAACGCAGAAAGCTTATACAGGTTGTTCCGATAAATTATTAATATAATGTCCCTTTAATACTTTTTTAAAATTGAGTATCGTTATTTTATCACGAGTTTCACTCGGTAGATTGTTGATCAGGCGCGGAATCAAGTACTGTGACGTGCGTTTACCATAAAAATTGTTATGTGTAGGTACCAATAATTTGTTACTTGATATACTTCTTGTAATAATAGAATGCTTAATTTTATTTTTAATTTCGATTCTAAAATATTGTTCACACAACAAATGAAGGTCAATTTTATTTTGTATTGGCAACACTCCACAGTATCTAAATAATTGGGCCGGGTTATTTTTGTATTTTTCTTTTATTCTTTTAGGTGTAATTAGTTTCAAAATTCTATACTGTAGGTTATATATTTGATTCAGATATGTTTTAAATGTTCTGCCATAACTGCTCAATCCGTATGATACTACGCTTTCTACCAATGCCTTGTACATGGTTAGAAGCACTTGAAATGGGACACGGGACCTGATGATGTAGAAGTTAGCCAGTATAGCACGCAACTTATTACACACCTTTGCAATGTGCCTACTCCAGTCAAACCTACTGTCAATGACCAGACCCAGGTACGTTTGTTCAGGTACATGCGTTATCGGCCGACATTCTTTACAGCGGGGTTGTGTTGTCACTTTTGCAGGTTTATGTAGGCATTTATGACAATGACTGAAATCGGTTCATTCATTGCTGAGAATATTGCTTTCAAACAAAACTCCTCTTCAGCTATCTGCTACGCCATCTGTCGGAAATTGGTTGTACCAACTCAGATTTAGATTAGCAAAGGGAGGTGTTTAATATGTGAGCAAAGGTGAGGTATGTAATCTATGGCAAAGGTTTATATTCAATGACGCACTCTTAGACACATGCTGTCATGTGTCATGTCAAAGCACGAAACGTACGAAAACTCTCAAAAAGTAATATTTTTCCCCCGATTTTGTAACATTCTTGATTCATGCTCCGCTTCTATTAATAGTAGCGTTATGTTCTATAGCCTAAAGCCTTCCTCGATAAATGGACTATCCAATAGAAAAAAAAATCTTTCAATTCGGACCAGTACTTCCCGAGATCCTAGCGTTCAAACAAACAAACAAACAGACAAACAAACTCTTCAGCTTTATAATATTCAGTTACAAATAGATTCCACACTAGAGTAGAATAATTGTTTTAATCTATAAAGTATGTGCAGGCAAATCCGAGCAGGGTACAATTTAAATAGTTTAACATTTTCAGACTATACGTTTGTAGATGACAAAAATGTTTTTGTTCATTGTAAAATTGTAATAAATAATGTAACAAAAACATTTCTCTGTGATCGCTTTTAACTCGGCAATTTCTGCATGAAAGAACAAAAGTAATTGGCAGTTATAGGTACTACACAAGGGAAAATTTAAAATTCAGAGGAATAGTATTGAACAGAACTGTTTGCTAATTACGTCACTTTTATAGCTGCATGTTGGTGACGCGAACTCACAGGACTTCACAAATCAAAAAAGTGTCATACGTTTAGTAAGATTTTTATCCGGCTCAAGTAAGCGGTTGTAAATTACAGAATATGAAAACTAAAGTGGTTGTTACACATTATTTATATGTATTTTATTTTATATGTATACATTATTATATGTATTTCAATTCGGACCAGTACTTCCCGAGATCCTAGCGTTCAAACAAACAAACAAATAAACTCACTCTTCAGCTTTATAATATAAGTATAGATGACAGGAGAATTTTTACTACTTACTCCAGAGTATTGAAAAGCTGAAGACAAATGAAGAACAGGTTATTTGCAAAGGATATGAATACGATGCCGCTAATGACGCTGTCAACTTTCCTCACTAGTTGTGTCGCCCGGCCGTACTCTTCTCGAACGCTCCTCCAAAATACTTCAGGGAAATACTGTGAATTTAAGTGAAGAAATAATTATTTTTTTAATAAAAAACTGCACCGACATAACACCCAGACGAATTCATCAAGTACATATTTTATTTATCGGGAACTGAGTTTGAAACAATTGGGGTTTTAATACATTCTATCAAGTTAATAGAGAATATAATGGCACCTGATTTTCATGACATAGTAAAACTTGTTTGTTAAATACTAACGCTCCGCCCTGACTTCATCCGTGGTACATATATTATTATAGCTGCTGGTTGCCTGGAAGAGATTGCTGTAAGCAATAAGGCCGCCATTTTTAGGGTATTTATTGTTCATTTGCGAAACCCTGACATTGTATATAATAGTAGTTTTATAAACCTAATCACTATTTGAATTATCGTCATTAGCACTTGACTACTTAGAGAGCTGTAACTTAAACAACCCGACACGTACGTGGAAACTTCCGGAAATTTCCAGCAAGCACCGGAAAGTTCCGGTTCAATCCGGAAAGCTGAGAGAATTTGTTCTGTAAAATACGATTCCACATCAATGAGTTGCACAGCTTAGTGTGAAGCGAATCGTAAAGTTGATACGCGTCTGGGGAATACGTCTGTGATTGAAGTGGAATTTTCTCGAAATTACGAAGAGAAAGCTTTTTAAAATGTTTCAAGTATTGAACTTGAATGAGCTGTCTCTGTTTTTTTTTACTTTTTAAATCGTTTTTCAATCAGACATTTTGTAAACGCATTTTTTACGGATTAATTTCCACCTAAAACCTTACTAGCTCCACCTGCGAAGTATTCTGTAGATTTTAAATAAATACACGGGTAACTCACGATTGAAGCCTGGCCTGGTGGCTTATAATGTGTAACAACCACTTTAGTTTTCAAATTCTGTAATTTACAACCGCTTACTTGAGCCGGATAAAAATCTTACTAAATGTATGACACTTTTTTGATTTGTGAAGTCCTGTGAGTTCGCGTCACCAACATGTAGCTATAAAAGTGACGTAATTAGCAAACAGTTCTGTTCAATACTATTCCTCTGAATTTTAAATTTCCCCTTGTGTAGTACCTATAAATGCCAATTACTTATGTTCTTTCGTGCAGAAATTGCCGAGTTAAAAGCGATCACAGAGAAATGTTTTTGTTACATTAATGATTACAATTTTACAATGAACAAAAACATTTTTGTCCTCTACAAACGTATAGTCTGAAAATGTTAAACTGTTTAAATTGTACCCAGCACGGATTTGCCTGCACATACTTTATAGATTAAAACATAATTATTCTATTCTACTCTAGTGTGGAATCTATATTAATATTTTAAAGCTGAAGAGTTTGTTTGTTTGTCTGTTTGTTTGTATGTTTGTTTGAACGCTAGGATCTCGGGAAGTACCGGTCCGAATTGAAAGATTCTTTTTCTATTAGATAGTCCATTTATCGAGAAAGGCTATAGGCTATAGAACATAACGCTACTATCAATGGAAGCGGAGCATGAGTCAAGAATGTAACAAAAACGGGAAAAAATATTCCTTTTTGAGAGTTTTCGTAGCGTGCTTTGACATGACAGCATGTGTTTAAGATTGCTTCAACTTCAACTTTTTCTTTTGGCTTCCATTCGGTAATGTCACCGTAATTTTGACAATGTCCAAGATTGCGTCATTGAGTAGAAACCTTTGCTAATTAAATTTGTTTCTAATTTTGAGTTGGTACGACCATTTTCTGGCAGGTAGCGTAGCAGGTTGCTGAAGAGGTTTTTGTTTGAAAACGATATTATCAGGAACGACTGAACCGATTTCAGTCATTCTTTTACCGTTGACTATGTACGGGAGGGATCCCGACGAGTGCTACAAAATGTACCACGGGCGAAGCCGGAGCGGACATCTAGTAAACTATAATATTGAAACCTTAGGTTTACCTTGCCCTGGGCTACAAGAAGTTTCTTATTAACTTGGTCCAGTCGCGAAGTGAGGTAGTAACTCATACAAATCACGAACAAATCAGAGAAGTTCCAAATAAACGTCGATTGAAAGTGAAGAAACTGAAAAACAATACGGATAGACGTTAATTTACAATCATTCTGAACATATTTTTTTTGTATTTGAATGGCCAAAATCTTCATACAAAACTAAACTACAACTATAACTATATATTATAATACACTTACACTTTTATTTTAACTAACTGCGGCCCGCGGTAATTCACGGCGTAGTTAAACTATTGAAGGACATATTTAGTAATAAGCAGTAGCTTAAATTACTCCTCATAGTATTTATCTCCTTTATAATATTTCCACCAATTTATTATTCAAATCTATTATTCTGAAAGTGTCTTATTTAAAGCTGCGAGCAAAATTTAGGGCCACTTACAATTTAAACGTTTGTCAGCCATTTTCCGGCCTTTTTGTTGATTAAAGCATATTTGATCCAAAGCCGTGTTTGCTATTACAGTTGTTACGAAACATTTAAAAGTTACAAATGAACAAATTTATTATGGACACAACATTTTGACTATCCAGAAAAAAGGTAATAAAGGTAAATTGTATTTTTTTCGCATTTTTATTTTTATTATTTATTGTCTTTTATTTGTGACTCTGTCGTGTTTAAACATAGAGGTTAATTACCTACAACCATTTGAATAGGTATAGGGTATAGTTGTTGAATATAGTAGAATATATATAGTAGAATATTTTTTATTTCTTCCGTATAAAGTAAAAAAAAGCAAAAAATATGGTTTATTCCTAACCTGACCCGAAAACCTGACCCGCTACCGGGTAAGGTTAGGAACAGCAAAAAAATATTAATTTTCATTCCCAAGCTAACCCTCTTCCTAACCTGACCCGAAATGATGTTCCTAACCTGACCCGATTACTAAAAAAAAAAGTCCTAACTCCAGGAACTAAAGGACTAATAACGTACTAGGTAGGGTTTTAGATTCGAGGCTAACTTAGGAACATTATTTCCGGCTCAGGTTTAGAAGAGGGTTACGTTCGTTAATGAAAAAAATGAATCACTTTTGCTGTTTGTTCCTAACCTAACCCGGTAGCGGGTCAGGTTCGCAATAAACCACATCATGGTTTTCGGGTCAGGTTAGGAAGAGGGTTAGGTTGGGAATGAAAATTAATATTTTTTTGCTGTTCCTAACCTAACCCGGTAGCGGGTCAGGTTTTCAGGTCAGGTTAGGAATAAACCAAAATATTGCTTCGTGTACCGAATCTTTAGTACCTACTTAACCTACAATAAAGAACAGCTGGTATAATGTATTGGAACGCAATATTGGGTATAAGACTTCTGAAAAGATAAAGCTGAACTTAAATATCAGTATGTGTATAGTCCAAAGTCTACACTTAAACCTTAATACAATTTAAGTGTCTGTATTAAATTTTCATCAAACAGGTTTTCACTATTAATGCATATGACAGTATAAAGAGTAGTTAACGAGTGGGATTTGTTAAAAGACTAGTGGCCCGTTCCGGCTTCGCTCAGATATTGTCATATAAAGGTTATTAATCGAAATAAAAACTATCATATCTTTTAAGTTAGATCAAACTGCACACAGTGTGCCAATTTAACGAAAATCTGTTCGGTAGTTTAGGAGTCTATCGCGGATACACATTGTGGCGCGTTATTTATATATATTAAGATACCTCAATTAAACCGATTATAGACTCAAAAATTTCAACAGATATTATGTTCAAATAATACTACCTCTACATTTCATGCCAGGTAGGCCCATACACATAAATATCACATTATTTTTAAAACCACTTTTGTCTCGTTTGGAACCGGCTTATTAGAAGAATCTACCCATAATTTAAGAATATTTTGTAAATTACTTCATTTAAATATTTACCTGAGTTAATCCCCCCAAAAGAGGGGAGTATGGCAAAGTGCCGAAAACCCAAGGGTAGAAGTGCATTACAAAACCTTCGTAGGTACTCTTCGTTGGATAACAGATCTCAGCACCAGCAAAAGCTGACATCAGCGAAAGTATATGTTCCACTGAAAATTAAAGCAAAATAGTACCTTAAAAATACAAATTATATGAAACAGTTTTAGGATATTTATTACTTACCTACTACCGATTTCTGAAAAACGGACTACTTATTAATGAGTTTCGTATAAATAACTTACAAAGCTCTCATGATCACTTTGTAGATATCCATAGACGATGATTATCACTTACCTACCTACATATTACGTAGACCGCATCGTCGCTTAACATCAGGTGAGATGGCGGTCAAGTGTAAGCCTATAAAAGTTTAAAAAAACCTACTATCAAATACTTCTAGCTTGTTTGTCTACGGTATTACATATTTTTATTTTATTAACACCCGACCAAAAAAAGGGGTGTTATAAGTTTGACGTCGATGTCTGTCTGTCTGTCTCTGTGTGTGTGTGTGTGTGTCTGTCTGTGGCACCGTAGAGCTCAAACGGATGGGCCGACTTCAATGCGATTTTTTCATTTGAAAGTTAATATCTGTGCGGATGTTCTTAGCTATGTTTGGTTACTATCGATTCAAGATGGCCGCCTCCACAAAATGGCAGACAAAATATTTCTTCACAACCTACCACAATATGGGTATCAAATGAAAGGGCTTGACTAGTAGAATACTATACACTATAACAAATTTCAAATCCAAGATGGCCGCTACCACAAAATGGCGAATTGACTAGTAGAATGTTGTACAGATAACAAATCCAAGGTAGTCGGGGGTTAATCAAAGTTTTTTATTTTGTTCTTGTTTAAAAAGAGTGACGAGATGAGCAGGATATGTGCCTAATGGTAAACAACACGCTTCTCCAAAGCAGCTCTGTGTCACACAGCGGATTGGACAATGAAGAATCCCAAACATTACCTAGCACTGTACTACGCTTGTCACCCAGAGAATATATATTATATAAGATGGTTCATCTTCATACCTTTTAATTTCTCTGGAAACACACCCTTCGCCCTTCAACTCAGAAAGTGATGTTTCTACGTTATTGCTCGGCGGCGGAGTAACTGACGAAGATATGGCACTTTTCCAGGCGGATTCAGTAAAGAACTTAGTTTAGAAGTTTTAGAAAGTATTACAATTTTGTCAGCTATTGTACCGCCAGTAACGGTAGCAATCACTGTGGTGTTCACGGGCAAAGTTTCCAGATAATTGACAGAGTAATGAGATAGTGCGTCTTATTTTTCCGGTTAACAAGTACAGTGCAGTGCTAGCCAGTGGTTTGGACTCTTCATGTTTAAATAGCTGCTTGGCATTTGCTTATTATGGGTAAGCTTGCTGCTTACTATCAGGTATCGCTTATTTCGCCTTTATCATTTACACATTAACATTTATAACTTAGAATTTAATCATAAATCTCATCTCTATTTATAAAAATGTTATGTTGGTTTGTGTACGCTTTAAAAACTCAAAAAAGTTCTGCACCGATCGAGCTGAAATTTTACAATGATATATAATCCACATCAAGGATTGTATTTATCAAATTTTTGCATCACAATGTGCTACAGCGAAGCGTGGCAGGGTACAGCTAGTTAGAAATAAAAACATACAATTACTACGTTTTAAAACATTTTATGTAGTATTGGAACAAGAATGTGCCTAATTGTAAACAACACGCCTGCACATAGCACAGTACCACATAACTATTGGAACACGAAGAGATCAAATTACAACACAATATTATAAGGTAATCGTAGTTGAGTAGGATTTAAACTTACTCAATGCCAGAAATAGTACAATGCCACAAGTGACATTGCATTTTAGAGTCAAATTGCTGTCGTAGATTGGGTCCAGGTCCTCAGTCCTCGATATAGCATGGACTAGAGCTGGCCACTGTCTGGCTACTCGGAAGAACATTAGCATGGTAATACAAGTTGTGCAGTAGAATATGATAGGAGCTGAAATCAAATATTACAACATCGTGAAACTATATTAACAAAACTAAAATACAATGAGAACTACGCTGTGCAACATATCTAACTGCCTACACTATGCACATCTGAATTATTGATAAACCAATGAGGGTCTACAGATAAGCAAGATGTTGAAGCTCGCTACCAGTTGGAAGCGTGCCCAGAATGCTGGCGGCATTACCACGCTGAATAAACGTCAGTATATTGGTCACACGTCAAGTGGGCCTATCGCTCAAAAAAGGCTATTGAAACTATTGGTATGAAAAGCAAAGTGAACTTTAGCTTAGGTATGTTTGTGTGTTAATTGATTTGTCTGTACTAAATTAACTTCTTTATCTCATTAGACAAGGGATGAATGATAATATTAAGCTTACTTGTCCCATTAAGCGTAGTTTGCTGACGAGACGCTCGGTGTATGCACATTATTGTCATAAAGATTTGACCAATCAGAGATAGAAACGTATACACACACTTCCAGGATGTTCGTACAAATCTGTAAGCACAAAAAAATATCAAAATGTCCATAGTTTTTCCATTCACAGCCGTATTTAAAAATGTAGCGTTAATATTTCGTTATCTCACAGACATAAGATAAGCAGTGTAGTATGTGTAGTGTAGTAGTGGTAGGACTCTTGGCAGAGTCCACCTAGGGAAGTACCACACTTTTGCCAGTTATTCTACCGCCAAGCAGTGATGTGCAAACGTCACTGTGTTCTGGTTTGAAGGGCAATGTTTCCAGAGAAATTACAGGGATAGATTTAACATCTTAGGTCTCTGGGTGACGAGCGCAATGTAGTGCTAGGTAATGATTTGGACTTTTCATGTTCCAATAGCTGCGTGTCACTGTGCTGTTATGTAGCAGGCATGTTGCTTAACATCACACACATTTCCTTCTCGTCTCGTCACTCTTTATTAAAAAAACACATTTATTTATGTCAATAATTTGACTACTTTGATTTTCAAAATTCAAGTGCTAAGTTTTGCAAATCACTCAACCGTTTTCGAACAAAATATGTGGGATAGTTTCTAAAGTTTGATCTACCTTACAAAAAAGTGATCTTAAAATCGATTTACTTTTAGCAGAGCATCAACATCATATTTATGAATATTGTTAAAAAAAATCATACAGGCGAATGGAGAACCTCCTGTTTAAAATCAGTTAAAACTAGAAGAATTGATAGAAATAAAAGCTGGAAAGATAGAAAGAAAAGCGTAAAAGCAAATACTCTGTGAGTAGTTGTGAAAAAACGTTACTTGACATTGTTGGCGCTATTACTGAGCAGTCCGACTACTGGCATCAGCGAGAACAGTTGTCCAATTAAGAGCGTCGCTCTCAAAGATTTCTTGAACGTCGCTACGGACTTTGTCTTAACCTTTTTGGCGTGGACTTTGTTTTCTGGAAAAAAGAAGGATTTCTTAGATCTCGCAGAAGATAAATACCTAGGATTGTTTCTTCGGTACAGATTGTTTTACTTGATTGAAATGTAGTTGCTTTTGGTGGCTTCCAACGTTTTCCAACGTTTCCACTTTGTGTGTAGGTTTACTAAACTATATCTTGATATAATTAAAAATAGCATAATTTTGTTAACCGACTTGAAAAAAAAAAAAAAGGTTATCAATTCGACCCCTATGTTTTTTTTATGTATGTTACCTGATTTCTCGAGATTTTTTTAATCGGTACGGGTACCAATTTAAAAAAAATTTTTGAGTTCAAATGGGTATGCTTACTTAATGGTATTTGAAGTCGGTGCTAGCCAAGTCTAACAGGTAGTGGATATGTCTACCAATCACGTGCCTGCATAGTATTTTTGGCCTGACTGGCACCGACTTCTAATAGATGAGTAGAGCTCATCTATTTGAAGTCGGTGCCAGTCAGGCCAAAAATACTATGCAGTCACATACTTGTACAGTACACATACTTGTGTACTGCTGCTTTTTCAAGCTTTAGATGAAAAAAATGTTTTCGTTAAAATATTGACACGGAAGACTTTTACATTCTTTCTAGTACGTTCTAGATTTAGTAGTTTTTGACGTGTATTTTTACGTTACCTATGAACCTCTCAACCCACAAAGAAAAAGCTCAAACACAGAAAAAAACAGTAATAACCAACAGCCTTTCCTATCACTGAAAATAATCTGTTTCAAGTAAGCTATAGAAAACAGAATTGTATTTTAACATAATTTTTCTAAACGTTCATCTTTAAATTACAATTTACTTACGTTTGGTTGGAATCCAAAGCGCCAGATTTTTCTTAACAAATTTCTGTCCCATGTTAGACCTTGCGTGTGAATGTCTAAACAAATGCTTTGATTTCCTGAGTAAGCCGCTAATGGTTATTGCTTTTCGATTACTTTTCCAGTAGTTTTTACCTTGTTGAGTAGGGTTCCTTGGAAATCGGAGTACATTTTTTAACATTATTTGAATGCTATGCATAAATAAATATAACAAAAGCACTACGTATATAATTATGTATTCATGCACTATACTAAGAAGTTTTATTCAAAGTGTCATGCAAAGTAAACAGCATACGGCTTTAGCAGACCCACTGTAGACAGCATAGTATAATCAAGTATAGGGTATTATGCTACTGTAGACACACTACATAGTATTTAGCGTGGTGAGGTCTTATTGGTCAGCAATTGATAAAACTTGAACAGCATATTTGTTTATTTGTAGCAGTAAATTTACTAACACCAAATTTGGGCATGACCACGCCACTGTTGTTGGAGAGAAAATATTATATGACATTTTATTTATTATTACTGGTTAATTTTTTTTTATGTGTGCTCGTACCCAGTGCTCTGCCATTTGCCATATTATTCGGACAGTTTGGATACCTGTTGCTAAATAACATCGAAAAGCTGTTTAAACCCTAATAAATAATGTATTTAGCTCTTTAAATATTTTACCCCAAATAATAAATACATATTATACATTGCAAACATACATCGTAATTGGTAATATGTATATCAGTCATCTGGCTCTCTTAATCTAAAAGCCAGATAATGTTGTGTGTCAAATGTCTACAAATACTTATTCAATTATTATTTTACGTCGATCATTTATTACTTTTTGCTTGCTGATCATTAAATACTAACCCTTCCATTTAGAACTGACACGTGGTTAGATTTGAACTCACAAATAAACAACAGTAAACACAGTGAAGGACATACCAGCATTATCAAAACATAACTATTAACGTCGGAATTTGAAATGACGTTATTTTTATAAGACCAAATGACGAAAACCAACAAACTTAACTTTGCGGATAGGTTACTGGGGGAATTGTTTTTTTATATTTTTATTTGGGAAGGGTATGTAGGTACCTATACATTTGTCTTTAATAGCGTCTACTTTTATTGTGTTTGTTATATCGTATGCAACCATTAATTTTAAACATAAACTGACTATGTCATTTAAATTTCAAATGTATTTGTTTCGAGACCACTTGAGAACCCGAAAAAACTCTGACTCAATAGTCAAAATTGTTAATTTACATTTAATGTAACAAGCACATTAATAATAAACAAACGACGTGACCCTGCTACAAGCATCTTGAAACGCCTTTGAGAATAATGGGCTTAAACAGGTACAAGTATGGCGGCATTTCATATGCCAAAATGTAAACTATGCACTTATGTAACCTGACACCCGTTTTCCGCGCAAATTGTAAACGCGAATCGCCGCCAGAGTATCAAGCGGATATTCTAGTTTCAGTAAACGACGGTGCATATAATGCCTAAATGTCTTGTATGTATTGTGTTATTAACCAGCTACAAACCTCATGGATGATTTAAACGATGTAAAGAATAAAGAATTTTCATTATTTTTTCTGAATTAAGAAACTCTTATTGAAGTCTGTCTATATTTTGTACTTGCAATGGTCTGCAATTTTACCCGATAAATCCACATTTTTGTAATTTTTTGCAATAAGAAGTAGTATATACAGATTAAATAGCCTGTTGGTCGGCAATGAAACAAATCTTGCTTTACATTCAGAAGTCACCAGCGGGGGCGCAGGACGAGATAAAAAAGCGCGCTGTGATAAGCCGAATATCCGTGTCACGAGCACAACTTTCCACCAATGATCGGACAAAACGAGATAGAGTTATGCAAACTTCTAAGGACAGAGCGTGCACTGTCTTTAGAAGGATGCAAAAGAAAGGGGTACACCAACGGATTCCCATTTCGTTTTTTTTGTAGATTGATGATGTTTTGTTTTTTCCAATTATTGCAATAAATTACTTATCCTTTGTAAAGCTGGATGTTTTGCAATTCTTTCTGCACCATTTCACTGTGCAGAAACCCTTATTTTATATTTTTTTTCGGTTTCTCTTGCCAGCACTCTTTCGGTCGTAATCAAAAGCCTGATTGACCGAACTCGCATAAGTATAGTGCAATTATGCTCATAAAACTCTAAGAAGGGGCGGTCGTACGACCAGTCAAATGGGAATATTATCTTTGGTAGTATAGTTCAGTTACGTAAACATAACTGAACTATAATCAGACTGTGTTTCAAATTTCAACTCAAGTTGATATCCGAAACGGTAAACACCCTTTCCGCCGTGATTGAGCATCAAACATCCAAACTGTGAAACTATGGTGGGACCCGTGGCCTACCTAATAAACTATTGAAAATCAAATTGGTTATTTTTTTCACATGACTCTTTTTGAAGTGAACACTGCTTTTGGCGCGCCATACACAGGTTTTGTGTGGGCTGTGAATTGAAGTCTAGCGTCACGTTCGGGAATGATAAGAAATTTTCGGGTAAACTCAGGACCAGTGGTCCGTGGTGAATGACCAGTGGTCATCAAGAAATGCGTCAGCATTTAATATTGCCATGCTCGCACGCCTTCCGGATTTACCCGGGTATAGTTTCCAAAGTAAGCTATCAAATTCTAAGTTATAAGTTTTCACTTCTATCGGCAGTTCCTATGACTGCCAATTTTTTTAATTCAAAGGACTCTATGTTATCTCACAACATCAGATATCTTGCAATAAAATCAAGTATCGGTATCGGTATGTTAGAATTCTTTGCAGAGTCCACTTGGGGAAGTACTAGTAGTAGGTACTAGCACAGTCAATTTTTTTTTACTATGAAACTAGTAACCACACGTTTACCGCGCATCGCTAAGTAATTATGTGAAAACATCACTGCGTTCCAAACTGAAGGGCAATATTACCAGTAAAATGAAGGCATAGAGATAAAACATCTTATATCTCTGGATGACGAGCGCAAAGCAGTGCTAGGTAATGATTAGGACTACTTTTATTCCGATAGAAACACTTTTAAAAATGTTTTAGGTATACCTAAAATGAAATGAATGAAATATCTATATATTTCAGAATATGAGCTTAGTAAACAGCAAACGTGTTCATTGGATTTTATATCCAGACTACTATTTCATTATTTATTTATAGATGTATCTGAGATTACACTTCTGAGAAAACAAAACGAAGAAAAAATCGACATAATGAGTTTCATACAAAAAAACAAGTGAACGCTAAATCTCTTGAAGTTGGTTAATAATTTTGTACACCAAAGTTTGGAATAAGCAAAAACAATCGAACATCGATATAAATTACACTCAAAACAAGTTAATGTAAGTTGAGGTGTCCGATTGGTCGCGTGGTAATAATTGGTTTTGCCGTGTTATTTGAAGCGATTCCTATCAGTTTAATTTGTTTACATTGTAGGTTGATTTATTGTATTTTGTATCAGTATTTTAAGTAAACAATCGTAGCCGATTTGCTGAAATAACAAATTTGTTGATTATGATTTTAAATATGTGACTTTTTAACCCTCGACGCAATAATCATTAAACATGGTTATTGTACGTTTGAAGTCTCTCTCTCCCTCCCCCTACCCCACCCCTCTCACACTCTCTCTTAACGGTATTGCCCATTGACTTATATAAATTTAAAGTTGTATGTCGTAATTTCTCAGAAAACATTTCTTTTGAAATCGTAAGACATCACACTCGACAAAAAAAATATTTTTTAAGATTTACAATTGCTCCTATGCATCGCGCTCTGCTTAACTGGTCACACCAAGAAATTTCACACCATCACGTGACCACATTAAAGAGGATTGTGATTTTTTTAGATAAAGAGTGACGAGACGGGCATGACATGGGCATGATGATAAGCAACATGCCTGTCACATAAAAACACAGTGACACGCAGCTATTGGAACATGAATAGTCCAAATTCCTAGCCCAACCTAGCCCTGCACTGCGCTCGTCACCCAGAGACTGGCACCGACTTCAAATAGATGAGTGAGTAGCACTTGTAATAATGATATTAAATTATTTTTCGATTTTGAGTGCTTATATGCTTTGTGGTTTTGAAGTCGGTTTAATTTTTTGTACAATTATTGTACAATTGTTGATATTTTTTTTAAATAGTTAATTTAGCCTCCAGATAGTAATTTCATTTCATTTGCATTTTGTCATTCCATATCAGTTTCATTTTGTTATACCACGTTTTATGTCAGGTCACACGAAAACGTAATAATAAGTATCATACGTCCTTTTCCTGGTTCTAAGTTACCTCCTCAACAATTTTTAGCAAAATCAAAAATTAGTTCCAGCCATTATTGAGTTATTAATAGAGTAACTAACACGAATTTCTTCAATAAATATAGATTAAGACATAGAGCAAAGCCGGAATGGGCTGCTAGCAGTTGTACAAAAAGCGAATAAACAAATGTTATTTGCGGTGTACAGATATTGTGGTTTTATTCCAATAAGAAATTGTACCTATATTTTATAATCTGTTTCACAACGAAAATTTCCACCATTTGATTAAGTCATAAAACTCAGTCTATCGAAACTTCTATTACAATTTTACGACTATATATTTCAATCCGATATCGAAGACGCCATGATTTTTTTCATTCTTTTTCTTCAGATCGTTTTAATTTACTGTCAAGATAACAATATGCCTGAATATGATAGCATAGTTATTGGAAACTTGAGGAAACGGGAACAAATACCTCTTTACAGATTCAGCCGAAGATGGGACCAAAACAATTTAAATTATAGGAGAACGAGAGATATTAGAGAAGATGTTAATTATAATGTGAATAATAATTATGATAGGAGATATGAGGTAAGATAATTAAATAGATCTGAAAATGAATTTGTAGTTTTTGAGGTCATCAATGTTTTATAGAATTTGGTCAAAACCCCAATTTTAAGTAAGTAGACACTTGACACTTTACTATATCGTTACAAAAAACAGTCGTTTCAAAAAGTAATCCCTTTGAAATTCGTATTAACTAGAGAAATGCAACGTTTTGTCCAAGGTAACATTTGAAATAGTATATTGAGGGTCCGGGGTGTGGTGTAGAACTTGAGGGCCAATTTATTTTCTTCAAAAATTTTGGTGAAAAGGGTAGGTTAGGGTACTGCCCGCAATGGATATCTTATTAATTAATTTTGACTAAAATAAAGAAATGTTTTAAACCTAAGCTACACATAGTAATATTTGGATGAAGACATTTTTTTCATCAGACCGTAGATTTAGAGGAAATAGATGAAGAACAATGCACAAAACGCGTGCCCCAAACCATTTCAGATTTCTAATTTTTTTAGAAAATAAGTATTTCTATTTCTTTTTTTAATTCAATTTTTACAAGTCCCGTAGAGCATAAATGTTATTTGGTTGGCACACTTCAACTAAATGGAATAATAGAGTAAAACTTAAATTGTTTAAAAAATTGAGATCTAATCGATATAAAAGATCGTTTTTCGACACAACGTTTTTCGAATATTTATTTCATTTGATGCAATTTTTTTACAACTTAAAAGTGCCATTTTATTTACAAAACATTTATTTTTGTCATTATTTTGACTTGCTATGACTTCATAAACGGCGAAAAGGTCTACACCGATATGACTACTCCAAAAAAATTACAGATTTTTGATTATTTTTGACATGACAACGTCTAATAAATCGATGAACGCCGGCTGCATACACGAAAAAGTGTTCCGCTCATTTTGCGCTTGCGCCGCATCTATCAATGTTTCGCTATGATGTTGTCACGTTAAACTATCGTCCGTAAACCAACC
This sequence comes from Ectropis grisescens, assembly GCA_017562165.1. NCBI lineage: Eukaryota > Metazoa > Arthropoda > Insecta > Lepidoptera > Geometridae > Ectropis > Ectropis grisescens. Next base: position 25,634,661 of record CM029781.1, on the reverse strand, counting down.
GACATTACATACAATCAATTTGTTTGTATATAAATAAGTTACGCGATAGCTTCGCTAATAGTGATATGTTTTTTAATATAAGTTAAAAAATATAGAATTTGGTAATTTCCGTTATATGTTATATTCCATTATTCCAGTATGTCTAAAAACAGTGTGCAAGCTAATAACAAAGTTTGAAGTGATCTTATGTGATATTTGTTTTTGTTTACTGTGACGTAACCGCAGGTGTAAATGTGTGGTTCGCATAGCCTACAAGCGACGTAGAGTTACGAAATTTAGCCAATATGCCGTCTCTAAGGAGCAGACAACAATTATCACTCAATATATTGAATAGGAGATGGAATGATCACGATGAATTTAGTAACTTTAGAAGATATGACGATTCTTACTTAGACAGAGGCGATGAGGTGAGAGAACATCATCACTCATAAATCACTAGCCATCAGTCATGCAGACTAGAGAAAATAAATTGACGAAAAACAAATCCTTAGAAGTTTTGCTCTGATTTTGGGGCACTGCTGCTTGACATTTTAATAAAACTGTAATAAGAAGACATATTTGATTGGGTTCATTTTCCTATTATGCATTTTATTTATTTCCTCTAGTTTGTGGTCTGATCATTTTTGCTTGCGTATTCAAAAATATGCCTTGACTGCATATATGTATGTATATACAAGGTGTTGCAGAAAGGTGCAACAATATTTATAGTAGTTCGTCTACATTGAGTTTTGAATCATATGTGTGGAAATTAGACATGAAAGCTCAATTTTTATTTTTCCATAGTAAATTAAAAAAAAAAATGTTATATTATTTGACATACCTCTAATGGCCAGATCTCGGCACGGATTTTATGCGACGCCGACGTCGCAGCGTCGGCGGCAAAGTCGTTTGTCAGTTGTACATATTATTGCAAGTCAAGGCATATGCAATCATGGTATATTTACTGTGAGACGATTTTTTGCTGTGGTACGAGTAACGGGCGAAATTCGTTGTCATTTTACCGCCTGCACGAAACCGCATCGAAATATCAAGAAATCGCATCTTATAACTACAGTAAATATCCTGTAACTAATAACACTAGTCTAGTTATCTACCGTGATAGCTTAAACATTGTATGACATAATTAAGCCACTATTTTGAGTAATTTTGATATCACAAAAGTAAAAAAAAAAAAATTGGATGGAATACACGTTTCGTTATTGTGGTTATTTATTGTATTGTATTCAATCAATTAAGCTATCACATTGCAGTACAAAAGCAAATAATTGTTTTTAAACATATTTTTTCTTATTTAAAACAAATATTTTTCTATTATTAGTGTACAATTTTACAGTACAAGCAACCCACTAATTGCCCCATTGTTGGGATTCCAGACTTTTTCTCGCAAAGAAAAAGTCAAGTCCTTAATCCTCCAAGCTAAACCAGTGGCCGGTAGCCTAGGCATCACACAACAACTTGCCGCGATCACATCTTGATTCTCAATTCTTGGTTTCTCCTTTAGATAAAGAATAAGTAAATAGATCAAGTTTTTCCGCACGGTTCCTTTGTACCAATCGTAAGCAGATGAGGTGTATGTTATGTTATGCACGACAAGGCAAGAGCAATCAGACCCGTCCGTGCTTTCGGTGTTAAGCGTTTGTTATAACTCAAGTATATGTAAACTCCTTGGTTTCTCCCCGATATCCGTGGTTTCGCTTAACGGCAGCTACGTAAGCCGTATCTAGACACACGGTAGCGTGACAAGGCAAGTTCAATGAAAAAATACAAATAAGATACAAAGTCGAATTACCAAGTGGGGAGGACGGCGTTACGGTCTTCCATCCCTCTTTCTTGTGAACATAAGAAAGAGATGCACGATCACTAAAATTCGGTCCCCAGGCCCGCGATAAAAGCTATGCAAAAGCTTAAAAACTTGCGAGCCGCATCACGTGTATTACATGAACTATTTGGAGCTATTTTTGTCCTCTTCATAACTCAATAATTTCATCATCTGATGCCTTTGCGCTAGTCGTCATATAAGATTATCGCCTGATGTAAACCGACGATGCAGTCTGCGTTGGAGCATGCTTACCAAGAAGAAACCGATTCAATCATGATTTGAAGACACCAAGATTGTACCCATCAGGAAAACTCATTAAACTTATGCATATAAAATCCTAGACGTTCTTTTCACAAAAGTAAAGTCAAACTTCTTCGTTCGAGTCTTTTGAACGAACTTTGGTTAGTGAGTATGATAAGCAACCACGGGTACACTCCGCGAGGCATAAGCTGAGCTTTGCATTTGTGTGAGTGTACATGGATAGTGTAGGTGTGACAACCGGCCTTAGGCGCGGCGCCATTCTGTCTCGCCGCGCTCCTGCCTGATTGCTGATCACTCACACTAATGCAAAGCTCAGCCTATACCTCGCGGACAAAATTTCAAGCTCCTGCCTGATTGGTGATCACTCACACTAATGCAAAGCTCAGCTTATACCTCGCGGAGTGTAAGTATCTGTGTATTTTATGTACTGATTTCAAGTAAATTTTCCCATGTATAGTTAGTACGTTTATGTAAGCAAGGCCCTAAACTCTGCCTTACGCTAGCCCAAAGTTTGTTACATAGTAGAACCCATCTAAGGCCAACTGCCATTATTCAATTTAGAAAAAGGTATTAAACTATATTTGACCAGATGCACAAGTTTTTTTATTTACCACTCACTGGCAAATTTCGCATTACTAAGAAAAACGCAGAGTTTAAAAAAAAATATATTTTTAGGACATCCATAGCTTATCGTCTCACTGTAAAGCGTTGTTTACTTATACTTTAGCTAAGGTTGTTTCTGTCCTTGCCCTTCGCGGATTTTAGGTGTAGGTACATAGAAGTACACTGTTAGTGCTTTTGAAAATACAAACATCAGAAAATATTTATGGAATATACAACTAATAATAGATACCACTACGCAAAGTGAGGAATAGTTGTTAAACTAAAAAGGTTAAGACCAATTTATATTTAATAAAATTAATCGAGCAATTATATGGACAATGATCACAAGATTTTTTCTAATAAACAATGATGATACAATAAATATACCTGATGGTAAGCAACAAGTCTTTCTATAAAACCATAGTTTCACGTTGCTATTTAAGCTCAAAGAGCTCCAATTGTACATTTAAAGATGTCGGATGGTATATCTGCTTGTGTTGTAATTTTTTTAAAGTACTTTTTAAAACCAGAACACGTCAATGTTAGCACAAAACTGTTTATCGGTAGAATAACTGCAATTTCTCCATGTAGACTCTGCGATGAGTCCTAACACCATAATACGCTAGATTTAAATTCCTATAACAATCTTTATTACATTTTAATAACTCAATAGGGATGTTAACAATTTTGCGGAACTGTTTTTATTTTGAAGATTGACCCTTGTTTACCGTAAAAAATAACATTTTATGTCAAAATATTAGTATTTTCGATGAGTAAATATACAATATTATTAGACTAATTTTGAATTTTGCCGCTAAAACGACTGAAATGACGTCACTAGTCGCAAAACATTGGTCGCGATTCATGACTGTATGTCCAGTTTATGTGTTTTCTCATCGTTTATGTGTGTTCTATCGCAAACTATAATAAAAATGCAAAAAAGTAAACAGTTTAATCAGTTTCGACAGTTTGTTTTGCGACTATACGTCAGTAGTCGCAATTTTTTTTTAATTCATATTGGTGTTTCCAGTCACGTGACAACAGATTAAAAATATAGCATTTCAAATCATTTGTAATAAATTTACTACGTAATATTAAATTATAATAATGTGATTTTCGATATTCTATTAGTGCAAACTATCATAAAATTATCATTAAACATTAATGTGTGATTAGTGTTACCATCCCTATTGTTGTACAATATTCTTAAAATAAAATCACGACCAAAAAATATAACTGTAAAAAGTAGACACCAACTCGGTAAATGGTGTCCACTTATTTTAAATACAACTGTCTCGCAGTGAAAAAACAAGTCGTTTTACTTTACAGAAATCTCTTTCATCGGTTCTCTATTAACCTAGCTTAAAGCTAATCTTGCTTCTATCAAGGGAAAGTTTATTTTATTGAATCCGTCTCTCGAAAGCCCGTAAATTACATAAGCAATAAAATTCGGTTCGTAAAATTATCGGCTCAGCGAAACGGTTTGACGTCGGTAGATTTTCGCCACCTTTGCGTGAGTTGGGAAGGTCAATACTGCAAGTCATATTTCTCTGGCTAATTTCAAACAAAAAAGTTTGTAGAATTTAAAGTCTTCCATTTTGGAAGTGAATACTTCTTAAGGCATGATTGGGTATCTTCACAGAACAGATACCTGTTCTGTGGGTATTTTTGAGTTCTGAAAAAAAACATTTGAACTACTAAGGCTTGTTTTATTTCCGAGCAAAAGAGGTCCGTGATAAATTAGCATATAAATTTGCTTAGGTACCTATACCTTTTTTTGAGAATGAGTTATTTTGGTTTTGCCAAGTAGGTATCTTTTTATGTCAGGAAAAAAATCTTTAAATTTAATAATTTTTTTGCTTATAATAAACAACAAGGAGCGAGTGTTTAAGCAACTCATTTTCTATCAGTCTTTGTAGTAATATTCTAGAGTCCAACAAACTTAACCAAAAGTAGAACTCACAACTGAAATTATTCAAAGGCTTCTTTCTTAATTTTCGTCTGCCTCGGACTTGTGCTAATATATTCCTGGTTCGACCGGCGATAGCTATAATAAACCGACGGTTTAATTTTTTACAAAATATTGGAATCTGATATTAAGGTAATGAAGACATATGAGGATTATACCTATAAATCCACCAACCAGCACTGGGCCAGCGTTTTGGCTTATTGCGAGAGAATGCTCCGAGTCCCAGCAAAAGGTACATTTAGTGGGCTACTTACGTTTATGCTAAACCCCTATAATAAATAGTAATCTCATGGGATGAACAACTTTTTCATTAAATTAAAATGCGCCAAAATTCTTGCGAGTTTTCACATTTCAGGATCAAAAGTCTTATGAACTCACGAATAAATGACATCATTATAGCCTTAACAATAATTTTAAAACTAGACTATAAATACAGAATCCGATTTGGCCCTTTTTATAGGTCATTGCTACAGAGATTGCAAATTTGTGAACCGAAAATCTAACTCATTTGTTTGAAAATCGTTGACGTAAATATCTAGCCGAATCTGCATTGGGCGTTTTAAGTTTCATTTTATTAAATTTTAAAATTATTGGTTTTTAATTTTCAGAAATATTTACAGGTAACGTATGAATAAATTTTGCTTTGTAAATTGCGAATAAACTAGAGCTATATTAGTATATAACTATAAGTAACTATAAAATTGTAGGCAGTTAAATTTAAAGGTATTACCTAAACATCCATCTGTCTATTTCTTACTGCCTGTATTGATATCAAAAAATAAAGGAGCGGTGAAATTTCAATAAATATTCGCAATATATTCAATGTAACATGCCAAACAAATTATGTATTTTACCTTCACACGCAGTTTTTGATTTTACTGAAAAAAGTATCAATGTTTCTTAATTTGGCGTACGTTAAACATGTTACATTAAATCACGGCAACTCACGTGAGAAATCCGAATATTAATTTAAAGTGTGTAACAACCACCTTAGTTTTGATACATGCTTTGAATAAATAAGCATGGCTTTAATTGATATTGGAACTCGGTCGGTAGTAAGTGTTGAGTCTATGATCAATCCAAGATGAAACTATAGTCCATTTTTACTTTTTTTTGTACAAGTTACCTGTACGCTTTTCTTTAAATTTTCAGATGTCAGAATTAAGAAAAGAAGAACTTTTCAGAGAAGAAGCTAATGATGATTTAGAAAGGTTACAGCGTGAGCTGAAATGGTTTACAGTTACAGAAGACAATTAAATCTGTTTCATCATAGAATTAAATAAAAAAAGAAATATACTATAAAATATGCATTGCATTTTATCAATATTAGCACCCGTGGAGGTCTAGTGGCGACATCGTACGATTCACAATTTTGAAGTCGTTGGTTCTAAACCCACCTGAACCTCTGAGTACTTTTCCAAGAAAAAAAAATCACCAGCACTGGCTTCAATCGTGAGGAAACCGACGTATTAAAAAAACGTTATTCAAAGACATGTGTCATCCGCTTACCGACCTTTTGCTAGCTTGGTATATTATCTCTGTATGTATGTATGTGTTCTGTTTTGGTACGTTATGACTCTGTTAATCATAATCTTTATTGGTCTGTGAAATTAGGTGATATGTACATTATTAGGTATATATAGACGGTACAATACTTTGTTGTTGTGATAGAAAACCCCAGCAGTGAGAATACAAAGTCACTTTTGCTGCTGTTGGGCTAACTATATCACATCTGTGCAATCGTGAAGAAAAAACTATACAAAATTTATAGAGGCTTTCCGTTCTTTCGTTTTCCGGGATATCAAGTAAGTCTATGTGAGCCAGACTATTGTCTATCTATGCATCAAATTACATCACAATATTTTCAGTAGGTTTTGCTTAAAAGAAAAACAAATACCCATAACAATATACCTCTACATTCAAAGTTTCACATTTATAAAATTAGTAGTCAATACTACGAGTAAGTACTAATATTATTATCTAGCCAATGTACACTTAAATGGAAAATTTAGAGTACACCATAACTTTAACAGACGGTTTAAACAGTTTTGAACAAAGCGGTTTAAATTAATTCGGAAAAGTTAAAAAACACAAAGGGTTTTAAACAAGGTTTAATTTCACGATCCAACGAGCGTGCGCTTTCATACGGGCCGATGTGGCTATTGTCAAATAAAATATATGAGCTCACCACAATGCTATAAATACGTCATTTATTTCATAGAATATATTTTGTTAGTAACGGTGCATTGAGAAAGGTAGGTTCGTCTAATTTGCTGTTGAATTTTAGATCTAGAGTTCATGAGTTCAAAGATCACGTTATTAAAAAATACATTTTCGAAAATTTTCACAACATTGCAGCCATATAGATACTCTTTATTATACGCACCAAGACAAAAACAAAACAGTAGAAGAATATTTATGCGGTGCAAATGTTGTTGTTATGTTCAAATCGTCTATATCGTTCTAATCGCTATGCGAATCTTATCGCTAAAAGTGATGTTTTCCTGGCAACCAAATTAGTTTTCAGAGACATTTTTACAAAAGAATGAGATAAATCATTTTATATCTTGGGTGAAAAGTAATTCAGCAAGAGCAATCCAGTGCAGTGCTAGACAGTGATGTAAAAGCTACATTTCCAAATACCAGTATGACACGAAGCTGTTATGAGCAAGCATGTTGCTAACTATCAGGCGCACGTCTTGCTCATATTGTTACTCTATCTGATAAGAAAAAACTTGAGAGGTGTCAAGGGACACCCGGATGGAACGAAGTTCCTTTCGATTAATTAGTGAAGGAATTTTTTTTTATTATTTACAAAAAACCTGTATACACTGTCAACAAAAATAATCGTCGCGACACCACACTGTTCAATGCGAAATAGAAATGAAAATATCTGGCTTGCTTTCTATAAGAGAGAGAGAGACAGACAGAGAAACATGCGACGCCGCACAGCTTACAATAGCAAAAAGTGTCGTGACAACTTTTCGTAAGATTTTTTTCCGTCTAGCCCCCTTTCACAACGCGCGATAAGGAACTTCGTTCCAAAAAAAAAGGTAATGCATCATAACTAGCTCACTGAACGATCCCACTGCTGGGCATTGGTGCCTTCTCTCAAAGGAGAGAGTCGAAGTCATAATCCACCATGCTGGCCCAGTGAGGTTGAGTTGCATAAGCTCAGAAAATTCTAATAATAATCCTGAAATATTTCGAGGTCACTAGTCCTAGATTCAGTAGGTACATTAGAATCCGGAGCGGTATCATTTGTACTACCAGTTGAAGTAAAACCGAGAGAATTAGCTTGTATGTTTACTGGTTGTACTAGAGGTACAAAGTTGTGTCATTTGTACAACTAGTTGTACTAGTCAGTTGTACTATTGATACAGAGCGATTTTTCCGAGATTGTGCGTCAACTGTCAATCCGCACTACTTAACTACGTGTAAGTGCAAGGAATATTCCTAGAACTTTCCGAGGTATGTGCTATCCTAATTCTAATGTGTTTCTTTTCTCATGATGTTTTTCTTCACATTAGTTTTCTTGATAGACGGATACCATATTTACAGTGGTAACAGCCACTGTAGGTATTCAGAATATGAATTAAAAATGTGAATTGATTTATATTTGAAAAAAAAACGGACTTGATCTTTTTCTAATTGTATTTAATTAATTACATTTCGCGTAATTGCTAATGTATGTATTTTCTGACTTTTACTATTTTATTTTATTTTGTGACGAGTCATATTTTAAATGAATAAAAATTATTATGATTATCATGTTCTCGTGAATGTCTCCTTATCAAGCTATTTAAAATTTCGCTCGCATAATGTTTATATTGTACGGAGCTTAATGACGATATAAACGATTATAGTAGTAGTACTCTTGGCAGAATTCGCCTGGGGTAGTACTACATCTTTACCAGTTATTCTACCGCCAAGCAATAATGTGGTTTGAAGGGCCATGATTCCAGATAAATTACAGGGCTTAGAGATATAACATCTTAGATTATGATTAGGAGGATTAGGAGGCGCTGAGTCGGGAGGAGGCGGCTTAGAAAATGAAATAGGCCTAGAATTAGAATTAAAATGTTCCCTACTCCCCCCTATTTCCTTTTCTTCCTAATCCAAGATTCATGTAAAAAAAAAGAAAACAAATGACAAAGGTCACGGACCCCAGAGTCTGTGGAGTTGCTAAATTTAATAAAAAAAATCTTAGATATTTGGGTGACGAGCGCAGTGCAGTGCTAGGTAAGGATTTGGACTCTTCATGTTCCAATAGCTGCGTGTCACTGTGCTATTATGTGGCAGGCATGTTGCTTACCATCAGGTACATGTCCAGCTCGTCTCGTCACTCTTTATTTATAAAAAAGAATATTGTTTAATTACCTCGTTGTTTCGGCAGCGTTACAACCGCCGTGATCACGGGAAGACTGAGAACAATAATCTAATCTGAATTAGACATTCCTAAGTTACTTTGAGGCATTAATGTAGTTGCATTGAAACAAGTTAAATCCTCTGTCTGAATCAGTGGAGCGTTCTTCGAGTTGTTTCACTTGCATTAGTTTCTGACAGGCCCACGCTTTCAAACATAATTATATTGCAGAATACTGGCTGCTAACTAACCGACGCTCGCTTATATGTAGTTGCTGAACTAACGATTTAAATGGTCGGTTTCAAATCTAACAGATATTGCATAGTACTGTCTGCGAACTAACCAAAGATTATATGGACTTAAGTTGATATTTAAATATCAATAATTATAATAATTGTCGGTTTTAAGTCTAATATATACTTATAGTAGATTACTAATACTTACCTACTTCTATATTGGCAGTCATAGGGAATGCCAATAGAAGTGAAAACTTATAACTTTGAATTTTAGCGTTAATTAGCACTAATGTTGCACAAAACGTCAATACCACACCAATATATATATAAATATATATGTAGATATATATATGTATATATGTACTGATATTACACGTGTTAGTGACGCGAGTTCATAGTCTTGGTCCGCTGCTCCGCCACCGCACCGACGCTACGCCGCTACATTAGTATGTCGGTGGTGTGAACCTAAAATATTTTCCCCTTTACTAAAAAGTACTTAACTCGACTAAACAAGTTCAAATAGACGCTATTACACGTGTTAGTGACGCGAGTTCATAGCGTCCTCCGCCACCGCACCGACGACGACACATTAGTAGGTGTGAATTAACCCACTAGAAAATAAAAAAGACCTAAACGGTTCAAATAGACGGCAGATTTCCTACACAACTATGCCACCTACCGGTTGGTAGATACTATCAACTACTATGTTACGTTGGTAATTTATATGTTGTATACGTTGGTTGTAACTCCGTATTTCTGTCCATTGAAACGTGATTTACTCATAACTGTATTTGCAGCTTAATGGTATTATCTATAAAATACATATACCTTAGAGAGAAGGCAATACGTTCTCATATTGCTCATATTTACACTGAGAGTCAAACTCGAAGCACCCTCGTAACCCCAAATACACCTGCCTGAACACAACAATCAATCACTAACTGAAATCAAAATATTAAAGAACAGAGAGAAAATTCACACGCCCTGCTTTTTGTTAAATGGGCCTCAATTAGCTGGTACTACCTACCAAACTTTGGACGAAAGCAGAAAACACACCCTACCTAATTTTACCGCCAATGAGTATTATTTCGATTACGACTCAAAGGCATCTCAGATGGTAAGACCAGACAAACAACACAGCTTCTATAGAAAACTACTGAGAATAGTGTACCTTACCGATAATACAACTAATTATGAAAAACCAACTTACCCAGCAAAGGTTATTATTCCATACCATTATAAACCAAATCAAATACCAAAGCCATGCAACACTTCGTAACAATGAGCATCGTTTAAGTTTTTTAGACATTGTTAAAACGTTTTATATTATTTGAAGATCGAAAAGGAAGTTAACTAAATTTTTGTACGTAAAATAAAAATAAATATTGTAATGTAAATTACGAGTAAAATTCCACTAATTGTAAATGCAAAAAATTGTAAGAATGTATGGATGTTTGTAACTCTTTCTATCAAAAATTACTGAAAGATTCTGGGCAATATTTGATTTGATAAATAATATTATGTAATAATACCAACATTACTTTTTATCGCGAGAAAATAACACAATCAGAAACTACTAATACTAAATGAACATAGTTATCCATCTAGCCGTTTTCATAATCTGTTCGACAGATACCAGATCCCATCACTAGATAGTGTTTGAGGAGAAAGGTAATCAATCGATATTGAATGAGTCACCTTTCTATGAGATTTGAAATATTCACTACTATTTAGATGGGAGATACCTTTCATGTTACTAAAGTCAAAATAACTCTAAATTACCTATAGTTATATTATTAAGTTAATACACCTGATTATAACTGTGAGAAAATATTGTATAGTTAAGCTCTATTTGGATTGAAATAAATTTTATTTAATTTTTTAGAGTTAGGTACGTTTTCTGAAATTTGAGAAAATCCCTAAAATTTAACTTGGAACGAAACTGAAACAAAAAATAAATAAATTGATTCACCCCCGACTGCCTCGGATTTGTTATCTGTACAAAATTCTACTAGTAAATATAAATTAATAAATAAATATTGGTGGACAATTCACACACAACACTATCTGACCCCAAACTAAGCAAAGCTTGTGTGATGGCAGCGAGATAGCTGATTTAATACTTATATAGTTTTAAATACATACTTGTTATACATAGAAACACCCAGACAAAGTGCAAACATTTGAATTCATCACACAAATATTTGCACTGGGTGGGGATCGAACCCACGACCCTCAGCTTCGCAGGCAGAGCTACTACCAACTAAGCCACTAGGGCAGTCAAATTTTATACCCTTTCATTTGATACCCATATTAAGGGAGTTGTGAAAAAAGAAATGTATTTCGCCATTTTGTGGTAGCGGCCATCTTGGATTTAAAATTTGTCATAGTGTACCAGTCAAGCCCTTTCGTTTGATACCCATATTGTGGTAGTAGTGAAAAAAATAATATAATTCGCCATTGATGTCCATATTGAGGTAGGTTGTGAAGAAATATTTTGTCTGCCATTTTGTGGAGGCGGCCATCTTGAATCGATATTAACCAAACATAGCTAAGAACATCTGCATGAATATTCATCTTAAAATAAGAAAACCGCATCGAAATCGGCCCATCTGTTTGAGCTATACGGTGCCACAGACAAACACACAGACAGACAGACAGACATCGTCGTCAAATTTATTACCCTTTTTGGTCAGGGTTAAAAGGAACGAAATAATAATAAACTATACATTAAAGTATATCAAACTTTTTTTTGGGCGCTTTTTTTTTTAAATAAAGAGTGACGAGACGATCAGTACATGTGCCTGATGGTAAGCAACATGCCTGACACATAACAGCACAGTGACACGCAGCTATTGGAACATGAAGAGTCCAAATCATTACCTAGCACTGCACTGCGCTCGTCACCCAGAGATCTAAGATCTTATATCTCTAAGCCCTGTAATTTCTCTGTAAACATTGCCCTTCAAACCGGAATACAGTAATGTTTGCACATTACTGCTTGGCGGTAGAATAACTGGCAAAGGTGTGGTACTTCCCCAGGCGGACTCTACAATAAAATAATAACGTTAATAAATAATATATGAAAACATATGGAAAGTATTTTGTCGATGTAGATCGGGCCTGAATTAAGCTCGATAGCGAAAATCATAGCTTGTATGACATGGACAGAAAGGACTGTAATAGTGGTGGCAACAAAACAGTCTTGAGGATTTTTCATATCGTGGCTAACAATGCAATCCCTGTACAAGTGGAAGGCCTCAATGAAACCAAGTTTAAAAATGAAATGAAAAGCTACCTATTGAGCAATGCATATTATAATATAGACGACTTTGTTAAAGATAGTAACGTATGGAAGAGAAATGTGTCGAAATTAGAATCTTGTAATAAGGTATAATAATAGATTTTTAAGACTTGATGTTACATTGTTTGTACTAATGTAGTATCTGTATACTGTGTGTATTGATTATTTGTTATATTGTCTTCGACAAAGCCTTTTTACAGCTGCATGTAATTTACTAGGCCCCTTTACAGCTGCTTTATTCTTTTTGACGTTGTTATTTTATCATATTATGTACACAGATTCTTTGCCTTTTTGTAAATGACGTTACCAAGTGTTCTTATGAATTTATGGTATGAATAAATGAATTGAATTGAATTGAATTGAACAAGACAGTCATTGCGGACCAAGCCTTGCATATTAATTTTGAAAACATCACACTGGGCGAGCAAAATTGCGTTCTAAATTAATATTTGATTAATTTAATTACCCCGATGTTTTGAAGACACAGTTGTAAAGCTACCGAAACGTCGAGGTAAATATTATATAACTAGCGGCCCGCCCCGGCTTCGCACGGGTACATATACACACACATACACCCTTTTTTTGTATCGGGTTTCAATAAAAAAGTAAAATTATAATGGAAGTTTGAATTTTTAGAATAAAAAACTGCTTACTGTGACATACTAACTATAATATTTAGACATATGCTGTCGCGACACTTTTTGTAGATAATGATGAGTTCTGCAAAGTCGTAGTAAATGATTTTGTTCCATCATCAATAGTTTTCGCAGCGCACGCGACGTAAGGAATTTTTCAGGTCTTTTTTTTACACCTTATGTTACATTATTGGAGTTTTAGTAAGGATTCCTAATTTATTTTTAAATATAATATAGCCTATGTTACTCGGGGACAATGGTAAAAGAATTTTTAAAATCGGTCCAGTAGTTTCGGAGCTTATTCATTACAAACAAACAAACAAACAAATTTTCATCTTTATAACATTATATAAGTATAGATAATTTAGTTCGTGATTAAGTCCTGTAGAGTGTTTTCTATATGAGTTCAAATTGCGATAAGCGGCCTAATTAATTTGAATGTTAAGATCTCTTTGAATTTTTAAACTTGCCAATTGTACTTGTTATAAGTTATACCTAAAACTTACCCCCTGTTCTTGAAAAAAGGGGAACTGGAATGAGGTTCTGCTTAGATGAAAAGACAGTGTAGGAAGAACTCCGGTGTAAATTTTAGACCAGCGCTGTTTTGGCCTCCTTCAAGCCATGATTCCGATAGGCGAACCTCACGGGAGCACAGACTATCTACATTGAGTGATCCATCTGCCACCAGAGTGCACGCTAAAAGTACCACAGGATCAGTTGGAGATACTCTCAATTGTATACTGTAGGTTTTACCGCAAATTAAAGTAATGAAAAAGCAAACGTCGGTAATTTATTGGTCCTTGTGTTTCAGTATTAACAGCGTTAGCAGCCTTTTTTGTGTTCCCACTGCTGGGACTCGGGCTTTATCTGAAAAGAATAGAGCCAAAGCCATACTTCTAGCCCCATGCTAGCCATATGCGAGTTGATACGACATTTGTGTTCGAAAGGTGCTTTTCACGAAGCACGCTAATTTCCTTACGATGCTTTCACCACCGCAGCCACTGATGATGAGCAATTCGTACTTGAAAATTAATTAGAAGTGCAGGCGAAATTCGAACCTATGAACTAAAAATTGTGAAATTGCATGTTCTGGCTACTAAACCATCATGTTTGTTATTTGCCGTCTTTGTGTTTAACTTCCGGTAATCGCATGTTAGTATGTCAATATTACTGCTCACATAATTTCGGATTGCGGCTACGTCGTATTAATTAACGCTTAATAACTGCTCCTCTAAACATCTGCGGTGATTTTGGCGCAGTCGAGATACTTGCTTATTCTAAAATTGTACTGCGCACAAAACTCCATATTAAACCCAACCTATATTTTTGTTTCTTCGAATATATATATTTCGAATATATCTTTGATCATTGACAACAACTATGTAAACATAACATAGAATTTCTTCACCTATTTGAAGTTAATCAAAAATTTTACTTGTCTCAAAAACTTAACGTGTATGATGTGTGTCTGTGGCAATGGGTCCGAAACGGAAGAACCTATTTCATTTTGTATCAATAAATTAATTGAATGAAATGGTCAGATAATACTTATTTAAGCTAGTCTCGAGTGAGCCAGAATGAGCTCCTAGACAATTATTCGGGAGGAATTATATCCCCGGGCTATGGCAAGATATTCGCCGTAATGAGTCATGATTAGCTGGTTAGCTCGTGCGAAAATCACATAGCTATACCGTATTTCATATAAAGAGAGAGACGTACTGTATGAGTATAAAATAGAATACCGTACGTTTAACTAACATAACAATATGTATGTTGGTTTTCGTTTGACAAAAATGAGTAGAAAATAATTGTTTTAAATAATCATTTCTTGTCCTTAGAATTAGAAGATTATCTGGAAGAGACCGCTTTTAGCGATAAAATCACCTTTGGTGCCCATAATATGAGACGATCTTCTTAGCATTCCATGGATTCACCGTGCGGGTGCCGGGTCCATCGTGTGGCAGAGAGAGAAAAACTCGAGTAGTTCCCGAGACTTGTGACTCGGGCGTAGGTTTAAGGGGCCCCTTTCTGACGTACATCAACACTCACCTTCACCACTCGTTTTTCTCTCCCTGCCCAGCCAAATCTGATATGAGCCTACTAGTGCAGCTTTAGACACTCGTTCTAGTATAGAACTTACTGCACTTCTGGATAAGCCAAGGTCTTTCAGTAGGTTATAGAGAGATTTTGCTGGTATACCTCTCGCTCCCACTTCTACAGCGTATAAACTAACTACATAGCCGTTTTTTTGTTAATTCGTTTAGGAGGTCGTAATACTTATTTTGTTTCATCGCGTGGTCTTTAGGTATATTAGTTTCCCACGGTACGGTAAGTTCTACAAGGACTATGCGTTTCGTAGCTCTAGAAAAAAGGAAAATGTCCGGTCTGGATGACGAAACACCCACATCCTCTGGGATTTTGTAGTGCTTTTCATACGTGTCCATTAAAATAGTCCAATCAGGTGCTGTACCCAGAATTGAGTAAGGCTTGTTCCTGGAGTTTGAAGTTGATCCTGCTTTTACAAAGTTAATTTGTCTTTTGTTTGTCGTCAATCCCTTTTGGGCTCTAGCTACTGAAAGGCTCATGGCTTCACGTATGATTTCAAGTACTCTGTCATGACGCCGTGAGTAATGACCCCCATCAAGGAGCACCTTGCATCCCACCAATATGTGCCTTGCTGTACAGTGTACATATCGCCTCTCCACAAGTATAGCAACATTTTTCAGAGGCTTTTCCCCACCTTACCAAGTTACTCTGGTCAGGGAGGGTCATTTGGAATGCATTTAGATAAAATTTTAATAAGGCAGGAGACCAGTCATAGATCAAGGTGCGCCACTTTAGAGCTAATGGGATACAGAACTCACCTATGGTTAACCACTCACTTTGCATTTTTAAATTCATAGCGTGCACTTTGTAACCGTTATTTTCGTCTTGTTGTAGAAAGGTTTTTACCATGTCTCGGTCTTCCCTTTTCCTTCTCGCACCCAACCCAGCAGTATTTACTTGTGCACCTGCCATAAATTGTTTATGGAATTGAAGTCTAGATTCCAGGTCTGAAGCAGTTTTGTCTTTTGGGAGAGATGTAATTAATTCGTCTTGCGACTTTCCCAAAACATGCGTTTTTGTAACTCTTAGGTGTTTGTAAAGTTCAGACGGTTTCTTTAGTTTCAGCCCAAAACTATTGTGATCCCTAAAAAGAGTAGAGGGATCAGCCGGATGTGCCAATCCTAACCAAGACTTCAATATCTTTATGACATTGGCATCTAGCTTTGCCAGGAGAGTTTTACCGATGTCATATACTAGGAAAGGCCAAGTGAGACGTGATGTGAGGTAGTTGTCATATATCCATGCTTTTTTGATATTGCTGATAGGCTGCTGGTCTACCTTATTGAGGTTGTTCATGAAATTTTCAACAACCACCTCTAATGATGTATTAATGATGTAATATTGTTTTATGTATGCACACTATAATGTGGTATTATTCCAATGTTCCAAATTTCAACTCTAAATATTCACCAAAAAAAATATATTTTGCATTTATTATTTAAGGATTACAATGCAGCAATCTCTACATCGTCTCGAGTTTTGAATAGAAATATCCTGCTTTTTATCGTGGGAAAATAACGAGAATGAGGTAAAACCACTAGACGCTGCTAGTGATGCATTGTGGTGCGTTGTGATCCATTACGTTGCGTTGCAATGTGTTCAAATACGTTGCGTTGAGATGCATCGAGATGCGTCGCTATGCATTGGCATGCGTTATGATGCATCGTGGTGCTTCGCGTAGCCGTCGTAGAGACCTAGGTAACTACTCGACGAGTACATAAAATCGCGATTAGTATACTATAAAAAACATACTTTCTTGTAACTACCATATTAGAAGCATTGATAAAGGTTTACACGGTTTATTCGGTTTAAGTCAGATTCTGTTTAGGACAGATTCTGTTTAAGACAGATTCTCTTAAAGACAGAACTTGTACCTTCAAGTGGAAAATTAATAAAGTCACACAAATTAAATCCTAAAATATTTTGGAAAAATCATAGTTCATAAAAGTAAAAATCTTCATTGAAATTTTTTCAATCAAACGAACGCTAGTTATGGCACTGAAGGTGTAATTAAGGATGTTATGTTTTATGTACTGAACCCTAAAAACGATTTTTTTACAGCGCGTTGGATTTCACGTCACGAACTGATGCCAAAGTTCATAGCTGTCACAACCAGCCTTTGGGACCTATTTGGGTCCACTGGATATGAAAATATAAATCTTGGGCGTGCGGCTTTCATTTTACTAAGTTCTTGCTGCATGCTATAATGTTTTCTATTGAAGTTACTAAGCGATGGAAATTTTACAGCCTACACAGGCATTCCACATACTCACAAAGGACTTGTTATATGCTACAAAGAATGAAACTACAGTACTCGTTCTTTAACCTTAACGCATATGTAGCCCACGAGGCCACAATCCACCACCGTGGCTAAGTGCGCGTTGGGAGATGACGCATAATTCTTGAAACATGCCGTGCTGCTATGGGCAGGTAAGCACGCTCTATCGTAGATCGCATCATCGCTTAACATCAGACAAGATGATCTTCGTAATATTAAACATATTTACCCCTTCTTTTCCCAAGTAAATAAGTGTTTTATTAATTCGATGTACAATAATATTTGAAGTTAAAACAAAACAGTAAAAGTATTCAGTAAAAAAACATTAAAAAAACGTTTTATTTCTTTGAACAATTTATTTTGATATCAACATCAAATGTTTATTTTTCTTTGTATAGTTCTTATAGTAACGTCCCGGCTTTGCCCGTGGTATAAAATACCTATGTATCCTATAGAACTCAGAGATTGCGTACATATCCAACAATGAAGTAACTTTTTAAATCGGGTCAGTAGTTTCGGAGATAAACGCGTTCAAACAAAAAACCTCCTCAGCTGTACAACGTAAGTATAGCATATTTTTACTAAAACTATTATGGTTCTGAGCTGGCGCGTTCAAGTGGAAGCCAATAAAAACATCTCCGAACAGTAGTCTCAGAAACTAGCTATTGAAACTAGAGGTCTTTCAAGGTACCCTATAAATCTGTAAGGGAGTGATATAAATCTATTAGAACATCCGCCCAGTGCCTGTCCGCAGTAATACTGCCGAAATAATAATGTAGACGGAGGGAATAATCTGGGATTATGGAGAGAAAGCAATGAACTGAAAACGTGGCAGGAGAACGTAAAGGTGAAAGTGGTGTTAACTATAATTCTGGAGAACTTGCACACTTCGGAGATTTTGGATACACTTCGGAAAGTGTGCGCAACTGATCTGCATGATCTAACACCACCTTGACCATACTATCGTACTTCTCATGACACGAAAAAGCGGCACCGTTTCGTGGTGGATATTCCAAAGACATAGACGAAGAGGCTTGACTCTACGTTTTTTATAAGAACGTCTAGGCTGTGGAATTACTTGCCTGAGTGGGTTTTTCCGGTAGTTATAATCTTGGTGTCTTCAAATCGAGAATGAATCTGTTTCTTCTAGGTAAACACGCTCCACGTATATCGTAGACCGCATCGTCGCTTAACATCAGGCGAGATGGCGGTTAAGTGTAAACCTATAAAAGCTATACTAGGAGCCTTGTCTCGCAAGGAGAGGGTCTAAGACATAATCTACCACGTTGACCCAGTGCGGGTTGGTGGATGACACGTGATCTCGAAAGATTCTAGGTACTTGTCGGTTTTCTCACGATGTTTTATTCACTTATTTTAAGTTAGTGGCAGAACGCATATGACTTCGAAAGTACTGTGGTGCACGTAGGATGTGAATTTAGAAAGAATCCAGGGGAAGATCGGCAGTCGCTGTTATATAGTATAGAGTGATAGAATGAACGGGATATGTGTATGATGGTACGTAACACGTTTGACTATAAGAGATACAAATTTGTTTATCTCAATTGCCCTCTTACTTCTCTAAATATAAATAAATAAATACAAATTTTGGTGGACAATTCACACACATCTGACCCCAAACTAAGCAAAGCTTATGTGATGGCGGCCAGATAGCTGATATATTTATACATGTATAGTTTTAAATACATACTTATTATAAATAGACACACCCAGACACAGTGCAAACATTTAAATTCACAAATATTTGCACTGGGTGGGAATCGAACCCACGACCCTCGGCTTCGCAAGCAGAGTTACTACCAACTCTTCCAGGCAACCGCTGGACGGAACAGGAGATGAAGAATAAAAAGACGGGTAATAAGAATATCTAAATAAAATAAATTAAATAAATGGAATGAATTACTATTTAGTATTTAGAATAAAGACTTTAACAACAAATTTTAAACTTTTAAAGTAATTTTTACAAACTGTATCTGGCGCATTGGTGCCCAATGTTTTTTGAATTACTGTAACTAAAAACTGAACGAATAGACCAATGACTGCTTCTCTTGCCTTAAATTTGTCTCGTGGCTCCAGTTCTATATACTAGTTTTGTTTGTAGATGGGAACAGAGGATAATTTATACATGATCCCACTTTCGGTAAGCACTTACAGAATAGCGAGAAGCAATCTCACAAAGTTTTGTCATGGAGATTCGAAAACCTTTTCGAGATATGGAAAATACTTCTACACCAAAGGTTCGAGTATTTGCTTAAGAACAAGAAACTTCATCGCGGCTTTTTGTAGGCAGTCTCATACAAAACATATATACATATATGGTGACGCCAATGTGAAATGAAATAAAAGACTTATATTTTCTTCGTATTCTAGATAAAAACGAATTAAAATGTTGTCTATTCAGGTTAATCTACCGATAATTAAGATATAGGTTTATTATATAAATATATATATATATATATATATATATACTTAAAAAAACTGAAGCGTGTCTTTGAAACTCGCAATATACACCCTTCCAATTAACTTATAACAACAATACATGGTAGGTACTTAGAAGAAGGACGAGTAGCTAAGAAGTTTTCGTTTGATTTTTTTTTAACAAGCAGGTAAGTTTGGCTGCTTCAGGGGTTAAATATTGAAATTCGTTCTAGGGAGTAAAAGTGCACGAATAGTCTGAATTTTATAACTAACTGTACACCTTATCGCTCACAGCTTGGAGAGTTCTAAATCCATAATATACTTGAATTCCATAATTATATTTCTCTTCAATCAATGTAATCTAAATAATATTAATGTATAATTAAAAAAGTAAATTAACACGGTACATTGAACTGCGCCGAAATAACCAATAGTTAATCTTGAAATAGCATAAAATCGAATCGATAAAATGTCACAGTGAATTTATTATTAAAAAAAAATATGCCAATGAAAAAGCCACGTGCAAGCATGGACATCTGTCCCGCTTTCAAAATAGCTAACAGTATTGCTATTGGTGTCTCTGTTATTTCAAGATGAATAAAAGTGTCAGCAATAGCTATAATAAAGCAATTTTGTAAGGCAGTAAGCCCCCCGGTCCTTAACAAAGTTGGCCTCTGTCAACAAAGGAATAGTATGGAAATTAAGTTAAGACCATGAAAGGTACTTGCTATTTCTTTCAGTGATATCTTGACTTTATATTGGGAGTAAAAACGTCTTGACCACTTATAGCTGTGTGTGCCTTTGCATAAAAGGTTTTTATCCTTAGACAAATACAATATCCATGTGCTAGTTTCATTATGTTATTCGTATAGCTAAGCATTTTATAATTATAAAATGTTATCAAGGACAAGAAATTATTTCAGCTTTCATTCACAAATTTAATTCAATTAAAACTTTTGGGCTTACAATAGTTCTAAAACAGGTGCGATTTGAAATCTAAGTCATTACACGGCATTGTTTCAAAGTTAGTCCTCCGTCCATAGTCCATGCTTGTAGCTTTGATGAATTTTTGGGAAAGGACATGTTTTGAAGGTTACAAGGTCTTGGTTCTAATTTAATCCGAATATTTCAAAGAACAATGCTGCAAATTATTTAGAGTGAGATATTTTAATTTAAAAAGTCGTACTTTTTGTGTTATTAAACACAAGTCACTTCTAAATTGCTAAATTTGGAAGAAAACATCTTTTTTAACCGACTACCAAAAAGGAAGAGGTTATCAATTGGACAAAATATAGATATAACGTCCTAATATCATCAATTCGAACACAGATAAACTCTCTAAATATAGTATAGAATTATTCCAGACTATACTATATTTATAGATATATTAATGTATACACATAGGCTACTTTTCACCGCGGGTAAACCTGTAACTTTACTATGCTTACCACAAAATAATGGAGACAACCATACAACAACAATTTGCAAGGCTTATTTTTGTTTCATAAATATGTTTAGTGATACCGATATTTGAGTGATAGTGATATAAGATTATTTATTTATTTGTCCTACAATAGAAATTTAGAATAACTTACATTGAAAAATACTGTCTTTCAAACCTTTACACAATAACATTTAGATATTGCTACTTGGCTTGCCTCAATTACCTACTTACTCAAATATTGGTGCTAGCTCTCGCAATATTAGTAGGATGATAGACAAAGAAAACAGTCCTTCATCCGTTTTCTTTAGAAATACTTTTTCTGCTAAACATATCCTTACATCTAATTCATTAATAATAAATGTCCATTAGCTAATCCATTGAAAAATGTATGGTACTTCCCCTGTTCAACTCTGCAAAAAATTCTGTCTATAACAAGTAAAAATTAAAATTTTTGATTAACCCCCGACTACCTTGGATTTTTTATCTGTACAACATTCTACTAGTCAAGCCCTTTCATTTGATACCCATATTAAGGGAGTTGTGAAAAAAATGTATTTCGCCATTTTGTGGCAGTGGCCATCTTGGATTTAAAATTCGTCATAATATAAAGTATTTTACTAGGCAAGCTCTTTCGTTTGATACCCATATTGTGGTAGTAGTGAAAAAAAATATATAATTCGCCATTTTGTGGTGGCGGCCATCTTGGATTTGAAATGTGTTATTGTGCATAGTATTCTACTAATCAAAGCCCTTTCATTTGATACCAATATTGAGGTAGATTGTGAAGAAATATTTTTTCCGCCGTTTTGTGGAGGCGGCCATCTTGAATCGATATTAATCAAACATAGCTAAGAACATCCACACGAATATTAACCTTTAAATAAAAAAACCGCATCGAAATCGGCTTATCCGTTTGAGCTCTACGGTGCCACAGACAGACACACACACAGACAGACAGATAGATAGACAGACAGACAGACATCGACGTCAAACTTATAACACCCCTTTTTTGGTGGGGGTTAAAAATAAACGAATCCAATTTATTGCTTAAAATATTCATTGTTTCATGCGGAAAAATAAAACTGTTTTTTATTGATACGTAATACTTACGAACTAAAAGCCATTAGCTTTTAGTTATTAGATAAAATAATTACGATCATATACTAGAAAGGATTACCTATAGCAATTAGTAGAGTTTTGTGAACATTCAGAATATCCTTTCTAAAAGATAATGGAGGAAACCATTTGTTTCTCTAAAGATTAATCCCCATTTACACGAACAAAGTTTACTTGATAGATAAACTCTTTGCTACGCTTAAATTATAAAAAATACAGAAAACTATCGAAAACGTAGCAATTTGCGTCGTTATTGCTAAGAGCTATTTTTAGGGTTTCGTAGCCAAATGGCAAAATACGGGACCCTTATAGATTCGTCGTGTCTGTCTGTCTGTCTGTCCATCCGTATGTCACAGCCACTTTTATCCAAAACTATAAAAGCTATTATATTGAAACTTGGTAAATAGATGTAATCTGCAAACCACATTAAAATTTTGTTATAATAACAAGAACAAAATTAAAAAATTTGTTAAACCCCCGACTACCTTAGATTTGTTATCTGTACAACATTCTACTAGTCAAGCCCTTTCATTGGATACCCATATTAAGGAAGTTGTGAAAAAAGAAATGTAATTCGCCATTTTGTGGTAGCGGCCATCTTGGATTTGAAATTTGTCATAGTGTAAAGTATTCTACTAGTTAAGCCCTTTTGTTTGATACCCATATTGCGGTAGTAGTGAAAAAATTATATAATTCGCCATTTTGTGGTGCCGCCATCTTGGATTTAAAATTTGTTATAGCGTATAGTACTCTGCTAGTCAAGCCCTTTCATTTGATACCCATGTTGAGGTAGGTTGTGAAGAAATATTTTGTCCGCCATTTTGTGGAGGCGGCCATTTTGAATCGATATTAACCAAACATAGCTAAGAACACCCGCACGGATATTAACTTTCAAATAAAAAAAACCGTATCGAAATCGGCCCGTCCGTTTGAGCTCTACGGTGCCACAGACAGACACACACACAGACAGACAGACAGACAGACAGACAGACAGACAGACAGACAGACAGACAGACAGACAGACAGACAGACATCGACGTCAAACTTATAATACCCCTTTTTTTGGTCGGGGGTTAAAAATTGAAAAATACCAAAATATTTAGGGGTGTCCCATACATAGAACTGAAACTCAAAAATTTTGTTTTGATCAAAACCATGCGTGTGGGTATCTATGGCTAGGTCATCAAAAATTATGTTGAGGTTTCACATTTTTTTTTTCTAAACTGAATAGTTTGCGCGAGGGACTCTTCCAAAGTGGTAAAAAGTGTCCCCCCCCCCTGTAACTTTTAAAATAAGGGAATGACAAAAATAAAAAAAAATTATGATGTACGTTATTACCATGTAAACATTCATCATCATCATCATCAACGAAAATTGGTTTAAATGAGATCTAGTAAGTAGTTTAAAACACTGATTAAAGTAACAACGAAGTACAAGAACTTTTGTATTATGTTACTTGCTGCTACGGAAGTCTTAATGGGTGAGCCCGACTCGCACTTGACCACTTTTTTTCTTGAGATATTCAAAGATTTTTAGAAGACCCATAAACGTGGTATGCTACAATGAAGTTCGATGTTTTTAGTTAAATCACAGGTTGATCTAAGTTACAGTAATTTAAGTTACAGTCGCATCCGAAGCATTTTCAGGAGGAGTGCCTGCCCAACCGACTCTCGAAACTATAGTGCAATCTTGACCGACCATAGCGCATGTGAGTAACCCAAGAATTATTTAAAAAATAGTGACAACCGCCGTAAATTAAAAGTCATAGTAAAATTTTTTTTCTTTATATTTTCTACCTTCGTAAATATTAAATATTATCTATGGGTTGTGTCAATAACTATTATGTTACCTAAAAAAATCTGTTTTTTCAGCGTGTTTTGATTTGTATAAGTGTGATTATTCCCAATACTTAGCTTTTCGTAGTATCCGTTCTTTCCTAATTGAATCTTCATGTTTGAGTGAGCGTAAAGATTGAAATTACTAGCTCTCTTGTATATTTATTGTTTATGTGAATGTATTTTTTTTGTACTTACTAATTTTTTAAATATTTTTGAGAAGATATTAAATTAGGTAGAAATTTTGTGCGGGTTTTACTATTTATTCACCATTAAACCGTAAATATAGTAAGTTGCTTGTTAATGTTCACGATTAGCCTTAAGCTCCTTGTAAATTAACAATGTCCTTTACAACTGCACAACAACTAATTCGTATGTAAGTAGCTTGGCCACCATCTGAAATCAGAAAATAAAAATTATCGTATTTTTTTGCTGACATTTTCATTCACTCAAGCAAAATGAAAACCTGATAATTTGAAAAACAATAAAAAAGCAAAAAACTTACGGTCATAACCATCCCTCGAGTAATTTTGAAAAAGTTGAGACCACTTATTCCTAGGTTTGAGTAATATATTTGAGTCATCAACCTTTGCATCTAGAAAAAGAAATACACATTAGGTACTGTAAATATTACTATAAAATAAACAATACACATTATGTACATAATAAAATAAATAATATACATTATGTACATAATGCATATTGTTTATTAGTACGAACATTTATTGTTTAAAGTCGAAAACAAGATACAGTTTGCAGCAATATTAATTAATTTCCATTTATTTAACTTTCGTATATGTAACTACTGTTTTTATCATAATTAAGCACCATGTACTCAGGTATGTGTGGCAACATATCTGCCGAAGGTACGGCGGCAAACTTCAGCGGCTGAACTTAAAGGCTTGTTCGCATTACGCTAGTAATTTAGCCTAGTGGCGAGTAATTTAGCAACTAAACGTGTATGAACAGTGAAAATTTAGTCGAGCAGTTTAGGAAGTGATTTAGTCGAGTGAATCCATTTTGTTCTATTTTCAACGGGCGATTAGTACCCCCCCACCACGCGTTCGTTGCGAGCGGTGCGCTCATTGACTCGCCGATTAAACAGGTTCGAACTTGTCGAATTAGTCTGGAGAGCAAAATAACTTCAAACAATTTTCCAAATACGAAATTTTCTGTGGAATAACTTATTTTATTGATCACACAAATTTCCTCATTCACCTCTTTTAAAATAGCCATAACGATTCGAAGCTAATCTTAAGCTTATTCATTCATTTATTTTATTGTGTTGTAGGATCTTCATGTTGCGAAACGCTACTCACTTGTGAACTGTACTAAAACACGGTGCGAACGATTTTTGAATAGTAGCGAGTATTTTAGCTACTAAATTACTCTATAATAGACTAATTTGCTAGCCTAATGCGAACAAGCCTTTAGATCGTGATGTTCCAATACTATGACAAATTAAAGGATCACAACGCGGCGTTTTGTAAGCCGTGTATCATGACAAAAAATAACACAGTGTTTTGCCCCCTGAATATGTCAATTGTTATGCAAAAATACACTTAACACGTTTTGCTGAAATAAACGCCCGAAGAAAAATTCGCTATGTAGTTTCAGCTGATCTGTCGTAGGGAATTTGAAAAAGACTGCGAGCGTATTCGTTTGAATGTTCAGCGCTGTACTGCAGATGCCTTTTTATACTAAAAAAAACAATGACAGAAGTTGATAAAATTTTCCAATCCAATTGTATCAAATTCTTCACAGCCTTTTAGGACTATTACGAGGCTCAAACTGAAAGTTCTTAGAAAATCAAAAACTGATTACATTAGCCAGTTATTAGTTTTATTATATCTATTCAAAATATTGTCCATTCACGTCAATACACCGCTGCATGCGATGGAACCACTGGGAAAAGCACTTTGCCCACTCGTCCTTAGGGGTCTCTTCAATGGCATCGCGATACGCAGCCACCGCTTCTTCAGCATTCATAAACCGCTTTCCTTTAAGTTTTTCTTTAATTTTTGAAAATAAATAAAATTCACAAGGCGCGAGGTCGGGGCTATACGGCGGGTGACCCAGTAATTCAACGTTTGATGTCGCCAAATAGTCGATCGTTCGATTGGCGGTGTGCGATGAGGCGTTGTCGTGGTGAAGGAGGATCCTACTGCGAGGTCGTTTCTCTCGAACTTTTCCAAGACAAGTGGCAAACAATTGGTAGTGTACCATTCTGCAGAAACTGTTTTTGATCCTCTAACACAATTGTTGCGAAATGACCTATCCTTCCAAAGAACGAGGCCACCATTTTTTTCCCCGCACTTCGATTTCTCTTCACTTTAGTTGGCAACTCCTCGAAAGGAAACACCCACTGAGCAGATTGTCTTTTGGTTTCAGGATCATAACAGTAAATCTAGCTTTCGTCACCTGTTAGTATGTCGAACACAGCATTTGAGTCACCTCCGTTAAATCTTTCAATCATTTTACGGCACCAATCCACACGATGGAGTTTTTGAGCCTCAGTCAAATTATGAGGTATCCACCGGGCGCAAAGCTTCCTGACCGCTAAATGTTCATGTAGGATTTTGTGCACTTGACTCATACCGATGCCTAAGCTTGTCCGAATCTGCTTATAGGTCACTCTTTTGTCAGTCTCTATCATACGCCGCACAACACAGATGTTATCTTCAGTCGTCGCCGTAGAAGGCCGTCCCTCACGTAAATCATCAGTGAGATTAGTGCGACCACGTTTAAACTCATTAAACCAGTTGTAAACAGTCGCACGAGATGGGGCTTCATCGTGAAAGGCCAATCGTAGTCTATCATAACTTTCTTGTTGACTTAAATGACATCGAAAGTCGTAAAAAATCATTGCACGAAAATTTTCTCGTGTTAAATTCATGTTGACGTGACACAGACAATTTACAATTTGCCGCCAAATCGTAAAACAAATGACAAATTAATGAAGTATATACTCAGTAATATTGGTAAAGAGTTCTATTTTCAAATTATAGAATTTTTTTATTTATTATATTGTTTATAAGTGGCCAGTTCTAAGAACTTTCAGTTTGACCCTCGTATTAGTATTCATAAAACTTTAACGTGAATTTCGAGAAGACACACACAGAGTGGTACAGGCCACTGCATTTGTTGTTTGGATCACAAAATTTATACGCGATTTATTTATGTATTATCCAAATCCCGATTAGACGTTACGCGAATCACGTGATTGAGCAAGAAACATCAAAAAAACATTTACACTTTCGCATTTATAATGTTAGTTAGTGGGATAGGATATTAGCTATCTGATTCCCATAGTGGAAGCTTTGCTTCGTTTGGGGATATGTGGTTTAGTGTGTGCAATGTCTACAAAAAAAACGTACATTTTTTTAAATAAAGAGTGACAAGACGAGGAATCCATGTGCCTGATGGTAAGCAACATGCCTTCCACATAACAGCACAGTGACATGCAGCTATTGGAATATGAAGAGTCAAAATCATTACCTAGCACTGCACTGCGCACGCTACCCACAGATCTAAGAATCTAAGATGTTATATCTCTATTAACTGTAATTTCTCTGGAAACATTGCCCTTCAAACCGGAACACAATAATGTTTGCACATTACTGCTTGGCGGTAAAATAACTGCCAAAGGTACTTGTCCAGGCGGACTCTGCCAAGAGTCCTACCACTACTATTTTATTTTTATACTCGTATCTAAGCTCTATACGTTAACTAGTTTCGATTATTAAGTTTTTGCGTGCAAAATAAGTAAGTATTAAATAAATTAAGTTTTTAAGTGCAAAAGAAGTATATAACTATAAAAATTAAATTTACTATAATAATATACTATAACTACGTACGTCGCCGTTGTATGCCGATGATGGTGTCGAATGCATAACCATAAGCGACTTTCGGCTACATCTGTGGACCTCTGAAGCCAAATAAGATATGAGTATCGTTCTTGTCACCAATGACAATGTATTATACACTTTGAAAATCATTATCAATGGGTCATTTCTGCAAAAAATTATTGAATTAGTTTTTCTTTTAGATTACATAAAAATATGGACCAAAGTTTTTATGTATTATCAAAGAAAACAGAAGCAATTGTTTGTTAATTTCAAAAAAATAAATTACACTAGCATTACACTAAAAAAAATCTAATTTATTTTATAGGATTAGTGGAAATAAGCACACGATGCGCCTGATGGTAAGGGGTAGAACCCTATAAACATTTTCACCATCACAGGTAGCGATGGCGTTTTGTCTGTCCAAAGCCTTTTTTTCTCCAGTGGTGCCTGCGCGATGTCTTCCGCGCAACAGGACTACACTGGAGTAATGTATAGCTCTAGATAAAAAAATATTCAAATCATTATCCTTACGCATGCAGAGCAACACAATCTTTTTGGTCATAACTATTCGTTTGCGTGATACTTCTGAAAACAAACATTAAATTTAATTTAGTATTATCACATTCCAACAAGAATATATAGGGTTACCCCAAAAATTTTCGAGAAAATCTTGTGTAAGCTCTAATTTATAAGGCCTCATGCAGCACTCGTTCACTAATACGACGCATTTGCCAACCATTAACCACCTCCGTCATTTTTGAAAGTAAAAAGTGACTCACAAAAGAAACCATGGCAAAACAGCAAATAAGAGTACTCCGGGCATGTATAGCATTTAGCCATAAATTAGTACGGGAGTTTATGTTATTCAAAAACAAAACTTGGATACGCCATACGTAAAGTTTACTTGTAGAATATTAAAAAATACACTGATTTCAAATTAAATAAATAATGTACTTACTTCAAAATAAAGTATACATCCACGCAAACGAAGTAAAGATTCAGAATGTATGAGAAAAACACAAACGGATTGAAGTATTTATCGATTATGGCAACCAATTTCGATAAGCGGTTGTAGTGAACTTGCAGTTCGGACCAAGATGGCTTGAAACTTTTTAAAAACTAGAAAATAAAAAGCATTGTTATTATTTATTTATCGGTAATGTCATCGCCGATTATAATTGGCACATTATTTAATAGTGGTAATTAGTATTATAACTTAAACTTAAGAACAATGAATGGATACATATTATACACAATAAAATATGTATAATAGAAGTGAGGAACATAAGCGCGGCTACTGGATAACTTTTTTAGAGTGACGAGATGAGCAGGACATGTTTGTGCCTGATGGTAAGCAACATGCCTACCACATAACAGCACGTAATAGCAACTAGAAGGGCATCGTTACCTGACAAGACAAAGTAGATAAATAAAACCAAGAATAGGTGAAGATTTGAGTCTTTCCACAATGTTTGTTGTTTTATTTATATAAAAATATATGAGAAAACTTGACCAATCAGTAGTAAAGGTACTCCCAAAATAATCTAAAACTTTAAAAGGTGTGGACGATTGTGTGATAGACAGCAATGTACAATGTAAACGTTAAAAATTAGCTAATAATCAGCCGTAGGAAGATAGATAGAATTAAAAAAATGCGCTTTTAAAATCCTGCCTAATGGGAAAAAAGCAAGATGATGCCACCTCCATAACGTTTGTAGGAGCTTACAGCAGCCTTGCACGTTTTATTTCAACAAAGTGACAAAATTTGACATTACTTACTTACTTGAGTTACTTTGTTTATAAAATTGTTCGAAAACATGTTTTATTATTGGATAGATGAGTTTCCTATCCTTTTTTTTCAAATAGCCTGGTTTTTCATTGTCTTTTGCTGTATAAATTCTTTAGCAAGGCTATCTAATTTTCAGTGGCATGGAAAAGCAACGCTAAATCTCTTGCCATTTCTTGAGTCTATCTTCAAATTTGGACTATGTTTTGCTTTCTATGTAAACGTGCTACATTCTTGGCTGTGTCGATGATTTACATTAGGCCTTGTACAAATGGATCCAAAATTATTTTTTGTACAAAATAAAACTTTTGAAAAGAAACTAGACTCGTTAAGTCTGTAAGAGACGCATTGTAATACTGATATTCATATCGCAGCTAAGTCGTCAGCCCTTAGCTTTGATACCTTTCATACAACGTCATTGCGCACCATATTGTGCTGTAAAATTGTTGCAGTGAAATATGAGCTGTTTACAAAATTAAATTGGATATTCTTTGCCTTCGGTAGAGCTCATTCGGACTGACGAATTCTGACAATTGAGCATCTTCGGCTGGCCTTGAAGCCTTCTAGTAATCCCACTGCTAATTTTAGCCCTCACTTCTACGCATTCGCTTGCTATTAGCCACTTCTTGCAAGTTGTTGCTCTACGTTTGCCGACACGTGGCGACTACTCTAGAATACGTCTACCCCCGAGGTTTTCGGATCTTCTTCAGATGTGGCTAGCTGTTTCGTCATGTCAGCAATGATTCACTATAATATACATATATCAGTCTTAGCTTTTTTTCGGATAAGTTTTGTCGGATAGGTTACCTCAGTAAGTGACTTTAAATAAATGAATCAGTTTTATTGTTGGTATACACGTTTTAGTTAAGGTACTGTGTGTTAGCATACATATGCCACAACGATTGAAAACTTTTGTCTTCGGACTTTGTTGAATGGACTCTGAGAAAATGTGACGAAATTTTTCAAACGCTGTCCATCCCAGCCAATTTTTTCTGTCGACTTCTTTTATAAAATGTTCACCCGTTGTTTGGAGGATCTGATATATCTAACAGTTCCCGAGAGGTATATAGCGTTGATATAAAATAATAATATAATATACATATGGGTAACATCTACGTCCTACTTGATCATTCCAAGAACTTTCTTTCGCGAAGCATTGACTTAGCTGTTCAGGATTTTCCGTAGAACTTGCATCGACTGAGTAATGAAGCCTTCGAGAAATAGAGGAAGGGTGTTGTAAAGGTAAATGGCATAATATTGATGTCAGTGTTACACTTCTATATCGATAATATATGTATGTATGTTTAATCCACAGATTAATTGAAGTTAAAGAAGCTGACTAGCTTAAAGTGTTAAAAAATGATAATTATGTTCTTACCATGCATTTTTCATCCATGACAAGTCTGTTGAAATCTTCAAACCGATTTCTAAGATAGATGCTCGTACACATCACAATCCAGTCTCCGTAAACCCACATTATTCCCATCTGATATTTGATGATCTAAAATATTTTTAAAAACAGTATAATTCATGTTTTATATCTGTCCTAACATTGACAAAACATACATGTACGCACACCACACCACATTAATTAAAAAGCCTCCAAAATCCGCCAGAAATTTTTAATGTGTATACAAGACCAAAATTAGAAAAATTGGTTTACTCCCGACTACCTCGGATTTGTAAATTGTACAACATTCTACTTGTCAAGCCTTTTCATTTGATATCCATATTTAGTTGTGAAAAAAAGAAATGTATTTCGCCATTTTGTGGTAGCGGCCATCTTGGATTTGAAATTTGTCAAAGTGCATAATATTGTACTAGTTCAGCCCTTTCATTTGATACCTATCCATATTGAGGTAGGTTGTGAAGAAATATTTTATCCGCCATTTTGTGAAGGCGGACATCTTAAATCGATATTAACCAAACATAACTAAAAACATCCGCACAGAAATTAGCGTTCAAATAAAAAAAAACGTATTAAAATCGGCCCATCCGTTTGAGCTCTACGGCACACAAACAGTCAGACAGATAGACGTCGACGTCAAACTTATAACACCCCCTTTTTTGCGGGGATTAAAAATACATACATTCTGTCAAGATTTTATTTCATTTAATTTATTTATAACCCCCGCCAAAAAAAGGGATGTTATAAGTTTACGTCGATGTCTGTCTGTATGTGTCTGTCTGTGGCACCGTAGAGCTCAAACGGAGGGGCCGGTTCCGATGCGGTTTTTCAACACAAATTTCAAATCCAAGACGGCCGCCACCACAAAATGGCAAACTATATTATTTTTTCACAACTCCCTCAATAATGGTATGAAATGAAAGGTCTTGACTAGTAGAATGTTGTTCAAATAGCAAATCCGAGGTAGTCGGGGTTTAATCAAAATTTTTAATTTTGCTCTTGTTTATTTAAAATATGCTTGTGTTGTATAATATTGGAGGTTAAGTGTAGGATATGATAGGAATTTGAACAAACAGGGCAAAAAGGACGAAGTTCTGTGCATTTTTGTCTTGAATACGATATAAATCAAGTCTAATTTTGCCGAGTTTAATATTGTAAAGAAGTGTAACTCCTGCATAGTAGATAAAAGTATTAGTTTTGCAGTTTTTTAGGAGAAGCATAAAATATAATGTTTTTTATATATAGTATAGAATGACGAGACGAGTAGGACATATGCCTGACCAGAACAGAATAGTGACATGCAGCTATTGGAATATAAAGAGTCAAATTCATTATATAGCACTGTACTGCGCTCGTCACCCAGAGACATATAAGATAATTTATCTCTATGCCCTGTAATTTAACTGGAAACATTTCCCTTCAATCCGGAACACAGTAACGTATTTTATGTATTACTGCTTGAACACAGGATTTGTATGCTTAGCGGCAGAGTTACTGGCACAGTTGTGGTACTTCGCCAGGCGGGTTCTACGAAGAGAAACATAAGACTTGTGTGAATATTTAAACTGTACAATGCTTTCTATGCCTGAGCGGGTACTTCACATATATATACTCTGATTGTCCTCAAATTAAGTTTCAACCAATTTCTTCTGAATAAGCGCGATCCATTGCAGATAGATATATAATCTGTCAGCAATGGGCCGCGCTTATTGCCGCGTACGTTACCGCGGTACCAATAGTAGTACCGAGTAGTAGGATTGTTACAGAGTTCGCCTGGGGAAGTAGCATACCTGTCAGTTGTCAGTTATGCTACCTTTATGCAGTAATTTGAATCCATCACTGTGTTTCGGTGTGACGGAAAATGTTTTCAAAGACAGGGCATTGAAATAAATCATGTTGTAATATATCTGGGTGACAAGCGCAGTGCAGTGATAGGTAGTATTTTGGACGTCCCGTCACTATACCGTCAAAAACTCTATCGTATATTAACACAAGCGAAGATGGTGCTAGCTACTAGCTAGCTAGCGCAAACCTATTATTGCAAATAACATCTAACCTCACCTGAAATATGATTCCAATAATATAGGAGAAAGGAAAATAGTCAAAATACCACGAAAAAACTGTCAAACAATATGATTTGAAAAACCATCCAGAATCGTCAGTCCTTTGATAGCACATGCGAGTTATACACAGTGAATATACGGAGTAAATTACGTGTTCCACTGAAAAATGTTAAGATTAATGGAAAAAATACTAACATTTATTAAAATGCAGGTAATTCAAAAGTTGACAAAACCAGTTCCAGATTTAAAGAAAGGCATCCAATAAACTAAAATGAAAAATAGCTATTGAATGACTTTAGTAACTGAAAATAAAAATGATAAAATTTAAATTGAATCTAGTAAACACAGTGACACAAAAGTAATAAATGCGGCCGAAGGACTAGGTATAGTATACAAAGCAAAGAATAAATTTTAAAAAGACAGCGACTGCAGACAATAGCAGCATCTTTCTCGCTCTGGTACACCCGGCGGCCCTGAGTTCACCCGAACAAATGTTTCATATCCGATCATCCGACATGATGAGCTTCATTTACAACCGACGAAAAATCTGTGTGTGGTGAGCCATGAGAAACTTTAAATTCAAAACTCTGTCAAGTTTCGAGGAGGAAATGCTAGCAGGTACTTACACATTTTTTTTAATTTTACGTACGTGTTCTGAATTTCAAGAGAATCGGAATGATTACGTCAGGTACACTATTAGGGAAAAATATATCGCACCTTGGCGGAAATACTGTGATATCTCGAGAAAGCCGTTTTAATTTATTTTTTGTTAAATTTGAATCCGCCGTGTCGAATTCTATTATCTCTAAAAAGGTGGTAGCTAGACTGACGGGCGCGCAATGAAAGAAAGAAACAAAATATCACACTAGCACTTATATATTATAATAAAATAATACCATAAACGATGATGTTACATCAGGTACCGACTTTTTCTAGTAGCTTCTTTAGTGACACAGATAAAAATAGCGACGACAGTAAAATACACAAATTGCGGAATATTAAAGGAAAAACGATTTGACTATGTTTTGGCTAGCTACTCAAATAAATAATATTATACAGTAATCATCAAAAGGGATGTATAATATGACGTAAGTATTCAAAATGTATGCACTTATGACTAAATGTTCAGTCATCAAATAATACAAAACTACGTATGTTCACAAAAACGTAAAAAAATGTGTTTTACCGTTAGGAGCAATGGTTTTTGTTCGAGTATACGATATTTAACTTGATTAATTAACAAAAACTGTTAAAAAGAAGAAGAAAACCATATATTATGTCGTAATATGAAATGCTTTACACTATTTTACACTTTACGTTTTTTGTAAAAATATCTCGACGAATTCATAAAAGTATTATCATCTTCAACGTTGCATCACTAAATAACAAACATTAATGTGCTCTTTTTGCACAAACAACGTGATCAATGTTCCTTATTTTTAAACCATAATTTGAAGCGGTTTGGAGTGTTTATAGTATAAAATATTCTATTTTAACATTAGTTTAATAGCTGAAAAACATACGTTTCATACAAATGTAAGCGTAAAATTCAATGTTTGAAAAGATATTCTAATTCAAAAGTTTGTAAGTAGCCTCCTGTAAAATCGATCATTACGAAGTATCACAGTATTTCCGCAAAGCTGCGATATATCTTTTGATTAATCAAATTACTAAAATTCTTTATAGACCTCCAGATAAAGATAAATAAACTTTCGGAATGGGGGTTTTAAGTCCTCTAAAGCCGGCCTTGTATAAAAATGTCAGCTGTGACAAATTAGTAAAATCAATATTTAATTATAAGTCATAATAAAATATTAATAATTACATAAACCTGTCGCTGTGATCAATATCATAAGCGGTTTGGTACGCCGTACAGAATACTGAGGCTTCCACGCAGGTGGCAACAGTATCTCCAACTCTTTCACATCCATTATAAACTGTTTTATCCCTCGGCAAAATCGGAATATCAAAATGATCGATATAAAGTTAACAGAACATAATAATAGACGATCTGAAAAGAACATAAGGAATATATTGTCCACCACCACCAATATTTACCTAAAATTAGTTCTAAATAAATTTAGTATGTATAGGTTGTATTTTTGTGAACTGTGTACACAAAAACAAGGGTATAAGAAAGCTAAGGATAATCTTGTGATTCGAAACCGAAACAGATTTTTTGCGTCCATTTTTCTCTGAAACTCATTACTGGACTCGAAATTGCGCCGGAAATGAGTGGGATGACGTCACCGGGTAATAAGACTTGGATGAATGGATAAGATTTGATGTTGCAACTAAATGAGTAGTAACAAGATTTCATTAGTTTACTTTTTGAAGCGAATTCATCTTTAAAATTGTTGAAAGGCAAGTAAAAGAAACTAACGACAACAAATTGGAGTATATATAGTTTTATGTTGCATATTTATAACCGTCATTTTTATTCTGAATTCGACCTAGATAGTGAAAAATCAAACAAACCATAATAGTGCACTGAAATTTTACAAATTTATTATTTAGGCCTTAGCGCGTGTTTAGAGGACGTAATTATTTTGTCTTCATGGAATCAATTTATTTTGCTTAAAATAATGTCTTATAAAAAAAAACCTGTTGGATTGCTAGTGCACAAGCATACAGAGCAAAAACCATTTTGCATTTATTTTTTCAAGACGGCGGCTGGGGGCAACAGTGGCGACCCCACAAACTTGAATGTATGAACTAAAGTTTATACTAACTGCACATAAAAAAAAGAAATTGCGTCCTCTGAAAAATTAAATAAATAAATGTAACTTTTCCATGGACTAGTATGCTAAGTAAAGAAAAATCGTTCTAAGGAGGAGGAATAAGCGCCGCCATTTTGTGGTTATTTTGCAACGTATCGAGATTTTCACTTAGTAAACTATTGATAAGTGCTTTTTAGCGAGTGGCCAAATACTTTTGAGCTGTTAGTGTACCTATTCACGTACAATAATCGGCTGTTTCCGCCGGGACGGACCGCTTGTCAATAATAATAAAAGTGGTCAAGTGCGAGTCGGGCTCGCCCATGAAGGATTCCGTAGCAGCAAGTAACATAATACAAAAGTTCTTGTACTTCGTTGTTACTTTAATCAGTGTTTTAACAATAGTCAATTATGACGTATTATTTAATTTTCATTGATAGTTTACATGGTAACGTACATCATACACTTTTTTTTATTTTTTCATTCGCTTATTTTAGAAGTAACAGGGAGGGGGGTACACTTTTTACCACTTTAGACGAGTCCCTCGCGCAAACTATTCAGTTTAGAAAAAAAATATGTTAAAAACCTCAATATCATTTTTGATGACCTATCTAAAGATAACGTATGGTATTGATCAAAACTTTTTTTATGAGTTTCAGTTCTATGTATGGCTAGCTTTTATAGCTTTTATATAGTTTCGGAGAAAAGTGGCTGTGACATACGGACGGACAGAGAGACAGACAGACAGACATGACGAATCTATAAGGGTCCCGTATTTTGCCATTTGGCTACGGAACCCTAAAAAGACAGTAAGAATCACTTACTTAATCTTTTTATCGCAAAACTGGATGTTATGTAGTCAAATATTAGGATCGCCATGATAGGAACCAATATGGAATAATTTACCAAGAATACCAACGCAGAAATCGATTTCCATGCAAATCTGTAAGAAATAACAACATGACGTAAAGTTCTTTCATTTTCACATTATATTTCTTATTTCTGCTATATATTCTCTTATTTTTATATTTTCCGCATAGATTTTTTTTTCATAATAAGTGACGAGACGCCAATAATAATATAATAATATATAATAATAACAGCACAGTGACACGCAGCTATTGGAACATGAAGAGTCCAAATCATTACCTAGCACTGCACTGCGCTCATCACCCAGAGATCTAAGATGTTATATCTCTAAGCCCTATAATTTCTCTGGAAACATTACCCTTCAAACCGGAACACAGTAATGTTTTCACATTACTGTTTGGCGGTAGAATAACCGGCAAAAGTGTGGTACTTCCCCAGGCGGACTCTGCTAGGAGTCCTACCACTACTAGATTTTACCTGATTATAGACCATACAATTAATTGTAAACGGGTTCATTATACATATCACTATATATACTCATGCCAACGTAATTTATGGTTCTCGAAGCATTTGATTTGACGTTTTCTGTATTTTACTAATAAAACACTAAGGAAAAAGAAATAACAATAAAATTAAAACTAATCTCCGAATAACCCACCCGAACTGCGTAAAGCCAAAATAATAAAAATATGTTTTATAGTTTTTTCTAAAATTCAATAAATTTAGGTGAAATATTTAAAAAATATTTTTTAATTGTTAATTAATTATATTCTGGACTGAAATGTTTTAGGCAACCCATTTGCAATATATTTGTTGACATATTAAATTACATATAAAACACTTCATCCAATAAACAGCTCGGTGAAGGTCGTTGTAGGTATAGCGGGATCTTAGACTAACTCCTTTACCGTACCCGCTGAAAAGGAATTACAAATTTATAATTTGAGCTTATGTTTGTTATTAATTTGTAAAACAACGTTCGCTGCGTAAACGTGAATATTCCAAAACAATTTGATTAAAACTTTCCCTCATCTTGTGGAACTTTATGATGTTGCGAAGTCTTACCTGGGTATTTCTCCAGAGGTTTCGATACCAACGATTGGCATAAGCCCTGCGTATTTGCCAATCAACAAGGTCCATTTCATATAGTCTAATAAATCTCCTCTCATGATGGTTCTAAGGTAATTTTAATTAAAATTAGATTTGAAATGGCTGCGGCTGCTATGTTGATGATTTTTGGAACCTTTAAAAAGTAAAATTTTGTATATTTTATTATAGTATATTATATATACTAATAATAGTTGAAAATATTGAAAAATCCAAAAATTATGTAAAACATATTCTACTTTGTTTTGTTCTATGAGTACAATATTTATTTTGTCTAATCAAGAGCCAAAATAATTAATTCAAGCTTCTAACTTCAAAAACAACTTTCTTAAGACTGACGTTTAAAAAAATTATAAGCTTGAAGACCATTTTGTTGCAGTAATCTGTGTTAAAGACATTGAACATCTCGTATCTCTGTGTTAATGTTCTTACCGGTTCGACTGATTTCTATATTTTGTATGTATGAGAATAGTTAGTTATTTTTAACCATTTTTAATTATTTAACCGTGGTTTTACTTTGTATGACCAATATCGAAATAATGTTACCTTTATTTTACTAGACAAAGTGCCCCTCTAGGCTCGTCCCTGTGTCCACTTCCGCCTCTGTGGATAAACGAGAGGACATCGCCTTCTCTCGCTCTTCGTCTTCGCACGTCCTCTCACTGTCGAGTAAGTATCTTGGCTGAAATGGTAGGCAGCGAGAGGTCTGCTATGACGACCGCGACTTAGAATAGTCACGGTGCCGCCTCTGCGACCATAGCGCAATCCTTATCCTTCCACTGAGTACTCTGCTAATCAGAGAGCTCGTGGAGGACCCTCATCTGGAAAACTTAGGAATTCGACTTGGCCGTTGTGTCAGCCTAGTAACCTTCCTAAGTCTTCCAGTCTCTCTCCTTTACCTCTACACGTACTGCTCAAGGGGTGAAGAGCGCGTGTAGAAGTTCCCAGCCCCAGTTGGGATTCGCCATCACACAACAAGATGCCACCGAGGCGAGTTGTTGTGTGAAGCCCAGGGTGCACGACCTGGAGGTTCCGGAACCACGCACCCCTCTCACAAGCAGAACAACGGTTGGGGTGGCAATTAGTTAATAATTTTATACTCACACAAACTATCTCACAAATAAAAATAAATTTGTCGTAGCACCATAGATCAACCTGCCACCACCGAAGAGGAGCTAATAAACGGTGTAGTTCGAGTATACTTATGGACTACCGTGCTTTTTCCGAGACGAATTGTTATTTAATATCATAATGTTATAATACTTACGTAAACGGTCCCAGCTATTATTATTTCAGAAGTCAGATCAATCAAGTTATAATAACGTTTTGAGGTTGTGTGAATTGCAGTACGTTTGGTATTGAAATAATATTTCACTGCTTAAACGATCCTTGATATCGTAACCTCAATAGTAGTCCAAATAACTTCCTTTTGATCCGGAACTATTATCGTTCAGTGGGAAATGTTTGTCAACATCAAACATAATTTACTGAGCCCATTGCTTATGTAAACAAATTACTTACATTTTAATCATAAATCATAATCAATGATAAAATTTTATGATTAAATGAAGATGTTTGACGTTTAGTTCCAAATATAAATAATATTATGATTTCAGGATATTTGTATTATGAAAAAAAAGCTAAAAAATCATATCACCTTTTACTCATTCATAAAATTTAATAGACCTCATTGTTTTGTTTTCGTTTCATGTGATTTCCGAAATCATTTCCGAAGTCTAGTTACGCTGGTCGGTCTATTGACCATCTCCTAGCTGCGTCTCATTCGCACTCGCTGTCTTGACTTTCTCCTTTCCTTGTCTTTACTATATTTTTGGGTTGATTGGTTGGTCAAAGTTCACGTGACGCGCGGCAGAACCAATCAGTGCGAGTCAAATCACTCAGAGCTCAGGCAGACTTGAAAACTAACAATTATAAATATAACTTTCGTATATTTTCTATCATGGTTTTGTGTTAAACCGTAATTCATTTGCTTTTTCCTATATTTGTTTTTACTTTCTATTTTGTAAACTCACTCATGAGTTTATAAAATAGAAAACTTGAAATATCGCGTTATTTACGAGTACGAGTTCCGTGGTGGCTGGCACCAGTACTGCAGAAAGGGCTCAAAGAATTACGCGTAATAGGGATGTTAACACTAATCACAAATTAATGTTTAGTGTTGATTTTATGATTGTTTGTATTAATAGAATATCGAAAAACACATTATTATAATTTAATATTAAGTAATAAATTTATTATAAATGATTTTAAATGCTATATTTTTAATCTGTTGTCACGCGACTGGAAACACCAACATGAATTATTACGTCACTAGTCGCAAAACAAGCTGTCGAAAACTGAATAAACTGTTTAGTTTGCTGCATTTTTATTATAGTTTGCGATGTTAGCGACAACGATTATGGTTGTTTGTATTCAAGGTATGATAAGAAAACACATAAACTGGACATATAGTCATGAATCGCGACCAATGTTTTGCGACTAGT
Organism: Ectropis grisescens; assembly: GCA_017562165.1. NCBI lineage: Eukaryota > Metazoa > Arthropoda > Insecta > Lepidoptera > Geometridae > Ectropis > Ectropis grisescens. The sequence continues at coordinate 25,593,950 of CM029781.1, read as the reverse complement.
GACGTCATGTCAGTCGTTAGTGTTTTAGCGGCAAAATTCAAAATTAGTCTAATATTGTATATTTACTCATCAAAAATACAAATATTTTGAAATAAAATGTTATTTATTACGGTAAACATGCACCAATCTTCAAAATGAAAGCAGTTTCGAAAAATTGTTAACATCCATATTACGTGATGGCGGCGGTTTTGCAAAAGAAACCACGGTGAGTTCACCAATTATATATCACGGGCGAATCCAAGACGGACCGCTATTATGACAATTTAGTAGAATTAAGCTTTGCTTAGTTTAAGTATGAACTTAATTATTTCACATCCTACCAGGTGGAAGGGTGTATGTATTATCGCTTTATAGTATTTATGTGAACACTAGTACTTATGTAACCGTGAGTCATGGTAAATTCTACGGCTACCTTTAGTGAGTATGGTGTGTTAATTCTTAAGGGAATGTTACTACTGTGTACTCGAGTAGTCTAAGGTTGCTCGGTGAGCTAATGACCTTTTAATTTATATAGCTCCTGTATTTTGTGGTTGTTTACAAGGTTCTAGGGTGGAATATTACCCACCACTAGCCATAATTAGTTAATATTCTGTTTTGAAGGTTTGAAATGTTGTGAATGCGGTACCTTGTTATTCATAATTATTGGAGCCTGCTAATTACTTGCTAAAGGGGATATTTCTTTATTTTCTTTCCAACCTCACAAATCTTGGTTTCAGTATTCTAGTGCTCACCCTAATTTCCCTTTAAGGAATATTTGAGGAACTTACTTCCTGAGTTCACTCAGCGGAAGCACTACTGCTATTTAATATTAATATTGCTTTTAATTCTCCCAATACCCCTTTTAGCCATGTGATCTGGTGGTATTGTTAGTTATTTGGACTCACCGTTGGAGTCTAAATACAAATTCTTCGGATAAGTTGTAAAATGTTGATTAGTTCTAAGTAGCAGAACCACAACGATCAGAACCCTGACCTTTTAACAATATTATACCCAGGCTTTATTACCTTCCTATAACAATAAATGTTTGAAAACTGTTCGTTATATTTTTTTAATTTTTAACTGATCTTCAAACTTTTTTTGAGGGTTAGGTTTTCAACTCAAACCAGTTGGAGGCCCAACCCTCCCACTTTTCACGTTACAATGTTATGTGAGAAATGCCTTAAATTTTTTAGGAGTATTTTAACAGCATTTGATACTAGAAGAGTAGGTATGTATTCTAAGTAATTTGTACCGAGATAACCTTTCAAAAGCGAAATTTGTGTTACTTTAATTCTATCTTTTACAAATTAATTTTCACTGATTTTGATTAAACTTTGAACAAGTTGGATTAAAATCTCCATAATATCAGTAATCTCTTGAATTCGGATTCAATTACGCCATTGACTTCAGGACCCGCGCATTTACATCTCAATATCGTCTGATACAGTTTATGTAAATGACGCTGATTGAGCTATTACGTTTCCACCAACCCGCAATGGCTGGACCATTGCGGGTTGGTGGATTATGGCCTTGACTCTTTCCTTGCGAGAGAAAACCTTGAATCACAACAGTTGGAACATTAAGCGGGTTGCTTGTGTTATTGTGTTGAATTATTACGTCATAGTTCTTGTCACAATTTGTATTCTTGACCGACTTCAAGCAAGGAGGAGGTTCGCAATTCGCTTGTATATTGTTTTTATGTATTTTACGATAACTCTACCAATTTTATATTGATATTGATATTAATGCTTTTTTTCTTGTTTGGTAAATCATAGTTTAAGCGTGATACTTTATAAATTTTATCGATATCGGTGTTACAGTTTTTTTAATTTGTTATATAGAACAAAAAACTCAGATTTACTTTCATTTATCTGGACAACGTAGTGATAGCTTCTTCTAAAATGTTGTCTTAGTGTCTGAATTCAATTTTAAATTGAATTCTACATGTACATATATGAGATTAGTTCAGGATAGATACTCATATCTCATCACAGGTACACAATCGCACAGGTAAACATTTCCACAAACACAAAAAAGAAAAAAAGAGACACGACAACTTGAAAAAAGAATTTTTCATCGTCATTGAAAACCTGTTTACATCGAAGTACAAAGTATGATTCATAGACCTAAAGCATAAATAATTAAATAATCTAATCCTTAACCACCTATCCGACACCCAATATTGTCATATCAAATGTTAGACAAGTTGACAGACATAAAATATTAACGTAGATAAATCGTACACGAAGTTCATTATGTATTTGTACGTGTCATTGTGAATGTTCGAGAAGGCGGTCGCTTTTTCGGTTATTATTTTAACATGAACATTGACGTCATCAAACCTGCAGGTAAAACAATTTTTAGGTTAAATAGATTTCACTCTGTTCAGTAAAATTTCATACATTTTCTAGATTGTATTGCTTGTAGAGGAATGTATTGCCTGAGTGAATGTGTCTTATTACTATATTATTGTATCAGTATCACTTAAGTAAATAGGCTCCGTCGTAGATCTCATGATTAATTAACATCAGGCGAGATGACGATCAAGTGTAACCGTAATGATATAAACATGTTTAAGTATCAAATGTGCGTTAAAACTGTCACCATTTCATGGTAGTTGTTCCTGAGACCCGAACCAAGAGGTTTGTTTATCAACAATTTTCCATTTTACGAACAGCTAGATTGTGGAATGCTTTTTTTAACCCCGACCAAAAAAAGGGTGTTATAAGTTTGACGTCGATGTCTGTCTGTCTGTCTGTCTGTGTGTGTGTCTGTCTGTGGCACCGTAGAGCTTAAACAGATGGGCCGATTTCGATGAGGTGTTTTTTATTTGAAAGTTAATATCTGTGCGGATATTCTTAGCTATATTTGGTTAATATCGATTTAAGATGGCCGCCTCCACAAAATGGCGGACAAAATATTTCTTCACAACCTACCTCAATATGGGTATCAAATGAAAGGGCTTGACTAATAGAATATACTTTACACTATAACAAATTTCAAATCCAAGATGGCCACCACCACAAAATGGCGATTTATATAATTTTTTTCACTACTTCCTCAAAATGGGTATCAAACGAAAGGTAACGAAACGACGAAGGTAAGGAAACGACTAGTATAATGTTGTACAGATAACAAATCAAAGGTAGTCGGGGGTTAATCAAAATTTTAATTTTGTTCTTGTTGAATGTGCTTTTCTTACTGAATTTTATCTGGATCGTCTGGAAGTCTTGAAATTGAGATTGATTCAGTTTCCTTTAGGTCCACGTGTTCCGTAGTAGCACGATTGCTTAATATCAGGAGAGAGGGCGATGAACCTTTAACGCAACAATTACAAATAAAGTTAAATGTAAATTCATCATTTTAGTTGAAATAAATAATATACCATTCAATTCTTGTTAGCACTAATCCTCTAGTTTATACTAAATGGTTAAACATCTTTTGACTTGATTTTAGAAGTGTCGAAAGCGATTGAAACTATAAATTTAAAGTCATTTAAAATTACACAATTAAATGACAGGTGAGTTGAATTTGATTCTCAAAAGTTTTTTTTTTATTCAACACTTAATAAAGTCATACCTTCATTTACCATTTTTTATTCGTCATTTGAAATTTCATTTGGTATTGATTTTGCGTACATTTTTATTTTATTATTTAAATGGAGCATTATACACTGATGTTATTTTCGTATACTAAATTGTCACAAAACACGATAAGTGTTGTACGAGAAAGTGAGGTTACTTATCAAACAGAGTACCTACTCTGAACAAGATCATCTTTCTTGTAGGAATAGTATTTAGAATAGTGGGTATTATTGGAAATTTTCTGCTACCAGACCATACAAAAAAACATACATCATACGAGTACCAAACCATATGCTTGAGGTCCGACCTACAGTAATAACCGTAATTGTACCAACAATTCACCAAGAAATAATTACCGGTTTTACGCGTCCCAGTCCCAGAACGGGGTGTGTACCTACCTAGTTCTAGTTATACGTTTCCCACGAAATAAAGTCACGATTGTATGTTACCACAAAAAATATCATGCGACGAAATGCTAGAAATGACCGTTTATTCTAAACAAACGCAAATAAATTAGAAAAAAAGTACAACATTATAATTATAATTTTTATTAGTTTGTCTTTTGATACGTTTTTTCCTTGATTGCAGGAAAGATGACATTATAGTTGTAGGAAACAAAGATAAAGCGAATAAGCTGATGAAAAATAACAGTAAGTAATTTGCTGATCTTCTTAAACTGAAAACAGTTTAACTTTATGACCGATCACACATACATAAACACTAGATAAAAACACACATGAACTAGGAGCAATTATTGATTTAAATTATTGAGCCAATATGTATTTTTACGAACATACAAAAACATGCTCTATAATAACTGTACACAAATTAAATACGAGTAGGTATTAAAATGCATTGAAAGTCATATTATGTTGAGAAAACTCTATAAGACGGTTTTATAAATAACCTAGTACTATTTACTTACTACGAAGTCATATTTCACTACGTTAATTTCTAATCAATCCTCTTCGTAGATATTTCAATTCTCAAAACCGAATCCTAACTCATATATTTATTGCCGTAAAATTGCAAAATCCGTCAGATTGTAGTGTTAGGACTCTTGGCCACACCTTTGCCAATGTTCAAACATTACTGTGTTCCGGTTTGAAGGACAATGTTTCCAGAGAAAATACAGGGCTTAGAGATGTAACATCTTAGATCTCTGGGTGACGAGCGCAGTGCAGTGCTAGTTAATGATTTGGATTCTTCGAAAAAAAAATAACATTCTAGCAACTTCACATTATAAACTAGCCTAACCTACCGTGGGCTTATAATACTCGTATAATCTCACGCGCTATGTTCATAACTGACCAGGATTCAATTTTACGGTGACAATAAGTAATACTCGAGAACATTGTGCATCAAATCCAAAGAGTTTACATATACAACGTATAGAGATAGATTTTCCGCACGGTTCCTTTGTGTCAATAGTAAGCAGATGACGTGCATACTTTCTATGGCAACAGAATGCCGTGCCGCAACAAAAGTATGACACTTCCACAAGAGCGACAAGGCAAGAAAGATGCTACCCGCGCTTTCGGTGTAAAGCGTTTGTGCCAACTCTATACGTATTATATGTTTGATCTCTCTTGATCACTCTTGATAACTATTTGATCAAATTCTTATCGAATGGTTGAAGATTAACGGCACCGTACAACCTCGGTACATAATTTATGTTGTATATATCTATAATAACAGTTAGAGTCTGGCTAACGAAAGTTGATACTGACAAAGCGCGGCAAATTTAAAATATATTAGCATGGCATCCCTAAATTGAAAATCTCGCCAAAAATAAACACGACCCAAGTAACAATTTAACGTTGTATAAAGGTTAAGTAAACGTTATCCAAATACCATACATCGCTGTAATAAAGTCATACTAACGTTATAGTAACGTTTACTAAACGCGAAAATGGTTTCAGTTATACGACCTAAATGGTCGTATAATGGTCATACAGAAAGCTCGAGCCAACTTCGTTAACGTCATTCAACAGTCGTACAAATGTTATGTGATAACCACTTTCGTCGCGCAGTAGTCGCATCCTAACTTTACAACGACTCGTTTGTTGTATTGTAGCCGTACAGGTGTTATTGAATGACTAAAACGTTTTGTTTGAGTCAAGTAACAACACCTGTACGACTTATTCATATTAATATATGTTCGTCGCAACGTGTTTGTGGTTCGAAGATTTATTTTAGTGTAAAATAAAAACATACTACAAGGAAATACTAAGGTGAGTGTTATTTAATTTTCATATCTTGCTTACTTTATCTGTCTCTCATGCTATTTAGTTTAACTGGGAACTGAAGTTTTATGATAATATACCTATGTGAATACTATTCAGATTTTCATGCCCCTCGTAATTTTGTGTTATAATCATATTTTCATTAACAAAAATAGGTTATTTTTTTTCTAAAAATGCCTGACTGTTGCTTTTGTCGCAAACTTACCTCTGTACGACCTGATGATGATGATGATGGTCGCCATGACAGGAAAAATTCATCAAATTTCCGTAAATATGGCCGTCTAATCATTATAAAGTCAAAACCTGACTTAAATGCGACTGCAACTTTGATTAAAGTCAGGACAGGACTTTAAACGGACATCATGTAATATAAAGGTTATATTTGAGTCGTCAATAAACAACCCAGTCATTTAAGAGTATTTAATTGACCGCTGTAAAACAAGGTACTGATTGTTATATAAACGGCACTATGAAAACGTCTATATAACATCCACGTTGTATAAATGTCGTATAAAGGTTTTCCAAAAAACATAATTTGGTGTGCTCAAAACGTTTATTGGACTATAACGTTGGTATGACTATTGCGTTGTCGTACAAACGTTTTAGCTAAGACTGTTATATAACGTCGTATCGTTTAGTCTCCCCAACGTTGCTAATACCAGTTTACACATGACATATTCGTCGCACGACTAATTAGTTGCATTAAATACATCTATAGGACCTGGTAGTCATCTCATTACCATTGTAAGACTGCTATCCAACTTTAGGTCGTACAAGTCAAGACTTATACGACGTATTTGTTTGTTGGGGAGTCAGCTACTACGAAACATCAAAAGCACGCCATTTTGTTGTGTCAGAGATAGGGATACCGTACACTGATTTTGATTCTACCAAATGTTTTTGATAATCGCCGAAAATTAATTTCTTAAAAATGTAATTGCACAAGCTTTTCCCTATTAAATAGCGTAATTAATGAATCTATTTATTAGGCACTAGGCCAACTTAAGGCTTAGTGTTGCTCTTGAAATGATCGCCAACACGTACAATACGACTACTTATTTTTGATGAATACAATTTTGAAACACGTACGAATTTTTAAACTTATTTCATGTAATGTTTAAATCAGTTTGTTTTAAAAATATCTTTTTGGAGTGTCCCTAAGTACTTTCTGTTTAAAATATCCCAATTTGTAGGGTAAATACCCGATGGTAGGAACACTTAAGTTTTGTCATGTAAAAAGTTTGCAAAAATGTTAACGAAAGTAGATACTGGATAGTATCTACTTTCGTTAGCCAGACTCTAGTGACCAAATCTGACAAATTAAAATAATACACGAAGATTTGAAAGCAGTTTTTGTGTGATCTGGCCAGTGGAAAATCATTCAAAAATCAATCAAAGGTAGCGTTGAACGGAAATGTGTTTTGAAGATCGTATTTAACCTGGTGTCCATTTTTTATTTTATTATTACAGAAGTATCGCCCGGCTTAAAGAGAAGAAAAAATATGTGAGCCTAAAACTCAATTAGAATCATTTCAGTTTGCGATGACGATGCTGGTATCTCTGGGTCAGACTCTTGGTTTGAATCCAGTTCAAGGGATCATAGAAGAAAAGGTTGAAAATATCAGGTAATTTTTTAATATCCATACTAGGTACAAACAACTACAATGTTAAAGAAAAAAAACAAAATGCAAACAGATTTCAAATGATCTGGTGATTATCGTGAACCGTGACTTAATCACGTAAGAGGAGCTGTGGATATTAATATGTTTTGTGGAAAAAGAAACAGAAAGGCCTTACGTTCCCTTAATAAAGACCGCAATTTGCGGTTGCAACTAGTCAAATGTTAACTGACCAATTTACATTTGCTTAGCTCGCTTGCGTGCTAATTTGTGTCAGATATTTTAGTTACCATACTATAAAAATATGTGTGCTTAGTGTACTACGTGTTTAGGCACATAGCAATTGAAAATAAATAATTAAAACTATTTATTTTCATTTTCTACAACGGATCCGACTGAATCTTTTTGCTCAGGTACATTTGGCAGGCAAAAGTTCTGGAGATTGAGTCTTTCACTTCCGGGCGTGACGATCAGCCACATTCACAGCCTACAAAAATCTGTGGGTGGTTTGCCATAACAAGTTTTCACTGCAAAAACTTTTTTGTCTTTTTTTTCTTACCAGGATTCGAGTGTTTTCTTTGCGATTCCTCTACTGCACTATCATTGGGATCGGTCAATTAATAGCACTAATATTGTGTCTGTATCGACTCGTGATCAATCCTATTTCAATTGGAGCACTTGGTAAGATCAATTTGTCACCATTACTTTTTTTTTTTTTTGGTGCATGCAATTGCATTTATCATCTCGAGTTCGAGTTTCATCGAGTTCTCGAGTGGCGACTACGAACCAGACGACGCAGATGGCCTCCCACTAGATAGACAGATGACTTCACAAAGGTCGCTGGAAACCGCTGGTTGCAGGTTGCGCAGGACCGTTCGTTGTGGAAATCTAGGGGGGAAGCGTGTGTTCTGCGGTGGACGTCTTGCGTCTGATGATGATGATATCGACACAACTAAACTTATAGTGACACTCCTACTAAATCCACAACAGGTTTCTTCAGCCATCGCTAGACAGGAGTTGTGGGGCCGCTCTCTCGAATTAAACCGCGATCCTGCCACTTGCCACTGTACTGAGCTCGTCTCACAGGTCGCAGAATAGCGGGCCCTTGTTTATTTATAAATTTGTTATTAAAATACAGGTGTTTCTATGTATCATAAGATTAATAACTATGTCTTTACGAATTAACAAGATTTATATCAGATTACTGGTTTTCATGATACAAGCTTTGCTTAGTAGGCGACATGTTTCAAGAAAATATATTTCTTAAATAACTTTCAAGGATGTTTGATCTATCATGTTATGCCAGGACTATCCTTTAGTATTCTTATGTGTTTTCATTCAAATGTTTATTTCCATTATTGTACTTTAAAAATTTTCAGGGTTCTTCGCTTTTTATGGATCGACATGCGTCACAACTTTTTTGTTTATCCAAATAGGCTTCAAATGGGCTAAACTGATGGAAGATATATCAAAGTGTAACCTGGATGAATATGTAGACAAACGAACTAAAAATAAGTGCTACATCCTAACCGTTACTAATATAAGTTTGGGCTTAAGTAAGTTATTAAATTTTATTTGCTCACATTTATAGACTCCAAAGTACATCTTAAGAGTATCCCACTGATATTATTTAATATTATGTTTCCGAAAGTTTAAATGTTTAAAGTCAAAGTTCTTTATTGATAAATGTACTATTTACACGTCAATTTTAGAAAAAAACAAAATAAGAGCATACAAAGAGTACCTACACATTTATTGATTTAAATATTTATTGCTCAATCACATCGAGACGTCTGAACGGATCGGATTGAAATTTTAAAATCAGTACGATTGCAGTCTAGAAGAACAGCACATAGGCTTCTGTAGACATTCTGCAAACATCACGGGAAAATAACGAGATACAAAGGGTTCTGCTAGTACTCTGTAAATTTAATATAAAATTGTGTTTTTTTTTCGGAATGCTCATTAAAATGTGAAATTTGAAGTATAGAAATAGAAAATAAATAGATAACCAAAATTAATTAATTGTTACATTTTAATCATTTTGTCTTTAAGCAAATAGAGAATTGCCTTTTTACATTTTCGTAATGTTGTTTGTGCGTGGTAAGAAAAACTCATAATTTTAAAAAAAGACCGCTGAGTGCGGTTGAAACTGTAGTCGAGACCATCGTTATACCATATGAGATGTCTATAGACTTGGTTATATTTGTAATCTATTTTATTATTATTTCAGTTGAACACTTACTGTCGCTTTTGCACAAAATCGAGCATATTGTGACCTGTCACCCCGAAGAGAATATTTATGATGAATATCTGAAGGATCAGTTTCCCTGGTATTTTGATTTAAACGTGTCAAGAAATATTCCAGTAGGAATAGTTTTACAAGTAAGCAAAAACATCTGCTCCATTAAAAACAGAGACACTCCGAAAGTGCCGATAGAAGAGAAAACACAAACTATATATGTAATATGTATACTTCTAGAGGTATATTTGAAAAAATTAAGTTTATGTGTATCACTTATAGAATCGGAAACTATGCACTTGATCATACAATGATCTTTGGCAAAGTTGTTGTGCCAAAGAAGGTTTCTGAGTTGGTATGACCAATTTTCGACAAGTGGCATGGCAACGTGCGCAAGGCAGCACAGCTCCTTGGTGCCAAATCTTAATATATATAAATCTCGTGTCACAATGTTTGTTCTCAATGGACTCCTTAACCACTTAACCGACTATAATAAAATTCGCACACCATGTGCAGTTCGATCCAACTTGAGAGATAGGATAGTTTTTATTTCGATTAAATTTAATTCGGGCCGCTAGTTTATTATAAAATATAACGTTTTTCATTTTTTTTAAACCCAGACTAACTCCTTTGTATATTTTTAATTGAATAATGTGCTTTGCGCGCAATTTTTTTTAATGTTATAGATTATTACGTGAACGATACTTTCTCACGTCATATTCATATTGTTAGTATTGAAATCATAGCTTAGAAACTTGAGAAACATGTGAAAAGCTTAGTACGAAAACTAACGTGGTTATTACACATTTTAAATATATACACGGGTAACTCATGTTTGATAATTATAATTAGTCCAGGCGACAGAAGTTTCGATCGCATCCGGCGATCTATTTCAAGGAGAGTGTGCGCGCGTGTTCGTAGCGCGTGAGTGTTAAATGAGTGAATCTAACGACAAAAAGATTATTTGGCGCCAACAAAATTTTACTGAAACTGATAATAATACGTATAGCATTTTGCCATTTCCGCGCTAGGGGGGGACGAAAAGTTACGTGTTGCACTCGAGTGCAAAGATTTTTCACCTTGTTACTACTCTGTTAGTTCCCTCGCGTGCGCTCAGGATTCTAAATTTTAGAATCCTTTGCTTGCTCGATCGTTAAAATTGAGCACGCGGTTAAAAATCAACATTGCACTCATGTATATCAAATAACTATTGTCTGGATATTAGTGAGGGTAACGTAACTTTTGGGCTCTTCTACACAGTCTGCCGCAAAGCGTATGTGGTCTACTGAGTCAGTACTCAGTAGCGCAACTGATTCAGTCTTCTTCAGTATTCGGGTTTTACATGACATCACTTCTTTTTTTACCGACTTCAAAAAAGGTTTTTTTTTAGAAGGTTCTGAATTCTTTTGAGGAGTTTTATTTATATGTTACGTTGCACGATAGCGCCGCCCGTTGTGAATCGATTTTAATGATTATTATTTTTTAGTAGTTCATCATAGTTTAGAGGTTTCCCATATCAATTTATCGTAACCGCTTTTGCGGTTTTTGAAATACTAAAAAGACTAAAATTTATTTTCTTGTATTTAAACCATATTTAAACGATATAGTGATTGATACTTACTTATGAAATATTGTCGAGAATCCAGATTTAATTTAAACTGGAGCCCTTTTTTTGGAGAAAATGAATAATTACCATTTCAGGGCTGGACAAATGGTAAAAGTAGTCCATGATTACTATTCCAAAGTGTGTGATTACTATTAAAAATACTAAAATTACATTTCAATTTTCAGGCACTAAATATAATTTCAACAATGAATTGGAACTACCTCGACCTGTATATCGTGTGTAACAGTATTTATTTAGCCGGAGTACTTAATAAAATCAATGCAAAAATTATTGCAGCTAGTGAAAAGGTAAGCTTGATAAGACCACAAAATAGATAAGAATCGTATCTAATATTATAAATGCTCATGTTTGGATGTTTGTTGCTCAATCAGAGTTACACTGAACGGATGAGGTTACAATCTGGAGCATTTTTACTGATTATATTCGGAAATGGCACATGGGGTACTTTTTTTACAGACAATTACGAGATCGAGAAGAAAGAAAGAAAAAAGAGAGATCGGGTTGCTCCTATTAAATGTATTTAATATTCTGGACATATTTTCACTAATATTCATGACATGTTTTTTAAACTTTGTTCTTAATATCAACAGATATTTCTCGTTTTACTTAGAATACTAAATTGAACTCCGTAAAGAGGATACGTTCTAATTGCGACAAACATTCCCTTTTAATTTTTCTAATAATATCAATGTCAAAACTTTTTTATAATATTCATCATCATAATCATCTACAGCCTTCTCTATCCCACTGCTGGGTATAGGCCTCTCTCTTACTTTGCCATCTGCCTCGGTCCTGTGCCAATCGAGTCCAGGATCGACCCGCTATATTTATAATATCGTCAACCCATCTTGGTGGTGGACGTCCAACGCTCCGCATTCCCTGCCTCGGCCACCATTCTGTTACAATTTTGGTCCACCTGTCGTCACACCGCCTAACATCTATACTATAATAATATTATAAAGAGGAAAGATTTGTTTGTTTGTTTATTTGTAATGAATAGGCTCCGAAACTACTGGACCGATATCAAAAATTCTTTCACCTTTGGAAAGCTACATTATCCCCGAGTAACATAGGCCATATTATATTTTAAAAAAATTAGAATCCTTACTAAAACTCCAATAATGTAACATAAGGTGTAAAAAAAAGACCTGAAAAATTCCTTACGTCGCGTGCGCTGCGAAAACTATTGATGATAGAACAAAATCATTTACTACGACTTTGCAGAACTCATCATTATCTACAAAAAGTGTCGCGACAGCATATGTCTAAATATTATAGTCGCTTATTTTTAATTTTCTTTCAATAAGTACCTACTACTTACCTGATAATAAATATTATATTTTAATTATTCAAACAGCTTAGTACTTCATATAGTTCAATAAGCAAAAATTTAGTAAAAGCCTGTTTAATTATTTATTTCCTTCTATTTTTCATAATGCCCAAAAATGCCAAAAAGATCAAGATCAAGATCTCAACTTTCTAAACATAGTTCCCAGGCGAGGGCAATAAAAATACGGCGTAATGAGGAATCTTCATCAGAAACTGAAATTCGCCTTGCAAGTCGGAGAGAATACGCGTCGCAATCGCGTGCTAGAGAGTCAAGTATCGAGCGTTCGCAGCGGCTTGCTGAACAAAATTTTATCACTGGCCCAGCAGCTGGTCAACTACCGGTGAAATCATCTTTTGCGTTAACTATTAACAAGCCCCAAAGCCAAACCTTCGAATTATTAGGGATCGACCTACGAAAAGAATGTTTCACTCATGGCCAACTGTATGTTGGCCTTTCACGTGTCGGAGCTCCTGAAAATAAATTTATTTTGCTGCCACAAAATAAAACTACTTCAAATATCGTTTACAGGGAAGCTCTGACTCACTAAAACTAATGGCTTTTGTTTTGTAAATAATATTATATATGTATACAATTTTAAAATAAAAAAATACAAAAAAACATTTATAAAAATATTCATAAAAAAAATTCAAACTTCCTTTATAATTTTACTTTTTTTTTAAACCCGATACAAAAAAAGGGTGTAAGTGTGTGTGTATGTACCCGTGCGAAGCCGGGGCGGGCCGCTAGTTATTTATAATATTAGTAGAATTAAAAGGAAAGTCATGGAGCACGGCTAGTGTAGGTGTAATTTGTTTTTCACCATAACTAAGTATGCACAGAATGTGGCGTGATTAGCACTATTGGTTTAGTCAAACCACTTCTCAATTACGAAACCCATTCTATTTGAACTTACGTGTTTCATGGCAGAGGCAAATACAGTATGACACGTTTATTACAGTAAAAATTTCATAAAAGTAGAGGTTTGTTTTAAGGCAATAAATACAAATAAGTAGGTAAACAATCGTGTTTATTGTTAGTCCATATTGAATTACTTTTTCAAAAAAACATGAAGCTAATACTGACGATTTGTTATTTGGTTAATTCAAATGGCATAAGCATCGTATCGCAAACTTATAGCTTCTGAGACCATTAAATTGCATTGAATAAGCAGCCCACTAAATGTGCCTACTGTTGGTACTCCGCGTCTTTTATCTCAGAAAGTTTATTACCACGGTCGCCGCTACCACTCAGTATGGATTGACGGATGATTCATGACTTTATTCTATTCATGCACATGAAACATGTTATGAAGATTTTTTGAAAGATTTCCTCTCGATATTTTCTTCACTGTTACAGCCAGCGATGATGACAAACTTGTCCTTGCACTTGTAAAAATAATCAGACGTACAGACACGGTTGTAAATATGAAGAAACGAGATCTATAAAGCCGTCAAATTATTAAAATAACTAGCGGCCCGCCCCGGCTTCGCACGGGTACATACACACACACACACTCTTTTTTTTGTATCGGGTTTAAAAAAAAGTAAAATTAAAAAGGGAGTTTGAATTTTTTTTATGATTTTTTTTATTAATGTTTTTTTGTATTTTTTGATTTTAAAATTTTATACATATATAATATTATTTACAAAAAAAAGCCATTAGTTTTAGTGAGTCAAACGATATTTGAAGTAGTTTTATTTTGTGGCAGCAAAATAAATTGATCTTCAGGAGCTCCGACACGTGGGCCAACATACAGTTGGCCTTGAGTGAAACATTCTTTTCGTAGATCGATCCCTAATAATTCGAAGGTTTGGCCCTGGGACTTGTTAATAGTTAACGCGAAAGATGATTTCACCGGAAACTGAAGTCGTTTAAAAGGGATTGGCAGATCAGTTGGAATCATCGGTACCTCGGTATATGAGCTAGTTGACCAGCTGCTGGGCCAGTGATAAAATTTTGTTCAAGCCGCTGCGAACGCTCGATACTTGACTCTCTAGCACGCGATTACGACGCGTATTCTCTCCGACTTGCAAGGCGATTTTCAGTTTCTGATGAAGATTCCTCATTACGCCGTATTTTTATTGCCCTCGCCTGGGAACTATGTTTAGAAAGTTGATATCTTGATCTTTTTGGCATTTTAGGGCATTATAAAATGAAAAATAGAAGGAAATAAATAATTATACAGGCTTTTACTAAATTTTTGCTTATTGAACTATATGAAGTACTAAGCTGTTTGAATAATTAAAATATAATATTTATTATCAGGTAAGTAGTAGGTACTTACTTATTGAAAGAAAATTAAAAAATATGGGCGTAGAAAACTACCTTTACTAAATTTTTGCTGAAATTTTGAACAGGAATACCTATAAAATACTACTATAAGCAGTTTGAATAGTTACATTAAAATATAATATTTATTATCATATACTTATTTACCTACGAAACGAATTTAAAGCGAATTCAAAAAATTTTCAAGCTAAAATCATACGATCACGCACACGACCGCTGCGTAGGGAGCCGATCGCGCGAGGAGCCGCGCGGCACTTTATTTTATTACATTGACTCGCGACACTTTTGTAGATAATGATGAGTTCTGCAAAGTCGTAGTAAATGATTTTGTTCTATCATCAATAGTTTTCGCAGCGCACGCGACGTAAGGAATTTTTCAGGTCTTTTTTTACACCTTATGTTACATTATTGGAGTTTTAGTAAAGATTCCAAATTTTTTTTTAAATATAATATAGCCTATGTTACTCGGGGATAATGTAGCTTTCCAAAGGTGAAAGAATTTTTGAAATCGGTCCAGTAGTTTCGGAGCCTATTCATTACAAATAAACAAACAAACAAATCTTTCCTCTTTATAATATTAGTATAGAAAAACATGTTTTTAAGTACAAACAATTTGTTTAATTTTTTTTGTACTTTTAAAAAAAATCGATTTTTTTGAGTTTGTTTAATTTGTTTGATGTTTAATTAATTACGAAAAAATAATTTGTTAGACATTTTCTATGATCTAATGAATTTGTGCAGAGGGTATTAATGAACGCGGAAATTAAGACGGAAATAAAAAAAAACTTTATTTTTAAATTTTATTAATCAAACTGGAAACTTAAGTGATTTCCTTATTTAAGCAAATAATTTTGAAATCTAATTATTAAAATTAATTTCCGTGTTGTAAAATTCTTTTTTTGACAAAGAATTTTCGGGTTTGTAAAAAATACGCTTTCTATATATTTTACATTTTCTTCCAGCACTATCTGCCGTCCTCTCATTGGCGAATGCTACGAGAAGAATACACGAGAGCCACGCGATTGGTGCGGTCATTTGATGACGTCATCAGCGGTCTAGTATTTACGTCATTCGCAAGCAATTTGTTTTTTATATGTCTCCAGGTCTTCAATATTTTGGTGTAAGTTTAAAAAACTATAAATGGTGAAAACGTGAGGCTAAACCACATTATAAGACACAATTCATACGTTAAAAAGTACATATTTATGTATAGCCGCATATAAAAAAAAATTAAGCTTACGCAGGCGACTTACTTATCGAATCCAGCTAATATGATTATAGATGCGAACGTTTTGATGCTTATAACTCAATTACGGTTCAAAACCGGTTGTACGTAGTTACAATTTGGAATATACGGAATGCATAGTTTTTAGTCTGAAATACATAATTAATATTCTACTTTTCACAAATTCGAGTTTAATGGTCTTTGTTGTTGTTAATCCTCATCAGGGCCTGAAGAACAAAAAAGAAATATTAAGTAATACCTACATTACTTTGATGTATTGTATGCAGTTATTAATCCACGTAAGTCAAATCAATATCAAAATTCACATATCTGTTATTTTTCCAGGCACGGCATAGATGCCCAGAGCCCAAACCATGTGTGCTTAAAACAATCGCACGGGTAAGTAACAATGTTATCAGTGAAAGAGATGGACCCAGTGACCAAAAACCATAGTTAACAAGAACAAAATTAAAAATTTTGACAAACCCCCGACTACCTCAGATTTGTTATCTGTACAACATTTTACTAGTCAAGCCCTTTCATTTGATACCCATATTAAGAGAGTTGTGAAAAAAGAAATGTATTTCGCCATTTTGTGGAAGCGGCCATTTTGGATTTGAAATTTGTAATAGTGTAATGTATTCTACTAGTCAAGCCCTGTTGATACCCATATTGAGGTAGTAATGAAAAAAATAATATAATTCGCCATTTTGTGATGGCGGCCATCTTGGATTTAATTTTTTTTTTGTAATGTATAGTATTATACTAGTCAAGTCCTTTCATTTGATACCCATATTGAGGTAAGTTGTGAAGAAATATTTTGTCCGCCATTTTGTGGTGGCAGCCATCTTGAATCGATATTAACCCAACATAGCTAAGAACACCCGCACAGATATTAACTTTCGAATAAAAAACCGCATCGAAATCAGCCCATCCGTTTGAGCTCTACGGTGCCACAGACAGACAGACAGACAGACATCGACGTCAAACTTATAACACCCCTTTGTTTGGTCGGGGGTTAAAAATCGGCCACTCCCTAATGTGATAAATTATATAGAAATTTCGTAATATTTGATACAAAAGTGGACCAAAACATACTGTTGAAGTTATACCTACGTTTTTTGGCTTGGAAAAAGTAATGAGCGTGAATTTATTAACATGCAGGCATTGACAGACGGCGACTGCCAATCTGGAGCCCCGGGTTCAAATCCCACGTGCGCCATTGTCTTTTCGAAGGCAAGTGCGTAATGCCGCTGACTTAATACGGTGAAGGAAGACAAAGTGAGGAAATTTACCTACCTAGAATCGTTCGAGGTCACGTGTCATCCACCAGTCCTCACTGGGCCAGCGTGGATTATGGCCTGGAATCTCTCCTTGCGAGAGAAGGCCCCGAGTCACACCAATGGGAACTGTTACAGTGGGATGCTTATACTACGCAGCCAAAAACGATATCTCTTACCTTAGTAATTAACCTGACAGTTCAAAAGTGTCGCAGTTGTCGTAGTCTGTGGTAAATTTTTATAAATACTATTATTAGTTTCAATTTGGCGGTCGGGTCGAATAAATTTGTAAATCTTAAATTGCAAAAGGCACGAGGAGTCAAACTTAACCTGTGGTTGGAAGCGTCCGCTAAAAACCTTCAGTTTTATAATTACAAAACCAGGCCTCTTATACCATACGAAATCTTGTCAAACTTGTAACAATATTAGACATTGCTATGTTCAACAGACGTGAATTTGTCGGATTTGTTGAATTTTTTATTCAGCTTTGGGTTGTTCCTCGCAGATTTATTTAAATTGACAGCCGTTGAAAGCCCCCCGTCATTTGATTTGTTACGGAGTAATGGAAAGAAGATGTAGCTTTTATAGAGATTTTAGTAAAAATGCCTGCGTTACATTGTAGTTTTGCCAACACATTCAACAAAAAATAAAAGTGGTCAAGTGCGAGTCGACTCGCCCATGAAGGTTTCCGTAGCAGCAAGTAACATAATATAAAAGTTCTTGTACTTCGTTGTTACTTTAATTAGTGTTTTAACAATAGTCAATTTATGACGTACTAGCGGCCCGCCCCGGCTTCGCACGGGTACATACACACACACATACACCCTTTTTTTTGTTTCGGGTTTCAAAAAAAAAGTAAAATTATAAAGGAAATTTGAATTTTTTTTATGATTTTTTTTTATTAATGTTTTTTTTGTATTTTTTTATTTTAAAATTTTATACATATATAATATTATTTATATTAAGCCATTAGTTTTAGTGAGTCAGAGCTTCCCTGTAAACGATATTTGAAGTAGTTTTATTTTGTGGCAGCAAAATAAATTGATTTTCAGGAGCTCCAACACGTGGTAGGCCAACACGTGATACAGTTGCCATGAGTGAAACATTCTTTTCGTAGGTCGATCCCTAAAAATTCGAAGGTTTGGCCCTAGGACTTGTTAATAGTTAACGTGAAAGATGATTTCACCGGAAACTGAAGTCGTTTAAAAGGGATTGGCAGATCAGTTGGAATCATCGGTATCCTCGGTATATGAGCTAGTTGACCAGCTGCTGGGCCAGTGATAAAATTTTGTTCAGCAAGCCGCTGCGAACGCTCGATACTTGACTCTCTAGCACGCGATTGCGACGCGTATTCTCTCCGACTTGCAAGGCGATTTTCAGTTTCTGATGAAGATTCCTCATTACGCCGTATTCTTATTGCCCTCGCCTGGGAACTATGTTTAGAAAGTTGAGATCTTGATCTTTTTGGAATTTTTGGGCATTATAAAATGAAAAATAGAAGGAAATAAATAATTAAACAGGCTTTTACTAAATTTTTGCTTATTGAACTATATGAAGTACTAAGCGGTTTGAATAATTAAAATATAATATTTATTATCAGGTAAGTAGTAGGTACTTATTGAAAGAAAATTAAAAATATGGGCTTAGAAAACTACCTTTTACTAAATTTTTGCTGAACAGAAATACCCATAAACCTATAAGCAGTTATTACACTTATTTACCTACGAAACGAATTCAAAATTTTTTCAAGCTAAAATCATACGATCACGTACACGACCGCTGCGTGAGGAGCCGATCGCGCGAGTGAGCCGCGCGGCACTTTATTTTATTACTTACTGTGACATAATAACTATAATATTTAGACATATGCTGTCGCAACACTTTTTGTAGATGATAATGAGTTCTGCAAAGTCGTAGTAAATGATTTTGTTCTATCATCAATAGTTTTCGCAGCGCACGCGACGTAAGGAATTTTTCAGGTCTTTTTTTACACCTTATGTTACATTATTGGAGTTTTAGTAAGGATTCCTAATTTTTTTAAAATATAATATAGCCTATGTTACTCGGGGATAATGTAGCTTTCAAAGGTGAAAGAATTTTGAAATCGGTCCAGTAGTTTCGGAGCCTATTCATTACAAATAAACAAACAAACAAATCTTTCCTCTTTATAATATTAGTATAGATTAAAATAAAACTACTTACTAGATATCATTCAAACCAATTTTCGTTGGTAGTTTATATGGTAACGTACATCATACACTTTTTTATTTTTTGTCATTCTCTTATTTTAGAAGTTACAGGGGACACACTTTTTACCAATTTGGAAGAGTCATAATGATTGCTTGTTCAAAGTTATTAGATTCAAGATGGTTTTAAGTTTTTTTTTTTTTAATAAAGAGTGACGAGACGAGCCTGATGGTAAGCAACATACCTGCCACATATAACAGCACAGTGACACGCAGCTCAATAGCTAATGGTCCAATGAACATGAAGAGTCAAAATCATTACATAGCACTGCACTGCGCTCGCCACTCAGAGATCTAAGATATTATAGCTCCAAGTCTTGCAATTTCTCTGGAAACATTGTCCTTCAAACTGGAACACAGTAATGTTTGCAAATTACTGCTTGGCGGTAGAATAACTATCAAACAATAGCAAAGTTGTAACAGCAAAGGTGTGGTACTTCCCCAGGCGGAATCTACCAAGAGTCCTACAACTACTTATTCTTTTCAGGCTTCTCGGTGGCTACGAATATTCAGTATACTTAGTATTTTCTACCTCCTTACTACTGACACGAGCTTTGACAGTCTCATTGGTGGCAGCCAGCGTGAACACGGCTTCGATGGTACCTGCGCCGGCGCTGTACGGGGTACCATCTACAGCTTTCTCTGATGAGGCAAGTTGGAAATATAGCATTATAGAATAACTAGTGGTACACCCCCGGATTCGACCATAGTACATAATATATTATTTATAGCCTATATATAACACCCAGGGATCACGTGAACGGTGAAATGAAAATTTTAAAAATCGCTTCAGTAATTATTTAGTAAGATTAGCACGTTCATACAAAAACCTATTGACCTTTATTGACTGACCTCGTGGCTTAGTGGGTAGTTACTCTGCCTGCAAAGCCGAGGGTCGTGGGTTCGATTCCCACCCAGTGCAAATATTTGTGTGATAAATTCAAATATTTGCACTGTGTCTGGGTGTTTCTATGTATAATAAGTATGTATTTATAACTACATATATAAGTATTATATCAACTATCTGGTCGCCATATTACAAGCTTTGCTTAGTTTGGGGTCAGATGGAGTTATGTGTGAATTGTCCACGAATATTTATTTATAGGTAAGTAATACGAATATTAGTAAAGATAAAATCATAAACCGTTATTTTCTTTATGATTCTATGTGCACATATCGGAATTTTTGTCAAAAAAATATTCACATGTAACTTTTTTGTCCGAAAGGCCTCTTTCTGCGTGTAAGCATCCCCCAAATATTGTCTATCCTATTCTTTTTACTACCTTCACCACCTGGTTCACCTTTCCGTTTCAGTCCCATAATAAATATTCATTTGACTTTCATAGTACAAATTGATATCGTAAATAGATGGTCTGTGAAAAAATTTCGACCTATATATATTTTTTTTTTATAGGTATAACAAATAGGTATAACGAAACATCTAAATTTTTAAATCTATGTTTTACACACATGTAAACTGTAAAACATGTTTTATAGTTAAGTTTTTTTTACAATCTCTCGTACTACAAAGTATCGCGATGTTTTAAGAAAGTTTAACGAGTTCAACAATTTATTTCAGGTATCAAGATTTATAACTCAGGTCAATGAAGATCAGATAGCTCTGAGTGGTCTAAAATTCTTTTACGTAACTCGAGACCTAGTTTTAACTGTAAGTATTTTGGAAAGTTGAGTAATTGCTTGTTAGACTATACATGTATTTTTTATTTTTAAATAAAAAGTGACGAGACGAGCAGGGCATGTGCCTGATGGTAAGCAACATGGCTGCCACACGTGACACGCAGCTATTGGAACAAGAAGAGTCCAAATCATTACCTGCACTGCACTGCGCTCGTCACCCAGAGATCTAAGATGTTATATCTCTAAGCCCTGTAATTTCTCTGGAAACATTGCCCTTCAAACCGGAACACAGTAATGTTTGCACATTGCTGCTTGACGGTAGAATAACTGGCAAAGGTGTGGTTACTTCCCCAGGCGGACTCTGCCAAGAGTCCTATCACTACAAAAATGTATTCTGTTTACCATTGGTTTCATTTCATTTTCAATAAAATATGTACTATTTTCTAAATATAATAAGTAGCTTTGCATTTATTGTAAAAATTAATTCATAAGCACACTGAAGGATTGTAAATTTTAAATGTGTATTTTGTAAAGTTTTTTGATTTCACAAACAAGACGAAACTTTACGAACATTTGAATAAAATTTTGGATGAATAGAGCTATAGGTAGACATATTTCAGAGCTACGGGAAGGTATTCTTACAATTTTGTATCCCAACGATAAATAGATGTGATCATTCACTAAGCTATTTACTTAATACGATCAAAAGTAGATTTATACTATTTTCATTCGATAACGAAACGAATAACATGAGAACTACTACCCATAAAAGCACAGCGCCATGCAAAATTACAAGTAATTCAGTCCAAATAGACCGCAACCGTAAAGGCTTGTTGTTGTATGCATGTTAGTAGCTAAAATACTCGCTACTATTCAAAAATCGTTCGCACCATGCTTTAGTACAGTTCACAAGTGAGTAGCGTTTCGCGACATGAAGATCCTACAACGCAATAAAATAAATGAACGAATAAGCTAATCTTATCGAATCGTAATGGCTATTTTAGAAGAGGTGAATGAGGAAATTTGTGTGATCAATAAAATAAGTTATTCCACAGACAATTTCGTATTTGGAAAATTGTTTGAAGTTATGTTTCTCTCTAGACTAATTCGACAAGTTCGAACCTGTTTAATCGGCGAGCCAATGAGCGCCCCGCTCGCAACGAACGCGTGGTGGGGGGTGCTACTCGCCCGTTGAAAATAGAACAAAATGGATTGACTCGACTAAATCGCTTCCTTTAGGAAGTAGTTTACTACTCGACTAAATTTTCACTGTTCATACACGTTTAGTTGCTAAATTACTAGCCTAATGCGAACAAGCCTTTATTGCTACATTTGACTGATCTCGTGGCTTAGTTGGTACCTAGTAAGTCTGCCTGCAAAGTCAATGCTCGGGGGTTGGATTTCCATCCAGTGCAAATATGCGTCTGATGAATACAAATACTTGTTCTGTTTCTGGGTATTTCTATTTATATCAAGTAAATAATGAAAACTACATAAGTAATATATTAGCTATCTGGCTCCCATAGCACAAAGTTTGCTGTGTTTGGGGTCAGATGGTGTTGTGTGTGACATGTTCATCAATACTTCTTTAATGTTAATAGTATATATACTAGTATTATTAATTCCAAAATATTGCGGAAGATATGATGGAGTTAGTCCCTGATATTTCGATGTAGTTACATGCACCACATTCACAAGTAAACTTAAAGTAGATAGCTTGGAATAAGTGTTACTGTAGTAAACCCGTGGAAGCCAAAACGTTGTTTGCTCTATATTAGTACACTAGTGGCCCGCCCCGGCTTCGCACGGGTACATACACACACATAAACACCCTTTTTTTTGTATCGGGTTCCAAAAAAAAAGTAAAATTATAAAGGAAGTTTGAATTTTTTTTATGAATTTTTTTATTAATGTTTTTTTGTATTTTTTTATTTTAAAATTTTATACGTATATAATATTATTTACAAAACAAAAGCCATTAGTTTTAGTGAGTCAGAGCTTCCCTGTAAACGATATTTGAAGTAGTTTTATTTTGTGGCAGCAAAATAAATTGATTTTCAGGAGCTCCGACACGTGATAGGCCAACATACAGTTGGCCATGAGTGAAACATTCTTTTCGTAGGTCGATCCCTAATAATTCGAAGGTTTGGCCCTGGGACTTGTTAATAGTTAACGCGAAAGATGATTTCACCGGAAACTGAAGTCGTTTAAAAGGGATTGGCAGATCAGTTGGAATCATTGGTATCCTCGGTATATGAGCTAGTTGACCAGCTGCTGGGCCAGTGATAAAATTTTGTCCAGCAAGCCGCTGCGAACGCTCGATACTTGACTCTCTAGCACGCGATTGCGACGCGTATTCTCTCCGACTTGCAAGGCGATTTTCAGTTTCTGATGAAGATTCCTCATTACGCCGTATTTTTATTGCCCTCGCCTGGGAACTATGTTTAGAAAGTTGAGATCTTGATCTTTTTGGCATTTTTGGGCATTATAAAATGAAAAATAGAAGGAAATAAATAATTAAACAGGCTTTTACCAAATTTTTGCTTATTGAACTATATGAAGTACTAAGCTGCTTGAATAATTAAAATATAATATTTATTATCAGGTAAATAGTAAGTAATTACTTATTGAAAGAAAATTAAAAATATGGGCTTAGAAAACTACCTTTTACTAAATTTTTGCTGAAATTTTGAACAGGAATACCCATAAAATACTACTATAAGCAGTTTGAATAGTTACATTAAAATATAATATTTATTATCATATACTTATTTACCTACGAAACGAATTCAAAATTTTTTCAAGCTAAAATCATACGATCACGCACACGACCGCTGCGTAGGGAGCCGATCGCGCGAGTGAGCCGCGCGGCACTTTATTTTATTACATTGACTCCCCCCCCGTACCCCAGTGACGCTTACATGGAGCCTACATCGCTAGCATCGCATGCTGGCTAGCTGAGCACGATGAGCGACAACCACGCGACTTTTTTCTAATACTTGCATTTTTAAACTCGTGATATCTTCCGAATGAAAAGTAAAAAATTATAAAAAGGTATTAAAGCCGTCTTGAATACAAAGTAATTTATTTTGATAAGGATTAATACCAAGGTACAAATTAAGAGCCTTTTCAAGGCGGCATATATAAATTAATATTTTAGAATAAAAAACTGCTTACTGTGACATAATAACTATAATATTTAAACATATGCTGTCGCGACATTTTTTGTAGATAATGATGAGTTCTGCAAAGTCGTAGTAAATGATTTTGTTCTATCATCAATAGTTTTCGCAGCGCACGCGACGTAAGGAATTTTTCAGGTCTTTTTTTACACCTTATGTTACATTATTGGAGTTTTAGTAAGAATTCCTAATTTTTTTTAAATATAATATAGCCTATGTTACTCGGGGATAATGTAGCTTTCAAAGGTGTGAAAGAATTTTTGAAATCGGTCCAGTAGTTTCGGAGCCTATTCATTACAAATAAACAAACAAACAAATCTTTCCTCTTTATAATATTAGTATAGATATAGATATGTCCTATTCTTTACCGTGTATGTGAAGGGATACACTAGTAAAAAGATTCATTTTTCTTTTCACAGGTTGCAGGAACCATCGTTACTTATGAACTGGTTCTCCTTCAATTCAGTAATAGCGAATAAATCGATTGTATGACGTGTTTTATTCATTATCACAACAAGACCATACCCAATAAAAAAATATCGTATCATTACTCGAATAATTGGAAAGACAAGAAGCTCGCCTGATGATCTATGTCAATTATCGAGCTTAAATATGACTGAAATTACAGGGAAGAAATTTCTAAGAGATAAATATAATTTTTAGGCAAGTTCATATGCAGATGTTACTTCACACAGATTCAGAGTTCACTTTTATACTATAAAAGTGATGACCGCTGTTCTAGGTAGTGATTTCAACGAATAAAATTGTATCGATAGTCGGCCGCCATCTCATTTAGTGTTAGGGGATGATGCAATCTACAATGAAGCACGATTGCCTTGACGAAACCGATTCATTCTCGACTTCCAGACACCAGATTATATCCATCAGAACATACGAGTACTAATTCAATGCAGTGTAGATTTAAGGGGCGTCCCCAGCAAAACGAGTTTTTTGTCCTCATTAGCCAAAACAAATATCAACTGATGAAAAATACATTAAATTTCTACAGTTTCTTGGGTTCAAAATGGTAGTTTCTTTTTTTTGTTAATGAATTTATTGTTTGAATAATCTGCTCGCAACGAAACCATAAAGATTAAAAATAATTGTAATTATCATGCATCTCCTCGAAACCCCGCCATTATTTGGATTTTGTACTTACAACCACGGATAGACAATTCCATTACGAACATTTTGGTAGAATTTTTTTTTCAAAAGACCAAAATCTGATTTTATTTAAAGTATATTCTAAAATTTGAGCGTAAAACAGCGAGAAATCCTACTGTTTCTCTCTTGCTCTTTCTTGCGGTGTACGATGAGGTAAGAAATACTCAAGGTAATTTGCTCGGGGGCATGCCCTTAAAGAAAGCTGTCTAACCTTTTTGTAATTCTTCGGATGGTCAATTGCTCAATTGTGAATTTAATTTGAGCTTATTTGAGGATCAAGCAGTATTGTGGTAAAAAATCAAGATGTTATTAGATCATGTTGATCAGCTACATACTCTTCGAAATGTATCCAATAAAATCCCGATAAACTTACAACTTTACTGCGCCGCTTAAGATTTTGGAGTATTTTGCAAAGATGAGAGTAATGAAGAGTGAGAAAGTATTTTTTGGGCGTCAAGAAGATAACCTATTCATTATATATTATACCTTTTCGCATTTTCTATTCTACGCCACAGATTAAAATATGTTTTTGTTACTTTTGAAACTAGCCTTTGTAACGTTAAATATTGGCTTTAAACAATATGTAAGCGTTCATTTCCTTCTTATTTATCTTATTTATTTATCTATTTATCCTTATATCCTTATATTCTATTTTTTTTATCCCATCTCTTCATTTCATTTCATTTTTTTTCTTCATTTTTTTTTTGGTATCTAGTTTGTTGGTATGTTTCTGGTTCAAAATCCAAATGTTGTCTGCCCATCTCAGTTCCTAGATTTTACAAGAAAACTTTCAGTATTCAAGTCTAGAATAAGAGAACAGTTTATTTTATAATTAGCGGCCAGAGAGAATTAGACCTAAAAACTATACAACCTTATGAAAATAGTAGAGGTTGCTTAGCGCTGATTGACTTATGAAATATAATGACATTAAGTAAATAAATATTTTTTTTTAGAAAAACTTAGTTTTTACAGTTTTAAATAGAAATAAACACATGAAGAATAGTAATATTATAACAAGAAAAATATGCTTTATCGTGAGGACACGATTGAACAGATATTAGTTGTATAAAAATTCAGTATGTAAGTACCTAGATATCCACATAGTCTCCTATGAAGAAGTGGTGATTTTGAGATGAATAAGAAGGAAATGTACGCTTACATATTGTTTAAAGCCAAAATGTAACGTTACACCTTTTGAGCCGACATTATTGCCAATAGCATCTTTAACATTGTTGTTACCATCAACAAGTTTTCAATAGTTTCGTTATATTTAAGCCGTAACTAGTTTTACAGTTTTGTTACTTCCAGCTCAATCATCGTTAAATTGTTTCAATATATTACGTCCAACATAAAATAAAATGCATTTTTCCGTTATTTTATTAACACTCTTGAGTTGTTTTGATGGTATGTATTGTAAATTGGTTTTGTTTGTATATATAGACGTATTGGGAAGTGCCGTGGGCATTTGATTGTAGCAGTAGTTTGCAGCATAATTTCAAGAAGCCTCTATGACTAATAGAATTACTAAAGGAATTGATTTAATTCTTTGTTTGACTTTGCTCATGATTTATTTCAACTTTATTCAAAATATTTGCGTTTTTTTTCGGTTTTGACAATTTGCGACGTCTTGGAAAAGTGTCATAAATATTGCGGAGAGTTTCGAGAAACATTTTGATACGTATAGTGTAGTGCGTTGTGGTGACAACTGACAACAATACCAAATGAGGGTAGATGGAGATCTTCTCCTTTTTCGATCAAAATCAAATCAAATCAAAATGATTTACTACAACTTGTACTTAACTCATAGAAGTCCTATGTCAGGACGTTAATACAAAAATATTATTAAATTTCAACAATTACAATAAAATACAATCAAATAAACAATACATGTCGCCATAACAATATAACTATTATTGTTATTGTGAAATCTTATAGTGGCGTTATTGGACACCCGCACTAAGTTCCTAGACACGCCTCTTCGCGTGCCAACGTTCCACGCTGAGTGTAGGCATGTGTGCGATGACCTCCGAGCTGATGATGAGGAACCGGTCTGCATGATGTTTAGTAGATATAAGCGAGGCTACCAGTACTTCGTCAATTTGTGCCACGCCAGACGTGTCATTTGTAAGGAAAACTTATGTAAGTATCTAAAACAAAGCTATAGAAAACAGCATTACCAGCAGCGTCTAGCTTTAGACGCTTTTTACGAATAGTAGTCAAAACATCTCCTTAATGCTATCTTAATCCTGCTTTTTATTCATCGTCAAACTTCTTTTCATAATAAATATATCGTCACCACATAAAGTCTCTGAGTGCTTCACGTTTGCCAATACTTACGCTTTTCTTATTTCAGTTTTTTGCATCTGATTCACGTTCATAGCTATGGATAGATAATAATTAGGTAACAACGCTATTTATCAGTCGGCACACTCAGATGGCAAGTACATCTTTCTGCTGATATTTCATGCATGTTTATTCAAATGTAATTTTCATACCAAATGTTACAAATCAAGCTCAAATTATTAGCCAGTTTGCTTGCTAGTTTAGGTATGATTTTCAGTTTAAAGTATTTTATTTTCTTTGCAGCAAGTTTGCGACATTTATCAAAATTCGACTTTTCAGGCATGCAATTACATTAAAACTTACTTAATTATTGCTTATTGCAAATTTGCTAAAAACTTTCTTTACTTACTTTGCCCTAGATTATATGACTAACTTCGCATTCGACGCATTATACCTTACTGATTATTTAGTCAGATTCCAATTTATTTTTTCGGAGAACATAACAAAATACACTAAAACATATCCCTCCTTGCTAAGTTGGTAAAAAAATATGGAGGAAACAAAACCCTTAAAACAAGTCCACTTAAAACACTAAATTGAGCAAGGAAAGACTTGTGAAATTAATTCGACTTTGATGAAGCACCCTTGAGGATTGTGGAGTCAGCTATTTCTGAGTAGGCGTAAACTTGATCTGGCTTGGAGGGCCGATTTGATCTTTGAAAGTGTCTACTGGTTGAAAAGGCAATCGTCAATTTCAAAGGTTTGAAATTAAATTTCTTATTTTAACGGATAAGTAAATTGTTTACTTATCGTGTAACTATAATATGATAGCGAGACCCACGGCCCAAAGACTGCGAGCACTGACGTAGCCTAACTTAACGAAAGTGTAATTTTGTGTTTGACTTGAGCTAATTCATTGGTCTGTCAATTGTGTAATCCTTTTAATCGATAGCGGTCATCACTAGTAGTCCAAGACCCCAGAGCCGCCAGACGTCACGTATTTTCTGAATTTAGGGGATGATTGGCCCCTTAGATCGGTCTGTCTTTTTAGAAAAAGCTGTAAAATAGTTGTCTGATGAACATATATACAAATGGAGTATGAGAATTTTAGTGAAGTTAAGTAATTATGTTCGGAGTTTTAAAGCGTCTGTTAAGCAAAACGGCCGACGGAAAGTGTCTGGGAGTATTGGGGCCTTATTTTTCAAAGATATTACCGAAAACGTACGTAAAAATCAGTTATTAGAAAATACGTGAAGTAAGTAATGTTTCTATGTACCTACCTTCTGGACCCCATATCTCAAAATTGGTCGTTTAAGTAAGTTAGCAGGTAAGCATGTGTTCTTAGCACGTACTAACTCTACTCAATCGTCCATATTTCGTTCATCAAAAAATACTTGACGTCTGACGGCCCTGGGATCTTACTCTATAGTGATTTCGGGTCTCACATAATCTTCTTTATAGGCGAAAGGGTGTGTGTAAATTTATTTACTCCAGGTAAAAAAGGGAAAAGTGACTTGAACATGACGTCATTTCCAAACCGTATCGTTACACTTAGTTTTTTTTATCAAACACTTCACCAGCTCTCTATGCAGAGAAGCCACAACTGATAGATAAGATTTATGTGACAAAAACGGGTATTTGTTTTGTAAATTAGTGGTTCTGCTCAAGCTTTGCTTAGTTTGAGCTGAGATAATGTAGTGTAGGAAATAATAACGCAAAGCTTGCGCCTTGGTTGTATCGTCTAGGTCGGATCAATGTTCAATATAGAAGACGGTTATCATTGACCCAGTGTGCATCGTCAGGAGGTTCTTCACTCTGCAGGCCTTTACAACCGGTTGCTTGGACTTTGTAACGAGATTGGCGGCGATCTTAGGCTTACGTGATGATGATCATTTGTATTTGATGATCATAGTTCCGATAGTTGTGTCAGTGAACGGTTTTATAGCGAAAATTGTGCCTTCCTTCCACTCGACACCACCAAAACGACACCATCGGTGGTGTCGTATGGAATCTCTAGTCCATACGACACCACCGACTAATAGTGAGGTTACCTACATACAAAGTTGTTGATATGAAAACTGCAATTAAGTTCAAGCAGTTTCATTAATGAGGTATGTCATTTGATAAAGTTTATATTTATCTGTCACTCAAATGGTCATCTTGACATTGTTCACTGCAATTTGCATATTATTGTCTTTCCATCCGAATATTTTAATTTTTTACAATGGACATGGATACTAATACTGACGACATAAAATACATAAAAACGAATGACGGTACAGCACATCACTAGGGTGGTGTCGTATGGACTAGAGATTCCATACGACACCACGGATGGTGTCGTTTTGGTGGTGTCGAGTGGAAGGAAGGAAATTGTGGAGGCTCCGCGATTCAGATTTTTTTTTACGATTATTATAAATATATACAAGAATTGCTCGTTTAAAGACTAAGTAATACATATTTAATTGTACAAAAGGTTACGGTGAAAAATAAAAATGATCATATAAATTTTAATAACATGTAATTTATTTTAAGAATCTCACACACATCACTTTTTTAAACATCTATTTGTAGCTTACAAATAATGAGTATACATTTGTAAATGTTTTTGTATTTATTTTGTTTTTAGTTTAATTATTTTTTTTAAAGTATTTTGATTTTTTTTGTTGCAGTATTACATTTAGTACATCCATCACGTTGTCGTAAAAGCAACCAGTTTTACATGCCGGTGAGTTAAACAAAACTTTTCACGCCGCAAATAGAAAGGATCCGGGGATAAAACGATTTTGCAATTTTCCTCAATTTGTGACCCATGTTCTTAAAATTATTTTCATTACATTGGACCTTTTGGGAAATCTTGACGATCCCGGCGATGTGTTTAAAATTTAAACAGAATTTGCTTCATTTCCAGTCTCGTAATTAAATAAAATGTTTCATTAAGAATGTCTTGTTTTATTTACTAATGTTTTAAGTTCACAATTTGTCTCGCTGGAATTTAGCAGCTGTTTCAAATACTTCTTTTTTTAAATAAAGAGTGACGAGACGAGCAGGACATGTGCCTGTTGGTAAGCAACATGCCTGCCACATAACAGTGCAGTGTGACACGCAGCTATTGGAACATGAGAATCCAAATCTGGATGCAGAGATCTAATATTCATTTACAAACGGTGCGTAGGTATCAAATTAGTTTGAATGGTTTGATTCAGACCAGAAGGAGTACCATTGGCACCTAAACTTGGAGTTAGCCTGTGTGATGGCATAACAATATCCTCCGCCGGAAGAGTTGAATTTTGCATTTTATTCGATGGGTTATCATGGATGAATTATCAATGCATCAACAATGTCACGTCACCGGTATCGCCCTAGCTCTTGCCATGATACTTTTCGTTTTCCTATGGTAGAAATGTCTTGGTGGAATTTTTCACCATGTTCCTATGAACATGGCAGACAGCGCCCAAAGCAAAGTTTTGAAGAAATAATAGGTCTAAATGTGAATATAGAAAATATCTTTTAACGACATATTACAGCCTTATGTATCTATAACAGATACGCGACAATAATTATCTTGTCAATCGGTAATTTCCTAATAAATTTGAAGTAACTCCAGGAAGTATGTAGGATACTTCCTGCTAAATACGAAAGTATGAATTTTTGTTGCTCAGTCACGCTCGTATGGTTGAACGGTTCTGTTTTTTTTTTCACTTTTATAAGTTTACACTTGACCGCCATCTCGCCTGATGCTAAGCGACGATGCGGTCTACGATGGAGCGTGTTTACCTAGAAGAAACCAATTCACTTTCGATTTGAAGACACCAAGATTATAACTATCGGGAAAAATCCACTCAAGGCTACTCATTCCTCAGCCTAGACGTTCTTTTCACAAAGGTGGTATTAGATCACGCAGATCAGTTGCACACTCCCCGAATTGTATCCGATAAAAAAAATTGCAATACAGTTAGATTAAAGACTAGAATAGCGCATAGAGACTAATTGCAGATTGCACAGGACCGTTCCTTGTGGAAATCTAGGGGGAGGCTATGTTCAGCAGTGGACGTCTTGCGGCTGATGATGATGAAAACACTTGATTTTTTAATTTAAGTGCATTAATTATCCAAATAAAAAATTGACCTTGATAAAATCAAAAATCTGCACATCTATCGTCTCTTAGGCGGAACAGAGTTCGCCGGGTCAACTAGTAAATAATAAATAAGCTACTAGCGATCCTCCCTGGCTTTGTACGGGTGCAATGTTGATAGTAAATATTAATAAAAATGATTATTGTGGGTTACTCTTTAGACATATGTCATATACTATTGCAGACTTTTTCGGACACCTTTTGAAGGGGAACAAAAATGCTGTACATTATTTTGATCTTGCTAATAGGGCGCTTCAGCCGGCGTTTGCAGTGTAAGCGAAAAAAATGTGTTGATTACATTAGAAGTCTTTAAAATTATCAGTATTTCTCTAGTAGTGTAAGCACGTATTAATTTAACATATAAATCTTACTCTTCAATTACTCTATGTATTAAAAAACCCCGCATGAAAATCTGATTGGTTGTTTTTAAGATCTAAGCATATATAGAGACGGACAGACGTGGGATGTGACTTTTTATACGATGTAGCGATGATAGTGAAGACGTATCTAAATAATTAAGTGTTGTGTAATAGCAAATTGATATTTTCGCGTCGCGTTTTCGCTCACATAGAACAACGGCACCGTAACGTGACCGTGACGAATGACACGCGAGTCCGGGCCGGCACGTGACATTAATATTTCACCCGAGGACTTGTCCATTGCCTTTGGTGCCAGATCTTGTAGATTCCTGTCGTGTTGCCTTTAACTTGAATATGTATTAGGTCTTTTAAGCCTTCTGTGACTCTTTACAGTTTTTGCCTTCGTATTACCAAACTTAAGGTCGATTTCATTTCTTTGAGTAAGTAGGTACGTTGGTCGTAAGCCTCGCATTTTCATTGCGTATAAAATATGTATTTTGGCTTGCGCAAGCTTTGAGTACACGTTTACTTTTATAGATACCTATTTTTCAATAACTAGCGGTCAGCCGCGGCTTCACTCGTAGCCTAAAGCACTCAGACATCTCGGGTATGGTTTAGTTCTTCCACAGATTACTTCATTATAAATACAATCCCTCAGGGAAACCGCAAGCAAAACTCTTTCCATAGCTTGCTGAACGACTTCGAATTTTCGGTCGGAGAAGTTTAAATATTGTGCAATACATCAAGAATAAAATATCTATTTGATCTTTATTTACATATTCAAAACAGCTCACAAAAATAACGTCGTTGAATTCAAAGCGTAAGAAGGAGTCGAGTGTTTTTTTGAGATATTGAATTGTAAGAGAACGAGCTCATAGGTTACAACGGTGGCTAGCACCTGTAACAAAATGTATTACTAGCGTTTAGGATGTTGTCACACACAGAACGTTACATATAACTTTCTAGCACAACAATGCAGTATAAACATCAGCACATAAAAATTTAAGTTACCATGCCACCAACTTATTTGTAGAAAGTCCATAGGTGGAACTACTGAGTTGCGAGTAGTAACTAACACAGAAGTTGTCTAAATTTGTAATAAGTGGTAACACTTTTCGATCGTGGAGCCATCGCTACATTCTACAGATAAGTTGGTTGTACCGTACACTCACCGACTAAACTAACATGAGATGGTAGACACTAACAGTAAATTTAGTATTTAAGGTGAACCAGAGGGTTCCTTTGTTATCAATAACATAATATTAATTAATTAATTATTAAATTTCCTTTAATTACTAAAACTACAAACTAAGATAAAAACTGTAAACATAGTGTTCAAGATTACTACCACATAACCACTACAAAATTGAAACCAAACAGGATGAACATTAATACGTGTTTTATGCTTTAGTTTAAACAAAGGCAAAGTTATAAAACCTATTGTAATATATAAAGTAATCATAAATAATCATCAAACATCAACAATATTAACTTAGCAATAACAAATGATTCCGCCGCAATTTAAATTTCAGTTCTAATACATTCAGCATTGTTTATCCTAGGATGTGTTTTGTTAGTTTAATAACGTACAAGATTACTTACTCCTAAAACAGTACGTCTCTCGATGTAAAAAAATATCCCATTTAGTCCAACAGTGGTGTATCTCAGCTGCATTTGAAAAAACTGGACCTTAAAAATGTACCATAATATTAGTTATTTACTTTTTATAGGTGAACGACCAAAGATGAGGTCAGTAACTAGGAATGGGGGATCGTGTAATGTGAAAGCGGAGGGGGCAATACGCAAAGTTGAGTTGAAAAAAAAAACTATCTTAATCTAAAAATAAAATCTTGATCTGTTAAAAAAACTGAAAACATAAGTAGGTACTGTATGCCACATGATGTTTATCCTATAATTTCTGTGCAAACATTGGTTTTCGAACCGGAACACAGTATTTTTTTCATCACGCATTGGTCAGCGTGGACCACCGACTCGCTTGATGGTAAGCGATGGTGTGTTCGAAGACAATGCACGCTGACCTAGAAAGTTCTTATTCACTCTGAAAAGTTCTAGATTATATCTCGCAGGGAAAAATGAGGCAGTAACACTTTGCGGTAAAATAACTAGCAAAACTGAGGTATTAGTTCATTAGGATTTTGAAAAAGTACCACTAAAATTCTACTAATAGTAATTAGATTTTTTAATACCTCTTTGTTATAATCCGTAGATGGAACTTCGCATAAAGGTAGCACAGCATTGTTGGCAGATGTGTGGACTTCAGTGGCCATGTACACAAAGATCATAGACCTCGCCATTAAAAAGACGAAAGAAAACAAATAGTACATTATATACGCCGTTCTTAAGGGCCACCTGAAAATTTTTAAAAAAAACTAGACTTTGATTAGCAATACCCTACAATACCTACTATTATTATATAAGACAATGTATGGATGTTTTTGATGTTTGTTGTTCAAACATGTTGTAACATAACCGCTTGAACTCGTTCTTACAATTTTGGCGGGAAAACTAACAGATGTCAGGTTGTATACGTGCGTTGTTTACACTTCGGCATATGAACTGCCGCCTTACTTATACCTGTATTATTCTCGAGAGCGTTTCAAGCTCTTAGCGGTATAGTTTGTTTATAATTACTGTTTTTGAAATGTAAACTAACAATTTTGATACAAATACAAATACAAAAATCTTTATTGCTGTTTGTAGGTAAGATAAGATGATACAAAACATTTTAAAAGTTGCCCCATACAAACTGGCCTCTGCGAGAGGCATGCAATATGTCTGGCAAGACAATTTGTTAGTAATTTATAAATAAAATAAAAAAAATTAAATAATAGTCAGCTGATTAAAGTCTTCTTCTTCCTCATCTTCTATAAATTTCTGGTTTTTATTTATGTCATCTGATTCTTCATCTTAGATTAATTTCTGGCTTCTATTTGGTTGTGATATATATTTGTGTGAGATAAATGTTTGGTGAGCACAATTTCGCCAACGTCTTGTGTTTCATCAGGATATTGTCTTGTGTTTTTGAGTTTGATCAATATATCCATCCAGGGTCTAATTTGATGTTGATACTTGAGAAGAAGTTATTCCAGGTTTTCAAGTGGTCTAGGAGCTATTACATTTTAAATTATAAAGAAGACAGTGATTTTTTTGTTTTAATTAATTGTTTACCAATTACAAACACGAAAAAGTTTTTTAATTTTTTCAATAGTTTTAGACCATTTTCCCGACAAAAAATATTTGTTGTTTTTTTATAATTTTACGATCGACACTTGAATGTTGCACATTATTATTGCGGCACAGAAGTTAATTATCACCTCGGATGTGTGTGAGTGATGTGAATATCCTCGTACTCGGAGTTCAAACCAAAGTCGTCAAAAATAGGGAGAATGGGTCAAAAGTCAAAAAAGATCAAAACTTTTAAAATTTCAAACAAATTACTTACTGTTCCAGTTTCTCATCACATTCTGTTTCCTCTCTATCGATATCTGCAGCTAGGCTGAAAATATAACTAATCGCCCAAACAATTTATTCAGATTTGCACACTAACCATTGATTATAACGCCTAGATCGATTATCTTGAAACAAACGCTTCACCTAAAGTGAGGCAAAAAGCAGATTGATTTCGGCGCAAGCAGTATGTACTAAAGCTCGCCAAACAAAACTTTAATGTCGTGGATTATGTACAGTGAACAACCACACAAACCATTATAAATATGCCAGATTGTGGTGAAATTAGAGCCACTTTGTGAGCAAGTGTGTTGAAAAATATATTATTACGTACAATAACTCTTATATTTTAGCGTATCAATTATTGCTTTATCTTTTTTAATAATTGTTTTTAACCCCCGACCAAAAACAGGGGTGGTATAAGTTTGACGTCGATGTCTGTCTGTCTGTCTGTCTGTGTGTCTGTCTGTGGCACCGTAGAGCTCAAACGGATGGGCCGATTTCGATGAGTTTTTTATTTTATTTAAAGGTTAATATTCTTGCGGATGTTCTTAGCTATGTTTGGTTAATATCGATTCAAAATGGCCGCCTCTACAAAATGTCGGACCACATATTTCTTCACAACCTACCTCAATATGGGTATCAAATTAAAGGACTTGACTATTAGAATACTATAGGTACACTATAACAAATTTCAAATCCAAGATGACCGCCACCACAAAATGGCGAATTGTATTATTTTTTTCACTACTACCTCAATATGGGTATCAAATGAAAGAACTTGACTAGTAGAGTATTTTGCGCTATGACAAATTTAAATCCAAGGTGGCCGCTACCACAAAATGGCGAAATACATTTCTTTTTTCACAACTCCCTTAATATGGGTATCAAATGAAAGGGCTTGACTAGTAGAACGTTATACAGATAATCCGAATTCCGAGGTAGGGGGTTAATCAAAATTTTTAATTTTATTCTTATTTTTATAATATTTAATTTTAGAATATCAAATCAAAATTACGTAGTTGGCAACCAAAGCCTTAGTAACCAATCAGAATCCATTAATGTGTGGTCATGTATGACCATCTAGATTCTAGATCATCTAAACGAATCTCTCCGATTTTCAACGAAACGAATACTCGTTTAAATGTACTTACTTTATGTTACTAAACAACTGTTTGCAAATAAAAAACAAATTGCAAAACGATGCCAACAGAATAAGAGGCGATAAATGGCAGTTGACTAAATTCAAAAGAACCGCTAGCTGCGAGAAGCAGAACCTTATTTTGCCCCAATCCTGAAAGATAGACAAGTTGCTGCATTAATAACATGAAAATGGAACAGGAACTCGAAATATTAATTAGTTTTTCAGTTTTGCTTGATGTCACAAACGTCAAAACTGTATAGCAATTGATTTTATTTGATTGATTTGACTTTACAAAAATTTGACAGCTTAAACCAAGATTGAGTAAATATTTTTTTATTTTAACGGCGACTACGAATTACACAAACATTCTTAATCTTTACTCTTTTTTCACTTATATCCGTTAGTGAAATTCAGTATTCGCACCACCCTCAAGCTTCCAAGGATCTACCATCTAACTGAAACTGCCTTAGCTTTGATAATGGTCTCCCTTTTCTTTCCGCTTGAAATAATAGAGACCGCAATAGCAAAGCGAAAGCCGGTTTCATTAGGTGGTAGAAGGGGTGGTCTAGATAACTCACCTTGCGCTTAGTTGATCGAATAATCTTCCCCAGTTTTTGGAAGTACGATGAGAAGTAAGCACTTAGACACATTCCTAGCACATCTGGTACATTCCACATAAAATTACATTGTATATTTACAAACTGAAATACAAATAAATATTGTAAAATTTTTAAACCAAAGCAAGTCCATCAATCGTGTTTTATAAGTTTGGATAGTTATTAAAAATATCCTACTTTTTGTTACTTCGAAGACAAAATTTATAGACGTGCCATACTTAGTATTCATCTTGTGGTATGTTAATTAAGTTTTTATTTAAAATTAACAAAGAAAAAGCTTTTTGCTACGATGGTTTCGTTTAAAATGTACCTTTGTAAATTAATTTACCTCTCCCATTATCCCTGCCAAACGGCTACAAAGTAAACAATCAAAACGCGTCTTTACAAAATAGTCGACAAATTCTATACTTGTATTTGTGGCCTTTGTTGAACACGGTGCTACAAGTTGTAGCATAAAATTGATGTACAGAATATGTTCCACTGGAAAAGAATATATTTTTTAGCATATCAAAAAATAATGTAGTGTAAAATATGATGAATAGTAGAGAATTTATTTTACCAAAACTCAATCCTATTATGGTATAAGACAAAACTGCACATTTCCTGGCGGTTGCTCGCGGGAGTTGTATCATACTTGCAATGCTCTGTTCAATATCAATAGCAAATTGCACTAAAGCAGGCCAATGTTTTCCCAGCCTATATAATAAAATTGAGGTTAAGAAAGCAGTGAGACAAAACACTGCTTTTGCTGAAAAAAAAAACATTATTGTTTTGATATTTATTTGTTTCTCATTATTTTAATTTGTAACATTTTCGGTGACATTTTGCAATCACTAATTTGTGATCACTAAGATTTTTATATTCATGGTTTTCCGCGTGGTTTTATCTTAACATTTGGTTCAATAACGGGTGAATGACTACTTTGGAACCTTTGAGTTATTTGATCGATATCAACTTCAGCTATTTAACTTCAAATACTGTTTGTTGGCTAGGGAGGCCTTAGCTGCAAGGAGACAGCGATGGCTTAAAAAAACTTTAGTTATTTTTTAAACCAAAATGTTATTGAAACCAAATGTTAAGACAAATTCTATTCATCTATTTCACTAGGTTATTTTTTTTTAATTTGCTGCCGCGAAATTTTTTTGTTGATATACCTTCACTTATAATTTGTTTTGTCAAAACTAACCTCAATATTTTCGTGGGTAGATTCAATTATTTTTTTCATATGATGAGCTATGTCCGGCGCCGAACCCATATACGAGTATATGGTTTCCCCGCCGCTTAACGGGTAAGTAATGTTTGCAATCAGGAGACATCTTGAGCCTAAATGATCATGAAGCCAGTGAGGTTCGATGGGAAATCGGAAGTAGAACGAAACAGCATACTGCTTACCAATGGTGTGACAACACTAATACTTCACTGTGGAACTAATCTAGAGACCGCCTGAATTTTCCATATTGTCCGGTCGCCAAACCAGCAAGATGACGCAATCCAGCATTTTTCGGCTGTATGACAGCCTTTTATTAGTGGTTTAGTTATCAGTTAGGCCCTCTGTCATCTTTGGTCACGGCAATCGTGCCTCAAATCCCGCTACCTTACATGACTAGTTTCTCAGTACGTTGTATTGACGTGTGACAATTTGGTCTAGCTGTGCTGCAGCAACTAGGCTTACTCAATATTTCAAGTCTTTATAAGTTGCCAATATCTTTAGCATAATCAAACTGAATTTCACTGCACTTAAATTTACAAAAACGATAAATATTATTGATGAATACTTACAGATGTCAATAAGTGTGATACAATCATCCGAGAAATATTTGACAATTGAGCCCACTGTGGCGTATGCTACAACCCCAACTGAGAAGATATAGTATATCATGTACATTGATTTAAAATTCAATCTGGAATAACACAATTGTTTTTATTTCCAACAAAACTAAGTTACAGTGAAAACTACATTACATTCTTAAAATAACTAATTAGATTACACTACGTACATCTATAATAATCCATAGACTGATGATGATCTACAGAATTACAGATAATCAAAATTTTAAGTACCACACTGAATTGTGTCGCTTTTAAGTTGACCCAAATGCGAGTATTTTGATCACACGTCGCATTGACCAAGCGTTCTGATTTTTCTCTTTTAAATCAGCAGGACAGCTGACAAAATCCAAAAAATTAAAATTTCTTCTTGACCCCACAATAACTGGCAAAATTGCGGAATTTTTAAGGCTTTTGCAAAGAATCTTATCGATACAAATACATACCTGACTGATAGAGGACTGTGCAAACCTTCGATTGGGAGGTAACCAGACCACCGAATCATTCTTAAAATATGTTTAAGACATGCATGCAATTCACAAAGTCGTCGTCGTTTTGGTTTGTGGTGCTTCTTCATCGTCCTTAAAACGTATTCAAAAATGAATTATGTCAATATATCAAAGTGTTGCAGAAAGGGGCAACAATATTTATGGTACTTGTAGTTCATCTACATTTAGTTTTGAATAACATATTTATGCGAAAATTAGAAAAGAAAAATCAATTTTTTTGTCATAAAAAAAAATGTTTGATATTTTCAGCGAGCAACACGGAAGGGAGTAGGCATACACAGCGTTTCCCCTCTAACAAAGTACTATTCCGCGTGGACTACGGAGTTTGAAAATATACTGTGGCTGAGAGTGAGCCTAGATTTCTGAATGGTGCTTGATTTTTTTATGTGTGAGTATAATCGGCAATGGATCGGTACAGGTATGTTTGTATGTAATAGTGCGGCTTTGCGCTAGTGTGCAACTTTCTCCTCCCGCAAGAAATGAATTGTACAACAATTTTTACCTAAGGCTACTCTCATCTGTGCTTGCGCGGAAGATCGAGTAGCTCGATGGATACTTTATTTGACATTAATTAGGGGGCTAATGGCTAGATCCTCGGCACGGATTTTTGTACGACACGACGTCGCGGC
This sequence comes from Ectropis grisescens, assembly GCA_017562165.1. Lineage (NCBI taxonomy): Eukaryota > Metazoa > Arthropoda > Insecta > Lepidoptera > Geometridae > Ectropis > Ectropis grisescens. Next base: position 25,553,328 of record CM029781.1, on the reverse strand, counting down.
GTCGGCAGTAAGGTCGTTTGTTAGCTGTACTTGTTGCGTTAGGGTTGAAGCTGTTGATTTGGTGGGAATTTAACGTCAAACTATGAATCGAATTATCTCGGGATGTACCGTGCTGAGGGGAAATTGACCTTGGATGATGAAGTCTACATCAGTATTAGAATGGACTGTTAAAATATTGTTGGAGGTAAATCCACCACGTTGTATAAAAAGCTGGTAAAGAGATGGAACTCAAGTCAGGTCCTTTACTACGGCTCTCGGTTATTTTTTCTATCATTAATTTTTGGGATATTAAAGCAAACACTTTGTCTGAATCTATACTTATAATTAAAATCATATTTTCAGCAGAAATATTTCATAATAAACCTTTTATAAAAATTTATATTATAACTATTAACAACGTTATTAGTTTGAAAATCTTATTTTTCTTTATCAATAATATTAAAATCGTTACTCCAAAACTTATATTCTAGTTTTTTTTTCATCCTTATGTTTTTGACTTCCCAAAAATCAAAATCTGTGTACTCTCTTTCTCTCTCTCTCTCTTCACCTAGCTGTAAATCTGCTTTTTCTTATCTACTTCGCTCTATCTATGATATCGTCATCCATCTCCATCTATCTGGTTTTGGGTTGGCCTCCGTGTCTTTGACCAGGGGCGGACAACTGCAGCGCCAAGTTCCCTACGTAGCCAAGCGGCCTTCTCTTGACATGTCCATACCATCTCAGCCTATTCTCCTGTAACTTGTCAGCAACGTCGCGTACACCCAGGCTATCTCGTACGTACTCGTTGCGGACTTTGTCGATCCTGGTGCCGCCGCACATCCACCTCAGCATTTTCATATTGGCAACTTTCCGTAAGTACATAAGGACTGGTCTTATAAATTAAACCTTTACAGGCAAAATCTGTGTACTAATATCATTAAAAATTGATACTATACGTTTCCAATCGCCACCATCCGTCTTTCGTCTACCGTCTTCATCTAGTCTCACACTTCGGGCGTCCTACGCTACGTTTACCGAATATGTATTTTTGTATTTAATGTGTGTATATTACGCGATAACTCCACCAATTGTGAACCAAAAGCGCTGGTTCCATTTCTGTTTGATAGATAAGAGTTTAGAGGTAGTCCCATATAAATATTATCGAAATCGAAGAGGCAGTTTTTTAAATATGAACAAAAAAACTAAAATTTACCTGGATGACTAAGTAATGGATTCTAATGAAATTTGATCGAGTGTATGAATTTAATTGAAATTGAAGTCAGTTTTTAAATTTTACAAGAAAATAAATTATCTGATTACGTTCTTCGTGCAGAAACGAAAGTAGATTTTTAATGAACTTACGAGTAATCTTTGTTTGAAGCTGGTGAACGTGGATATACCATACTATTCAAGATACAACAGCAATGTTTTAAGCGAAACGTACAAAACAAAATTTCAATACTTCAATAGGTCTTTCAGTATGACCATGTACTTTGTATTCTCGAAGTTAACTAGTTCTGATTTTATTTAACTACAAAATTATTTATTTAGAACGGAACTCCGCGTTACGAAATGACACGAAGGAAAACAATAGGAAGGCGTGGAAGTGACAGGTCCATTGTAATTCCGGATCAGTAAACCGTTCAGGGTTACTCATCTATGATTGCTACATTTCCTTTGTACAAATATTTGTGCATTTGCCTACAGTTTATGCTATTGATTTTATAAATATTCTTGTGATGAGTATACACGTGTAAAATATGTGTGATTTTTATTTTATTTATCTAGAGAAGCCTTTACAAGAAAGTTACAAAACTAAATTTATTTTTCTCTAAAATACTAAACCACATAACAGCACAGTGAGATACACCTATTGGAACATGAAGAGTCCAAATCATTACCTACCACTGCACTAAGCTCGTGACCCAAAGATCTAAGATGATGATTGTCACGCTTTAAAGTCGTACCTATGTGATACGCGATATAAAAAAACCAACTTCAGTTTATAATCGAATTTAGACACTCTATTAAATATCATAAGAAGCTTAATCATTTACTGCGTGATCCAAATAATAGCAGTAAATTTTAGTTTTTTGTTTATATTTGCAAAACCACCACATCGATTTTAATAAAATTTATATGGAAAAATCTCTGAAGTATTTTCTACCAAATTAAAACATAATCATCAAATTCTTGTAACAAAGGTTTTTTATAAACTTCGGTGAGTGTCCAATTGATAGATAGATAGATAGATAAACTCTTTATTGCACTTAATTACAACACAAATAAACAAAAATATAAAAACTAAAAAAAAAATAACAAGTAGCAATTGGCGACCTTATCGCTAAAAGCGATCTTTTCCAGGCAACCGCAGGATGGAAAAGGAGAATTGAAGATTAAGAAGACGGGGAAGTACAAATAACAAGTGTAAGATACTCACAATGCTATAAATTTGCAAGTTAGATCTGATAATAATATTATGTGAACAAAACCACTTAGGTACATTTAAAAATATTAAAATATACTACATAAACTTACAGATGAATAACAAAACCTACATCGTAATACATAAATACGAATAAAAAATAAAATAAACTAATACATAAATAATATCATGCTTTACTAATGGAGATTTATATAAATTACATACGATTTATATAAGAGTGACGACATCGACTAAACGATCATATAGACAAATAAATCAGATTAACCATTTTTTTAAAAACAGCAGGCGATTGAGCTTCTCTTGTTGTATAATACCACTCTCTCTGATCATTGATCTCAACATGTAATATAATACCACTTTGTTATTTTTCTACACTGCTCGTGGCTAGAAAAGCGACATCGTCTCATGGTTAACTTTTCAAAGACTCGAACGAAGAGGTTTGAGTCTTCTAATTTTGTGATAAGAACGTCTAAGCTGTGGAATGTGTTGCTGGCGTGGGTTTTTCCTGACGGTTACAATCTTGATGTATTCTAATCGAGAGTGAATTGTTTTTTTTCTAAGTAAGCATGCTCTGTCTTAGAATGGCGGTCTAGTGCGAGCCTATAAAAGTAAAAAATTGGCAATCATAGAAACTGCTGATAGAAGTGAAAACTTATAACTAAGAATTTGATAGCTCACTTTGGAAACTACGCGAGAGAAACCGGAGGGCGTGGCCTTGAGCATGGCTATCTAAAAATGCGTCAGCATTCTAGATGGCTAATGGGAAATACTTACGCAATTCTAGATGGCCAATGGTCAGAATTTACGCGAAAATTTCTTATCATTCTCCAGCGTGAAGCTAGAATTCAATTCACTGAAAAATCTGTCTGTCGCGGGCCAAATTAAGTTTTCACTTCAAAAAACGTTTTGTGAATAGCGGATCTATCTCGTAACAAACAAAAAAGTTGGTAAAAAATGGCGGCCAATCCAAAAAACAGTTTGAAAGGTGTTCGTTGAACGTTGACCTACGGCTATTGTGATAAAATCAAGATTAATTACATAGAGGTGTAATAAAACAATATTCGTTTGCTAATAATTATATGTATTTTTTTCTAAAACAACCTCAAATTTGGAAGAAAAACTTCTGGGCTGTAAAATGCGTTCATGAAACCCACTCAGATAGAGTGAGTTTCATGAATACAATCGCTATCTTTGTGTTTTTAAATTGAGAGTAAATTAGTGTCTTCCAACTTAACACAGGCGATATGGTGGTGTTTTACGAAAAATGGCTAATATTCCACTAAGAATAAAATAAACCAAATAAGCATTTAATATGTATATTTCTTTATTTAATTAAGGGTTTTATCACTATGCGACTACATAACCCCGACATTAAATCATAGATAATTGACAACAAAAATCTTTTTGGGCTCACAATTTACTTAGTGCAATACACAGTAATCTCAATTATAATTATTTAAATTTCTGTGGTATAATAGCATCACTAGGTTTCAGAATAAAAGGTAATTATTATCATGATTCAGATGAGATGGTAATACTGTAAGGTAATATTGGAAAAGTTATCAAAATCTTTGGGTTTTGTCGGCGCATTAAACTGTAGTAACACTAATTCATACGTCAGTATGGTGGCAATTACCTGCAACCAAAACAAATATCATATAATTAAAGTGATACCAATTATATATGGATAAGTGGTAGGACTCTTGTCTGCCCAGGTAGGACTCTTGTCAGGTGTGGTACTTCCTGAGTAGAGTCTGCCTGGGGAAGTACCACACCTTTGCCAGTTATTATACCGCCAGGCAAGGATCTGCAAACATTACTGTGTTCCGGTTTGAAGGGCAATGTTTCCGGAGAAATTACAGGGCTTAGAGATATAACATAGAGCTCTGGGTGAAGAGCGCAGTGCAGTGCTAGGTAATGTGGGCTCTTCATGTTCCAATAGCTGCGTGTCACTGTGCTGTTATCTGGCAGGCATGTTGCTGGCCATCAGGCTCATGTCCTGCTGGTTTTGTCACTCTTTATTTAAAAAAAAAATATCGTTCCATCTAAGTATTCCTATTTTGTTTATTTCGTGACATCATGTCTGTGTTTGTCACTACAGAGGTATAGTATATGTCACTAATGTCCATAAAATCCACCAAACATCTGCAAAACCTACCAAAATGCAAACCGATTAAAATCAAGCAGAACATCCATTCTACCATATTATACTCAAGACATTAAAACAAGTGTAGAAATTCCGACGTTATTGAGCACACAAACTTTGACATTATTAAAATATTTGTAGGATGGTAGGTCATCACTTGACCGCTATCTCGCCTGTTGTTGAATGACAACGCGGTCTACGAAAGCTGATTATCTAGAAAAAACCTACTCAAACATATTACAATACAAAATAAGTTTTGATGTTCTGTATTTCTGCTTAGTCTAAAACCCTCTACACACGAGCCCTAAAATCAGAGGAAATTACGTAAAAGTAGCGGGGAGGCACCGCACCATAAATCATAGGGCTCATGTGTAGAGGCTTTTAGTTCGCATTTCAGAGAGTGTGCAGTTAATTTACATGGTTTTGTTCGTTACTTGAAAAACGACTCCATTTCTAGTCATACTTTCTGGACATCCCAATGAACAGATTTGATGCCTCTTTCGTTATATGTAGATTACAGAGTACGTGCATGAGTAGGTTTTTCTGGTTGATACAATCTCAGTGTGTTCAAAGCGAATTTTTATAAGGTAACCGCAATTTAGACCATGTGGTATATGGTGTCTTAACATATTGATGGCGTGATGGTAGGCCATTGTAAGCTATTATAGCTAATAATTTTAAAATAGTTACTTATATGATATACGTTTCAAAAATTTGTTTATGTAGTAACTGAGGCATAAACACATTTAGTGGCCATTGTTCAGTAATTATAAATTGAACCTAAATAAAAGCTTCAAGCTAAAAGATAAAGCCACCCCAAGCTCTCCAAATATACGAAGGAGATTCGGAAGGAAACGATGAAATTATCCCAGTAATTAAAAAAAGTTTTGTAGCAAAGGTGCAATTCCATTGTAAAAATATACGAACTCTTAAAATCATCCGTCGCTCAACATAGTAAAATATTCCATCGAGACTAATCTTAGTAAATCGTATTTGCAATTGAAAAAACTCCACCTGAAACAGTTAATAAATTATTATACAGTCTGACTGGTGAGATACTATCGATATTTTAGGAATGTACTCGGTCCGCGATTCTGGTTCTAATTATGTAATAAAATAAGGTACTTAAATTTTGGCCAAATATCTCAAGAAATAAATAAAGTATGGACACGTTTTAACGTGCGTACTGTGCGTAGGTAAACAGAGCGCCATCGACCGTCATGACATTGAACCGTGCGTCCGAGAGATAACGCAGCACGGGCGCCCGCGCGGTGACCATGCGTTTTGAATTTAATAACTGAACTTTCGGTTAAGTTTACTGAGTACTCAGTAGTTATTTTTAGTCAAGACATATTTTTTTTTTCATATTTCATTGCCAAGTATCACATCCTCTATTATCAATAGTATCTCACCAGTCATACTGTATATACGTTAAATTCAATTCAATTTCTTCGAACCATTATTTTACAAAGAAAACTTGGTAACGTCAATTACAAAATAATAATAACACAGATTAAACTCATAAGCAAGTGACAATATTTATTTAACAGTAAGCGGCTGTAAAGAGGCCTTGTCCAACGGATTCAGCTCTTTATAGCTAAACCCTTTGTCAAAAGCTTTGTAAAAGAGCAAAAAAAAAAAAATGTAAAAATTATGATGTTAAAATACTCTTAATTAATTGGTTGTTACATTTGTGACACACTTTTTTGCCATACATTTTTGTCCTTAATGAAACCATCAACATTATAATAAGCACCATATTTTTGAACTTTTTTCGTTAAGATCTGCCAACTGATCTGGTATGACATTATAGAAGCATATACATAATATACAATATACATAATATTTTATTAGTCTTAGGAGCCTTTGCGCAGTCCGTCTGGGGAAGTACTACACCTTTGCAAGTTATTCTACCGTAATGTTTACGTAATGTTAACCGTTCTAGCAGTAATATACAAACATCATTTTTATGTTCCAATTTGAAAAATGTTTTAGAGAAATTTAGAATCTTCATGTTGCAATAGCTGCATGATACTGTGCTGTTATGAGCAGGTACATGTTCTGCTAAACGTAAGGCACATATCGTACTCGCCTCTTGTTACTCTATAACAAAAACACTATAAAAAAAACAACAGCGCAAGTCAAGAAAGCTCTTAGTATTCAAGCAAACAATGCACTTTGTGAGGAACCATAATTAGGTCATAGGTTCTACTCGTCGCACTAGCTTGTTATTTCCACTGTCAATAAAGGTGAAAGAAAACATCATATAATCGATATATTCCGATACGGATAAATATGGGAAAATATTATTCGAAAATATTTCTATGTCATTTTTAAATCCACACATGACCAGCGTTTTCAAATACATCTACGAGAGTTAAGCATTTCAAACACGAGCCCTAAAATCAGAGGAAATAACGTAAAAGTAGTGGTGATTGGTGATTTATTTTTTAAAGATATCTTCTAGTGTCTTGAATAGTGTCTAGATTTGTTGGTACAAATGGCAATCGTGATGAATTCTTAGAAAATATCTACATTTCCAGCAGTGAAGATATAGAACTGGGCTGTTTATATTTCTAGGTATCTATATATCGGCGCTTTTTTACGTTCACGTGTGTCAAAGTTTTTTACCTGAAGAAAATTAATTTGGTAGAGAAGTTTGTGATTTTATGATTTGGATGTGAGAAGAAATTAACGACAATTTTAGTCCATCAAATTAGTTTAGAGTTTGTTAAGAAAAATAAGTTGTAAATAACCAATAACCGATATAATAAAAGACGTGTATAATTGCAAGTATATACTTATAAAACACAAACACAACCAGACAAAGAAAACATTTGTTTTCATTATACTTTTTTTAACAATTTTGTATCCTGAATGAGAATCTGACTCATGACCAACGTATCTATAATTCCAACTTAGCTACGGGGCCTGTCAAATGATATTGATATAATAATATAGTGTTTTTACAAAAGCTTTAGAACTAAATAAAAATGCAAAAGGCCGACCTTAAAGCTTAAAGCGATTACCTCATTATTGTACTCTGATGATGGCACTTCGTACAGAGGTGCGACGGCGTCGGTGGCTGACGTTTGGACATTGGTAGCCAAGTATACAAACCCCATGGCTCGAAATACCAGGAAGAACAATGAAAACATGTAGTATGATAAAAACGATATGGCTAATTGGGGTCTGTAAACAAAAATCAATGAGTATACCTAACATTATTTTGCTTTTATTGAGAAACTGCTTAAACAAACAATTCATTTTCCACAATTTCATTTGTAGTCACAAACATCGAAGATTTCTGAACCCATCTGACTTAATTCAGTAAATAAAATTGGCCTTAGCATATTTAAGCCTTAATAGATTTTTTTATTTGTTTAGAAAATAAAACTCAACATGTTAGTAGTGGATATGAATAATATTTACTACAAATACTCGTAATTAACAAGAACAAAATTAAAAATTTTGACTAACTCCCGACTACCTCGGGTTTGTTATCTATGCAACATTCTACTATTCAAGCCCTTTCATTTGATACCCATATTGAGAGAGTTGTGAAAAAAGAAATGTATTTCGCCATATTGTGGTAGCGGCCATCTTGGAATTTGCCATAGTACAAAGTATTCTACTAGGCAAGTCCTTTTGTTAAGAATAAGAATATTTATTTGTCATAAGAACATGAACACATAGTTAATGAACCCATCAGGTCCGAACTAGTACATAGTACTGTATCTCGGTACCTAATGGCTTCTCCCAAAACAAAAATTTATTTATCATATTTTAAATATAAATATACGCAAATTAAATAACAATAAAAGTAATAAAAAAACACATGCTATGGCAGCTGGGCAAAAAGTCTTGAAATGAAACTAGTCTGCGAATATGTAATAATGTTTGATACCCATATTGTAGTAGTAGTGAAAAAAAAAATTCGCCATTTTGTGGTGGCGGCCATTTTGGATTTGAAATTTGTTATAGTGTATAATATTCTTCTAGTCAAGTCCTTTCATTTGATACTCATATTGAGGTAGATGGTGAAGAAATATTTTGTCGGCCATTTTGTGGAGGCGGCCATCTTGAATCGACATTAACTAAATATAGCTAAAAACATTTGCCCGGATATTAAACTTCAAATAAAAAAAAAACGTATTAAAATCGGCCTATACGTTTGAGCTCTACGGTGCCATAGACAGACACACACACAGACAGACATCGACGTCAAACTTATGACACCTCTTTTTTGGTCGGGAGCTAAAAATAGGCATGAATATATCGTCCTTTACACGCTCCTAAATATAAATGTTGCTACACCTTCAAAAAGTTTTTATGTAGGTACGTCATAAGTAATCCTGCCAAACTTGAAATGTTACACCATCATCTTTATCAATCGCCGCTCTTTTTACCGTAAATCTTCAGGTTGGGTAGAATTTCCGTCTTTCGAAGGCTCAAAAAGAAACAATTTGTTAAGAGTTTTTACCCTCCCCCCTATTGCACCGGAAACATATCGTTAACACCTTACAAGTTTCTAGGCACCAGCAAGCCCATCGCCTTGCTAAACGTCCGATTTTAGCCCCATTTTTAGTGGCATTTTTGCAGACGCTTTAAGATTAATAGCGGCCTGTCTCGACTTTATTTTGTTATTTACAGTTAAATCTGTCGATTATATCTTCTCGTTTGGTATTGTTGATTTAAATTGAAACATAGGTAAATAAAGTATTACCAAACTTTTTTTTTAATATGTCCGGGCTCTTTAGTCCCGGCCCGCGAAGCTAATCTCTAACGTGATCAGGGATTTGTTTCTCCTTATTTACATTTCTATATAAAACCCCTTTTTTAATACTAGGTATAAAATGTTCGACGTTTAAGAAACTCTTTTTGTAAATATATGTCATCCTAAATTATCTTAATTTAACAATTACTGTTTTAAATATTTTATGTTGTCTGTTTAATTACATCTACGTATTTACTAATATTTCATATCCGTTGACAGACAAGCTAGAAAAGAAAATAAGTAGTATGAGGGCTATCCGCCAACAAATATGAGCCAGAAAGCTCTCAAAGCCCTCCCCGGTCCCCCAGGACGGAGACCGAGAGCGGGGCACCGAGACAAGCACCACGCATACACCCACATATAGCTTTGTACACGCACGTGGTGCCCGCCAACAAATGTCGCAACCGCGATCCAAAGAGTTTACATTATCCAATTACTATTGTAATTTTATAAATTGTAGTCTTATAACTGTTGGACTACGCACAGCCTAGTCAAACAAAAATTCAGCAACAGTTATATATCAGCATCATCTTCAGCCACAAGACGTCCACTGCTGAACATAGGCCCCCAGATTTCCACAACGAACGGTCCTGCGCAACCTGCAACCATCGGTTTGCGAGCGAGCGATGTGGCCTGCCTATTGCCATTTCAGCTTGCTTACTATTTGTGCTATGTCGGTCACTTTTGTTCTTTTGCGAATATCCTCGTTACGGATTCTGTCGCACAAAGAGACTCCAAGCATAGCTCTCTCCATAGCTTGCATAGAAATGTAATAGAACATGTTGAAACCCGGTCGAGTGACTAGTTCTTTTAAATGTTTAACTTTTTTTCAATATTTGATGTCATTTCTATAGATAAAAACTTGTATACAAAATTACTTACTCGTCCAAATCATCATCACAATTTGGTATTTTTTTATCTGATATGTCTGTGCTGAAAATGAAACTGAACAATTCATTAGTCACAATGTGTCACTGTAAAAAGAAACTTAACTAATTCAAAAAATAACTCAATTAAGTCATAGCTAGCGATATACCGATATTGTAGGTTTTTTAGCCAATATGTTTCGGAGTTTTTTCTAGCGGGCTGCTCAAGGTGTTTTAATTTCACTTTAGTAATCCTACATGGACAATACATTTGTAACTGTACGTATATACAATAAATAAATAAATAATAAATATTGGTGGACAATTCACACACAACACCATCTGACCCCAAACTAATCAAAGCTTGTGTGATGGCAGCCAGATAGCTGATATAATACTTATATAGTTTTAAATAAATACATACTTATTGTACATAGAAACACCCAGACACAGTGCATTATGTATGTTTGATACTTTTCCAAGCAAAAGCTACAGAATGTCGATAAAATTTTGTGCATAGTACCCAAAAAAAATCAATAAATCAAAACAATACAGATATACGTCAATGGCGTAAAAAGCATAGAGATAACAATTTTTACTTCTCTTCCTTATAGGTAACTGATTTTAAAGATATCTCAAAAAATATATCTAGACATACATAAGTTTGTAAACGAATGTAATTTTTATGCATATTACTATTTCGGTGTAATTTTTTTTTAAACACTTACTGTAAGCTGAGGTAAAGTTGTTTGCATATAAAGTATAAATTGCTAAATGTCGACAATAGTATAAAAGGAGACAACTGTTCGTTTATCAAATGTAGCAGCACTAATAACCGAGAGAAGCAAGCTCTGATTTGGCCCCAGTCCTGAAATACAAACAATATAATAAGATCATTTTTCAAACATAAACAATTAACTGGGTTTCAATTTGGAGAGAAGTGTCTGTCGCAAAATTATAGGAGAAAGAGATTGAATCTTACATCACTGGATGCCGAGCGCAGTGTAATGTTAAGCTGTGTTTTGGACCCTTCGTGCTCATATTAAAATAACTGCATGGCTATGTGATGCCATGGCATGCCATGCCATGGCATGTTGCCATCAGGTACATGACTAATAGCTCGTCCCAGCACTCTATGTATTTAAAAAAGGAACGGAAAGTCCATGAGGTGCATCCTGGAGATCATTCGATAACTTTACCCATGGTGGGTTCCTATAAACAGATGATTGCTAATCCCGACCGTGGTGAGAACGCCTATATATATGCATGCCACACTTTTTTAACAACATCACCCGCGTTAAGCGCTGCGCAAACGTAGTTTCAAAACACAACTTTTGGTTTCTATTTATCATCCCACACTTTTTGATCATCAATGAGCATAATATAGAGTAGTGTAATTAGATTTTTGTTCCCAATTACGGATATAAAAAATGTTTATGTTTGTGCTGGTAGTAAATAGTTTTATAGAAAACATTGAGATTTATGGGTAGCTTCTCTATCTAATACAAGACACGAAAAGTGTCTACGTTTACGCCGTGCTTTAAGGTCTAAATACTCACTTTAGGGCTGTCAGAGTGAATGATTTTTCCGATTTCTTTAAAATATGACGTGAGGTAGATACTGAAACACATTCCCAGTACATCCGTTATGTTCCACAGGAAATTCATTTGTAGACTCACAATCTGGAAAATTGTATTGTTTTCTAAGCAAAAACTTTGTCCCTTTTTACGACAATTGCATGGAGTATAAAATTTTGCACTCTCATCGTCTATACAGAGAAAGTGTGCTGAACATTACTTTTAAGGAAAAAAAAACATTACACACACCATGTTTTGGACACATCCACGCATAAATAGTATTTTGTTTATTTAAATTATTGTCGAATGATATGGAATGGAACAGAATGGAATGGAATTCTTTTATTCATATTTTTATTCACTCGAAGATACTGTTAAACAATGCGAAATAGGGCTTCAAATCTCGGCTTCTTTAGTACATAAAACGGAAATATGGAATGTATGATTACAATGGGCATGAAAACATTAAATATATTAGATTTAAATAGGTATAATTTTGTTAAGCGAGAATGTTTGTAGATCTGGGGGCACGGTAGTGCCCCCGCCAAGTTTACACTTACATATTACACTTAATCAATAAAACAGGTTAAGTACTATTGACCTACGACCTTCTTTAGGTACTTGTACTAATAAACATAAATTATACATTAAAAGACTGACCTCTGCTATAATACTGTACCATCTGGAAAAGGTATCATTTGGAAGACATATTCATAAGAATGTAGAAGAAATTTATCCAAAACTTCGTAAGTTAACTGTTTTTGCTTTGAACAATAGATCTCGACTTGTAAATTGAAGTTTTTGTACAACAAGTGTTTCACTGAAAATGTCAAAATGCATTAGATTATATATAAATTGATAATACTAATGTACAAAAATACATTGTCAAATTTTAAATTACATAAATTAAGAAAATAGGTACTTTTATATATTATTACGATCTCTACAGCTTTGTTTTATTATTTTTATATTTCCTAATTATTTATTTTTACGTTACGCCAATTTACTTTTTTATATTTTTTATTATAGAAATGTTATTACTCTGAGGGATAAAAGACAACTAGAATTACAAGAGATTCGACTGGCCTTTCGAATGATCAAACCTTCGATATAAACCAGTAGATGTGCCCAGAGCATCTTGAAATTGGTAATAAACTAGGTCCCTGGGCGTATCGTGTTTCTTACAACTAATCTACCTGACCCTTAGAATCGCTAGCAGTGAGATAAAGATGTTGCGGTTCTACTTATTTAGGTTATTGATAGCGAATAGTTATAGGTAAAAACGTCCGGCGTTCACCGCTTCTTCACCGGCAACCGACTAGAACGGAAAGAGTGAGCTCACTATTCCCAAAGATGGCGTAATTTCGTGCATCTAAAGTTTGGAAGGGCACATCCATTAATTTATATCGATGAGTCAAACTTATCCGACAAACAAATTTAATAAAATATAAGTACACTGATTTTTCCATCAAAAAAACAATTATAAATAAATGTAGATCTGATAAGATGTATATTTAAAGGGGCTTTACTGAATGGAATTCCAATAAATCCACCTAAGTTTAACTTATTATTAAACCTTAAAAAGTGTATTTACCAATTCCCAATATGATGAAACCGTACGAAACTACGATGCACTTCATACGAGTACTATTTGGAGTCCGAACAAGGTGCGCAATACTATGTTCAACTGCCATTGCATCTTGAATCAACGTAGGCCAGTACTTCGCCAATCTGATTAAAAGTCCTCCTACGATCACCGAAAAAATAAACAGTACTGTCGAGGCTGAAAATAAACAAAGGCATGGATAGTATAACTTTTTAACTGAATTCTTATCTTGATGTCTTATTGGAACAGTGCGATAACTACTGTGTAGTTTATCTTCCAATATTGTGAGATTTAATTGATATTGAAATTTAAATCAGGTTTGATTTTTCTGAGATAATTTACAGTTACTGTCAATAGTCATGAATAAGTACTTTAGATAAGTAGACATAGACACCTACCCTTTTTGCGTTATCTCGAAATTCAGTAAGCAATACGCATTAACTGTTTATCTATTTATGAGACTGATCAATTTCTACAGGTGAAAATAGTTTTAAATATGCTTGTAAGAATGCGTTACGTAAGTATATTATTGAATAATATTAAAATTATTAGTGCCCTTACCCTTGTTACGGTAGTCCAATTTTTAGTAGAAAGTAAAGGACAACTGCCACAGGTCTTTATAATAGTTTTAAATCAATTCGTCGTTTTGAAAGGGCTGAAAGCCAAGTTCAGTGTTTCTGTTTTGCTTACCACCAGGCACATGTTTTGAGTACAATCCTTACACCTCGGACATATAAAAAAGGCGGACGTAGTTTCACTAAGACAAAAACTGTGTCACTAGAGTCGGCTACATTTGTACGTGTGCGTTGTCAGCTTGCAACTGATACACTTGCTGGACACGCACACATATAGACCAGTAGCGTGTGTAATAACCCACTGATGTGTGCGTGTCAGCCTGTATGTGACATCGCACAAGTGCATATTATGTGGCCGGCTCGATGGACACATTTTTATTTTAGCGAAACTACATCCGACTTTTTTATATGTCCATGACTTACACAATTCTCCATCTTATTCGTCTCAATTCGTCCATGACTTATCGTTATTTTCTTTATGATATAAGTAGTACAGTGTGATGAGATGAGCAGGACATGTCCCTTATGGGAAGCAACATTCTTGCCATATAACAGTATAGTAACACGCAGCTATTGGAACATGAAGAGTCCAAATTATAACCTAGCACTGCACTGCGCTCGTCACCCAGAGATATAGATTGTTTTATATCTATATTTATACCCTTTAAAATTTCCCTGCAATTTTTCTGTAAGCATTCGTATTGTATATTGTATTTAATGAGTAGGAAAAGTTTCAAATCGTCTTGTCGTTATGAAAGGAATGAAAGTCGCGTTTCAAAATCCATTTCAAAATTCACATAGGTATTCATAGAGTTGTAGATTTTCTCTTGATAAATGGAAGGTTCTCTTGATTTGTGAGTTGATTTAAATTTGGTGTATTTATTGATACTTACTTATAGTATCAGAATGGATTTCTAGCGTCGCAACGAAGTTTTTTGTACATAAAATACTTTTGAACAATAACAAAATCCACGAACAGAGTGAATAAATTACGTACAGAGACTTTATTTTGTACCTGAAAACATAATAATAGACAACAAACAATAATACAAGAACATGTTTCTTTTGACGTGACAACGTCTTATAAATTGGTTTGCTGGGTGACACTTCAAGAAACTGCGTTACGCTCCGCTCACGTTATGCGCTAACAACGAGAGCGAATGTGAGGCACGCGTCCCTTCCACTCGGGCATGGTTAGCCCGCCTAAGAGCGAGAGAGACAGACATAAAAAGTGAAAGGCACGCGTCCCTTCCGTAAAATTATTTTACCACTCAAAGTCGTTGTCACGTAAAACTTTCGCCCGTATACCGACTTTACAGGCAACCAATTTTTTTACGCGACTGAAAGAATGGTTATATTTTTTGTGCGTATCATGTATGTTTGTCTACTTCTTTATTCCCACGTAATTTCCAAACGGCTCGATGGATTAAGACAATTCAAATATCGTTAGATTCGTCTCAGTGACTCAAGTGTCCTAAGATAGTATATTGTACAATGTAATGTGTCTCTTGATTGTTTGCAGTCGGGTTATAATTTTTTTATCGGTTTAAAAATATTTTTTTTTTTTTGTTTTTTTTTTAATATTTTGTTTTTAGGTTTTGTTTATTTTTAGTTTAAATTAGGTTATATAAATTATAGTTATTAAAACTGAGATTTAGATTCTCTGTGCAATCTTGTATCTATATCCCATCTTTATGACTTAAGGTGCGCCCCCCACCAAAACGAGTTTTTTGACCAGTTTTCAGAGCTACGAGTATCTACTCATTAGCCAAAACAAATATCAACTGGTAAAAATGCATTAAAATTCTACAATTTCTTGGCTTCAAAATGGTATTTTCTTATTTTCGTTCATAAATTTATTGTTTAAATAATTTTCTCACAATGAAAACAAAAGTTAAAATAAATTGTGATTATCATGAATCTACTCGATAACCTGCCATTATTTGGATTTTGTACTTACACCTACGGATAAGCATTTACGAACATTTTGGTAGAAATATTCTCTCAAACGTCTCTTTATTCTCTAGTCAAACAACCGAAATCTGATTTTATATAGAGTTATTCTAAAATTTGATCGCAAAACAGCGACAAATCTTTCTGTTTTTCTCTTGCTCTTTCTTGCGGTGTGCGATGAGGTAAGAAATACACAAGGTCGGGGCACGGCCTTAATTTTCCGAGGGCTGGCTACAAATTTTGGGGTTTTTTTTAAATAAAGAGTGACGAGACGATCAGGACATGTGCCTGATGGTGAGCAACATGCCTGACACATAACAGCACAGTGACACGCAGCTATTGGAACATGAAGAGTCCAAAAAATTAGGTATATGAAGCAAGCTGAAAACTTGTCACATAACTGCTGCTCTCCTATTATACCTCAACACGGAGGTACAGACCGGAGGGACTACCGCCTAACTCAAACTGTCTTAGCTTTGATATTGCCCCTCTTTTCTTTTCGCTTGAAATGATAGAGACAACAATAGCAAAGCCATAGCCAATTTAGTTAAGTGGTAGAAGGGCGGGCTGGTGAGTAGCAGGGCAAAATGAATCCAATTTAAATTACCCGAGAGACGAAAACTGTCTACTCGCCATTACGTTTTTGTGAACTTTAGAAAAACACTATCCCTAAAAAAACTCTTCGTTAATATAAAAGTAAAATTATTTTCACCTTCACCAACGGTTGCTTAATTTTAGAGGGCACGAAAGTTAAGTTAGGTTTTTTTAGTATGGAGTGACCTGCACGTTCTTTGCAGGCCAAAATGCCTTGAGATGGTAAGACGCCTGCCCATAACAGCCCAGTGTCACGCAGCTATTCGAACATGAAGAGTCCAAAGCATTACCTTCCACTGCACCGCCTTCATCACCCAGAGACATAAGATGATTAATCTCTACTGTAATAACTCTGGAAAAATTGCTCTTCAAACCAAAAATAGTGAGGCTTGCACATTACTGGCTCGAGACTGGCCTCGTGGCTTAGTGGGTAGTACCTCTGCCTGCGAAGCTGAGGGTCGTGGGTTCGATTCCCACCCAGGGCGAATATTTGTGTGATGAATTCAAATGTTTCTACTGTGTCTGGGTGTATCTATGTATAATAAGTATGTATTTAAAACTATATAAGTATTATATCAGCAATCTGGCCGCCATAGTACAACCTTTGCTTAGTTTGGGGTCAGGTGGTGTTGTGTGTGAATTGTACTGTTTGGCGGTAGAATAACCGGCAAAGGTGTGGTACCTACTTTACCCAGGCGGACTCTGCATAGAGTCCTACAGAGACCTATTTTAGTTCAGAGAAATTGTAGGAGATCGATCGAAGATCGTATTACATTGCAGTGTAGTGTTAGGTAAATGATTTGGGGTTTCATCTGCATGTTTAGCCTATTCCAATAGCCACCGTGCTCTGCGCAGTCATGGGCAAACGTGTTGCTTACACACAAGCATATATCCTGATCGTCCCGTCACTTTAAACTATAAAAAATGCATTTTGAAGTGAAAACTTCTTTTGGCGTGCCACAGACAAAATTTTCGTGGGCTGTGAATTTATTATATCGTTACGTTCGGGACTGATAAGAAATCTTCGGGTTTTCTCGTGACCGTGACCATTGGCCATCCAGAAATGCATCAGAATTTCCCATGGGCCGTCTAGAATTAAGTCAGCATTTTCTATTGGCCATCTAGAAAAGCGTCAACATTTCTAGATAGTCATGCTCATGACCACGCCCTCCTGTTTCACCCGCGTAGTTTCCAAAGTAAGCTATCAAATTTTGAGTTATAAGTTTTCACTTCTATTGGCAGTTTCTATGACTGTAATATTTTTTTTATTTAATTGTTATGTAATGATGTAATGACTTACTTCATTGTTCTTGGATTACTCAATCCTTCCACAGGTAGGAAACCGCACCAGCGCATCATTTTCAAAATATGCTTAAAACAAGCGTGTAGCTCACATACTGCATTCTCATGTTTGGAAATTAACATTGTGGTAGTAATACTCTGAAACAATGAACCGTTATCTTAGTGAACCCTTGTCACAGAAAAACTTATGAGTTACCCACATCATCATATTCAGCCTGTATCTACCCACTGCTGGGTATAAGCCTCCTCACTCCAATGTCATTGATCTCCGGATTTACCTACGTACTGTATATTTTATGCCGACTTCAAAACAGGAGGAGGTTTTAATTTGACTATTTTTGCTTTTTAGCTCATAACGTTGGTCTAAGTGAACCGACTTTGATAATTCTTTTTTTAGAGCATATACTTTTTGAATGGCCCCATTTATATTATACTAGATGCCCGCCCCGGCTTCGCCCGTGGTATATTATATAGCACTCATCGGGATCCCGTACATATCCAACGGTGAAATAATGACTGAAATCGGTTCACTCATTCCTGAGAATATCGATTTCAAACAAAAAACCTCTTCAGCAACCTGCTACGCCACCTGTCGGAAATTGGTCGTACCAACTCAGATTTAGAAAAAAAATTAGCAAAGGTTTATATTCAAGGCACAGATTACTGAAATTCAATGACGCAATCTTTGACACATGCTGTCATGTGTCATGTCAAAGCACGAAACGTAATGAAAACTCTCAAAGGGGAATTCAGCTTTATAATATTAGTATAGATTAAAATTAGAGGAGTATTTTTTGTAATACCAACAAAAATAAATAATGATAAATGCGGCGATGCTAAATATGTTTAGTTCGAAATGTATTAGTAATTATTTAAAAATTATTGAGCTCTGTGAAAATTATCGAAGTCAAAAAAAATCACGATTTGAGGAGCTATCACGTAAATGAAAACACTTTAGACGAGTGATCTTATAGCATCATACATATTAGACAACCTTCACTCAATTTAAAAAAAACTACAAAGGTGTTACGAGTAAACAAGAAACCACCATGATGATTCCAATATCAACTGTAACTACAGTTCACGGTATTTATATACCGTCGTTAAACAAAATCGTATCAATATTTTTTCTGTAATGTGCGTAGTTCTTACATCCTATTTGTTAAAGCGCTATGCGTGCACATTACGCTAGTTGAGACAAACACATATTGAGACCTTTTCAATCTTACTTACATTTTCAAAAAGGTGAAAGGCTTTAAAACACCGAGTTTTAAATCGTCTATTAAGCAAAACGGCCAACGGAAAGTGTCTGGTAGTATTGGGGCCTTATTTTTAAAGAAAGATATTGCCTATAACATACGTGAAAATTAGTTATCAGAAAATACGTGAAGTAAGTAATGTATCTTCTGGACCCCATATCTCAAAATTGGCCGTCTAAGCAAGCTAGTGGGTAACCATGTGTTCTTAGTACGTACTAGCTCTACTCAATCGTCCACATTTCATCCATCAGAAAATACGTGACGTCTGGCAGCCCTGGGATCTTACTCTATTAGGTTGCTGCCTGGTGCTTAGTTGGTAGTAAGTTTGCCTGTGAAGTCTTGGATCGTGCGTTCGAACCCCAGTGCTAACATTTGTTTGATGAGTAGAAATATTTGTACTGTGCCTATGTGTTTTCAATGCATGATAAATGCGTGTTTAAAAATACAGGTACAAGTATTATATCTATATTTAATTGGATAACGGGACACTCACGTAGGTATATACGGTCGGTCAATGCGACTCGAGTTTCGGCCGCGTCCGGCGGCCTTTTTCAAGGAGAGTGCACACGCGCGACGGCTGGCCGTTTGGCACTGATATTATTATAATTATTGATATTATAAGTATTATATCAGCTATCATTTGTTTGTCATATTGGCGTGTGTGTTTTTATAATAAAAACACAAGTTACTGTGATATAAATAGTTAAAATCGTGTACAAATACTCAAAATGTATAGACAACGTGGGCACAAAATTATTAAATTAATAAAACTGTAACGATGTTCCCAAACTAAGTGGTGTTTTGTTTTAATGGTGAAAACATAGAGGTTTTGTGAGACTTTATACAACAAAGGACTAACAGTGGCAACGAAATCAATAAATATTAAATTCAAAACTGCTATTTGAGATAATCTAGTCAAAATAATGATAAAATAACCTACAGCATGTTAGTCATCAAGCAGTAGTGTGTAAAGATTGCTGTGTTCCGGTTTGAATGGTAATGTTTCCATACTGGCCTAAAAAATAAAACACTTTATATCTCCGGGTGACGAGCGCAGTGCTATGCTAAGTAATCATTTGGACTCTTCATCTTCCAATAGTTGCGTGTCACTGTGCTGTTATGGGCAGGCATATTACCCTCAAGCACACCTGCTTGTTTTGACTAGTGGCAAAACAAAGCACTATAAAAAAATATTGGCAGTCATAGGAACTGCCGATAGAAGTGAAACTTATAAATCAGATTTTGATAGCTCACTTTGGAAACTACGCGGGTGAAACCGGAGGACGTGGCCATGAGCAAATTGAGTATGGCGATCTAGAAATGCGTAGGACAATGGGAAATGTCGACGTATTTCTAGGTGGTCAACGGCCATGGTCCCGAGTTTACTCGAAAATTTCTTATCATTCCCGAGCGTGACGTTAGAATTCAATTCATAGCCTACGCAAAATCTGTCTGTGCTGAGCTAAAAGAAAGTTTGAGTTCAAAAAAATAAATTTATGGATGTCCAACATCATGCGTGAATGAATTGAAGGACTGTGAATGCGTCGTGACTTTTATGACAATTGTAGCAAATGGGTCAGGATGGCATGTTGACTGAAGTTAAATCATTATACAAACAGCATTTTTTATGTGAAGTGGTTTGTTTTTATTCAGAAAATATAAGACTAAATAATAGATTTTTATAAAATACTAACAGGGCCGCGCGGTTTCACCTGCGTAGTTCTAGCGATCTTCCCGCAATAGAAAGTAGTAGTATGTGCTAATACAGTTTATATTCTGTGTTTCAAATTGTCACCCAAATCGTTCAGACATTCCAACGTGATTGAGCAATAAACATTCAAACATTAGCAAGTATATTATATAACTATAAGTATATATCTACTAGTCGCGCCCCGCGACGCTACCCACGCAGTTTCCGTTTTCGTAATTTTCTCGTTCCTATGTTCTATTCTTTAACCTATTTAACGTTTCAAACTTCAACCCGATCTGCTTAGACATTTCGACGTAATTGAGCAACGAACATCCAAACTTTTGCAATTATAGTATTAGTAAGATAAGAACTAGAATTAGTAAGATAGACTTACGTTAGACAGCGATTTGTCTGTTTTTAAGCTATATCACACGTTTGGAATTGGCACGTTTATCTCAAAAATACTAGGATTATTTCAAACTAAAAGACACCCTAAAGTGTCTGGTGAAATACTTAAGGTCACCATGCCGCTGAGGTGAAACCGCGGCTATTCCTATTCTCGGTTGTTTGGGCGGACCTCACGCTGTCGACCATCTTAGCCAAAATGCTCGATAATGAGAGGACGTGTGAGATGGCGGAGCGTCAGGAGGCCGTAACTTCTCGGTCATCCACCGAGGCGGCAGTGAACATGAGGTACATCGACCCCCAAGACAAACCCTATAGGGGCGTTCTGGCTCGCATCCCGTCTACACTGTAGGATTTGGGGCGTTCGATGCTTATGGCCGTTCAGAAAGTTTCCAATGGAATGCCCTTCCTGAGGAAATAAGGCGCTGGTTACCGGCGCGTCACTAAAGCCAGATTTAGGGGTTCGTCTCCACGAGGTGGGCCCGTAATAGTGGTGGCAAATGCAGAATAGCGGTTGAATGCATTTGCGAAATTCTGCCGCGAAGCCATACCTGGAGAAAACTGTGGAGATTTTAAACGTAAAAGGCACCTAAGGTCCCTGGTGTTGATCCCAACATTTATCTCCCCTTTTAGTGCACGGCGGCCGATGCAATGTATTTCTCCTGCATAATAAATAGGCGTTATTTAAATTTTTTACACTAGTTTTCAAACATAACCGAAGTCAGTAATCTCAAATAAAAGATAAAACTAAAACATAATTTTAAATTACAATTTCTGTACCTGCAGGTATGATGTTGACCTTGACATTCTCGGAATCTCTACTTCACCCTTCACCCCTTTGAGTGGCTTCCTGGCATATTTTTCCTTAGCCACAATGGTAAAGAGGTATTTTCAAAGACCTTTGTCACTCACTCTTACAGAGGCTATATAGTCTTCCGTAAAAAATATTTCCACACTAAGAAGCAAAATAAATCTTAACGTTTAATCTATAGTATACTTACTAGCTGCCCGTCCCGGTTTCGCTCGGATATTGTATCGGATCATTGATAACTATTAATTGAATAACAAGATATTCTACATTTCAAGTTGGATCAAATTGGCTTGAAATCGAATAGTTTAGAAGTCCATCGCGGACAAACACCGTGATGTGTAATTTAAACAAAACATGTTAAATTTATTAAACGTCTCATAATTCAATAACTAAATTTTAAAAGTAAAATTAAAAAAAAAATTGCGTAGGATTTTATTTGCTATTTTTATTAGTTAAGACCTACGTTATTTAAGTTATTTTACCTAAAATCCGCAACCTAGTCAATGCTCACTTGCCATGCTTTTAGTACGGTAATTTTAATCTACGAGTAGAGTACCATTAATTTCTAAAAGATTACGTAGGGGATAAACTAATTATTATACCGGGATTCTTGATATTCTTATACAATTAATTAATGCACTTATTTATTTATTAACATACTTTTAAATGTTGATTTCAATGCGGTTTTTATTTGACGAAGATATCCGTGCGGGTGTTTTTATGTTTTTATCGATTCAAGATGGCCGCCTCCACAAAACGTCATACAAAACTATCTATGGCGAATTTTATTTTATTTATATTGTTACAACAGTAATTACTCCGTACTTTTTCAAAATTATTGAAATTAAAATTAAAACATAATTAGTCGTCTGTTTTTTATTTGACGAACTTTTTTATTTTATCGCCCCTCACGTCATACAAAACTATCCATTTTATTTATATTGTTACAACAGTTAATTACTGCGTACTTTTTCAAAATTATCTTATTATTTAGTAGTAGTCGTAAGACTACGTGTCCACTTGTAGGTACGAAAGCTTAGTGTGGTAGAACTCTTGGCAGAGTCCGCCTGGGGAAGTACCACACCTTTGCCAGTTATTCTACCGCCAAGCAGTAATGTGAAAACATTACAATGTTCCGGTTTGAAAAGAACTGTTTCCAGAGAAATTACAGGGCTCAGAGATATAATATCTAATATATAAGATCACTGGGTGATGAGCGCAGTGCAGTGCTAGGTTAATGATTTGAACTCATCATGGTCCAATAGCTGCGTGTCACTGTACTACTTTGCTTTTTAATTTGTTTTGTATAATAGTATAGTAATAGTATAATTAAATATTAGTAATAGTATTAAGGAAAATGTCGCCTCGCCTAACTTTGTTCTAGGCGATTTTCCTTTGAGTTGGTTGCCTGGAAGAGATTGCTCTCAGCAGTAAGGCCGCCATTTGTGGCGCTAGTTCATAATTGTGTGTTACTGTTTTTTTCTGTTCTGTGTCACAATAAAGAGTTATCTATCTATCTATCTACTATATGACAGGCATTCAACTATATTGCTTATTATCAGGCACATGTCCAGTTCGTCTCGTCAATCTAAACTAAAAAACAACCTTTCTCTCCTTGGCATTAAGTGTTCTCAAAATCTCAAAATCAGTGGTGATAATAAACTTGTACGTCTACATATTTGCACTTGGCTAAATACTCAAAAAAGCAGCGGGATTTGAACATACGATTTCATGTTTTTAAAAGCAGAACAGATAGTATCACCACCACGGACTAAACATGTTTGACTGCCGTCAAAAACTGGGACTTCATAATAAATATGTGGATCGTTGGTTAGAAAAAAAAAACAAATTAATCTAATTTAAATTAATTACAAACTTTCTTTCAGCTTAAATTTTTTTGATGATAACAGAGATTTATATAAACTGGATAAAATTAATTTCATTTCATTTCATGACCCATCCACAAACTTCTAAAAGTCTAAAATACAGTAAATAAAGTATCAACACATAGAGGTCTAAAACAAAATTTTAACTTATTAAAATAAAATTCGATTAGTAATAAAAATATTGATAGTTTCATGAAGTGTTAGTACATGTTTATTCAAAATCTATATTATGTTCACTTCCCATATTGTCTCTTATTTTAGTAACCCTTCGGTGGAAGGAAAATTGATTATGATATTTTAATTTAGTTGATAAAGTGTTGCTTTGTACTGGTGGGCATTAAACTCTCATTAGTCAAAACTGGCAGCTTGATTGATTGACAATTCAATGATTCCGACCTACTTAGTCTGATTCCGACTTGCTGTACTTTATTTCTAGTAAATACTCAGATGAAACACAGTAAATATTATCGTTGTCTATGATTACAAGTTACGTAAAAAACTGTGCTGGCGTTGTGGCTAAAAAGTTCGCTATCTTACAATCCTAAGTTCATTGTATAATGTGCAAACAATACTAAATTCCTGTTTGAAGGGCAATGTTTCCAGTGAAATTACAGGGCATAGAGATAAAACTGATATATATAATCTCTGGGTGACAAGTTCTAGGTAATGATTTGGGCTCTTCATGTTACAATAGCTGCGTGTCACTGTGCTGTTATGTGGCAGACATTTTGCATACCATCAGGCACATGTTCTGGTTGTCTCGTCACCGTATACTGTAAAAAAAGAATCTTAATAAGATGTAGGTTAGCCTGGATAAGTACACCATTTCCAGTTATTCTACCGCAATACAGTTATGTGCAAACATCACTCTTACATCGTTATGTGTTTAGGTTTAAAG
Organism: Ectropis grisescens; assembly: GCA_017562165.1. Lineage (NCBI taxonomy): Eukaryota > Metazoa > Arthropoda > Insecta > Lepidoptera > Geometridae > Ectropis > Ectropis grisescens. The sequence goes on along the minus strand of CM029781.1, from coordinate 25,528,558 downwards.
GGCAATCTCTCCAGATAAATTACAGGACATAGATAAATTCTCTTTACATTTACATCTGCTAAAAATTTTGGGAAAATATACCTAAATAGAAATGTGTTCATGAAGTGTACAGTCTAGTTATGAAAAATGACTTAAAATGGTTGTTTACGAATTTTAAAAACTGATTAAAAAAACTTTAAGTAACTAGAAAAACTGTTTATATTTTATGTACGCGTAGATACAATGTACTTATGCCTGTATTTATAAGTAGGGTATTTTTCTTTGTGGTGGTTGCCTGGAATAAATTGCTTTGAGCAGTAAGGCCGCCGCTGGTTATGCTATTTCAAAAGTGTTTCACCGTTATATTTTAATTTGTTTGTATCACTATAAAGAGTTATACATCTATATCTATAACTTAAATAGAAACCACATCCTTTTTCTTAGTATGCTACAAAAACTAAAGCGACCTTGACTTGTTAATTCTAAGATGAGTTATAACATACAATACCCATGTTCAACATATTGACAAGAAGCCATGCAGTATCGAACATGACAAGGCCATTGTATGGGGATGTTTCATGCCAATGATAATATATTAAATAGACATGTCATAATATGTACTCCGAACAACTTCAGGTAAAATATTGGTATAAAAGATATCTTGGATATTCTGTAATTGTAAGGAATTAATAAATAGCTTGGTAACACGAGTATTATACCAGCTTTGTATTAGTTGCTGCAGTCGTGAAAGTGTATTTTTGTACTATTTTTGGAGCGGAATTCCTTACGGCAGGTCAAGGGGACTACCGCCGAACGAAAACTGTCTTAGCTTTGATGTTTCTCTCTCTTTTCTTTTCGTTTGACATGATAGAGATGGCAATAGCAAGGCCAAAGCGATTTAGTTAAGCAATAGAAGGTCTGGAGGTGATAACGCCGATGCGGGTCCCTGCAAGGGCGGTGGCAAGTGTCAGGGTCGTTGACGAGAGTGCTAAAAGTGACCCCGCGACACTGACCCTTGGTCATGCTGGAGAAATCTGTATGGGTTTTAGTCGGTACCACGTCTGTTACCGTCATGGTGTCGAGCCCGACATACCTCACCATGTCCCTGCATGGTGGGGATACATAAAAAAGGTCTGAAGGAAATAGGGATTATGCTGATTGACCGAACGACCGAACTGAAAAAAAAATGTGTTAAGGTAGGAACGGTAAATTTCGCGTAATTGAAATTTCGAACCCACTACTGTCCGCTTTATAACGTGTTTTTTTAGGCCAAACTAAAATTTTCCGATAAAACAAAATAAATTATATTTCTCTTGTTTTATCGGTAAATTTTGCGTAATTGAAAGTCTGAACAGACTGCTGCCATCATTACGCGTCCTTATGCAACGATTGTTGTCATAAAAGCATCTAAAGATTTACCATTTTACTCGTAAATAAAAGGTTTTTACTCTGACTAAAACGCTTATTAGATAGATAGAAACTCTTTATTGACACACCAAATAAAAATAATACATACCAAAAACAAACGAAACACAAAAAATAGTAAATTAGTTTGACAGTGGGCGGCCTTTTTGCTGATAGCTACCAGGCCAGGCAACCTTAGGATGAAAAACAATATGTGGACAAGTCAGAAAATAGGGTGCTCAAATAAGAAATACAAAAAAACATATAGATAGTAGATACTCTTTATTGTACACACCAAAACAAAACAATACAGAAAAAGAAAAACAATTAAAACTAGTGTTACTATCAGCGTCCTTATCGCTAAAAGCGATCATAAAAGCAATTGAAGCGTTATAGTAATAAAAATAAATAATGGATAACTATTATACACACAACAGCAGTTTTCACTTCAAAAAGGTATTATTAAAAGTAGTATCTATACCTACACAAAACTGTGAAGCGCTGCTGGTACATTTTGTATCTTAGATGTATCTCTATTGAGTTGGAGGTCGTTGCAAACCTTACATTGAAACCACTGGTTCTGCCAAATCGAATTCGGCGAAATTGAATTTCACTTTTATTGTTTTGGACAGAAACAATCACTTATTGACACATTTTAAATCATATTACCTATCTACTGCACGTTAACGTAATTTTAAAACGTTGATGCTTAAAATCAAATTAGCATTAGTAATGACTTTAAAACGCTACTCGGATAGTTTGAACGAGTAGACAGATAAATAACCTTTTTATTGCTCAAAAAAATAATTCATGTAAGAAATCGCTTTCAGCGATAAGGCCGCCTGTTGTAGCACTAGCTGTTATTATTTTCTTTGTCTGTTAATCTGTTTTTTCTTTTGGTGTGAACAATAAAGAGTATCTATCTATCTATCTATCATGTTGCGATAAAACCGGACAATAAAATAAAAACAAACTATTGGTGAATAAAGAGTGTTAAGATTTACAAACATTAAAAATTATTCCATCTAATTTTGGATATTTGGAAACAGATTCTGTGTAAAATTTATTGAAGGTGAGTGTTGATGTATGTCACAAAGAGGCCCCTTAAACCTACGCCCGAGTCACAAGTCTCAGGATCTACTCGAGTCTTCTCTCTCTGCCACACGATGGACCCGGCACTCGCACTGTGAATCCGTGAAATGCTAAGCAGATCGTCTCGTCTCTTTTCTCTAAGAACGAAACAATTGATTTCGGGTTTTAACCAACTTCCAAAAAGGAATAGGTTATCAATTCGATCCCTATGTTTTTTTTTATGTATGTTTCCTGATTTCTCTAGAACCCCTGATTTAAAAAATTTTTTTTGTGTTTGGATGGGCATGATTCCCGAATGGTCCTATATAAATCTTATCGAAATCGGTCGGGTGGTTTTTGAAATATGAACCATAAACTAAAATTTGCGTACAATTTTCTGGATGACTGATAAGTTGAAGATTTCACAAAAGTGGTGATACTCGATTCTGTCAATACGAAATTGTGTAAATGCATTAATAAAAACTTGTTTTGCACTAAAAAGGGTAAAATAAACTATTTTGGAACAAAATGGCACCGACTTCAAATAGATGAGTGAGTAGCTCTTATAACAATGATTTCAATTTATTTTTCGCTTTTGAGTGCCTATTTGTGGTTTTGAAGTCGGTTTATTTATTTTTTGTACCAAAATAGTTTATAATATTGCAGTATTCTCTTAACTTTAAATTCGCTAACTACTCAAATTCACTATTTTCGTTAGATTGTATGGTAAACCAATGTATCATTTGCATTATTTTAAGTTAGATTTTTTTATTCGTGTTGTTATTTCAAATTGCTCCATTGATTTCGAAAAAAAAATTATATGGGTCCATTTGGAACATCTACCACTTCAAAAAATAAATGTTTTCATATACGCAAAATCGATTCATACAGCCGATAATTCAGAGGCAAACTTAAAATAGCAATAAAATTGATAACTTTTTCCTTTTTAAAGTCTTTTAAAAATACAATTAAAAAAAAATTGAGTCTATTGATTGACGTTACTAGTGACGTTAAAATATGATTTATCATTTCATCATTATCAGCCCAATCCACTGCTGGACATATGCCTCTCCCATGATACGCCACTCAGCCCTTTTGTCCTTCAAACTGGAATACAGTATGTTTGCACATCAAACCTTGGTGGTAAACTGGCAAATACTCTCATATATACATGTACTTAAAAGGCTTATTATACTTCGTTAAATTTAGTAGGCATCTGAATTCATAGGCAAATTAAAAAGTAAGTGTAGTCGACTGAATTCAGAACCAAGTCAAGAAACGAGCAGGTCTCGTTTTTAAATTTCGTATGCTAGCTTACTGAATGTTTGCGCACTTAACTAAATTCAGTCGGCTAAATTTAGCGAAATATAATAAGTCTTTTACCCGGCCGGATTCTGCGATGAGTTGTAGCGTGGATAATGTATTAAAACTGTACCGGATGTTAGAGTTTTATAGATTAATATTGATAATGAAAAGGTGATTCGATGTTAAACACAAACTTATAAAGACATTTCCTGTACAACAGCTTGCATCTGTCGAACAAGTAAACAAGAAACCTCAAGTGGCAATATTTTGAAAGTAGATACCAAGTTTAAGTTGAGAGAATCTTTTAGCGGCCGGTTCCTCGCGAGATTCATTAAAAGTTGCCCACTTGCCTCAATAATCGTGGATTAGGGCGGCATTACCTTTAATAAGTTTGTAGAGCTTGAAAATATAAGAGAATATATTGTGTCTGTTATCGTCGTGTTATAAACCCACCTAATAAAAGTTAAACGTAACAAATGTCTACTAAATATATATTTCTACTATTGCAACTTTGAGATTTCTCTAATAAGTATAAAGTCAAGGCCAAAATTCATTACGAGAGTTTAATCAAGATATTTGAGGTTCGAATTCTACCGGCACTTCTGTGCATATTCCCAAATGTACATATTATATGTCATCACCACTGGCTTCGACAATAAAGGAAAAGCAGTAAATTTCTAGAATCTTTGAAGATCACGCGTAATCAGCCAAATAAATAAATTTAACTATTTATTTTTAGGTCAACAATGAATAAATACCTTCAGAATATATATGTTTTCTAAAGATTATAATTTATACAAAAAACATCATGACAGACGTCAATCAAGTGCTTAATATCGATTAAAAATGCGAGTTCAAAAGATGTATTTCAAAACAGTTCTTTCGTAATGTACTTTCTGAGACCGTATGTTTTCGCCTAAGATCTGGTAATCTCAAGATTATTTGACAACGACATTACTGTGGTTTGCGATATTCAACGCATTTGCCTAAGAATACAAAGTTTGTAAGGAGTCCTTGAAGGAGCTCTAATATAAAATGTTCTTTTTTGTTAGAAAATACTTTGAGAATTTCTATGAAAACGCTTCGCCTCAAATAGCTTTTCAAGCATTTTATATCTGTTAAAATGTGTTTGACGAATTAAAATTGCAAAGTTATAGAATAAATGAATTTAAGCAAACCATAAAATTATAAATTTCTGTCTTAAATTTTATGAAAGTCAAATTGAAATTAATAATTCACTTGCAGCTAAATTATTTTTCTTATTTTTACTAGTTTGCGCATATTGATATAGGATCAAGATTGTTTGTCTATCATAGTTGTCCCTGAATTTGATCTTATCAAATATTCATTCATATTTAGTTTAAAATCAAATAATATCTTTATAACACTATCTATTCTATACAAAGCTAAGCCATTCTATACAAAGATAAGCGAAAAATACACTAAAATCATTATTATAAGCACTAATACTACTCACACATCTATTTGAAGTCAGTCCCAGCCAAATCTAACAGGTAGTAGATAGATACTACTTACCTGTGCCTACTTACCATGTGCCTAATTAGCATCGTTATATTAATTTTTGACCTGGCTGCCACCGACTTCAAATAGATGAGGGAGTAGCACTTATAATAATGATTTTAGTTTATTTTTCGCATTTGAGTGCATATTTGTGGTTTTGAAGTCGGTTTAATTTTTTGTACGAAAATAGTTTATGTTACCCTTTTTAGTGTAAAACAAGTTTTTATTAATCCATTTACACAATTTTGTATTGACCGGATCGAGTTTCATAACTTTTGTGAAATCTACGTCAGCGTCAACTACGTCATCCAGAAAAATGTACGCAAATTTTAGTTTGTGGTTCACCATTGGTGGACCATTCGGAAAGCATACCCATCCGAACACAAAAAAATATTTTAAAACCGGTGCAGGGGTCCTCGAGAAATCAGGCAACGTATATTAAAAAAAACATAGAGGTCGAATTGATAACCTCCTCCTTTTTGGAAGTCGGTTAATAAATGTATTGATTTTGATGTAATATTTAGGCTTTAACATTACTGTTTTACAAATTTCAACACGATCCGTTCGGCCGAAATAAGATTGAACTTGGCTCTCATTTCACATATCTGTTTTCATGGGATTCCTTATCCACATTGTGCCCTTACCTCATCTTTGTTAATTTATGTAAAGGGCGAATTATTTGCTATCTACCTATTTATTTTATATGAATAGTTGTAGGTACAGACAGTAGTCCAAATAATGTAAACGTTCGAACATTCTCAGTAAATAAACTAAACTCCACATTAAGAAAACATCAATGTCGAAGCTTTGAAACAGAATCTAATGTTCGGGATTAAAATTATTTAAAAATTGTAAAATTGTTTTTTTACTAAGTCCTAAGTCCTACTAATACTACAATTGCGAAAGTTTGTATGTATGTATTGATGTTTATTTATTTTAAAAGAAAAACTACTAAAGAGTTCTGTATGAAATTTCGAAAATAGAAATAATAGCATTTTTTTTGTGGGGAAATTCTTTCACATATGCTCACCATGCAGGGACATGGTGGGGTATGTCGGGCTCAACGCCATGGGTTACGACATGGGTTACCGACTAAACCCCCACGGATTTCTCCTGCATGGCCAGGGTCAGGGTCGCGGGTTCACTTTTCCTACTCCTACAACGACTCTGACCCACCTGCCATTGTCCTTGCGGACCCACCCCGCGGGGGGCGTTAGTCCCCCCGCATTTAGTTCTAGTGACGCACGGGAAATAATAGCCTGGAAATAATACACAGGTGACTGATGATCTCGGGATAATAACGGCATCGGACAATATGCGAATGAAACCGCGGAATACTATTAGTTTATTTATAAACTTTACATCGAAGTAATAATTTAAATTCCAATTTTCAAACAAGGGGTGAACTGAAAATATTTGTGAACGCCACTTGGTTGATATTCTTATCCAGCTAAGTAACAGTCCTTATTCTTTCCAGAAAGGCGCTCATAGAAAGTGAGTTCTCAGACCCGAGTTGAAGTCCTTGGATAAAGTTTTGTGCCCTAAGCATACGCCAATGCAACTGATAGTGGGTTGTGTGGCAAATGCGAAAGCTTTCCCATATTCCCGCCCATATGCAGCAAAGGTGGAATCCCGTGGAGTTTCTCGGCACTCGTGGTGCCGAATCCAACATAACCCGACTGCCCCCTTTAGGCGGAAGGGTATGCGTGTAAAATTATTTTGTCCACGCAAAAAAAAGAAGGTTGAAATAGTTATTTGTTATACAAGAGTGCAAAGTTGATTTTTAACCGCGTGCTCAATTTTGATGACCGAGCAAGCGAAGGATTCTAAAATTGAATCACTCGCTGCGCTCGTGATTCAAAATTAGAATCCTGAGCGTAGCAAGGGTATCAAAAGAGCACAAGGTGAAAAATCTTGCACTCGAGTGCAACACGTAACTTTTCATTCCACCTCTACCCTCTACCTATTCTCATTTCTACCTCCTGGGTGCCGAATGCATCATACATTTTTTTAATATGTTAAAAACTCAGACTCGGAACCTCCTTGGTGTACTTACTTTTTTTTAATTTGCTTAGCGCGAAAACATTTAAAATTTGCATTTAGTCATTTCCTCGCTGAGGTGGAATGAAAAGTTACGTGTTGCACTCGAGTGCAAAGATTTTTCACCTTGTGCTCTTTTGATTCCCTTGCTACGCTCAGGATTCTAATTTTGAATCACGAGCGCAGAGAGTGATACAAAATTGAGCACGCGGTTAAAAATCAACTATGCACTCTTGTAAAAAAATAACTATTGCGCGTTGCGACATTCTTGTGTTTACCTAATACTTAAGAAGGTATCAAAATTGAACCGTTTCGCAGAAGTAAAACATTTACATTCAGTCACGAGATTTTGTTATAAAAATGTATTTTTAGTACTGTGAGCAGTTCCACTGCAAGACCAAAAATATTGTCGGAACGGTAGAAGGAATAACAAGAATGTGGAATGCATTCGACTGTAGTATAGCCACGTTGCCTTCGCAATATTTCGCAGTTGACTTTGCATGTATATTCTTGAACAAGTGCTTTTAAAGTTTCTGTCGTACCTTCGAACTCGAAAGGTGAAGTTAAGTCGCTAGCAGAGAATATTATAGCATTTTTGAAGGAGTTGGGTATATTCGTATTTATTTGAACGAACCCTTTATCTCGTAGCTATAATATTTATTTTCGTACGATTTGCTTGGGAGATTTTACGTTCAGTGATGTTCTGTAGGTATTCCGTTGAAAAATTCACAAGACTTGTATAGCATAAACATCCCACTAAAAGTTCCCATTGCTGGGACTCGAAACCACGACGCTGGCCCAGTGCGGGTTGGTGCACTTGTATGGTGCAGCAAATTGTTTTGATGTGAGATTAGTACTACACCAGTAAATGTAGTTTATTTAACCCTTTTTGGTGTTCGTTTGGTTTTATCTATATACGAATATATATCTGTTACAGCGCATTTATAGCATATAGCCCACTAAATGTGCCCACGGACTCGGAGCCTACCACGTTGACCCAGTGCAAATTGGCGAATTCTGCACGATCTCGAAACTTTCTTTGATAATTTCATCTGGATTTTCTCATGTTGATGTCCTTCACCGATAAAACAAATAGTGATGACAACCTTGTACATTTGCACTTGGAAAATACTCAGAAGTGTAATTTTTTTTTGAGCCTACAACTTCTTTCATCTCTCTTTTCAAATAACCATGCTGCCTTTTTAATATTCTCATTTGCATTGGAGTTAAATGGCTAAATCAAAAGTGTGGGACTACGAACTTAAGCTTTGAATTTAATTGAAAGGCGTTAAACCTATGAAAGTTGAAAAACTGAGAGCATTTTAATTAAGATGTTTTTTGCCTATTTAGTTTGTATAATTAACATTAATAATTTGAGTAAGCATTTTCCAAGTACGTACAATTTGTTAAGTTAGTACTGGAAACATTTAAATAGTTAAATGTTTCCACTTTACTGACAGTTTTAAAATCATTGAGATGCAAGCCTTTACAATTTGACTACGATATAGCCTAATAATCCGAGAGCTTACCTACATAAATAAATAAATTTCTAAAATTTGCTGCGAAGCAAATTTTGGGTAGGTATTTCAGGTACGTAAGCTAAAAAAATGTTAAATAACTTTCCTATTATACCCCAACACAGTAGTGCAGCGGGGCAAAATAAATCCATGCATTTTTTTTTAACTTTTTTGTTCAATTAATATGTGTGTGAGGCTGTAAATATGCATTGTGAGTTTATATTTATGTCGTAGTTTAATGTTTAAAAATAAAATAAGCCAGACTATTTAGTTGGGTTTTAATATTGCCAAACGCGTGCAACCATGTTTTGCAAAAAATATAAAAATGTGTTTGAGACAATTTGAAATTTTAATTAAGTATTACTTACTATTTTTCTTAAAACTGAGTAGGAATGTATTAACAAATAAAAATGTGTTATTAATAAACTACGTAACCAGTTCTTGAGATAAATTTTAAGAATATCTCCTGATTGTTAAGTCGCCTTGCAGTGTTAACTCTCGTCTTTTCTGATTTAATCTTCCTACACCGCTTAGTAAAAACTGGCCAGTGGCGTAAAAAAAAATTAATTTAATGTTTTACTGCTGTGATCCAAATACTTTTATACAAGCAAAAAATATAATACATTTTTAAGGAAAACCAAACCGGATTTTTATTTGTTTTCTATATTTCCGACGCTAAACAACACAATGAAATTGTTTAGTAAAAAAAACTACTCTTGTATTACCGATACGTAATACTTTCTAATTCGGTATACATAATAATTACTCTGTTTTGTTAAGTTCCGTATTAAAATGTATTTTGAGTAATTGAGTAATTTTGACATAATAACACGAACAAAATTAAAAACTTTGACTAACCCCCGACTGTCTCGGCTTTGTTATCTGTACAACATTCTACTAGTCAAGCCCTTTCGTTTGATATCCATATTGAGGAAGTAGTGAAAAAAATTATATAATTGGCAATTTTGTGGTGGCGGCCGTCTTGGATTTGATTTTTCTTATAGTGTATAGTATTCTACTAGTCAATACCTTTCATTTGATACCCATATTTAGGTAGGTTGTGAAGAAATATTTTGTCCGCCATTTTGTGGAGGCGGCCATCTTGAATCGATATTAACCACGGTATTAACCTTCAAAAAAAACCCGGATCGAAATCGGCCTATCCGTTTGAGCTCTGCGGTGCCACAGACAGACACACACACAGACAGACAGATTGACAGACAGACAGACAGACATCGACGTCAAACTTATAACACCCCCTTTTTGGTCAAGGGTTAAAAAAGGTTTTTGTTAAACTTTAAACATCGTATAATTTATAAATGAGTTACTCAAGTGTCATATGATCGATCGATAAGTTTCAACTGCAGTCAGCGGTCTATTTCAAGCGCAGTGCTCACACGCCATCGGCTTTTAAAATACAAACCGGATTTGATCGACCATATCACTCTTCAATGCTCTTTTTATTGACCAACAAAAGTTTAAGAACTGCTTTAGTTTTTGTACTAAAATCAACAATTTCCTTATCAATTTGACTTCAAAAACTTGAAAGCTTTGTGGTTTTATAACCTTGGCCAAGGTTTGAAATACGGTGTAAAGGTAATTAATCAAATTTTGTAAGTAATTTATTGAAACATGTTTACAGGAAACCCCGGGTTTATCGCGTAATCTCCATCAAACGATCTAGCACAAACAAGTCACTACATCAACACGTCAACAGTGAGTCGTGAATGGCGGATATGAACTCTTTTCAAACTTATAAAAATGATTGGAATTGTAAGTAGTTAACTTTCATAATTTTTTTATTTTATTTTAATTGAATCTCTACTCATACTGATATCATCATCATCAGCCTTTTGTAACATTGTGAACATTACACAATTTTTTCCTCTCAATTATTGTTCAGCTTTCGTACTATCCCGGCTTCACCCGTGGTACACATATAGCCTATATCATTCAGGGATCACGAACATATATTATCCATTGGTTTTTGAAATCGGTCTAGTAGTTCCTGAGATTTTCGCGTTCAATTAAAATTGGCAGTCATAGGGACTGCCGATAGAACTGATAGAAGTGTAAACTAATGAACCCAGAATTTGATAGCTCACTCACAGATTTCTAAGTGAGCTCACTTTAGAAACTAGATAAGAGGGCGTAACGCGTGGGTGTAGAACATCCGAGTTTACCCAAATATTTCTTTCATTGATCATATAGATTATTTCCACATTGATGACGTCACGATGCCACGTTTGGCATTAAAAAACATCTGCATTTTTACCCGGAGGATAGTTTTGTGGTATCCTGTCATAAATAAATGTATGCATCGTAGAGTAAGTTTGGAGAAGCCTGCTGATATAGTTCCTGCTGTGTGTCGTGATGATAACCCTGCATTTTTGAAAAGAAGAAGGAGATCTTTTTATATGAGACAACCCTATTTTTTCATATTATAGAGTGATAAGACGAGTAGAACATGTGTCTGACGGTAAGCAACATGCCTGAGCATAACAACACATTGACACGCAGCTATTGGAACATGAAAAGCCCAAATCATTACATATCACCACACTGCGCTCGTCTCTCTGATATATAAGTTTTATCTCCTTAGCCCAGTAATTTATCAGGAAACCTTGCTCATAAAACCGGAATAAAGTGATATTGAAAATATCACTTTGTTCCGGTCACATTACCTACTGAAAAAGGTGTACTTCCCCAGGAAGACTGCAAAGTCTCACCGCTACAAACAACGATAAAGAGTTGGAAGAACCTACCAAGTGTGATTACCACATCACATAGATTACTTTATTTGCACTTGATACCATATTTGTCGTTAATTGACGATGCAGTCTACGATGGAGCATCCTTACATAGAAGAAATTGATTCACTTTCATATTCTGTTTATAACAATCGGGAAACCCCAGTCAGGCAACGTATTTCACAACTTAGACGTTTTTTTTTAATAAGAAAGTGGAGTAAACCCTCTATAATACCTTCTTCTATTGATAAAATTTCTCTTAATTCTCTCAACATGAATTATGCGCCTGAATTGTACCTACAAAAACCATTAGGTATGGATAGGTTTAATTATAAGTAAAGAAAACTTTATTACAACAACATAAACAATCAACATATTAATAGTAAAATAGAATAAAAATTCAGGTATACCTTAACACTTCAATTTTATCACACAAACACGTAGTAGTGCAGAGCTTACTCCAAACTAGGGTTGTCAATTTTTTTCTGGCCAGGCGCCAGTAAGGCACCTAGCAGATGGCGTATCTGAAACGTGCAGATGACGCGCTTACACGCGCTTCAAACGAGATTCGAACACAGCCTTGTAACCTAGGTACTTTGTAACAAGGAGCGATCATGAAACGCGCGTCTACAGCGCGTAAACGCGCCGACACAACGATACAGACGCGCTGTAGTCGCGCGTAGCCTCCGCGTTTTGATAAAATACTCGTCGTCAATTGTACGATGACGCCCCTCTGCCCTCTCCTCTGCTCTGTCCTCTGCCCCGCTTCTCTGCGCTCCTTTGTACGCGCTTCAAACGAGTTTCGAACGCGCGTTTGTACCACGTTTTACGTGCTTTTGAATGCTAAAAATTTAAAATTTCTATACAAACCCAAATATCGCTGAGTGCCTATAGCACTTAAGAATTGCTTACATATACAACGGAAAAATAATTTCTAAAAACGGTCTAGTAGTTCCTGAGATTAGCGCGATCAAACAAACAACTCTTCAGCTTTATAATATTAGCGTAGATTTGCCAACCCTACTCGCAGCACGTTTGCGTAGTTTGCTGCGATGAATAGAAATGCGCTGCGTATTTCTTGAATTTATTTTTTTAGATAAATGTTGCTGTTACTGTGCTCTAAGTTTGTTTTTGGTTTTGTGCTTGTTGGTATAACATTAGACGTGGTAGTGTAATATGTGTCTCTATAGAGTGTTAACGAGTACCGATTAAATATTGCTCATGTTGTGAATCTACATAATTGTGTTATTACACAACATGAACGATTGAATTTAATCTATCTATAAAAAAACCAAAACCGCCTTCAATCAAAGATAAACTCTACAATTTTGTTATATTTTTTAAGATATCTACGATAACGTCGTCCTGATAAGGTAAGTAAATTTTAGTTTTTGGTGATACTTCTGAAAATTATACTCTAATTTCGATTAAATTTATTCTCTGAAGTCTGGGTAATCTACTTAATAAAAAAATATACTCGTATAAAATCGTTTCACAATTAGCGGAGCTACCGCATACATACAAGTAGGTTCATATTTGAGAAATAAAGAGGAAAAATAGTGGAGAACCTTCTCCTTGTTTGAAATCAGCTAAAAATAATTCAAAATGTATGTTATACCAATAACAATTTATCTCCTCTTTACTGTCCATTGTCTGCAAAATTTCACGTCTCTCGTCTGGTTTTTTGTGTGTTGACGGCATAAGTGTCCGTTCACACGAGCGATTTGTCCGGCGATTTTTCAGTGATTTCACGGCTAGGCGAGATCGCTGCGTACTCGCTAGATATGCTACTAGATTAATTATCTATCGCCGCGTGCTCGTGGGCACGCCGCAATTTTGCCGCAATTATTTTTTAGCAGCAAACTACCCACTTTTCGCTTCTGTTTCAAAATCAATTATCAAATTCCGACACTATTGTAACGTGTCACTTGTTATTCATATGTTTTGCAAATGAATGAATTATCACACGCAGCAGACAGCACAACGGTAGTGGAAAGTAGGTGGTTTACTGCTAAAAAATAATTGCGGAAAAATTGTCACGAGCACGCATCGATGGATAAATCGCATTATGTTCGCTGCGTGCTCGTCGCAATCTCGCCTCACCGCGAATTCACTGAAAACACGCCGAACAAATCGCTAGTGTGAACAGACACTAACGGCTTTCTTCGAAGTAATTATGCGCAGCAATACAAAGGTCCGAGACTTCAAAGCAGTAAACCCGAGCACTACTTAACTGGGACCAATTATTTACAACTTCTTTCAACGACTTTGGACTGCTGAAATGATTGCTAGGAAAAGATTATTCCGAGATTCTTCTTTTCAAACAATCAATCGGTACTAGGTAACATTTTTGCGTTGTAAGTATACGGTTAGTATTTAAAAAAAACATCATGGTCAAATTGATAACCTCCTCCTTTTTGGAAGTTTGTTAATTAATATGAAATTATGGCAAGTTAAGCTGTTGGTCAGGTTAGGTTAGTAATGAGGTGTTTTCCAGACGCAACAATACTTGTCAAAAAATAGTTCTAAATATTGCCAAGAGTGACACCACTCTTGGTTTTTGTGAAATTTATCTAACAAAATAAAACAGTGATGCCACCTACGGTGACATTGGGAACTGTATTTGACAGGTCTATTTACGTCTTGAAAATGCCGCATTGTATAATGAAAGTTGACGAAGTAAGAAGCACTTGCCCAGATATTGCACTGCAACATTAATTTTACTATTAAAATATCACCTTAACGTAAATCATAATAGAATGGTCTTAAGTTAAGACCATTCTATTATGCGTTAAGACTCTTAACGCATTCCTAAATTGACGCATTAACGCATCCGTTGCACAGAATGTGATATACTCGTATTTTCATGATATACCGGCACAATTTGTTGCACAATTAAAACATTTTTTGTGAAAATTTTAATATTTCATTTCCATTTTCTTGTAATAACTAATTATTTTGTTTATTTTATTCTTTTGTGAAAATAATTTCTAAATTTATAAAAAAATTAACTATTTTTGCAATTATTGTAGAAAATGTATAAACTATTAACTATCTTATACGAGGGTCAAACTGAAAGTTCTTAGAACTGGCCACTTATAAACAATATAATAAAAAAATAATTCTATAATTAGAAAATAGAACTCTTTGCCAATATTACTGAGTATATACTTCATTCATTTGTCATTTGTTTTACGATTTGGCGGCAAATTGAAAATTGTCTGTGTCACGTCAACATGAATTGAACACGAGAAAATTTTCGTGCAATGATTTTTTTATGACTTTCGATGTCATTTAAGTCAACAAGAAAGTTATGATAGACTACGATTGGCCTTTCACAATGAAGCCCCATCTCGTGCGACTGTTTACAACTGGTTTAATGAGTTTAAACGTGGTCGCACTAATCTCACTGATGATTTACGTGAGGGACGGCCTTCTACGGCGACGACTGAAGATAACATCTGTGTTGTGCGGCGTATGATAGAGACTGACAAAAGAGTGACCTATCAGCAGATTCGGTCAAGCTTAGGCATCGGTATGAGTCAAGTGTACAAAATCCTACACGAACATTTAGCGGTCAGGAAGCTTTGCGCCCGGTGGATACCTCATAATTTGACTGAGGCTCAAAAACTCCATCGTGTGGATTGGTGCCGTAAAATGATTGAAAGATTTAACGGAGGTGACTCAAATGCTGTGTTCGACATACTAACAGGTGACGAAAGCTGGATTTACTGTTATGATCCTGAAACCAAAAGACAATCTGCTCAGTGGGTGTTTCCTTTCGAGGAGTTGCCAACTAAAGTGAAGAGAGATCGAAGTGCGGGGAAAAAAATGGTGGCCTCGTTCTTTGGAAGGATAGGTCATTTCGCAACAATTGTGTTAGAGGATCAAAAAACAGTTTCTGCAGAATGGTACACTACCAATTGTTTGTCACTTGTCTTGGAAAAAGTTCGAGAGAAACGACCTCGCAGTAGGATCCTCCTTCACCACGACAACGCCTCATCGCACACCGCCAAGCGAACGATCGACTATTTGGCGACATCAAACGTTGAATTACTGGGTCACCCGCCGTATAGCCCCGACCTCGCGCCTTGTGATTTTTATTTATTTTCAAAAATTAAAGAAAAACTTAAAGGAAAGCGGTTTATGAATTCGGAAGAAGCGGTGGCTGCGTATCGCGATGCCATTGAAGAGACCCCTAAGGACGAGTGGGCAAAGTGCTTTTCCCAGTGGTTCCATCGCATGCAGCGGTGTATTGACGTGAATAGACAATATTTTGAAAAGATATAATAAAACTAATAACTGGCTAATGTAATCAGTTTTTGATTTTCTAAGAACTTTCAGTTTGACCCTCGTAATAAACTATTTTTACAATTATTGTAATCCATAAATAAGTTATTTTATTATTTCATAAATTTTGAATAAATTCACTCCATTTTTAGTACAGGATGATGGAAAAAGTGGGACATGGGCTTGATGGTAAGTAACACACCTGTCCATATCAGCGCAGTGTCACGCAGCTATTGGAACATGAAGAGCTCAAATAATTACCTAGCACTGCACTTCCCTTGTAGCCCATAGATCACCTTATCCCTGGGTTTTTTCTGTATAATATATTGTTCTTCAAACCGGAACACAATGATGTTTGCCAGTAGGTATAAGTTTTGTATATTTATAACACATGGAAGTATAAAAAAGTCAGACGAAGTCTTGCTTAAACAAAAACTGTGTCACTAGAGTCGGCCACATTTGCATGTGTGCGTTGTCAGGTTGTCACTAATAGACTGACAGGCACACATATATATATACATACACAAGTAGCGCGTGTAATGACCCACTGATGTGTGCGTGTCAGCCTGTATGTGACAGCACACACGTGTATATTATGAGGCCGACTCGAGGGACACAGTTTTTGTTTTAGTGAGACTAAGTCCGACTTCTTTATACGTCCATGATATAAATAAATAAAACATAGAATTAAATTAATGTAAATTATGTACTACAAGAAAAAATATATTTTATGATATAATTTTTTTACTTACTCATGTATAATATTATTAATCTATTCAGTGTGTATTGTACAGCCTTAGCTCTACTGTGGTTATTGGAAAACCTTAAGTGGCACTCAAATAGTTCTTAGCTCATGTAAATAAAGTTCAATTTTGATAGATTTTTCGTGGAGTTGTTTATTTAGCTAATGTAAGAACTTATTCGGGCGACAAAGGTGCTGTTGTGTACCTCCAAGATTGTTTGCTGGGATTTAAGCAAGAAAATTTCGCTTACCGTTAGTTGGTAATTTTGAGCATTAAAAGACTGGAAATATTTGGAATTATTTACGTTACCATATTTTGTAGAACATAAGAAATGCTTTAGGTACCTACACCATACCACGTTACACCAAAGATTCTATCTAGGCGTCTTCAGATACAATTGAAATAAATGAAACTTTTGTGATAAATGAAGTGAATATTGGTGGACACTTAACACATAACACCATGTGACCCCAAACTAAGCAAAGCTTGTACTATAGCGGCCAGATAGCTGATATATGTAGTTTTAAATACACACTTATTAAAGTCATACATACAATCACCCAGACACAGTATAAATATTTGAATTTATCACACAAATATTTACACTAGGTAACTAGGTGGGACTTGAACTCACGACCCTCAGCTTTGCAGGCAGTATTACTACCCAATAAGCCACGAGGCCAGTCGTTATATTTAGTAATAAAGTCATAGTACTAGAGTATTTTTTTAGTTAATTTTGATCATAAGTTGATATTCCATTGAGAGGTTTAATTCCATTTTTATGTAAATACATCATAAACAAATATAAACAGCCACTGCTGGGATTCGAGGCCTTTTCTCGCTAGCAGAGAGTCAAAGCCATAATCCACCACGATGGCCCAGTGCTAGCTATATTTTCCTTCACCGTTTTAAGGTAGCAGCATTACGCACATTACTTCGAAAAGACAGTGGTGCGCGTGGTTTTGAAAGGTTCCCGGATCGGCAGTCGCCGTTCTCCCGACTAGACCAGCCGTAACTTCATAAATACTTCATAATACTTAAATACTTCGTAAATACATCATAGTTATGGATTACGTGGCTTGTATGGGTATTCCCAAATGTAGAGGTATACAATCGGGTTGTCTTCAAGTTCAGCAGGTCTACTACGAAGTCCGATAAACGATATATCGGCCGAAGTTATGGACGTTTTATACCACGAAACACAATCGGTCGGTTGATCTGAATCTAGTTGATTTCGTTCATCCCGACCGACACTGGTTTGACAGTTTTTGTGTCATCAACCGACCGATTGTGTTTCGTGGTATAAAACATCCATAGCTTCGGCCGATATATCGTTTATCGGACTTCGTAGTAGACCTGCAGGGTAAATCAGTTTTACCTATGTAAATACGTACTATCGTAGATTGCATCGTAGTTTAGTTAATCAGTGTAATATTTTCGTCTTTTGTGACTTAAAAAGAAAGTAACTTAAGCAGCCAACTAATTATATTTTCACTGCAGGACCTTCAGGACGTTGTCTGCTTTCGCAAGAAGACAGTCAAGGTTTATAGAGGTTTATAATTCGCCACTGTAACAAAGTGTGACACGTGTCCTCAAGGTTCTCTCAGGATATTTTCCTCCACTGTAAGTAGAGCTAGGACTCTTGCCAGAGTTCGCCTGGGGAAGTACCACACCTTTGCCAATCTACTATTTTATTATTTTTATTAGTTATTCTACTGCCAAGCAGTAATGTGCAAACATCACTGTGTTCCGGTTTGAAGGGCAATGTCTCCAGATAAATTACAAGGTTTAGAGATATAATATCTTAGATCTCTGGGTGACGACCACAGTTCAGTGCTAGGTAATGATTTGGACTCTTCATGTTCCAATAGCTGCGTGTCACTGTGCTGCTATGTGGCAGGCATGTTGCTTACCATCAGGCACATGTCCTGCTACTCTCGTCACTCTTTATTTAAAAAAAAATGATGACAAACTTGCATACTACTTAGTAAAAAGTTTACTTAGTTTGAGGGTATCAGTTATCTGGCTTCTATTTTTTCTACGCGGGAGAAATGCATTTACATAATATACCCCCTTTCGCCTGGGGGGAGACAGTTGGGGTATGTTGGACTCGACACAATGGATAGACATGATTCCTACCAACTAAAGCCTCTGCGAGGTTCCACCTTTAACGCTTTAACGCACCTTATTAGTAAAATTCGCATTCACATAGAATACAGATAAATTCTGTATTAAATAATTTGATTTAATTTATTTCATTATTTGGTAGGTTCGAAAGGTCCAAAATAATATTTTTGTGTTTGGGTAGCGTAATGATCCGTATTTTGACACGATAAATTAATTTACATTAGTTTTAATTGCGTATTCATTTCCCTAATGAGAACTTAAGAACTGAAAACGCCACATCAATCTAGTCTTTAAGTTCATTTGATATAAGAGACATGGTTGGTTTTAATTTAATTCTATAAAATTTATCACTGATTTTAGAGAAATTCGACGTAAGATTTGACTTAGTGGGTAATAACTCTATCTGCAAAGCCGAGGGTCGTTCGTGGGTTCGATTACCACCCATTTGTGTGATTTGAATTCAAATATTTGTACTATGTCTGGGTGTCCCTATGTGTAATAAGTAGGTATATTTTATATTTACAACTATAGATGTATAAGTATTGTATCAGCTATCTGGTCGCCATAACAAGCTTTGCTTAGTTTGGGGTCCGATAGTGTTGTGAGTGAATTGTCTACCAATATTTATTTATAACGGAATTGATATCAAATCTTTATGATACGCCAGTCAGATCTGGTAACAATAGTTTTGATGTGTATAACTTTTCTTTTTAATTACCCTAGAAAGAAAATCTACATCGAATCAAAATAATCCATTTTAAAAATAAACCTTAATGATATAGGCGAATGGTTATACTTAGTAAGCAGTAAAGTAAGGTTATCTTTGTAGGGTAAGTTTAAATAACAACATTATTTTTATTGCAGATCCAGTCAACAACCAGAATCCACAGAGTAAGTCGAACACCATACTAGTTGGAAGATGCGTTACATTTCAAGAGGCTATGAAAGTGACTCTTGTGACAGGACAGTTCTTTGGACTGAACCCTGTCCTTGGTATATGCGAGCAAGATGCAGCAAAACTAAGGTCAAATATATTAATTTTAGCTATTTGCATGCCTAATAGCTAACAAGACAAGAAAATTTGTCAAAGTGCCATCTATTACAGATATTTGGTAACAAGAATAAAATTAAAAATTTTGATTAACCCCCGACTACCTCAGGTTTGTTATCTGTTCAACATTCTACTAGTCAAGCCCTTTCATTTGATACCCATATTAAGGGAGTTGTGAAAAAGGAATGTATTTTGCCATTTTGTGGAAGTGGCCATCTTGGATTTGAATTTGTCATGGTGCAATGTATTCTACTAGTCAAGCCCTATCGTTTGATACCCATATTGAGGTAGTAGTGAAAAAAATAATACAATTCGGCATTTTGTGGTAGCGGCCATCTTGGATTTGAATTTTTTAAAGTGTATAATATTCTACTAGTTAAGTCCTTTCATTTGATACCCATGTTGAGGAAGGTTGTGAAGAAATATTTTGTCCGCCATTTTGTGGCGGCGGCCATCTTGATTCGATACTAACCAAACATAGCTAAGAACTTTTGCACGGATATTAACTTTCAAATAAAAAAACCGCATTGAAATCGGCCCATCCGTTTGAGCTCTACGGTGCCACAGACACACAGACAGACAGACATCGACATCAAACTTATAACACCCCTTTTATTGGTCGGGGGTTAAAAAAACAATTATTCTACTTACCCGCCCTATGCTTCTCGCCCGGGCTTCCCCCTACATTAGTCCGGTCAATTTAGATTTAGACATTTGATTGTATAAGTCCCAACAAGCTGAAAATCAGTAAAATTGTTGAAAAGTTAATTATAAATAATGTTTAAAAGTTTCCCATCATTCCCGTGTATGAATTTTTTTTATTCAAGGTTAAAGTCAAGAAAATGCTTATGACTTGCTATGCAAATGCTTGAGACAAAATTGTCTATTAAAAATGGATCAATACTTTTACAACATTCACGAAATGTCCATGCAATCAATTGATAGTATAATGTGGGCCATATTATCCCTGTAATATATATGTAATATGTCGTTTATTGAAACAACTGCATAATTTATAGCTCTGGAAAGAGAAACAACATTAAAAGCTATTGCTTCAATAGTTTTTAGATAATTTATAATATCTTCTTCAACAACTTTTGGTTTATGGCGTTTATTGTGGTTTAGCCTCACAATTTCGCCAATGTCACGTAGAAAGATAGACCGCCAAACGAGGAGATTGGTGTACGGTATAAAATCTTCTTATAATGTGTTCACGTAACTTTTTTTATAAATCATAAAGGTTTTTTTACAGTCATCAAGCGCAAGGTGCAGGGCTGTCAACACAGATCACAATCCAAGTTACATGCGCAGTATATTCAAAATAAATGAAGAATAAGAGAGCTTCATTTACATATATGTAATACCAGTAGAGTTAATTTGAGTTCTTTTTCACAGGTTTTCGTTTCGGTCGTGGAGATTTTTTTACACTGTGTTGTCAATAACGATGCAATGCATTGGTGTAATTCTCTGCTTTCTCAAACTGCTAAAAGAAAACGACGCTTCTCTCTCCTCAAACTGTATGTGCATTTGAAAAATAATACCTATAAACCTACCTTTCTTTTTTACAAAATGAAACGTTGACGCTACTTATGCAATGGTTAAATTAAGAACTATATTGGACGTCCATTTTCACCTTGAAATTTCTTCATCATCTTGTTTCGTTTACAGCAGATATCGTATTTTATCTCACAAACACGTGTACGACTATAATATTTCTACGGATGTCAATGCAATGGCCAAAGCTTTGCAGGCAAATAGCTAAAACCGAAGCAGCTGACCCTAACATGGATACTGGTTTGTTAAGGCAGTGCAACTTATCTTGTTTGGGCATCCTTGGCTTAGCTGTTGGTAAGTTATTCAGATCCTAGCTGCAACTTCCATAAGAGTTAAAGTTGCATCAATCTTGACTTCTCACGAAGAAATTGTTTAAGAATTAATTACATCTGTAGTCGTAACTACAATTCAAATTAGGGTATTGCTAATACCATTAGCTTATCAACATTTATATGCTAAAAATACGAAATTTTAAAAGAATCAAATTCAATGTTATGAAAAATGTATATATTTAGTAGACTATGATGTTACATTAATGTCAAAGTAAGAGTCAAAGTAATTTATTCATAAATGTACAATTTACACGTCAATTAATAAAACATAAAAACAAAAGAAAGAACATACAAATTGTAAAGATTTTCTAAGTTTGAAATGACTACTTTACTATATTACGATAATTATTGTACAAAAAACTGTCAAGCTTTATACGAGTATAATGTCTTTATTACAATTGTACTGATCCATGTCAAATTTATTTCTTTACATTTTTATGGGAACTTTGCCATCACTTCCTAAAAATTCGCTGTCCAATCGAATGTAATACAATTAAATAATTATTTAATTCATCGAATATTTAATTATCTTAGTTTGTAAGAATCCTTCATAGTGAAACATTTTCAGAATGACAGATAAAAGCTCAGACAAATTAAGGCCAGGTATTTCTGTCAAAGTAGGTCTTTAACGCTGTCTTGTTCTCGCGACCGTCACCGACCGCGGAATCGGTGCCACAGTGCAGAAATAACATTAAAATATTGACTATGTAATTTAAACTCATTTTTTGTTCAAGATTTGTTTATGTTTGTTTGTTTTTGATAAGAGTTTTGTTGCTATATAAACGAAGAAATATTAAATTTATCTATACTCGTAGGTATACAAAACTCAACCTTTTCTTTTTTGGTCACACTATAAGTTGAGAACGGCTTTTCCAATTTCATGCATCTTTTTAAAATGTTTCCTAATAATTCACAAGTTCCTAACAATTTTTTTCTATGAGGTAAATATCACTTACTGAGCATTAAATTACAAAATGCTCATAGATCCAGGTAGAGCTTCAAACGCCAATTGAAAAAAAATGTTTTAGCCGATATTTTGGAAATTATATATTTTGACAATAATAGTAGAAAATAAAATTTTGCATCTTTTGTTGCTAGTAAACTTTTTTTTGTAAAACTTACCGTTTACGATTTATAACCCATTTAATGATACGTTTGCGATGATGCCGATAATAGTGGATGAAAATGATGTAGTCTACGATGGAACTTGCTTCTCTAATAGAAACAAACATAGTGTACCTCGTAACCCCAAGGTTCGAACCTTCGACAAAACCCACTCTGGCAATGCGTTTCACAGCTTAGTTGTTCTTATTACAAAAGTGGAGACCAAACTCTTCGTTCAACTCTTCAATCATGATGATGAACGGTGCTGTTTATTCGAGCAACGAGCAATATGATAGAATAACTTTAATTTAAAAACCCCGACCACAAAATAAAACTACACGTAAAAAAATATTACCTACTATCTAAGGACACTTTGGCGAATGAGACTAGTCTTAGAATATCTTAGTTACCAAAATCCATCCAGCCGTTTGGAACATATGTGGAAATAAAAGTTTTACAAACATAAAGATACGCGCGAAAAACATAACCCTTCTTCCATTCCGGTAAAAAGAGACATGTTTATGCTACTGGGAACAGAATTCACATCTTATTTTTTTACATTGTTATCATTAAATTGGACTTAATAAATCGTAATCGGTAAGTTCGAAAAAAAGTTTACTGGCAACAAAAGATGGGAAATTTTATTTTCTACAATAATAATAGGCTTTATAACTTTTTCGGAATATCGGCCAAAAACGTTTTTTTGAGCTGGCGCTTGAAGCACCACTTGGATTTGTTATTATTTTGTAATTTTATGCTCAGAAAATGATTCTAAACCTTATATATAAATACGAATCGGAAATTTAGTACAGAGTTAAATTCTGCGAGTATTTTTACTGCCTAAAAGGCTTCTTATCAAATTTGGTCGAGTGTCTAAATTTCATTTTAAATAAGTTTTAAATGAACGAAGTTGGGTTTTTAGGGATTCGTAGACAAATTTTAAAATATACGTTATGTCTGTCCATCTGTATGTGACAGCCATTTTTCTCCGAAACTATGAGAAGTATACTATTAAAACTTGGTAAGTACATGTATTCTATGAACAATATTAACATTTTCATACAAAAAAAGGAAAAACAATAAATTTAGGTGGTGTCACAAACTTGAAAAAGAAATAAATAAAAAATCTATCAAAACTATACGTGTATCTATGGATAGGTGTTCAAAAATTGTATTGAAGTTCCTAACATTTATTTTCTAAACTGAATAGTTTGCGCAAGAGTCTCTTCCAAAGTGGTAAAATCTGTATGTGAGGACTTTTCTTCCAAGTACTAAGTACCTTACTACCAAAGAATTTACCTAAATGGCATATAAATGCAAGTTAGGTATCATAATACCTAACTTACCTAATCATTTATGATACCTAAGTTGCATTTATATTAGGGGATTTACGCAGGGGATTTCTCCCCTCTCATTATTTCCTTATCCCGATCTCTGATTTGACGGACGAATATTTTACCGATACTTTTCTATTTTCCATTGCATCCGCATTGAATTTTTTACTGATGTGTTATCGACGTCAGTTTTTTGAGACTACAACATAAAGTAAACAGCGTACTAATTAGTATCAGCGTCTATTTGCAATTCCAATGAAAACGGTATCAAAAATCAAGATCATAGCGTGCTTCACTAGTAATACCTACTGATATTGTTATACTGTGGCACTATGATCGTAATATTTAAAATTTATTGGTTGTCAAAATTGCAAAATCAAGCACAGGCCCGTCGTCCGTGAGCGCCGAAACGCGACTGATCAGGCCTGCCGAACGGCGCGCTATATATATGGTAGATATTAAAACATAGTGAATAACTGATACTTTTTATCAAGTCAAACTCTGCGAATGCACCTATAACTTTTTAGTGGCTTTTGTTGAGTACAAAAAATGTAGTAAAAAAAAACATTAGTTTAGTCATAAACTTGAAAAAACTTTTTGAAAAGGGGTAACTTTGGGATTTTTTTCTATGAACTAAAATTCATTAAATCGTGTTATTGACTGCGAATTGCACTAGATAAGATCCTTAACTAATACATATATTTTTTTCAGAATTTAATACACTATTTTAAAGGTCTTAAAGTTGTTTTAAAAATTCAAAATTACGGCCCACACGCCCTTAATAAAGGCGATAAATTGGTAGAAAAAAAATCTTTCTATTCGTCATTAAATTAATCAATATGGTCAAAAACTTCGATTAAATAGATTTTTTTGGTAATTATTTGTTTTGCTTTCCATCTAAGAAGGTATTCCCACATAAATACCATTCCACATTCCCGTGAATAAAGAGCTTTTACTGTACGTCAAAATTGAAATTCACACAATATTCGTAACCCCCTTTTTTTAACTGGCCAGAGCCTTTATTAACAAAACTAAAATACAATGAGAACTACACTACGCTACATACCTAACTAACTACTTATACTAAGCACACCTGAATTATCCATAGACCAATGAACGTCTATAGATAATCAAGATGTTCAAGCCCAATACCAATCGTATTCCTTCACTGTACTTTTTTGAATTTCTACACTGAACAATCTTAGGTCCATCTGTCTTTTTAACCCCCGACAAAAAAAACGGGTGTTATAAGTTTGACGTCGATGTCTGTCTGTCTGTCTGTCTGTCGGTCTGTCTGTCTGTCTGTCTGTCTGTCTGTCTGTGTGTGTGTCTGTCTGTGGCACCGTAGAGCTCAAACGGATGGGCCGATTTCGATGCGGTTTTTTTTATTTGAAAGTTAATATCCGTGCGGGTGTTCTTAGCTATGTTTGGTTAATATCGATTCAAAATGGCCGCCTCCACAAAATGGCGGACAAAATATTTCTTCACAACCTACCTCAATATGGGTATCAAATGAAAGGGCTTGACTAGTAGAGTACTAAACGCTATAACAAATTTCAAATCCAAGATGGCCGCCACCACAAAATGGCGAATTATATAATATTTTTCACTACTACCTCAATATGGGTATCAAATGAAAGGGCTTGATTAGTAGAATACTTTGCACTATGACAAATTTCAAATCCAAGATGGCCACTACCACAAAATGGCGAATTACATTTCCTTTTTCACAATTCCCTTAATATGGGTATCAAATGAAAGGTCTTGACTAGTAGAATGTTGTACAGATAACAAATCTAAGGTAGTCGGGGGTTAATCAAAATTTTTAATTTTGTTCTTGTTGTTTACTGTAATCGAGAACACCAAAATATTAATATGCTACTAAACTTAGAAATGCACCACTGTTTTTTCGAAGTCATGTGCGTAATGCCGCTAAATTAAAACGATGAAGGAAAACATCTTGAAGAAACCGACATGTACCTAGAATCTTTCAAAGTCATGTGTTATCCACCAACCCGCACTGGGCCAGCGTGGTGAATTATGGCATTAACTCTCTCCTTGCGAGAGAAGGCCCCAAGTCTCAGCAGTGGGCACATTTTGTGGGCTGTTGATGATGATGATGATGATGAAACGCGAAAGTTTGTAAAATGTATGGATGTATGGGTGTTATTCTTTCACGCAAACACTATTGAATAGATTTGGATGTAATTTGGTACATGCATAGATGATGGCCTAGAATAACACGTAGGTTGTTTATCCCAGAAAATTAACAGGATAAGATAAGATAAGAAACTACACGGGTGAAACTACAGTAGTTTTTTTCTATTTAATTTAGCCACTCCACAGACTCCGGGGTCCGTTACCTTTGTCAATTGGGTTCTTTATTTTTTTGCATAGTTTTTTTAATCCACAAAATTTTAAATTAAATTTTAAAATATTAAAATTTAAAATTTTAAGTTCGTGGTTGAGGAGAAGAAGAGGAAAATAGGAAGGAGTTGGGAACATTTCAAACCTTATTCTAGTAGGTACTAGTCCGATTTCGTCTGTTGAGCCGATTACTACCGGGGGGGTCTACCTCCTAAAGATAACTGTCTTAGCTTTGTGAGACCTCTCTCTTTTCTTTCCGCTTGAAATGATAGAGATTGCAATAGCAGGCGGTAGAAGGCCGGCTAGTAATCGACTCGAAATCGTCATTTGCTGTTTTTACGCCGCTCACTTCCGGCCCAGAACCCAGAGCCTCCACCACGGCCGCATTTACTATGGTACGCAACTACGGTAGTTAGTTAGTAGAGGGAAAGAAATGCGGCCGTGGACTAACTACCGGTAGTTAGTATACTAACTACCGTAGTTTCAAAGGATGCCCTTATATTTTGGGCCATTATTTCCATAATGGCCCAAAATGAGAACTAGCGCCATCATCAAACCAACTAGGGTTGCCGATGCCCGATTTCCCGGTGCCCACGCCCTTCTGATCCGGATGGAGTGCCATTATTTCGTGGTACGCCTATATTTTGAGTGAATTTCCGGTAACACTACATTGACGTTCCAGTTGAACACACTCTGGCAGACATATCCGGAATATCAATCGTCCTAGAATGCTATGAAGGAGCGAACGGATTCCAAGCATTTGTGATGCAGAGCTTTCCTTGGATCTGGGCATTTATACCGTACAATCATTTCATTGGATTCATTTCAGTGGTAATATTTTTCATTTTCATTTCATTTATATCATCAATATTTGAAATAAAAAAATCACTTCTGCAAGTGTGTCATTTTTTTAATTCCAAATTTTTTACCGGGTAATTCGTTCCGGGTTGGTTAAAGTGTGTTCAAAAATTGCATTCAAATTGGACTTCAGAAACTACATTCAAATTGCGCTTTTCTAAAACATTCGCCATATTTTTAAAGAACGATTTTTTTTTAAATTGTGTAATTGACTGTTTATGATTTATTCTTTATTGGTTACTTTATTAAATGATGTTTACAAACTAGGAAAATTATAAAACAAGTAAAACGATTGGCAGCCCTATCACTGAAATCGACTTTTCCAGACTACCTTACATTTACAGGCGATGTAATACTATAAAAATATAAACGTAATGTAGAGGTAAATTCTAATAGTAATAATTCTAATTCTAATAGTACCACATACATAATATTTTTGCCATATTTTTCAGATAATTAACATTCAATGTACATTTACTTGGAATTTCGCTGACCTATTTGTTATTTGTGTGAGCAAGTATTTAGCATCGCGACTGGATCAGGTTAACCTTCGCATCAAGACTGTGAAAAACAAGGTACTTATTTTATTAATTTAGAACCCAGCCTCTATTTACATCAGCCAAAATGGCGGTTGAGGCGTATCACCAAGCAAAACGAGATTTTTGTATATTTTCCTAGCTGTCTACTAACAAACTGGTAACATACAAAAAATAATGTACCCCCGACACCCTCGGATTTGTAATTTATATAACATTCTACTAGTCAAGTCCTTTCATTTGATAACATCATCGCTTAACATCAGGCGAGATGGTGGTCAAGTGCAAACCTATTCTAGTTAAAAAAAAACATAGATATATAGATAGATAGATAAACTCTTTATTGTACTAAATAAAACAAAAACTAAATCTTAAGAAACAACAACTTAAATAAGAAAACTTAGTAACAATTGGCGGCCTTATCGCTAAAAGCGATCTCTTCCAGGCAACCGTGGTATGGAAAATGATTATAAATTAAGGAAAATGGGTTCACAAACAAAGAGCAAATAGAAAAATTAGGAGTAAATTGATACTACATACATTACTAAAACAAACAATGTTTTAATAATTGTTGACAATCCTAAATTAACGATAAACATACATGCTAATAACGTTACATTCTAATACATAAATATAAACATGACAATAAATATATAAACATGACTTTAAATATACACTAATACATAGTTAATTACAACTATAATACTAATTGACAAAAGTAACAAGAATGCTTCAGTAATAGTTTTAGGCACATCCACAGAGCGAATTTAGCAGGACTTGGACAAATAAAAGCGTGTTCTTTGAACACAACAAGCGAAGGAGCTTCCCTGATTTCCACAGGCAAGGAGTTCCACAGTTATGCTGCCTGGAACGCAAACGATTTGCCAAAGAACTTTTCACAGCGTGCAGATGGGACTTGAAGTACTAAATTATACGTAGGTCTCAGAGTACGAGTCTGAGAGCTGCTCCAAAAAGTGAAGCAGTCTCTTATGTTACGGGGGGGCAGCAAGGTTAAAAAGCACACTGTAGAGTACATCAGCATTCCGACGAAGGTGAATGGGGAGCCACTTGAGCTGTGTACGAAATTGAGATACGCGATCATACTTGCGCAAGCCAAATATGAATCTTACACAATAATTTTGGAGACGCTCAAGTTTATCTAGCTGGCTTTCTGTGAGGTCAATATATCAGGCGTCAGCGTAGTCTAGGATAGGGAGAAGACGAGACTGAGCAAGGGCAACCTTAGTGGCAGTGGGTAAAAATTACGCACTCGTCTTAGAGACCCACCAGACGCAAATAATTTACAACTGATTGACTCTAAGTGAGGCTCCCAACTCAAAGTACGATCAAAAGTCACACCAAGATTCTTGACCGATTCACTGTAAGGGATTGTAGCCCCGTCAAGGACAACAGCAGAAATAGTAGTCCAGTCGATCCTAGAGATCATATATGCTACCGATAATTATAATTTGTGATTTATTAGGATTAACGTTCATACCAACAGAATTACTCCAACAGACAATTTCGTTGAGGTCTGCGTTCACCGTAGCTATGGCTGCGACTAGTTCAGAAAGTTGCGATTGTGAATAAATTTGAAGATCATCTGCATAAAGGTGGTAGGAAGAATTGAGACGTTGAGATATTGAATTGATAAAGTTCGAAATTGAAATGATCGAGTTCAATTTTGGAACACACTTAGATTATAGTTTGAAATACGAGTACCATAGGCTACTTTTTACGATACAACTACAGGAACGGAAATCGCATGGGTATCCGGTTAGAAGGGCAATGTTTCCTGAGAAATTACAGGGCTTAGAGATATAACATCTTAAATCTCTAGGTGAAGAGCGCAGTGCAGTGCTAGGTAATGATTTGGACTCTTCATGTTCCAATAGCTGCGTGTCACTGGGCTGTTGAATGGATAATAGGGTAGAATAACACATAAAAAAATAACGGCTTCAGAAAATACGCAACTAAAACCGTGGATTGCTTCTTTCAATCTAGTACGTCTACAGGTCTATAGACTCTATATAGGTATCGTATAGACTCTACAAATATTTGTAGCGTACGAGTATCGAGTCTTTACGATACGTATACCTGTCAACTATACTATAGTTCGTTTAATTGTACTATCTATTGTTTTTTTTTGGCCGTGTATATTTGTTTGGTGCGTCAATAAAGAGTGTCTATCTATCTATCTATAGACAATTTTGTGCATTTCAGTACGTACCGTCTTCGTATTGGCGCACCATGCGAGAGGATTACAACAGGATTACTGGTTTGGTGCGAGCGGCGGACGACATCATCGGAGGCGTTGTGTTCATATCCTTCGCTAACAACCTGTTCTTCATTTGTATACAATTGCTTCATACTTTAGCGTAAGTTACTTGGTAATATGTACCATTGCTGGATATTTCTCACATGACATTAATTATCCCCGAACTAAGCGAAGCTAGCATGAGCGCCAGATAGCTGATTTGATTATATTAATGTCTTAAATGCAAAAGTTTGTATGTGTGTTTGGACGTTTGTTACTCTTTCAAGTAAAATTTATTGAAGGATCGGGATAAAATTTGGTACATAGATAGAAATAATGGCCTAGAATAGCACGTACTACTACTACCACATTTTATACAAGGACAATAAAGGGATTGAAAAATAAGCACGTGAAACAACGGGATGCCATTAGTATTACATAATTTGCGAAAGTTTGGATGATTACTCAATCACGTCGGAGTGGTTGAACAGATCTGGTTGTAATTTACAGCCTGGAAAGTTACAGATGATAATGTATAGGCTGTAAGAGCACATACGTATACGTTAAAAATGCATATTTAAAAGCCATGTAAGTTAGATAATGTGCCAAGCTATGTTGTTGACTTTATTTGTCCAACAAATTACTTCACTGCTAATTCTACCCCTTGGAAAAATTCCTAGCAAATCGCTTTACATGTATTTATAGCTCAGTGTACTATTATAATGTATTCTCATGATTAGAACTCTTCACAAAGTCCATGAAAGCTGTCTCATAATTTATCTAAGTTGAAGTCTCATTTGAATCATCTTGAGACATAGTATAGTTTTTATTTTGAATAATGGCATTGATATTATAATATCTAAATGAAACCGAACGGGCAGCTTGTTTATAAATACGAGTATGTTTATATTATTGCAGGGAAGGAATTAAATCTTCACCTCGCTGTCATCCTGACGATCCAGATATCCGGTAAACATTAAAATCCTTTTAAATTGATATCTGTTTGTTGATCCTTTTTTAGTTTCATAACACACATTATTTTATGTATTGGGACGTACAACTATTATTATGTAGTTAATATAAAATTGGGTAGTCATTACAATTAGATATATATATATTTATCTACTACTCCTATTTTGTGCTTCCTCGTCTCAATTCGTACACTACATAACATCCACTACTGTTTATGAAATCGAACATCACAGTCCAAATTTGATTTACTTCACTCAGATATCAATTTAATCACACTAATATTATAAAGCCGAAAGTTTGTGAGTGTGTATTTATGTTTGTTACTTCTTTACGACTAAACGGCTGAAGAAATTGTAGTAGTATTTAGCTGCTTAAGCTGAAGTAATTGTGTAGTTGTAGGACTCTTGGCAGAGTCCGCCTGGAGAAGTACCACACCTTTGCCAGTTATTCTACCGCCAAGAAGTAATGTGCAAATATTGCTGTGTTCCGATTTGAAGGGCAATGTTTCCAAAGAAATTACAGGGCTTAGAGATATAACATCTTAGATCTCTGGGTGATGAGAATGTATAAGCCACGCCCTGCTGCGGGGAAATAATGGGATCAGGAATTACGCGGGTGCTGCCGCGGGGCGATGCTAGTGTAGTATACAAAGACTAACTTATTAGCCCTTAGTTCAATTGTTGCGTTTCTTTCTTATACCCTGTCCATTACTGCCTGTCCACTATCTTGTAGGCCATTCTACGGATACGAGCACGCAGTGTACTTCGTGTTCTCATTTAGTTTCCTTGTGCTGAGATCTCTGGCAGTATCAATGGCAGCATCTAGAGTACACGCCGCCAGTAAAGCGCCTGCAACCGCCCTGTACAACATATCGTCTTCTACGTATTGTGTGGAGGTATTGAATACAGATTGTATTTGTGTTGATATTCGACCTTAAGACCTTAGGGTACTGAAAACTCCTCTCGTTTTCATAAACCGTTTAAGGGCTTGGTAGTTGTTATCAAAATGCGGTTGTTTATTTGCTTCAATACTGGCTTTATATACTTTGACTGGCCTCGTAGCTTAGTAGGTAGAAACTCTGTCTGCGAAACCGAAAGTCATGGGTTTGATTCCCACCCAGTCCAAATATTTGTGTGATGAATTCAAATATTTGCACTGTACGGTGTTTTACAACTAAATAAGTATTATATCAGCTAGCTGGCCGCCATATTACAAACTTTGCTTAGTTTGGGGTCAGATGGTGTTGTGTGTGATTTGTTCACCAATATTTATTTATATTATTTAATGTATATAGGCACGTTGCATGCTTCTAACTGGCATTGGATTTAATGTTCTTGATTATTTTAGATTTTTATAGGTATTTGGAAAATGGGTATGTGATTAGTGTAGCTAGTTATGTAGAATTAGTAGATTTAGTACATAAACCAGGTAAAGTAATACTGAATTTCACTTTGAAAGGCAATCTTTTCAGGAAAATTGCAGTACACAAAGATAGACTGCCCTTGTGGCTTAATAGGTAGTAACTCTGCCTGCGAAGCCGAGGGTCGTGGGTTCGATTCCCACCCAGTGCAAATATTTGTGTGATGAATTCAAATGTTTGCACTGTGTCTGGGTGTTTCTATTTATAATAAGTAAGTATTTAAAACTATATATGTATTATATCAGCTACCTGGCCGCCATAGTGCAAGCTTTGCTTAGTTTGGGGTCAGATGGTGTTGTGTGTGAATTGTCCACCAACATTTATTTATATGTAATTAAACATTTGACTTCAAAGCTTTATGTTCAAACAACTATATGTGCACCATACTGTAATGAGCA
Organism: Ectropis grisescens; assembly: GCA_017562165.1. Taxonomy (NCBI): domain Eukaryota; kingdom Metazoa; phylum Arthropoda; class Insecta; order Lepidoptera; family Geometridae; genus Ectropis; species Ectropis grisescens. The sequence continues at coordinate 25,495,628 of CM029781.1, read as the reverse complement.
AGCGCATTTCTTACCATCTAGCGCACTTTAAGATTTTTTGTATTAGTCTTGTCTGTATTTTAATTTCCCGTGTCAAATTTACAAGTAAAGAAAATAATTCAAACGAAGTTCGCCCAAAGGTACAATCAAAAACACTGAGTACACGGAATTAAGATAACCACATCTTACAAACTCTAACAGATGTAGCGAAGAACCTAAGTAAACAAAAATGGCTACCGACAACCAACTTTACAGCTACTTAGTAGGTATTATGAAACAAGTTCCAGAACAAAGCCCTCTGAAACTGCCCTCAAACTTGTTCACCAAAAATAGCGTGGCTGCTTTAAAATACCTAGATCAAACAGAGACAGTAACTCAATCGAAACTTTTGACTACTTTTTGATTTTTATTCCATGGTGTAGCCAGGCATTTCGTTTAGGGCTGGTAGCATCTACCATCGCCACCCTAAATATATTATAAGCTAATTAAATAAAAATCCCCAATTGCTACAAAATTGAGGCGGCTGCCATCTTGCTATAGTATAGGTTTATATAGTAGAGCAAGGAGTATCATCTGTGTACTTGAAAATGTCTCCATTCAAATGCATTAAATTAGGTTGGCGCCACATTACCATGATAGCTTAGATATATAGCTCAATATTGTTTAACTCGGCATACTTCTATATGTTTACAATTGCTACATTCATAGCATACCCTTGGTCTACACCAGCACCATTGTGGAAGGTTTTTGAGCTGTTAATTTGATCCTACTACTTTTTGAAATTTTCTACCTTATGGTTGAATACACTTGCTCTACCCTCCATAATAATATATAGTATTTTACTAGTCAAGCTCTTTCATTTGATACCCTCATCTCAATCTTTCTTCTTTTTTCTCTCAATTTAGTGAAAAATATAAGTTTGGTGACTGTACCTAGTAGAAGGTTTAATGTTTTGTTGGCGAATTTATATAATGTGTCCGTATTTTTACAGATTCAAAGATTTTTAGATCAAATACATGGCGATGTAGTTTCGATGAGTGGCCTGCAGTTCTTTTATGTCAAACGAGGTCTTGTTTTATCGGTGAGTTCATTATAATATAAAGTAAGTATATTAGTAGTTATTAGTGTTAATTAACTATTGTGTTTTCACCGTAGAAACAGCTTAACATTTTGACTCCAGTAGTTTCAATAGTAGTATGTTCTGAAATACGCGCCTTTGTATTTCGTATCCTTCCCAGAACTGATAAAATATTATAGTCCAAGATCCCAGAGCCGCTAGAAGTTACGTACTTTCTGATGAACGAAATGTGGACGATTGAGTAGAGTTAGTACGTACTAAGAACACGTGATTACTCGCTAATTTGCTTAAACGGCCAATTTTGAGATATGGGGTCCAAAAGATACATACAAACATTACTTCACGTCTTTTCTACTAATTATTTTTTACGAATGTGACAATAATATCCTTACAAATAAGGCCCCAATACTCCCAGATACTTTCCGTCAGCCGTTTAACATACGCTTTAAAACTCTCAAAATAATAACTTAACTTTATTTAAATTCTCATACTCCTTTTGTTTATACTCGTACATAATTATGTTCATCAGACAACTATTTTAAAGCCTTTTTCAAAAAGACGTACTTTCATGCTTCGTCACCTAAAAATGCTAACAGATTTCTAGATGGCCATGGTCTCGAGTCGACCCAAAGATTTCTTTCATTTATGATAGTGACGCTTGAGCTCAATACACAGTCCACGAAAAATCTGAATGTGGTGCGCAAAAGAAGTTTGCATATACTACGCATAGAGTTGGCACAGACGCTTTTCACCGAAAGCACGGGTAGCATCTTTCTTGCCTTGTCGCTCATATCACTCTGTTGCCATAGAAAGTATGCACGCCACATGCACGTCATCTGCTAACGATTGACATTTAAAGGAACCGTGCGAAAAATCTAACTCTATACGTATTTGAAAATGTTTATTAGCACAAAAACTTAAGTTACTTACAATACCAACTTAATTAATTAAACATGTAGGGTAGATACAATAAAACAAATAAAGTAAAAAATAAGTCGGTGATCACTGGATCCCACACTAGGGTGACCGTGACGTGGGTATCCAGCCTCCTTCTTATGCTGAGGGTATTTAGTAAACAAACAAAGTTTTGAATAAAAGGACGTAATAACAATGCATGCCAGATAATTAAAAAATGGTTAAAGGGTATTTGCAAAGAGTTTACAAATTTCTTAATCTAAGGGTATTTGTGATTTACGATAAGTGAGAGATAATCAGTGTGCGAGGGAGAGGTGAGTATGTATGCGGTGGTGTGTGTTGCTAAGCAAGGTGGTTTTGAAGTATGTGAGTGTAGTATAATAATAAATGGATGATCAAAATAGTGACATCGTACTGTGGTGTGTTATGTGGTACCATCACGATATTACGTATGAGGTCATGCGGTGGTCGTAGTGTGCGTCGATTAGGCAGCCGTAAGCAGAAGATCGCATGGATGTGTTTCTAACAAAACAAATGTACTTAATTTTTCTTGCCTAAGACAACACCACAGCACGAAACGTACGAAAAATCTCAAAAGGTATATTTTGTTACATTCTTGATTCATGCTCCGCTTCTATTAATAGTAGCGTTATGTTCTATTGCATATTATAGCCTTCCTCGATAAATGGACTATGCAATAGAAAAATAATCTTTCAATTCGGACCAGTACTTCCCGAGATCCTAGCGTTTAAACAAACAAACTCTTCAGCTTTATAATATTACCTAGTATAGATACACTATATATCCGTAGTATATATAATGTAAACTATTTGTACATATCTTTATGTTGAAAGTTTTCTCAGCCTATAAGGTTCATAATTCGAAGTTTAAACTTGTTGATTACTAACGGCTCGTTTGAAATTTCCTCGAGTTTGAATAATAATTTATAAATCGTCCATTAGACTCTCATAACTTGAACTGCTCTAACTAGGGTAACCATATTGATGTTTTAGTATACTTGGTTGTCTCGACACTATCTCTTTGAATTGGTCTAGTAATGTTTGTTGTCGTTTTTCTTTTTGCTTCCTGTTCTTGCTTTTTTTCTTTACTACTTTGTTTTATATACTATTTCTATATTGTATTGTTATTGGACATGTTAATTATTATTAGTTATTATTTTGCGTGGTTATTAAGTATTATTATCGTATACTTATACGTAAACGTTGTTATACGTGTGTATGTATAATGTTGTTACGTATTTAATTTTAAGTACTATAAATTATGACATAGTTTTTGTCTTCTCGTTATTTTTCTTCATACCCTGTCCTCATTGAATCAAAGTCATGCCACCACGCTGGCCAAGTGCGGCTTGGCGGATGACGTATACCCTCCAAAGAAGTCTCCCTTGAAACATTCCATGACCTTCCAATATTTTCCATCACCACTCGTACATCTGCATTTGTAAAATTCTCAGAGGTGCAAAAGTGACTACGATTAACAACAACACCCGGATAATGTAAGATTTTCCTCCTTGACATTGTAATTTTTGCACATTTCTGATTCACCATCATCATCATCAGCCGCAAGACGTCCACTACTGAACATAGGCCTCCTCCCTAGATTTCCACAACGAACGGTCCTGCGCAACCTGCAACCAGTGGTTTCTAGCGACCTTTATGAGGTCATCTGTCCATCTAGTGGGAGGCTGTCCAACACTGCGTCTTCCGGTTCGTGGTCGCCACTCGAGAACCTTTCTTCCTCATCGGTTGTCAGTTCTGCGAGCGATGTGGCCTGCCCATTGCCACTTCAGCTTGCTTACTCTTTGAGCTATGTCGGCCACTTTCGTTCTTTTGCCAATATCCTCATTACGGATTCTGTCGCGCATTTCCGGTAGAATAATAATCAAAACCAAATAATCAATAATTTTCCACAAAGACTTTGCAAAAGAATCCTACCATTCATTTTTCCTTTAAATGTAAAAATCCAAATCCGAAAGCGTGGTATTATGGTCACCCCAGCCGAGACGGTCGTAATTAAATAATAACATCGGATCTCAGCAGAGCTCGACACTCGTCGGTGCACAGATTGTTGAGAATATACACAAAGCCCGCACCTGCCTGGTCCAATGCTTGTTTTAAACGCTTTATCTACTGAAATCTAAAATAAATATTCGTGAATTTCTTGTTATCTTAAAATGATACTGTTTACAGTAAAGTTATGGTGCTCCATTCTCAAATTCAATTTTCAATTCATAGATAGTGTCTAAGAAGTTAGGGCTGATCTAGTCGGTAGAACGACGACTAACGATCCGGAGACCCCAGGTTCAAAACCACGCGCACCACTGTCTTTTCGAAGCTATGTGCGTAATGCCGTTAACTTAAAACGGCGGAGGAAAACATCGTGAGGAAACGGACATGTACCTAGAATCTTTCAAAGTCATGTGTCATCCACCAATCCACATAGATAAGCCAGCGTGGCGGATTATGCCCTTGGATTTCTCCCAGTCCATACTATAGCATTACAAACATTTAGTGGGCTGTTTATGCTGCTCCAGTGTCGAGGTTATTAGAACAATCATGAGATTATAGGCTCTAATACAATCTGCAGCACTAAATATTTTTCAAAGATGTTTGTGATTTGAATAACCGTTGCAAAACACCTGAATATTATGTGTGGCATAACCTGATGACATACCTAAAATACGTTACTTATTTTAGTCTGTGTGGATATTTCCAGCAATAAATTAATTGTTTATAGTATATTTGTTTATGGTATTTCGGTTTTTAGTTTATGTAGTATTATCCGCAATAGTTATTCGTACAATAATGTATATAATAGTAGTAATGTATATGTACGTAGGTACATTTTATGTAAGGATATACATATTTGTTATAATATATTTATGTCGATAGATTAACGTATTATATTATGTTTCATAGCATAGTATGTTTATTTATTTTTATTGTAAGTGTGTTTTACTTTTACTATTTATAATAGTGTATAAGGGCCATTTTGGTATGCCATATCCTGTCCTTGCACGGTTGCCTGGTAGAGATCGCTTTAAGCGATAAGGCCGCCAATTAAATTGCTAAGAGTTTTTTTTCTGTTTTGTATTATTTGATATATTTTTTTGCTTTGTGGCTTTTATAAAAAAGAGCATACGAAGGTTTCATGGTACAACATAAAATGACTATAATACGATTGAAAATGACTATATTTCGATATTATAGTACTCGTAGATACTCGTATTATAGTCATTTTTATGTTGTGCCATGAAACCTTCGTGGCTTAGTGTCTGGAATATGTTATTGGAAGTCGTGACGTCGAAAATTCATTTTTAATATTTCATCAAAATCAGTGCAGTCATTTCTAAGTTTTCAGCTATTTTTTTGGCTGAGGTAGAGACAGGTAGAAATCTTAGGCGCATAAAGAGAATTTGCTCTACTTGCAAGAATAGGTGTTATCTCAAATCTTAATAAATTGTGTAGGTATGTTTTTTTTTTAATTATTATTTACTAGCTGTACCTACCCTGCGCGCTTTGCAACGCCAATTGTCAAAAATGGGTCCTAACAACTTAGGAACGTTCTTTGGTTAAACATCATCACACGACCAAGTGAAAACTTACGATTCTACATCTATACTAATATTATAAAGAGGAAAGATTTGTTTGTTTGTTTGTTTATTTGTAATGAATAGGCTCCGAAACTACTGGACCGATTTCAAAAATTCTTTCACCTTTGGAAAGCTACATTATCCCCGAGTAACATAGGCTACATTATATTTAAAAAAAAAATAGGAATCCTTACTAAAACTCCAATAATGTAACATAAGGTGTAAAAAAAGACCTGAAAAATTCCTTACGTCGCGTGCGCTGCGAAAACTATTGATGATAGAACAAAATCATTTACTACGACTTTGCAGAACTCATCATTATCTACAAAAAGTGTCGCGAGTCAATGTAATAAAATAAAGTGCCACGCGGCTCACTCGCGCGATCGGCTCCCTACGCAGCGGTCGTGTGCGTGATCGTATGATTTAAGCTTGAAAAATGTTTGAATTCGCTTTAAATTCGTTTCGTTGGTAAATAAGCATATGACAATAAATATTATATTTTAATGTAACTTTTCAAACTGCTTATAGTAGTATTTTATGGGTATTCATTCCTGTTCAAAATTTAAGCAAAAATTTAGTAAAAGGTAGTTTTCTACGCCCATATTTTTAATTTTCTTTCAATAAGTACCTACTACTTACCTGATAATAAATATTATATTTTAATTATTCAAACAGCTTAGTACTTCATATAGTTCAATAAGCAAAAATTTAGTAAAAGCCTGTCTAATTATTTATTTCCTTCTATTTTTCATTTTATAATGCCCTAAAATGCCAAAAAGATCAAGATATCAACTTTCTAAACATAGTTCCCAGGCGAGGGCAATAAAAATACGGCGTAATGAGGAATCTTCATCAGAAACTGAAAAAAGCCTTGCAAGTCGGAGAGAATACGCGTCGCAATCGCGTGCTAGAGAGTCAAGTATCGAGCGTTCGCAGGCTTGCTGAACAAAATTTTATCACTGGCCCAGCAGCTGGTCAACTAGCTCATATACCGAGGATACCGATGATTCCAACGGATCTGCCAATCCCTTTTAAACGACTTCAGTTTCCGGTGAAATCATCTTTCGCGTTAACTATTAACAAGTCCCAGGGCCAAACCTTCGAATTATTAGGGATCGACCTACGAAAAGAATGTTTCACTCATGGCCAACTGTATGTTGGCCCACGTGTCGGAGCTCCTGAAAATCAATTTATTTTGCTGCCACAAAATAAAACTACTTCAAATATCGTTTACAGGAAGCTCTGACTCACTAAAACTAATTTTTTTTTTGTAAATAATATTATATATGTATAAAATTTTAAAATAAAAAATACAAAAAACATTAATAAAAAAAATCATAAAAAAAATTCAAACTCCCTTTATAATTTTTACTTTTTTTAAAACCCGATACAAAAAAAAGGGGGTGTGTGTGTGAATGTACCCGTGCGAAGCCGGGGCGGGCCGCTAGTGTTACATAAAGATAAACATTCATTTATATATATATATAGATTATGTAATTGTTAAGTACATAATCGTCAGTTTCCTCGATTTCTATTTCGTAAACGACCTGTAGTCGTAGTGATATAAGTCGTTTTCGGTCACTAACCCTGTGTTAACTAGAATAATAATTATTATGATTTGGTTCAATATTATTGTTTGGTATTCAATAGCTTTGTCATTAAACAGTACTTGTCTAAGTTACCTACTTTAATTTGGCTTAGGTAAAGATTCAGGCACACTCCAGAACCTTGTCAGACGCAACTAGTGACACTGTCTTTTCTTTTTGGATAATTTGCTTTTCAGGATAAATTATTTATTTATTTCTTTATTGCTATAAATACATTATTTTTCTAAAAAAAATAGTTTTTTAGGTTACAATAATGCATTAACCCTGTATAAAGAGCGTTGCAATTTTACGATGTGCATGTTCGACAACAAACTTTGGCAATCAAAACATACACACACGCATACTTAATACTAGATAATTATACAGGTAAGTTATATGATGCATAGTACAAATAACTAGTTTTGGGTAAAAATTAATTTTATTACTATTTATTTATTTTTGGTTCTTTTTTTTTCTATGTCGAGATGCCAAGCTTTCAAAGGAATTATTATAAATGGAATCTGCCGAAATGAAATTAAAGATATTTGTATGAGTCATGAACATTAGCAGAACAGTAGTTTATAGTATGAAATATATTAACAACATATTTAAATATATTGTTCATTCATATTTATACATCCCTATTGAGACTATCAAAATTGTAAATTTGCTATTATTATTTTTGTCGGAAAACTCATGATTTTCCGGCAATTTTCAGAGTACCTCATGGCTTCACGTATCTCGAAATCATACGTGAAGCCATGAGCCTTTCAGTAGCTAGAGCCCAAAAGGGATTGACGACAAACAAAAGACAAATTAACTTTGTAAAAGCAGGCTCAACTTCAAACTCCAGGAACAAGCCTTACTCAATCCTGGGTACAGCACCTGATTGGACTATTTTAATGGACACGTATGAAAAGCACTACAAAATCCCAGAGGATGTGGGTGTTTCGTCATCCAGACCGGACATTTTCCTTTTTTCTAGAGCTACGAAACGCATAGTCCTTGTAGAACTTACCGTACCGTGGGAAACAAATATACCTAAAGACCACGCGATGAAACAAAATAAGTATTACGACCTCCTAAACGAATTAACAAAAAACGGCTATGGAGTTAGTTTATACGCTGTAGAAGTGGGAGCGAGAGGTATACCAGCAAAATCTCTCTATAACCTACTGAAAGACCTTGGCTTATCCAGAAGTGCAGTAAGTTCTATACTAGAACGAGTATCTAAAGCTGCACTAGTAGGCTCATATCAGATTTGGCTGGGCAGGGAGAGAAAACGAGTGGTGAAGGTGAGTGTTGATGTACGTCAGAAAGGGGCCCTTTAAACCTACGCCTGAGTCACAAGTCTCGGGAACTACTCGAGTTTTTCTCTCTGCCACACGATGGACCCGGCACCCGCACGGTGAATCCATGGAATGCTAAGAAGATCGTCTCTTGATCATTTGATTATGTACGGCATTGGTTCCGTACAGTTTCAATACCTTTGCTAATCCATTATTCCGCAACACCGTCCAAATTCATGCGACAAGAAGGTTTCAACCCCTCTTCTTCAACTTGCATTCAGCTTGCAAATATGTTACATGCTTGTGACAGCTTAAAAATATACCGGCATAGTGCTGAATCTTTTTATCATTTACCCTTCTATCATCCTACATAGGTCTCCTGGTGTATCATATGACCCATAAATGTTGTTCACGGGCCTGTAGTCTAAAGGATAATTTGTGGATCATCTAATCAACAATCTAAGACATCTGGAAAATTTTACATATTCTAACATTAAATGTTATTCTCTCAATAATTATCTTAGTGGATTAATTTTTCCCCCTTTTCTTCTATTTCCAATGTGTTCCATGTGTCAGTGTTGTTATTCATGTTTTTTCTTCAACCTGTCGTAAATACGGCCTTCCATAGAGTGACTTCCGTATTGTAACTCTGTGTGACCAGATCCTAAACAATGCGGTTTCCATTGGTATTCCTTTGTCTCTCTACAGTAGAAGGAACCTAATTTGTATTGCTTTGAAGTAACATCAAAATTGCTTAGAAGTTCCTCAACTTGTACTTGAAATAATTAAATAGATTAATATTTATGTAATGATGATTATGCGCGTAGATTGTTAAGCTATTTTGATATGTTGATGTCAAATGTCATAAATTAGGTGAATAATAATTTAGATAAATAGCATTAAAAAGTGATTATGTGTGTGCTCGTACATAATAAATAATAACTTACTTTCTGATGCAATATTGTTTATGATAATTAATATACACTAATTTGCCATACATTCTACAATTATTATTGTAATACAATAATAATATTAATTTAAATAGTAATTAATAAAACTAGTGAAGCTGAATGTATAGGTATAAATAGGTAGTTAAATAAAGGTTATGCATGTTATGTATAGGCTTAAGCATATTATGTGTTTAGATTTTTGTTGTCAAAATTTTTATATAAAAAATAAGGTCACACAATATCATGCTAATTAAAGTACGCAAAAACTTTTCATAAATATTTTCCCACTAAAATACTGTATTGAACAGTACTGTATTATAAGATAAATATGTTGTAATGTGTATATTTTTTATAGTGATTGTAAAAAACTTACGAATTGAGAAGAGATTGATTACATTTTTTACAATTCAAAAATAAAATAAATTTCATCCATTAAACATATGGGTGTAGGTCAATGTTTGTGAGATGATGTGTTATTTCCAACTCTCTACTATACATAACAAGACGATTGGCAATTTATACTCGTATGACAGAATTCATAGAATGATAGTAGATTCATATTGAACCCACAAACATGTGGAGACATGTAGAACTCTTTATACAGACAGTCATTTAACAATAAACTGACATGTTGATATTTTTGTTACAGATTGCTGGAACTATAGTGACGTATGAGTTAGTTCTTATGCAGTTTACTGGAATCTCCCCAACATCGGCACCTATTTAGAAATAAATTGCATTTTTATGATAAACAAGAGTTTATTAAAGAAGCTTACTAGCGTTAAAGAGATACTTATCAATGACTTAAGAAATACACAAATATTATGTATTATGAGAGCCAGATATCAAACAACAAACACAATTATTTCAAACACGTTACAGTTGTTACAAACGTGCTTATCAAAGAGTGTAAAACGCTGAAGCTAACGTTACATTAAAAATGTTTTTAATAAAAGTAGTTGCTGAGCTTTCTTGAACATTTGTAAGTTTCTACGCAATCAGCGTATTTTTTTATGTACGATCCATTTACGAATAATTTGAAAATTATGAATGAAATGTGTAGTGGTATAAATCGTTCTCCAGCCATCGCGTGGCCACCAAAAAAAAGAAGTTTACGTATAATAGATACATTGATATACAGATGAAAATAAAAACAATAGACAAGTGACGAGTCTATCGATGAACAGTTGTGAAACCCATACTTATAATATCTTTCTCATCTTTCTCATTTTGGGGACTCTACAAACCTTGTTTGCACCGTTAATAATTGTCTCTTTGTGAAATAAAAACCATTACATTATGTATTCTTTTATTTTTAATAAAATTCTGAAATCCAATATTTAATTAATTTTGTAGTTTTATAATTTACTTCAAAACCACAACGCCTAACGGAATAAAAACGCGTAACGAAATAAAAACTTTTCCTTTTATCAAAATTACTATAGAGGGAATATAGTTATTGCAAGTACATAAAATAAATACCTTTCAATTAATAGTTTTCTCTTCTTGTTCAACATTTTCTCAATAAAATATAAAAATCAGTAGATCTGATTTCTGAAGCACCCAAAACCGAAGCCACGCATTATTGAGGAAAATCGGTGGTGGATTTAGCTTAACAAAGGATCTTCGGCGAATATGGTTTATTAAGGTAGATTTTTCTTGCTAGAAGCTTCGATCAAATATACCGCATACTTGGTTGAAGGCTAGAAGCTTTAATATATCTCAATAAAACTTCTATATACTATTGTACATAATTTTAGGGCAGTGGTTTCTTATACGAAAAATTAAGATAATATAAAATAAAAAAATGGCTAAATAAAATAGTTTTATTGAGATATATTAAAGCTTCTAGCATTCAACCAAGTATACGGTATATTTGATCGAAGCTTCTAACAAGAAAAATCTACCTTAACGCGCACAAGCATCAACTCAAGAGTCGTCCACCGATAACGACACGCCATCGATTTTAAAATCAAAAACGACTAAACGACAATCGTCGGCTCGAGATTCATCGTGGCAGACTGTGACGCGGCGTAAAGATCGTTACACATATACGAGACAAGTCGTACGCGGAAGTGGTACTTCAGACGATGAGTTAGAAGCAATAGAACGAGTGGAAAAATTACATGTATGCTTCCTGAAACCGACAACCACTCCAGAAACTTTAAAAACATACATGAACAAGAAAAATCCATGTACCGAGTATCATGTCGAGAAAATTCTTTTGAAGCATACGCACTACGCATCGTTTGCTGTGACCGTCCCAACAAGCAAGTATGAGTTTTCATGAAAGCTGATAATTGGCCAAGTAGAGTCGAAGTTAGTCCTTGGTTTCGACGCGGCGACCGGCGGGCGGTGCGCTCGTCTTCCGACGCCGCAGGCATTGCGGGCGACACCGAGCGACCGAAGCCGCAGGCGTGGGGCGGTGGACGCAACACCGCCCCGTCGCTCCGCCGGCGGCTCCCCTGCGACGACGGCTGGCAGGCGTAGTTCAAAATGCAGTGTTTAGTATGAACGCGCAGTGCTTAACTCCGAGACAGTTGACAGTATGTCACCAAAACATTAACTCGCTAAATGACAAGACTCAACGATTAGAAGTTCTCTTAGAAACTGACCTTAAGTGCGATGTTCTTGCATTAACAGAACACTGGCTTACCGCCCCAAATCTACAATGTATTCATTTAAAAGGCTACAAGTTGGTGTCTAGTTTTGTAGAAATAATGTTATCCATGGCGGATCCTGTATTTTTGTAAATGAAGCACTAAAGTGTGTCGAAAACGTTGAGTTATCAGCATTGTCAGAAGAAAGATTTTGTGAAATCTCCGCGATTGACGTTATGGACTTTGACATTACTATCATTTGCATTTATCGCACAGGCCTAGCTCATGTTAGAGGTTTCTTAAGTGGCCTGGAACGTTTGCTTGATAAGCTCAGTGAAACCGATAAAACATTTATGATTCTCGGTGATATAAACATAAACATCTTAGACAGCACTAGCACTGACTTTAAAAATCTGTTCGACATACTCAACTCTCATGATGTGAGTTCGATTGTAGACTTCCCTACTCGTATAACAGAAACGTCACAAACAGCGATCGACCTAATTTTTACAAATGTAGCGCGAGAACTTACTTCCGCAACCTCAATAAATACGCTTCTGTCAGATCACTTAGCCGTACGTGGAGTGGTAACATTCGCTTGTTCAGCGCCAGCACAGCTCACTCGTCTCAGTCGTGATTTATCGCAGAATAACCGCGCTAACTTTGTGATGGCTATTGACAGTATAGATTGGTCTGAAGTAAGTGAGAGAAACAAAACCGCTCAAACATTTGTAGTAGCACTGATCAATATTTTAGTAAATAAGTATGACACTTGTTTCCCGATAAAACGAACACCAAATAACAAACGTGATGCTTCGTGGGTTACGCCTGATATTCTAAATCTAAAATCATTGTTGTTTGATATTTCGAAATTAGTTGACCAATTTCCTTAAGAAGAGAACTTAATAGCTATGTTTGACGATCTCAACAGGAAATACAATTCTACTTTGAATGTGTCTAAAACAAATCATTACAATAGCATAATACATGGAAGCACGAATCCATCTAAAACTATGTGGGGAATCGTGAACACGGAGAGGGGGAAAATAATTCGCCTAGGTTGAACTTTTCCGAGATCGTAAAAGATTGTAACGGCAGTAAGTTTAGTTCGCCAAAAAATGCCGTAAATGCTATGAACGTTCGGTTTTTAAATGCAGCTGCTGCCTGTGGGGCGCCTAAAGCTAATGCTGCTACTGTACGTAAAATTTTAGTATCTGTGCGTCAGGCGTCTGACCGTTCCCTCAGACTAACAAGTTTTTCGGCTGATGAAGTATTTCGCATAGTCTCCTCCAGAATACCTCCAAAAAAGTCAAAAGACATATACGGTGTGTCGATGGAGCTAATTAAACTAGCAATTTTGCCTCTAGCTCCGGTTCTCGCCACACTGTTTAATAAGTGTCTTAGGGAGGGTCGTACCCGTCGCCGCTGAAGATATCGAAAGTGTCCCCGATATTTAAAGGCAAAGGCAAGCGGGACGATATTGATGGATATAGACCAGTATCGATTATACCAGCAATAGCCAAAGTATTCGAAAATGGCTTGAGTTCGCGATTAGTGGCCTACCTATCGGAAACCGAGGCGCTGTGTGAACAACAATACGCATACCGCGAAGGGAGGTCTACGAATTCTCTAACGCGTGAAGTGATTCGTAGCGTGTTGGCTGCCCGTGAACGTAAAGAGCAAGTAGCCGTCTTATGCTGTGACTTATCGAAGGCCTTCGATGTTGCAGACCATGAGACCTTAGCTTTAAAGCTGAAACACTATGGCATAGCTGGGAAATCATACAAGGTATTGACTGACATGTTACGAGGCCGCTCTCAAGTAGTGGATGCTGGCGATGGCGACAATAAATCAGACCCGTTGCCTTCGTCTATGGGAGTACCGCAGGGTTCGTCAGTCTCTAATATTATGTTTTCTCTCCTACTAAACGATCTACCCGAAGCCGTGAAGGGTGCAGCCATATTCATGTATGCGGATGACGTGGCTGCCATAGTCACAGCTCTTTCAATAGAGGAATTAGAAGATAAATTAAATATTGTAATAAACGGCTTAAATTCATGGTTTAGCGCCAACGGTTTTATGCTAAATTCAAAAAAGACACACTATATTCACTTTTGTCTGTCAGGACACCATACAAAACCGCTAAAAGTCTCGCTAAATGGTGTTAGGATTGAGCAGGTACAGAACACCGCATTTTTGGGGTTCGAGATTGATCGCAGCATGACGTGGGAACATCACATCGACAAGATGTGTGCTAAAGTTAGCAGTGCGTGCTTTGCGCTAAGACGAGTATCCCGAGTGGTGTCTACGGAAGTGTCACGTGCATGTTACTTCGCCACAGTGCATTCACGGTTACAATACGGCGCCGAGCTATACGCGCGCGCTGCCGACTGGAAGCGTGCGTTCCGCGCCCAAAACGTGCCGTACGTGCCATTGTTGGCGTATCGCAATGTACATCCGTCAGACCATATTTCAAGGAGCTTGGTATACTTACTTTACCTGCTATCTTGATCTATCAAGTGGCTGTGTATGTCAAAAATAATCTAGAATCGTACAACACGCGAGAGAGAGACATTCTCGCAACATACGCAACGCCGACAAGCTGGATGTTATACCACACTCTCTCACGAGGTCACAGAAGTTAACTCACATTATGGGACCGGAAGTTTATAACGCTCTTCCCAAAATAGTTATATCGGCCCCAAGTTTCGGCAGCTTCAAAACAGATTAAAGTGCTGGCTTATCGATCAAACTTTTATAGTTACAGCGAATTTTAGAGAGTGATGGCAAAGTTCCCATAAAAATGTAAATAAATAAATTTGACATAGGTTAGTACAATTGCAATAAAGACATTATACTCGTATAATGCTTGACAGTTTTCTGTACAATAATTATTGTAATACAGTAAAGTAGTAGTTTCAAACTTTGAAAATGTATACAATTTGTATGCTCTTTCTTTTGTTTTTATTTTTTATTAATTGACGTGTAAATTGTACATTTATGAATAAAGTACTTTGACTTTGACTTTAATAAACCATATTCACCGAATATGATGATATGCATACTCGTAGTTCTCTTAATAATTATATAAGTACTACAAAGGCTAATTTTATTAGAATAATTAATTTAAATTAGACAAAACCATTATGAGATTTAAATTGGACGGCGTGGATAGTTCGCTTTATTTTGACATAATTTATCTGTATCAATTTAATTCGATTAGCCTACTACAGCCTAGGGCGCGAGGATATGCCTTTCTACCGCCTAACTAAATCGGCTATGGCATTGCTATTGTTGTCTCTATTATTTCAAGCGAAAAGAAAAGAGAGAGAGCAATATCAAAGCTAAGACAGTTTTAGTAAGGCAGTAGTTTTAAATCTTTTTTTTTAACTTTTATAAGTTTACACTACCACCATCTCGCCTGATTTTAAACGATGATGCGGACTACGATGGAGCGTGTTTACCTAGAATAAACCGATTCACTCTCGATTTGAAGACACAAAGATTGTAACTATCGGGATAAACCCTCTCAGGCAACGTATGCCACAGCCTTGACGTTCTTATCACAAAAGTAGAGTCAAATCTCTTCGTTCGTGTCTTTGAAATATCAACCATAAAACGATGTCGCTTTTTCGAGCTACGAGCATTCCGATAGAAAAAAGGGCAAGCATAATGATGCTTTTTTTTTTTTTTAAATAAGGAATGACGAGACGATCAGGACATGTGCCTGATGGTAAGCAACACGCCTGACACATACCAGCACAGTGACACGCAGCCACTGGAACACGAAGAGTCCAAACCACTACCTAGCTCTGCACTGCGCTTGTCACCCAGAGATCCAAGATCTTATATCTCTAAGCCCTGCAATTTCTCTGGAAACATTGCCCTTCAAACCGGAACACAGTAATGTTTGCACATTACTGCTTGGCGGTAGAATAACTGGCAAAGGTGTGGTACTTCCCCAGGCGGACTCTGGCAAGAGTCCTACCACTACAAAAATAGATGCTATAGGGTAGGTGCAATGGCACCTACACGTACGTATTTCAACAAAGATAAAATACTAAAAGTAGATGTGTTGTGAACTGATATGTCAACTCCCAAGCTGCTTGATCCTGATATTAACCACCACCAGGTTGGGCGCGTTCTCACAATTAGCCTAGGGCGGTCAGAACTCTCAAACTTTTAATCAGTCGCTGCCTCGACGTTTTTGCACGTTAATACATCTATGACAAAGCAATAAGTAAAATAAACATGGATATTTTATGCTCTCTTTAACGAAACTTCACCTTAACCTCTATCCTTACTCATAAAGACTTACAAGTAGATTCAACTGATTGATTCCAAGATAAGGAATATTACTGACGTGGATTGTTCTTCTTTGTCGGCTGTGGTAATAAGATAAGGGATTACTGTTGTAATCTTTGATCATACACTCGTAAACTATTCTATGCTCGTATTACTGGTGTAACCCCTGTTATCTGTACTAACCTTTCTGCAAGTGATCTTGTCAAGGTTTAGAGTGACACGTATCCTACTAAGTTATTATTTTGTGTGGAAGTTTGGATGTTTATATGTTTGTTTTGTCATCACGTCGGAACGCCAGAATCGATTGTGTTGAAGACTAAGATAAAAAGAATGTAGTATGGAACAATAGATAGGCTACTTGTCATCCCAAGAAAATAATGTGCTCGGAAACTACCTATACGTGTAAAAACGCGTAATACGGTATTTTCCACCGTAAAATTGCAAATCACGGTCAGTTTAAAATATACCACGTGAAATAAAATTATCACGAGAGGTTAATTTACGACGCTGATTGTAATCTACCGGTTTTTACAACTTACCTTGACATATTAATTTAGCCTAAACATAATGACAAGTTGACACGTGTTATATGAGTCTAAATTTTGATTTATCTGTAGACCATCTGTAGACCAAAAAACCGCTTTCAAAATCAAATTGATCATCAATAATTTCACTTCAGTGTATAAAAATCAAATTTTAATGTGTTAAATTTTCTAATCTCATTCAAAGTAATCTCATTCATAGTATTAGGAAAAGTGTCACCTCGCTTCGCCTAACCATGTTTGTAGGCGAATTGCCTTTAAGCTGGTTGCCTGGAATAGGTTGCTCAAAGCAATAAGGCCGCTATTTGTGGTGCTAGTTCATAAGTGTTCTACTGTAATATTTCTGTTTTTGTGTCACAATAAAGGGCTATCTATCTATCTATCAATTTTATTTAATCTCGTGAGTTTTTACTCACTTAATCGACGTAGATTTATTTCAAGAGTGGTGGGAAGTGGGAAAAGGTCCGTTGGACGTAATGGGAAGCAAGAGGACAAAAGTTTTGGGGCTTGGTGTTTTTATGATAGTGGGAGTAGTAGTAGACGTACAAGAACTGGTCGCTAACAATATTTTTTAGGGTTACCAAATTTAGCTGAGATATTGTTAAATTTTTTTTTTTGTGGAATTATTTAAATTAGATAGATTAACTCTTTATTGCACTTCATTACAAAACAAAAAAAATGGAAAACTAAAAATTACGTAGCAATTCACGACCTTCTTGCCAAGAACTATCTCTTCCATGCAACTGCTGGATAGAAAAGGAAAAATCAAGGATAATAAATAAATAACACGGGAAGTATAATAAATAATCAGTGTAACTACTTAATAGTCTAATAATTACTATACTTTACATTTGTTCAAAAATAAGTTGGATCTTAAACAGTATGTCGGCGTCTCTCCAGAATCCAAGAACCAACAATAGGTGGACTGTATCCATATATCTACGTGAGCTATCAGGAGTTTCGGATTGCGATGTATTTCGTATTGTATATATTTGTATTGTATAAGCCAGAGACGCAATTGCACTTATTTACGATTTTTTAGTTGTAGTCGTATTGGATCAACACAAGCTCATATTTTAAAATTGTAGCTGCGACCTGTAAAGAAAAAAAAATTATTCAATAGCTTTAAAGGTGCAATTACATAGAGGTTAAATTTAATTCCGGCTGTGAAGTAGACAGAGCGAGGCATTTTTTATGTAGATTTTCATATTTTTTTTAACTATAATAGGTTCGCACTTGACCACTATCTCGCCTGATGTTAAGCGATGATGAGATTTAGGATGGAGCGTGCGTTTCCTGTAGATTTCCTGATTTCCTGGAAAGATGACACATCCTAACAAAAATGAGCAGCAAGTGTAAATAAAATAAAGTATTTCTTTTCTTTTTTACTTATTTCTCTGAATTACTTGTGAAAACTTTTACAGTTCCAAAATTTCCCGGCGAAAACATCTGTTGAACACGGGATAAACAAAATACGCTGGCTAATTTTATCTACTCGGAATTTGGTTAGAAATTGGCAAGTAACAATTTGTGAAGTTTGTTAGAGCGAAAGTTAAAGAGGTGCCCACTTTGTAATTTTACAAGAAAACCTGAAACGGAATGTTTCCTTTTACAGTTTGTAGGAATTTAAAAAAAAAACGACTTTTGAATAATAAAAATGCTTCAGTTGTTTTTACATTTTTTTATATCACGGTCTTTGGTGGAAAGCATTGTAAACTCTTTGGTAGTAAGACAATTTGCTGAGTCCGCCAGAGTAAGTGTCATACCTTTGTTAGTTTTCCTACTGTCATGCTTATATTACTGTGTTCCGATTTGAAGGGTAATCTTTCCAGTGAAATTACAGGGCATAGAGATAAAACATATCTGGGTGATGAGTGCAGTGCTAGGTAATCATTTGAACTTTTCATATTCCAATAGCTGCGTGTCGCTGGTCTGTTATGGGCAGGCATATTGCTAACTATCAGGCACATCTCCTGTTCGTCTTGTCACTATATATTTTTATTAAAAAATATACAATCTGTTTTAATGTTATCTCAGAACTAGCCGTACTAGCTTCTGTCTCTTGTGAAATACTAAACTGATTGATAAAAGGCTAAAACATCGTTCTACAACTTTGCTACGCATCCCGATACGCACAGTTAACACAGCATGAATAACTCACCTGAAGCAACAGGCTCCGGTTCAATCTGAACAAGCCGAGGCCGGTAAGTGATACGTTGTCATTAGCTAATTGGTTTATCAACCTCTTTATCTGAAAAGATCGTTTTTAAATAGAAATTAAAACTCAGTAGAATTTAACTTTCGAAAAAAATCATTTTATCAATACATTGAAATCAATCAATGTTTATTTTTTAATTAATTTAGTGTTACCAGCTTTTCAATATTTTTTTTCAAATTATAACGAGGTAGAATGAATGGTTGAACGGACTACGAATCGTCTGAGACTGCGGAACGTCAACCAAAAAAAATTGCTCCTCATTAAATTACTGAACATGAGATATTTATTTCTTTGGATTATTTTTTGTAATGTACAGAGTCTTTATAAACATAATTATACACATAAATTATAATGAAAACTATGCTTTTACTCAACTACTTACAAAAAATCTGAATAATCCATAGACCGATGAATATCAAAATATAATCTAAATGATCAAGTCCCCTATCAGAGGGAAGCGTGTCCTGCAATCTGGCGGCATTACCATGTTGAATGGCAATGCCTAGAATGAACGAAATAAACACCTGGACTCTACTCTCTTTTTACGAAAAACGTATTTTCGAAATAAACTCTCGATTTTTCTACTCCGTTTCTACGAATTCTTTGATACGTCGTTTCGTTTGTTTAAATTTAATTAACATTTAAACGCCTAACAATGTTCCATCACACGAAACGAAGTAGAATCAGAGTTGGAAAGTCGCAAATTTATTTTGAAATTACGTTTTTCGTAGAAAGAAAGTAGGCGTCTTCGATATTGGTCACGCGTCACATCGACCAAGCTTATGGAAAAGCTTTTGAAAATCAAATGAGTTCCGGCCTCCATGAGCCTCCATGAGAAAAGGCTCATGGAGATGGGTTCAAATGTTTAAGTTTAATTTGACGAATTTTAAACCCTGTACTATCCTACTTCCTACTTATATGACATAAATAGATGTCAATGTTTAGATATTTGAATGTTTGTGCTAGACTGCTAGAGGTGCAATCATTGTCATAACGTGAAATTACAATTGAGAAATTACAGGGCTTAGAGATATAAGATCTTAGATCTCTGGGTGACGAGCGCAGTGCAGTGCTAGGTTTTTCATTGGTTTTTCATTTGGACTCTTCATGTTCCAATAGCTGCGTGTCACCTGTGCTGTTATGTGTCAGGCATGTTGCTTACCATCAGGCACATGTCCTGATCGTCTCGTCACTCTTTATTTAAAAAAAAACATATAAACGGATCGGGCTGAAATTTGAAACACAGTTACATTATAGTCCGGAATAAATTAAAAGACTACTTTTATCACAGGAAAATGACACGAACGGAAACAATGCGAGTAAAACTCTAGGACGCTTCTAGTTCAATAAATACCTATTCGTTTAAAATTTACCTCAATATTGTATCCAGACCCCGGACAAGCATATAAACTAGCTAACGCTTGCCTGGAGTGCACGTGGACATCTGAAGCAGCCATCACAACACTGCACGCTCGAAATATAAGCCAACCGAGGGAGAAAAAGTAGTAAGCACGGTTGATGAGAGATCCTCTTTCTTGCCTGCAATTATAATGCATTAGATTTAGTTTTGTTCGTATAGAATCAGTGCTTGCGATTTAATACACGCTATTTTAACTGATTTTATACCTAAACATACTAGCAGAACCTCACGGTTTTACCCATTCAGTTCCTGTTCTCGTTATTTTGACAAAAAGTTTATGTCCTATTCCAGTCTACAATCAAACCGTGTTCCAAATTTCAACCCGATTCGTTTAGACCAAAGAGGTTACATATACTACGTTTAGAGCTAGAATTTCCGCACGGTTCCTTTGTGTCGATCGTAAGCAGATGCTGTGCATACTTTCTATGGCAACAAAGTGTGTCGCGACGAAAATATGACATTTCCACAAGAGAGACAAAGCAAGAAATATGCTACCCGTACTTTCGGTGTAAAGCATTTGCGCCAACTCGATACGTAGAATACCTATGTAAACTCTTTGGTTTATGTAAACGTTCTGACAGGATCGGTAAGACAGTGTTTGATGGTAAAATAAAAATCAAATTTGTGATCGGTTTCTTAGTTCAGGAGTTACGATGCCACACACAGAGACACCTGAAACTTATAACACCCGTTCATTTTGCGTCTGAGGTTAAAAATGTTGTTTATAGGAATATGTGAACCGATTAGTAGAGGTATAATTAGTAATTCAGAAAACCACAATTATTTGCTAAAAAATCCACTGAATCGATTGTTTTACATTGTTAAGAATACAATAAATACACAGTCAGATAGAGAAAGTTTAAGGTTGATTTGATAATTAAATCGCGGTCAGCAACTTCGTTTTTCAGGGCTAATTGTTTTAAAATCCTCGTAATTTAAGCAGAAATTTAGCTAACTTTACTTACCCAATCCCAAAAAACAGCTGCAGGCAGATAAAGTATAGGTTATTTATATTGGATAGAAGAATCAGTGCTCCCAGATTGGTATTTATCTGATGTACCAACGCTGCTTGACGCACGTAAGCTTCCCTCAACTTCCTCCAAACTTGCATTTGGAGGTACCGATCGGTTCCTAGCTAAAAATAATAATAAGAGTGGAATTAAAATACAACGAAAAAAGAGTTAAGTGATTTAATTACAGTTTCATTTAATTAATTAATACAACTTCATTAAATAACATTCTGGATTTTTTAATGATTCTAAAATACGACTTAGACAAAACTAATCCATCATCAACATATTCAAAATCACGTTTGATGTTAAGCGACGATTCATTATATACTTGAATATACTTAAAAATACTAAGAAATATCAGCAGAATTTGAGCCTACTAGCTCAACTTTGTGAAATCAGACTGGAATCTGATTTTTATGAAAACGTGTTTGCCATTAAATAAATTCCTTAGAAAAATATAAAGCTTACCATTTCAACGTCCTTATACCTCCTTTCAAACTTAACGATACAGTGAGTGTACATGTTCAGCCTATGATACCGAGAAGTCAAGCCCATGCTGATCAAGATTATCAACAGATCCTGGAAGTTCCAGAGTAAAGTAGCAAACTTGCTGATGATAAAAATAGGAACTGCTACCCATAGAGAGTACTCATCTGTAACAGACATTCCTCTATGTTAATATCATACAAATGTAAATTATCATTCTGTCTCAAGGTGTTTAACCCTATGTTTGCCGGATCGCGTTCTCGATACTCTTTTTTAGGGTTCCGTACCTAAAGGGTAAAAACGGGACCCTATCACTGATACTTCGCTGTCAGTCCGTCCGTCTGTCACCAGGCTTTATCTCAAGAACGGTGATAGCTAGACAGTTAAAATTTTCACAGAAGATGTATTTCTATTGCCGCTATAACAACAAACACTAAAAATTAATATTTAAGGGAGACTCCCATACATCATAATTGACTATCAACCATTAGTACAGTGCCAAACAAACTAGATGGCACCACTAGTAAAAATAACACGCGTTATCGACTTATTTGTTATAATCATTTAAGGTAAAATCGGTAGGTAAAAAAATTCGGTCCGACTATATTGACAGTATACTTGAAGGCAAGGGAATACTTTTCTGCCGACAGGTGGCACTCCGGTAGATTCTTTAGTAAAACTAATTGGATGAAAGCCTGTCTGCAGAAACTGCGATAGTCTATGTATTTGTATATTGTATACGGAATTCGTAATACAGTCGATACTATCAGTTCTCACGTTGTTCTCACTTTCGCATCCTACACCGAAGATTCCCGCTACAAAATAAATAACAAGGGAAGCTCCCATGCAATAAAAGAGGTTTTCGCTCTTTATTCGCTAATTGTACGGAACCCTTCGTGCGCGAGTCGACTCGTACTTGACCGTTTTTTATTACAATCTATCAACTACACGGGCTCTACGGTTCACGCTTTTTCCTGTCATATCATATCTTATATATTTTGTATTGTACTTGTTACATTAAATTTGTCAGGCAAGGAAAACCACGATAATCACTAACAGCTTATTCCAACAATGTAAGGTTAAATAAACGGAAATGACTGTACTTACAGGGGTGTATTAAAAATCCATGAGAACTCAAAATATAGCGATAAAAATATTCCTCGGGCGGAATATCGAACCCGGTCGCGGACATCATACTCATCATGTGTTCCACTGAAACAACGGCATAAACAAAGCATCAATATACTTGAATGACTGATAGTCAGCAATACGATTAAGAGATTAAGTCCTGTAAAGTGTTTATTTATTTATTAGGTTACAAGCATATTAACATAATATTCTTCTAAATACATAATGACAAAAAAAGAAAAACATTTTTGTGGCGTACCCTAGACTCTGCACTAGGCAATGCCTGTGTTGCAGAATCTAGTCTCTTCCATTTTTATCTTATATTAAAACTACAAAAACATGCAACTTATGTAATAATATGTATGTGTACGTTTGTATTAGGGAGAGGGTGTATTTGAGTGCGTATGTATGTAGGGTGTATGTGTGTATGTGAGGGTGATGGTATGTGAGTGAGTGTATAAAAGAATTTACATTATGTGTTGAAATCGCGAAAGTTTAAAAACAATAAATGTTAGCAATACGCTAGCCCATAACAGCGAAATTCCACGCAACCAGTTGAACATAACGAGTCCGTCTTCCACCGTACTGCTCATGACATAGATAGACATAAGTTTATCACCGAAACGTCCTGGCATTAGTGCTTGTGTACGTATGGTTTTTATAGAAAAAAATGTTTGAGTTTCAGTTCTAAGTATGCGACACCCCCAAAATGTATTGTTTTTATCTATTTTTTGTATGAAAATCTTAATGTGGTTCATAGAATACATCTACTCACCTAATTTCAATAGTATAGCTCTTATAGTTTCTGAGAAAAGTGGCTGTGGACGGCATACGGCCGGATGGGTAGACAGACAGACAGACAAACAGATAGACATGACGAATCTATAAGGGTGCCGTATTTTGTCACTTGGCTACGGAACCCTAAAAAACGCTTATTATTAGCAAGAATCTACTACATTTTGTGGTCTTTTCTCAAGCTTTCCAACAATGTTTGAATAGGTCTTTCCAACACTGATGTGGACTTCATCTCCGAAGGTCTCTTTCCCCCTCAGCACATTAGATCGCGAGATAATACGAGTCAAAGTTTGGTGTAAAATTGACCAGCTTCAACCCTAATGCGCGACGGCGCTGCGTGCGACAACCGAGCGGCGCGCGGCGGCCGGCGGTCATGGACCGCGCCGCACCGCCGGTGATTAGGGTTGTCAAACAAAATAATAAACAACGAATTTTAACTTTGTATGGAAAAAAAATGTTGGACTTTCGTGTTTAATATTCACGTATGTGATTCGATTCCTAGTATAGATGAACTACAATAATTATTGTTGGACCTTGGACCGCCACACGCTGTATAGTGTATATAGACTACGTTCAATAACGTGTGACGTGTTGCCTCAACACGTCTAAATTAAATATTTATAAATATAGATTATGAACAAGTGGGCCTAAATGGCACCGTGTGAAAAAGTGTTATAATAAATCTAAATACACTAGCAGCCCCCTCGAGGTTTCCGTTACTGTTATATTCCCGGGATAAAAATAGCTTTTTGATTATTCCAGAACCTGTATGTATCACATTTTTTCCAAATCCCTTTAGTAATTTTCCATGAAAGAGTAACAAACATACATCCGTCCTAAAATCTAATAGTGTTTTAAATTTCAGTCCGATCCAATCAGACATTTCGACGTGATTGAGCAACAAATATCCAAACACCCAGACATCCAAATATTCGCTTTTATAATATTAGTAAGATTTATTTATGGTGTAATACTTACAACAAGCGCAAGCGGTGATAAAGCTAGTGACGAAAATGACCCTTCTTCTAATATTGACATCTCGAGGAAGATTCAAGCCACGAGTGGTATTGGCATTCACCCAAGTCACGGAGAGATTCGTCCATGAAGACACGAATCGAACTGTCAGTAAGAGTGATATTACCGCGTTACTGTAGAATATCGTTCCTGATAGACGTCCTACGAAGCCTCCTGAAAAAGTAGACATTAATTCTTAATTTCTTCAGTTCCAAAATTGGGTTCAAATTGATCATAATAGTAGTAGGATTCTTTGCACAGTTCGCTTGAGATAGTACCACATCTTTTCCAGCAAGCTCACCGTAAGCAGTAATGTCCAAACATCACTGTATTCTGCTTTAAATGACAATGCTTTAATTCAATGATCATACTTTACGGAACATTATACCTCTGGTTGACGAGTGCTAAGCTACTCTTCATGTTCCAATAGCTGCGTGACTCTGTGCTGTTATGGGAAGGCGTATTTTTACCCATGCACGTTTCGTCACTCTAAACACTCTGATTTCAAAGTGCTATGTGCGACATAATACGTACAAATATTTATGTAAAAAAAACTAAAATACAATGAGAACTACACAACGCTACATGCCTAGCTACTTACACTAAGCACACCTGAATTAACCATAGACCAGTGAAGGTCTACAGATAATCAAGATGTTCAAGCCCGCTACCAATCGGAAGCGTACCCAGTATGCTGGCGGCATTACCACGCTGAATGGCAATGCTTATATGCGTTGGAATAAACACCAGCATATTGGACACGCGTCGCGTCGGCCAAGCGCTCGATCCCAAAAACACAAAACAACACTTTTAATTTCCCAACGTCCCCCACTGGTGGCCGTTGGCACAAAAAATAATGCACCGTTCTAACGGCCATCACTAGGGCCGATTTTAGTGGTGGCCGTTGGGAGTATACCCTCGGAAAGGCTTTTACATATGTACATATTATATTTTATCACAAATGAACATCCCACCGTGTCCCAATCCGTATGAACACTTATTATGAATGAAACAATACATGAATCCACGGAGCTTAGTCAACGGATAGCAGTAGGTACCTATTATTGTAACAAATCCAACATTGTCGCCAAAGTACCATTTATAAAAACCCCATTAACCCATAAAGCAAAATCCTTGTACCGACAAGCGTCAGATTAAATTATTAAGATTCCCTTGTAAATCAGTCAACTATAAAACTGCGTTTATTAAAACGTCTAACAATCGCACTTTCACACTAAACTTAATACTGTTTTGGCCATTATTGGGGAAATTAGTCAGGCAACATTTCCGTTCCCTTTTCCTACCCTCTAATATCAATCGTCCTGCCCTCATTCAAAAAATATTAAGTTACAAAGTGGTGTCATCCAGTGACGCTGGCCATTCTATTCAGATCAGTAACAGAGTTAACAAGAAACTAGTGAAAAGTGTCATTGTATTACTGCTGGCCGGCAGGTATAGGAGCTCCATCATAACGTAAGTCCCACCCTTCACTTTTGGTTGCCTAATTTTATGTGTACTTCTTGAATTTTATTGAAACAGCGCATACAAATACTGTAAAAGTTCTTGGCTTTATTTGTACCTATGTATGTATGTTCTCACTCTTGACTGTAACGGCTGTGATTTCGAATATAGTTAAATATATCAGCTTGATTAACACATACTATGTCATTTATGCTAGTTAAAGTTAGTAACTTCCGCGGAATCTATATACATACCTACGAGTATATAAAATATTAAAGTGTTTGTTTGTAATTCAAATTAAAACCTTTTTTTACTAAATATTTGAAAGTTTAGCGAAAAATCAAGAGTGAATCCATCGCAAACCGCATCGCTTAACAACAATCGAAATGGCGGTCAAGTGTAAACCATTTGCTATGGTTTACACTTGACCGCCTATACTATACATAAACCATACTTTTAGAAATGCGGTACTTCAATATCAAACATTTTTTTACTATCTGTCTGTTTAAACTACTTAAGTTTAGGTATAAAACTAAATACTTACGTCCAGCGTTGTGGTCCCTAGCCAGCCCGGCCATCAATCTCGAAAGTTTCCAAATAGAAGTCAAAACTACACCCAGCAGCATTAGAGACAAACTAACAGCCCAGATGAAAGCCACACTGAGTCTATACGGAGTTATTCCGATGTATCGTGCCAGGGAAAACACCTTGTTTATCGTCAGAAGGAAGTCCTGAAAGTTTACTCACAGTAGGTAATATTAAGTCATAACAACTGAAAAACTGCACACATAGTAAGTAAATAAATACTATATAAAAAAGATAAAGTTAAAGAATCAAAAGTAATGATAACAATGTTTATTTATAGTTTTTGAACTTTCGCGATTTTAATTCATATCGGAAACATTTATTAGGTACTTTGATAAATAATTACGACCCGTCCTCTTTTGAATCTTAACTTGAATGGTGGATTATGCCTTAACTTTCTTCTGTAAGAGGAGACCCGAGACCAAGACTTCTACTCTCTTTCTACGAAACACATTATTTCGAAATAAACTCGAAACTTTTTACCTCTGTTTTTACTTCGATCCGTCGATTCGTCCGTTTAAATGTTCTAGCCTACTCTAATTAGATTAGACGTCCAGTTGTTGGACCATACATTGGACTACCTACTTAAGTTATATCAATTGAATCTCAAGGATCAAAAGTAATACAGTTAAGAGTACCTTCAGTACCTGTATCACTTGCGTGCAATTATAGTAAAACATATAAAATTCAATTCAATACAAAAATATTAGCACATTACTATGTTATGGGTAAGCGGAAGCATATTTATGTTATTTCTGAGATACATTAGCATTTATGCTGAAAGGCTTACATCGTCCTGAAATCCACGTTTTCTTATATATAAGGCCATATTACTTGCTTTAGAACTTCGCTAGTTAGCGGCCCTGTAAAATAAACACCTTCTTAATGACGCCATTAAAACTACACTACTAATTAGTGAGCAGAAGAAATTCGTTTGAAAATTATGAGCTTGATTTAAGCTTCCTTGAGTAAATTTAATTAATAACCACGAAACAGGTCAAGGTGCATTACACCTAATTCATAACTTCTTATTTTAACATAGGTTACATGCCATATAATATTATCAACTAATGACACTTGTAAATTTCGTTCTACAAATTAAAACAAATAGAAAGAAAAGGATTTGTGGAACGCCTGAAGGAATTGAAAAGTCAATTATGTTGATTAACACATAAGATACTTTTTATCCTTTTTAATTTAGTGATTATCTAGTCCCAGGTGACACCGCGTGTCAAAATCCAAAAGAACATCAATTTGTTCATATTGTCTTTGCCTTTCACTTTGTTTTTGACTCTAGCTAGATTTTTATTAAATAGTGGCGGGGCTGTAGTGGTAGGAGCAGAGTCAGCCTGGGGAAGTACCACACCTTTGCCAGTTATTCTACCGCCAAACAGTAAGGTGAAAACAATACTGTTAATTAATTAATTACTGTTGTTGTTGAAGGGCTATGTTTCCAGAGAAATTACAGGGCTTAGAGGTATAACATCTGAGATCTCTGGGTG
The DNA here is from genome assembly GCA_017562165.1 of Ectropis grisescens. NCBI lineage: Eukaryota > Metazoa > Arthropoda > Insecta > Lepidoptera > Geometridae > Ectropis > Ectropis grisescens. The sequence continues at coordinate 25,467,149 of CM029781.1, read as the reverse complement.
ATGCGCGCAGTGCAGTACTAGGTAATGATTTGGACTCTTCATGTTCCAATAGGTACGTGTCACTATGCTGTTATGTGGCAGGCATGTTGCTTACTATCAGGCACATCCCTTGCTCATCTCGTAAATTCCTAATAATAAAAAAAAATTAAATACATTTTACTTTATCATATACATTGTCATGGGAAAGCTCATTCTTCATATTTTGTTGAATGCTCATTGTTCATCCACCAACCGACACTGGGCCAGCGTGGTGGATTATAGCCTTGTCTCTCTCCTTGCGAGAGAAGGCCCCGACGCCCAGCAGTGGGAACATTTAATGGGTTGTTTATGCTGCTACTTATAATGCTGATATGTTTTCTCCATAATACAAAAATCTACTTCAATGACAGGTAATTTAATTCTATCATTCGACTAAATTTTATAAGAAGGTATAACTATGTCGTACAGAATCTAAGCTGATTTTAGTTTTTTGTTGATATTTGAAAAACTACCTCCCTGTTTTCGATATCTAAGATCACCTCTGAAGTATTTTCTACCAAACAAAAAAGTAATTATCAAAATCAACTAACGATTAGCGGAGATATCGCGTAAAATAAAACCAAATAAAAAAACATGCAACCCGATTGAGAACATCCTCCTTGTTTGAAGTCGATTATAACCGAATGATGTTTGTTTTTCCACACAAAAATATATTTTTGACAATTATTTTGTCATCCAAGACGACGCGACGCGATCACGTGGGCACTTTCTAGAATCTAGATATTCTGTGGATCGTCTGTGATACACAGAATACTTAGAAGTTAGTATGTACCGAACGCGCCGCGCGTGTCGTTATTATTTAATGTTTGTGTAATTTCCGAACCAACAGACCGATATTGTTCAAATTTTGACGGATCAATAAAAAAAATGTGTTCTTTCTAACAAAAAAAGAATTAATGAAATTAAACAACGCAAACATGAGTTACAACCAAATACACATTCTGACTTTCACCCCCTCCCGCAAGAAAACCGATCAGAATTTGGGGATCAAAAGTAGCCTACAGCAATGTCCTTAGTATAAACTAAAATCATGCCAAGTTTCAGCTGAATTGAATCAGCAGTTTCGGCGTGATGCGTGATCCCTATACAGAAAGACAGACAGACAGACAGACAGACAGACAGACAGACAGACATGATGAAAAAAAATGCAGTTTCGCCATCAGTATCGACTATGGAGTGCCCCAAAAAAAAAAAATTTCAAAATATCTTTAATGTACAGAATTCGACCCGTTACAGTTTTATTATAAGTATAGAAGAAGATTGACAAAATAAACAAATAAGAAAATTAAGCACAAGAACTTAAAATGTCATTCGAAATTTGGAACGAATTCCTCTATGGTGTATGTTTGGTGCCATGTTTGTCAAAAATGTATAATGGACTGCAGGCCCGTGAAAAAATTTATGGGTCATCTGATACAGCAGGAGACCTATGTAGGATGATAGAAGGGTATGAAGTAATAAGATTGAGCACTATGTCGTCAGTTGTAAGCTGTCCAACTGAGTGCAGTTGAAGAGGGGGGGTTCTAAACCTCGATAATTTCTCCTTGTCGCATGATTTTTGTACGACGTTGCGGAATAATAGATTAGAAGAGGTATTGAACCAATAAAAATTGTAAAATTTAAAATTCTAATTGTTTTTTTAAGAAAAAATTCATGATTTTCCGACGATTTACAGAGTAAGTTTGGTCATTTGATTCTGTACGGCATTGGTTCCATACAGTTTCAATAACTCTTCTAATACATTATTTTGCAATGCCGTCCAAAAATCATGCGGCAAGGAGAAATGATCGAGGTTTAGAACCCCCCCTCTTCAACAGCACTCAGTTGGACAGCTTACAAGTGACGGCATAGTGCTCAATCTTATTACTTCATACCCTTCTATCATCCTACATAGGTCTCCTGCTGTATCAGATGACCCATAAATTTTGTTCACGGGCCTGCAGTCTATAATACTTTATTTTTGAAAACAGCTTTGGATCTCACTTCTCGTAAGCTCATGGGTAAGGATTTGAATACCTGAGCCATAGAATAGATAATATAGATAGAACGGACACTCCCCAACCCCCGCCAAATTCAAGCTTCCTCACCCCTCAGGCCATTTCGGATACGCTAGGAGCACTCAACGAAGGGCTGGTATCGAACATCTAATTCCTAACGAAATATCATCATGGTGGGTTGTTGTGCTGTTAACGGCTGTCCGTCAACTAAACGGGACAAGTTTAAAAGCTTTATTTAATTTCCTAATGATAAAATAACGTAAGATTAGAAACTTTTCAATATCGTTGCTTTATAATGTTACAAGCTTTGCTTAGTTTGGGGTCAGATGGTGTTGTGTGTGAATTGTCTACCAATATTTATTTATTTATAATAACGAAGTCATTTTTAACTAAAAGTTCGTATATTGCACAGCCAGTAACTTACGCCCAAGCACGGATTGATAATGCCTGGCGGAATATTTAAAGTGACAGAATAAAGTTTCCTTCATGGGTAAGTGTAAAATAAAATGCGATTGTGTAGGTACCTACTAACAGAAATAGATATCTAGGCACCTGATCTAATCTATCATCGGTTTCGTTTCATTTTACGCGGCAATACAAACACCCACAGATTTCTGAAACAAATAAGAAATCTGTGCAAACACCCTTTTTAATTAGAATAGTATAATTTGGCTCCATTCTATTTATGGAACTCAACATTATATCAAGTTTATAGACTACTTTACGTCACCAGGTGAACTCAAGGGGCACAACTATTCAATAAAACAATTCAGTAGCCCTAGCTCTAACGCACACATTCACGCGTGTGTACGAACGACATCTGCGTAGTTGTGTGAAGAGAAGGTAGCTCCACAGCGGCGTTTGTATGGAATTTTAGTGGAGTGTCCGGGGTGTGCCTGAGCTCCAAAGATTTGCGTGAAGTTTTTCAACTTTTCTAGTCGATGTTTCGGTGTAATCAACCTATTCGCATTCCGGGCCCTGCTATTTTTGTCAAACTCAGCTTAATTTTTACCACCTTGTACTCCCTCCGGGACTGGGACTAGGTAACAAATTGACACTCCTCATACTCAGAGGCAAACACGAAGCCTACTATACTATACATAGCTAAAAATTGATCTAAACAAAAGGTCTTACATTACATTAAAAATATATTTATTTATTATTCATATTTTTTGTGTAAGCACCTATGTATTTTATGATAATGGTGTACATTTTGTGTTATACTAATTTATTTGAGTGTTTCGTAGGCCGACTCGACAAAAACATGTTTTGTTTAGATTTATTACTATTTTTTCGTGTCTTATACAAAGAACGAATAAAATATTAAAATCACCTTTTTGAAACTGGAGCTGCTATCACCACAATCTGAACTATAAAGGTGAATAAAACAAAAAACAACGACATTTGGAGTCCAATTTAATAGTTATAATAACTAGACAAAAAACTCATAAAACTTCTAAAATTTTTCTACTTACTAACTTTGTTATTCCAAGCAATTTACCCGTAAATAGGGCATTTAATACGATTATCCAGAAAGTGTAAAAAACTTTTGTTTTACGGCTAGTTGACAAAATAATCATATTTTAAGCCTTTTAACAAAATCACAGGGCTTAGTATGAGTTGTTTAGTTTATTTTCGTTAAGGTTTACGCAGAAATCGTACATTAACGAGAACTTTTTTTTTGTTTTTTTTTTTACTTTTTTTTTAAATACAGAGTGACGAGACGATCAGGACATGTGCCTGATGGTAAGCAACATGCCTGACACATAACATCACAGTGACACGCAGCTATTGGAACACGAAGAGTCCAAATCACTACCTAGCACTGCATTGCGCTCGTCACCCAGAGATCTAAGATCTTATATCTCTAAGCCCTGTAATTTCTCTGGAAACATTTCTCTTCAAACCGGAACACAGCAACGCCTGCACACCACTGCTTGGCGGTTGAACAACTGGCAAAGGTGTGGTACTTCCCCAGGCGGACTCTGCCAAGAGTCCTACCACTACAAATGTTATGTTGAACTGTAATGTACTTACTTGTAAGTACATAACAGCAAAGCGCTACACAGCTTAAGGTACAAGTTCGCGCTGAGACCGCGACACGAGACCGCGACAGGAGACCGAGACCGGAGACCGCGACAGGCACTTGACTCTATAGAATTGTATGGGCGCCAGTTCGCGCCGAGACCGGGACACATGTCTCGCGACACGTGTCTCGGTCTTCTCTCGCGGTCTCGGCGCGAGCTGGCGCCCATACAATTCCATAGTGTCAAGTGCCTGTCGCGGTCTCCGGTCTCGGTCGCGCGTCGCGGTCTCGGGTCGCGGTCTCCGGGCGTTTAGAACATGAAATCAATACCTTGCTCGCTCTCCACACTCGTACATAGACATAAGGTATTTTTTTATCGCTTTGCGCTGTTTTTTTGGGTAACATTGCTCTTAAAATGGAATCAATGAAAAAATTAACATTGATACATTGATAGACATTTCTTCCACAACAGCCTAGCCCCAAATTAAACAATACTTGGAACGGGACAACGAGTCAGCTGATAATGTAATATTATCATAAATAGATACTTGCTTATGAGACATAGAAATAACCACACATGGAACAAGTATCTAGATGCGTCTCGAAATTATTTGTTTTAGGTGAGAAACGAACCTTTGCAGGCAGAGTTACTAACCTACCACTACTGCTACTTACTACCAACTGAGCCACAAGGCTACTCGTAGTAATAAATAGAAAGACCACGAGAGAATGAAATGCACCGAATAAATCCCACTATTAAATTGGGAGGGGAGGATTGCTGAGTCCACCGGGATAGTACTACAGCTTTGCAAGTTGTTCTACCACAAAACAACTACTGTGGAAACATTCCTGTCATCATTTAACTCTTAGAAAAGTGCAGTGCTAGGCAATAATTTGGATTCCTAATGTGTAGGTATATAACTGTGTGACACATGACACAACATCAGATCACATCAGACACATCATGTATTGCTCGGCTCATCATTTTTTAGTATTAAAATATTAAATAAACAATGTTTGATATTCAACAAGAACAAAATTAAAAATTTTGATTAACCCCCGACTTCCTGGGATTTGTTATGTGTACAATATTCTACTAGTCAAGCCCTTTCATTTGATACCCATATTAAGGGAGTTGTGAAAAAAGAAATGTATTTCGCCATTTTGTGGTAGCGGCCATCTTGGATTTGAAATTTGTCATTGTGCAAAGTATTCTACTAGTGAAGCCCTTTTGTTTGATACCCATATTGAGGTAGCAGTGAAAAATATTATATAATCCGCCATTTTGTGGTGGCAGCCATCTTGAATTTGATTTTTTTTATAATGTATAGTGTTCTACTCGTCAAGCCCTTTCGTTTGATACCCATATTGAGGTAGGTTGTGAAGAAATATTTTGTCCGCCATTTTGTGGAGGCGGCCATTTTGAATCGATATTAACCAAATATAGCTAAGAACATCCGCACGAATATTAACCTTCAAATAAAAAAAACCGCATCGAAATCGGCCTATCCGTTTGAGCTCTACGGTGCCACAGACAGACACACACACACACACAGACAGACAGACAGACAGACAGACAGACAGACAGACAGACAGACAGACAGACAGACAGATACACAGACAGACAGACAGACAGACAGACAGACAGACATCGACGTCAAACTTATAACACCCCTTTTTTTGGTCGGGGGTTAAAAAATAGTTCAAATTAAAAAAATACAAATAGGATAAGGCAAGACAATTGATAGATATTAAATAATTTAAAAAATACGAATTAATTATCGGTGCTGACTAAAATCTAGAAAATATTCGCCACCACAAAAAGAAAAATAGTACTTACCTACTTAACTTTACGCGAGACAATCCAACGAGGCGGGCACAACTTGAAATATCATTCTCAATACTAAATCCATTTTCAACCTAATAGAATAGCCACTGTTTTGTGAATAACATGTCATTTGACAGTTCACTAAATGCAGGGTGACTGCACTGTAATTACCATTACAGCTACCACAATTGGGGGCACTGATTTATATCGTCGGATATTTAGTATGATAAAGACATCACGTGTCAAATAATAAAAGTCATTATTATGGTGTTTGACATTTTATTTAGATACAAATAATACATCTATTGACATCTAGATAATTTCATGTATGGTTTTAAAGTACGGTTTTTAAGATGAGGGTATCTCATTCTTACATTTTTATATTTTAAAGGTAAATAAGATTTCGTTAAGTTATAACTTCTAGTAAGCTAAAAATAAATGCTGTATTGATAAGGATAAGCAGTACACAAAATTTCTTTCTTCTGCTAGCACTCGAGGCGAGAAAATTCTGTCGCAGTAACGATAACCGTTGAGTAGAGGTGTTATTGACTGGACACCGCGAACCAGCAAACGTAGTGTGGGATACGGATCCTGGGATTGGATGTAACGATATACGTGCGCAGTGGTTGAAAACGTCCTTTAAGCTGAGATTTTGGCTGACTGGCAAGCCTAGGAAAGGCCCATGTCCAGGAGTTGACTAAAGTGGGCTGATCATGATGTGTTCTTTTTTGCGATTCTAGAGATGGCTACGTTATAACTTAACCGTTGTTTGTAATCATCCGTACAACGTTGAGCGCTTGTACAAAACGGTTTCATTTCCATTTTGTACAACCGCTTTACATTAACATAGCTTAAATTAATTTCTCAATAAAATTAATAATGACGTGAACTACTTAGTTTGGCGAAGAAATTATGATGTGATTGATGTCTTCCTTAGCCTTGTTGAAGACGTTCTGGAGAGAAAAATCTTCTGGATTGACGTCACCAATATGCTCATATAGTGGCGTGTTAGACACTTTTTTGGTTCAATTAAATCTGGTAAGGTCGCATCACCAATATGCGTAGTATTAGCGTATCTGTAGGTGTACACGTGACTATTTATGCAACATTTGTGCTGTCTAACACTAAAATTCCAAAGCTATAAAATTAATTAAGAGTAATTTAAAGTAATTCTCCCTTCTTACAGCATTCCCTATGACTGACATTTTTTTCTGCCGCTCCTCCAATGTTATTCCTCTACATTAGCATATCAGTGATCTGATTCCATAAGAATTTCCACCAACAAAAAAAAGCTTACCACAGCTTAATGAGTTTTCTCTTCTAAAATATACCTACGAGAAACAATGAGTCATGAATATGGTCCAGCCTAAAAAGATCTCATACGTACACATTACAAACAAAATGCGTTAATAGCAGAAATTTCATATTCCAATCCTGATTTTCATAAACGCTAAATAACTAGTTATGAGTGAGGTTAGCAGTTAAAACGGAATTTGTATCAGTAAAGTCCACGTCATCAAACTGTATTAACATCAGTTCGTATGTAATTATTGAGCCAGTCATCTGAAAACGAGAAATTCAATAAATCAATTCGGATCAACTCACATTACATGTAGAAAGGGGCCCCTTAAACTTACGCCCGAGTCACAAGTCTCAGGGTCTACTCGGGTTTTCTCTCTCTCTACCACACGATGAACCCGGCACCCGCACGGTGAATCCATGGAATGCTAAGAAAATTGTCTCTCTCTTTCTCTCTCAACGAAATATTAACCTTACGAAAAGGTATCTTTGTAGAATACGCATTAGAAATAAGTAGTATACCTTGAGTAGTATTGTCCTGTTTAGATAAAAGAATCCCATTCCACTGAGCGCCACAAAGTCTTTTGTCAATTGTTTTTGAAGCCTTTGCATCTGAAAAATATAAGTTTGATACTAATTAAACCAATTTTTACGACACAGTCCATGTCTTGTAATAGAGCCCACGTCGCTGTCGCAGCCGGATCGTATAATTTGCCGTATTACATTACGGCTAGCCATTTTGATAAACAGGGCTGTTTTGTAAAGCTGCGGTTTGACGAATAGCCAGATTGAAAGCGGCTGATAAAACAGCCGGAATGTATTTTACGCCATACGTCATTTAAAACGGCTAGCCGTAATGTAATAAAACGAAAGATTAGCCGCCGCTTTGACAATTTTTAGTTCCGATTCTTAATACACATGGCGCAGTCTCACATAACAACAACCATGGCGTTGAAAATAGTACGTGTGTTGCTAAATTGCTAAGGTGACTGTGGATTCCGGTGTTCGGCGGAAACCTACACAATATTATAGGGGTAGTTTACCACCGTCCAACTTGATAAGAGTAAACCGGACCGGGTAGATTCGGAAGGACCCAGTTCCGACTCGGAGCACCCAGACTCCACCAAGTCTTGTCGCTACTACCCCTAGAGTGTATATAAAAAATGCGGGAGCGGGAGTTTCGCGTCTCCATACTCGGCCTACGTTCCACTTCGTGGCGCTCGGCCTCGCATGGCTCGCTCCACTCAGGACCTCCCTTGAGCTTCTGGCGGGAGCCCACCGGAGTCAAATCTCAATGATAGACCCTTGTCTACGTGCACCATATTTGCTAGATGTACCATCACCAATATCAAGTTAGGGGGTTCAAGTTTTATCTGAGAGATAAGATGTTTAAAAACAAAAGTGTAAGAAATATGGCAAGAGATAATCTGTCAGCTTTTTCTGATTTTCCCCATTAATTTTCATTTTAAATATTGTTTATTTTGTAAGTATGGTCACCCTACAATTTAAGCAGTAGTACAATGCGGCTAAACGTTGGGCGCCGTATTGTAGAACGTATCGCAATGACAATGCGGCTAATCGTTTAACCGCCGCATTACAAAACGGCTAGCCGTAATGTAATACAGCGGATTATACAATCCGGCTGCTACATCACCACTGAAGCCCTGCGGTGAAATTGTTGAACTACGTAACTTTAATATTTATAATGTTATCTGCTTTGTTGCTTGAATACGGTAGTGGCTCCAATCGTCAATGGTTGTGAGTTTATGAGTTAGGACGCAGAATTTAGTGTTGTTGTGGTACTTGTTCATCTTCCATTCTATATTTCTTTATTCATCGTGGACCACGTGGTCGCTAACAACAGGCGAGATTGCAGTCAAGATAAGTCAATGATTTAAAAAAAACGACATTGTTTTTTTTTAAACTAAGTGTCAATAAACGCGTCTGAAAACACGTTTTTTTCTATTTTACATTGTAGTTATGTCATAAATGATGGAATGACTGTCTAATTTGAGTACGGCAATTTTTAGTAGCTCCACAGACTCAACAACAAAAAGAGAACCTTCAAACCCTGTAAAAACCCGTTATTTATTGATTTTCATTTAATCCACAATAATATCATTAACATTTTTCAAAATACAACTCTGCCAAACTGCACGGCAGTTTGTAGGCAGCAATGCTCTCAAATCATTTGTTTAAATTAATATCTATCTTTGCATACTAATAACTAACTGAGTCTATCGAGTCGGCCACATAATATGCACGTGTGCGCTCGCATACAGGCTGACACGCACACATCAGTGGGTCATTACACGCGTTACTTGTGTATATATATGCGTGTCAGCCTATCAGTGAGAACCTGACAACGCACACGTGCAAATGTGGCCGACTCTAGTGACACAGTTTTTGTTTTAGCGAGACTACGTCCGACTTTTTTATACGTCCATGTACAAATCTATATTTTATTAATGCAAAAACAATATTCAAATTACAACGTTCAACGGTCGTCGTCATCAATTTCTAGATCAGATTTTTACATTGAAAAGGGAAATTAACGTCTATGACTTACAAAAATAATAATATGGAATAATTTCGTGGTCTATGGAAACAGCTGTGGCAACACAATGAGCAGGCAGACGATTAGTACGATGAACATAGCGTGACACCACGGTAAGATAGCGAGTTGGTGAGCAAACATAAACCTAGTTCTTATACATGATTTATCCATCGAAATCATAATTTAAAATGTTTAATTAAAATGTATGGATGAGACAGTTACTACAGATTTTAACACAAAACGTTTACTAAATATTACGGTATAAGTTCACAAAATGGAAAAACCACTGGAATGACACTACAAAGGAAAGCAAGACACTACAAAAATGTCAAAGATATATGTCATTTTAATTTTTTTTCATGGTAAAGTTGCAATCAAGCTGGTGTAAATTAGTATTTGGCGACCCAAACGGTAATAAGATAACAATGTTTGTTATTATAATATTAACAAACGAAAATAGATACTAGAAACTAGAAAGCACTGTATGTAATGAGATTTCTATTGAACTAGAGATTTCTTTAAAGCCTCGACCGCTTCAGTTACTATCTAGGGAATTCGCCGTCGTAGGCTAGAACGATGGAATCGTGTTTAAAATCGTGAGGTCAGTAGGTTCGGATATCACTTACACCGCTGAATATTTTTCCCAGTGCAGATGTAATGCACTGTCAATAAACCAGAATGTTCCAGAATAACATCTATAGACGACATGTGTCAACCTGCATTATTTGGTCAGTATCACAGACAGTATATAGCTCTAGGCTATTCCTAGATTCTCTACTTAGAAATATTCAATGAGCCACTTGTGCTTATGGTTCACCATCTGGACTTTATAGTCAGACACATACGTTTCAAAATTACTTAAATATTGTAAAACTCAACGTCATAGTCGAATTCATTTAAATACCTCAATGTTGAAGCAGCTAGCGTCAATGTCGTAGATGTATTTAAGGGCGCTTTTCGAGTGCACATTGACGCTGGCAGCAGCCAGGACCACACTGCTGACTCTTATGATGAGCCACGCCAGAGATACTACGAAGTAAAGCCTACGTAGACCTGAGACGTACTTCCCTTGGCTGAAAGATAAAGGGATTATAAATTTTCTGTGACAGTTATAATAAGGTACTTATTGTTCTATTTTCTATCGCATTTCTATTAAATTTTTATCCAAAAGATCAATGGGAAGTTTTATTTATAGAGCGAGAATCAAAACGAGGGTCCGTGGTTTTTGTCGTTGTGCATTTTGTCCGTGGTTTTCATTGTAAATAAATATAATATCCAAAAGTTTCCAAAAATGTACCCTTAGGAGGTAAAATCCCTACTTATAGCACCGTAGATATAAAGGATAACTACCAGTAGGAAAACGCCTTTGAATTTTCGAGAAATGCTTACAACGCTGTGACGCGTGTAGGGCTGTGACAAATAAAACAATACTAAGATTTGTATTTACTATTTAATTTACTGTCCACATTGTCAAGATTATTAGAAACATATTGTTTTACTTTGATAAATTTTTCATTATTAACAATAATTATGAACGAAATAAAATGCGTTAAATACTATCCCCGAGCCACACTCCCAAATAGCTAACACGGATGAGTTCGCAGGTTGGGAGCGCGCTTCCCACATCTCGCAACGCACGATTGACGTACCTAGACGTCTTCGTCGAACGACTGATTTATTAGACTGTTTATTAAAACAGTCTAATAAATCACACAGTTACTAAACTATTAAGCTTGGGTCAGTTGCTGGTCATACCGCGGGTTTCAGTTAGTTAATAACACATTGTTACCTTTTGAGTTGTTCCTAAAATTGCAGCAGTTATTTATTTTACGGAACACGCTGTTTCTGTGAGCATTGTTTTCAGTTCTATTGTTGTTTAATTTTAAATTCTAGTATTGTGTACACATGTGTGAATTTTGAATCAACAAATTTGTGTAAATAAACCGATCTTTTCATTTGCTAGTTTCATTATAGTTTCGTATCATTTTAAATTGTCCCCGAACATATTTTTGGCCGTTTCTAAACTATTTATAACGAACTGATAATTTTAAATGACTGATATGTTGGCGGAGCTAACGCCGAGCCGGAGGTCGTGCATTCGATTCCCGTCCAGGTTAAATATTCATATGGAAATATGAATAATTGTCCTATGTCTGTGTTACGTTACGCATTTTATGTTTAAATTAGAACTACATCAGATGTCTCGTTTTTATAATACTATTTAGCTGGGAGCTAGATAGATTGATTAATGATATAGCAGTGCCATGCGGTTTTATATGTTTGTTTCTGTAAAAAGTTTCAGTTTTCCGACTATAACCATTCCTCGTTTTAATTTTCAATTAGACTTATTCCGCTATTGTGACGAGATTGACCAACAACGATCCGAACTTTCACATTTTTAACAATATTCATTGGATTAGTTGGATTTTATTAATAATATCGTTACCCGCGACATAAAAGTTGATAATTATAATTTATTTTCAACAAATACAATTCACGAATTAAATATCTCGTTTAATATCCTACGGAAATCATTTACGAGTACTTTAACGTGATAAAATGTAGCGTATGTAGGTACTAATTCACTAATTGAGATAATGTGGATTCTTGTTCTGTATTTAATTATATACATTTCCGTTTTAACTTTACCATACGTTGGAATAAACATATCCACTTACAAACACACAATTTAAGAAAGTTGTGTGCGCTCCACTGTAGATCACATCAGCGCCAAGATGACAATTACACGTTAGATTATCGACGATAAAATTAACCGCACCGTGCCGACCCGCACTTGACTAGCATAATAGATATCCGTAAGGAACTTTGTTGCAATAGTATAGGTACCTTAGGCCTATACTATATATATATGTAACATAAAGTGGTTGTAGGTACTATATTTTAGGGGCTGGGGGCGAAACTCACCTTTAATTTCAATAAAGTAAGTACTTTAAAGATTTCAAATTGAATAATGGTCATGTCAACGGCGTAGTATTTATTGATAGATAAGAAAAATCCATTTTTTTACGAGACAAAATATTTGAAGCTTGTATCTACTTTTGATATGTCGAGATAATTAGACAGGAACGTCCACCGGTTCCATGGTGTAACGGTTAGCACTCTGGACTCTGAATCCAGCGATCCGAGTTCAAATCTCGGTGGAACCTGCCATTTTGCAGTCTAATAATTTTGCAAGATTCATTTGGGTTATATTTTCAGTACCTCAGTTATACATTTTGTATTTTATACATATTTATTTATTTTTATATTTTTATATAAATAAATATGTATTTATACATATTTATTATATTTTTATACGTATTTTATACGTATGAAAAAAGTAACATTTAACAAATAGATTATATTTTTTCATCATTTTATTTATAAACATAACATAAACATAATTTTATTTCGGTACCAAGTAAGTTGTTGTAAGGCTTCGCACGGGTGAAATGCTGGTAAAAATGTTACATTGCATTGCATATTAAATCTGTAATATCTTCGAAGGCATTCATTTAAATAACATGCTGTACCTAAGAGCCTATATTGATCTATTTGAAACGCACAATATGCCTATTTAATGTACTTAATTAAATCGCTTCGTTAATAATGGCTTATTTACGAAGCTGTTTTATGCAATATTAAGCCGTAAAGATAGAAATTTACTACAACGGACTTTTTTGTAGACCTTTTTATGTACCTATGTATGCTTAAAGATCTTTAAAACTACGCAACGGATTTTAATGCATTATTTAATTGGTGCCCTACGAGATAGATGGAAATAAAGTGCTAAGTACATTACATACTTACATAGGGACAGAAAGACAGTGGAAAGCGACTTTGTTTTATTATATTATATTTCATCACTACGTAATTCGTACCTGCCTAAATATCAATTAAAAAAACCTGGTCAACCTGGTACTTATAATAATAAATAATGTAACAAAACAATTAACGTTTCTATTATATTTTGATACCGTTTGTAGTATCCTAACGACAAGAAAGTGCGATTCCCAATCGTAAGGTCGATAATGGTTTCATTCGAGAACAAGCTTCACAAGTACAAACCGCAATTTACCGCTTTGGTGGATAATGGCTTTGACTCTCTCTTTGTGAAAACCAGAAAAAACCAGAGTCCCAGCAGTGGACGCATAAGCTATCGCATTTTCAAAAACATATTTTTAGCATAGAAGAAAATACTGCGTTATACGCATAAACGTATAGGATACAACCAAAGAGTTGACATATACTACGTAGTGTATGTAAACTCTTTGGATACAAGACTATACTCATAGAAGTATAATAATAGGAGGAAGAGTTTTAAAAATAAACTGCTTCCGTCAGCGGAATATGAAAATAAACTTATAATACTGTAGACTACAGGCCCTTGAACAAAATGTATGGGTCAAATGAACCATCAGGCCACCAGGAGACATATGTAGGATGATAGAAGGGTATAAAGTAATAAGATTTAGCAATATGCCGTCACTTGTAAGCTGTCCAACTGAGCGTAGTCGAAGAGGGGAGGGGGATGGGTTGCAACCCTCGATCATTTCTCCTTGTCGCATGATTTTTGTACGGCATTGCGAAATGATGTATTAGAAAAGGTATTGAAACTATAAAAAGAAATAAAATAAGCATTATTAATATTATGTGTTCAAATCGCGAAAGCTTAAAAACAATATCGTATATATCTACCATATTATATATCATAGTCTCAACTTACGTTATTCCCAAGAACAGTTGCAAGCATATGAAATAGAAATTGCAGAAGCTAGATAGAATAACCATGATCCCAAGAGCTCCGTCCATTTTCCTCACAAGCTTGGCTTGTTTCACATAAGCTTCTCTTATTTTTCGCCAGGTGTACAGTCTGAAATCTATACTTTTCTGAAAAAAAAAAACTAAATTAAACTAGATTAAATATGTGTAAATAAATCTTAGGTTTAAAAAAATCTTAAAAAATAAAATGCCTATGTATTAGTAGGTACTGTTTAAAAATAATGTAAAATGTTTAAATGTTCTCCATTTTAATCATTAACTTGGACTAATATTTATTCTGTGTCTTTACTATTGTTCATTCCGAGAATTTTTTGACATTATCCCAGAACTAAGGCCAAATTTAATAAACTTCTTTAGAGATAAGTACCTAATCAAGAGAACAATTTTCTGTCTAGTTTTTTTTTATTGTTGAAATAGCAACATGGCACTGTGCTTCTATGTGATGCCTACCCATAATGATACAGTGTCACGCTTCTAGTCCAGTCATGTCACTCAAAAGCGTAAAAAAATGTTTGTTTGATCAAATCGAATCGATCGAATCTTTTCCTAAGATTTTGAAAAATGAATTTTAAGAAGAAAATGTGGTAAGTTCGTGTCAACACGCGTATTAGTAATAGACATAATATGTGTAACTCAGAAACATAGTAACACAGGTGACGTATTATTGTGCGCGACGTTTTGAAGTGTTGTCTTGTGGCTTGTCTGATGATAGTAACAATTATATTGGCTGTAGAATAATAATGAATCCCGACTGTTCAGTTGATATGTTCCTTTACTAGAATATATTTTATTTTCTGCAATAGTATTCATTCAATAACATATCATAGAATTATAGACCACCAGAAATCTAAGTGTTTGTTTTATTCTTTTCAAATTTTTATAGTATGTAAGTACGTAGTTTGGTTCACTTTATATGCAGTCGGTTTGTTTGAGTATTTAAATAATATTTATTTTATTTCTGTTTTCATTGGCTTTTCTGTTGTTTAAGTTAATCCTAAATTCTATACCTATATTATTTATTGACTCTCTTTTGTTTATTTTTGTTTAGATTCTAGATAAGGTAAAATAACTTTATTGTAATGTTATAGGTATAATTATTGTATTTATTAGACTATTTAATCCTTAATTTTAGCTGTTGTTTGTAACCTCATACCAAAGAGGCTTTATTTTTGAGTGCCCGCAAAGGGTAAAACTGTTGTATCTTAGTACCTTTATCTCTTTTGTATAACATCTTTGTACACAGTTTACGCAATAAAAAATCTGATTCTGATTCTGCAGGGCAGCTCTCCAGCGCGACATACGACCGGGTCTTCATGACGACGTTTGGATTTGCCAGCCATATAAGCCATATTAGAGCGCACACCAGAAACTAACCAGAGTCGCCATCGTCGGACACGGCGCGGACGATATAATCATCATTATTGTGCAACTATTTAATACTTAAATTGTAAGTTACAAGTTTTCCTTCCATCGGCAGCCCTAATTTAACGTGTGAATCTGTTTTCCCAATAAATTTGAATAAAACTGCCATTATGTCTGCACTGTGTCTGGGTGTTTCTATGTATAATAAGTGTGTACTTATTTACAACTATATAAGTATTATGTCAGCTTTCTGGCCGCCATATTACAAGCGTGCTTAGTTTGGGGTCAGATGTTGTTGTGTGTGAATTGTCTACCAATGTTTATTTATTATTTTACTTAGCGTAAAATGACTATCTTGACTTACTTTATTACCGTCCACATCTCGTTTTTCCAAGGAACAGACGTTAGCGACACAGGTGTTGAGCCTGTGGTATCGAGATGTAAGCCCCATGCTGATCAGAACTATCAACAGGTCTTGGTAGTTCCACAGGGCTGTAGCTAACGTGCTGACGAAGAGGATCGGTATCGCCATCCAGGCTGCGTATTCACCTCGAAGGCAATTTGAAAATATAGTTTTATACTTTCTCAAGTTGAACTTATTTAGAAAAGATTACACAGGACTAATCGTTCTTAAGAACTAATCCATTACTCCTCTTTGAGGTATGTGCACACTTTGTAATCCAGTCCCATAGAACTAAGGCAAAGTGGTTTTAGGTCATGCAAATCATCCATCTGCACACTTTTCAAATTGTTTCCAATAACAACCCGATAATTTCGCGGTAATGTACAGGACTTTAAGATCTTTTTCAAACAACAGAGTCTTCGCTAAGGTGCCTTCTAAGCTCAAACTGTGGCAATCTTTATATGTATAAAAATGTTATGTTGGTTTGTGTACGCTTCAAAAACTCAACAAGTTCTTAATTTTGCGTTATAATGTGCCACAGCAAAGCGTGGCAGGGTACAGGTAGTATACAATATTTTTGAACAATAATATTAGCAACTTACTTCTCAAAATCATAAATCCATGAGACAGTAGCGTGTATCTTTTCAAAATCAGCTCGGGAGGGCAGTCGAGGCCCACCAGGGAGATGATACTCATTATATGTTCAACTAAAAATAATGTAAACTATGTTATGTTATACGAGGTCGTAAACTAAGGCAGTTAAAATAATACAACGTTATAATCATTAAACACAACAACATCTGACCCCAAAACTAAGCAAAGCTTGTAATATTATGGCGTCCATATAGCTGATGTAATATTTATATAGTTGTAAATACATACTTATTATACATAGAAATACCCAGAAACAGTACAAGTATTTGAATTCGTCACATAATTATTTGCACTGGGTGGGAATCGAAACCACGACCTTCGGCTTCGCAGGCAGAGTTACTACCCACTAAGCCACGAGGCCAGTCATTAGTAGGTAACTCTTGATCGTTTAATTTTCTGATGCTAAACGAGCCGACCAGAAAGTACCCATATATAATACGATATAGAGCATTTGCCTAGAATAAATTCATTAAGCCTGGAGTTGAGATACCCAGATTATAGCCATGAGGAAAGAGATCACTCAGGCATTGTATTCCAGTCTAGCTTACATACCTGTTCGTATATCGGAAGTGTCATTCAATCTCTTTGCTTGAGTATAAGGAAAATCAACATTTAATGCGAATGAGAGTGGTGTGGTAGAAGATGATAGTAGCTTAGAATTAGAAGGTAGCATTGGACTCTGACCTTGAAAAAACCTCGGTCTTCTAGGTTGGGAACAAGACGACAATTTGTTGCATTATTTTGCAATAATGTGAAAAAGATGGACTATGGACTTAATGAATTGATGTCACTTTTACGAGTTTTAAGCTTTATTAAAACTAGCATTTTTAACCAACTATAAAGATAGGATATTCACAAAAGTTGTAACTACACAGGTGGTGCCATATAAATATAAGAAAATCAGTTGGACTTATACTAATATAAAAAAAATTGGTTGTCTGTAAAGTCGGTTGGTTTACGGACGATAGTTTAACGTGATAACGTCATAACAAAACAGTGATAGATACTGCGCAAGCGTACAAGTTTATTTTATGACTCAGAGAAAATAATTAAGATACAGAAAGCTGTTAGAGGTCTCCCATTAACCTGAATCTTGAATGTAAAACTTACAAAAACAAAATCCCGTCATAAAAGCGACGACGCTGACCATCCTCCGCCTCAGCATTTTATCTGGCGGCACTGACACGGCCACACTCTTCTCCACCATGGCCCAGTATGCAGACAACTTTGACCAGGACGCATAAAGTCGGGAGCCCAGGATCAATGACAAAATGGCAATAGCGTAGAAGAAGGTCCCGGCAAAACGTGCAGTTACACTTCCTGGAAACAAGTAATGAAAATAATCGATCAGACTATCCGGCCAACCTAAGCAAAGCTCGTATGCAAGTCACATGAAAATACAATAACAGGCTTTTTCGAAAAATACATCAAAGTCGTGAACATCACCGCAAAATTGATAGCTATACCAACTACCACGAAATAGGTCCTTTGAAATTTGAAAAGATATCAAATCTGAATAGTTGCTCAGGTTATACTAAGCACAAATTAGCTCTTGTATGTATTGTGCGAGTATAATATGTACTGCTTACACCTTTGGGATGATAGTGGCTAAGTACCAACTGGAAGCCTTGGAGTTGATCGATTGGACGCTTTTCATCGCAAAAGACTTCAGTCTTAAACATGGTTATGTTGTAACAAAATTGCTAGTAAGTACCTATATCAGTTTTTTATCAGACACGCTTCGGAAAGTGTGCAACTGATCTGTATGATCTTTGGCCACACACTTTGGCCTTTTCATCGGACTGTTCGTAGCTTGAAAAAGTGACATCATATCATAGCTGATATACCAAAGAGGAGGTTTTGCTCCGCTTATGTGATAAAAAAGGTCTTGGTGGTGGTACGCGTTGCATGAGTGAGTTTAGTGGTAAGCAACACACCTGCCTATTACGAAATTGGCACAGAGTTAATGAACATGAAGAGTATATTATTACCTAGCACTGCACTGCAAAGATTAGGTTTTACAGCTACATTTGACCCCACTAGCCACCCAGAAGCACCATCTTTAAGACACTAAAGATGTAATCATCATTATTATTCTGCAGAAGTCAATCAAATAGATACTTACGATGGCCCACAGTGTCGACTGCCCATCCAGCCAGTGCTTTTACCACTTTCCAAACAGCCTCACACTGAATTATCATTAAGACCACGAGAACTAGAACGCTCCACAGCCTCCACACAAGCTTCTTAGACCCCGCAATGCCAAACCAGCAGGAGTATTGGAACACATTGCTCATCATTAGCAGGAAGTCCTATGAACAATATATAAAAAAGTACTAACAGCACCCTGGGGTTTCAACCACGTAGTTTCCGATCCCGTTAATTTCTTGGGAGAAAAATAGCTTATGTTTAGACTAATATGTCTCTATCTATGTTGTTTTTAAGCTTTCGCGATTGAACACATAATATTTATAATATACAGGGCTTCATCACGATGCAATTCATTGTTACCTCGACGTTTCGGCAGTGTCCCAAGCCGGGGTCGCGAGAACACTAGACCAATCAGCCAGTATTCTCGTGACCACGAGGGTTGTAACGCTGCCGAAACATCGAGGTAATTAAACAATGAATTAAATCATGATTATAATATCTGATTATATATCACATTTCAGCCTTAAGTAGTTAAGTAATTTCACCCGTATATTTTTGCGTGAAACAAACAAACTCAAATAAATCTACACTTCATACGGATACATTACAAAGTTTCTCCTTAATAATATTAGTAGGAAGTAAGTAGGACTAGCAGCACCCCGCGGTTTTAATCGCGTATGCAGACTGCCGTATTTTCCCCGTGATAAAAAGTATCCAATCAGCTAATTTTAAATCTTAAACCAATCCGTTTAGCCGTTCCGACGTGATTGAGCAACAAACATCCAAACTTTCGCATTTATGGTATTAGCAGGATAGCATCATTATTTTATATAGTATTAAACTTTCAATGTTATCATTAATTAGCAAATATTTAACGTGACTATTAATAAATATAAAAATCTGGTGGCATCCTAAATTTTTCGGAAATTCATTATACATATAATATCAGTTTTGGGGTAAAATAATGGACTATAAAGTGAGTTAATTATATTACCATTCAGTGGATTCAACAAACGTTTTTAATAATAGATTAAACCTGTGGTCACCTGATCGTCATCTCACCTGATTTGAAAGAACGATGTGGTCTACGATGGAGCGTGTTTGCCTAGAAGAAATCGATTCACTCTCGATATGAAGACTAAAATAGAAATAAAACATTTACAATCTAAACAGGTGAGAATCTGAAACGATCTTTCAAAATATACCCTTAAAATTGATTATTTTTTCAAACTCAACAAGTAGCAATGAAGATGCGGTAGAAGTTATCTAAGTTTAAGTTGGTTTCGTCCCTCAAAAATGCATAAACTTGGCCTTACTTTGACCACTTAAGTTGTGTAAATTTACTTGACCAAGTTATTTAAAGTTGAGGTAACTTACATCGTGATGCGGTTGCTTCGGTAGGATAAGCTTATTTGTAGCAAACTCTTTGACAACCATCCCTTTCGCCATTTCTGGAAATATAAACTTTGCTTAAATAATTCTGTTATTTCCAAAGCTGCTTTGTTGATATTTATTTTTGAAATGAAGTTTTTGTATAATCGCGTTTTTGAGACAGAAAAAAACAGTTAAACTCGCGACACTGTAAGCGTTACTGACACAACTTTACTATATACGAGTAAAAGTATATAGGTATATACATAAAGTTTTGTAGTGGTAGGACTCTTGGCAAAGTCCGCCTGGAGAAGTACCACACCTTTACCAGTTATTCTACCGCCAAACAGTAGTGTCCAAACATTACTGTGTTCCGGTTTGAAGGGGAGAGTTAGAGGGAGAGAGGGATGTTTCCAGAGAAATTACAGGGCTTAGAGACATAACATCTTAGATCTCTGGGCGACGAGCGCAGTGGAGTGCTAGGTAATGATTTGGACTCTTCATGTTTCAATAGCTGCTTGTCACTGTGCTGTTATGTGGCAGGCATGTTGCTTACCATCAGGCACATGTCCTGCTCGTCTCGTTACTCTATATAAAAAAACGCGTTTTCAGTTCTGTTGGCACTTACAGGTTGACACTGCTTTTTCTTTTTTAATTATTGCAAGTAAACGTTTTACGACGTAAGAAGATAACAACAGAGTAATATTTGTGGACGATTGTTTTTACAATGGACCTCAAACTAGACAAAGGCTGTTTTTCAGGCGACCTACGTCCCGGCAATATACAATTTAGCACGTAGCTAGGTACCTACTCGCTTAAAGGTAGACAGTGAAGTGCGATTATTTCTTTTTAGAAATAACTATAAGCAAAATTTTACAAATGAACAAACGTATACCTACAGTTTCAGAAAATATCTAAGTTTTTGTATAATTATATAAACTACTAGATGTCCGCCCCGGCTTCGCCCGTGGTATATTATATAGCACTCATCAGGATCCTGTGAAAGAATTTTCGTACAAAAAATTAAACTGACTTTAAAACCACAAATAGGCACTCAAAAACGAAAAATAAATGAGTCATCTATTTGAAGTCGGTGCTAGCCAAGTCTAACAGGTAGTGGATTTGCCTACCTACCACGTGCCTACATAGTATTTTTGACCTGACTGAGTGATAACCTCCTCCTTTTTTGGAAGTGGGTTAATAAATAACACAAACATATTTCTAGGTGACGAGCATGGTAACTAATAACTTGAACGCTCCTTATTAGACTACAGCTCCGTGTACAAATTTGATGGGTCATTTGAACCATCAGAAGACCTATGTAAAAACATAGAAGGGGATAAAATAATAAGTTCCAGCACTATGCCGTCATTTGTAAGCTGCCCGACTGAGTGCAGGTGAAGAGAGGGGTTGATCCCTTGATCTTTTCTCCTTGTCGCATGATTTTTTTACGGTCTTGCGGCGTAATGGATTAGGAGAGGTAGGTATTGAAACTTTAAAATTGTACATTTTATTTTTAATTATTTTTAATGTCGAGAAAATGTTTCAGCTTTCGGTGATTTTCAGAGTAAATTTGGTCATTTGATTGTGTACGGCATTGGTTACATACAGTGTCAATACCTCTTTTAATCCATGAAAATCATCCGAGGAGCGACCACGAGAAAATATCGAGGGTTATAACACGAATAGCCGCAAACGCTGTCTATTCAGTTTCGCAATAACGAAAATTCGAATTATTAAGTCTTAATTACTTTGTCTAACTTTGCAAAACCACTGTAGTTTAAAGGGATCGTCCTATTCCTAGTATGACCGTTAAATCTTAACATAAACAGTCCTATTTTAAATAAAATAGATGAGTTATAACGAAACGCATTTCCTTTTGTTTTGTTTTACACTCCGCGAGGTATAAGCTGAGCTTTGCATTAGTGTGAGTGACCACCAATCAGGCAGGAGCTTGAAATTTTGTCCGCGAGGTATAGGCTGAGCTTTGCATTAGTGTGAGTGATCACCAATCAGGCAGGAGCGTGGCGAGACAGAATGGCGCCGCGCCTAAGGCCGGTTGTCACACCTACACTATCCATGTACACTCACACAAATGCAAAGCTCAGCTTATGCCTCGCGGAGTGTACCAGTTTTACGCATAGATATAACAATTTTCAGCAACACCTATTTACTTAACCGCAATCTCGCCTGATGTTAAACGACGATGTGGTCTACGATGAACCGTGTTTACCTAGAAAAAACAGATGCACTCTCAATTTGAAGACACCTAGATCGTAACCATCGGGAAAAATCCACTCAGGCAATACATTCTACTAACAAGAAACGTAAGGATATCGTATGTAGCTCACTGGCACAGACAAAACATGCTTTCACAAGCAGATTTTTCATATTTCTTGGTCCCATACTATACAACCGACTAAATAGATTGCTATCTATTTGCGACCAAAATTTTTTATAACTGTAAACAAACTGTCTGTGAATATTTGCTAACACTGTCATATTAGGAAACTGAACATTTGATATTAGTTATAAAATAGTTAAGAAATTGGATACCTATCTTTTTTTTAACAAGCAAAGTAGTTCATATATTTACCGATTTTATTGTTTAGTTTTATTATCTTCGATAATGTAACTCTTAGTTTAAATAGGCAATTTTCGCGCCTGAAACACAGGTTCAACCTATTTCATGCTGATAAAATTAATATACCTGTGTATAGCTGTAAGAAAATATTGTATAGTTAGGATCTATGTTATTGAAATAAATTTTATTTTATT
This sequence comes from Ectropis grisescens, assembly GCA_017562165.1. NCBI lineage: Eukaryota > Metazoa > Arthropoda > Insecta > Lepidoptera > Geometridae > Ectropis > Ectropis grisescens. Next base: position 25,443,902 of record CM029781.1, on the reverse strand, counting down.
TACTTATGCCCCAGCCTACTTTTTATCACAAAAGTCAACCATGAAACGATGACGGTTTTTCAAGCTACGAGCAATCCAATAGAAAACGGTAAGGTCGTACGTAGTAGATCGTATAGATCAGTTGCACACTCTCTGAAATGTATTCGATAAACATAGTCTAGAAGTCTCGAACGAATAGACGTTATATCACTTTCGTAACAAAAATACCTGAGTAGTGGACTACGTTGCCTGAGTATATATATAGGTTATAGGTATAACTTGGATGATCAAAGACGGGATACAATATATTTTATTCCACTTTTCATTTCAACAACATTTCAACAGGATATTCTGTACGGATATGATCTGGACGTCTTCAAATCACCAGTGAATCGATTCTATGTAAGTGACTTCTTCTTCTTACTTCTGCTATCTTAGACCGCATCGTTGCTTAACATAAGCGAGATGGCAGTCAAGTGTAAACCTATTACCGTAAAAAAAAGAAAACTTTCAGATGATAGAATGTTCTCTCGTTGTCCTGTTTTAAATGAATTTAAAATTAAAATTATTGTAATGTTTAATGTATAATTACACTTCCATAATTTCTCATACACACTACCGTGTGTTAGTGACATAAATTACCTTTCCGACTTGTAAGTTTGTGTTATCAATAAATGATTTGTATTTGTATCAAAACAACTTTCTATTAAAAACCACTGTATCTTGAAAACTGAACAATACTGAACAAACTGCATAATGTTAAATTTACTAGTAAATATCGAAATAGACTTGCCATTGTATAGGTACTGGTCATTATCACGCGATACCTAGTTTAAACAAACCAGTGAATTGACATCCGCACACTACGTGATTTTAAAGGAATAATAATTTAAAAAAAAAACAATTGATATCTAAACCAAATATAAATAGAAAATTGATTTAAGGAGCTTTAAGCTACTTTAATATTGGGATTAAAGTGAATAAGTAAGTTTTTTGATAATGACAATACTAGGAGTATAATCTAACGTTCGTACCTAAATAGAAAAAAAACCAAGGTGGTATACGAGTAAATCAAGGCATCCGATAAAAACTAATTGATAAGTTTTCGGTAGCAAATTTTGAATGATGTTCAAGACAAAGATATATTGGCAAAGAAATTTTCGCCATTTGTATCGCCAACAAAATTTAAAATTAAATTCAGATACTTAACCAAATTGGATATGAATCAATCACTATAATATTATGTAAATACAAGAAAGACAACTTTAGTTTTTTGTTCATATTTCAAAGCCCGCCACACCAATTGTGGCGCTATCGCATAACATAGAATAAAATTAAATGGTATGTATAGTAGTCACCGGTAGACTCTGCAGGGTACTTATAGCACGAAAAACTACGATTATCCATTTATCACTTTCACTATCTTCAAACAATGTATGAAGATCACTTCACACATTTCATGGTATGCAAAAGTTTTCACCATAGATTTTTGACGTGACAACGCCTAATAAATCGATGAACGCCGGATGCATGCACGAAAAAGTGTCCCGTTACGCTCATTGTACGCTTGCGCTGCATCTATCAATATTTTGTTCTGACGTTGTCACGTTAAACTATCGTCCGTAAACCAATGGACGTTACAGACAACATTTTTTTACTTGAATAGGGTTTCACTGTAGATAAATTTACATAATTATATTATGCATCCAAATATATAATAAGTATATATATAAATATACTAGTGGCCCGCCCCGGCTTCGCACGGGTACATACACACACACACACCTTTTTTTTGTATCGGGTTTAAAAAAAGTAAAATTATAAAGGAGTTTGAATTTTTTATGATTTTTGTTATTAATGTTTTTGTATTTTTATTTTAAAATTTTATACATATATAATATTATTTACAAAAAAAAAAGCCATTAGTTTTAGTGAGTCAGAGCTTCCCTGTAAACGATATTTGAAGTAGTTTTATTTTGTGGCAGCAAAATAAACTGATTTTCAGGAGCTCCGACACGTGATAGGCCAACATACAGTTGGCCATGAGTGAAACATTCTTTTCGTAGGTCGATCCCTAATAATTCGAAGGTTTGGCCCTGGGACTTGTTAATAGTTAACGCGAAAGATGATTTCACCGGAAACTGAAGTCGTTTAAAAGGGATTGGCAGATCAGTTGGAATCATCGGTATCCTCGGTATATGAGCTACTTGACCAGCTGCTGGGCCAGTGATAAAATTTTGTTCAGCAAGCCGCTGCGAACGCTCGATACTTGACTCTCTAGCACGCGATTGCGACGCGTATTCTCTCCGACTTGCAAGGCGATTTTCAGTTTCTGATGGCGATTCCTCATTACGCCGTATTTTTATTGCCCTCGCCTGGGAACTATGTTTAGAAAGTTGATATCTTGATCTTTTTGGAATTTTAGGGCATTACCTATAAAATGAAAAATAGAAGGAAATAAATAATTAAACAGGCTATTACTAAATTTTTGCTTATTGAACTATATGAAGTACTAAGCTGTTTGAATAATTAAAATATAATATTTATTATCAGGTAAGTAGTAGGTACTTATTGAAAGAAAATTAAAAATATGGGCGTAGAAAACTACCTTTTACTAAATTTTTGCTTAAATTTTGAACAGGAATGAATACCCATAAAATACTACTATAAGCAGTTTGAAAAGTTACATTAAAATATAATATTTATTATCATATACTCTTTTACCTACGAAACGAATTTAAAGCGAATTCAAAATTTTTCAAGCTAAAATCATACGATCACGCACACGACCGCTGCGTAGGAGCCGATCGCGCGAGTGAGCCGCGCGGCACTTTATTTTATTACATTGACTCGCGACACTTTTTGTAGATAATGATGAGTTCTGCAAAGTCGTAGTAAATGATTTTGTTCTATCATCAATAGTTTTCGCAGCGCACGCGACGTAAGGAATTTTTCAGGTCTTTTTTTTACACCTTATGTTACATTATTGGAGTTTTAGTAAGGATTCCTAATTTTTTTTTAAATATAATATAGCCTATGTTACTCGGGGATAATGTAGCTTTTCAAAGGTGAAATAATTTTTGAAATCGGTCCAGTAGTTTCGGAGCCTATTCATTACAAATAAACAAACAAACAAATCTTTCCTCTTTATAATATTATTATTATTCACTCATTTATTCATGTTTCTTAAGTCTAAGTTTTTACAATATTTATATAAAATAACATAAAAACATTATAAAAACCTAAACCTAGTTTGCCGCCAGCAGCGGGCAGGGGCCAAGCTACCGGTGGTTAGGGCTGCAGACTGAGGAACCTCCTGACGATGCGCGCCGTGTCGAGGATGACCGCCTTCTGCATCTGACCCTTAATCCAACCGTTCAGCGAAAGTCTCTTGAGATGTTGGTCGAGACTTTTCGCTACAAGGCCGTTTGCCGACACAACTATTGGGACTATGATCGTCGAATCAACATCCCACATGGCGGTAACCTCATGAGCCAAGTCAAGGTACTTGCTAAGCTTGTCCTTCTCAGCTTTCACGAGGTTCTCGTCATGTGGTACGGTGATATCGACGATTACAGCCCGGCGCTGAGACCGGTCTACCAGTACGATGTCAGGCTTATTGGCGACAATAGTCCTGTCCGTGATGATAGAGCGGTCCCAGTAGAGCAACGCACGACCATTCTCGAGAACTGGCAGAGGTGCGTACTTATAGTAGGGCACCTCGGACTCGACAAGGCCGTATCGAAGAGCAAGCTGCTGGTGGATGATCTTGGCTACTAGGTTATGTCTGTGCAAGTACTCGCCGTTAGCAAGATGCGAACAACCGGAAATAACATGACGAAGTGATTCGCCTGGACGGCGGCATGCCCGACAAATGTCGACCGTACCGTCCTTCATTATGTATTTCCGGTAATTGTTCGTCTTGATAACTTCGTCAGCAATTGCACAGGCAAAACCCTCGGTTTCTCCGAAGAGGTCCCCGAAGCGTAGCCAGTTCACCGACGCGAGCAAATTCACATCGGGGCCCGTCAGGGCCCGATAGAACCGCCCGTGCAGCTCCTTGCTCTTCCATACTTCCTTGCGATCATCAGTGCTGAGCACCGATGGTTTGCGCCAGTTCTCGTTTGCCATTGAAAGAGGCGTGAGCTCCTGTCAACTGCCACAACATCACGATGCATCCCGGACTCACTGTTGCGGAAATAATCCCTAAGACTGCATACTCGCGGTTGTGAAGGTTCTTGGCATTTAAAAGCCTCGACCTCCACACTTCCGCGGGATATACAGCCTCATAACAGATGAGCGCGGGTGTAGCATTCGGTGTGTTGTGAGCAGTTGACGGACCTTTCTGTCCAGGGCGTCGAGCTCAGTTCGAGTCCATCTCAGTATGTTAAAGGAGTATATCAGCAGAGGCATTACCCAACTGTTGAAGGCATCGCGCCTTGTTACCGCCTGACAGAAGACTTTTGAGTACTTTTGTCAGCCGGCACAAGAAGCGCTCCTTCACTGATTTCTTAATGTCATCTGCTGATATACCCAAAGACTGTGACATACCGAGATATTTTAGGTCTCGTCTTCGGAGAGAGATCTGAGAGTTATAGTCTCGGAAAGTTGTAAATTCTCTGAATTTACTACTTTCCCTCGCTGTACATGCATGACGCACATTTTGTTCACACCGAACTCCATCTTGATGGCGTTACTAAAACCTCCGTGGTTTTAATAGCTCCAACAAGTCTTGGCGTTTCGGTGCAAAAAGTTTGAGGTCGTCCATGTACAACAAATGAGATATAACCTCACCTCCTCTACGAAGACGATAATTCTAACTCTGAATCCTTCAGCAGAGTGCTGAGAGGATTCAGACTTAGGCAGAACCATAGGGGACTTAGACTGTCACCCTGAAAATGCCTCTTTCAATCCTAATCAAGTCCTCCGAAACAAAAGAGCTGTCTACGCTACCTGGTTGACGAAGGATCAGACCCACTGTCCCATGCATTTGCTTAGAAAAGATTTTAGAGTTGGATTTATTTTGTACAACTCTAAAACCCTTTCTAGCCATGAATGGGGCACCGCATCATAGGCCTTCTTATAGTCAATCCAAGCAGCGGAGAGGGCCTTTGTTTCGTTTGACTTGTTGGCAAATGGTCGTGTCAATGAGAGAGCAGCCCTTAGTACCACGGGACCCAATCTTACATCCATTCTGAGAGGAGGCCAAAACGTTATTCGCGACAATATGCGCATTAATTTTTGCTCTCAGAATGGATGTAAGCAGCTTGTAGATGGTAGGTAAGCACGTAATGGGTCTGTAGTTCTTCGGTTCCGTGGTACTACCAGACTTATGGAGCAGGAAGGTGACTCCGGTGGTCAAGAAACTGGGAAGAGAACCCGTCTCCAGGGCTTTCTTGAATTGTGTTGCCAAACGTTCATGTGAGCACCGAAACCACTTTATTCAGAAGTTGTGCAATCCGTCCGGTCCAGGACTTTTCCAGTTCTGAGCCGTTCGGATAGCACAACTAACGTCTATGGAGTCGATCGTAATAGACCCATGGGTTCGATAAGCTCACATGTACGTTCGATAACACGCATCCAGCTCCCTCCGTGTGCTCGACAGGCACCGACCAGATGCTACGCCAGAAACTTTTCATAGCGCTGACATCCGGTAGCTGCGTATCGTTCACACGTGGACCAGTAGTTCCTCCCAACTTCGGTACACCTTCCTTTGATCGCTCTGAAGTCGCGATTTTGCCGATATCGATTCACACGCCTCTGTAGCGGCGAATACGGTTTGCCCACGCATAAACTTTCTGCTTCAGATAGTCAATACGTTCCGTAACATTGGCAAGATAGTGCTGAGGACTGATACCAGTCCCAGCGAATGCCTGTGTTACGAAACGCATAACTCGGGGACGACTGTTCCCCTGTCTCGAAGCAGATTAGCTTTGCAATAAGAGTCCTGAATTTGCTGATACGCCGTTCTATTCGCACTTGCCATGCGGGTGCATCTCCGGCGGTTCGCGTTGTACGGTCAGTGTCTGGGAACTTGACACGTGCAACGCGACACGCCGCGATAGCACCACAGTACAGAATAGAATGGGTATCAGTCAAATCGTGCTAGTTCCCAGGTAGGGCACTAGCAAAGTATTCAGGGCTCCCATCAAAGCCAAATTACGTCTATGTGTGGGCAAACGCGGTAATCGCGGCCTAGAGTTAGGTGTGGATCTATACCGCAAAATTGCGTCTTCCAGAGTGCTCCTCAGTTGCTCTATTACCTGGTCGGATACATTACTACTCGCTGAGTCTTCCTCCTCGATGTCGGGGTCGACCGGCGCCGCAAGTGTCGCCACCGACGTCGGCAATGAGGCCAGTGTCAGCGTCGACGACGCGGCAGGTGGATCCCGAGTCGAGGCAGAAGCCGGGCGAGTACGCTGCTCCTCCAGGCGTATCCGATCAAGTGCCGAGTCATCCAACAGCTTACAGCGTCGGATAGCCCGGGTTTGGTCGGAGAGTCGTTGTGCGGATACGGCGACAGTTGGTTCAAGGGCCTGAAACAGAAGTAGCATCCTGGCACAGTACGCGGTCAGGTTGGTTCCTCCTCTGTAGCCCTGTAATAGGCGCGCATGCAGTTCTCGTTCATTTGGCGAGTCCATCGCATGCGACGCACTACACCACCGGTAGCGAGGGCCGGGAGCGAGGCAGGTTGCCTCACAAGCCCCAAGCGTGCCGGCAGCGGCGGACGGCCACGACGACCAGGTCTTGTTGGCGGCGGGGTCCGCACCGCGTCCTCGTCACCGAAGTAGCACTCGTATCGCGGGGTGTCAAGAAAGGTTCTTCCTCCGACGACAGGCTTGGCGGTGACGGGATCTGGGCTGGTGTTGGGCGTGCGCTACATGTTTCCGCTTCTGTTCGTGTTTTTGACCGCGTTATCATGTTATTTTGTTATTTTTCGTCCGTTTTTTAGTTTGTTTACAAAAGCTGTCTTGATTGACATTCTATTGTCATAATGCATTTTCTGGATTTTCTAGTTTGTACTTACGTTTTATCTATTACTTCTGTGTATTTTCGGTAGGCTGTATATTTTACTTTATGTTGTGTGCTAATATATAGTATCAAATTGATAAAAACGGATAAAAATAAGTAAAATGAAACACGGTGTAAAAAAGCGTCCAGTCGTGACAGCGGTTTTTTTTTTTTTTTTTTTTTTTAATCAACCCTTTTTTTATTGTTAAACTCGTAACAAATACTATTACATATAATCATGCTGTATACGTATCCATTAGGAATATTGTCTAGATCTAAACTTAAGTTCTAATCTAACTGCACTGTATCGGCTGTATTATGTTGTACGTATTAAATAAATTAAAAATAAATAAAACCAGCATCCTGCTGAAACACAAGACGATTATTATGATTATTATTGTTATTTATCTTCGTTACTACTCAAAGCATCCAAGACACTTCGGTGAAAATAATGAATTCACGGGCCTAGGCCAAGTGAAGTTCATGTTCTGGTAACGATGTATTGTTTAAGTCTTCCTGCAAAAATTTTCGGACAATGCGACATGTATTAAGGATCGCAGCTTTCTGCATGGTCATATATGTGTTCTCTGAAATATCTATTAGTTTGAGTGCTTGTAGTAAATGATTAGGTATAACTCCTGTACTGGAAAGCACCAATGGCACGATGAAAACTTTGTTCATTTTCCAAATTCTTATGATTTCTTCTTTAAGTTCAGTGTATTTATTTATTTTTTCAGTGATAGTTTTATGAAGATTGTGTGTATTCGGAACTGCAATATCAATAAAGTATACAGTTTTATTCAACTTGTCCATTAAAGTAATATCAGGTCTATTGTAATGTATTGTCTTATCTGTTAATATTGCTCGATCATAGTATAGTTTGTGGTTGGCATTTTCCAGCACTGGTTTTGGTGTGTATTGATAATATGGTGTGGTTTTACCTTGTATGAGCTTGTGATTGATGGCGAGCTTTTGATGTATAATGTATGCTACTTGATTGTGTCGGTGAGTGTAATCAGTTTGTGTAAGGTTGGGACAGGCTCCAGTGATATGCTGAATAGTTTCGGGGTGGCGATGGCATTTCCTACATTTGTCGTCAAGAGTGTTAGGGTCCTTGATTATGTATTTCCTATAGTTTTTAGTGTTTATAACTTGATCTTGAATGGCAATAATAAATCCTTCTGTTTCAGGAAACAGTGACCCCAACTTAAGCCATTTGTTAGAGGCCTCTAGATCTATGTGTGGTTGTTCCAGGTCGTGTATATGTCGTCCATGTAGTTCTTTGCTGCGCCACTTTGTAATTTTAAAGTTTTCGGCGTTTTGAGCTGTGGTGAATAATTTATTTTTATCTGTCAGGTCAAGAGGTGTGTAATTGGTATCTGTTTCGACAACAGCAGAATGTATTGTACTTGTTTTGGCTTTTTCGAAAAAGAAATGTCTTAGGTTTGCAACTTGTCCGTCCCACAGAAGCTTTAAATCAATTAAACCTCTACCTCCTTTGTGCCTCTTAATGGTTTGTCTTTCGATAGCGGATTTTGGGTGTAAATAATTGTATTTTGTTAACGTCGTCCTGGTTTTTATTTGAAGATTATTAATGTCTGTATTAGTCCATTTTATTATCCCGAAAGAATAAGATAGTATTGGAATTGCATATGTGTTAATAGCTTTGTACAAATTTTTAGAATTTAATGGTCGTTTGCATATTTGGTTAAGTCTGTGTGTGTATTCGTGAATAAGGGATTTTTTGAGTGCGCTATGATTGATAGATTTACCTTCCTGAAGTCCTAAATATTTATAAGTCTCATTTTCTTCCATTGTTGTGAATATTGTGTTTTCTGATGAATCTTCAGTATTCGGGTTACTTATGCTAGTTACTCTACCTCTATGTAGATGTAGGCTTTTACATTTGTCCAAGCCAAAAGTCATATTTATATCTGAGCTAAACTGTGCCGTAAATTTTACAAGCCTATTTATTTCTTTTTCAGATTTAGCAAAAAGTTTGAGGTCATCCATATACATGAGATGAGTGATTGTAGTTTCAGGTGTTAGTTTGTATCCAAGATTTGAACTATTCAGTATTTTAGATAGTGGGTTGAGTGCCAAGCAGAACCATATGGGACTAAACGAGTCTCCTTGAAAGATGCCATTCTCGATGGGTATTTCATCCGTTGTGACAGATCTTGAGTCAATATTAAGTGAAAGTGTAGTCCTCCAGTCAGTCATAGCACCTTTCAAGAAGTTAATAATGGTTGAGTTAAATATTAGGATATATTAACGTGGAGCAGTAATTGAAACGTCCGAGTCGGTGACACAACAACATTTATTCAGGTACCCACAAGTACAATATTAGTTACTGGCCTACCTACATCACACGTCCCCCTTTAAATCAGGTTATAATAAAAAAAAAGTAAGTAAGTATACAAAGACATAGGTAGGTATACATTAAAATGAGAAAAAAAAAACGTTTTATGAACAAAACGTACATAAGTATTATAATAGAAAAGTAGCAAAAAATTATACTTACAATACGTCCTGTACGGCTTTTTTCATAGCCCGTTTCACCGATTTCACTGCGTTTTCGGCGGCCCCGTTTCCGGCCGGTCGATACGGGCTCGTTATCGTATGTGTGATACAATTTTTGGTCATGAAATTACCGAACTCTTTCGACGTAAACGGAGGCCCTCCGTCGCTCACCACCTGCGTCGGTAATCCGAACCGAGCGAACAATTCACGAAGCTTTGAAATAGTTACCGGCGCATTCGTACTCGGCATGTACTGTGCCTCGATCCATTTACTGTGAGCGTCGACGCTCACTAAATAATGTTTTCCCTGAAATTCCGCGAAATCTATGTGCACCCTTTGCCACGGGCGCGCCGGGAACGCCCGGCCGCGCCCGCCGGCGCCGGCGCCGCGCAGCCCGAACTACTTCTCCTGGAATGTTGTTCAGCCGCTTCGAGCGCGAACGCTAACTCCACCGATCTCTTGTATGTCAACTTTGTCTCGGCGAAGAGTCGCGACCGCAATTCGTCACTGGCCAGCCCAGACACGAATTGGTCGCGCAAATTCTCTTCTAAGCCGGCGTTGAAGTTGCAGGTACTGGCCAATTGCTTCAACGTCCGCAAGTAGTCACTCAGACTTTCGCCCGGTTCTTGCCTCCGAAGGCGAAAAACATGCCGCTCCGCAATCTCTGAGCGCTTCGGTTCGAGGTGGTCACCGACGAGTTTCACGAGCTCAGTAAACGATTTTCCTTCAGGGAGTTCAGGGGCGCACAGATCGCACATGAGATCATAGGTCGCTTCCCCAACCAAAGTCACTAAAGTAGCCACATGTAACGTCGCTTTGATTTCGTTTAAGGTTATAAATTGTTCCACGCGTCTAATGTATGCCGACCACTTTTTACCTGATAGATCGAAATGCTCGACTTTTCCGATCGGCATTTTTGTCTACGTCGATCACTTAATCAAAAACACGTCAACACAAACAATTCGGATGATTTTCCTCGTCGCCAGTTAAATATTAGGATATATTAACGTGGAGCAGTAATTGAAACGTCCGAGTCGGTGACACAACAACATTTATTCAGGTACCCACAAGTACAATATTAGTTACTGGCCTACCTACATCACAGGTTGGATCTATTTTGTAAATTTTTAAAACATGAATAAGCCACGAGTGCGGAACACTATCAAATGCTTTTTTATAATCTATGTAAGTTAAATGTAAGTTTCTATTATGAGTAGTTGCATGTTTGAGAATAGTGGAGTCAATAATAAGCTGTTCTTTGCAACCCATATGTCTTCTTCTGCACCCTTTCTGTTCTTCAGCCAGGATATTATTTGTCTCTATATGGCTGTTAATTTTGTGTGTAATACAGGATGTTATCAATTTATACAATGTTGGCAAGCAGGTTATAGGTCGGTATTGGGATGGATCAGAAGTGTTTTTACTCTTTGGGAGCATGTATGTAATACCCTTGGTCACAAATTTGGGCAATGGTTCATCTCCTTTTAATATACTGGTTATGGTGTTAGCTAGAATATTATGGAGCGTGGTAAGTTTTTTAAACCAAAAGTTGTGTAAATTATCAATGCCGGTGGCTTTCCAGTTCTTTGTCTTTTTTGTGATTTCACCTATATCAGTTTCCGTGATACCATCGAATTCCATTGGCGTAATGGTTTCAGCATTATCTATTTCTTTTTTAATCCACTCGGCGTGTTCATTGTGCGAATTTTGTTTTTTCCATACTTCAGTCCAATAGTTCTGAAGTTCAGAATCAGAAGGCAAACCTGTGGGAGAGCCGTCAGATTTGCTATTGAGCGATCTGTAAAAGCTTTTTCGTTGGTTGTGAATAATTTGTTATCTAATTTACGCTGTAGAGATTTGTTGTACCTTGCTAGCCTTTGTGCTTTTAGGGCTAGTTTTTGTTTTAAAGTGTCTAAAAACTCTTCGGGTCTAATATTGTTCTGTTCATGGGTTGAATGTATTTTGGTGTTATCAAATATACGGTTTATATGTTTCATTAATTTCCTACTTCTGTTGTTTTTTAGATACTGTGTGAGTCTTCCTATGTCAGCTCTTAATTTTTTATATCTTTTCTAATCTGATTTTCCACGCTGGAGTATCAGAACGTTTTTTTTTTTGGTGTGGTGTATTTTCAGATGGTAATATTTTATATCCTAATCTAGTGCATATGACTACAGCTGTACAGTAAATCAAAGTTTGAATATGATACAAATCTGAATCAACGGAGAAATATTTAGTAAGGATTTGTCTATTAAATGTATGAACCAGTTCATACAGTTTTCGGTTTCTCTTAGTCGTGGAAGTTTGGGCCTAGTAGTTGGGTCAGTCCCCGTGTATAGTGCAAGTGTCATTGCTAGCTGCTCAGATAATTCATGAACCAAGATGTCGGATTCCTCTATGTTGGGTGTGACAAACTCGTTCGATAAAGAAGTAGGCGTGATTGTTTCCATGGTTTGGGTTGACGCGTGAGACTGAGTAAGTGTTGTGTGTGTAGTTGTAGCCTGAATAAGAGATGAATGAATGATTGAATGAGAGAGGGATGGTGTAGGTTGTCCAAATGAATCCTGGATTGGTTGAGATGTAAGAGTACAATTGAACCCAGCTAATTCTGTATGATATTCAGGAAGGTCTGTTGGTATGTTTCTAGTGGCGTTTTCTTCAATTCTAAGTTCTTGCATAACTTCAGACTTTATAGTGTCAATTACTGAGTCAGAAAGTAGTTTATTTCGCAATATGACTCTCCTTTGGTCAGCGATTCTTTGAGCCGAAACATCTAAATGCGGGTATTGCTGTTTAAATTTCTCAAAGAGCTTACTACAATACATTGTCCGGTCTGTATCTAACCTGGTTACGTAAAAATATGCGCGCATGATGAATTTGTTTATGTTTTCATCCCATTTCATACGCACTCTGGGTTTCCCAGCTTTGGTGGTCGCAGGTTGAGTGACGAATGTCTCCTGCGAAACATCCTCAGCTGGGGATGATGGCCTACTACTACTTTTACTGCTTCTGCTACTCCTACTAGCGGCTGTAGTCCTTGAGGACATTCCCCTACCCCCCGCGTCCCCGACTCCCGCCCAGCCGACCGGCAGAGAGTCACTGGCTAGCATGCTGTCGCGCCCGTGGCCAGCTACAGACGCGCCCCGGCGATCGCCCCCGGGCAGCGGCCCTATACGTAATTTACTTCGTCGTGTCTCCATATTGATGGGTTACCCTTGCCTTGTTAGCCGCGTAAGTTTCAGTAGTACGCGTGTCCGCCCCCCACGTGATCAGGTGTTCGATCAGGACGTAAGGTGGGATTTTAGGGGGCTGATTATTATTATTATTATTTTTATGGGTAGGCTTTTTCCTCTCAAAGTGTTAAAGACACTTTGGTAGATATTATGAAGTCACGGGCCTAAACCAAGTGAGCTTCATGTTCTGAAACTTGAAGATTATTTAGATCTTCTTGAAGGAATTTACGGACTATGCGGCATGTATTTAAAATTGCAGCTTTCTGCATTGTCATGTACGTGTTCTCGGGAATGTCTATTAATTTTAAGGCCTGAATCAAATGTTTAGGGATTACTCCTGTACTGGAAAGCACCAATGGTACTATGTATACTTTATTCATTTTCCAGATTCTGATTATCTCTTCTTTAAGCTCTGTATATTTATTTATTTTTTCTGTAATGGTTCGATGTAAGTTGTGAGTATTAGGTACTGCAATATCTATTAGATAAACGGTTTTGTTTTGCTTATCCATCAGTGTGATGTCGGGCCTATTATTGTGAATAGTTTTATCAGTTAAAATCGCCCTGTCAAAATACAGTTTGCAGTTGGTGCTCTCCAGTACTGGTTTAGGAATATACTGATAGTATGGAGTAGATTTGTTTGGTAGTAGCTCATGCTTAATAGCTAGTTTTTGATGAATTATGTGTGATATTTGATTATGTCGGTGTGTATAGTCTGTCTGTGTTAGGTTTGGACAGGCACTGGTAATGTGTTGAATTGTTTCTGAATAACGTTGACATTTTCTGCATTTATCGTTTAGTGTGTTAGGATCCTTTATGATGTACTTCCTATAGTTTTTAGTGTTGATTACTTGGTCTTGGATTGCTATCATAAACCCTTCTGTTTCCGGGAACAGAGAGCCAAGTTTTAGCCATTTATTTGAGGCTTGGGTATCTATATGAGGCAGCTCCAGGTCATGAATGTGACGTCCATGTAATTCTTTGTTACGCCATTTGGTTAACTTTGAGATTTCGGCGTTTTGTGCATGTGGAAATTCTTTGTTTTGATCGGTTAAATTCAGTGGTGTGTAGCTGGTATCTGATTCTACTATTGACTTGTGAATTGCACTATGGTGTGATTTTTCGTAAAAGAAGTGTCTTAACTTTTGTACCTGGCCTTCCCAGAGTGCCCTCAAATCGATTATCCCTCTCCCACCTTTCTGTCTTTGGATGGTCATTCTTTCTATTGCTGATTTTGGGTGGAGGTAGTTATGCTTAGTAAGTGTGGTTCGAGTTTTTATTTCTAAATTTTGGATGTCTGTACTTGTCCATTTGATAATTCCAAAGGAGTATGTTAGTACTGGTATGGCATAGGTATTGATTGCTTTGCATAGATTTTTTGAATACAATGATTTTTTGCAAACTTGGTTTAATCTCCGTACGTATTCTTGGCCTAAATGTTTTTAATATCTGTATGGTTTATTGATCTGCCTTGTTGTAGCCCTAAGTATTTATATGTATCAGTTTCTTCCATTGTGATGAAAGTAAGGTAGCTGTTAGGCAGGTCGTTGCTGCTTTGGTTTGTCACTGTATTAGATACTTTACCCCTATTTAAGTGAAGTGTCTTGCACTTATCAAGACCAAATGACATGTTAATATCAGCGCTAAATTCAGATGTAATTTTTATCATTTCGTTCATTTCTTTTTCAGTTTTGGTGAAAATTTTAAGTCGTCCATGTAAAGGAGATGATTTATTTTGGTATGTTGTGTTAATTTGTAACCATAGTTTGTGTTGTTTAGAATACGCGATAGTGGATTGAGGGCCAAACAGAACCATATGGGACTAAGTGAATCTCCCTGAATAATGCCATTCTCAATTGGGATTTCTTCTGTAGTGATATGATTCGAGTTTATATTGAGTGATAGTGTTGTACTCCATTGAGACATGACATTTTTCAGGAAGTTTATAAAATGTGGGTCTATTTTATAAATCTGAAGGATATGAATTAACCACGAATGTGGAACACTGTCAAACGCTTTTTTGTAATCGATATAGGTAAGATGTAGGTTTCTGTTATGTGAGGTTGCGTGTTTGAGAATGGTTGAATCGATAATTAGTTGCTCTTTGCATCCCATATGCCCCCGTCTACACCCTTTTTGTTCCTCAGATAGTATGTGATTCTGTTCTATGTGTCTATTGATTTTGTGAGCTATACATGATGTTATTAATTTGTAGAGTGTAGGCAAACATGTTATAGGCCGGTACTGAGATGGGTCAGAAGTATTGTCACTTTTAGGAAGCATGTACGTCACTCCTTTAGTAACAAATCGTGGTAGTTCTTCTAAGCCTCTAAGAACGTTTGAAATACTGTTGGCGATGCAGTTATGTAGACTTGTAAATTTTTTAAGCCAAAAATTATGTACACCATCGATTCCTGCAGCTTTCCAATTTTTAGACTTTTTGGTAATTTCTTCAATATCTATCGCTGTAATATCGTCATACTCCATCTCTTCAATATCACTTGATCTATCTATCTCTTGTTTTATCCATTCAGAATTTTCATTGTGCGAAACCTGCTTTTTCCATATATTGGTCCAGTAACTTTTAAGATCTGACTCAGTAGGTACCTCTAATGGGACAGTGTTTGGTTTTGTGTGAAGGGATCTGTAAAATGCCTTCTCATTATTACCAAATAGTTTATTGTCCATTTTTCTTTGAAGTGCTTTTTGTACCGTGCTAAACGCTGTGATTTTAGAGCCAGCTTTTGCTTCAAAGTATCTAGAAATTCTTCTGGTCTATTGTTATCCTTTTCATGACTAGAGTGTACCTTAAGCTTATCGAAGATCCTATTGACTCTGTTGACTAATTTCTTCCCTCTGTTATTATTAATGAATTGTGTTAGCCTACCTATATCAGCCCTCAATTTTTTATGTCGTTTTCTAATCTATGTTGCCACGCCGGGATATTCAAAGGCCTCTTTATTGATTTTGAATTTTCAATGTTGGTTGACATTATATGACCTAACCTAGAACAGATTGTCATTGCGCTGCAATATATTAGTGTATGTACGTGAGATAGGTCTGAATCTACAGAAACAAAATGTCCTAGTATATGTTGATTGAAAGCATTCACAAATTCGTAAAGTTTTTTTTTCTCTAAGCCGAGGTAGTTTTGGTCTACTTGATGGATCCGTTCCTGTGTAAATAGCGAGTGTTGTTTCTAACTGCTCTTTTAACTCTTGTGTAGTACTTGAAAGCACTGTTAGATTCTGAGTAGTGATTTCGTCTAGTAACTCAGTAGGTGTTGTTAGTGACATAGTTTGTGTTGAGGCATGAGAAAATGTGTGTGGAATGTCCGATACTAATGTCTGATGAATTGTTTCAAGAGAGAGTGGTGGTTGACTAAACGGTTCATATGGTGGGTGTGGTGTTGAGTCGAAAGAGTCTTGTGGTCCTATTGTTGAGTTAGTGTTTAAACTATCTTGTTCTCTACTTAGTAGTTGAGCTACTTCAGATTTAATTTTATCTATGGTACTGTCTGATAATAATTTGTTTCGTAGTATAACTCGTCTTTGATCTGCAATTCTTTGTGCTGATATGTCTTTTAAGTGTGGATATTCTTCTTTAAATTTTTCATGAAGTTTAGTGCAATACATAGTCCTATCCGTGTCTAATTTTGTAATATAGTAGTATGTGCGCATGATAAATGTATTTATCTGATCGTCCCATTTCATGCGCACTCTGGGTTTCCCCGCTTTGGTGGTCGCAGGTTGTAACCAGTGCATCCTCCCGGTACTAACCTATAAGGCGGAAACGTGGACACTGACAAAAGGGCTCGTCCACAAATTCAAAGTTGCACAGCGAGCTATGGAGAGAGCTATGCTCGGAGTCTCTCTGAAGGATAGAATCTGCAACGAGAATATCAGACGGAGAACTAAGGTAACCGACATAGCCTTGAGAATAAGCAATCTGAAGTGGCAGTGGGCGGGCCACATATGTCGCAGAGCCGATGGACGTTGGGGGAGAAGAATTCTGGAGTAGAGACCACGTTCGAAACGTCCCGTGGGACGGCCTCCCGCTCGGTGGACCCATGACCCGAAGAGAGTGGCGGGAAGCGGATGGATGCGGAGAGCCGAGGACCGGATTTGGTGGCACAATATTGGAAAGGCTTATGTCCAGCAGTGGACGAACATGGGCTGACGATGATGATGATGATGATGATATTATGCATGGCTTGGCATGCATGGCTTGGGATTATCAAATGTGAAAAAATACTTACAACTAAAGCATAAAGCATGCGTTGGTCATCTCTAATAACTACTCGTTAGTGGCGCCCAATTGATTCCAATCGAATGCGGATTACCAGGAATTAGGTGCAGTAATGAATTAGAGTCAGCTGAACAATCGATTTCATTGTTTTACTCCAAAATTTTCCTGTTAAAATTAATTATACTCTATCTATACAATTGAGTGTTGATGTTACATAATAAATGTATTTTTATTATTTGTTTCCCATAAATTCCTAAACGTTTAAAATAAAGTTGACGTGTAAACTAACATTTTATTAATACACAATATGAATATCATACCTTTGCAATAAGAGGGTTTTAGAATAACAGATATGAGCGACAAAGTTTTCCTTTTTTGTAAGTGAAGTGAATGAGTGGTAAAAAGCTTACGGTCCTCCTGATAGTATATAATAATCGTCATCTACAACATCAGAGATGATACAAAGTTTTGTCCGCTTGGAGAGGTGTTTAAAATTACCCAGATTTTTAAGATTTTTAACCTTTCCTTGTCAAATTTTGCCGGAATTACCTTCAGAGGTACGGAGTTCTATAATAGCTATAGGTCCGCGCTAGATATGATCGGGAGAACCGGGTAGGTTAAGAGTGAAGGACTAACAATGTGTCAAATTATAAACATTGATTTATGCCTTTCAAATAACTGGAGCAAAATTAATTATTAACGTCCCCTGTAGCGTAATCGAAAACAAATTTGACATATCTTTTGTCTTGTCTGAAATTCCGAAAACACATCACTACAAAAACAATATAAATAGAATATGTAGTGCTAGCTGCGTCCCGCATGTTTTATTTTAAATATAAACACCGTAGTTTACTTATTATGGCATCAGCTATGTATGTAAAATTCGTCCAACTGTTTCAGAGATTAGCTGGAACAGACAAACAGACACATATTTTATGTATGTGAGAATCATTTTATAATAGCTTAATATAAGTAACGACTTATCTATCTATGACTATCTGGTGAAATTGTCCTCATTGGAGACGTCAATCAGTTGCCTTATATCGACAGGGAAAATCTCTTCGAAATGAGGTATCATCGCCCGAACCTGGTAACAAAGATCAGCCAGGAGTTGCTCTGCACACATCGAAACCCAATGGACGTCGCATATGCACTGAGGGAAATATACTCCGGTATGTACTCTTCAGCGTCCCGTATAAAGTCCCTAGAACAGAGAAGATATAAGGGAGCGCAAATACCCAACACCCTACCAAATACCCTCTTCTTAGTTCACACTCAAGAGGAGAAGGAGACCCTGACAAACCAGGGTTATGGATCAGGCACCAGGTCACGCATCCTTACTATCCATGAAGCTCAAGGACTAACATACGAGTCGGTAATCTTAATCAAAACCAAGGCAAACATGAAGCTGCACGAGAGCGTGCCCCATGCGGTAGTGGCAATCTCACGGCACACGGGGACCTTCACATATTACGCTGACGACACCGACGACGCCATCGGTCGGTTCGTGCGG
This sequence comes from Ectropis grisescens, assembly GCA_017562165.1. Lineage (NCBI taxonomy): Eukaryota > Metazoa > Arthropoda > Insecta > Lepidoptera > Geometridae > Ectropis > Ectropis grisescens. The sequence goes on along the minus strand of CM029781.1, from coordinate 25,425,395 downwards.
CGAGCGTGGGCTGCATCACCGAAGACCATCCGCGATTTTAACCTACAGATGGCCATCAGGGACAGAAATGCGGCCGTTGTGGAGGCTCTGGGCCGGGAGGAGGCAGCTTAGGCAAATGACAAGGCAAACACTCAATGTCGAGTCGATTACTAGCGGAATCCCAACCGGTAGTGATCGGCTCTACAGACGAGCACTAGAATTAGATTTTAAATGTACCCAACTCCCTCCTATTTTCCTCTTCTTCTCCTTATCCAAGATATGTGTAAAAAATGATAATTGTAATGACAAAGATCACGGACCCCGGAGTCTGTGGAGTGGCTAATTTAAATAATAAAAAAAAAAAACGACTTATCTAGTCGGGAGAACGACAACTAGGACTGTAAAAATCTGGAGCACCTGGTTCAAATTCCATGCGCCCCACTGTCTTTTCGAAGTAATGTCCGTAATGCCTTAGCTAAAAGAAGTTCAGACTAAACAATGAAAACAGAAAACAGTGAACAAAAAGTTCATGTAAACAGGAAAAAATAGTTAGAAACCCAACATTTTTGTAGACTCTTTTGAGGTTATGTTTTATCTATCAAACCGCAGTGTTGGGTCAGCGTGGTGTGTTATGATCTTGACTTCTGATTTAATAAGTATCTTTTTGCTAGTCCCGAGTCCCAGCAATGGGAACTTTTTGTGGGTTAGTCATGCTGTATCTTTATAAGATTTCAGTGAAAAGCTGTCAATTATGTATTACAAACAAACACTTCCAATTTATTTCTGGTTAAAGAATTTATTTCTCATCAAGAAATATTACATTTCACTTATGCGAGAAAAAAACTTAAAATTAGTATAATAAAACATTGCTTCGACTTCTACGTAGGTATTTTGTAGGTGAAGGGCCTGATCTTAACAAACAGGCCAGGGAGGCTCCCATCCATAGATAACTTACTAATTTGAGTCTTAATTGAACCACTGTCACTGACATTCAATTTTATCTATACAATAGATAATGGTTTGCTGAATCAATCAATTCAAGTGCCTACAAATATATAATAATAATAATAATAATAAAAACTTTATTGCTGAAACATCATTGATTAAAACAGATTTAACAGCGAGCCCCGAACTAGGCGATAAACCTGTGTCTCAGGGCTCAGAGTACGAATACCTTAAATCAATAATGTACAATGTTTTGCAACTAGTTCATGGAGCGTTAGTAAAAATTCCACCAAAAACAGTATACATACAATATCCCAAAACAAAAAAAATAAACAAAGATTTTGAAGGTGGAAATTATATAAGAAGGTGCACGTGTGTGCCTAAAGTGTGCAAGAGCTTCTGTACTTTAACTCTGCCATTTTGTGCGTTTGTGGGTGACTTATCTGTGTATGGTATTGTATGCGTCTGCGTGTAATGTTGTATTGTTATAGTGTTTGTGTGTATTATAACTTGTGTATGACCGCGTTTATTTATGTTTTGTATGAGTGAGTGTTACTTGTAACTGCAATTTACAAAACGGCAATTTGTAACGCAACAGCTTTTCAGTCTCCTCGTAAGAGAGTGTGAGTAACCATGTTTTAACTATTTTTTTACACTTTGCTAAACTACAGCTAAGAATGTCACATTTTTTACACACATTATTATAAGTGTTAGGATGAGAAAATGTTGGGCTTCTAAATCCAAGTAGGGACGCATAATTTGGAGTTGGCATTCTAAATACGCGGCAAGTTATCAGCCGATCATAATCTTCTCGATTCAAAAGCTCTTTGTGTGTCTTAACTGTTGCGTTTAAGACATAGAGTTGTCGTACTCGAAGTACTTTAAACTCTTCATAGACTTTGTCTGTGGGATATCTAAAAGGATGTTTCAGAGAGACTTTGAGTATGGCTCTTTGCGCTATCTCTATTTTCTTAAAATGTGTTTTGCAAGCACTTCCCCATACCGAAACGCAATACTGTAATACGGACTGGCATAGAGCTAGGTATACCTGTCTAACAGTGTCTATGGGTGCACAGTCTCTAAGTCTCTTCATCACGAATATCAGCCTCCTTGCTCGACCAGATAACGAAGTAATATGATCGATGTAGTTTAGACGGTCGTCGATTATCACGCCCAAGTATTTTATGGATCTTGTGCGTTGAATTTGACAGCAGGAGCAACCTTCATAGTCTACAGATTCGTAGTTTGAACAAGTATGGATTCTTAAGCTCAAACCACCAGCAGGACTACTCACACAGGTCTTAGAGAATGCGATGTATTTGGTTTTATTTATGTTCAGTGTCAGTAAACTTCTGTCCAGCAGCGATGCAACTCTAGCAAGTCCCTTTTCAGCAAAACTGTATACTTCGTCCCACGTTTTCCCGTGAAATATAATTACCGTGTCGTCAGCGTAAGTTATTGTATGAGCATTTTCAAGACAACAGCTTACAATGTCGTTTATATATAGAGTAAAAGTGGGGGGGCCAAGAATGCTGCCCTGGGGGACGCCAAAGTCAATGCCTAGCTCATCGCTGGTGCACAAGCCCACTTTGACAAACTGTTTGCGGTCACTCAAGTAACTGTCAAACCACTTCAAAGCAACACCTCTAATGCCCATGAACTCCATCTTTTAAGTAATAGACCCCTCGAGACACTGTCAAATGCCCTTTCCAAGTCTAAAACACAGCCACACATCTATCTCCTGCTTCTGTATGAGAGCTTATGAGACTGACAAGTGAAGAGACAGCGTCCTCCGTAGATCTACCCTTACGGAAACCAAACTGCCTATTTGACAGTAAATCAAATCTGTCCAAGTACGCAGTAAGGCGTTGGTTCACTACTTTCTCAAGCACCTTAGATAATACACTTAGAAGAGCTATAGGCCTATAGTTTTCAGGCAGGTTTTGGGCTCCACTCTTGTAAATAGGACTAACCGCGGCTATTTTCCAACAATCAGGGAAAACCCCCGAGGACAGACTACAATTCACAATGTGCGTTAAAGGGACCAATATAGAGTTGAGAGACTTTTTAAGTAACGACACAGTAATTCTGTCGGGACCCGGTGTGCTATCTGTTCTTAATTTTAGAATAAATTTCGATAGTTCAAAAGGATCTGTTGGGCTCATAAATAATGAATCGGAGATACCGATAACGGGATTGCACGTCGAAATTAGTTCATCGTGTGTAGTAGAAATCTTATTTAGTATATTTTTAGCCAGCTTGTAACCTACAGACGCGAAATGCTCGTTGCAAAAATTTAACGAATCGCGTGGTCTACTATTGTTAATATTCAAGAGCTGTGAAGAAATGTTGTTATTTGTGGTAGAGTAACAAATCTTTTAATAACCTTCCAAAGCTTTTTTTTAGTGTCAGTTTTACTGTTTTCAATTTGATTACTATAATATTCATTTTGATTTTTAATTAGTTTATTACAATAATTTCGATATCTCAAATAAACCAAACGGCGCACCGGGTCGTTTGGATGAGATTTAACATCCAAATGTAGTTTATCTCTATGACGCATACATTTGAGAAGACCAACTGTTGTCCACGGTTTTAAGGTTTTCCATCTACGTGCAGTTAAGACCTTTTTTGTATGCCGCTGTACGATATTTTCGAGGGTATTGGTGAAAGTTTTTACAGCGGCGTTCACACTGTTCTCAGTTGTGACAAAAGACCAGTCGACCTCATTTATATCTGCAACCGCTGCATTCTCATCTGTCTTGTACCTGACTATTTGATTGGTATCTGAGTCGTATGAACAAGACGTACAAGCAATCACAATATCATGGTCTGTAATGGAGGACTCACAAACAATGCCCATAGAGGGAGGTGATGTTTTTATAAAAATGTGGTCCAAGCAGGATGAATTTCGTGTTGGATTAGTGATGGCTGGTAGCAGACAATGAGACGCCATGAGACACAAAAATTCTGTAACCTGTTGGTTTGTTTCATCACATATATTGATATTTATGTCTCCTGTTACAATAACTGTTGAGCATTGTCTGAGAGAGCTTAGGCTTAAATCAAGAGAATTGAAAAATGCAGTAAAATCTCTAGTAGAGGGAGACCGATAAACACCTAGTATTGCTGTGTTTTGGTTTATTTTCATTAGGATCGAGTCGGCGTCATCAATTCTTGAAGAAAATACTTGCGCATTCAGAGCCTTCTTAGAGTAAATGACAACACCGCCATTTTTATTTTGCTGCGATTCTGAGCGACATTTATGGTAGCCTGGAATCTCATCAATAACTTGGTCATCTGAAAGCCAGCATTCTGATAGGACTATTACGTCTAAATTCACCTTAAAGCGCTCTAAAGTTAATACAAATTTATCAAAATTACATTGAAGACTACGGATGTTAAGAGACATTATTTTAAAGCTGTAGTTGATACATTTTGCCAGAAAATTATTACATAACTCGACTGATTCAAATGTGTGGCACTTTATTGATACAATTTCATCAATTTCATCTACTACGCCAAGTAACGCCATTACCAATACAATTTAAAAAGTAACTCATGTAATATATGATTTTCTATTGCCATTCTATTAACGAAATGTGCCAAGCGTACAAAACCAGTAGTCCGAGTTTGTGAATTGTTTGTAATTAAATTTGTTTTGTGAAAAAGTTGATGTGTGTGTCCTTGTGCGTGTGTTGTTTTTACGATATCTAATATGAAAATACATTTATGCACAGTAAAAAGGACATTTACATTGTTTAAGGGATTACAACATGCAGGAGTACTGCGCGAAAGAAACAAAAACACACTATGTCGAGCCAGCATAACGTCGATAGACCAATGATGACTCATTATGTTTACCGAAAATAATAAAATTGTGATAAATAATAGCACTGTGACGCATGTCAGTTCAGGAGGATGGTAGAGTTTTTCACCTCAGCCACTCGTTTGGGGAGCCTGATTCTGGATTTTGTCTTCCCTGTTGTTCTTTGAAGGCCTCCAGTGAAGGCCCTGGTTGAATGTTTTGTTGGTCGAAGTATTTATCAATAGCATCTGAGGAAGCGATAGCGATTGCGGGATGCCCTTCTTTTCTTCGGATGAGAATTGTCCCGTTTCTTGTCCAGCAGTACTTGAACCCGGCTTGATGGGAGCGGAGTCTCAGCCAATCGAAACAACTGTCTGTTTTCGTAAGTCAAGCGGTCATTGATATATATTTTCTGACTCCGGCCATCCACCCAAGGTCGACACTAACGAGGGTTCGTCGCGCTTTAGCTGCATTCGAGAATTCATCTCTTTTATGTCGGCAAACAAAACGGACAACCACTGGACGGGGGAGCCTCGGAGAAGCAGAAGTGCCATCATCATTATTCATATTACGAGGACCACCCACTCGCATCGCACAGTCGATGTCACAGTCTTTTAAGGTTGTCCCAATTTTTTGGCCTGTCACTAAAACCAAATGCATTAAATTCTCAGCTTTGTTCTCGGGAATGCCGTGGATTTCCAACTCGTTTCTAAGCCCTTCCTGCGCTTGTTTGTTCATTTGCCTCTGTAGTCCGGACAAAGCCGTCCTCAGGGTACACATCTCAACTTCGCGGGATACTTCGCGCTCTTCAAGTGCACTGCACTTTGAACTAAGTTCGTCTAATCTGGAAGTGACATGTTCAGAAATGTGTTTAAATTGAGTTTTTTAACTCTCCGATGTCCTGGCGCATGAGTCTCATCTCGAGTACTAATGACTCCAAGGGGTCGGGATCGGGGGTCACCGCAGGCGAGCACGCTGGCGTGTTGCTTTTTACTGCCTCCCACGCTCGAGCCACCGGTAGACGACACTCGCAGTTCGCAAAAATGAGCGGACGCGCCGGCGGCCGCTCTAACGGGCGTATTATCGGACTTCGGAATGTTAACAGTGCAAAGAGGGCAAACGTACTTCGATCTAGTCTCTTCCGGTAGGTTCCGTAAGTCAGTAACATTGACGCAGGCTGCATGAAAACAACTACTACATTTGCTGCATCTTAACTGGTGCACAGCGCGAACTGATTTTGTGCAAGCTGCACAGCTAGCCAATTTAGTGATATTAGACATTATTTATTTCTTTAGCACACAGCAGGTAGTATTTATATTCGCTATTCGCCGGAGTTGAGATGCGCTACGCAATGTGACGCTTCGTCGCGATCAGGTACACACAGCGCTGGGGTTTCCGTGCGGGTGAGACGGTGTATTTAAATCAGAGCCCGTCTCGTTTACCCGAGGTGTAGAAAGGCTTACCTCAGCGGCCTCAGCGCAGCTTGGAATTTCGTCGCTTCAAACACGGTCCTTCCAATGCACAGAAATTTGACACTATATTGCAGCGAAATTGAGGTGAAAGTATTATGCAGAGTTGTACGAAATATGATCAGCAGCGCAAAACACGTCTACCCGGTAGCAAAGACAAAATCGTACCCCAATGTTGTTGAAATCGTATATCAACACCACAAGCTTAACGATAGAGAAAAATATCGTATATGAAAACTAGAATATTCTAAGTGAGACATCTTTTGGAGGATGCATGTCATCATCCAACTCGTACTTGACCAGCAAAGTGAGCTTACTCTTTTGTGGTGAGAAGCCTTCGGCACCTATACAATAGATAAAATTGAATGTCAGTGACAGTGGTGCGAAGTAAAATTGAATATAAACTTTAAATTATCAGTTAAATCTAACAAAATAATACATATAATAATATATATTTAAAACAAAAACCTAGCTTTATTTATATGTATAGCGCACAATGTAGGTAAACTGGTAAACAACTAGGTACTTTTAATCTAACAAACAAAGATTAATTTTTTTTTACACAACATATTGCCGGTAAACAACTATGTTATTATTTATGTGTATGTTGAAAAGATTTTTTAATTTTCTTTGTACTACTCCTACTACTGCATGAACTTTCGAAATCACGAGCCCATTTTATGTACCACTGCTAGGTGCCGAAGGCTTCTCACCACAAAAGAGTAAGCTCACTTTGCTGGTCAAGTACGAGTTGGATGATGACATGCATCCTCCAAAAGATGATGGTATCTATGGATAGGTCATCAAAAATGATATTGAGGTTTCTAACATGTTTTTTTTTCTAAACTGAATATTTTGCGCGAGGGACTCTTCCAAAGTAGTAAAAAGTGTGTTACTTCTAAAATAAGAGAATGACAAAAATAATAAAAAAAAGTGAGTGATGTACGTTACCATGTAAACTATCAACGAAAATTGGTTTGAAAGATATCCAGTAACTAGTTTCATTTTAATACGTCATAAATTGACTATTGTTAAAACACTGATTAAAGTAACAACGAAGTACAAGAACTTTTGTATTATGTTAGTTTTGTAGCGTAGTCCGACTTGCACTTGACAACTTTTATTTTTTGTTGACACACCGACTACACCGTTGCCAGTACTTCTACCGATTAGCTGTAAAGTGTAAACAGTACTCCGATTTAAAGTGAAATATTATGGCCTAAGAAATTGCAGCGCATAAAAACCTGTTTTTTTAGCATTTACAGAATTACACCTGACCGCCCCTGATGTTAAGCGACGACGCTATCTGGAATGGAGCGCACTTACCTATACGAAACCGATTCACTCTGGAATTGAAGACACTAAGATTGAAGCCATCGGGAAAACTCCACACACGCAACTCATTCCACAGACCTCTTCCTTCGAATTTTTTAACGATAAAACGATGTCGCTTTTTCGAGGTAGGAAAATATGTAACATTTGATATTCAGCATTTGGCCATCGTGATGGTTTATGACCTTGTGACACTCTCCTTGTGACAGAAAGCTCAGAGCTCTCGTAGTAGGAACATGAAACGGTATCTTTGTTATGTACGTATGTATACTACTTTCGACATAAATCTACCTACTAATATCTTCCTTTATGTAACCGCTAAAGGACAAACTCTCGGAGGCAGCATCATTCACAGTCTCATAAATTGATATAATGACCAAACTTCCCCGTCTTCCCGACTCAAATATTAATAACTATTTTAATTTTGGAAGAATAATTACTGTCATTCTGCTCACTATGCTTGAGGAAATTAAAAATGGGATTCATAATTAAAACAGCTGAATGTAGCGTAAAGATTTGATAATATAAATACATTTTGTTTGAGTTATTTGGATATCACAATACGTCAAACAATCTTTGTAATGATTTGACTTTGTTAAAAGTCAGATTTTTTGGCTTGCGTTAGCATTTAGTATTATTTTTTACTTGCGGTCCACCCCGACTTCGTCTGTGGTATGCAATATAATAATTGGTATAAAATAAATAAAATACAAAGAGAAATTTTAAAATCAGTGCAGAGGTTCTCGAGAAATCAGATAACATAAAAAAAAAAACATAGGGGTCGAATTGATAACCTCCTCCTTTTTTTGGAAGTCGGTTAAAAATAGCCTTTATTTGCCTTGGAATATTACAGATCATCGTATATTTTTAAATCCTTATGACATAACTTGTTTCCTAGGCACCCAATTATGGATGAAGGCCTCCTCCATTTTTTGCCATGTCGCTCTGTCCAGTGCTAGGCGAGTCCAGGTCACACCCGCGACTTCCATGACGTCGTCACGCCATCTTCTCCGCGATCGTCCCCTGTCCCACGTGGTGTCTCTGGGCCGCCAATGTATGATGCGCTCGCTCCACCTGCCGTCTCTAGCGCGTGTGTTAGAATCTCTTAGGATTCTGTGCTGTTATGACCCAATTTATGTCAGGATAGCCTTAATTCTGTGGGCTTAGATGTGAATGTGCTGTTATCTACTTAAAGGTAGTAGGATGAATAGAAAGAACCAATGATATTCGAACGTTGTTTATTCTTAGTTCATCGTTATATTACTGATAAACCCCAAGAAGGTATTCTCATCATATTAAAAGACTCTAATGCCACTTTCGCAAATCCCTAGACGACAGAGAAAGAATGTGGCCAAGAAAACTCTGCGCCATCACATACATAATCTGTACATAAGTAAACCTTAGATAATAGTTATAATACTTATCTTTACAATGTGTCTACTCTGGGAGAACAAGAACAGCAAGAGAGAACAATACATAAGAGCAAGAGTAATAGCAAGAGCAATAAGTAAGACCAAGAGAATAATATACAAGAGACCCGAACATTTTTTTTTTTTTTTTTTTGAATTAACCTATGGCAGCTGGCCGCTAGTCGCCTTTACTACCGATCTGACTATGCGGGTTAGCGCCGAGGGCGCAGGACCCAAAAGGAACCTAACTTCTATAAAACCTACTGATATGCTAGCACTGTAGCATGGGATGATACCTGGGACGCGTTACGGCTGCTAGCTACGAGGGCGCCTCAGACGGCTCGACCACGGCTCGGGCTAGTGCCGGGGGACCTAGTGTTTGGCACCTCTTGGTGCCCTAGCGGAGTGGAGAGACCCGAACAGAACGACGTTCGCTTTTATACTAGTCGTAATCAACCCCACTCGCCAAAGTCATAGCGCCGCCCCTCCAACTACACAATAACAAGTAACGGCGGAATAGGCGGTGGATTTGACCACGTTGAATTACTTACTCGTTATTAATATACGTTATACAATATTATTGATTACTTATATTTAACCTTATTATTTATAACAATATTATACTTATTATATGATTCCGGAAATACATCAATTCCTTTCTTTTTTACATAACAATGTCATATAATTCTCGATTTGATCGATAATAAACACACATTTATTTACTTTGAACGTTAGGTTAGGGGTTCCAAGGAACCCCTAACCTAACACGTGCAACGTGGCCAGCCCACTTCCACTTGAGCCTACAGAGCATCGTCACTGCGTCCAACACATTGGTCCTCTGTCTAATAACATCATTTCTGATACGGTCATTTAGTGTTAAGCCCAGCATCGACCGCTCTACTGCTCTCTGAAATACAGCTATTTTTTTAACAATTTTATTTGTGAGCGCCCACGCTTGGTATAGTAAATTATATATAATTTGTGTAGTGGTAGGACTCCTAGCAGAGTCCGCCTGGGGAAGTACCACACCTTTGCCTGCTATTCTACCGCCAAGCAGTAATGTGAAAACATTACTGTGTTCCGGTTTGAAGGGCTTATATTTTCAAAAAAATTACAAGGCTTAGCCGCTCGCTTGCCCGTCGCTGCAAACCGCGCGACGCACTATGCCCCGCCCCCTGTAGCGTTGCTAACCAAAATGCCCGGGGAAAAATACATGCACACCTCGCTATGCCCCGCGGATTTTACGCCTGCGGCGCGCGAGTCGGGATTCACGCAATCGTTCCTTGTGAATCAATGTGTTTTGAAAGATTATAAAGTGTAATATTTTTTTATGTTTAATATGAAACTAGCTATACAATGTTATCTTTTGTTTCTCCGTGTACAACTCTGGTGCAGAGTTATGGTGTGTTGAAATTGAGATACTGCGTTTTAAAGCTCGTCTTTTTAAAAGCTCATAAGTACTTCTAAAATTAAAGCTATGACATATGGGGTTTAATATTTGATTATGTTTGTTATCTGTCGTTTGTTTGTTGAAACTAAATTTAATAGTAATATCAGAAGAACTAACGTACACACCCCGCACTGAATCAGCACTCAATGACAAGATTGACAAGGAACGTATTTTTTTAATGTTTTTTTCTTTTTTCTATTACTTTCATACTGTACTGGGATTAACATGACGGGAAATTTAACATACAAACGGGATAAATAATACAAAGTAAGCCTTAGAGCGATAAAGACGAGTATATTTAACTTTTTCCACCGCGGGAGCCATGTTAACCACAGGTTGACACGGGCATTTTAGCGTCCCGCGCCATGTCAACTACTAGTTGACACGGGCATAATAGACTGCATCGCGATGTTAACTACTAGTTGACACGTGCATTTTAGCGTTTGGGTTTTGTTAACTACTAGTTGACACGGGCAAGCAAGCGGTTAGAGATAAATCATCATAGATCTCTGTGTGATGAGCGCAGATCAGTGCTAGGTAATGATTTGGACTCTTCGTGTTCCAATAACTGCGTGTCATTGTGCTGCTATGTGGCAGACACGTTGCTTACCATCACATGTTCTGCTAGTCTCGTAACTCTATATTAAAAAAACCTTATAAAAGCCGTACAGTAGCTCCTGAGGTTAGCGCATTCAAACAAAAAACCTCTTATGATTTATAATATTAGTACCTATAGATAATATACATATGACGTACTTATATGTATTTGAACTTACCGTTTCAATAAGACAGCGAGGTAGGACGTATCCGTCACCGAGGTAGGTAAAAAATCAATAATAATCATCAATATCAATCCACAATCCATAGAGCTATAAATTAACATACACACAAAAATACAACTGAATTTTGAACCTCCTCCTTTTTTGAAGTGGGTTTAAAATTTCACACGACTTTCATCTCGAGCTCGATGTTTTTATCAAATAAAATTTTCGTCCATTTTCCGGCTCCATCTGTATATGGGAGCCATGGTGAACCGTTGTCCTCGGCCGCAGCTATCACACACAAAATTAGCATCCTTTGTTCCTCGCCCCTGTCTACAAATGTGCGTTTGTTTGATTAAACTTTATTGAATTAGATATAAGGGCTCATTTCGACGACGTGCGACGTCTGGTTATTTATAAATTTTTGAAGGAATGTAGTTATTTAAATTTTACGGAAACCTGAAAATTGAGTTCAAAAAAACAGGTATTGTCTAAAAAGTCAAACATCGCTTTAAGCTTTTATGATTGCTCACTATACTAGTACCTTTTGTTATTTTAGTAGTGTTAAAAGTGGTATATTTGCAGAGTTTGTTCTGGAGCAACACCATACTTTGCCAGTAACAATTGTACCACCAAACAGTAAAGTGCAAACATTACTGTATTCCAGTTATAAGTGCAATGCTGACATATACTCGTAAATTACTGGGCTAGGTACCTCGTCATTTATCTCTCGGTGACGAGTGCAGTGCGATACTACCCAGTGATTTGGACTCTTTATGTTGAAATAGCTGCGTGGAATTTAACTGTTATGGATAGGCTTGTTGTTTAATATCAGGTACTTGGGACCGGATGGCTGTCCTTGAAAAAGGTCGACAGATGTGGCTGAAACTTAAAGGTTGTTTTCACCCACTTATACTAACTAAACGTCCGCCACGGTTTCACCGTGGTACATACTATATAGCCTATAGCACTCAGGGATCCCGTACATATCCAACAGTGAAAGAATTTTTGAAATCGGTTCAGTAATTTCTGATAATATCGCGTTCAAACAAAAAACCTCTTCAGCTAACTGCTACGCCTCCTGCGCCACCACAAATTTTATTAGCAAAGATTTACATTTAATGATGCAATCTTAGACATATGCTGTCATGTCAACCCACAGTACGAACGCTCTCAAAAAGGAATATTTTTCCCGTTTTTGTTACATGCTTTATTCATGCTCCGCTTCTATTGAAAGTAGCGTTATGTTATATAGCCTTCGTATATAAATAGACTATCCAATAAAAAATAATCCTTTAATTTGCGCCAGTAGTTCCCGAGATCCGAGCGTTCAAACAAACAAACAACAGCTTTATAATATTGGTATATTAGTAAGTATATATGCGACTCTACTACCACCCGACAGCAGACCGTTCGCTGACAAGTGTCTGCCGTCTGCCAATTTATGTTACCAATGTAATCTATATATTAACGGCATAAAGCCCATATTAGTGTGTCTTTATTTGTCGGGGGAAGCGAACGGTAAAAGTGAGCAAGTCCTTAAGTCCGACTGGACTGGCTAATATGCTTCTAGGGAATTAATCCAAAATGTATAACGACGTTAGCTTTCGTACTAAAGAAATTGGACGTAATATTTTCAGGTAAGTATTCTTGAGTTTCAACTAAGAAATATCACTTTATCCCACAAGTGGAGACGCTACCTAAGGGCCGAAGGATTTCTCGTCCTGAAAGTTGGAAAGTTGTATCAATTCTGGTCGGAAGGTATATTCAGTGGAATTTTACGATGTTTTAAACAGGAGATAATTAAACCAGGCCGATCCAGTTACTGTTTGGTGTATTTATTCGTATTAGAAGATTTTATAGCAGCATTCTACTAATCTTATTTATTTACCCTGATTCAGAGTCTTTGTTAAAGGCAGTTCACGCCGCAACCACGACAGGAGACCACGACAGGAAGCCGAGACAGGAGACCGAGACCGGAGACCGCGAGAGGCACTTGACATCATAGCTTTCCGACTTTTTTATACGTTCATGAATCTACCTGACAGAATAATAAGAATGGTATATTTTTGACTCAGGCAACATCCCAAATGTAGGAACAAAAAACATAAGCTGTGCAGTGCAGCTTCAACGAATAATAACCAGTTCCTTGTTTCATTTTTTAGGGTACCCAAAGGGGGAAAAACGGAACCCTATTACTGAGACTTCACTCGCTGTCCGTCCCTCCGTCCGTCCGTCTGTCACAAGGCTGTGTCTCAAGAACGGTGATAGCTGATATATTCACAATTGATGTTTTTATATAAAATTAATAAAAATAATTAAGGGTTAAATATTTATTTCCAAACTTGATAACAAACAAACTTGATTTTTTAAATATAATTAATTAAAATAAAATAATGCAGAAAATTTTGTTTCTTATCACAAGCAATATATAACAGGTAAAGTTTTAACAAAGTTTAACAAGTAAAACATAATCTTTACTCTTTAATTCTTATTTATATATCTGTAAATTCAAAAACTCTGATATACATAATATTTCAAATAAATCTGAAATTCGTCAGATGTTCACAACTTCAGGGAGTTTAACATAATAATGTTTTGAGCCCATGCCCAAATACATTACCAACACTTGCGCGAATTTTATTCTTTGATCCAGGGACGAAGGTAGGCGTGGGCATACGCACGGGTCTAACTTAAACGGGCCCTTTAAACTGATATTAAAACTGACAAAACTCTTTCCCAACTTATAAACTTCCACAGAATAGTGAACTCAACGAGCTGTTTAACTATTTAGAACAGTTATTTGAACTATGAGTAATTAGACTGAAGCTTCAAACAGTTTTAGTTACGTTGATCTAAAGAGAACTTTTTAGTTTCGAAAAATTGGTTGAACTTCAGATCCTACAAAAAGGTCGGTTTCATTGTTTATCTATTTAAAATAGTAGATACACAGTTGTTTTCCCATCGTCCACCTCCTGAGACCACCTTGATCTGTTGAACGGTTGAACTGTGGGAAGTTTTTTTTTGGTACCTACAAAAGAACCGTACGGAAAACTTAATCAATTTACTTATTCTCTATCTAAGGCACTTACCGATTACAGCATAATTTGCTCTTCTAGCTAGTTAGTGATTTTGACTTTACTGTTTGAAATAGATTACACTGCTACCTAGCAGTGCACTGAATTTGCAGTTTAAATTAATATATCAAATCTTAAAATTAAACTTACTTGGCCCAAAAGTCAGACCTTAATACACCCCTGCTTCCATAATCCTTCTCAGGAATCCATTCCGCGGGATAACGTTGTTTGCTCATACTTCATACATTTCTAACTTATTAGGAGAGCGCGATAAAAGTTATTCGATAAGTTAGTCGACGACTTCGTAAGCATAACCTTTTGTTCTTGGTACAAGCTACAAGCGCTCTTTGTAAAATTACGCTCACATTTCACAATCGCTTTTATTTATTTATTGATACACAATCGACAGCCCTTAAAAACAGAAATAAAGTATCTTATAACCCATATTAAGAGCATTGTGGTTTGATCTAATAGACTGGTTGTATCGAAAGATGACAAAGTATAAATATGGGTGGACATTTCTTCACACACAACACCACCTGAACTCTAGCTAAGCAAAGCTTGTACTATGGAAGTCAGATAGATGATATAATACTTATATATTTTAAGCTATTGCATAGCTTTTATCGCGGGCCTGGGGACCGAATTTTAGTGATCGTGCATCTCTTTTTTATGTTCATAAAAAAGAAGGATGGAAGACCGTAACGCCGTCCTACCCACTCGGTCATTCGACTTTGAATCTTATTTGTATTAGCATTACAGACTAAATGCTCTTAGCAGTGTTGCCAACTTTTTCCTGTGATATTTTTTATGGTAAACAAATGCCACTTATGTTGATAAAAACGCATGCAACATGCAATAGTCTTACCGCGGCAGTCCCCGAGTGCCACACTTCTTTTTTAAATACATACTTATTGTACATAGAAAATACCCAGGCACGGTACAAATATTTGAATTCATCACACAAACATTTGCACTGGGTGGGGATCGAACCCACGACCCACGGCTTCGCAGGTAGACTTACTACCAACTACGCCACCAGCCAGCTAGATAAATAACATGTTAGCCAAGGGTATGGCAGCACGCGAAAAATTCCAGGAATATGTCAGACAATGGAAAGAAACCTACCACACTTTGGCAGTTATTCTACCGCCAACAATATGCAAACATTTCGGTTTTCCAATTTGAAGGGCAATGTCTCCAGAGAAATTACAGGGCCTAGAGATATAATATCTTAGATCAGTGCAGTGCTAGGTAATGATTTTGACTCTTCATATTCCAATAGCTGCGTGTCCCTGTGCTGTTATGTGGCAGGCATGTTGCTTACCATCAGGTACATGTCATGTTTGCCTTGTCACTCTTTATTTAAAAAAAAAAGACAATGTCCTGTTAATTGTACGAAACCCGGCGGAATTTAACACATACTTGTGTCCCAACCGCCAGCGAGCGAATGTGAAAACTCGTAATAACACCATGGGACGGAAATTGCTTAATTACCATAAGGGATGATTCTGCTGTCAAACATCCTTTCCCAGCTATAATGTGTAGTAAAACCATTTCTTCCAAATTTCAAAATTTTACTTAAATGTCAATAAATAATAGCTAAATAAGACTGACCCCGTAGCTGAGTTGGTAGTGAGTCTGTCTGTGAAATCGAGGGTCGATTCGGGTTTGATTACCAACCACCTAGTGCGAATGTTTATGTGATGAATACAAATATTTTGGGTGTTTCTACGTATAATATAAGTACCTACATATTTATAACTACATAATATAGACCTAAGTATTTTATCGGCGATCTGGCTCCCATAGTACAAGAGTGATGGTGTTGTGTGAAATGCCCACCAATATTTACTTATTTCATTGATCAATATTCTTGAGTAATTTCGCTTGGTTTACGTTTGGAATGTTGACCAGGTTTAGATTTGTTATTAGGTTAAAAAGCTTAGTTATTGTCACTAAGCATGTATATCGGTACCAACCCGCACTGGGCCAGCGTGGTGGATTATTGTCTTAACTCTCTCCTTACGAGAGAAGGCCCGAGTCCCAGCAGTGGGAACATTTCGTAGGCTGTTGATGATGTTGTATATCGGAACATGTTTGCATAAATTTGCAATTCATACAACCAGATCAGCAATAATATCTTGACTGTGTGAAACTTTAGAATAACAAAATGTTGCTTATACTAGCAGCCTCCGCGGTTTTACCTGCGTAGTTCCCGCTTGTATCCCGTTGTTTCCCAGGATAAAAATAGTCTGTGTGTTATTCCAGATTATTATCATGTACATACTTATATGTGTACCAAATTACGAGTACTTACATCCAAAGCCGCTCAGTAGTTTTTGTGTGAACCAGTAACAAACTTACATCCACACACACACACACAACCATTAATTCGAACAAACTTTCGCATTTATTTTATTTACTAATATTACCTATATGGATGGGGAAATTTGGGGAAAAATTGGGCTCGTGACAAATTTGGGTAGAATTCTGGCTCCAAGTTATTTTGACGTGCAAAAGTCAGAAAAAAAATTGGTTGTCTGTAAAGTCGGTTGGTTTATGGACGATAGTTTATTGTGACAACGTCAAAATAAAACATTGATATATGCGGCGCAAGCGCACAATGAGCTTAAAGAGACAATGAGCGCAACGGGACATAACGGGACACTTTTTCGTACATGTCGCCGGCGTTCATCGATTTATTTGACGTTGTCACGTCAAAAATATGTATCAGTAGTCAGTTTGTAAACTTGAGTTAGGGACCCATATATTTTAATTTCATTTGACTTTCAAAAATATCGAAAATTTCTGAATGTTGGTAATTTGACAGCTATTTGGGTCAAACAAATAACAAGAAAATTTTAAAATACGGTGGTCACGGAACATAGATATATAATCTAATAATGGGTACTAAAATGAAATACAATTATTTCAAAATACATTTAATGATTTATTCTACGATAAAACATTAACATTTTCCAAAATCATACAGTGTTTCATCATTAATCAATTAGTAAGTACATTCAAATCTACTTAAGTTTAAGTATTTACAATAAATTCTTTGAAATCTCTACATTTAAAACATTGAGTTTCTGTGTCTAATTACACATTATTTTACAGGTAGACATAAACTGGTAACTCATTAAATTAACTTTAAATTATTTTTCCTCAAAAATATTTAAAGTTATAAGACGTTTTTTATAATATATGGTAAATATTAACAGGCAATTAAATTAACATACTTGTTTTCTACTTGTTTTGTTTTCACTATCTTCACTGAATGAAAAACAAAAACATTTCGCAAATTATTGCTATCAGTCCTACTATATAAAACCTTTGAGTTTAAGCACGAAAATATAAAAAACAATTGAGAATGTTTTAGAAAAAAGTAGGTAATTTTAGAGACACTCTCTAAAGTTATATTACACTCACATATATTCACGACACTATTATTAGAGTTTACGGGATATTTACCATGATTATACAGTAAACTGAGTCTTCAATAATTTATTTTTAGCCCCCGACCAAAAAAAGGGGTGTTATAAATTTGACGTCGATGTCTGTCTGTCTGTGTGTGTGTCTGTCTGTGGCACCGTAGAGCTCAAACGGATGGGCCGATTTCGATGCGGTTTTTTTTTATTTGAAGGTTAATCCGTGCGGATGTTCTTAGCTATGTTTGGTTAATATCGATTCAAGATGGCTGTCTCCACAAAATGGCGGACAAAATTATTTCTTCACAACCTACCTCAATATGGGTATCAAATGAAAGGGCTTGACTAGTCAAATACTATTATACACTATAACAAATTTTAAATCCAAGATGGCCGCCACCACAAAATGCTGAATTATATTATTTTATTCACTACTACCTCAATATATGTATCAATGAAAGGGCTTGACTAGTAGAACACTTTGCACTATGACAAATTTACATCTAATATGGCCGCTACCACAAAATGGCGAAATACATTGTTTTTCACAACTCCCTTAAAATGGGTATCAAATGAAAGGGCTTGACTAGACGAGAGAACGTTTACAGATAATCCGAGATCAGAGGTAGTCGGGGGTTAGTCAAATATTTTTAATTTTGTTCTTGTAATTTCAAAACACGCTAAGACACCGAGCTCTCCCACTAAAAATCGGTGATAGTTTGCAAAATGTATGAATAAATTGATTTATAATTTTAAAATAGATTGAAAATTTTAATTTCTCGTTGATTGACATTTTTTAAAAGCCGTATTAAGAAATTGAACTGTTTGTAAAACAATAAAAGGCTCAAAAAAAAAAACTAATTAGTGCGACAATTATAACACGTAATTTTTCATTTGTTTTACAAACAAATATCGAAGTGCTTAGAATTTTCTAGTAACGTTCTGTCATTGTACTATTTTTACAAAGACTTGACGTCACAACCCTCCACTCCGAAATTCTGCTGATCTATCTATATCTTTGTTGATTTTTAATAATTTAATATAACAAAAAATGTGTTTAAAAAATTATATTTCGACAAACATTATTCTAGCTGATGGAGTAATTAGAATGGTATGTGTTTAAATCAGTGAACATTCCAATTGGGCATTTACCCGTGAATGTGGTTCTTAAAACTGCGTCAATAGGGGACTGATTCCACTTTACTTCAACAAATATCTCGTAATCAATAATAATAGAACAGTGTAATAAATCGCTAATTACAATAGTTGCCATGAGTAAACAAAAGACGAAAATGATTTTAGTGTGTGAATTTTGTATTTTATATTATAAATATATTACAATTATAAGATTACAAATATATTACTAACATTAATATTTGGCATCAAAACCAGTCCCTATTACAATAAAGTACAATTTGGCCACAGTTACTAACTCAATTATCAAATGTAGGTAAGTGTTTGTGATTACCAACTTTCTTTATCAAAGACAAAACATATCGAGAGAAAACCGATGTATTTCAGGTATAATGTCTTCGATGACATGCGATTTCTATCAATCCACACTTGGCCCACGAAGTGCCAGAAGTGGCCTCACCTTAATTCTCTTCTTGAGGGAAGAAGGGCTGAAGTTCCGCCAGTTGAAATATAAAATAGGTCGCTTATTCTTACACTAACTCAACGACGGTAATTTAAAAAGTTTAGAAAACTTTCTAAGTTTCCTACATCAGTAGCTCAAAAACTACTAAAAAAATTACACTTTGTTTGAAAACAATAATAAAATATCGGTATTAATACGAGTACATAACAAAATAAAAGTGTACTGTTCTACCACATAAGAAATAAAACCTAGCGTAAAAAAATACATAGACAATATGGCTCGGAACAATTAAAAAGAAAACATAGCCTGGGACAATTACATAGAAGACATTTTTTAGAACGATAACAAAGAAAGCAATGTCCAGAACAATGAAACGTTTTCTGTACGTCAGGTAAATATAAGTAAAAAAAACTTATATAAATAGTTTTCAATTGCACTAAAATTCGATGACGATAATGACAAAATTATATAAATATACGCCAATGTTAGTCACTTGACGTAATATACATATTTTCAATCTTTCTCTATTCTGTCATTTTGAAAACGCCTTATTGCAAAGTAAATATTGCCTCACAATTTTGTTGTGTGGGAAATGTCCACCAATATTTATTTAATTATAAATTACAAACAAAACGTCAAAAACAATGATTCCTAAAATATTGTTTCTATTAAAACACATCTCACTATTATTATTGCTACCACATTTTATACATTAATATCCCTAACCTCCTCCGTTTTGAACATCGATATAATTAAAGAAACGAAGATGAGGTATGCTGTAATCTAAAGACAACATAACGTGGCGAAAGGTTGTTTGAAAAATTTGAAAATTGAATTGTCAGCGAACGTATACAATTGTCAGCGAACGTACACAACTCCTTGTTGCGACTGAGACTAAATCAGGAGACGTCACCTGATTTTGCATCGCCGTAGTAGAAGCGCGTTTGCCGCTTCTTCCGTTTTTAAGAGTTCGATGGTTTTGAAACATAGAAGTATGCACAACAGTAAAGCCAATGACAAAGTTAAATTCTTAGTGAGCCACGCTCAAACATCATAAATGCAAATAAATACCAAAATACAAGTTCATGGTGGCAATGAACATATTTCATTTGTATGTTTCATTTATATCTTACAATTAAATTTTCATTTCTATCGACAAATTACCTTCTTATGACAAAAACAAACCACATTGTTCCACATTTTTAATTAATTTTCGCGCTATTTTTCGTAATATGGTACGAGTGTTTACCATACGATAAGCAGTAGCGCTTGCACACTTTGAACCACAAAAAGCCACCGACTGAGGCTGAAACTTAAGTTGGGCTGAACCAAGCATATACCACGAAACAATTTTATGTCATACATACGAACAAACAACAAGTCGAATTAACAACATCCTCTCAATTGGTTAAAAATAAATTACATAAAACAGTCTAATTCAAAACCTCATGTTTGATTGGGTTTACCTAATTACAGATCCCTTAAAACTACGTTAATTCTAATACCTCATACTGTAGTCATCCATCGGAGCCTCCATGAGAACAGTCTCCGTGGTCTCATGGTTTGCTGGGCTGGACTGCATGCCCGAAGGTCGAAGGGATATGGCGAGCGGCAGCGCTGACCTCGCGCACAGCTGAGAGGCACCCCGGGTCGACCCCACGGATCGGTACCTGGTGCAACGTCCACGTCTGTTAACGAAAATAACTCAATCGGTAACATAATCAAACGAAAAAGATTAAGCAAATATAAAAAAAAAAAAAAAATTAAAAACGTAATTTCTAAATAACTAACAAGTAAAACATTTTTTATCGCGGCCATCCACAGATATCATCATTACATGACTATTATATAATATTAATAAATTTAATGACAAAATAGTCATCAAAATACGCAACTCGCAAAGGCATGTAATTCAATGTAATTTTAAAATGTCACGTAATGTGTTACACATTTTATTATTTCATGTAATTCACAGGTAGCCCATGTGATTTGGTCGATTCAGTCTGACTACTCAAAGTTTATCATCGATTTGTACGTGGTTGAGCGGTACAGCCATTTTCCGATATTTAGATGCAACTTCATGCACAAGTGGCTGGCATTTTGCTTACCATCAGGCACATGTCCAGATCGTCTCGTCAAAATAAACTATAAAAAAGGGTATATCCGAGTTACATGAACTAATATTTGCATCGAAATTTTGGGACTCACTTCACGAAATAACGGCAAATATTCGCAATACTAGGTGTGGTGGAGAAACGTGATTCGAACAATACTCAAATAATGATTTATTTAGCAAGAAGTATCTAACAGAAGCCAATAAAATAATATCAAGAAAAATCATAATCATTAAACTAAATTGAAGATCAATTGAAAACTGTAAGAATGATAAACATAGACAAAAAATAAAGTACTTAGAAATGAAGAACTTCCTAAAAACCACACCTATTCTCTTATTTACGTACTTATTACATGATAAACTATTTTCATACAAAAGTTTTAACCGACTTCAAAACCACAAGAGACACTCAAAAGCGAAAAATAAACTAAAATCACTATTATAAGCGCTACTCACTTATCTATTTGAAGTCGGTGCCAGCCAAATCTAACAGGTAGTGGATAGATACTACTTACCTGTGCTTACTTACCATGTGCCTAATTAGCATCGATATATTAACTTTTACCTGACTGGCGCCGTATTCAAATAGATGAGTGACTAGCACTTACAATAATGATTTTAGTTTATTTTTCGCATTTGAGTGCATATTTGTGGTTTTGAAGTCGGTTTAATTTTTTGTACGAAAATATTTTATGTTACCCTTTTTAGTGTAAAACAAGTTTTTATTAATCCATTTACACAATTTTGTATTGACAGGATCGAGTTTCACAACTTTTGTGAAATCTACAACTACGTCAGCTAGCAAATTGTACGCAAATTTTAGTTTATGGGTCATATTTCAAAAACAACCCAACCGATTTCGATAAGATTTATATGTCGGAAAGCATAGCCATCCGAACAAAAAAAGAAATTTTAAGAGCGGGTCTCGAGAAATCAGGTAACATACATAAAAAAAACTTTTTCGATTTGGTCACATTGATCACCTCCACCTTTTTTGAAGTCGGTTAAAAACTGAATGTAAAATTTTGTCCACAATTTACGATAAGTTTTCAACAGTTTTTTTACCATCATCATCAGCCTCTCCACTGCTGAACTCTCCCTTGATACGTCACTCGTCTCTATACTCGTAATTTCTATTTATCTAAAACATTTATTTTTCAATTTACCAAGTTATTTCGTTTACACATTATTAATTTTATAGAAGTTTTCTTATCACAATAGAAAGAAATCGAACCACATCGAACCTGGAATGTCAACCAGCAAACGATGTCACATTTTCAAGCTATGAGCAGTATTAAAGAAAAAGACAAGGTAGTATAATCAGGCTTATTCATGCAGATCAGTTGCACATTCTCCGAAAAGTATCCTTTGAAAAATCGATAAGCTAACAATTTTACGGCTATGTTCAAGAGTTTTAAGTCTGCGAGCCAGGTTATTTCGAGTAAGCACTCCATCATAAGCATCATCTCTTTAGAACGTAAACTACACAGGTAGTAAACATAAATAACAATGATTTTCTTACTCAGGTGCCGGAAATGTTACATCAGTCTGTCATATCACGGAAAGTCCTTCCTCAATGAGAATTAATTGCCGACAGAACGAAACACGACCATAACGCGGTCGTAACGTGTAATGGACGCCACGACATGTGTCAGCTATTTTTCGCGTCTAGTTTTATTAGTTTCCGATAGTAAGTTATTATCGGCGAGTCCAATATTTATTAAGATATAATGCTTAGAAGTATTGATCAGTAGCTCCCAAGCAGGTTCATTATCTTATGAAATGGAAGTCAGTCGTATTTTTTATAGTACATCACTTAATGACACTACCACATACATTTATATCACGCTAATATTACGTGATTTTTTTGTGTTTGTAAGTGTATAGATATTCTATTTATTCCCACGTATTACTGTTTTTGGCTGCAAGTTTCTGGACTAGCACTGCCTACTTTTTATCTCGAAAACGTCAGTGGTTGTTAAGTCACGAGTTACACCAAGGACAGCAGCTAGTTTTTTAAAACCCACAGAAGACATATTGATAATAAGATAATTTAAATAAAAACTTATATAATCAAGAGAGATTTAACTCTAAAATGTACTAATACTGTAAAGTTGATTTATTTTCTATTTTTGTATGCTTAGGGTGACATGTTCTAGTAAATACAGGGTTACTCGTAATCAGCCTGCATCCGTTTAAGGGCATGTTCTGTACTTATATATAAACAAACAGCTTTTGCTTTTAACTAAACAAAAAATTAACATATCCCAAAAAATTGTGTGTGTTGTCCTCTCTAGCACTGTTTAGTGTTTATTCACTTCACAAAAAATCGTGTGTGTTGTCCTCTCTAGCACTGTTTAGTGTTTATTCACTTCACACTGCACATTATTTATAGAGCCTTAAGTAGCACGCCCACTCTTGTTACGAAGAGTTTGATGCTTTTAGACTGGGACAATACATTTTATTAAATATTTGCATGTTTTTTTTTTACGAATTCGTATAAACTGTAGAACAAAACTTAACGTATTTAATGTCTAATGTTTATACTTAACGGGGATTAATCACGATATAAACCATTACTTAATTATGTGTTCAAATCGCGAAAATTTTATGTACTTAAAACAGTATTTAATGAACTTAATATTCCCTTAAAAAGATGCCGGCTAATTACCAATAACCCTGTATATTTCCTAACTTTAATATCATTATTAAACCCTTCATTTACTTTTCCATCCGGGAAATGTCTACATGGTATGCTGTTATCGTAGTCCGTATCAACCTGTCGTTATGCAGCATTTCGTAGTGAAATTGACCGGCTCGTGACTTGAATTCAAAATAGATCCCAATATCGGTAGGCAATGGACCGAAACGTTCTATAGAGGAAAATCAAGCGACTATTTGGGATGTATCGTATGTATGTTTTTATAACATACCTACGCGTTACTGGACTTCGTAGCTTAGTTAGTACAAAGTAAGCCAATGACCAATGACAAAGTAAGTTACGGCTGGTCTAGTCGGGAGAACGGCGACTGCCGATCCGGAGCCCCCGGGTTCGAATCCCACCACGCGCACCACTGTCTTTTCGAAGTCATGTGCGTAATGCCGCTAACTTAAAGACGGTGAAGGCAAACATCGTGAGGAAACCGACATGTACCTAGAATCTTTCGAGATCATGTGTCATCCACCAACCCGCACTTGGCCAGCGTGGTGGATTACGGCCTTAACTCTCTTGCGAGAGAAGGCCCCGAGTCCCAGCAGTGGGAACATTTTGTGGGCTGCTTACGTTACGTAAGCCAATGACCACCGTGAGACGTAAATTTGATGCTCACCCAAGAAAAATATTTTGTGATTATCACAGATATATGTTTGAGTATTTATGTATTTAATTAGCAGCGCCCCGTGGTTTCATCCACGTAATTCTCGTTCCTGTTATTTTAATTTAAATATGTCTATGTGTTCTTTGTTGTGGTAGGACTCTTGGCAAAGTCCACCTAGGGAAGTACCACACATTTGCCAGTTATTCTACCGCCAAGCAGTAATGTACAAACATTACTGTGTTCCAGTTTGAGAGGCAATGCTTCCAGAGAAATTACAGGTCTTAGAAATATCTCAGATCTCTGGGTGACAAGCGCAGTGCGCATTCGGAGTCAAGTTCCAATAGCTGCGTGTCACTGTGCTGTTATGTGGCAGGCATGTTGCTTACTATCAGGCACACATGTCCTACTCGTCTCATCACTCTTTATTTATAAAAAATACTATTATCTGTGTTCCAAATTTCAGCCGGACCCGTTCGTACGTTTCGACGTGATCGATCAACAAGCATACAAACATTTACAATATTAGTAGGATTCAAGCGAATATGTACCGTAAGTTTTTTTAGTTATAGGTTTGATAATGATTAAAGAAATATGTATATATTTACATACGTTTATACTTACGTCATTCCGAGAAGACGTAACAATAGTATTCTTCGCAGAAAAACCAAGCCACAACAGTTTACAAGTACTTAGGTATATTTTTTTACACTACAGAGTGACGATACGAGCGGGAAATGAGCCTGATGGTAAGTAACATGCCAGGTCGTAACAGCATAGTTACAAGAAGATATGCTGTTTAGCTAGCTAAAGGAACATGAACAAACCAAATCATTACCTAGTGCTGCACTGCACTCGTCACCTAGAGATATAAGATGATCTCCATGCCCTGTTATTTCACAGGTGTCATATCTTATCTATGCCTGCCACTAGTTTAAGATACTTTATAGTCTGTTTAAGATATTAAACTAGTGGCACACCCACTTGGCATTTATGATTTATAAATTTGTTTTATTATTTCATAAGTTTAAGAAAAATATAAATATGGCTTGGCTCCTATGTAACCAGGGAAGAGTGTTGTAACAGAGAATGTATAATATTGGAATATAATAGAGAATATATTTTATGTCTATGCCTGCCATTAGTTTAAGAGGTTTTACAGTCTGTATAAAAAAATGTTATTTCATCTCTGTGGTTTTGTGATACTAAAAAGGCAAAAAGGTATATTAATTACAGTATTCCTATTCAGTATTCCTATACAGTATTCCTGTGTTTTTACTTTATATCTAAGTATCACAATAGGAAAGATCTAACAACAGAAAACATCAAAAGTTGTGTCCAAAAATCCTTTCCCTAAGTGAACCATGAATTGTAATTGAAATTATTCCCCTATATCGGCCTATCGATTCAATTGACTCAGTTGGCCGCCCTCCAACCCTGTCAGTTCGGTTACGAGCGCGGTCCTGACACTCTCTTGTCTTACCTGCGTGACTAATGTCTTCTCGTGAAGGTCTACGCTTTTCTAAGGTTAGCATTTCATTTGAAGCGATACGAATGTTCGCACATTAAAAGCCGTATTCCGTAATAGTAGCATGCAGCGAACATTTACAACCAAATTGCATCTTAGTAGCATCAAGCGTTTACACAGTGTAGTTCTTGATACTGCTATTTTTTCGAGAAAAAAGTAGTGAAGATGAGTGTTGATATACGTCGGTAAGGGGCCCCATAAACCTACACCCGTGTCATAAGTCTCGGGATCTACTCGGCATTTCTCTCTCTGCCACACGATGGACCCGGCACCCGCACGGTGAATCCATAGAATGCTAAGAAGATCGTCTCCTTCCACACTTTTATCTATTTATAGTACATAAAAAGATAGAAGTCTGGAATAGCTAATTTCCTCCAATCCAAATCATCCAAATGGTTTTTGCTTGAAAGTGTTCAACATACATTTAAAAGTTCGCATTTATAATAGATATAAACTCGTTATTGTGACACAAACAAATTAAAATATTACAAAAATAAGATTTACTCAAGGGTTACGCGTACCAAAAACTTGACAAAGTTTTAAGCAAAGTTTAGTCAGCTTATAAATGTTCTTTCTACTTTAATGATAAACGAAATTAACAAAGTAGCCAACTTTGTATTCCCATTTATGGTACTCTGAGGCTTCTTTCATAAGAAATGATCTAGGATATAATTCACGTATGTTTTTTTTTTAGAACAGCAGGTCTACTATGAAGTCCGATAAACGATATATCGGCCGAAGTTATGGACGTTTTATACCACGAAACACAATCGGTCGGTTGATGACACAAACACTGTCAAACCAGTGTCGGTCGGGATGAACGAAACTCCCGATCAGATCAACCGACCGATTGTGTTTCGTGGTATAAAACGTCCATAACTTCGGCCGATATATCGTTTATCGGACTTCGTAGTAGACCTGCAGAGCGACGAGTCGACCAAGCCACGTGCCTGGTGGTAGGTAACAAACCGCCCCATAACAGCACAGTGCCATGCTATTGCAACATGAAGAGTCCAAATCATTACCTAGTACCGCACTGTGCTCGTCACTCGGATAAATAAGGTGGTTTCTCTCTTAGCCCAGTAATTTCTCTAGACATATTGCCCTTTAAACCGGAACACAGATGGAACACGGTTGCCTGGAAGAGATCGCGTTTAGCGATAAGGTCGCCATTTGCTATTATATTTGAAGATTGGTTTTTAAAGTTGTTAGTTTTGTTAAGTGAAATTAAGAGTTTATCTATCTAACACAGTAATATTTGCACAGAACTGCTTGGCGGCAGATTAACTGGCAAAGAGTATGGTACTTTCCCAGGCGGACTCTGTAAAGAGCCCTACCACTACTTTGTAAGTTTGCGGATGATGAATGTGTCCTCTAACTATTATTTTCGATTACCTACGTGATTCACTTACACAATTCTCCACGGTTTGCCCGCATAGTTATGATCCCGTTATTTTCCCAGCGATAAAATATAAATCTCTATAAATAAAAATGTTATGTTGGTTTGTGTACGCTTCAAAAACTCAATAAGTTCTGCACCGATCGAGCTTAAATTTTACAATGATATAATGTGCCACATTATTACATTATACACAATGTGCCACAGCGAAGCGTGGCACATTGTGTATAAAATAAAAGATGTAAAGATTGGTGGACATTTCAAACACAAAACCATCTGGCCCCAAACTAAGCAAAGCTTGTATTATGGTAGTCAGACAGCTGATATAATAGGTACTTATATGTTTAAAAAAGCCTTTATAGTTCCGACTTGATTTAGCAACAAACATCCAAACATTCTCATATATATTGTTACTATGTGTAGGATTTACATCCTAAGGCTGCCTGCAAAATATTTCCCTTCCTGCAAAATGTTTCCATTGTACCTACAATTGAAAAATAATACTTATGGTTAGTAAGAAGGTATGCGATTTATGCCCTAGCCTAATGTTCGGTAGGCCATCGAACGAAGAGGTTTGACTTTTGTGTAACCATCTAGACTTTGGAATGCATTGTCCGAGTGGGTTTTTCTCGATGGTTACAATCTTGGTGTTTTTAAATCGAGAGTGAATCGGTTCTAGGTAAGGACGTTCCACCGTAGAGACCCCATCGTCGCATCGTTTAACAACAGGCGAAATGGCGGTCAAGTGTATACCTATAAAAGTTAACTAGTAAAGAAATCGAAATGTCTACATTTTATTATTTTTGTTATTAATAGAATTTCCGTCTTAAGTTAGCCTTGAAAAAAATCGACTGTTGCAGAAGTTTTCATTGTTTTTCCTTTGTCCGCACATACGTGGATAAGTATGGTTAGTAAGTTTAAATAAGCAAAGGCCCTGTGCCTCTGCACTTGCCCTAAGTTTCGTAGGCCCTATTATTATAATTGCAATAGTATATGAAGAAGTGAGTGGTATGAAAACTGACGTGGTTATTGCACACACTTGAAACTCAGTGCCAAACGAGCCACGGTCGCGCGTGAAAAACGCGCGTTTCTTGAAAAAGGCCGCCGGACGCGGCCGAAACTTATGTCGGACTATACTGACTGTACATCACATGAGTTACCCGTATTGAAGGAGTTAGTGGTATCACATGAGTTACCCGTATTGAAGGAGTTAGTGGTAGCACATGTGTTACCCGTATTGAAGGAGTTAGTTGTAGCACATGTGTTACCCGTATTGAAGGAGTTAGTGGTATCACATGAGTTACCCGTATTGAAGGAGTTAGTGGTATCACATGAGTTACCCGTATTGAAGGAGTTAGTGGTATCACATGAGTTACCCGTATTGTTAGTGGTAGCACATGAGTTACCCGTATTGAAGGAGTTAGTGGTATCACATGAGTTACCCGTATTGAAGGAGTTAGTGGTATCACATGAGTTACCCGTATTGAAGGAGTTGGTGTACCTGGAGCAGTGACACCGCAGTAGCCTCAGGAAAGCCGCGCGGAAGGTCCGATTGAACACGGTGTAGATGATGGGGTTGATGGTGGACGACACGTAGCCGAGCCACAAACAGATGTCCACTACGTGCTCTGGAACATAAGAGATCCTATTGAAAACATTATACGGAATATCCTAACATCCAACTATGAGTTTGCTTTTTTCAAAATGTTCTAATTATAAACGTAAAGTTAACAGTTTGTTGAAAATCAGAGTTGTGAAATAATGGAAGACGCTGCCTTTTGCGCCACAGTATTTACACTAATGCAGAAGGCAAAGCCGCACATTTTTTTGTCACTTAATAACTGTTCAACAACATTATCTTTATATACTAACTACTAGCTGTACCCTGCCAAGCTTCGCTGTGGCACATTGTGATGCAAAATAATAGATAAAACAATCCTTGATGCGGATTATGTATCATTGTAAAATTTCAGCTCGATCGGTGTAGAACTTTTTGAGTTTTTGAAGCGTACACAAACCAACATAACATTTTTATAAATAGAGATTATGGAATAGATATAAATCATCTCATATCGCCGCTAGCTAGCACCGTGCAGTGCTAGGTAATGATTTGGAGTCTCCATATTCCAATAGCTGCGTGCTGCATGTCACTGTGCTGTTATGTGGCAGGCATGTTGCTTACCATCAGCCACATGTCAAGCTCGTCTCGTCACTCTATACTATAAAAAATAGTATATATAACAAATAAATAGTAAATATTATAATATAACAGTGTCCCACGATTTTACCTAAGTAGTTCCGTTCTCGCAATTTTTTCGGGATAGCCAATGTTTTCTTTCTAGACTATATTCTGTCTTCAAAATTGTAGCCGATCTTTTCATACGTTACTATGTGATTGATCAACAAACATCTAAACATTGATATTTATATCTAATATTAGCAAGATGCCCATGTTTGGGTGTTTGTTGTGCTCAATAACAATAATGTGTTTTGTAGTGGTAGGACTCTTGGCAGAGTCAGCCGAGTTGGTGGTCAAACGCGGACCTATATGCGATAAAAAAGAGTCCCCCTAGGGAAGTACCACCTTTGCCAGTTATTCTACCGCCAAGCAGTAATGTGCAAACAATACTGTGTTCCCGTTTGAAGGGCAAAGTTTCAAGATAAATTACAGGGCTTAGAAATATAAGATCTTAGATCTCTGGGTAATGAGCACAGTGCAGTGCTAGGTAATGATTTGGACTCTTCATGTTACAATAGCTGCGTGTCACTGTGATGTTATGTGTCAGGCATGTTGCTTACCATCAGGCACATGTACTGATCGTCTCGTCACTACTTATTAAAATAAAAAAACATGAGAACAGCTGATCGGATTGGTTACAACGTAACTTTATTTCAAATTGCAGCCCAATATAACCTATGTGCTATTATTCTAGGATACATCCTAGAATAATAGCACATAAGTTATATTTTCTACGAGAAAACAACGGGGACGTTAGGTATTATCTACAGTTTTTTTTTCGTTAAAGCGCATTTTCAGATACCACCAATCCACCACCACTGGACTAGATTTTTTTACATAGTAACTAGATTCTTAGGGTTCCGTAGCCAAATGGCAAAATACGGGACCCTTATAGATTCGTCATGTTTGTCTGTCCATCCGTACGTCACAGCCACTTTTCTCCGAAACTATAAAAGCTATACTATTGAAACTAGCTAAGTAGATGTATTCTGTGAACCGCATTAAGATTTTTATACAAAAAATAGAAAAAAAAAAACAAGACATTTTGGGGGTGTCCCATACTTAGAACTTAAACTCATTTCTTTTAAAGCATGCGTGTTTTCTTTAATAGCCCAATTCCTACAGAAGGTAATAAATTTCAAAACATTGTCTGAATAAATACTGGGGCACAGCGTAAACCGTGAACCGTAAAATAAACACACTTTTTTAAAAACCGTTTACAATCCACAAAATGTTGTACGGATCTAATTATGTCTGGATTTATAAAGACCTATCCGAGAGAAAATAAATAATTGACTTTACAAAGTTCTCCGAAAAAGGGAACTGAAGCAATTATAAAGTAATTAAGGTATTTTATAGGTAGTCTTTTTATCTGCCAACTTAGGTTATACTATTAAGTTTAATTATATTACCTTGACGGCTCTTTTTTTAGCCATCAAAATCTTTATTGAAAAAACTTGGACCGCCTAAATAAAAAAAACGTATCGACATCTACTTACACATATATTATTTTTAAATATAGTGTGACGAGACGAGCAATTTGTGTGCCTGATGGTACGCAACATGCCTACCACATAACAATAACAACACAGTGACATGCAGCTATTGGAACGTGAAGTAAGTGAAGGGAAGAACGTGAGTCCAAGTCATTACCTGCGCTGCGCTCGTCACCCAGATGTCTAAGATGTTATATCTCTAAGCCCTTTTATATCTCTGGTAACATTGCCCTTCAAACCGGAACACAGTAACGTCACTGCTTCTCGGTAGAATAACGAAGTTACGGTTGGTCTGGAAGTTACGGCTGATCTAGTCGGGAGAACGGCGACTACCGATCCGGAGCTCCCGGGCTCGAATCCCACCACGCGCACCACTGTCTTTTCGAAGTCATGTGCGTAATGCCGCTTACTTAAAAACGGTGAAGGAAAACATCGTGAGGAAACCGACATGTACCTAGAATCTTTCGAGGTCATGTGTCATCCACCAACCCGCACTTGGCCAGCGTGGTGGTTTATGGCCTTAAAACTCTCTCCTTGCGAGAGAAAGCCCCGCGTCCCAGCAGTGGGAACATTTTGTAGGCTGCTTATGCTTATGGTAGAATAACGTCCGAAGGCGTGGTACTATATACTTATGCTACTACATTAATGTTAAAGTTCTTGAAGAACTTAAAAAGCCGTAATGACCTAGTGGCCACATGCGATTATTAATCTTATTCATAATAACGGCCTAGGTTCGAATCTCGCTTGCACCTCTAAGTTAAGGTCTGTGCCGACTTTTATGACTTGGCTACCATCCGACAAATGAAATACACTCAAATATGGGCATTATGTCATGCACGTTAAGATACAGATTACATTGGCAACACAACCTAGCAGCCCGCTCGCTGACAGGCGTCCACATCACAACATTCAAATAAAAAAGAATTACTAAATCAATTGACATAAATAAAAATTGAGGTGGCATGCTCCTAAATATTTTGATGTCGGTTACATACTATTTAAATTTGGAAAGAAGTCTCTTATTTTATTTTGAAATTTTGAAACAACTGGGTACGTTGTTTTTTTTTATTTTAATTTTATATTTATTATTTACTTTTACTTAATTTTATTTATTACTTTACTTTTATTAATTACTAACATAATCTAAGCTAACTTACTATTGTAAATCAAATCCTTGTTTATATAATATGCAATATATACAAGAATGCAATATTATAACTACAAACTATTATTAAAAAAAATACTTATAATGTACTCCAAACTAACATAATCTAAGAATTTATCTTTAAAATCATATCTTTGTGTTTTTTGTAATAATTTAACTACCAACTATTGTAAGACAAGAAATAAAGAGGCTTATTAATATTATTATTATAATTTTATATACAACTAAACACATTTATTTATTTATTCAATGACAACACAAAACAAAAACTATAACATGAGAGTATACTGTACAGAACTGTTGTGTTGTAATGTTTTGGACTCAAAGATGCGCCGAAGTTTCCCGAACGCTGCCCACCCGAGTTCAATCCTTCGCTGGACCTCTTTGTCGAAGTTGGATCTACCTAATTGGATCTTTTGACCCAGGTAGACGTATTCGTCAACAACTTCGAGTGTGGTATTCTCAACAATAACCGGTACATATACAGTACCGCAAATATACCGATAGCTGTACCAAAACACAGGTCTTGTATTCCGAGAGCTGGCCGCAAATTTTGGGTAAGTATTTGATACACACCATTTTTCACGCCATTTTTTGAATTTATTTTACGCAGTAACGTAAGGACCCCTAACTAAACACATAGCTTGTATCTTGAGGACCTATATACCAGTCATCGTGTGACCACGGGGTGGCGGTTGTAATGCTGCCAAAACGTCGAGGTGATTATATAATAATGTTGTTCGTGATTAACTCCTGTAAAGTGTTTACACTCTATGGTCAAACTAAAAAAAGGATTTTTATTGATTTATGGTCGAATTTCGACTACTGTGTAAAATGGATATTCTGAACTTAACTGTGCTTAACTTTTCACAACGGTGACAACTAGACAGTCTACGAGTCCCAGAACGCTTTTATTATGTTTAATATTTTTTAAAGATGACCAGTTCGACTATGATTGACCAATGAATGGTAATAGGTAATCTTTAAAGTTAATAAAGTTATTCGGTCAATGTTTAAAGCACATTTGTTTTAGGTTAATTTTCTAGTAAGAAGATAAAAATAGAAAAGTACCAACAGGCCCAGCAAAATATTTGTCTTCTCCGAGTGTTTGGGGAAAGTATCCGGGGTAACTTGAGAAGCGATGCCGTACAGACAAACACACTTTGATTTAAATAGTTAGCTTAGGATTTCTTTGGGACTGACCTTTCCTTGATTAGGAAAGGGAGTATTTAAGTGTAAAGTTTTGTCATTATTTGGAATTACAAGTAGTATGTGTAAATGTGTATCCACTTATAAGATAGAACAGGCTAAATGTATCCTTCTAATATTACGAGTATAATATAAACGTAGAAGTTTATGGGGATGGGTGGATGTTACTTACATTTTCACGCGAAAATTACTAGAGGGATCCTGATGAAATTTGGTTCATTGATAGATAATAATCTAAAATAACACAAATTATGCTAGTTGTATCTCGGGAATATAACTGAATCGTGAACTACTCGGGTAAAACCGAACGGCGCTGCTAGTTTAGTATAATTTGCGAAAAGGCACACTCTACAAAAAAAAACTTTTAGGCATCGACTTAAGTGCTTCATCGGAGACTGTATAATCGTTTCAGGCAAGGTGAGATGGCGGTCAAGCGTTGGCCTATCAATGATTGTAAAGAAAAAAGAGGTTATTACAAGTCTGAGATTTCTTCTTGCGTAATTAGTATTTATATCGTACTCATAGCTTCTAAAAGGAGGGTCTGATTTGATACTGTGTTTCTTGTTTGGAAGCTCTTAAAACCGAGATCTTATTTTACAAAGTAAAAGTATTCGTTTGTCTAGATTGTCTATTTTATCATAGCTGTAAAATAGACAAAGAAATCTTTCCTGAGATAGGAAAAACAGTTTATGAGCGTAACAAAACCATAAAACTTCCGATGAACGGTTTTCTCGCATTTTTACGAAAGTGGTGTTACCTACTTTGTTTCGTTATTTTCGAGATGTTTATTGGATGAAAATTATGAATGACAAATGACAAAACGTTTATTGATTCAATTTTAGAAAAACTATATAAAATTACGCAAATATTTTCAAACAATAAAAGTTTCAAACAAACTTCACCCCTTTGGAGGTTTAGTTTAGACCATAATTCATTAAAAGCTCCGTGTTTCAAATTCTCGAGCCGTTTTTTCACTGCTGGGCAGTTATGGTACTAAAATTCTCATGACCAAGTATTCTGGGAGGGTCATAGTTCATCCAATACGCTGTCCAAGTTGCTAGACCAAAAAGGTTGACAGACTTCACTCATGGAAGAGCTAAACCAAGTAGGGAGGGTCATAGTTCACTCTGTCCGACAAGAGCTAAACCTTCTCCGACAAGCAGGTTGCCTCATATTTCCTTCACCGCTTTTAAGTTAGAAGCATTACACACATCACTTCTAAAAGACAGTGGTAGGCGTAGGTTTCAAACCATGAGCTCCGACAAATTGAGAATAGTTATTCTCCCGACTAGAGACGATTTTCTTAGATTAGATCAACTGCCGGGTCCATCGTGTGACTAGAGCAACCTTGACTCGGGCGTTTTACAAGACTAGAACAACCGTTTTTTGGGACTTTTTACTATAACACTTCGTCCCGACGAGGGGCCCACATAAATTCTGCCTCACACAGTCTGTATCCAAATAAAACAGCAGCGATCATAGTTATATAATTTATTTTGATCCAGTACGATTGGAGTAAATACGAGGTTAAAATAATATGTTTGATAATCTGACAGCAACAGCAATAGCCTTACTTTTGTGTATGCCAAAACATACTGAAAACATTACAACAGAATCTGCAAAGAGTCCTATAGCTACAATATTATTTAAACTCATCCCACTTCAACTAACGTAACTAAAATGACGATTGGGTTATAAATAAAATAATATTACTAGTCAGTCAGGTCCAGGTATTATGGAAAAGTATGGGGCACGATTTTTGTTTTATCAAGTTATTACTTAATTGATTGACAAAGATATAGATCATCAAACTATTGCTGTGGGGATTGTGACGTCAAGTCTTCACAAAAATCGTACTAGTAGGTACAATAAAGTGACGTCACTAAAAAAATAAGTTTTTAACTAAGTACTGTACTTACCTCTCTAATTTTTTGTTTGTGAAACGAAAGAAAAAGGACGTGTATAATATTTTTAATACTCTAACTCAAGGACTTATGATTTTTTTATAATTACAATGAAATTGCATACATTGATGTATGAAATTTCATTGTAATTATATAAAGGAATCCTTACCTGGTACAACACACGCTGGACATGCCGCAAACAGAATATTGAGTAAGAAGAACGGTGCCCAGCAGAGGACGAAGGTGAAGAATACCAGGCCGAGGACTTTCGTAGCTTTCTGCTCGTTGGCCACCGCGTTGGCAGACAAGGAGCGGCCTTTCTTCCGATTTGCCAGGAACCTGTGACAAAACAAAAAATAAATAAGCCTTTTTGGGCGTAATTCAACAAAAAAAATACAGTTACAGGGAATGCTGATAGAAGTAAAAACAGTATTTGATAGGTCATTCAACATGGTTTTTGCTAAATTACGCTCTGATAGCATTAATCGCACAGAGTGCTTATATGCGTGTATGAGTCAGATAGTTTGGTCTTAGCTCAGGATTAGTTCTACTCTTTTCAGGTGCCATAAATATGTTAGCGTAAGTTCAACCCCAAAAATCACTTAGGTAGGTAGGTAGGCCGACACAGCCAGCTACTATAATAGGTCCGATCTAAAAATTAAAAGTTATTTACTAAAACCACAGATATATGCTATATTAAGGGGAAAAAATGTTTTTGAAAGCATTGGGTGATGATGACGCGAGATTCAAGATTCACACCAGATGTGATCACCGTGCCTAAACAAGTTTTCACTACAAAAACGGCAGTTAAAAAATTAAACAATTTTGTTATTACAAACTAGTCCAATGAAAGACGGGCGCTCACGCTGAAGGTTATGTATAATATCTACTTTTATCACACGAAGCGACGCGATTTACTTGTGGTAACGATGTTCACAAACACGCTGACAATGCGTGTGTGACCGCGGACGCCCCTCATATACGTGTATGAGACGCGGGCGAAGGTATTTGTTTTTACGCACACATACTTAACGTGTATTTGTACCAGCCACCACAAGTAAGATGCGCGTTGTTTCCTGAAATAAAACTAATATCCTATCAGGCAGGCCTGCAAGGGCACTGGCAGTGACAGGGTACGGTTGGATGTGCTGGCAATGCCATGACTCCGCTTTCAAGTTACAGCCGAAGCCAGTCCACACTGGTTTCGGTTTTAGTCGAGGCATCACTCTAATTGTCGTCGAACCCAATATAATATGTAAGTACTCTGCCATATCCACGCACGGATATGAATAAACGCAATTTTCCCAAGAAAAAATAAGGTACCACCACCACGTTTGTCGATTCATTCGGTTCAAAATTCATGACTTGCTTTATTTTTTTATTAAGTGCATATCTATTACTACATACATATTTTGTAACTTATGCCTAGTAGTGGTACCAAGTTTCAAGCCTCTGAGAATGACTTTTCCTGTAGAGACGAGCGATACTTGTTGTATGGGGTATCTTCATCATACAAATATTTGTTCATGGTGAGAATCGAAAGACGACCTTCGGCTCAGCCGGCAGACTTACTACTAACTAAACACGAGGCCAGGCAATGTTGCTCCGTTTTATTGTAAAATCAACAGTTTTAACTATTGTAGACACGCAACAATAAGACCTTATTGACACAACATTTAAGATTGACACTATTGGTACATGCTATCAAATAATCCTACGAATTATAAATGCAAATGTTTCAAAGTTTGTATGCTTGGATGTTTGTTGTAGTTATCGTCGTTAGATAATGCATTTAGATAGTTATCTTTACTCGTTTAGATTTAAGATTTAGAACTCAGATACATAATCTGCAGGTCTACTATGAACTCCGATAGCGATATATCGGCCGAAGTTATGGACGTTTTATACCACGAAATACAATCGGTCGGTTGATGACACAAAAACTGTGAAATCAGCGTCGGTCGGGATGAACGAAACACCCGATCAGATCAACCGATCGCTTGTGTTTCGTGGTATAAAAACGTCCATAACTTCGACCGATATATCATTTATCGGACTTCGTAGTAGACCTACTGGATCTGGAATTGAAGACAGGATACTTTTTATCGCAAAAATTACACTAGAAACACACCACACATTCAGACACATCCTAAATATCAATGTTAATGTCTCTAAATATCAATATTTGGATGTGTGTTGCTTAATCGTGTCGAACGGATTGGACTGAAATTTGGAATACCTACTGTTAGTTTTTTTTTTTACTTCTTTATTAAAATATTATATATAAAATATTGTCAAATATTACAAAGTGTTCAAAAAAAATTTAATACAAAAACACGCAACAAAAAAAAATGTTACTGGTCAAAAACTGTTAGACTATTTTCCACTAAAAAAAATAAAGACTATTTTCCACTAAAAAAAAATAAAAAAATATATACATAGTCTGGAAGTTTACACAGATTACATAGATTACTTTTATCTCGGGAAAATAACGAGAAATAATATGCGGGTGAAACATGGCACTACTAGTAATATTATCAATGTTTGGATGTTTGTTGCTCAATCACGTTGTAACATATGAACGGTGCGGGTAAAAATTTAAAATACAGATTCTGTAATCTAGAACACAAAGGGTACTTTATATCGCGAAATCATACCACAAACACGTCACACGTTTAGACACGTTAATAATAACACATAAACAATGCCCCTTTTACATACGTACCCAAAAAGCACTCCCACAGGTTTAAACTCTTCCATAAACTATTAAATAACACTTACTTGCCGTTCCATTTACTCACTCCCGTCGGATTAGCATAATGAAGCGTAATACCTCTAAAGAAACCTCACTAAAGTTAATTCACCTATCATAAGTTAATGAAATATTCATTTGGTTTCAAGTCGCCACTTTGATCTCGGTATAATTCACTCTTGGGTTCATTTCCTTCTGTGGACAGAACTGTCCGTACCTGGTGTAGTGGCGCCACATTTGCATTACTTGAAGTATGCTTTGCCAGGTGTAACAGCAGCTTATTTTTTTTTCACAGGGTTGAGGTTTATGAAGTGTAAACTTTTGTTTTTTCACACACAGTTTTTTTGTGGTCTGTGAACGAAGCTCGTCTTCAAGCTCAGTAATGAAAATGAATTATAGTAAAAGCCTGCAATAATTTGAAAATGTGCATCGTATTGTGCATGTTATTTATAAAAGTAGGTAATTATTAAATAAATATCTTTTTACTTAATAATTACCTACTAAATTATACTAAATTATAATAATATATTCTTTTTTAAATTTATTAGAATTAGTAGTAACTAATTCTAATAAATTTACAAAAATGTATTTTTTTATCTAGATATAGGTAGATACCATAATTATAAATTACTAGCAGTAGGTACCCGCCATTTTATCCATGCAATTCCCGTTCTTGTTATTCCAGGAAGTAAAAGTAGGTACACTCCGCGAGGTATAAGCTGAGCTTTGCATTAGTGTGAGTGATCACCAATCAGGCAGGAGCTTGAAATTTTGCCCGCGAGGTATAGGCTGAGCTTTGCATTAGTGTGAGTGATCACCAATCAGGCAGGAGCGCGGCGAGTAGTAAGTAGTAGTAGTTGTCACACCTACACTATCCATGTACACTCACACAAATGCAAAGCTCAGCTTATACCTCGCGGAGTGTAGTAAAAGTAGTAGTAGTAGCAGCAGTAGTAGTAGTAGTAGTAGTAGTAGTAGTAGTAGTAGTAGTAGTAGTAGTAGTAGTAGTAGTAGTAGTAGTAGTAGTAGTAGTAGTAGTAAAAAGTCTGTTTTATTCCAGACTATAATCTAGTTGTGTATCAAATTTCAATCCAGTCCATTCATACGTTACGACCTGATTGACTGAGCAACAAACATACAGATATCCAAACATTGACATTTATAATATTAGTAGGACAATAGGATTTCTTTATGCTTGCAAATAAATTTCTTTGTCCTGTTATGATCCAAGGGAAATCGAAACGTGATGACGCGACACTATCTCCAGGCAGTGCAGTAAAACTTTGTGATGGTATGAGTTGTCTCAAATCGGAACCCGTGTCGTTGCAAAAACCAAATATTTCGATAAGATAGACTGTACTGCTAGGATACACTGGTAATTTGTACTATTTTAAATATTTATGATTATTAATAATGATTTAAAAAACTAAACTAAAATAGGTACGTATTTTCAATATTGATTTTTTCAAATTTCGTTAATTTGAGTTTGTCTGACGTCACAGACGTTGAAAAAAATTGTACCAATTTAACTATTCGTAATAAGGCTGCAAAATGGGTTGTCCGATTGGATTTTTCCCGGTGTTAAAGTTGATTTCCACGCTCCAGCATCGGAGATGGCGCTCAACTGCAAACTTAACATTGTTATAAAAAATAGCACTCCCTGTTTTTTGTCATCTTAAAAACTATAAATATCCATGATTAGGTTGTCTTCAGGATATCGTTTTAGTGGTAAATCTGCCGGTCGCAGCACTGGTTCACAATGTTTTTCTTCTCCTGCATAAGGTAAGTACTTAGGTGTCTGTGTTTTAGTTTAGTGTGTAATAATGTAGACTATCTATCTGTATAAACGTAATCCAAATTTTAACGTGACGTCTAATAAATCGATGAACGCCGGCTGCATGCACGAAAAAGTGTCCCGTTACACCCATTGTTTGTCCCGTTACGCTCATTGTACGCTTGCGCAGCATCTATTAATAATTTGTTATGACGTTGTCACGTTAAACTATCGTCAGTAAACCAACCGACTTTACAGGTATTTTTCATATACGTGGAAGATTTCTTGCGACAAACAAGAAGGCTGCAAAATTGTTTACTTTGGCATAGATTTCCGTTCCACGACGACGCTCCTGAGACCGGCCGAGCGTCCAATCCAAGTTTGATAGCGATGGTTGCACGTCGTCGCCGTACCGACAATTTCTCGAAACAACACAACTTCATAGTGACCTATATAGTCAAACTTATAAAAATTGGTAGGAAACATATTCTGACTATACATATATATTACTAGATGCCCGCCCCGGCTTCGCCCGTGGTATATTATATAGCACTCATCGGGATCCCGTACATATCCAACGGTGAAATAATGACTGAAATCGGTTCACTCATTCCTGAGAATATCGATTTCAAACAAAAACCTCTTCAGCTACCAACTACGCCACCTGTCGGAAATTGGTCGTACCAACTCAGATTTAGAAAAAAAAATTAGCAAAGGTTTATATTCAATGCACAGATTACTGAAATTCAATGACGCAATCTTTGACACATGCTGTCATGTGTCATGTCAAAGCACGAAAAGTACGAAAACTCTCAAAAGGGGAATTTTTTTTCTCGATTTTGTTACATTCTTGTTTCATGCTCCGCTTCAATTAATAGTAGAGTTATTTTCTATAGCCTAAAGCCTTCCTCGATAAATGGACTATCCAAAAGAAAAATAATCTTTCAATTCGGACCAGTACTTCCCGAGATCCTAGCGTTCAAACAAACAAACAAACAAACTCTTCAGCTTTATAATATTAGTATAGATATATAGTCAAAAATTTTTAGTATACTGATAAATTAGATTCAGATTTGGAAGATTTATTTATTCCAAATGATTCTAACAGGACCTTTTGACTGGTTGAAAGTAATCAATAGATGGCGCTTTATGGTAAATCTACGAACGTGTCTATATATCTACATACATATAAAAACGTTATGTTGGTTTGTGTACGTATGCAGTTTTCAATGGTTTTAAAAAGTTCTGCACCGATCGAGCTGAAATTTTACAATGATATATAATCCGCATCAAGGATTGTTTTTATTTAATAAATAAGCGAATAAGCGAAGCGTGCCACGGTACACCTAGTGTATTAATGTAAAGCTTTCATTGCCATTACTATTATTAAAAAAAAAACTTTATTATTTTGCTTCCATTATCATTGGATTGTGATAAATGCCTAATCAGTTTTTGTACACTTATGTAATGTAGATAATAATAGAGTAAAATATGTAATCTGTGAGTAAAATTCTTGAGT
This sequence comes from Ectropis grisescens, assembly GCA_017562165.1. Lineage (NCBI taxonomy): Eukaryota > Metazoa > Arthropoda > Insecta > Lepidoptera > Geometridae > Ectropis > Ectropis grisescens. Next base: position 25,383,719 of record CM029781.1, on the reverse strand, counting down.
AGGCAGCTTAGAGTGATGAATTATAAAGTTTTTTCGTCAAATTGTCATAGACAACCTAATATTTGCATGCCGTAAGGTTGATTATGGAGTTCTCAATGTAAATATTTAAGATCTTATTGTATTATTACCCATTTTCGCAAATAAAAACCTTTTATTATTGTTTTATTTTTAAGAGCTGGCAACCAATTCTGTGTAGGAAGTGGGTAGGTATTTTGAGGTAAGATGAATTCTTGTCACATAGCTCTGCTCTCCTATTATATCCTCACACGGAGGTGCACACCTGGCTGGTGAGTAGCAGGGCAAAATTAATCCGTTTATTTAGATCACTTAGCTGATATCTATTTGTTTGATTTTGTTAATATTATAATCAATTTTATTGAAATCAACGAAAATAATTATTATAATAAGCAAAAAAATAGAACAAACCAAAGAGATAACCATACGTGAACGCGATAATAGTACGTTAAATACATTACTGCGCCGATGGAAGATTATATTTAGCACACTTATACTCGTAGTTTATACATAGAATTAGTGAATAACTAATTTAAAAACCTCGACTGCAAAGAACATTTACTATCTAAGGACACTTGACACCTTATTTGTCAAAATCCATCCAGCCGTTTGGAAGGTACGTGGGAATAAATAAATTTACAAACATACAAGATACGCGTGAAAAAACCCTTCTTTCAGTCGGGTAAAACGAGCAAAATACATTTTTTTATTCTGACTAAAAAGTAAGTACAACAGAAAAAAAACATTACTACCATATCATATATACATATTATCATATATTATAATATATCATATGTACATATTTGACTCATACGCATTTTAATATCGGTGTGTGTCAAACACATGGTATGTGTTACGTACACTTTTGTGTATTATCCAATTGAGAACAAATTTCAATATCACAATAGTTCATAATGTGTGTTACTATAATTTTTATGTTTTGTGTCACAATAAAGAGTTTCTATCTATCTATTAAGAATTTCGACCACTCAGCGCCCACTAGTTTAGATCAATAAAGATTGATAAAATGATTTAAAGCGTGAAAATGGTGAAAATAAATTATTGTGTACAACCACAGTCCATTTCTTTATACTGTGGCATAGCAGTTAAGTCGCGGGTAAAAACGAGATATGCAGTTCTTTAGTTTATTACAAAGGATAGAGGCGCCCGGCAGTTTACTCACCGTAGTTATCATTCTTGTCATCTCTCAGCAATACATCATACTTATGTGTTATTCCAGACTATAGTCAATTTGTGTTCCAAAATTCGTACGTGGTTGAGCCACAAATATCCAAATTTCCTCATTTTGAAAAGAACAGTATTAGTACGATGCATGCTAATTGGAGTGATACGAGCTAAGAGTTTACATTACTACGTATTTAGTTTTTACATTTTCCGCACGGTTTCTTTTTGTCAATCGTAAGTAGATGATGTGCACATTTTCTATGGCAACAGAATGATGTGCCGCAACATAAGTTTGACACTTCCACAAGAGTGACAAGGCAAGAAAGAAGCTACCCGTGCTTTCGGTGTAAAGCGTTTGTGCCAACTCTATACGTAGTATATGTAAATTCTTTGGGTATGAGTAAACGCCTCCACCCCTCCACTGAAGCTACAAAAATAAATCTTTCTTACATTTTTTATTTTGCTTTCGTAAACTAATACAATTTAGAACTCCCAGTATACACACAATCCAAAAGTTTAATTTAAGCTAGGATTTACGTCCTGCTGTTACAGTCCCATCTTCTTTGACTCTTTTATAGAAAACTAACTAAAGAAAGAACTAATACAAACTCCGCAGATATCTTATACAACTGAAAACAATTTTACAACTAGCTTGCCCCACGGTCACCAGCTCACCTCAACTATTGAAAGCATTTTCTTTTAATAAAAGTAGCCTGTGCCAGAGTAACGTCAGCTATCTGCGATTACTTTTAAAATTGGTTCAGTCGTTTCAAAGATTATCAGGAACAAACAAACATTTATGTACACTAGATGCCCACCCCAGCGTCACCCGTGGTACTTTTATACACTCATCAGGATCCTGTACATATACAACGGTGAAAGAATGACTGAAATCGGTTCAGTCATTCCTGAGAATATCGCTTTCAAACAAAACACCGCTACCTGCTACGCCACCTGTCGGAAATTGGTTGTACCAACTCAGAGATTAGCAAAGATTTTAAATTCAAGAGGTCTATGATATTCAATGACGCAATCTTAGACACATGCTGTCATGTGTCATGTCAAAGCACGAAACATACGAAAACTCTCAAAAAGGAATATTTTTCCCGATTTTGTCACATTCTTGATTCATGCTGCGCTTCAGTTAATAGTAGCGTTATTTTCTATAGCCTATAGCCTTCCTCGATAAATGGACTATCCAATAGTAAAATAATCTTTCAATTCCGACCAGCACTTTCCGAGATCCTAGCGTTCAAACAAACAAACTCTTCAGCTTTATAATATTAGTATAGATTTTATTTGGGCAGCCCCACAAGCACCGTGGTCTCGAGAAGTCCACGAAAAAAAACAGTCATTAATTTTATTTTTATTTACTTACGAAGTATATACCATGTATCACTATATAGTATAAAACAAAGTCGCTTTCTCTGTCCCTATATCCCTATGTATGCTTAAATCTTTAAAACTACCAATCAGATTTTGATGAAAGTTTTTAAATAGATAGCGTGATTCAAGAGGAAAAGGAAAGAAAAAGCTGGTAATTTGGGGTCACAAACAGACATTTCTATTCTGCATTTCCATTCCATATAGGTATATTATGTATGTATTATGTCCTCCTATCTGCAGCGCGTTTTGTGTCACCGTCATCATGCCTGCAGAACTCCGATAAGAAAGCTCATTGACCAGTTTTTTCTGCATTAAAGTTTATTTTACTTTTTATCTCAATGACCTACATTAAAAACATTTTAAAATTACTGAACATTTATTCCGTTTTAGCGCAAATTGTTAAGTGCAGAAACGTTTGTTATCTTACCCATTCCAATCCTGTTATTTTCCCAAGATACAAAATACCCCATTCCAAACTATTATTTAACTAAGTACCTACCAAAGTTTTCGAGGTTTTTGCTTGAAAAAGTGACAAAAATCCATACATACTTACCTACATACATTAGTACTTCATTATCTACAATAACGTGAATGCCGAAGTTAACAGTATGAACTCTAAATATAACAGATACTAACCCACTACCAATTACATAATGCCCTAGGTGCATCTTACGCAACGATTTACACAGTTTAGCGTCCGAAAATTGTTGGTAAAATTGTAACACGGTATGATGAACTATGTAATGAAATGTTTACCTTAAAGTGAGGGCATTAGGAGCCGTCATCAGCTTCAGGGGGGCGCAGCCTGGCGCGTCTGGTCTCTGCCATGATGCTCGGCGGGGTCTGAGTAGCCACATCTCGGCCCCGGTTTTTAGAATTGGAACCAGAGCCGCAACCGTTCATATAGCTCAGTTGGGGATGCGACACGCTCATACCGATTTTGTTACGTTGAGCCCTGAGAAATGAAATAAAAAATTGTATTATAGGTATTAACTTATCAATATTAACACTGACAATACTTGTTAACAGTGATATGCAATCTCTACAGACGATTTTTATACTTATTATTTTGGTCTAAATTTTTTGCACAAGTATAGTAGGTATAGAGTGCCGACATGAACTGAACAAGTGCCTGACACCAGCACTTTGTCTCACACCTATTGGAATATGAACAGTCCAAATTATTACCTAACACTGCACTGCACTCGTTACACTGAGATATAAATTAATCTATCTCTGTGCCTATAATTTATCTGCAAACATTGCCCTTCAATCCGGAACACAGTGATAACTGGTTAAGGTGTGGTACTTCTCCAGACAAACTCTGCAAAGACTGTCGCGAAAGCGAAGATGTAGATACATACTTAGATAGTTGCGTGACGTCACGCGCCGGCGGTGGGGAGACTGCCGCGGCGAGCAAGCTCGCAGCGCCGCCTCGCGGCTCGATTTATTGGGAGCCCGGACAGCGCAGGAGCAACATTGGTAAGTGCGCTTACCTTTATCTCAGTGCATGCATGCAGTTCTCAGATTTAACCAATATGTGTTGTGTACTCAGTAACCGATGCGTTCGGACTGTTTGCGAACAGTGCTCAGAATCAGATTTACCAGTATCAGTCAGCTATGCGAGGCTTGGGGTGGCTAAAAGGGGAGGTTGGAGGCCACTGGGGGGAGGAAACCCCCAAATACGATCAGCTCAGTTCCAGTCTCAGATATTTGCTCAGAGGAACAGCCGTAATCAGTACACGGACATGATATTCTCAGCTGTAATATAATTCATTTACTGTGGCATTTTATATTCTGTGAAGTGTAAATAAGTTCAGATATTCGTTGGGTACCTAGCAAAGAGGTACTTGGCGACATGGTGGAGATGCTGGGATGTTTTCGAATTAACTTTTGTGAAAAAAATATTTTGTTGAAAAAATATAGTTGAAGGTAGTCCTAAAATGTTCTTACGACATGATGAACAAAAGATATTCGTGTCGTCAGTGCTGTGATCTAGCTATGTGTTTATGTATATTACTTAGCTAACCAGTCATCCATGAAAGGTATCGTTATTATGCAGTATTTATTCCGTATTTAAAGTTAAGATGAAATCGTATTAACGCGAAGTTAGAATTTTTACAGTGACCTATTCTTATGTAAACGGATGTAAGTTATTTCCTACAGTGAATAGGGATATGTAGAATATAGAGGTGTGTACCATTCGACTAAGTGGTCATGACACGACATTGCTTCGTTTACAAATAGTAATATACTAGCAGAGCACGCGGTTTGCACGAGTGGGTTTCATTTAAATGTTTCGTTTGGTTGCATACGGGTAATGTAAAAATTTTACCCGGTTACAGATTTAATATAATATGTAGTTATGAATGGTACTCAAGTTTTGGTTGCTCCGTGATAATGACATTTTATCAAATCTTAGGTTTTTATACCACAATTTTAATACAGTAGATGCAGCAGTTTTACTATCATACACATAATAATGAATGATTTGACCAGAGTATGTAGATCATTATCTACTAACGAGTATCAATATTAATTAACTTTTGAAGTTACTTTTAGAGTTGAGTTTTCTATGATATAAACTTTGTTTTAGATAATTGGGCGTTACATATACGGGAAGCGGTGACCAAACTTGTTCTTAGCGCTTGTAGGTACTGTACTTATTCAGAATGGAGGACGTCATCCGAACCCGGTTAAAAATGATTTACGATTCAGTTCAGTCACATATAAACTCAGCTAAGTGTGCCCTTTTGAAATTAGCAAACAGTGACTTCGACCTTAATGAGTTAGAATTGATCGAGGCCAAACTGAAAGGTGCTAATCATCGTTTTGTTTCGGAAATTCACAACTATTGCAAATTAATAACAGTACCTAACGTAGATGAAGTCAGCCAATACACGTGCACTCAGATTGAAGCCGAAGAGTTACTTTCGGAAATAGAAGTAAATATCAGGCGAAATAGTCGGAACCAAGGTACTGTTTCCGTTAGCAGTGAAAACAATAACATCAGTAGTAAATTGCCCCGAATGGAGCTAACAAAATTTAACGGTGACGTTCTCAGGTGGTATCAGTTTTGGGATCAGTTTTCATCTAATGTAGATAACAGGAATATCAGTGATGTTGATAAATTATTGTACCTCCAATCCGTTCTTGAAGGTGATGCAAAACAAGCAATCGAAGGATTAGACAAGACTAACAAAAACTACCGTATAGCTGTCAACACATTGAAAGAGAGGTACGGTAAACCTGCCGCAATTATTGACGCACATTATGTAGCGTTATACAGAATCAAATCCGCACCAACCAATCAAGTCAAAGATTGCAGGCACGTTCTCAGTGAAATCGAGAGACACCTCAGGGTGCTGAGTTCCTTAGGAGAAGACGTTAATCATAATCACCTCGGAGTTATGATTATGGAGAAGTTTCCGGAAGATCTGATTTATGAATTAAGAATGAAGATGTCTGGTGAAGATGAGTCAATTGAAAGTATTAGGAAATATTTAGAGTACATCATATCGGCTAGAGAAACTTCGAATAGATTGAAAAGGGACGTTGTGGATACGAAAAATATGGACGCGACCACCACTGATGACAAACACATAGTAGACAAATTTACATTGGGATCCTTGCACGTCAGATCAGAAGAAGTTATGAACCAAAATAATCAACACCGATTTACGAACTTTAAGAAAGATAGACCTAAATTTGATAGCAGACAATTCAGACAAACATTCAAGTCTCAGCCTCCTTCCCGCAAAAGACCACACGAACATTATGATAGGACCGGTGAGCCACCTAAAAAGAAATTCAGTAGGTGTATATTTTGTAGACAAAATCATTTTAATGATGAATGCACAACTTACAAAACTATGCAAGACAGGAAGGTACAACTAGGTAACCGTTGTTTTAACTGTTTTTCAGAAGGGCATAAGGCCAATAGTTGCCGCTCTAAGCGCAAATGTAGACACTGTAATAAATTCGGTGATCACAATCGAGCACTTTGTCCAACAAAGCTGATACAGCCAGTGAAGTCGATACAAACAGATACTTTACATGTCAGAACTGCAGTCACTACCACGTTACTCCAAACTTGTATTGTTAAGGTTAGCGATAATACAGAATCAGGTTCAAGACAACTGCAATGCAGAGTTTTGTTAGACTGCGGTAGCCAACGCTCATACATAACAGAGTCTGTAGTCAATTCTTTGAAATTACCGGTTGCAGAAAAGATAAATTTATCGATATTTACTTTTGGTTCAAAATTACCGCACCAAATAGAAAGCCCGATAGTAAGTTTTAGACTTCAAACTCGTACTGGCGTTACGCGACTTATAAATGCTAACGTTGTTCCTCACATTACAAACGGCATACGAACGCCAGCTTTACCTGATCCAGCCAAATTATGGAACAATATTCAGTTAAATGGTATTATATTTGCAGATGATGGTTCATGCGGTGATAAAATTGACATATTGATCGGTAACGACTACTATCACTCGTTAATGTTAAATGAAAAAATATCAGTAACTGAGGATCTTTTCTTAGTCAATTCAGATTTTGGCTGGGTTTGGTCAGGAAAACTCAGAGAAATAGTTGACAGTTCAGATCAATTAGCCGTATTGACTTACTTTCAGTCAAATGCAGAGTTTGATAATAAATTGAATGAGCCTGATCTTCCGCTCAAATTTGATGATGTTAAGCGACTTTGGGATCTTGAGTCAATAGGTATTACAGATTCTCCAAAATCTACTCGTGATGAAGAGGCAGTAAAACAGTTCAATGAAACCGTTCAGTACAATGAAGGTAGGTATCACGTGCAGTGGCCTTGGACTGAATTTCCACCACACCTTCCTAACAATTTAGGGGTAGCATGGGGTCGTCTCAATAGTTTGATAAAACGTTTAGATACCTCCGAAATTGAGTCGTACGATAAAGTTATTCAAGATCAGTTACAGAATGGAATCATCGAAATAGTACCAGATCCCTTTGTCCCAAAAGCTCACCCGGTTCATTATCTTCCCATCACTGCGTTCATAGTCGAGATAAGCCAAATAAACTTCGCATTGTTTACGACGCCTCATCTAAAACAGGAGACAACAGAAGTCTCAACGAATGTTTATATCGTGGACCACTAATGCTAGAGGACCTTACTGGGTTACTAATTAAATTCAGAGAACACCCTATAGGTATAGTTGCCGATGTTGAAAAGGCGTTCTTGCAGTTAGGCCTCAAGAATTAGACAAAGACGTGACACGATTTCTCTGGCTAAAAGATAGAGAACGTGAAGCTGGCTCAGATAATGTTTTGCACTTTCGGTTTTGTCGCGTTCCATTTGGCGTTATATCAAGTCCATTTTTGCTTAACGCCGCGATCAGATTCCATTTAACACGATCACATAGCATGCTGATGAAACAAGTAGCAGAAGATATATACGTTGATAATATTGTAACGGGAGCACAGACAACGTCGGACGCACTGAGATTATACACAGCTTCCAAACAATCGTTCGATAGTTTGTCGATGAACTTACGTGAGTGGAACTCGAACTCAAGAGAGCTGATGTCTCATATACCAAAAACCTTTCAAACGCAGGATTGTAGTAGATATGTGAAGGTATTAGGTTTGTTATGGGATATAGATAGTGACGTTCTTAAATTAAAAACCAATTTTGAGAACAGAAATTTAGGCGCGGTTCAGACGAAACGAGATGTATTAAAAACCATAGCGTCAGTATACGATCCTTGTGGTCTTGTGGTACTCCCAGCAAAGTTATTCTTTCAAAAATTATGGAAAGAAAAAGTTAAATGGGATGTTAAGTTGAATGACAATCTAATTGACGAATGGAATCAGATGGCATCAAAATTTTCATATTTGGAAAATTTGCATGTTGACCGGTATTATGCTAAAAATCTAGACAGAACGGGAGTCAGTAATGATATTCAATACGAATTACATTGTTTCACTGATTCTTCGATGGACGCGTATGCAGCAGTTATTTATCTGCGCAGTTCTTTAAGCGCTAATAATATTGTCAGTTTTGTTATTGGCAAGTCGAGATTAGTACCTTTAAAGGATGGACATAACTTACAGATTCCAAGGTTAGAATTGCTGGGAGTATTAATTGGATGCAGGCTTTTGAGTTACGTAACTAAATTTTTGCGTCTAATGATCAAAGAACAGTTCTTATGGACTGATAGCCAAATAGTTTTGAGTTGGTGCAAATCAGAAAAGCTACTTCCGCCGTTTGTTGCGCGTAGAATCAGTGAGATAAAACAAAACAAATCGTTGCAGATAAGATATGTACCATCTAAAACCAATCCAGCGGATGTAGGCACTAGGTCAGAGGGAGTAGATTCATACGATAGATGGCTCAAGGGTCCTGACTTTCTGTTGAGAAATTCAAAACAGTGGCCAAAAATCCATGATTCGGCAGACCAAGTTCAGGCTCCAATTTGTTTGGCCGGGAGGGTCTCCCTAATACAGTGTCTAAAGATGATATAAATAGGTCGAATCTAGATAGGACCGAACCAATTATAATTGACATCAATGATCAACAACCGGACAATACTGATATGAAACAGATATTAGAGATTCAGGCGGAATACTTTCCTAAAGAAGTTAAAAGCATATATATATTCTGTGAAGTGTAAATAAGTTCAGATATTCGTTGGGTACCTTGCAAAGAGGTACTTGGCGACAAAGACCGCTACCACTACAGAAGACTAGCATTTTAGACTTTGCGTAGCGGAAAGCATACCTATGGAATGCTTTGAATATTCTACATATATATTATGTATCGTTGTATGTATGCCGTTCGTAATTTCTAAACTAACCGAAGTTTTAGTTAGTTTTGCACTAGCTCAAAGCCTGATAGAGAATGGAAGCCATCTGAGGCCTATTATTATACACATAACACTAGATAGCTGAGCCGACATTATACCTCCTACCACATAAATAATAATAATTGTTAACATACGCTTGAATTACCTGAAACATCCAGGCGATGATCAAGACTTCAAAGTTTTGATCATCGCTGCAAAATTGCTAGCTTATCGGGTTTTTATCGGATACACTTCGGAGAGTGTGCAACTGATCTGCATGGTACCATCACCGTGCTTTTTCTTCTATCGGATTTCTCGTATCTCAAGAAGGCGACATCGTTTCATGTTCCAAAACCACGAACGAAGAGATCTGACTCCACAATTGTGATGAGTTGTGTCTAGGTTGTGGAATACGTTGCCTGAGTGGGTTTTCCCCGATAGTTACAATTTTGGTGTCTTCATATCGAGAGTGAGTTGAATTATGACATAGATTTGTTAGTATACAGTTCTAATATAAAATTATTACACATTACAAATCTTTATACAAACAAGTACTTGTTTGGGGTTTAAAAAATATTACAATGGACCGTACGCATTTGTACAAAAATAAATTTTAAAAATGTGGAGCTTTATCGGGAGGTCTTTAAAAAGTCGTAACTTTAAATAAACCCCGGAAGCATTCAAGAGCAGTGGATTAACCTCAAATCACACGTAAAAACATCCGTGTTTTGCTTGTAAATTATAAAGAAAATATTCATAACGAAAAGGCGGAGAGCCTCCTAAAAAGTAACGATAGCTTTTAGTTCAAATATTCAGCGAAACGCCCTGTACTTAGGGCAAACAGCGTTATTGCTTTGGTTTTATTTACCCACTTTTGGGTTCGGGTGTTTGTTTTGTCGGTTTCAGCGAAGTAAAGATTTTTGAAGTGAAAAATCCTTTTGGCGCGCCGCACAGCTTTTTGAAGTGACAACTTCTATTCGCGCGCCACAGACAGATTTTTCGTGGGCTGTGAATTTAATTCTAACGTCACGGTCGGGAATGATAGAAAATCTTCGTGTAAACTACCATAATGAGGATAGATCATGCTAACCGTGCTAACGTTGTAATGGATTACTATCGCAGGTACAAGAAGGAGCTTTCACTCAAAAAAAAAATCTCACCTAGTAGTACTGGTGACTCTCCAAGTCAACTGTCTGGTCATCCCTCGTCCCGGTGACAGATCTGGAGAACTCCTGGCTCCCACTCGCCGTCCCTGCAGTGGACCATTGTCGAAACCACCACATTGCCTGCAGAACAGCGTAATAACGGTCAAGAGCGAACTTAATTATCAATAGAGATGCGACGAGTAACTAGGTACTAATTACTCGAGTTTTACTTGGTTCAATTTTTTATCAACCGAGTACTCGGCCGTGTAACTAACTCCCATTTAAAATTAATAGTGAGTAATTCTCCGTATTCCCATTTCGCGCCCGTTAACAAGTAAAAACAGGTTACATTATTACTCATTCATTATCATAATTTTGATTATATTATATGAGATTGTTCAAGATTTCCTAAATTAATAACAAATACTTATTGATTAACGCTGTTGTTTTAATAATTATATCTTCCTAAATATATTGTTTTTCTTAACACGTTTATTGCCAACCTGGAAAAGTTGGATTTCATGAGATGTCCGTACTGTTATTTTTCTTCAAATTTTAGCACTGTTTTCGTGACTGATTTTAAGTGCCGTTGTTAAAGAAGATAGATTGAAGGAAGAAGAATTGAAGGATTTCGAAATAGAGCCGATTCACTCTTGTCTTGATAACACCAAGATCATGTCATGTCATGTCATAAATTTACTCAAGGAAGGTATTTCACAGTCTAGTGAATTAAAACAGAAATACATAATAACTATTGGAAAAATGGACAGACTAACACTTTGTTTTACACGCTCGAAAATTGTTATTAAAAAAACAACTGTTATTTTATTGATTTCGAACTAGGGCTATGAGGATGCGTGTAAATGTGATGGTGTGATTTACTAAACCATAAAACTAGTGAAGTGTGTGTTAAACTTTACCAAAAATAAATAATAATAACTTTGAATATTATGTGAAAAGAAACGTTTTAAAAATAAGAGTCTTCAGTTATTATTGTACTGTGTAGTCTAAGAATATTGCGTAAGCATTATTCTTAATATCTCCACCTTTTATACATTCTCTCAATAATCTAAAATCATGCCAAAAAATATATCAAAAGCGCCACAAAGACTCTGACAATGGCCAACAATCCAATAACTGATAAAATGGGCTGAGGACGATGATAAGTCACGAAAAATCAAAATCAAAGCAAAATTGTGTCTACATCAAAAGGGAATCACAATCCGATCTGCGACAAAGCCACGTTCTCAGGGGATTATTGAAACATGATAAGAAATCACGAACTCCACAGAAATTCAGTAACTTTTATTTCGTCAAACTAAGCTTTGAGCTCGCTTCAAACTGAAGACAAAGGTATGTCTGTCTTTGGATAGCCTTAACTTCACTGTAAAGGCTTGCATGCACCTCTCTAGTGCAAACGCAAATAAAAGATTCTACCTTTCATAGAATAATAACACCAAGAAAAGTAAGGTAAATCATACTGAGCCATATTGGCATAGTCCGTTCGGAACTAACACCAGTTGGCAAGGTCAAGTGTGCATACGTCTCCGACAATTAAAAACATGATGGTTTGTGTGGTCCTTCACTGTACTTACTCCACGACATTTGTTTGCGTGGAGGCGAACTTCAGAGCATAATGCTTACGCCGAGATCAATCTGCGCTTTGCGTAACTTAAAATAAAGCGTTTGTTTGAAGATCTAGGCTTTATTAGTATACCAAGCACATAATAATTAAGTATGTTATAAATGTCCTCGCACGGAGTGTGCGCATCTCTAGCGTCGTCAGTCGCTGTATAGGCGTGCTTTCTATATTTCTGTATTCCTTCCGTAATTATGTCTTCATTATTTTATTTATCTCTTTATTGTTTTAGTCCAATTTTGTAACTTAAGTCCTTTTTATATGTCTGTTCGTTTCGCTATTTTTCCGTATATATGTGCAGACTTATTTTTGAGCTGCATCCTAGTCTTAAGTTATGCCTAAGTTTCATATTGTGTTTATGTTTGTGGCTTGTATTGTGTGATAAATAAATAAATAAAAAACAAATAAAAAAAAGTATATGCTACATTTTATGTTACAAAACATAGTCGACAAGTTAGTACAGATATATTTTAGCTAGATAAGATTCCACGATGGCCAGACCTTAGTTATTTTATAAAGGCTGAAAGTTTTTCTACGCATATCCCCAACACAAGCAAAAACGATCAGCAAGTATGGAGTTTGCATTGTGAATATTTAGGTTGTTAACAAGTAGTACCGAAAGTTACATCAAATTGTACCTTAATTACAATCCTACTAATAGGTATTATAAATGTGAATTAGATATTTGTTCCTCAATCACTTCGAACGAATTGGGCTGAAATTTAGCAGCTCTCCACTTCAATTGATAATTTTGTATTTGGACCCCAAGTAACAGACATTTTTTTTTTTTTTAACTTTTATAGGTTTACACTTGACCGCCATCTCGCCTGATGTTAAGCGATGATGCGGTCTACGATGGAGCGTGTTTACCTAGAAGAAACCGATTCACTCTCGATTTGAAGACACAAAGATTGTAACCATCGGGGAAAACCCACTCAGGCAACGTATTCCACAGCCTAGACGTTCTTATAATCTCTTGGTTCGGGTGTTTGGAACTTCAACCATGAAACGATGTCGCTTTTTCGAGCTACGAGCATTCCGATAGAAAAAAGGGCAAGGTGGTATCAGATTTTTTTTTCAGATCAGATTAATCTCATAGCTAGATGTAATTATAGAATCTAAAAATTTCAACTTTATTTTTTAACAATCAAACCACCATCTCCAGTCTCATCAACGGTTCCTATACTGATCGATAGTTTCGCAACTAAGAACTTATTTATTGGAATTCCGCCTGAAGCAAGCCAAGTCCAATAATTATCCCAACACAAAAAGCACTCGCACAATAAAGCAGAACCTCGTGTAAATTCTGAATAACCTCCAGGTAAGTACACACTCAATAGATCCAATACGGCGATCTCATCCCACAGGATTTGGGCTACAAAGGGCCTCTTTATTTATTTATTTATTTAATTGCACATACATAACAAATATTTGAAATACTTGTACATATTATACCCTGCATTAAGGGTGTAGCAAACAGTGGTTTTTGCTTAAATCTAATCTTAATTATGTATATTATCTAGACACGTTACTAATTACTTACTTTAAATATTGAGTTAGTATTAGGTATATTGTATGTATTTATAAATATTATACGAATCTAACTTAAATATTAGACAACACACTTAATATTAAACAATATAATTTCTAGTAAATTAGCCATAGTCTCAATAACACAAATTTTTTATTTCAGTTAGGCGTACTTTTCATAGTTTGAAAAAAATCATTTAGGTCATAATAACATTTTGTATTAAGAAGTGGCGAAGTTTATTTTGGAAGCTTGTGTTATTTGTTTCTTTCCTAATAGCTACTGGAATATTATTATATATTTTAATTGACATGTATAAAGGACCATTTTTATACATTTCAAGACGTGGCACTGGTAATTTTAGGTTGTATTGTCTGCGTGGATTTGTTTCGGGAGTATATAGATGATGATTTTGTCTAACGAATTTAGCGGTTTCGTAGATGTAAATGCATGGCAATGTCAGAATCTTTTCTTTTTTGAAGGAAGGTTTACAGCTTGTGCGTTGGGTTATGTTTACGATAATACGGACGCACTTTTTTTGCATGATAAGGAGCTTACGGGCATCGACACTATTTCCCCATAAAATTACTCCATAACGGAGCCAAGAGTATGCATAAGCATAGTATGCGGTCAGAGCTGTTTGTGAGTTGGTGTTTATTTTTAATATTGCTAGGGCATAAACAAATTGTGCTAGTTTCGATTTCACTTTTTCGATATGGTGTTTCCACGTAAGGTGAGTGTCTAGGTTAAGGCCTAATACTGTGCATTCATTAATTTCTTTATATTCAGGTTCTTTCAAGGTTATCTAGACATAATGTTTTTTTCTGGGGTGGTATAAATTGAATGAGTTTAGTTTTATCTTCGTTAATTTCTAAGTTACAGAGAGATAAATTAGCTTTAAAGCCTTTGAAGGTACTTTCTATGTATTGAAGTGAAGCAGAGTCGGGTGTGCATTTGAACAGTAATGAGATGTCATCAGCGAATAAAATACAGGGAGATTTTGTTATTTTTGGGATATCGTTAATGTAAATGAGGAAGAGGATGCAGCCCAGCACACTTCCTTGGGGTATCGACCAATTTGTAATTCTTATATCAGATTGAACTAGTTCTATTAATCCTGTATCATGATGATAGTGCTGTATTTCGACCAACTGTTTTCTGTTTGACAAGTATGAGGTAAGCCAGTTAAGTGGTTTACCTCTAATGCCGATTACTGAAAGTTTTTGTACTAAGATGTCGTGTGCGACCCTGTCATAGGCCTTTGACATGTCTAGCAACAATCCGACTGAATGATGTTTGTCGCGCATATTATTTAAAACTTCCTGTACATAGTTGAATAGTGCTAATGTGGTTGAGGATTTTTTTCGAAAACCGAACTGATTTTTGTCTAGTAATTTATATTTTTCAAGGAAACTGTATAAGCGATCTGACATTGCGCGTTCGAATACTTTCGATATAGCTGGGAGTAGTGATATGGGTCTATAGTTGCTTACTATGGTGGATTTTCCGTTCTTTTTTAAAATTGGTTTGATTTTTGCTATTTTGAGGAGATCTGGAAAATATTCCTCTTCTATTGATTTATTTATCAATATAGTTAAAATCGGGGTGAGTTCATGTGCACAGGTTTTAATTAAAGATGGAGGCATATCATCTATTCCGTGGCTGGTTTTATTGGGTAGTCTTTTTATTATTCTCAGGACTTCTTTTTCAGAAACTAAAGACATATACATGGAGTTCGTTTGATTAGCATCTAAGTAATTTGTTTCTCTATTAGGTTTTTTTGGCTTGTTTGAGCATTTGCCCAATGACGCGAAATAATTATTGAAAAGGTTTGCGGCTTCTTGAGGCTGGTCTACGATTTCATTGTTTTCAACCAATTTGACATTTTTATTTGTTTGGTTTTAATTTTGTTAGTGTGCTCTTTTATTATTGTCCACATTGTTTTTATTTTATTTGTTGACTGTTCCATTTTTTTGGAGTTATAGAGTTTCTTGGATATGTTTACTGCTCTTTTTAGACATTTTCCGTATTTTTTGCAATGCAATTTTAATAATTTATTTTTAGACTCATTTGATAGTGTTCTCAGTGTCCTTTTGTTACGACATGAAATTTTTAGGCCTTTAGTCATCCAGATGTTTTTACTATTTTGTTTAGATATTATTTTTTTATATGGTATATACTTATTTAGTAACTCTTTCAGTTTAAAATCAAAAATAGTATAACAAATATTTACATTTTCGTTTAAATCTATCAGATCTGTCCAGACAATTTTTTGAAGCGCGTCTTTGAAATAATGTGTGTTGCTCTCGTTAAAGCATCTTTTTTGGGTAATAAAATTTTGTTTTGGTTGATTATTTTCCGAACTAATTACTTCAATGTAAAGCGCTTTGTGGTCAGATATACCGTAATCGTTTACCGTGATTTTATTTTGGATATTATGAAAATTTGTAAACAAAAGATCTATGCAGGTATCTGTTTTGTCTGTTTTCGTGTAGTTTCTGTTATTGTTTGCTGAAAATTACATTCGAGCATAGTGTTTATTAATCGTTTGTAATGGTTGGAATTTAAATATTTATTTAAGTTAAAATCGCCGCCTATAATAATACGTTTTTAGCTAGTTTATTTTAATTTTTTTCAACAAAGTGTCAATAAATTCAAAAAAAGTTTCAATTTCATGGTCATTTCGATACACGTCAATCAATAAAATATTTTGATCTGGTATTTCTATAGCACAACACTCTACTACACATTCGACTGATAGGTCTTCTATGTCCGGTCTTTCTGTGAATTCGATGTTATCTCGAAGAAGAATTGCTACCCACCACCTCTCTGTTTTTTTCTATAATATCCGGCAGCAAATACAAAGTTTTTTACTTTCAATAAATCTTTTCTTTCCTTTCTGATCCATGTTTCGGATAGACACACTGCTTGGATTGTTTTGTGTTCTTCTAGTACGCTTTCTAATAAGTGTATTTTATTGTTGACACTTTGGTCATTCTGGAATATAGCAATGAAGTTAGGAACGAAATGTATTTTTTGAGGTTTTACTGGTGGTTTTAATTTGACGGGTTTTTGTACTTTTTGGCTGGCTGATTTTTGATTCTTCTCGATAATGTTGAAAATTGTCAGTGTAGGGATTTATAGTCCCTTGTGTCTCGTTAAGGTTTGTTGTTTTGTTTGTATTTTCCTTACCCTCTGTATTAATTTTATTGTCATTATTGCTATTTTTATTTGTTGTTACATTATAATCACTATAAAATCTGTAGGTTTCGGATCGTCGCTCGTCGTTTTGCGTAGTTAAATAATAGGGGATCTGGGTTGTATCATTCTGTATGAAGTTTTGGTGTTCGAGATCCAAACCAGACATCGGCTGCGTGTAGTTGTCTTGAATACGTGAGTACTCTGTCCCATTAATAAATAATTTGTTGTTCCGTAATATTGCATGGTTCCTTTATTCCGTTCCTCTTTCTGTATTTCTATAAGTTTTCGTCGTAGTTTCAGATCACTTTCACTTAAGTACTCTGATATGGCTAACCCAGTGTTTTTGAAATGGTGGCTGCTTCTTAAAATGTGATTCGTCATTCGTTTACTGATTATCTCTACCATCAGTGGCCGTTTGTATCCTTTTTCCCAATCCTACTATAATCTTCTATATAACCAGTTAAGTCGACATGTAGTATATCCCAGCATATCTGAATAATACGGTGGTGTACTTCCAATTCATCTTCGCCGTACTCTTGGAGTCCGTAAATTACAAACTTCTTATCTTTGTCACAATCGGTATGTGTGTTATTTGTATAAAAATTAGACTTCAGTTCTATATATTTTTGTTTTAATTCGGCGTTTCTCTTTCTATCGTTTTAATCTTCTTTTGCACTTCGAATATTTCTGCTTCTGTTTTTGAATGTTGAGCAATAGTCTCATGTTTGAAACCTGTTAGCTCACATTGGAGTTTACTAATTGCCACTGTAATCTCTTTCTGGATAGATGATTTAATTTCAAGTAGCTGGTTTAGTAAATAATATGTATTTTTTTTCAATTTTTGGTCCAATAGTTCGCTTATTTGGACCAAGGTTATGTTACTCAGCTCGTTTTTTGGTGAAAATGTATTATTTGTAGACTTTTGTGTGTCGCCAAAATTTGTCTGTTCATCATCTATATATTCTTCAACAGCCGTGACTATATTCTCGCATATTTGAATTGGCGAGTTTAGTGTTATTGTGGCATTTAGGTCAGAGTTTTTGGTTTCAACAGGTGGTTTACAATGTGAGCGTAGGGATCGTACCGGTGTTTCGTCGCTTGTCATGGCGCGAGTACCAATTGTGCAATTAGGACATTTCCAATTTCGATGCAGTTCTTGGAATTTAATGCGATATACCTCTTTGTCTATCTTTACGCAAGTATAATGAAACTTGTTCCTGCAACTTGCGCAACCAATTAATTCGTTAATTTTAATATGTGTAAAGCAAGCTACGCAGTCTCTCATTTTTTTAAGTCGTCCGATGGCACATTAACGCAATTTATTTGTAAAATAGTTTATCGTTGGTTCTGTTTCACTCGCTCACTTTTTATCATGAGCTAGACGCACAGTGTATGTATATATACATATGACTTTAATTATTTGCAATAGTTCAGTACACACTGTCATACATTAGCGCGTATTGTTACTTGTACAAACTAGGTGACTAATTTGTATATGGCGTACGCATGTGTGCGTGGTCCACGCTCCCGTGATGAGACGGAGCGGTGCAGCGGCGCGGGGGCAGCGCGCGGGCGGTGAGGTTTGGCGATTCCAGGAATTTGAAGAAGCGCGCGTCGCGCGCTAATCGATTGCTAACAACTTGTTGCTTGGATAAATGTTTCGACAGGTTATTATTGTTCCAAGCTATAGAAATACGGCTGCACACACCAGCTTCCACGATTCACTGTGTCACCTCACTTGGTGGGCTCACTTAGATGTAGCCCTTTATTCACTTAGTTTGTAATTTCCCGAGTAAAATTATTAATTTTCGGAGTTCACCCCTTTGCGTGCGCGTCACCGGGCGGCCGGCTCTTTATCTAAACGAGTTTTAAAAATGTATGGTATCAACGGAATCCTCCGGGATATAATATTCCAATCCACTGAGTTCGATCCCCGAACGAAGATATGAGGTGTATTCTGTAAAAGAATTTCAATTTCTCTAAATTGGAAGTCTGATTATCGGGTCAGACATCTTAATTTATGGGTGTTTAAGTCGTCTCATTGTAGACGGAGTTTTAATCAGTATTTTGGAAGTATTGAGTGTTGATGAGATAATTTGGTGCCATTTTTAGGGCTTTATTTAGATTTTGTTTTAAGTTATTTTTTGTAGTTTAGAGTGACGAGACGAGCAGGACGTGTTCTGATGGTAAGCAACATGCCTGTCACATAACAGCACAATGGCACGCGGCTATTGTAACATGAAGTGTCCAAATCATGACCTAGCACTGCACTGCGCTCGTCACTCAGAGATATAAGATGCCCTGTAGTTTCACTGGAAACACTGCCCTTTAAACCAGAACGATATATTTTTACATGAAAGTTCAAAGTCGAGAAGGATTGAAGACAGGCTGTTAAAACATTTCCTACTAATAAAATAAATGCGAAAGATTTATCGTCTTGATGTTTGTTTCTCCATTACGTCAGAATTTGTAGACGGATCCGGTCAAAATTTGAAATACAAATAGAGTACAGTCTGAAAAATAACACATAGACTACTTTTATCCTACCGGAAAATGACGAAAACGAGTACATCGCTGGTAAAACCGTAAGACTCAGCTAGTTAGCAATAAAATGCGTATTTTAGCAACCAGTATTTTTAATTAATGTATAGCTATCCGGTCAACCAACTTATTTATTTTACTTCCATTTCAGTAACGCGTATTTTGATATCCTACAGACACGAGTATAGATATTTCCAGCAGTGATAAACAGCTATCAATAGACCAAATGGAAGCCAGATCAAGCAATATTATTCCTATAAAATTGTACTAAAAGCCCATCATAAACCACGCTTCACTATTCAACACTAGTTCACTCCTCGGGCTTTGTAAATACCAATACAAAAATACCAAAAGGTATTTATTTTTTACTTCGAGCCGAGCTGTGTGAGCGAACATTATTTTTGTGGTTAAGTTTAAAGAATAAAAAAATATTATAATAGGCGATCTTGACTAAAACATATTAATAAGCATGTCAGGTAGTCAAGATATTATTAAAAAATATTGTATTTGTATTTTTCTTCTATTTCACACAAAAACAAACAAAAGTGACACAGATGCAGTGCTTACAAATTTCGAGTGACGTCACTTCATGGTATGATTTTTACGCTAAAATAACGTCACAACCTCACTCCGGAAATTTGATCATTTTACGTTTGTCGATTTTTATTATTTGATAAAAAATTATTCGTGTTCCATATATTTTTTCCATAATCTACTTGACCAAGTGATTAGAATGGTTTTGTAATTATTCCGTCAGGGATTGGGAATATGCCTGTCTGTAGTGTATTAGAAAGCCTTTAAATTTTATTAAGTATCGTACCTTTTTAACCCCAGACCAAAAAAAGGGGTGTAATAAGTTTGACTTCGATATCTGTCTGTCTGTGTCTGTCTGTGGCACCATAGAGCTCAAACGGATGGGCCGATTTCGATGCGGTTTTTTTTATTTGAAGGTTTATATCCGTTTAGATGTTCTTAGCTATGTTTGGTTAATATCGATTCAAGATGTCCTCGATGATGATGTGATGAGGAGATGTGCCTCCACAAAATGGCGAACAAAATATTTCTTCACAACCTACCTCAATATGGGTATCATATGAAAGGGTTTGACTAGTAAAATACTATACATTATAAAAAAAATCAAATCCAAGCTGGCCAGCTTGGATTTGATTTTTTTGCTGCCACAAAATGTCGAATCATATTATTTTTTCACTACTACCTCAATATGGGTATCAAACGAAAGGGCATGACTAGTAGAATACTTTGCACTATGACAAATTTCAAATCCAAGATGGCTGCTTCGACAAAATGGCAAAATACATTTCTTTTTTTCACAAGCCCCTTAATATGGGTATCAAATGAAAGGGATTGACTAGTAGAATGTTGTACAGATAACAAATCCGATGTAGTCGGGGGTTATCAAAATTTTTTATTTTGTTCTTGTTCGGGGATTGGATGTAATGAGGAATAAACAAAGATAGGTGGGCATTTCTCACATAACACCATATAGCCCCAAACTAAGCAAAGCATGTACTATGGGAGCCATATAGCTGATATAATACAACATTAACAGCCCACTAAATGTTCCCAATGCTGGGACTCGGCGCCTTCTCTCGCAAGGAGAGAGTCAAGGCTGGCTCAGAGCGGATTGGTGGATGACACATGATTTCGAAAAATTCTAGGTACATGTCGGTTTCCTCACGATATTTCCATCACCGTTTTAAGTTAGCGGCATTACACACATGACTTCGAAAAGACAGTGGTGCGCGTGGTTTTGAACCCGGGGTCTTCGGATCGGCAGGCGCCGTTCTCCCATCTAGACCAGCCGTAATTCCTTTAATTTAATATTTAAATAATTGTAAATACATAGATACACTCATACACAGAACAAATATTTGTAATCATCACAAAAATATTTGCCCTTGGTGGGAATCGAACCCACGACCCACGTTACTGGAGGCAAACACTACTAGCTAAGTCTCGAGACCAGAGAGTAGTGACATTATTGCCGGATATGTCTGTTACAAGTTTACCCTGAATGCAACAGACATATCCGGCCCAAGTATGTATCAATCGTATTTATTAGTTTATCACGTAGACGTTACGTACATAGAAACCACGCGTACGTACCGCAAATGATCTATAAAATCTATGCGAGCTTTGTTACATTAGAATTATGTGTATGCGTGTCATAAAATTGGAAATTAATGGGAATAGGATGATTTGTATATTTACAAGGCCAGAGCTATTCAATACGCCAAGATAATTGTTTGCTGTTTCAAGGGAGTTTGATGTGTTCCTGGTATTGAGTTTATTTAGAGCTAGGATTTATGTCCTTTGGTGAGGATTTAATGCATCAATAAATTATCACGTGTATACTGCCTTTTGATGAGAAGTATTTGGCTCAGATATGTTATGTAACACATACGTTTGTGAAATGTTCTCTTGTGCATTTTAGTTGTTCTTGTTTACTAGGTATGTAAAGGTATTGTGAAGTATTGAACATTACTACTTTTTGTTGTTAGCCTAACAATACCTATTGTTAAGTTTTGAACATCACTGTATTTTTTTTATTTTATAATACCTAATAAGGAGCGTCTCGGCTGTGGAATCTATTTGTATAAGTGTTTTTTTTTAATCGATAAAAATGCAATTTTGCTGTCTATGACTGGCCTAGTAGCTTAGTTGGTCGGCTGCCTGCGAAGCCGAGGGTCGTGGGTTCGATCCCCACCCAGTGCAAATATTTGTGTGATGAATTCAAATGTTTGCACTGTGTCTGGGTGTTTCTATGTATAATAAGTATGTACTTAAAACTATATAAGTATTATATCAGCTATCTGCCATCACACAAGTTTTGCTTAGTTTGGGGTCAGATGGTGTTGTGTGTGAATTGTCTACCAATATTTATTTTATTATTATTATAAGTTGAGATTAAAATGCTGAGGTTGTGCATCGCAGATTGCATACGACATCGTTGGTTAACGTCAGTGAGATGTTGCCATAACGTGACGAAAACGATTATCGTAAGTGCCAGTTGCTTATATATTGTCAGTTATAGAACAGCTACATAATGGTCAAGTGCAAATCTATTATAGATAAAAAAACTAAATCTGAAAGTGTTAATGTGATCTACGTGAAATCATTTTTATTTGATTGCTCGTAGATCTAAAAAATAAAACCGTTTCTAATTGGCGTTCCTTAGATTGCAATGAAGAAGTTTGGCTCTACGATCACATTAGAACATCTAAATAGGTAGGATATAAATATCTAACCTTTGTTAGCACAATACTGCAACACGCACGTCCATTAAACATACGAGCATCAAGCACAAGAGCGCAAGATAGCGGCCAATTCCAGTTTGGGTTCTAGTTTTCAGTTGGAAAATTGTAAAGATTATGCATATATTATACAGGTAAATTAAATTAAGACTCGTTTTGTCTTCTAGACCGAACTAAACACCGTATTATTTACTCTACAGCACCGATAGAAAAA
The DNA here is from genome assembly GCA_017562165.1 of Ectropis grisescens. NCBI lineage: Eukaryota > Metazoa > Arthropoda > Insecta > Lepidoptera > Geometridae > Ectropis > Ectropis grisescens. Next base: position 25,360,766 of record CM029781.1, on the reverse strand, counting down.
AAACCAGATGGAATTAGATCAGCTGTACAGTCTCCAAAACGCATAAAGATAAATTGTCACCGTTGCGGTGATGTTCAAGACTTAAATTTTACGAAGTTCTTGCCTATGATTCTTTGTGTGTGGTCAAATATCTACTTTATACATAGTACTAATGCAGACATTTTTTTCTTAAATGTTAGTGATGGCTTGGTGAGGATTTGATAGTACGTACTATCGAATAACTGTCTCACCAAAACATCACTAACATTTAAAAAAAGCTGTCTCACTATAACTATTAGGTGAATATATAAACAGTTTTAAAAAAACTGGACAGCTATGTGTACACCATTTTCATAATAATAATGCGCCAGCAAAAGGTTTTTAATTCCATTTTTATCTACCCGCAATTCGCACAAAAATACTTGGACCTAAAACGCAGATTATTAAATTAAGCTACTTATCACGGCCCTTTCATTTCACCTGTCTAAAGAGTAGATACTGTACATTTTATCTGCTACATTCAAAGGCGAAACAAGGGCTGGGGTCTATTTACATAAATGGGAATAAGCAGATTGAGTCAAAAGTTTTTTTGCATGGCTTTGTTCCCCGCTAATCTCGTAGAGTTGTAACTCTTTGTACTATGACTCGGCGTAAGGAGTAGTGTACACTAAAGTTTTAAGACTGGAGTTGAACCAAAAAAAAATCCAAAAAAATATGGTGTAGCCCTTTTTTTGCGGTAAAAATACATACGCATCGTCCGGAGTATGTCAACACTGATCGTTGGTGCCCCTACCGACTAAAGCCCACAGATTTCTCCAGGCGTGGCATGGCGGTAGCATCGCGCATCGCACCGCTACAGTATCTAAACACGAGTCTGCCACAGTAGTGTCCTTGCGGGTCCACCTCGTGAAAGGATGCCAATTGCTCCCTGCATTTGGCTGACAATCAATGGCGCGTCATCTTCTCGAAAAAGCCTATTCCTTAATAGGGTACCGGACGGCTCCAAACATCCGACGCCCCAGGTCCTCTAATGGAGACAGAATGCGAGCCAGAGTTGTATCTCTCTGAGCTCCCCGTGTCCGATTCCACTTTAATGGATGACCGAGGTTATAAATATAGAGATAGCTGCAGTTCCGCCTCCATGGCCACATTACGGTCCTTGTTCTTCCACTGAGCATTCTGGAAGACTTATAATTTTCACTTGGCTGATAAGCCCAATATAACTTTATTGGCTCTGTACATAATATACTAGCGGTCCGTGCCGGCTTCGCCCGTGGCACATATTTTATAGCACTCAGGGATCCTGTAAATATCCGACGGTGAAAGAATTTTTGAAATCGGTCCAGCTATCAGTAATCCTGAGATAATCGCGTTCAAACAAAAAACCTCTTCAGCTTTATAATATTAGTATAAATTTGCCTACCTCTTTAGTGTCGCAAACTTTGAAAAACATTGCGTTTTAATTACAAAAAAAGGTCAAATATGAAACGTTTTAATTTTAAAACATTAAGTTCCTTGACGACTCTTTTCTATAATGTAATCCGTGCCTAACTCTTTTACCTATTCTGGGTCTGTATTAGTCTATCTCCAGAACCTTTTATGAGAATAAGAATGATACCTAAAGCGTAATGAGAGTCGTTTGGCTTCATCTCGTGTACTTAGTTGTAGAAATAAATGACGGAATTCGTTGTCATTTGGCCTACAAACAGACTATTCGTCTCAAGTGTTCATAATAGTGAGGTAATAACAGGATATTAATAACGTATTTTCTCGAGGAGAACGAATTTACCTAGATTTTAACTATGTGATAGGATCATAGCGTCAATTGAAATGTGAATAGAAATTATGCATGGGGTTTCAGGGTCTTGAGGGTCTCTTCTAAGGCACGTCGCCTTAGAAGAGGGTCCGGGAGACGGAGGAACCGCGATGGGCTTGTGGAAGAATACGAAAGCCTACCCGATTTTCCGCCTTAAGAGGCAAGGTGGAACCCTTTGGATGTTTTAGTCGGTTGGAGCACCACTAGTGTTATTGAATCCGAGATGACCCGACCACCCCCTCAGGCGAAAGGTTATGAGCAAATGTATTTTCTCCGTGTAAAAAAGTGGATGCCAAATAGTTGGTATAGTAACGATATACCTACCTATAATTTGTTTATTTTCTATATCAATTGCTAGCATGCGCTTACAGCAAGGCCAATTATATTTAATACGTTTGCAAAACCTTGATTCCCTTTTTACGAAAATTGCGCAGACGGAGGAGTATGCAGTTTCGCACACTTGTTAGTTTATATAGGTAGAAATGGAATGTAAAATAGCATTTTTTTAACTATGTCAAATCAGTAAAACATTTTATAACATTTGACACACACACATCAAATTGAGAACAGATTAATAATGCTTTGTGTCGATTTCCACCACTTGACGATCACTAGTTATATGTAAATACTAAAGCATGCAGTTCTGGTCTTATCTCATAAATAATAAAAAGAAAATTGTCGATCTGGCATTAACTCAAACCAGTCTTCGTCCGTCCCGTGGGCTGTTTGCCAATTCGTCACTTAATTGTACATAAAAGGTTTTTACGAGCGTCAAACCTCTCTAAATGAGTGTGAAGAGCTACATAAAGCATAAAAGCCTCTCATTTCGGTAATTTAGATACCATTTCGGTTTATTAGCTCAATATTCGAGTCTAATATTTGGATTCTGGCTGCCATCCAAAAGGAGTTCTGTGTGGACACCATACATTGAAGAAAACAGTAAGCAATATTACACAACAACCGTTGTATCCGGAAAGTTTACTGAAGGCTTCCCACATAAGCAGCATTTTTTAAAGGACTAGGAGAAGAAAGGACTTTTATCCACCAGCCATGTGCTGGTTGATCGATGACATTTATGTCCTCGAGTTATATTATATATTTTTGTTTATACCACAGTTTCGTCACGATTTTTTCGTCACCGCTAAAGAAAGTGGTGGTGATGAAGCGAATATCGTGGGTGACTTTAACAAGTACAGACACAGTGCCCATGCCCTGGTTTTGATTGAAGAGATCTTGTCTATTGAGAAATTCATTCAACTGTTTGTGGACAAGGCGCTCAAGGATTTTGGACAGGAAAGGCAGGATAGAAATAGGACGATTTAGTGTTTGACTTTTTAGGTAGTGGCAAAATATGTGCATCTTTCCAGGTTGAAGGGAAAACACCACTTTTAACTGAATGGTTAAAATGGAACAAAGGGCGGGAAGGATAATATCTAAGATATCTAATAATTTATAGGGCAATAACATATTCCGACTTATACTGTCACCGCCCATCGCATTAGAAGATATGGCCATGAAGCTCTTCTTAACATCACACTCGGTAAATCGATTAAACTCATAAGCAGAAAACTTAGGTATAGGAATGGCGGAGACATGACTTAAAGTTAAAGCTTTTTCTGCATCAGACATACCAGATTCAGAAGTGAAATGTTGATAGAGAGCATTAAGATCAGGAATGTTAGAAGTGAGATTGAGACGTGAGTGAGACGTGATTTGCTAATTCCCATAGACCTAAGGAATTTCCTGACTTTCACTGAATTGTCATCATCTACAGAAGCATGAACATAAAGCGAGTATTTCGTAGCTTTAACAGTACGATAAATCCAGAAGGAAAGGCATTTGTCTAAACTGTTATTTATACTTGGTACTGTGCTGTAATAGATAGTCATGTTGCTATGTATTTGGTGCTTATCTGGCTCGGCAGCATTAGAAAAAAAAGTTGTAGTCATAGGAAATGCCGATAGAAGTAAAAGCCTTTAAATTTGAATTTTAGTATTAAAATCACAAATATTGCAGAATACGTTGTCTGTGTAGGTACAGATAAATATATTACTATTACGCATGCTGATGACGCATCTCACAAGAGTTTACCCATCCAAAAAGCATATAACGCACCCGTCCTGCTCCACCGCCGCTCCGACGCTACGCCACTACGCCGCTACATTAGCATGTTTGTAACGTAAACTCATAAAATGTTCACCTATCAAAAAGTGATCAATGCGGAGAAATAATGAAAAATACAAAAATCATGATTGCTGTTTATAGGTTTTTTTTTACCATAATAGGTTCGCACTTGACTACCATCTCGCCTGATATTAAGCGATGATGAGATCTACGATGGAGCGTACTTACCTAGAAAAAACCAAATCACTCTCAATTTGAAGACACCAAGATTTATAATATTAGTACGATAACACGATACAAAAACATTTCAAAAAGATGTCAAACACAAACTAACCTCTTCAAGAGGCATGCAATACGTCTGCCTGGGGAAGCGCCACACCTTTGCCAGCTATGTTTATACTAGCAGAAGTACGTAAACATTACTGTGTTCCGATTTAAAGGGCAATGTTTTCAGTGAAAGTATTGGGCATGGAGATTATATTGTATATCTCTGGATGACAAGCGCAGTGCAGTGCTAGGTAAAGATTTGAGTTTTTTTTTAGACGTGACAACGTCTTATAAATTGGTTTGCCGGGTGACACTTCAAGAAACTGCGTTACGCTCCGCTCACGTTATGCGCTCACAACGAGAGCGAGTGAGAGGCACGCGTCCCTTCCACTCGGGCATGGTTAGCCCGCCTAAGAGCGAGAGAGACAGACATAAAAAGTGAAAGGCACGCGTCCCTTCCGTAAAATTATTTTACCACTCAAAGTCGTTGTCACGTATAACTTTCGCCCGTATACCGACTTTACAGGCAACCAATTTTTTTTTTCATGTTCCAATAGTTGCGTGTCACTGTATTATTATAGACATGTATAGGTACTGCTAACCATCCGGTACACGTCCTGCTCGTCTCGTCACTTTATACTATAAAAAAACAATTTTTTTTTACTTTTATAGGTTTACTCTTGACCGCCATCTCGCCTGATGTTAAACGATGATGCGGTCTACGATGGAGCGTGTTTACTTAGAATAAACCGATTCAGTCTCATAGACGCTTTCAGTTTTTTTATTTATTTAATCCACAAAATATACAATAACATTTACTTCTAAATACAACTCTGCCAAACTGCACGGCAGTTTGTAGGCAGCAATGCTCTCAGATCAAAAAATGCGAGTTTCATTTCAGTACATGTCAGCATAATCAATCCAAAGACAATTTCACAAGAAGATCTCTTACTGCATCTAAACTGTAGTGTTTAAATTGTGGTTGTAAACCACATCAATCATATTGAACTTCTGTGGGGATAAAGTAGTTTGTTTTCCAATAACTTTGGCTGAAATACTGAACAACTGAAGAGTCAAGGCCAAAGATTTCGGGAACTGAAAAGAAATCTCTTTGTATTGCAATGGTTATTAATGGCTTTAGTGGTTCTTTTGTTTCAGTATTTATCGTTTTCTATTGATTTACAATCTCACTTTAAAATTACGACTATTTTAAACTTTGATTTCAATTTTTCCAGCTGTTGATCTTTAGAAGATCGTAGTGATTCGTAATGAAAGTCACTTTAGGTATATATTATATTTTTGTTGTACCTAATAAATTTCAGTGAAACCGCAAGAAATTTATATTAATACTAGTTTGTTTATAGCATAGAGTGACAAGACGAGCAGGGTATTGTGCTTGATGGGGAGCAACATGCCTGCCTATTACATAATAATGTCACGCAGCTAGCCATTGGATTATGAAGAGACCAAATCATTACTTATCACTACACTGCGCTAGTAACTTAGAGATGTAAGTTCCCTTTATGCTTTGTCTTTGAAAACATTATCCTTCCAAACGGAATACAGTAATGTTTGCATATTGCGGCTGTGCGATTGAAGAACTGGTTACGCTCCGCGATGTAATCTGGGCTAAACAGTTTTTAAAAGACCTTTTTTTTGCCAAATTCGATTCACGCATATCCATCATTTCATTAAGGGCGTGGCTAAATTTTGAATTTTTAAAACAACTTTAAGACCTTTAAAATAGTGTATTAAACTCTGAAAAAAATATATGTATTAGTTAAGGATCTAATCTAGTGCAATTCGCAGTCAGTAACACGATTTATTAAATTTTACTTGATAGAAAAAAATCCCCAAGTTACCCCTTTTCAAAAAGTTGTTTCAAGTTTATGACTAAACTAATGAATTTTTTTACAAAATTTTTGTACTCAACGAAAGCCACTAAAAGTTATAGATGCATTCGCAGAGTTTGACTTGATAAAAGTATCAGTTATTCACTATGTTTTAATATCTACCATATATATAGCGCGCCGTTCGGCCAGACTGATCAGTCGCGTTTCGGCGCTCACGGACGACGGGCCTGTGCTTGATTTTGCAATTTTGACAACCGATAAATTTTAAATATTACGATCATAGTGCCACAGTATAACAATATCAGTAGGTATTACTAGTGAAGCACGCTATGATCTTGAATTTTGATACCGTTTTCATTAGAATTGCAAATAGACGCTGATACTAATTAGTACGCTGTTTACTTTATGTTGTAGACCAAAAGGTAGTCTCAAAAAACTGACGTCGATACCACATCAGTAAAAAAATCAATGCGGATGCAATGGAAAATAGATAAGTATCGGTAAAATATTCGTCCGTTAAATCAGAGATCGGGATAAGGAAATAATGAGAGGGGAGAAATCCCCTGCGTAAATCCCCTAATATAAATGCAAGTTAGGTATCATTTATGCCATTTAGGTAAATTCTTTGGTAGTAAGGTACTTAGGACTTGGAAGAAAAGTCCTCACATACAGATTTTACCACTTTGGAAGAGACTTTCGAGCAAACTATTCAGTTTAGAAAAAAAATGTTAGGAACTTCAATACAATTTTGAACACCTTTCCATAGATACACGTATGGTTTTGGTAGAATTTTTAATTTTTTATTTCTTTTCCAAGTTTGTGACACCACCAAAATTTATTGTTTTTTCTTTTTTTTTTGTGAAAATGTTAATATTGTTCATAGAAATTTAGACACTCGACCAAATTTGATAAGAAGCCTTTTAGGCAGTAAAATTACTCGTAGAATTTAACTCTGCACTAAATTTCCGATTCGTATTTTTATATAAGGTTTAGAATCATTTCCTGAGCATAAAATCACAAAACAATAACAAATCCAGGTGGAGCTTCAAGCGCCAGCTCGAACAAACGTTTTTGGCTGATATTCTGAAAAAGTTATAAAGCCTATTATTATTGTGGAAAATAAAATTTCCCATCTTTTGTTGCCAGTAAACTTTTTTTAGAACTTACCGATTACGATTTATTATGTCAAATTTGATGATAACAATGTAAAAATAATAAGATGTGAATTCTGTTACCAGTAGCACAAACATGACCCTTTTACCGGAATGGAAGAAGGTTATGTTTTTCGCGTATCTTTATATTTGTAAATCTTTTATTTCCACATATCTTCCAAACGGCTTTTTGGTAACTAAGATATTCTAAGACTAGTCTGACTCGCCAAAGTGTCCTTAGATAGTAGGTAATATTTTTTTGCGTGTAGATTTTTTTGTAGTCGGGGTTTTTAAATTAAAGTTATTCTATGATATTGCTCGTTGCTCGAATAAACAGCACCGTTCATCATCATGATTGAAGAGTTGAACGAAGAGTTTGGTCTCCACTTTTGTAATAAGAACAACTAAGCTGTGAAACGCATTGCCAGAGTGGGTTTTTGTCGAAGGTTTGAACCTTGGGGTTACGAGGTACACTGTGCTTGTTTCTATTAGAGAAACAAGTTCCATCGTAGACAACATCATTTTTCATCCACTATTTTCGGCATCATAGCAATCGTATCATTGAATGGGTTATAAATCGTAAACGGTAAGTTTTACAAAAAAAGTTTACTAGCATATAATTTTTTACAATTATTGTCAAAATATATAGTTTCAAAATATCGGCTAAAACAGTTTTTTCAATTGGCGTTTGAAGCTCTACCTGGATCTGTGAGCATTTTGTAATTTTATGCTCATAGAAAAAATTGGATTAGAAATTTAGTGCAAAGTTGACCAAAAACCTTCTATTTTACTGGCCTTTCATTACGTTTCAGCACATTTTTTTTAATATTTGACGAACTTGTGAATTATTAGGAAACATTTTAAAAAGATGCATGAAATTGGAAAAGCCGTTCTCAACTTATAGTGTGACCAAAAAGAAAAGGTTGAGTTTTGTATATCTACGAGTATAGATAAATTTAATATTTCTTCGTTCATATATCAAAAAACTCTTATTACTATTCACAAAATTGTTATCACTAGTATAAACAAATCTTGAACAAAAATGAGTTTAAATTACATAGTCCAATATTTTAATGTTATTTCTGCACTGTGGCACCGATTCCGCGGTCGGTGACGGTCGCGAGAACAAGACAGCGTTAAATGCCTAATTTGACAGAACTACCTGGCCTTAAGGAAACACTGACTCCAATGGGATAAAAAGTAGCTTATACGTTTATCCACGTAATGTTATAATAAAAAAATAAATTAATTAACAAATAATTTAGGTTTTTATAATGTTTTTATGTTGTTTTTATACATAAATATTGTAAACCTAAGACAACGAATAAATGAGTGAAAAATAAATAAAAATACCAAACACTCTCCTGAACACTCTCTTTTTTAACCCCCGACCAAAAAAAGGGGTTTTATAAGTTTGATATCGATGTCTGTCTGTCTGTCTGTCTGTGTGTGTGTCTGTCTGTGGCACCGTAGAGGTCAAACGGATGGGCCGATTTCAATGCGGTTTTTTTTATTTGAAGGTTAATATCCGTGCGGGTGTTCTTGGCTATGTTTGGTTAATATCGATTCAAAATGGCCGCCTCCACAAAATGGCGGGCAAAATATTTCTTCACAACCTACCTTAATATGGGTATCAAATGAAAGGGCTTGACTAGTAAAATACTATACACTATAACAAATTACAAATCCAAGATGGGCGCTACCACAAAATTCCAAATTGTATTATTTTTTTCACTACTACCTCAATATGGGTATAAAATGAAAGGGCTTGACTAGTAGACCACTTTGCACTATGACAAATTTAAATCCAATTTTCGTAACATGGGTATCAAATGAAAGGGCTTGACTAGTAGAACGTTATACAGATGATGCGAGATCCGAGGTAGTCGGGGGTTGATCAAAATTTTTAATTTTGTTCTTGTAGGTCATGTCAGCAATAGCTGCGTGTCACTGTGCTGTTATATGGTTGGCATGTTGCTTACCATCAAGCAGATCAGTACTGCTCGTCTCGTCAGCCTATACAATAAATAAAAATTGGCAGTCATAGGAACTGCCGATAGAAGTGAAAACCTATAGCTCAGAATTTGATAGCTTAAGATACCTTACTTTGGAAACTAGGCGGGTGAAACCGGAAGGAATGGCCATAAACACGGCCAATGGGAAATGCTGACGCATTTCTAGATGGCCAATGGCCATGGGTCCCCAGTTTGCCCGAAGATTTCTTATCATTCCTGAGCGTGACGCTATAATTCCATTCACAGCCCACGAAAAAACTTTCTGTGGTGCACAAAAAAAGATTTCACTTAAATCTAATATAATAGAATAAGTCAAACTTAACCCCTACCTTCTCTGCGTCCCTCCTGGCACTGGAGTAGCAGCCAGCCTTGCCTGACTCTTCAGCAGTTGCACGGTGAGAGCGAAGGACACCACCATCGTCAGCATCGGGATGTAGAACGCGACCAGCGACCCGAATATCCAGAACAGGCGGTTGTTGATGACGCACAGGTCTGGCGTCGGCATTATGTTGTTCCGGTTTATGAGACCTAGGAAGAAATATATTTTTTAAAGATTTTTTTTAATGAGAAGTGACGAGACGAGCAGTACATCATGTGCCTGATGGTAAGCAACATGCCTGCCACATAACAGCACAGTGACACGCAGCTATTGAAACATGAAGAGTCCCAATCATTACCTAGCACTCCACTGCGCTCGTCGCCCAGAGATCTAAGATGTTATATCTCTAAGCCCTGTAATTTCTCTGGAAACGTTACCCTTCAAACTAGAACACAGTAATATTTTAACATTGCTGTTTGACGGTAGAATAACTGGCAGAGATGTGGTTCTTCCCCAGGCGGACTCTGCTAGGAGTCCTACCACTACAGATCAAATGATATAATTTATGCGCTGTCGACAGGTGTTTATGTATAATTCATAAAAGTTACGGCTGGCCTAGTCGGGAGAATGGCACCTGTCGAACCGGAAGCCCCGAGTTGAAATCCCACGTCCACCATAATCTTTTCGAATTTAGTGCATAATGCCGCTAACTTAAAATGGTGAAGGAAAACATCGTGAGGAACCGACATCTACCTAGAATGTTTTGAGGGCACAAGTTATCCAACCCGCACGTGGTGGATAGGTCCCAGCAGTGGAAACATATAGTGGGCTGTTTATGCAGAAAATCATGTCAGCATTAACTGCAAAACCGTAGTAATTTTAGTATTTAAATAGTAATACATTTCCTCCTCCTCATCTCCATTATGAACAAACAGTGACGACGGGTGACGAGCACAGTGCAGAGCTAGGCATTGATTTGGACTCTTCATTTCATTTGCTTTCTCTTTGAAAATAGCACTGTCATGTAATCAGGAAGGAGACTTGTTCCTTACCACCAGGCGCAAGTTTTGCTTGTCTCGTTACTCTGTTAAAACAAGTTTAAGTGCTTTGATATTAGGAAGGTATTTTTGTGAACTGATATGTCCCGTGCTGTTACAAAATGCTTCGCCCATTCATACATCAAAGAACTTTTACGATACTCTATTACCGCCATGTAAACTGTTTTCGTTTGATCGCTAAGATTAGACAATTTTCGTGGTTACAAAAACATCTTATACGCTCATTTTAGTCGAATTCTCATCTTCAAATTACGTGGCTTCAAAAGGGACTGAAGTATTTAAAACTAAATTGTGGCTATTAAATGTTTCTCAAATCTCGCTTTCAGAATCAGGCTCCGTTTTCTACAACCTAGGTACTTTTGGCATTTGAGCTCAAATGGCCTTTCAAAGTTAGAGATAGAGCAGAAGGTATAATATACTATTAAACTTAGTAACTTCGAGTCTTCTCGTCACCCATCCCACAAAGTCGCAAAACAAAAGTATACAACTAGTGCATCCTATCTGTTATGACCTACGGTGCTGAAACGTGGACACTGGCAGTCAAAATGGTCCGAAAGCTCAAAGTCGCTCAGTGAGCGGTAGAAATACCTATGCTTGGGGTTTCTCTGAGGGATTGCATTCGCAATGAAGTAATTCGTCGGAGAACTAAAGTCACCGACATAGCTCAGCGCATCAGCAAACTGAAGTGGCAATGGGCCGGTCACATCTGTCGCAGACCCGATAACCGTTGTGGTAGACGGGTTCTAGAGTAGAGACCACGAACCGGTAGTGTAGGACGCCCTGAGACTAGGTGGAGTGACGATATACGAAAGACAGCTGGTGGCGGTTGGAAACGTAAGACCGAGGATCGGGCTGAGTGGCGTATTATATTAGAGGCCTATGTCCAGTGGACGAACACGGGCTAATGATGATTATGAAACTTACTAACTATTCTTACGCACACGTAGTAGTTCAATTTTCACTTGACTTCAAGTTATTTCGTCCTTACACGTCTAATATACATAAACAAATATTTTAAGCACTACCTACCGAACGAAGCAGGAAATAGCCATCAAACTGTAACCAAAAATTTAATTGCTTGTTCAAATTCTACCTAACAGAAAAAAAGCATCAAATTGTAACTCTAAACCGTTCTCAAATTGTCTAATATACGCTATTTTTTTTAATCAAAATTAGTGCAGCTATTTTGGAGGAATTTAATTACAAAGTAATAAGGGTTATTTAAAGATACGCAACCTGTAGCACTTACAATTTCACTGCGGTTTTAAAAAGTCATGGCTTTAACCACGTGGGGAACCTTTAACATGAAAACGTGATGCTTTGCGAAAAACCTACTTATCAAATATTAAATTCCTCAAAGCTTGTAACGTTTTTATTAACGATGTATTTTCACGTGCCGTTGGGTCACGTTCTATTCCGTTCGCACTCTCGGTTACATTTTTATCACATTTAGAGAATAACATCATCATAATGTATTCATTAATAAATTATATGTCTGTGTATCTCACAACATTTACAATCTTATTAATGTAGTAGGTACCTACCAACTGTATGGATGCCACAGTACAGGGTTCTAGAGATGGGCGTTGAATCAACGAACAGTTCATTTCAATTATTTACTAAGCATGAACGGATAGATAGTTTACAGTTCTCCGGGAAACTAGTCGAAGAATGAACCATTCAATCATTATTTTAGTTAAAGCGTAAAATAGTCGAAAATTAAACGGTTCCCTATTCCGTATATAACGTAAACTAGTCGAAAATAAACGGTTTCTTAGACTAGTTCACAGACAACGGTAAACGGTCTCGTTTTGTCAACGCCAAAACCGTCGACGACCCACCTCTACAGAGTTTATTTTGTGTCCTATGCGTGAGTATCTACCAAACTACTTTACGAGTATATTGATGCTATCAGTAAACATGAACCGTAATTTGCCGAAAAAAAGAGCTTAAAAAATGTACTCTCACATTTACACACACGTTCACATTCAAAACGTCTATTGAATGTCTAGTGTGGTCTACTCGAGTTGTTTTTCCCCATGTTTTCCCTATGTTATACAATTGGTGTCTTTAAGGAAGTAGAGAGTGAATTGATTTCTTCTGGGTAAGCAAATTCCACCGTTGACTGCATCGCTGCCAAATATCAGGCGAGACGGTGGCTAAATGCTACCTATCATTGTTAAAAAAAACAAGAACCTTATAATTTATTACCTTCGAAAAAACAAAAGCTGACTTCAATTGACCAAATTTCATAAGAAGCTATTACTAAGTAATCCAGATAAATTAAAGTACACTTAAGATTTTTTTTTGTTCATACTTCAATAAAACTAACATGAGACCACTTCTGTACATCTACAGATTTACCAAACAAAAAAAGAACCATCAAAATTAATTGACAATTTGACGGAGCTATCACGTAACATACATACAAAAAAAACAAATAAAGTAGAACCTCGATAACTCAAACCTCGGTAACTTAAAAACTTCTATAACTTCAAAAAATTATATGTTCCCTTCCCATCAGAGCCCAAAACCAAAAACCCTTGATAACTTAAACCTCTATAACTTAAAATGTTTTTGTTTCCCTTGGACTTTAACTTATCGAGGTTCTACTGTATTAAAACCGAATTGCAAACCTACTTTGGATTAAGGAAGATTAAGGAATTTTTAAATCGTTTAAAAGTTTGCGTGCTAGATCTTTGACGACTTCGTTGCTAACTGATAGGCGAGCTCGTGGTCAAAGGTAGTAGTGAAAATAAAGTAAAATTTTGTTGATTTGGGTCAATTCAATCCTACGCGTAGAAATACAAAGTTATTGGCTTCACACAATTGTTTTAAAATTATGACGGGTTTCCCATGAGACAAATATTATTAGGTACTGTTTATTCAAATTATTTTATCGAAATCGCCTCAATGCTGTTGTTGAGTCAGAGGCTTTGAAAGTTTGGCAATTTTATGACTCACCTCTCAGGTTTTTGATCGAAAAAATACCTTTTAGACTTGAAGTAACCCAAATGACGCCAATAAAATATTTCGATTCGGGAGTGGTAAAGTTACGAAGTAGCGTGAAATACAAAATTGCCTGATAACTCCTAAATTGCCGTCAATTTTCAGCTTGCGAGAATTCTGAGCAAGAAATCTAACAACTCGTTTGATGATTTAGGAATACGTTTAAATCCATCAAAAGTTCGTGTTTGGCTTGATTGCTGTCATTGAAGCAGATGATGACTTTAAAAAATAGCTTTTTAGTCGCATTTATTGTGAACATGGGTAAGTAAGTTTTTTAATTTTATTACAATAATTCCTTTGACTTTAACTGACAATAAACTGATTGTATCGCCAAAAAAATTTAGACTTAAATGTACTAAATAACAACAACAGAACTTGAAAAAAGAAATAAAAAGGGCAGTGTTTTATAGAGGCATAGATTTACTGGTATATTACACATTGGTTATGACATAATAGGTCCGCGTTTGACCACCAACTCGCCTGATGGTAAGCGACGGTGTGGTCGAAGATGACGCACGTTGACCTAGAAGGTACCTATTCACTCTGACCTTGAAAATTTCTAGATTGTATCTCTCAGGGAACAAGGAGGCCGGCAACTTATTCCACTCCAAAGCTGTACGTACGAGAAAAGTGGATTCAAACCTTTTAGTACGGATTTTGGGAATATCCACAGTGTATGGGTGGTAGGAGCCGACTTACGACTTGTCCTGTAGTGGAAAGGGGAAGGCAATATCAGGTCGTGCAACTCCGCTGCACACTCTCCAAAATGTATCCTGTAAAATACTGACAGACTAGCCACTTTTCGACGAAATTATATTAAATGGTTTAATCCTCGTAACTACGATCAACCTTGTTCGTTTTCATATTGGTGTAATTTAGATAATAATCTCAGGTACATCCGAAAAGATCTAAGTACAATCAACGGATGGCCGTCAGAGACAGATAAATTGCGGTGACAGAGGCAATAATGAATTGACGAGAGGCAGAATCTATACAGGTAAAGAGTGTAGTAAAGTTTTATGTAATGTGCAATTAATTAATAATACTAGTGCTCGCCTTGTGGTCAAAATTTTGCCATCAATTAAATAAACAAAAGTGTATAATTTAAAAAACTGTTAGCATTATGTATTCCATTTATATATTAACTAGATGCAAACTTTCAAACTCCTCGGCCGGTGCAATTTTCGTAAAAAGGGGTACCAAGTTTTCACTAAAATTATACGGATTATGATTGCAATCACTCCATACTATGATATCTATAGATTCCATTTGTCATGAGTCTGCACAAGCATGTTTTATTTAGAGATAACTCGTGGTCGTGGAAGAAACGCGATCTGTTGATCTTTGTAAGTTCTATATTAAGTTAATTTCATCTAACTTGTAAAGTTTAGTCAACGCTAGCAATGTAAAATCACAAATAATATCATCATTTCTAAAAAGACACTGACAAAAATACAATGTTATTTTACATCGTAGTTAATTATTCAAACAATTTACACATTTTTAACCGACTTCAAAAAAGGAGGTTTCTCAATTCGACCGTATATTATATGTTTTTTAAATCACAGATGCAATAAATAATTTATGCATCCAAATGTTTTTATAAAAACCAACGTCTTCCATCTTCATTCGTAATGTCTTCCATCGAACCTTGCAGAAGTGACAGGAAACTTGGAAGGTTTCCAACCTCGTGATTGGTGGCTGTTCGCTGGCAAAATATCCCCGAAGGTATATTGCAAACTAGTTTATGCCTGGGATTATTCCTGGGTTTTTTTTAACCATGGCTTTAAAGTTTTCATCTAATTCCTTCAATTTACATCACAGTTAACAGTCTAACTGTAATTGCGCAAAACGGAACAAACATTTATGTAAATAAAGTGTGCTAAATGATAACAAATTTGTTAAATTTAGTTTAGTTAGTTTATTAGGTAAATACACGAATGATGTTTGTTGTCGAACTATATTTATAATTTTGCTAGACTGTGTCACAGATTGTCGATCATGCGAAACCGTCACCATTTATTCGAAGCACCTCTTCAAATCAATGCAAAAACTAGTTGGTTTAAAAGTTTTCGGAATAATCTTCATTCCAACAACCAACGCTAACTTTTTGTTGTGTCAGAAACACGAACACGCCAAAAAGGTGTTCTGAGAGTAACCAATTCGCTTGTACTGAGAAAAGCGAATTGGTTACTTTACTTACTTAATTGGTTATCGGTTAAAAAAAAAAAAAAAAATTACGAGTAAAAGTACTTGAAAATATTATCTTTGAATAGTTTGGTAGAAAAATAGTTATTTAAAAACCAACCGCCATCGTTCTACAAACTTTTTCTTAATACTGTAAAAAGCCGTTATGGCTACGTGGACAACGTCCGACACTTAATCGTTATATTGTAAGTTCTAACCCCCCTGTATCGCTTAATTGTCAAATGGAGATGGGATAAAGTTTGTCACTACCTTTACGGTGAAAGAAAACATCGTGAAAAAACTTTTCAAAAAATCACTTTTTTTTTTAGGAAATGTTTCATCCACCAACTCTCACCAAACCAACCTGGTAGAATGGCTTTGACTCTCTCTATGTTCAAGGGTTGACTTTTCAACTTTTCTCTTTTTTTCTGGGACTCGAGTCCCAAGAGAATATTAAATGGGCTACTTATCCTAAGATTTTTTAAAATAAATATTGGTGCACATTTCACACACAACGCCATCTGACCCCAAACTAAGCAAAGCTTGTACTATGGCTTGTAATTAACGTTGTGCTTAGTCTCAATTCTCTTTCAAGCATAAGACAAGTCTTATTTATCCCTTTTCTCTATAAGAAAATAAAAAAAAGCTCTAATCCACATAATTAACTTTTAAATTACTGTAATGACGAATGACTTACCTAAAACTGTAATTGAACTGGATACAAACATGCTGAGCAACCACACTAGTGCTATCTTGATGACCACCACCCTCTTGGTAGAGTGGTGTCGACTTTTCAGTGGGTTCCGTATGCCTAAGTACCTGTAACAAATTACAGTATTTAAAATTAATAAATTACAGTACTTCATCACATCATTTCGTTTATCCATCCAAGACAAAATTATAACATTTTTTTTAAATAAAGAGTAACGAGACGAGCAGGACATGTGCATGATGGTAAGCAAGATGATGGCGGTCAAGTGCGAACCTATTATAGTTTAAAAAAATGCAACATGCCTGCCACATAACAGCACAGTGACACGCAGCTATTGGAACGTTCAAAGTCCAAATCAATACCTAGCACTGCACTGCGCTCGTCACCCAGAGATCTAAGATGTTATATAAGCCTTTTTGCGCTCGTCACTCAGAGATCTAAGATGCTATATAAGCCTGTATCTAAGCCCTGCAATTTCTATGGCAACATTACCCTTCAAACCAGAACACAGATTAACACCCGACTACCTTGGATTTGTAATCTGTACAACATTCTACTAGTTAAGCCCATGTTGAGGTTGTTTGTAAAGAAATATTTTGTCGTCCATTTTATAGAAGCGACCATCTTGAATTGATATTGACCTAACATAGCTAAGAACATTCGCACGGATCTATACGAAAACCGCAATCGGCTCATCCGTTTGAGCTCTACGGTGCCACAGACACAGACAGGCATCGACGTCAAACTTATAACACCCCTTTTTTGGTCGGGGGTTAAAAATAAATATTAGAATCGGTTCGGGCGTTCTCAATAAATCATGTTTACCACATGGTAGTCGAATTGATAGCCTCCTCCTTTTTGGAAGTCGGTTAAAATATAAGTCCTGATAATAGAAATGAAAACATTGATTCACTTTAAGAGTTTCTTTATCGACATTTTTAAGTTAGCGGCGTAACGCTAAAAGGGTGAAGGAAAACATCGTGAGGAAACCGACATGTACCTAGCATATTTCGAGGTCATGTGTCATCCACCAACCCGCACTTGGCCAGCGTGGTGGATTATGGCCGTGAACTCTCTCTCTTTGCGAGAGAAGGCCCCGAGTCCCAGCAGTGGGAACATTTAGTGGGCTGCTTATGGTATGCTATAAGAGTTAAAGACACCCAGATCATATTTTAATTCATTACCAGACCCAGATAGTACCTATAGATAGATAGATAGATAGATAGATAGATAGATAGATAGATAGATAGATAGATAGATAGATAGATAGATAGATAACTCTTTATTGTGACACAAGAACAGAAATATTACAGTAGAACACTTATGAACTAGCACCACAAATGGCGGCCTTATTGCTTAGAGCAATCTCTTCCAGGCAACCAGCTATACGTCATCTTAATACTGTCAACTCTTGGTCAACACCATCAGATTATAACATCACAGTAGATTAGTTTGTAATCTGACGTCGTTAGATTATAATCTGACGAATTTCACAATTTTACGTTGATTTAAACATCACACGGAAAATACCCATACGGGCAGCGCATTCCAAAATTTAAGTAAATTTGAACTACGAAAGTGAAGTCAAATCTCTGCGTTCGAATCTTTAGAACATAAGCCATGAAACGATAGCACTTCTCGAAGTTATGAAGATGATAGAAAAAAATAGTAAGATAAACTTGCAACTTTGCGGTGAGGTTCCGAAGTCTTTTCGAACCAGGGAATTATATCAGTATAGAAATATTCATCATTTGAGACTTCAAAAGAACTCTTCAAGCTTGAGCGCCTTCAAAATTTCTGCATAAGGTTTATTTTTGGTCTGCGGAAATATGACCACGTTTCTCAATTTCGCACTAAGCTCAAGTGGCTTCCTATCCGCCTTCGCAGAAATGCTCACATTCTGTCATTTTTGTATACCATTCTGTTTAATCCTGCCTCCCCGACGTATCTTAAGAAGCGTTTTACCTATTATCATGAAATTTCACGTCCCCGTCCTCTGAGAGCGGCAGTAGCGCTTAACCTCGTCACTCCATCACACAGAACATCTTTTTATGAAGATTCTTTTTCCGTCAAGGCTGTTCGCTTGTGGAATGCTTTACCGGCTTCTATAAGACAGTCGCAGTCTTTAAACGTGTTTAAGAGCAATGTAAAGGAATTTTACTTATCACAATGCACGACTGTCGTCACCAGTTAATCGTAACTAATGCAGTTCTCCGGCGCTATTTCTTGTCACTATTGTTTTTTTCTGTTGTTATGTTACTAATTAGTCATGATTTTGTTTTCGGGGTTGTAGGTTATTTTTTTTAACTAGTTGATGTATTTAAGTGACATGTTCCTAATTAATATAAGTTGTATTTTCCTATGTATTAGACTCACTTTTATTTATTGTATTTTGGATGATTGTGTATATTATGTATTAATTTGTTTTATATTGCAGTATTTAATTATTAGTATTAGGAAAAGTGTCACCTCGCTTCGCCTAACCATGTTTGTAGGCGAATTTCCTTTAAGCTGGTTGCCTGGAAGAGATTGCTCTAAGCAATAAGGCCGCCATTTGTGGTGCTAGTTCATAAGTGTTCTACTGTAACATTTCTGTTCTTGTGTCACAATAAAGAGTTATCTATCTATCTATCTATCTACAGAGAAAATTGAGCTTAAGTTAGCTTATATAATAAAGTGGTTAAACTATAAATAATTAAGAAATAGATGTCTGATGAAACATTTACAGTTAATTAGCAGCTACAAGGTTGAGATTGAATTTAAAAGTGTGGCAAGCTGGCCAGCTCATTGGCTGCAAAGATTGGCAACGATAGTTTGACCTTTAATTGACAAATACTGGAGGGTCGCTGAGTTTTGTAGTGGTAGGACTCTTTGCAGAGGCGCAAACATTGCTGTGTTCCGGTATGAATTGCAATGTTTCCAGAGAAATTACTGGGCTATGAGATGAACTTTATATCTCCGGATGACGAGCGTAGTCCGGTGCTAGGTAATGATTTGTACTCTTCATGTTCCAATAGCTGATTGTCACTGTACTGTTATGGCCAGGCATGTTGCTTACCATCAGGCAATTATCCGGCTCGTCTTGTCACTCCATAAAATAAAATAAAAACATCATCGCCATATTATTCCCTTAACGGTATTTGATTAAGTACAATTCAGAGAATGTGATCCAGGCCATCATGATGTAATACCACCAAGTTTTTTTCTACTGGACGTCTCTAAGCGCGAAAAAGCGACAACGATGGAGATTGACGAGCCGAAAGCTGGAATTAAACTACTTATTCGATTCAAATTTTTTACATACCACTAAAAACCAAATATTATGCTGACGGATAAAATGACTTTTTTAAGAAATATTAACTGTTCTTTAATAAACGAAATGAAAAAGATAACAATCTAGGAGTCTCCAATCAAAAGACAATGAATTTCTTCTTAGAAAGCGCACTCTTTCAAAAACGCATGCAGATCATAATATAGATGTTAGTAACAAAATGGGTAGGTACTCGTTTTTGAAAACGTTCTAAATTGAAATATATAACGCTACATATTATTCACATTGAAACATTCGTCATTTGTTCGGAAGGCCTCTTGAAATCAATGCAAAAATTAATTGGTATACATAAATTTTTCGGCACAATCTTCATAATAGGTTCCTATTAATTGGATTGCCGATCAATCAACGCCAACTAAAAGTGTTTTGGAAGTAAACAACAGGCTTTTACGGAGAAAATCGTCTTTTTTCTAAAATTACCTCGAAAATATTATCTTTCAATAGTTTGATAAAATAAAATAAAATTTGTCTTGAAGTTCGAACTAGCAGCGCAAAAACTACAGAAGTAATTTAGATGAAATTTGGTACATAGATAGATAGTGATACACTTTGATACACTTTGGGAACTATATTACTCCGAACGACGAACATTTACAAAATTCACTTTGTGACCGGGCTTTTGACGGGAATTTTTTTTCACGGTTTTGGAAAAAAAAATTGAGAAGGCATACCCCTCTAATTTGGTTTCAATGGCATCTACTTGAATTTGGATAAATCACGTTAAAAGAAAGGTTCTTCATATAGAATAACCATTACATTAAAAAAAAAACAATTTGGATTCCAAAGGATTGTCTTACAAAAACCAAGAAGGAAAAGTTTGAAAGCGTATTTTAAATACCTCTCCAGGTTGGGGAAAAGTTGGGGATTAATCTAACGTTGCAAATGTCCATAAACGAAAGGTACCGCTAACTTTCAGGGCATATAATATATAAACTTTACTTCTTTATACTCTTCATAAATAGTAATTAGTGTAAACCATCGACATCAATTTAAAAATTAAACTCGCATACCTACTTAACTAATTTCCATAAAACTTCTACGAGAATAGTTCGCGTTGGCCAACTAAACTCACAGCTTCAACGCGACCACAACGTTTCAAAGTATCAAATGTACTCTAAAAGAAAATACCAAAAACGTATACCTACAATTTTAAGATTTTTGTTGGTTTTTAATCAGCTCAGCTCAAATTAACACTCCTTACTCTTATCCGTGTTCGTAAACTTTTGAACTAACGTAACAAAATATGTCATCGGTGTACAAACATACAAAAGAGTCCCAACGAATTGAGAACCTTGTTCCTTTTCGAAGTCGATTAGAAATAAAGTAAAGAATCCGTCTTAAGCAATCGAGTTTATAGGTCACACCACCTGAAAGTCGCAAATAATCCAATGTATCGCTCTCCACCGGCGCATCATTTATTCCCAAGCTTACATTGGATCGGGGCTACCTTAAAAACTCATCAATTTCACCTCGGGAAATGAGGTATTTCAAGAGATTTACTGGGACACGAGAGTGCAGGCGTGCACCGTGTGGGGAATACGTTATTTCTACTAGTATGACCCGTTTCTAATCCATGTTAGAGATGTAAACCAGTTCAAATCGAATGAAACTGATTTCATGAGAATCGATTAATATCATTTTTAGAAAGTCTAATTGTAAATGTAATAAAAATTGTGTTTTTTTTATGTCCACAACTGTACAACTATGCAACTTATTTTTATTTTGGTGTGTTCAATAAAGAGTATCTATCTATCTATACAACTAACTGGTGAGTTGCCAGTTATCAGAGTTAGCTGACTTTTTAAAGTTTTAGATTATATCTCTTAGGAAGTAACAAAATCGGCAGGACTAAGTCTACGAATAAGGTTTGAATTGCTCAGTACGGATTTTGGAGAGATCAACAAGGTGGTACACCAACTTACGACTAGTGCTGTCGCGGAAACAGTTAAAATAAGATCGTGTAGCTCCACAGCAAATTCTCCTAACACTTTAAAAGCAAAAAAAAGTTTTCATTGTAATGTACGGCAACATGTTACAGTTTTTTTCTTTTCATAGGAAATATACAAATAGGCTCCTATGAAAGTACGGTAATTTTTTTTTTCAAAAACCCTGAACATTAGAACATATGATTAGATAATCAACAATAAGAATTAAAATACAATTAAATCGATTCTAATAAAATTGGCTCACATCTCTACAATGGGCTATGTAAGTCAGGTATCGGATCATTCGTATTTCATCATTTGTGACATTTCAATTCCCGGTAAAAAAGAGGGATGTTATGTGTTTGTGTACTCACTTATACATTACTAAGTATATACGTGGCTCTACGTCGTCAAAGTGTGAATGAATTCATTTACTTTGTGATTTTACTGACCAGTGTAAGTGCCTTCTATCCATGATTAGTCAGCGTACAATCTTACGTATTTCTGGTTAGTTTTCTTTAGTTTCACGTGTTGAAGATAAGATGACTATGGATGCTTTTCGCCAGCATGCTGGGCTCGAGGGTAAGGCTTGAACATCTTGATCTTATCTGTTGACCTCCATTGGACTATAGATAATTCATATGTGCTTAGTGTAAATAGTGAGATGTGTAGAGATGTTTGATTTGCATTGTATTTTAGTGTTGTTAATAAAGTCCCATAACAAACAGGTTATATATCTACCAACTTTGCGAACATATAAAATTTTCCATCCACTACAAATTCTTGAAAATCATCAGGATTCTTTTTGTTTAGGAATAACATTTCGAGTGCTAACCATTTTTCAGCATAAAATCACACTCTTCCTACATCATCCGTTACAAACCTGCGCTACATCAATCTTCATAATCTAACCGAGCTTCAAAATCGCTGGAAAAGACATCAATATTCAATTTGCAGCCACTCGATGCTCTGGTTACCACGATGGGAACACAATATTATATCTCGATACGAGTAGAGGACTGGGTCACAGTAAATACATATGTTTTACTTGGTTTAGGATTGGATTTATAGAAAAAAAATAAGAAAGTAAAAGGGGAAGAAGACGGAGAATAAATAGCTTTTGCGCTAGATGATGCATTTCATGATAATGCCATTGCATTAGATCTTTATAATATAAA
Source organism: Ectropis grisescens (assembly GCA_017562165.1). Taxonomy (NCBI): domain Eukaryota; kingdom Metazoa; phylum Arthropoda; class Insecta; order Lepidoptera; family Geometridae; genus Ectropis; species Ectropis grisescens. The sequence goes on along the minus strand of CM029781.1, from coordinate 25,337,842 downwards.
ATGTGCTGTTACGGGAAGGTGAGTAGTATAAAATATAAGTCACGTTTTGTAATAAAAAAATAATAACTAAATGTTTGTATAGGCCAAAAAAATATATTAGATTCTCCTTACCGGACTTTGGGTAAGGACAAAAGGTGGCATTACTAACCTAAGCTAGCTAACTATACCTACTTACGTACAAACGTAAAGCATACATATAAAGTAAAAAGTAGTCAAGTGCGAATCGGACTCGCCCATGAAGGCTTCCGTAGCAGCAAGTAACATAATATAAAAGTTCTTGTAGTTCGTTGTTACTTTAATCAGTGTTTTAATGGATTGTTACTGGTGTTACTGATTTCCTAACTATTTTCCAAGTGCAGATATATAGGTGGTTAGGTGGTTTTGTAGTGGTAGGGCTTTTTGTAGAGTCCGCCAGGGAAGTACCACGAAAAGTCTGCCACGTCTGGGGATGTTATTCTACCGCCGAGCAGTAACATTACAGTGTTTCGGTTTGAAGAGCAATTTTTTCAGAGAATTTACTGGGTTAAGATATAAAACACCTTTATCTCTGAATGACGAGCGCAGTGCGGTGCTAGGTAATGATTTGGACTCTTCGTATTTAAATAGCTTCACTGTATTGTTATGGGCAGGTTTGTTGCTTATCATCAGGCAAATATCCTGCTCGTCTTGTCACTCTATGCTATAAAATAATCCAGTTTGGCAAAATTCTTGCAATGGACTTGTATATCGTTGTTAGTTCACTTCAAAGAGGCAACTAACAACTTATAAAATAAATAAATAAATATTGGTGGACAATTCACACACAACACCATCTGACCCCAAACTAGCAAAGCTTGTGTGATGGCAGCCAGATAGCTGATATAATACTTATATAGTTTTAAATACATACTTATTATACATAGAAACACCCAGACACAGTGCAAACATTTGAATTCATCACACAAATATTTGCATTGGGTGGGGATCGAACCCACGACCCTCGGCTTCGCAGGCAGAGCTACTACCAACTAAGCCACTAAGGCAGTCTGTACATAATACAGCTCAAGTGTTATAAATTCCAAGCGTAGAAGAAAAAATCGCTACTTTTTAGTCTTGACTAATTTGTAGCCAATTTACTTAGTATCTAGGTATTTGTGAGCAGTATTTTAATGTATATTGAGAATTAGTTGTCTAGGAATACCTAGACAACTAATTATACTAAACCTAATCGACTTAATAAAGTGAGACAACTTTTATTTTGTGAGTAATGTTTACTATGACAGTAAAAAGTACCTGGTGTTTTAGCACGAAGAACTTAAAATCCATTTCGGGTCTCCCTATTTAATTGTAAGTACGAAACTTATTGATTTATTATTATACATTTGATATAAATGTTAACTACAAAACTGTTACGGCCATGACTGCCCTAAATAGCGTATTCGTGAGGCGTCAGTGTACCTTACATCGCTTAACATCAGGCGAGATGACGGTCAAGTGGAAACCTATAAAAGTTAAAAAACACTTTGTTTATTTTAGAAAAGTGTTTTTACTTCATTTTAATTTTTTCGTGGGCTTCTAAAATAATTTTCACTATTTTGAGCAAGCCTCAAGTAAAATATAATATTACTAGCTTTTACCCGCGACTTCGTCCGCGCCACATATTTATTAAAGTAATTGAGGCAGTACCTACTCGTATGTCTACTACCATACAAATTCACGTTTCGTAATCAAAATCGGTCTAAGTCAAAGTTTTATATTTAATAAATGTACAATTAACACGACAAATTACAAAAAAACTATGATCTCAAAAAAAATAATGAAAAACAGACTTTAATTTAAAATCATATTGAGACGGTCCACCAAATTTTATTAGAGTCTATTAGTAGATATTAGTAGATATATCGTCTGATTACATGAACGCAAATTTTAGTTTGTTGTTCATATTTCAAAAACCGCCGCACCGATTTCGATAAAATTTATATGACCACCTCTGAACTATAATCTACCAACCAAAAAATAACCATCTAAATTGATTTACAATTGGAAATACAACTGGATTGATAACCTCCTCGTTTTTTAAAGTCGGTTAAAATAGCATACAGAGAGTGCAAAGATCCTTCCATGCACACTTTTACTCCTCATTTCCACTCTTTTCAACTCTCTTTTTCTGTGATAAAAGTCGCCGTTGTCCTTTCCTAAGTCTAGTCTATCTGTGCACCAAATTGTAACAAACTTTTAAGTGGCTTAGGCGTTAGACGGTAACGGACAGAGAGAGTTACTTTATATATATAATTTCATATTAGAATTGAAAACAGGTGTTCCTGATCATTTTATAGGAGGCAGTTGTAAAGATTACCGAAAAGTAATACGTTTACTCCTCCAAAAACTCATTTTCACAGTTCTTAATTTGCCTTAATCGAGCGTCCATCATGCATAACATTTGATAAGACACCATGGAAATCTCGTCGACTATCAAAAATTCTGTCTGATAGTCTGATACGCCATTTAGTGGCTGCGCCCATCTTAAGTATTGAGGTTGTATAGTGCACTGTATTCTTCTTGTCAAGCCCTTTTATTTGATACCCATGTTGATGGGGTTCATAAAACCTAAATTATCCGCCATTGTGTAGAGGCCGCCATCTTGGATTTTAATTTTATATAATACATTGTATTCTACTGGTTGAGCACTTTCATTTGATACCCATATTGATGGGATTGATAAAACCTACGTTATCCGCCATTGTGTAGCGGCCGCCATCTTGGATTTCAATTTTTTATAGTATATTGTATTCTGCTTGTTGAACCCTTTCATTTGATACCCATGTTGATGGGATTGATAAAACCTACGTTATCCGCCATTTTGTAGCGGCCGCCATCTTGGATTTCAATTTTTATAGTATATTGTATTCTGCTTGTTGAGCCCTTTCATTTGATACCCATATTGATGGGACTAATAAAACATAAATTATCCGCCATTTTGTAGCGGCGGCCATCTTGAATTTATAATGATAATGAATAAACATAATTGTATTGTCACCAAAATCCAAAGTGTATACAAAATTTCATATTAATCGGTTGACAGGAAGAGGGTGAAATTTGAATTACTAAATTTCACCCAAGAATAAATAATAAAAAAGAAAACCCCAATTCCACCCCCGTAGGTACAGTTCGAAACTACAAAACTGCTAAAACATACATTTTATGGTTTCGTGTTAAATATCTAGACGTAAAGTTTCATAGTTCTTCAACAATGACGAAGTTTTCCATATAAACTTTCATCCCTTATTTTAACCCTTTCAACCCTTTTTTCGGAACAAAAAGTAGCTTATGTCCTTTCTCGGGATCTATTTTATCTATGTATCAAATTTCATCAAAATATGTTGGTTGGTTTAGGCGGTAAAGACAGACAGACAGACAGACAGACAGACAGAGTTACTTTCGCATTTATAATATTAGTATGGATTACTGATATAGAGCTGTCATAATTATGGATTTTCGCATTTATACTCAATCACGTCGTAATGCCTAAACGAATTTTATTGAAATTTGGAACACAGTTTGATTTTATTCTGTAATGCACATAGGATACTTTTTCTCCGGGCAATCAACGGTAACGTAGGTAAAACCACGTGATGTTGCTAGTATAATCGTATACATCTTAGATCTCAAGATGACGAGCGCATTGCAGTGCTAGGTAATGATTTGGACTCTTCATGTTCCAATAGCTGCGTGTCACTGTACTGTTATGTGGCAGGCATGTTGCTTACCATCAGGCACATGTCCAGCTCGTCTTGTCACTCTTTATTGAAAAAAATCCAAACACAGGCTCTATCTTCCATATCAACCATATTATGTTGTATAAAATATCACCCATATTATCATCCATCTTCAATATCATCCATATTATGCTTTATAAAAGGTCAGTTGGCCGCCTTGTTATTGTGGATGAAAGTCTAGAACAGAAATCACTCGTCGACCTAACAAAAGTTCATTTAGGTTTCATTAAAGGCCGATTTCATTTGATAGACAGAAATCTCATAACTAAAGTCACACCCTTCACGTTCGGATCCGTGTGATTAATGAATTTACTCGTGATAATAAACAGAGTAAACTGTCTGTCTCTATGGCGTGAGGAGACTCACGTATGGCTCGAGAGATTTCGTAAATTACTCTCTAGCTGATTTCCTGCATTATGACTGAAATTCTGATAAAGTCAGTCAAGTAGACATTTCAAACCGATAACCTATCTTAGTATACAATATCTTAGTTATCCTTATGCAAAATGTCTTCAAAATACATTTACAAAAGCCACCTTAGATTCAAATTTCATAGGACTGTATACCGTTTCATGAATGTATTAATGTATATGGATGTGAATATTCGTTAATAATGTAAATTTAATGAAGTTGTAGGCCTAAGTGCTTTAACAATTTTATGAGCAAATAAAATGTGTTTTATTAATATTGGTTTACATTGATTCATAATGATTATCTCATTTCTTGACAACTACATTTTCTAAAGAAAATATAATTTACTTTATAAATTATTCGAAACCTGTAGTCAGAAGCTGCTAATAGAATAAATGTCATACACAGGACAGTAAACAAAATCGAATCTAACAGTTTATCTGATGATTGAAATAAACAACGATACCTATATTGATATTTTTACCGTAAATATATTTTTCATTGCAAATTGTTTATTTTATACTGTTTTATCTAATTTAGTAAAACTCCACGAGTTTTACCTTATTATTCCACTTCATTTCAATGTTGATCCATTGAATGTTGCAATTTTTTCAGGAGTCATGTAGATTTGGAACTGGTGAACATTCACAAAGTAGAAAATTTGCGTGTTTTTTTTATCAAAATAGATACGTATGTAAACGGCACATACAATTTTACAATACGTTCAATTTCAGTTCATGTCTAAAGGGTAACATGTCCAAGCACACATCATACAAGATGAGAACAGGGCAGACTTCATAAAGGGACAAGTTTGAGCGACACATTCACGGATAATAAACGCGTATTGCGCCTGTACCCTTTATTCCACAGCCAACAAAACTTATGAGTTGACCAAAATAGGGAACTACTAATTATCCGAAACAAACTTTCCCTTTATTGGGAAAATACGCCAGTGACTCCTCTCAGTAGTACAGAAAATGTTGTGGTATCTCTGCACAGAAATTTTGCTAGAAGGTCTTGCCATCATATTGTACACAGAAATGTCCGCAGGAGGTTCATTTCACACATAATGTAACCAGATGAATACATCATTCAATTTTCTACTAACAGTTGCGTAGTGGAAATGATGAAATATATTTTGATAGCAATATTATTACAATTCTTGTCAATGACATGTTATACACATACGACGTAGGTATGAAAATTTGTTGTGTTGTGCAGTTTAGAAACCCATATAAATTTATATTTTTGTTATCGGTTTGGAAAGTAGCTTTGGGATATTGGAACGTATGCGCTTCTTTTATGTATCAAAATTTCATGAAAATTGACCTTTTTAAGCTTTTTTCTTTAAATCAACTGTATGTTTTTTTTGTTTTTGAAAATACATTTTACTGGCTGCCCCGCGCGGTGTTACCCTCAACAACACATTACAATACATTTCTTTTTCTGAGATAAAAAATCCTAGACAGGGGTATAGATCTGTAGATGTAGTACTCGAATGTAGTGTTGGTTCATTCGTCAATAGTTTTGTCAGCACACGTGACGTAAGGGTTTTTATGAGTATTTAATTTTATATTTTATTAAAAAAATGTTTTTAATTAGAGATATCTAGAGATGTTTAACTTAACTAGAACAACAATACACGTCACTTGTTAATAAAGTAGCATTCATGGAATGCTACATTCTGTCAATATTAACTGACAGAATTCTAGAATGAAAACTAAGGTGGCTGCTGCACATTTGCATCATGCATACTTCTCGGGTAACATACGTATCATGTGCTCGGTCCAGTCCGAATTAGGTCTCAGCCGAATCCAGCGGCCATTGAGAATGTGTTAGCACACTGTACTCTGTGTCAGGAGGCATAGTTTCTAAGCGGACGGCACATGCCATCATGTATCTCTACTAAACTTCTAAAGCTTCTACTTTCGATGGCCTTCGTGATTTCACAGCGTATAAAATAATTTTATTCTTCCATGCCTTCATTTATCGAAACGATTGAAGTGTTGAACGCCCGAACAGGGAAAGTGCTTTGTCACCGCTTTTGCCGTGTAACATTGAACATATTATTTCTACTTTTTTCACCTACATAACTTCTGCCGAAATCACAGGAAATTAAATGCGCATCTATAGGTTGTTTGTTCTTTGTTGTGTGAGTAGGGGAAAAATTTACTTGTTGCAATATTCAACGACATAGTTTCCAGTACTATCCGTTACTCCTTGAAATGTGGCTGATACGTAACCAACCTCATCCCCGATCTTGAACGAGGTGGATCTACAATATCACACCTAAGTTAAAAAATTGGGCATACAAATAAATAATTTTATATATCTAGGTAAAAAGTGCAACGTAGTGTCAGATGATGATTTGGACGTTCCAATAGCTGCATGACATTGTCTAGCTTGTTGCTAACCATCAGGCACATGTCCTTCTTGTCCTGTCACTATCCTTCAAAATAGACCTCAATGTATCTATTTAGTTCCCTTCTGAAAAATATCGACTATCCTGTGTCATTTGAAATTTTATTCCGTCGCTGTGATTAATCGGTTCATTACCAGACTTATTCCTGACGGGGGTCGTGAGCGTTTCTCTCGCAACTAAGCTGCTTAGCAGAACGGAACTGTTTTTTTTTAAATATATGTACTTATCTAATGTTCTTGAGACCAAAGGACGCCGTCTGTCGCCATCACAAATCCATATTATTTTTTCGATAGTAAATAGCATAAGTATAAGCAGCCCTTTTTGTGGGAGTTGGGGTCTTCTCTCATAAAGTCTTAAGGTAGCGGTTCGCCCGGAGACCGCGACGTGAGACCGCGACCGGAGACCGCGAAAGGTACTTGACGCTATGGACTTGTATGGGCGTCGCGCCGAGACCGCAACAGGAGACCGAGACACGTGTCGTGAGGCATGTGTCACGGTCGCCCATACAATTATACAGTCTTAGTAATTCTATTGTCTAGCCATACCGGTCTCCAGTCGCGGTCTCCTGTCGCGGTCTCGTGTCGCGATCTCAGCGCGAACTTGTACCTTTAGGGTCATAATCTAGCACACTAATCAAGTGACAAAGGGCCTAAAGGTCAAGACAACCATATATAGGTTTTTGTTCAATGGGAAACCGGGTTGTTGTCTCATTTGCCCATACGAATCGCCGTTGTGAAATCGCACGCCACTAGGCGACTATATCTTAATATTAAAAATTAAAAACAAGAAATAAATTAATGAAAATTAATACAGCTCTCTACAAACTGACTGCAAAAAAGGAGAAGGCTCAGCGATAGCTCTGCCAAAATTTTGAATCAATTTTGATGCTTTTTTTAGGTAGATCATAGTTCAGAAGTGGTTCAATATTATTATCGGCATGGCAGTTGTTACAATATCAACAAAAAAGTAAAATTTCATTTAATGTATCTAGACGACGAGACGGAGTAATGGCTTCTTATGAAATTTGGTCCAGTGTCTGAATTTAATTTTAAATTGAAGTAAATTTTTGGTTTTTATGGAATGTGTTGCCTGAGCGGTTTTTCGCCTATTGATCTTTGATCTAGTTCAAGTTGAGAGTCAATTGGCGTTTCCTGGGAAAGCACGATCTATTTAAAGTGTGTGCATCGTAGCTTTTCATCAAGCGAGATGGCGGTCAAGTGTTAACCTGCAATAGTTAAAAAACTACGATAAAAAATTGGTTGCCTGTAAAGTCGGTATACGGGCGAAAGTTTTACGTGACAACGACTTTGAGTGGTAAAATAATTTTACGGAAGGGACGCGTGCCTTTCACTTTTTATGTCTGTCTCTCTCGCTCTTAGGCGGGCTAACCATGCCCGAGTGGAAGGGATGCGTGCCTCTCACTCGCTCTCGTTGTGAGCGCATAACGTGAGCGGAGCGTAACGCAGTTTCTTGAAGTGTCACCTGGCAAACCAATTTATAAGACGTTGTCACGTCAAAAACGATGTTGTAGGACACAGGTTTACGCAATGTTTTAAGAACGAATATACTTAACATTACCTATAAAATGACAATGATAGTCACTTTGTCATGTAACTAAATATGACATTCGAATCACATTTTTATACATTTTACTCAAATTTTACTACAGTATTAGTATTAAAATTAACGTGGTTGTTACACATATTTAATTGGATAACGGGACACTCACGTATATACGGTCGGTCAATCCGACTCGAGTTTCGGCCGCGTCCGGCGGCCTTTTTCAAGGCGAGTGCACGCGCGGCGGCTGCCCGTTTGGCACCAAACCGGTTTGGTGCCAAACGCACCGTTTTGAAAAAGGCTGCCGGACCGCCGGACGCGGCCGAAACTCGAGTCGGATTGACCGACCGTATATACGTGAGTGTCCCGTTATCCAATTAAATATTTACTACAGTATATTGTCAAAATTTACTAAATCATAATTTCTTGATACTGTAAAATTTTACAAAAAACTTTAACATAATTATGTAGTCTATCTTATTCTATCTTCGTATCTGTTCAAACGCATCATTTTTCTTTTGCGAGTTCTTTTGAGATTACAAATGTCGAAGATATCTAAACTGATAGGATGACTGAACATTTTACAGCCTTTTGTCTTTCCAAACCCTGGATTAAACTTTTGTAATACGGCGCTTAGTTCAAAGTAAAATCTTTTTGATACTTTCACGAGAAAGAAATCTTTCAAAGAAGTAATCCTAGAAATTACTTAGAAACCGGAGTACCCAGCGTAAGTCGCACAATGTAACATTATTACAAGAGGCATGTGTCCAAGCCGCGTCACTCAGTCTTGTCCCCCGAGAAATAGCCTAGATTTTTTCAGCTTGACAGCTTAGATGTATTAGTATCAAATGCCTGTAAGCTCTGGAAATTGGTTTCACAATACCTGTTGTTAGAAAAGTAAACAGGTCGTCAGAAATTATAAACTGCTGTAGACAAACTATATCTGTTAACCATCTAGTAAAATGATAAATAAGTTGTCAAAAAAAATGTCAAAGGTTAAAATTAAACTTATAACCGTCTACATGCAATAATAATTAAATAAAAAACGCATCATAAATATTCCATTCATTTGTGATAATAACAACAAATTCATTAACAAAAATTGATATCTGAAAAAGGTGTGTGAGTCAATTTAAAAATTTATGAAAAAATATCTTTGGACTCCACAAAATATGTGGAACAGCAAGCTTTTAACCATTACAATCCATATGGAACGAACCTACTAAAAGTGCTTGAAAATAAAGTGTAATAATACCCTTTCGCGTCAGTTCATGTTTTTGCGGAAACCTGAATAAAGAATCTATTGTTGCCTTATGATATTCACTTTATTTATGTACCCATTATTTCCGCAAAATAGGTCGCATTTTTCTTCAATTTTATCGGGTTTTATAAATAGCAATGTCAACAACATCCTGCTTCAATAAATGATTGACAACCCCTGACGTTGCGGATAAAGGCCTGTGTTACCAACCTTTTAAAGTACAATAGACACTTCACTCTTTGCAGGTCAAAAGCCTTAATGCTTCCTAAAGGCTGCTATTTTTGGGAAAACGTCAAAGCTCTACTAAATAATAAATTCGGCTAAGAGCGAGTCGGATTTCTTTGTTATGTGTTGTAATAGCTAGTGTTTTATTAATTTCCAAAATCGCCCACTTATAATTTCTGATACACAGCATGAAACTTTGCGCTGATACATTACATCGTGTGTTTTTGTACAATTAATACATATTAATACTCATAATGGATTTATCCTTTCACAGTCACCTATTCCTTTGAAGGGGAATGTTTCCATAGAATCACAAGACATAGAGATGGAAAATTTTATATCTATAGGCAACGTACGCAGTACAGTGCTAGGCAATTATTTAGATATTTTTTTATAATAAAGAGTGGAACACAGTACTGTTTGAACATTATTGCTTGGCGGTAGAATAACTGACAAAGGTGTGGTACTTCCCCATGAGAACTCTGCCAAGAGTCCTACTACTACACAAACGACTCTTCATGTTCCAATAGCCACGTGGCAATTAGCTCATATGGGCACGTGGTTTGCTCGTTTGGTCAAAATATATTATAAAAAAAAACAGACATGATATTGTTTCCGTTTTCATAGATATAATGGTACGGAATCTTCCGTGCGCGAGTCTGACTCGCACTTGACTGGTTTAATTTATTCATATCTCCTCAATATCCGATAACCGATACATCCTTTATCACGCATAATGTTTTCATCAAAGCATCAAACTCGGCTTACCCCTTCAATTTCGTGTCGGCTTCGATATTTATAACTTGATGATCTTAACGTGGCTCAAAGGACTGGGTTATCTAAAATAAAAACCGTATAGGGAGTCATTTCTTACTTTTTAAGACGTTATTTGGTGGTTGATATCTGTATTATTTTTCTAGAAATTGATTTTTTCGACACTCATGTGTGCTATGAAATGTATTGCATAAGTCGAGTATTGGCATCACAGATTTCTAAAACAAAAGGCAGATGGAACGTTCGGAACACAGACCCTGAGGTCCAGAACCAAATATCAAACGCCAAAGCAAATACAAACTCCAGTCAGTACGAAACGGACTTCCGTCCCGTACGGGAGTCCCGTGTGATTTTAAGTTTTGTTTAAGATAATGCCGTCTTGTGTCTTCAAACATTGCAAACATTGTTCCCAAAAATCAAAAAAGGAAAGAGGAATATCACTTCATAGGAAAGTTTAAATATTTTTACTGCTATTTATATAATTTAGGCGATTTTATTTCGATTGATAAATAGAAACACAACACCTCAACGAAAATTGGTTAGTGTTGCTATACTAAATTGAAATTATTTTCCCAAAAGTTAAGGTAAAATATAGATTATGATTTTTTTAAGATACTCGTAGACCAAATTATTTATGTAGATTGTGTTATTCTATTTTAAACCCTATTTTTATAATCGTATTTTTTTTATTTAATGTGAATCGATGCCTAGCACAAACCACGTCATTACTAGTGTTTATAAACTAATAAATACTAATAGTGTTGATGAAAACTATTAGTTATGAAGCAAGTTTTTAATACTTGTAAGTAGGTATAGTGGAGCTTAAAAAAGTAGGCGAGTTCATTTGAGAGATATAAACATTTTAATTAACCTCGTGTTATCTGGTCGAGTCAGTAGTGGCATTGTCGAAGTTTTATACGGTGCTAATTTGTGCATACATGCTTACCCAAAAAAGATGTTGGGATCAGGTCAATAGCTGTTGGCACCACATATTATACTGGCCTTGCTGCCAAGGTGGGTTGTAGCTATAAAACGTTGCTCTTTCGAGCTCCCATGTCCCAACAAACTTGATTTTGGTTCTCTGGGTGGACGTGAAGCTGTTATTCATTCTGTCCTGACTTTCTTTGTCCGAAATTGGGGAGAGGGCTGTTAAAGGTGGACGTCAAGAACGCCTTTAATTTGGTTGATCGTGGCACCCAGTTGTTCGAAGGGAAGAATAAAATTCTTGACCTCTACAATTTTCTTTGGCAATGTTATGGCGGACCCACAAAATTATCAAAACAATATTTTGCTATCTTCCGTTGGCTATCAACTTGGTGAACCTTCGGCCATGCGACCTTTGCCCTGGCCATTCGCTCTATCATTTAACGTCTCCAGTCCAATTTAAACGTTTGGTACTTGGACGACGTGCTGACGGACGACTTGGAGAGTGTGCGACTGATTTGCATGATCTGATACTTCCTTGCCCTTTTTTCTATCGGAATGCTCGTAGCTCGAAAAAGCGACATCGTTTCATGGTTGATGTTCCAAAGACACGAACGAAGAGATTTGACTCTACTTTTGTGATAAGAACATCTAGGCTGTGGAATACGTTGCCTGAGTGGGCTTTCCCCATCTTTGTGTCTTCAAATCGAGAGTGAATCGGTTTCTTCTAGGTAAACACGCTCCATCGTAGGCCGCATCATCGCTTAACATCAGGCGAGATGGCGGTCAAGTGTAAACCTATAAAAGCTAAAAAAAACAACGACGGAACTTTGGGTGGCGATGTGAATAATGTTCAACTGATTTACAAAAACTCTTAGACGGTTTTCGTTGGTGTGTGTCAACATTTTTGAAAAGGTGAACTTTTCGTATGCTACACGCATTTAGACAAAGATTGGATAGTAAACAAATTGAATGATCTGGCCCCCCAATATCAAATCAGTTGACAAAAATTCTCTGCACCTGCTGTGTTCACCGATATTAAAAAACTACTCATTTAACCACCTTTTGTCATGCATAATATTCAAAATTTCACTCCGATAGAATACTCAAAATAAACACACACATGACTTTTAATATTATGCGGCGTTGTCTTTTTACTCCCAAATTTTCTGTACGAATATTCGAATTTTTAGTTGCATGCAAAATCAACATTCTTAACTTCATAGGATGGAAATAGTAATAACAAGAAAACCTTGCATAATATATAATCGGTGAAACAATAAATTATTTTAACATTATAATATTATTGTTTATTATACGCGAAGATTTCCGAAGCTAAGACAACAATAGTGGGATTTTTTTCTTAAGACTGGGAACATTACACGCACACCAACGTGAGTAATTTGACAACGTCGGTGAGAGCTGTCACGCATACATAACTAATTACTGGCCTCACAGTGTCGTTCACGAAGGTTTCATCTGTTTAGAAATCTGTGATTGGCATATAATTTTTATTGAAATACATTTTAAGCGTTTGTTGTTTGTAAAGTACATATAACGAAAATAATGAAATTTAGTTCATTAAAATATTTAAATTTAGAGGAAACCTTTATCTAAATTTCAATAATCATATTTTAAATTTCAAATCACGAAATTCCACGTTTAGGTAATTTTAAGCGCCGTATTACTTCAATGAAGCTTTTTTTTCTTTATGAATTTAGTATTTTTGACGTCACTCCTGTATTTGGATAATGCATTATGTGTTTGATTTTCTCCTTATAAGATATGGGTTCAAGTCTCACAAGTGAGAATATAAAACAGATTGTAAACAGATGGTGTTATGTTCCTATTTGTCATGGTTGTAACTTTAAAAGATAAAAACTATCACAATATCATAATTCGTCAACTCAACTCGATAAAATAAATTATCAATCGAGATCGGCAACAAAAATATTTAAATGTCTCCATTTCAAATTGTGTGTTTACGACGCAACCTTTGTTCCCTTCGGATACTTATTTGTTTGGTGTTAGTCCAACTAAATCTCGGATTTGGCGAGCTTCGGACAAAATTGGGTGAAATACTGCCTGGGAGTTACAAATTGGTGGAAATAATGGTGTTTTTGAAAATAGATCGGACAAGACAAAGGTAAAAAGAGGGAAAACACCTTTATTTTACGCTATCTCCGGTACAATAAATTTACTTGATTTTTATAGCTCAACGGGGCTAGAGACGTACCTGATGGTGTGTAAAATGTATGCCCATAACAGCACAGCGTCATGCAGTTTTTACAGTAATATTTTACAAGTTTAAAGTAAATCTGGCTCTTCTAGGGAATCGTGCTCCACAATGGACTGCATTATCACTTAATAACAGGAAAGATGGCCATAAAACGCAAAATTATTAACTTTAAAGTAAAGAAAACTGTTTCAGAAATACATGGGAAGAAACATACAAACTTTACACACTTACAAGCATATCAACTTACAAACTTTCCTATGTTCCAAATTTGAACCCGATCCGTTAGGTAAAACTATATTTCAACGTGATTCAGTATCATACGTCCAAGTATTGACATTTATAATATTAGTTGGATAAGTGTGCAAAATGTCATAATATGTCATGTCCGTTCGCGTAATTTTCTTAAACCAGAACCAGCAAAATAAATTGTGTGCCAAAACAAATCTCTGCATTTTTCTTGATACCACTACATTTATTCTAAATTGGAAGGCTAGAGCCTGCAAATAGGCTAAAGTGAGAAGTGATGTGTTACATAAGTTTCCAGCTTAGGTTTCCGGAAACTAACGTAAGTTGGCTATCAATTGTGACTTAGGTTTGGAAGGGTGAACATCTGTTGGTCTAGATTCAGCGCTCTTGATGTGAGGGAATTAATGTTTGTACTTCTGACGCGAACTAACTACCGTACTCAAAATATTTAGTAACAGCTCATGTACTTACTACGGCCAATCGTGGGGGCCTCGATTCGAATCCAGTGTAGGTTCCACTTGTGTCTCTGAATATTTTACCAAAAGCAGTTGTACAAGCTAATCATCACTACTGCTTCAATGGTTAAACCAGCGAACCAAACACAGCAACCAACCAAACACAGCAACCAAAAACACAGCAACCAAACACAGCGAGGAAACCAGCGGTTTCCTAGAAAAACACCTTTAAAGGTAGTATGTCATCCGCGAACCCGCCTCGGCCAGCGTGGTGGACTATGGCCTTGACTCTCTCCTTATGAGAGAAAGCCCCGAAGCCTAGAAGTGGGAACAAAGTGGACTTCTTTTGCATGCAAGACAGCCAGAAAAATGGCAATGGCAGTTTTAAGCAAAGTCAATGTCAAAGTCAGTCAAAAAAATTAGAAAGTTTCTAAATAATAGTAAACAAACTCTAAGAGACAAATTGAGTTTGGTCTCTCATTTATTAATCTTTTTCTTCTTTTCCAGTTCATCTGGGGGGTCGGGCCTCTTTATAGCTTGGCTTCTGGCGCTTCTGGGATATGTAATAAAAAAATCATTTTTCCTGAATTAACGCTTTAAAATTGCTAGAAGAGTACTGATGGGCTCTTGTGGTTCCGAATTGTTTTGCCAAACATATTGCATGCCTCTAGAAGAGGCTAGTTTGTATAGGTCAACTTTTAAAATGTTTTTTTTTTTTTGTATTATTTAATCTTATTTGCGAACAGCAATACAGATTTTGTATTTGTATTTTTGGAAGTCCCAGTACTCTTTGCAGGATACAGAAGAAATATAATCCCACATAATAGGGATGTTAACGCTAATCACACATTAATGTTTAATGTTAATTTTATGCTAGTTTGCATTAATAGAATATCGAAAATTACATTATTATAATGTAATATTACGTAGTAAATTTATTAAAAATTATTTTAAATGTTGTATTTTTAATCTGTTGTCACGTGACTAGAAACACCAATATGAATTCTTACGTCACTAGTCGCAAAGCAAACTGTTGAAACTGGTTAAACTGTTTACTTTTCTGATTTTTTATTTTAGTTTGCGATCTTAGCGACGACGATTTTTATTGTTTGTATTCAAGTAATGATAAGAATCAGAATCAGAATCAGAATCATTTATTGCTAAACTGTGTACATAAGATGGTACTTAACATAATATTAAAGAAACAACAGTTTACCCATTTCGGGCGTGCAATTTAAGTTTTACATATAAATTATTAAAAATTACTATTTTACACACGAAAATGTTCATACCAAATTAACATGCTATAAGATTAAGTTATAAAATTGAGTTTAAAAAATTAGATAAAAGTTAGGTTATTATATTTTAAAACCTACTAAAAATATTCTTCTAAGCTATTTTCAAATATACATGTATCTCTATAATCACATAATTATATCTATAACCCGTGTCAAAAAATCTTTGTTTCTGGTAGTGGACATTAAATTAATAAACTAAACCAACAAATAATAAAAAATAAATGCATAAATTACTGAATAAATTCGCATTATTGTGAGTCACGAAAAAATTGAGTGTCTTCATTTAGGGGGTCAAATTTTTGAGACGGAGTGTCTATATTTATCTGTTTATTTGTTTGTTTTTTAAAATAAAACGGTATGGTCCCTGGTCTGTGGTTAGAATTTTTATTGAAGGTTTTGTCTCCCGTGTAGTCAAATGTTCTTCTTTCTTTATTAAAGTAATACGGAATGGTTCCCGGAATTAGCTTTTTTTCTATTTTTTGCCCATTTGTGCGAGTTATGTTATCATCGAGAAACGTTACTGCATAGTCGACAGTGTTAATTTGGTTATTGATTGATTTGACCAAATGGTCCATATAACGCCCATGGTAACCGCGGGTGTGTGGATCACGCATCCCTTGCTCAATTTGCAAATATTTAGAGTTGTTAAATTTACTGACTATGTTTCTGTAGTTAGAATTTATCATATCCTCATTTAAGTGACGGTTTTTAGAGACACCTACACCAATAACGTTTTTCCTACTTAAATATTGCAATACACGAGACATTTCTGAGAGGAGTTTAGTAGGGTTTGTGTCATTTGATCCTACACATAAAACTATCCAGTCGTTTTCTTGCAAGTTCAGTCTGTCAAACTCTGTGTTGCGTAGTATGTACTCTCCAGGTGCTGCAGGGTTTGTGATGCTTATAATGCTATATGTTCTTGAATTTCTATATCTGGAACGCAGGTTTATCAAAAGTGATGCGAAATTCTTATTGTATTGATCACCCACGATTACTATTTTTGGGGTATTGTCTGTACTTAAGTTGATTGGGGTTTTACTAAATTTAGTTGAATTGTTGGTTGCTACTGATGATACCTTCGTGTTTTCGTTGGTCCTTTGTTTATTTTCACTGTCTTTCCTGTCTCCGCCACTTTCACGTTGTTTTTGTGGGCTTATGATATTCCGTAATCCGATTTTGGAAGGCTTGTTGCTCCATTCTTTGTTCGTATGGACATTTGTACGTCGTTCTGTACTATAAGAAAAGAAAAAAAAAAAAGAAAAGTCTATAAGAAAACACATAGACTGGATATACAGTCATGAATCGCGTCCAATGTTTTGCGACTAGTGAGGTCATGTCCGTCGTTAGTGTCTTAACAGCAAAATTCGAAATTACTCTAATTTTGTGTAACTCATCGAAAATACTTATTTTGAAATAAAATGTTATTTTTACAGTAAACAAGGGTCAATCTTAAAAATAAAAGCAGTTCCGAAAAATTGTTAACATTCCTATTCAGTTTTACCTAAATTCATTCGAATGTCTTACAAAGATTTCCTCTCTTTGCCAAAACCAAAAGGCCTAAAATATTCTGGAGTATTATTAGCGTCGTATTTAGTATAAAATATCGTAAAACTGTGGTTTTCCTCTTACCTTCCTATGCTGATGAAGCACATGTGCATGATGCTAGCGGAGCAGGCAAGGACGTCACACGTGACGTACACATTGCACCACACCACGCCCAGTGGCCAGTACCCTGAGAACACACAAGAATACGTTGTCAATGTGTCCAAAAACATTGGAGAACAAAGCAAAGAGATCGACCATCTTGAATCTCTTGGTGACAAGCGGTTTATTAAATTGAATTTTGCCGCTACTGTAAAGTGTAATTATGTAATAATGTAATTCAGAAGCGAGGTTTGTTTGCTTTTAAATTTAGAAGACTAAACTTGATCCTAAATTTACTTCTGAATTTTGACAATAAATTTAGCCAAGTGTAATAAGTAAGCTTTTTAGGCAATGATTTGGACTCTGTATGATGTAACTATTGAGTACGGTAAGTAAAACAAATATTTGGAAATGTTTCAGATATGCTCCACGTACGTGAGTATCATGATTAGTTAGTAAGACTAGGTTGGTAGGGCCCTGCGTCTTCTGTGCTAGCCCAAATTCTGGTAGGTAGTAGAAACCATTTGAGGCCAACTGTGTTGACAGAAGTGGTACCATGAACAATTAAATAGTTGCATGATACTGTGCTACAGAAAAGCGTTTTGCTTACATCCTACAGAACTCCTACTAGTTCGTCAATTTATAAAAAAAAAAACAAATAAAACATAGGACACTCAGTTAACTTCACACAAAACGCACCATCCATGTCTACTACCCAGAACAGTGGTAACTCCAGTATAGTTGTACATATACCCTCTTCGTTGATGTGTCCTTCAATGGCGACTTCTACCGCCTTTAAACCAGCTTTGGTTTTGCTAATAATTGTCTTTATAATTTCAAGCGAAAAGAAAAGGGAGAACGACATGAAAGATAAGACAGTTTTAGTTAGGCAGTAGACCCTCTGGTTTATTCTAATCCTATATACTCGCACATGTAAACTAGCCCATCATCATCATCATCAGCCTGTATTCGTCCACTGCTGAACATAGGTCTCTCCCATGATATATCACTCAGCCCGAACCTCAGACTTCCATCTCCAACCGCCACCAGCTGCCTTTCGAATATCGTCACTCCATCTAGTCTCAGGGCATCCTACACTATGTTTACCGATTCGCGGTCTCTACTCCAGAACCCGTCTACCCCAACGGTTGTCGGCCCACTGCCACTTCAACTAGCTAATACGCTAATTATGTGAACAGAGGTTTACAATTTAGCATCAGAGGCGCGTTTGTCAGGATATAGTTTTCTGCACACTATACGAATTTAAATTCGTTGAGACAGTAGAGTCGAAGGTATTCGAGGCTTGGGGCTATTGCGCGATCGCAGTGGTTTTTCTCCAGGTGGTTTTTGTCTTTCTTCTCTTTGTTTTAATCTTTTTAGCTACTTAAATTATGGTGTGAAGTGATCCCGCTTGTCCTATGAGTACATTTCTCTAAAGTCTTCGAGTCTGATGCTGATCGTTTTTTGTTTCTTTTTCATAGTGTATATTTAAGAACTAAACAGATACTTGTAAGCAGAATCTTTTAAAGGAAGTACCTACCATATCTTTGACAGTAATTCTACTGCCAAGCAGTAATGTGTTAACGTCGTTGTGTCCCATTTTACAGTGCAATGTTTTAAAAGAAAGAGATAGTTCATCAAATGTATATCCAGGTGATGAGTGCAGTGCAGTTCTAGTTAGTGATTGTAGTTTCTTGTTCAGATAACTTCTTGGCAGTATGCTGTTACAGACAAGCGTGTTGCTGACCATCATTGTGTTTTAAATCAAGTTTTCAAGGAATTTTAAATACTTCTAGAATGTATAAAGTTGTGTATGTATTTGATAGCACCATTGACATAAAAGGTTTCATAAAACGACGTGTGAAACAAAGCAGAAACAGCTTAGTACCAACATTTTGCCACATGCACAGTTAAGTGGCGCTGATTCACTGCTTCGAACTGTTCTGACATACCAATAATCGCATCGTTTTAATCTAGTCGTTTCTCGTTGCATATTGGCTAGCATACAGTTTGAAACAGAATTCCTCACAATTTTTGTAAAAATTGTACATTGTCTTTCCGTTCTTAGCTGTTGAACAAATTTTGCAAAGGCAACCTTTCTGTAGCTGTAAAATTCAGAGAACTTTACGAGGCTCTAAAACTTGCCGTTCAGGTCTAAGAGGAAACGTGTTCTTGCGAGATTAGGTTACTTACCTTGGAAATATCTGGTTAGGTCAGTTCGAGCACCGCAGTGCAGTCTGTACGTGTCAATAGCAAACCCTTTACCATTTCTGTGTTACGACTTCCCTTGATACAGAGGAACTACAGTATTTTCTTGTATGTTGCCTTTTCTACAAGCTTATGACATAGTAGCAGTATCATACATTTCGCCTCTTTGTGTTTTCTATTTAAGTTGGCTATCAGCTATTGGGCTATGAAAGAATTTAACATACCCCCAAGTCAACCAAAATGCACGATACTTTAGTAAGTGATTTGGAATAGATAGGATAAAGATATGACAAAGATAGACTAAAGACCTGATAAATAGGATAATTCCCTTTAGTCCACGTTCGTTACTGATTTTTGATAACCAGATACGAACATTTCCTATTTCAGGGGGAGCCTCCTCCTCCTGATTCTTTTGAGGATTCTTAAGGAGTATTTTATTCGAATTGACGATATTATTCGTCATAATATGTTTTGGAGTTTTGTGTAGGTCGATAAACTTTATTCAACAATGAGTGATTTGTGTAGTAGTGGCTGTCAGCTAACTTGCCCCTGAAGAATAAAAAACCTATGCGTGATTGAATGACTGTTATGTACCTGAGGTCCAATTTTCAGACCGGATCGTTCTGTTGTTACAACCTGACGGTTCAACCAACATCCAAACATACACACATCCAAACATTCAAACGTCAAAAAGTCTGCTGAATGCTACTAAGTTGGTTGTTATTATGTTTTGTTTTATACAAATGATTAAGATTAAACTTATTGATGGATTATTCGTGTATATACGCTTGATACACCTCCCGCCCTTCGCGTTTACAAATTTGGCGGGAAAACGGGTGTCAGGTTGCATAAGTGCAGTGTTGCACTTGCACTGCTTCGGTATATGAAGTGGCGCCTTACTTGTAACCGTTTGAGCCCATTTACTCTCAAGAGCGTTTCAAGACGCTTCGAGCGGTATCATTTATTTATAATTAATAAACTTAAAATGTAAACTAACATTTTTGACACTTCAGTAAAAAATCGCGATTTCTCAAGTAGCCTAACAACTATTACTTTAATAATTTATAAGGGAGACAGTGGTTTTATGGGTTAAATGTGTTGTATACAAAATAACAAACTCGAAACACCAAAAAACTGCATTCGATTGCACAAATCATTTTTTTTTTCAATACTTCGGGACCATTTTCCCGCTAAAAATTTTGATTTTGTATTTTTTTAATTTTACGATTTTTCTATGTAAATGAACTCAAATTTTAATGTGGGTTATATCAAAATAAAGACCGGTTCAAGTAGACGCCATTAAACACTTTATCGGTATAAATTCCCAAATAAAACCACGAAAAAAAATTTACCCGCCAAATACCCAAAACGCAACTTTAAGTTTGTTTGTTGTCGTCATCAACCAAGTTTTGGGTACTATATTACACACCGGTGTATCAAGCGGGTATTATGATTGGTCAATCCTGATTTAAGTGTTATCGGCTAGTCGTTACTTATCCGAATGCTGATGTGTGTGCTCTAAAAAAGTCTGCTGAATGCTATTAAGTTGGACGGTATACTCCCAACGTCCACCACTAAAACCGGCCCCAGTGGGGGACGTTGGAACAGGGACTAGCCGAAAACACTTAAATCTGGATTGACCACGGATATCCGTGGGGTTGACCAATTATAATAAACACGAATAATCCATCAATAAGTTTAAACAACTAATTTGATTGACTAATTAAAACATTTGCTTCACAGTTTCATTTAAGCTTTCAATTTGATTTGACGATTAAAACCAGATTCTGTTGAATGCAGATATATAGAATACTAGCTGACCTGGCAAACGTTGTTTTGCCATATAAATAATCTCCTAATAAAATAAGGGTTGATCGTAGAAGGGTGAAAATTGAGGATTGTGTGTATTTTTGTATGTTGTATCATAAAAAAATAGATTAAAAATTTTGTCATTAAATAAAAAAAATAATTTAGGAGTACTACCACTAACATTTAGGGGGATGAAAAATAGATGTTGGCCGATTCTCATAGATACCGGATAAGCACAAAAAATTTCATCAAAATCGGTCAAGCCGTTTCGGAGGAGTATGGCAACGAAAACTGTGACACGTGAATTTTATATATTAGATTATACATATATGTAAAAATTGAAAGCACAACTCACGACGCGTTTTACGCTCGCGCGCCTGGCGCGCGATCGCCAATGTCCGCGGGCGTTAATCTCACCCGTAGCGGCTGCGATAGCGCGAATATAAGTATTTCGTGATTTTTGAAATAAATCTCCCTACCGCAGCGGTAGCGGAACCGCGGCAGGCGCGAGTGAAAATCTTTCCATGAGTCCTTAGCCTTATTGTCATAGATCACTTGGATCAGGCTAACTTTTGCATATCAATATAATATTCATGATTGCTTCATTTATTCAAGTTTTATAAGAAGCAAAATTCAGAATCATTATGTGTTCATATATTGTGAACATTGACCGTATGACTGCTCTGCGACTTTGTCAATTCATTGGGTTCTCATCATTGAGTAAGCATAAGCGAAACTTTCTCTATTCAAGTAAATAAAATAATTGGTTCTATTGGGCTCTCGTTTTAAGTTGGGCAATTGTTCAACTTCTGTTTACTGAATTATACATGCTTCTGCTTTAAGAGAATCCCGTCCCAGTCTCTGTGATTAGGTTTTATGTTCAAAGACAAAGTTTTTGTTAGTAAATATATATCTACATTTACAAGTAGGTACATACGTAATTTATAAGTCAGTCATAAGAAATTGGGATAGAACTACAATAATTGAGCGTGTTTTAAATAAACATTGAAAACAAAATTTAAAAAAATGTTATGATCACAAATAAGCTAATTAACAGGAAAATCTTAAAAAAATCCGACATTTTTCGGCTTTGGCCACGTTGCATTTGAAACTTTCTGCGTGTCACTGTGCTGTTATGGGCAGGATGTTGCTTACCATCAAGCACATGAACTGCTCATTTGGTCACTTACAATTTAAAATAATATTATGTACATACATACTAGAGGTTTTATATTCATAAACCTACTTTCCCGAAGTGAGGTAATGATACTAATGTATCGGTACAATTGTGCACAAAACTTATTCCATATTTTTTCGCGGCACACAGCCAATAGGAAAATATGATAAAATATTCTCGATACAAGGCATTATAAGAATTCCGCGCGTGTAGCGGAGAACGGAACCGGGACGCGAAGGGAATAGTGTTACATTCAATATCCTTCATCGAATTATCCGGTACAGTCGCCGCCGTTCAACTAACAGTTTATCTTTCAAATTAGGTGGAAAGATTTCGTTTATTTTGTGCTTAGAATTACTAAACGATTTTCTTTCGTTTTACAAAGAAGACGTCAAAGTCTTAGTGTTGTTGTCATTCTTAGATAAATAATTAGTAAATAGAGCAGGGTTTTCCGCACGGTTTCTTAATACCAATCGTAAGCAGATGAGGTGTATGTTAGCTATGGCAACAAAGTGATGTGCCGCGACAAATGTATAACACTTCCACAAGAGCGACAACACAAGAGAGATCAGACCCGTGCTTTCGGCGTAAAGCGTTTATTCTAACTCTATCCGTAGTATATTTATGTAAACTCTTTGTGGTTATTGTACACATTTTAGTGTTTAAAACCAAAATTAAACAAATTCGAGTCAAGAGTAAAATTTCTCTCAACGTCACTTATTACAGACATTCTTTAAAATAAATGCTTTTCGAAGTTTCGGTTTTTTAGTGCTCCATCACGTAAGAACGCTTATGCAGGCTGAGTGGTATTTGGAACTATGCTGAGATTGAAATAGTGACATACAACTATT
The DNA here is from genome assembly GCA_017562165.1 of Ectropis grisescens. Lineage (NCBI taxonomy): Eukaryota > Metazoa > Arthropoda > Insecta > Lepidoptera > Geometridae > Ectropis > Ectropis grisescens. Next base: position 25,314,580 of record CM029781.1, on the reverse strand, counting down.
GGAACCTGAAAATTCAAAATCATTACCTACAGTGGTAGGTAGCGCTGCGCTTGTCACCGAGAGATTTTAGAAGTTTTATCTCTATTCCCTGCTATTTCACTTGAAACATTTGCCTTCAAACCGGAACATAGTGACGTTTTTACATTACTGCTTGGCGGTAGATTAACTGGCAAATGTGTGGTTCCCCAGGCGTACTCTGCAAAAAGACCTACCACGACAAAATTCTACATAATTATCTACGCATAACCGGCCCAAATCGAACCAAACTATGATAACTCTTACTTCTTATCTGTATGCTCCCAACTAAACCCCAACAGGCCCCAGTGGTAGCCGTAAGATTATTATTTTATTTTTTAATTTTTAAGATGATTATTGCATAATATTTTTTTTTTCTTTTGTTCCGAGATGTTTTTTGACATAGAGAATTAGGTACCTATAGTTCTAATCTTAATTAATATTGGTTTAATAGTATCGTGATTTGAGCTGTGATTGTAATATTAAATTATTGTACTAATACCAGATGTTTTTTTAGACACAGCTTTTTACAGTATGTAGTGATAAGACCAGCAGGACATTTGCCTGATGGTAAGCAACATGCTTGCCCATAACAGCACAGCAGCTATTGGAACATGAAGAGTCCAAATCATTACCTAGCACTGCACTGCGCTCGTCTCCAGGAGATATAAGGTTTATTATCTCTTAGCCCAGTAATTTTTCTGGAAACATTGCCCTTCAAAGTGGGATACAATACTGATTAGCAGCAGCATAATACTACTAATGTTTACAATACAGTAGATGCTTGAAGCTAAGTACTACACTAACGATATATTCTATATGGACTGTCCACCAATATATTCTATCACGCTAAAACATAAACTTACCTAAAAAACCAGGAATAGCCCCCATCGGCATGACAAACAGGCTGACCAGCAAATCCGCTATCGCCAATGACAGCAAGAAATAATTCGTCACATTCTGCAGCCTCTTGTCCAGGCACACAGCCAAACACACCAGGATATTGCCCAAACCACCCGCTATTATAAATAATATCACAAATAGAAAACTCCAGTCGTATCTCGCCTTATTGCTTATCACATCCCCCGACCCATTGTTAAATTCCCAACTACACTGAAGAGTATCTATCACATCATTAACAGACACGTTTTCAGAAACGTCAATGTATAACGTCCGGTTCAAATCGCTGTGACAGAACAAGGTGTCCCACTCGCAAAAGGATGCAAATGGCAATTTGAGCCAAAGATTCTTGACAGCGCTTTCGAACATTAGCGTGACCATGTTTAGCTTGAATCTAGAGCCACATAGAGAACTGTTGCTGCTAAAGTCCATGCTGAAATTGCAGGCGTGGCAAGAATACGAGGTTTCATTCTGGATGTCTAAATTTAGCTCGCAGGTGAAGTCAGTAGACTGATTTTGAAAGTCCTCGGCGCAGTGAAGACCGTATGTTGTATTTTGGCATCCCAGGCCAGGGATGAAACGGCATCTCAAGTCTTGCAATGTTGCATCTATGAAGGTGTAGTTCGACATGTCAGTCATCCCATTTGGAGAGGGTCAGGTCACCTCTCGATACATGTCTGTGAAGACCTCGACCCGCATTAGGATGTCATCGCGATGTAAACATCTGAAACAAAGCAAAGTATATTTTAAGTTGACCGTTGGGTTTAGAAGAACATCTAAACTAATCAATGTTTGATCACCTTGTATTTAAATCTGTACAATTAATAATAAACCTAGAATTAAAATTGGTGGCGAGGAAATTTAAAAAATTGGTGGCGAGCAAAATTTAATTTCGCGGTTCAAGTAATGTCTATAGTTTTGAGTATTTTATAAGTCCAAATTTATATACACATTTTTCTTACCATTGACTTTTATGGTGAAAGAAACATTGCAAAGAAACCGACATGTGCCAAAAAAGACACCTTACGAAAACACATTTTGGCATCCTTTAATCAATACTTAGTTAACATGATAGATTATAATTAGGTAAAATAAACAGCCCGAAACTACGGAAACTGTAGTGAACTATTTATATGATGCTATTAGATAGATGCACAATCAAAATATCAATGAAATTAAATATTGTATGACAACGCACAGACGAACATTACAAATATTTTAATTAAAGTTTACTTTTTAGTAGTAGTACCTGGCTGACAGATCTTTTCTCGGTTACTTAGATACATACTGATTTTAAAAAAAACTTGAAAAAAGAACGTGGCCGGTTGGGTTCGAACTCGGATCTACCATATTTCAACCACCCATCTTCCCGATTGAGCTAATATACTGTCGCGTGCCGTCGCGAAATTTACCATCGCATTCTAATCTTTATGTAACAGTTTTTCGTTGTCAAAACACGCGCAAAAAACGGCGTTTTTAAAAATAAAACCTGGCTAGATCGATTTATCGTCCCCGAAACCCCCGTATACATAATTCCATGAAAATCGTTCGAGCCGTTTCCGAGATTCAGATTCTATATATATATATATATATATACTTACAAGAATTGCTCGTTTAAAGGTATATAATAATAAGATGTCATCTATGTATGTGTATGACAGATCAACAATGGCTAAATTAGGAAGTTAAGTGTAGTAAAGGCCCCGTCAAACTAACTATGACAGTAAATACATAAAAACAGCCAAACACACAACTAAAATTTGTATTCATCACACAAATATTTACAAGCAAGCTCATTACGCTCATTACTAAGCCACGAGGCCTCTGGCCTCTCGACTCTTGCAATGGGGTGTTAACAATTTTTCGGAACTGTTTTTATTTTAATTGTTTTATTTTATTTATTGTTTACCGTAAAAAATATAATTTTTATTTTCGATGAGTAGATATACAATATTAGACTAATTTTGAATTTTGCCGCTAAAACACTAACGACTCACATGATGTCACTAGTCGCAAAACATTGATCGCCATTCATACTGTATGTCCAGTTTATGTGTTTTCTTATCATTACTTGAATACGAAAAATCAAAATTGTCGTCGCTAAGATCGCAAACTTATAATAAAAATGCAGAAAGGTAAATAGTTTAATCAGTTTCGACAGTTTGTTTTGCGACTAGTGACGTAATAATGCATATTGTTGTTTCCAGTCACGGGGCAACAGATTAAAAATATAGCATTTAAAATCATTTATAATAAATTTACTACGTAATATTAAAGTATAATAATGTGATTTTGGATATTCTATTGATACAAGCTGTCATTAAATTAACATTAAACATTAATATGTGATTAGTGTTAACAACCCTATTGACTCTATCCCTGTGATAGAGGACACCAAGTTCCTGCAGTGGGAATATACAACTGGGCTACGTAAATATGGTAAAACGATTAAAATCAATTCATTTATGTTTATAGAAATATTTATTGATGTAAATAGCTAATTATTGTAATTTTACGACGTTAAAGACAAAATAGAGCTATAAATTAGTGTAGTGTGAATAAAGCTTACTTCATTAAACTGAACAATGAATCACTCACTGTGGTCAATGCATTTGAGTTTTTAATGAACGATTTGACAGTGATGTATAGGGATGGTTACGGATAGAAAATATCGAATTTGTAACCCAATAGTGTTCGGTACAAACACGATAATATAAAATATATGTCACTTTAAAATTCTCAACGTCGTCAGATCATAATTAAACGCGTGAGACTGTAATCTCATCGTAAGTTGTGCTAGTTTGTAATCTGACGTCATTTGATTATAATCTGACGGTTTTAATAATTTTCCCATGACATAATATACTTAATTAAATGGAAACTAAAATCGATCCCTACTTTCCTACTAACTTTAGAAATACAAATGTAACCCTTTCTGTCTGTTTGTTACGTTTTCGTGGTTAAACTAGTGAATCGAATTGACGGTAGTCAAATAACTATTTTTTTTATTCATACTACTGTCCTTACATTACAAACTAGCAGCACCCAGCGGTGTTACCCACGTAGTTCCCGTTCCCGTTATTTTTGCGAAATAAAAATTGTCCTATGTTTTATTACAGACCACTATCTATTTATATGCCAAATTTCATGCCAATCCTTTGAGTAGTTTTTACGTGAAAGAGTTTTTTTTAAATAAAGAGTGACGAGACGATCAGGACATGTGCCTGTTGGTAAGCAACATGCCTGACACATAACAGCACAGTGACACGCAGCTATTGGAACATGAAGAGTCCAAATCATTACCTAGTACTGCACTGCGCTCGTCACCCAGAGATCTAAGATCTTATATCTCTAAGCCCTGTAATTTCTCTGGAAACAAACATCCATCCATCCATTATATTTTTAAACTTTCGCATTTGTATATATGCTAAAAAAATATTAAAATGTATTAAATAAAATAAATAAATATTGGTGGATTATGATAAAATGTATTGTCGCTTAATCACGTCAGAACGTCTGAACGGATCGGGCTCAAATTAGGAACAGATCATATGACATTTTAATACTCGCTAAATGTTGTAAACCTTTTCATGTTTTGAACTATTATTTTATTGTAAGCAAAGAGTTTACTTATACTACGTAGGTATAGAGTGGGCACAACGCTTTACATCCAAAGCACGGGTAGCATCATTCTTGCCTTGTCGCTCTTGTGGAAGTGTCATATTTTTGTCGCGGCACATAATTCTGTTGCCATAGAAAGTATGCACGTCATCTGCTTACGATTGACACAAAGGAGCCGTGCGGAAACCCTCTGTGCGTAATAAAGGTAAACTCTTTGATTGTAAGTATCTTTCAGTTCCGTTCCCAAATAAAATCTAGAGTCTGTCTCAAAATCACAAATAAAGTTTTTTAACGTAGTTTCCCGTTACTAAATAATTAGGAAAAAATCACGAGAAGATATTGGGTTACTGCAAAGTACAGAATAAATTCTCTTGTCTTCTAACATCAGAGCATACAGAGTCTACGAAGTTGTAATATGTAATTTAATTCCCGTGAGATTAAAGTTCCGTGTATAATCCAGATGCCAGAGCCACCTTAATGCACGGCTTCAAAGGGCAATGCCAAGAGCTCTCTAAGCCCATTACTATGCGAAGCGTAGTATGTAACGACTGTGACGCGCCTTTTCGTGGCATTGTGGGGAAAATGTCTGTAGAAATGTCTGGGAATTATAATAATCATGACAATTTGAACTAACTGTGGCACCACTAAAGTTAATACTAATACAAGGTTGCACAGACGCGGGTAGTAACTCGAAAGTGATGATTTTATTCAATTAAAGCGGTTTCAGATTAGCGTATTTTTCTTCTGCGTACATACGATCGTTTAAGCATACACGTTTATTCCACACGAGCTACATTTCACGCTAAAAAAAAACAGGAACCGCATTTTTGGACGTGTTCGCTTGAACAGGTAGTGAATGCTAGCGTCACGTTTGGAAATGATAAGAAATCTTCGGGTAAACTCGAGACCATGGCATTGGATATCTAGAAATGCGTAAGCATTTCCCATTCTAGGTGGCCATGCTCATAGCCACGCCTTCCGGTTTCCAAAATAAGCTATCATTTTCTGAGTTTATAAGTATTCACTTCTATCGGCAGTTCATATGACAGGCAATTTTTTTTCATAGGTTTTTACTTGATCGCCTTCACCTGATGTTAAGCGACGATGCAGTCCTCGATGAAGTGCGTTTACCTAGAAGAAACCGATTCACTTTCGATTTGAATACACAAAGATTTTAACCAGCGAGAAAAACTCACTCAGGCAACGAATTCCACAGCCTAATCAATATAGTAGTAGTAATAAATAACACAAATAGACATTGTTATTTGCGTTCGTTTTTGGCGTCAACTGTGAGGGTAAAAAAAATACTGGGTGTCCAAAACAATAGTTGTATCATGACTGATTATCAGTTATTTTAAATCACTTTGTAAAAGCTGAGAAGCGGCAACACTCGTACGAATTGGGCGTGTAGCAAAAGGCGCGCCTCCTGTACAACCCGGTCACAATATCTGTGCACCTGATATCGTGACATCATATCGGCGGCGGCGGCGAAGATGCTAACTGTACTGTCGCACCGGGAAGTACGCGGAGAGGTGACAGGGGAAACGGGAGAGGCGCCGCATTCCAGCGAGGTGCACAGATATTCTGACCGGCTTGTACACGCCAATATGCGCTTCCAAAACCGAGCTTATTCGCGCGTTTAAAACGCTAGTCTGAAATGGCTCTTACGTTGTGTGCGCATTATACATATACATCGCCATTGTTGCTAACCACGGACTAAGTAGAGAGATTTGCTAACTATCAAGCTAGTTAGTGGTCGAATGTAACTTTTTTTTTCAATATTTCAAAATGTTTACTGTTGCGTCTGTATTGAATTTTTGTTGTTAAAATTTCGAATAAAGCATATTTTCCCAACACTTGATATCTAATGCGTGTCATAAAATTAAGACGGCTAAAATCAAATGTGCTACTGTCCAAGGGTTTTGGTACAAATATTGCCAACCAACTTTATTTTGTGCAATGATGCAGTATAAAAAGAATGCTGTAAGTACTTTTTTTTTGTTAGTTTTCTAGCAAGATATGGTTGTTTTCATTGTTGAAACTTTACTTCTGTGATCTCAAATCTTCATGAATTTTATGTTTCATATGCATAATATAATTCGAAAATTTAATTTCTTATTTGTCCTAAAAACAGGTATTGAGCAATAGCGATTTTGCTTTGAGATCTCTCAATTATGATCTATGACACTTCACTTAAGTTTTAATCAGAATTGGCTGCTTTCCAATACGATATCACATGCGCGGGATCCGTTTACTAATTAGACATTTGTGACACGTTAGTTTTCATAATAAAATTATTTTCACCTTTGCAGAAATGTGTACTTACGCGAATACCTACATAGTAAGAATGGTTTACCGTAAGCTACGATACTGTGTACTGTGAATATGGCAGTTATGACCTAGAGTGGAATACTAGTCCCGGGAAGATGACGTGATTGGCGGGAAATGACAACTTTACCTACTGGTTTACGGTTTACGCAAGAATGTTGTACTACTGTTTTGTAGCAACAACTGGATATACATAATCTGGAATACTGATCTTAATGAATAGTGAAAACTTACGTGGTATTACATATTTATAACTACCAGCATTCCACGGTTTTACCCGCGTAGTTTCTGTTGCCTCATTTTTCCCGGGATAAACCTGACTTGTCCAGACTATAATCTGACTACGTTCCAAATTACAACTAGATCCGACAATACGTTACGACGTGGTTGAGCAACAAACGTCCAAATATTCTAGCATCCAAACATTGAAATTTATAATATTAGTGGAATTAATTAACGTGTTACTCGCGTATGGTGTCATTGGTGTAGCTCTTATATAGAGTATAATGTAACCTCTTTGGTGGTAGCTCTTTGAGGATTTAACCATACGAGGACGCAAGACATTTGGCTTGCTAACAAATTTTTTCACTTTTTTTTCGGGGCGCGGGGTAACGTATATTTCACACATTTGTAAACTTCAACTCGCACCACAAACTCGCACTAATTTCCTCTGATTTTAGGACTCGTGTGTGGAGCGTTTAAGACAAATGCTACACACCTAAACAAAACAGCCACAAATCTACGAAACGCTTCATAATACGAGGTATCTCGTACGCGGTTTGATCATTTTTAACAATAAAGCGTATTGGAAATTAATATGGGCACGAGAGCGGTATGTTAGAATTAGGCTCATCCTCTAAGAATAGTTGGTCTGAGGTGTAAAGAGATCGGGAAATTTTAATTGGTTTTCATTTTATAAGTTTTATGAAACAAATGACAACTGTGTGGAGAACTTTACTTATTTTCAACTCTATTTCTTAGAGTCAAAGTCCACACAAGACATCTTCATTCAAAACGTAATCGCAAAATTCAATAGTGACGATTTATATCAAAATAAGTTGATTTTTTCGGTAACAATAGAACTTCCCGAAATATTCTCAAGTTGAAGTCTCTATAGAGCTTCTTGAAACTATTTTCCATAACAGCCTTTCCGCCTCAGCCCTTCACCTAATATTCCAAAGCAAAGGAAGGGTTTGACATTTCCTAAACTACTTACCACAAAGGTTGACAGAGAGGGAAATTGCCAAAATTGTGTTTCGCAGAACTAAAGGCGTACTTGAAGGTTAGGACGATTTAACCTTGTAAATATTGTCAATATGCAGAAATGAATTTGATTTCCCGTTTTCTTTTGTGACAGGAAAATAGCAGTGTTATTTGCAGACCCACTGAACCGTTCTATTGTAGTTTATTACAGGGTTTCGTGATGAAAAGAAGTTAAGCTTTTGGGTTGAGTTGACAGGGTCGTTTTTTTATTTCAAAAATATTTAGCAGCTCACCATGTTTATGACCATGCAATTCTCCGTCCCTTTTTACCCCGTGGCAAAAAGTGATATCTATGTATTATTATTTGTTTAAAAATATACCAAAATTTCATAGAAATACCATCAAGAGTGTTCTCAAACATCCAGACAAACTTTCTCATCATATTAATTAGTACTAGAGATGGGCCGAGTACTCGGTTGATACTCGGTACTTGGCGTACTCGGCGGGTTTTTTGATACTCGTACTCGGCCGAATAACTCGGTTTGAATGCCGAGTATACTCGGTTTAAGTAGAAATAATTAAGAATAAGAATAATTTTATTTCCAGAACATGGTTAAACACTTTAACTGAATTAAAAATAGAATTTACAAAACAATACATTTGTTGATTACCAGTGAGCTTCAAACTAAGTGCAAGACTTGAGATCTTGGATCTTGAGTGTGAAATTTCGAACAATAAATTCTTTACCGTTTAACTATTACATATTTATAATTAAAAGGAATATTTTTAGGCAGTTATTATAATGAAACAAACGTCTAAATAGAAAACAAAAGATTAAAAAATACAAAAAGAAAAAAGAAACTGAGACAAGAACCGTATAAGAATCTAACCGTGTCTGACAAACTATTAAGCTATCGACTATATATGAACTATTCACTATATAAACATCCTATGAGTTCCTCAGTGCCATCATACGTAAGAGTTTGTAAAACAACAGTGTTAATCAAAAAGTATGTTTTACTAATTTATGAAATCTTTGACAATATGAAAATATAAAATAATAAAATCAAAATTATGCTAATGGAGAAAGTAAGTAATGTAACCTGTTTGTACTTGATTAGGCGCGCGAAAAGGGAATTTGATTGAACCAAGTTACTCGGCCGAGAACTCGGTTGAAAAAAAATTGAACCGAGTAAAACTGGGTACTCGTTACTCGGCAAAAGTGTTACTCGGCGCATTTCTAATTAGTACCTATTATAAATGTTAATGTTTCGATGTTTTTTGCTCAATCGCGTTTTTACGTCTGAACGGATTGGATTGGGCTGAAATTTAGAACTTACTAGCTAACTATTGGAACGAAAGTTTGGATTCGCCGCGCTACGCTGCCCACTCTTTCGGTTCAAATAGTTGCGTGAAGCTTGATTAATATTGGCAGGCTTCCTGCTTACTATCAGCAAGATCTATTAAATTAGTAGTATTATACTATTATTATATACTTAATACTGTGTCTTGCGCGTATTGTCAGTCTATATTTCACTGGCCTCGTGGCTTAGTGGGTAGTAACTCTGCCTGCGAAGCCGAGGGTCGTGGGTTCGATTCCCACCCAGTGCAAATATTTGTGTGATGAATTCAAATATTTGCACTGTTTCTAGGTGTTTCTATGTTTAATAAGTATGTATTTACAACTATATAAGTATTATATCAGCTATCTGGCCGCCATATTACAAGCTTTGCTTAGTTTGGGGTCAGAAGGAGTTGTGTGTGAATTGACCACCAATATTTATTGATTTATATTATTCTTTATAAAATGAATCACATGTCGTGACGTGAGATTTAATGTAATACTCGTAGTATAGAAATTATTATTGTTTTTAAATATTTGATATTACTAAAATAAATAAAATTTAATAGCTCGCGCCATTTTGCATTTCTTTCACCATTGAAAAATAGTACGTTTTATTTAACGTGAAATCACTTTCGGATGAATCCCACCAAATGATAGCTTTGCCGCCCCTTGGGAAACACTTTGAATATCTCGCGAACCGCGCATGGAACGATAAAAATTGTAGAGATCATTATTGTAGATAATATTTGTCATCTTTTTTATTTGAAACTTTTTTGAAGTGAACCCACTCTTGAACATATTCAAAAAAAAACCAGGTCCCGTACGTTGCAAAACCACCATGTAGTTTCATCAACTCATTTCGTAGTTTTTCTTCCAAAAAATATTTTAATTACCATTATTTAATATGTGATCAGAAATAAAACATACAATTTAAAAACGTACCTGTAAAATTTAATATCGCTCAAACACGATATTTAAAATTAAAATGAGGACGTTGATTGGGCGCCACGCCACAGTGGCCTACCAGAGGGCTGACGCTAAACGTAATTTATATTCTATCATAGAATTAATTATTTTCAGAGTGCTATAACTGCCCGGAATATTCCGTGTAGAATCTTAATTATAAAACTTGGGTAACCTACATGCATTAAATTATAATTGGCATTCAAAGAAATTACAGGATAAGAACATAAATCATCTTAAACCTCTAGATGACAAGCGCATTGTGTTGGGCCGTGATTTGGATTATTCATGTTCAAATATCAGCTGTGCTTAAATCGGCAGGCTTGTGGTTTACCATCACTCCCATGCTTTGCTCATCCTGTGACTCTAATATAAATAAGTTACATTATAAACTTTAAAATGGAGAAGGCAAACATCGCGAGAAAACCGGTGTTCTGTTTGCAATCTTTCGAGGTAATCTCTCAACCCGCACTGAGCCAACGTTAGCATGATAGCTTATAGCTTGCAGAGAAGGCCCGGAGTCAAATCAAGTCAAACAAAAAACAAAATTCTCAACACATATCAACTAAACACTCGAGACAATATTTCTTTATTTCCCAGACACCTACGTAAAGCTAGGAATTTAGTTCAAGTTGCGATTGAAATTCATATTATGTTCATTTGCATATTACAGCCGTGCATTTTACAGCTTTCTGAATATTCCAGCTCGCGTACATTCCGTGATGCACATGATTGGACAGACAGGGTCGCCTCGTCATGGTCCTCGTGTTATTGAGATGTTGTAGGACTTTGTCAGGGTTGCAGCGATTTATAACTTATTGATCCTATTTATTGTTGAGTTGTTTAATAAGTATCATTAGACACAGGTTTGTTCTAAAAACATTAAATTTGATAGTTATAAACACGTATGTTCCACATATTGTATTTTTGTTCTCATATTTCTGTCATATAATATTATGCTGGTTTGTGATTGTCAAATTTTTGCGTAACTATTTTTTTCCTTGTCTTGGAAGTATAACATTAATATTAAAATTAACGTGGTTGTTACACATATTTCATTGGATAACGGGACACTCGCGTATATACGGTCGGTCATACAAGTGATGAAGGGTTCGAGTGCATACCTGCGCAACCCTCTCGCATCCCGTCACCTGCACCCCCCGCAACAGCAGTTGAGCTTGCGTGCGCGCCGTGCGGCAGCCCGCAGTGCCAAACGGGCAGTCAGCGCACGCGTGCACTCTCCTTGAAAAAGGCCGCCGGCGCGGCCGAAACTCGAGTCGAATTGACCGACCGTATATACGTGAGTGTCCCGTTATCCAATTAAATATGTATAACATTAATTTTAAGTGATATCAGTATTACTCTTAACTCACTGTAGAGGTAATATTGTGAAAATATAACTATACGTTAGATGTTAATAATTACTATTATTAATAGGCATAACGACTCATTTTTGATTTAATGTGCCATCAAAAGACTTCTTAATAACTGAAACATAGGTGAAAGAATTACTTTGTTATCTTATAACTTCCCGTGATATCACGATTTTAAAATCACAATTTTGGCTTCTCCCATAAACGCTTCATACAAAAACACTGCAGAAGCATGACGTCAATGTGTCGTATATTTTCTATGCGTCGCGCGTAAAGTTTGTATGTTAGCTATATTAAATATTGCATTTAGGAAACTGGTTTCATAACAAAAGTCACTTTAAATTGAATGGGTTATCCAAGAGTAAATACATTTTCTTATAATTTTGTACATTTAAAATGGACTTGCCCATCCAACTTTGAATGATCACAAAGTGTACAGGCTTATTGCTTTTCCTTCCACTTTTTCCCTGCCTCGGCCTAACCATAGACACTGACGGCGTTTGAAATTCGCGCCGTTCTCCACCGATGCGGTTCAGCCACTTACCGCCAGAGTGCGCTCAGCGATATGACAGCGTGAGAACCCGGGAAAAGAACTTTCAATACTTCCGAACCATGTGCGTCGCCGGCCGGCGTAAAACAATATCAAAAATCAAACAAATAACAAGAAATTACAACAAAAGGAACATTAAAAACAAGTGCAAATCGTAGCAGTGGCCGAGGTAAGTGTACCTAACCCTTTCCTTTTCGCCAGCCTGTGAACATTTCTTTAATTACGTGTCATTTAGTGGTCTTTTCGAGCGCGATTACTTTTGGATTTTGGGTTCAATTCATAAGAAAACTCCAATTTACAGTCTTCGTAATCATAGAATTCGAATTCAAGTTGTCTGGAAAGCATTGATTAATCTTTTCATCGAGCAATTTGCGTTCATTCATCATAATTACAACAAAATATTACAGGACAGATTCGCTGTTCAAACTAACTTTCATTTCATCTTAGCATTGGAAAATCAATTTACAGTCTTCGTAATCATAGAATTCGAGTGCAAGTTGTCTGAAACGCATTGAATAATCTTTTCATCGAGTGATTTGCATTCATTCATCATATTTATAAGACGTAGATTCGGTGTACAAACAAATTAATAACGCTATCTTAGCATTGAAACTGTAACTAGGTACTAAATCTATTTCATTTACTCCCTAAGTACGTGTCTCTTATTGTATTTACACGAAATTAAGTTCGTGCCTATATTGTGTTAATTTCGTTTGATTGTATTCGCGAACTTGTATTCTTTTACCTACCTGCCTACATACTTACTTAATAAATTACTTTAATAATGGGGGTAAAAGAGGACGAGGCGCAATTTGCTATGCTTACTGCTCGGAAGGAATATATTTACCGAGACATACAAATATTATATGATTTGTCCAAGACAATTAAACAGGATGCATCTAAAAATAGTGCGTTTAAAAGTAGGTACAGACGCATTGAGGTTTTACGGACAGAGTTTGTAGAGGTGATAAATGACATTAATATTTTGCAGTTAAAGTTTGATCCAAAGTGCACAATTGATTATAAGTCTGTGGAAGCGTTCGATACTTTGTACTACTCTGTTCATGCTGTAGCTGATGGTCTGATGGCCCCTGAGCCTTCAAGGGACTCTGCTAGCAGTGCTGACTCAGCACCCCGCAAGCCAGTAGCTCAGGTAAAACTAGGCAAACTCGAATTGTGTAAGTTTGATGGAAATATTGAACTCTGGCAAACTTTCTACGATACCTTTGTGTCGTTAGTACATGAAAATCAAAATCTCACATCAATAGAAAAATTTCATTACTTATTATCCTGTTTATCAGGCACGGCATTGTCTGTGGTGAAGGGTGTTCCAGTAACAGCAGACAACTATTTGATTGTATTCAAGGCCCTGATAAACAGATTCCAAAACAAGCGTTTATTAGCTACAAATTACTTGGATAAAATATGTAACTCTTCTCAAATGAAAATATGCAACCTACATGAGCTGCGCAGCATGTCTAACTTGTTATATGAATCTGTTAATGCACTTAAAGCTATAAATATTGAAAACCTGGACCAGTTTGTGTTGTTCTACTTGGCTTCTCTTAGATAAGGAACAGCTTAGGAACTTAGCTAACAAAAATAGCTTAGGAACTTAGATTTTGACACAAGGAAGCTTTTTGAGTCACAAAATAAAGAACAGATTCCAACTTTTGATAAATTATTACAGTTTATCCAGGATTATGTTAAAATATTGGAGGCTAGTGAATCCACTGTCTCCTCTCGTCTTACCAGTTCACATCCACATATACAGCCAAGAGTTGTACGCCGTAACAACAATAATATACAACAACACATAAATGGTTATCACTCCATGTCACCTGGGGCTACAGGGATGCACTCTAATACAGGGCCGCACTCAGACATTGCACCCCAATTGGATGTTATGCCATATTCTGATTATAATGCCAATTTGTGCATTAAGACAGGGCCTTACTCAGAAATGGACCCTCTTAGGGACTCAGGGCCGTACTCAGATTTTGTACCTATAGTGGAAATGGGGCTACCTGTAGAATTGGAAAATATTCAGAATGCAGAATCATATTCTGTACCGCAGGAGAAGTTGATATAACAGGGACGTACTCTGTAGCTGTTGTCGCCAAAGATACTAATAAGTTTCCTGACTGCACTTGCTGTGGGTTCTCCCACCATGGAATATATAGGTGTCCATTATTCCATGCCTACAATTTAGCCAGCCGCTACAAAGTTATTAAAGCAAAGAAACTGTGTGTCAATTGTCTCCGCTTGAATCATGGTGTGGATAAATGTATCTCCAAGTCTAACTGTGCAAAGTGTAATGCTCGTCATCATTCCCTTTACATGAACCGGCTAATGCGCCTACGCCGTTTAGTGCTGCAAATACTGAACTTGAAATCCCAAATGCAGCAATTACTATGAGTTCTACAAGCACCAATGTGAATATTGGACATAGTAGCTCCTTGGTTGTTCTTGGTACTTGTGAAGTAAGAGTGTTTGGCCCAGGAGGCCCCATTACTGTTCGGGCGCTTATTGATAGTGGTGCACAGGACTGTTTTCTTACTACTGCTTGCGCGCGGCGTTTAGGGTTGCCATTGCGCCGCTGTGACATTGCAGTTGCAGGCTTGGGGCAAAACCTTGTACATCAGTTAAGAGGCGTAACGTCATGTACCATACAACCTCGAGATTCAAACAATCCAAGTTACCATATTAATCCCATTGTTATGGATACTATAACTAACCAAATGCCAGCTGCGGAATTACCTTCAAAGATACGAAGTGCTTGTGAACATCTTATTTTGGCGGATAAACAATTTGATAAACCGAACCATATTGACTTATTACTAGGTGCGGAATTATTTCACGACCTTTATGATGGACAGCGTCTTGTTCTGGGACCAGGGTTGCCAGTTGCATTACACAGTGTGTTCGGTTGGGTTGTCACTGGTAAGATAGACACTCATTGTCGACCTCCGTCAACGGTCACGACTTTATTCGCGTCTACTCTCGCTCTCGATCGAGTAGTTAAGCAATTTTGGGAAATAGAAGAGCCTCCCACCGTCCCGGTAATCAATCCAGAAGATGAGAAATGTGAGCTAATATATTCGAAATTAGTGAAACGAAATCCAGATGGGCGATATGTGGTCCCTTTATTACTGAAGGACCCTTCGGGGCCACTTGGACAATCTTATAACTCGTCACTAAATCGGTTATATGGCCTCGAGAAACGACTTTCTCGTAACACGGAACTTAAAGAAAAGTACAACGGATTCATGCGTGAATATTCGGCCTTAGGTCACATGACACAAGTCGAAGCCGGGTCTAGAGATTCACATTTCATTCCACACCACTGTGTGCTAAGACCTCAGAGTACAACTACGAGTCTCAGAGTTGTTTTTGATTGCAGTGCCCAAACATCTAACGGTACTGCCCTTAATGATATCGTGTACACCGGACCTAAGTTGCAAAACGACATAGTAGACATCTTGATCAAATTTAGGATACCTCGCGTTGTGTTTACGGCTGATATCGCTAAAATGTACCGAAATATAGATTTAAGAATGGAGGACCGGCAATATCAACATATTCTTTGGAGGGAATCTGATGCACCTGTGCAAGAGTATGAGTTAAATACAGTCACTTATGGTGTATCTAGTTCACCTTATTTGGCTATCCGTACCTTGCACCAACTTGCTAAGGATCATGGTGGGGACTGGCCTCAGGCAGCTGCAGTTCTAACACAAGATACCTTTATGGACGACATCATCGCAGGAGCGCCGTCTGTCAATCAAGCACTAGAGCTAAAAGATAGCTTAATAAACTTACTATATTGCGGTAAATTTGAACTTCGGAAATGGAGCAGCAACTCATCTGAATTTCTCGCTCAGCTGCCCGTCGAGCACTGTCAAGTGCCTAAGCCCTTTTGCGATGAAAGTAATCAAAATACACTCAAAATTTTGGGAATTCAGTGGGATCCTGTTCAGGATGTCTTCACATATTCAGCTTCTGAACCTACCATGAAGTTCACGAAACGGGAGATTTTGGCTGATATTGCCCGCCTGTACGATCCAGTCGGATGGTTGACACCTGTCATTTTAGTTGCAAAATTAATTCTACAGGATTTGTGGCGTCTACAATTGAATTGGGATGACACTGTTCCTGATGAAACTCAGGTCCAGTGGAGCAATTTCTGCGCAGAGTTGCAATATTTACACAAGGTTAAAATTCCCCGTGGAATCATTTTAAAGGGGGCGACTCAATTCGAACTAATCGGATTTTGTGACGGATCTACAAGAGGCTATGGATGCTGCGTGTACTTAAGATCATCGGATGAAGTCACTTCCTCTTGTCAATTGCTAATCGCCAAATCTCGAGTTGCGCCTTTAAAGGTATTAACGGTAAACCGGCTTGAACTTCTGTCCGCTGGATTGCTATCTCGAGTGATAAAGCACACTTACCAGCTCCTTCAATCAAGACTTACCATTTCAAAATTACTGCACTGACGGACAGCAGTACAGTTCTCGCATGGTTAAATACTCCGTCTTACAAACTTAAAACTTTCGTATCGCACCGCGTAGTCAAGATAACGGACGACGTGAGTGTAGAAAATTGGATGCACGTGTCAACGCATGACAATATTGCTGACTTGTGCAGCAGAGGTCTGAGTTGTTCTCAGCTAACGGAGACTCCAACGTGGTGGTTTGGTCCTAAGTGGCTGACTGCTGATCCTGTAACTTGGCCAGTTAGAAAAGAACAGCGGTGCCATAATGAAGTACCCGAGCTGAAATCCTCTGCGCATGTGGCCTGCGATACGGATTCCCACAAGCAATCTGAATCTAGCATGATAACACAATTGCTGAATAAGTACTCTTCGTTCTCGCGAGTTCACAGAGTAGCTGCATGGTGCGGGCGCTTCATTAAGAACATAAGAAGACCAAAGGAAGAACGTGTCTTGACCGGGTTGACACTAGAAGAACTGAGTCTGGCACTTGACATTCTGATTAAACATGAACAAAGGTTGTTTTTTGCATCAGAAATACGTTTACTCGAGCAGAATAAGGTGTGCAATCGATCCATCCAAAGGCTTAATCCCTTCATTGACCATAACGATATGGTGCGTGTGGGGGGGCGATTGAGAAATGCGAATATACCAGAGGAAGCGAAAAATCCTTTATTGTTACCTAAGGTTTCTAGGTTATCCGTGCTCTTGATCGATTACTTTCATAAGCTGTACTTACATTGTGGACCCCGTATGTTGCAGTCACTGTTACTGCAAAAGTATTGGATCCTTGGCATACGAAATTTGATCCGCTCTCGGTTATCAAAATGTATAATTTGCTTTAAAGCCAATCCGAAACCTTGTCAACCGTTGATGGGTGACTTACCTGGACCGCGAGTCCAACCTTCTAGATGTTTCGAGAAAATCGGGTTTATTTTGCGGGCCCCTTTAATTAAAGAAAGTCGAAGGCGTAATGCGCGTACCTACAAGGTCTACGTAGCCGTGATAGTATGCCAGGCCGTGAAGGCCATTTATTTGGATGCTGTAACCGAGTTATCTTCCGCAGCTTTCCTCGCTATGCTCGATCGATTCGTGTCACGAAGGGGACTGTGTCGTGAAATAATTTCTGATTGTGGCACGAACTTCGTGGGAGCTCGACGTTATTTAACGGAGATGCATCAGTGGTTAGTGAGTCATCAAACCGAAATTAGCTTTGACTTAACGAAGCGAGAAATAACTTGGTCCCTAAACCCACCTAGCGGCAGCCATTTTGGTGGACTTTTGAGAGTGGCGTTCGTTTAATGAAAGAACATCTAAAGAGAGTAGTGGGGCTGCAGGTACTGACGTACGAAGAGCTCGCGACTGTCCTCGCTAAGATAGAGGCCGTGCTGAACTCTCGTCCACTTTGTGTTATTTCTACTGATCCGGGGGAAGTGGATATACTGACTCCCGGTCATTTCTTAACAGGTGGTCCGCTGGTCTCCTTGTCTGAACCAAAATTACATGATGAGCAGATTCCTCCTCGCGAAAGATGGCAACTGCTTCAAAAGTTAACCCAGTGTTTTTGGCGTATTTGGCAACGCGATTATCTTCATATCTTGCAACAGCGTGGCCGCTGGTTTCAAGGTCAAGTCAATCTGAAAATTGGCGACATAGTGATGATTGTTGACCAGAATCTTCCTCCTCTCGAATGGCGTTGGGGTCGAGTGACTGCTCTTCATCCAGGTGAAGACGGCGTGGTGCGTGTCGTAACGCTTCGAACTAGCAAAGGAAGTTTTAAGCGACCCGTTACTAAACTCTGACCGTTGCCAATTTCTGAATAATTGTAAAAACATAACAAGGTATCCGCTCTAGATTGTAAGCAAATTTGGTCCACGACTTAGGTTTAGCATACCGTATTATTTACATTTACTTTAGTATTTTTTATTTATTGAGTGTTTTCGTTATTAGACATTATTCGCTACCAAACAGGTTGTAAACAGGCTGTAAACTGGAGTTTTCTGCAAAATTATATTTCTATGAAATCCCGAGTGATTTCATGTGGGGGGTATGTACAGGCTTATTGCTTTTCCTTCCACTTTTCCCTGCCTCGGCCTAACCATAGACACTGACGGCGTTTGAAATTCGCGCCGTTCTCCACCGATGCGGTTCAGCCACTTACCGCCAGAGTGCGCTCAGCGATATGACAGCGTGAGAACCCGGGAAAAGAACTTTTCAATACTTCGAACCATGTGCGTCGCCGGCCGGCGTAAAACAATATCAAAAATCAAACAAATAACAAGAAATTACAACAAAAGGAACATTAAAAACAAGTGCAAATCGTAGCAGTGGCCGAGGTAAGTGTACCTAACCCTTTCCTTTTCGCCAGCCTGTGAACATTTCTTTAATTACGTGTCACAAAGAAAGTTTATAAAAAGGTATTAAAATTAAAATTGGTTCAAATATTATTCTATTGAAATACTGTCACTATACCCGTATCAAATAATTTAATATAATGGCAGGACCTGTCGTCATGCCTATTATACTAATATTAATAGTATACAAGTGGCATTCACTACAAGGTTTTCGACTGCTTATGTGCTCTAATATATTAAACTATCATGTATGATAATAACAACCTTACATACCTATAATTCACCGCAATATCTAGGTAACGTCACAATCGAGACTAATTAATTACTCAGGTCATAATAACAAGACAAAGTTTTGAAGTTTAGGTTTAATATGTTTCGTTCGATGGGTATTTATTTACTTTAGTTTTAAACACACAAATGTTGTCCTCCATAACATAATTGTGTTTATTCTGTGAATATCTGAATATTGTGAATGAATGTGTAATATAATTGGGCCGACCTATTTTAGTGACCTGTTAACACTTCAAAGCATTATCCCGGTTAGCAGCGCGGCTCTTCTACCGCCTAACTAAATCGGCTTCTGCTATGCTATTGTTGTCTCTATCATTTCAAGCGAAAAGAAAAGAGAGAGTAATATCAAAGCTAAGACAGTTCTAGTTAGGCGGTAGACCCCGGGCCCGCTTGTTGACCCGCTTCTTCCAGTTGATTTTCAACCGAAATTCTAATAGACTGAGTCTATACGTTTGCAAGTTTAATTATTTTAAATTAAATTAACGAGTTTTAAGAGTCTCAAAATTCACAAATATTGGTGGCAATTAAATTTGAAACGCTACCCGCTATCAAACGCGCCTCCCGTTCAAATATCATAACCTCGCATGCAAATGAGCGGCAGAACGCCAAATTTTACCGGCGCTTAGCGCAGAGCTGAGCTTAATGGCTGTCACCGCAACATCTCGGCGTAAATCTGCTACATTTAGCACACTTGCCGCTGTTATCGGGGTCGCGGAGCATTAGTCGTTGAAATAACGACCCTGTTGCCATTTAACTTTAAAACGAATAACAATATTATGAAATCAAACTACCTGCTTAATTAATTGTTTTCTCAGATATATAATTTGGATTCCGGACTTTTTCAAAGTCAACCTAAAAGATACCTATCCCCTATTAAGTAGCTTCTGAATGCATCGTCGATGACCCCCCCCCCCCTCCATATGCGCATTAAAGAAATGCTTGTTGCGGCATTACGCTTACATTTTTTTGTGTTCCCGGGGTAAATTCTACCAGTTTCACGGGTACTACGGTGAATGGAACCCCGTATTTGTAATTATTTTATTACGCTATGGACATGGACGTATAAAAAAGTCGGACGCGGAAGTATCACTAAAACTAAAACTGTGTCACTAGAGTCGGCGACATTAGCACGTGTGCGTTGTCAGGTTGTCACTGATATACACAAGTAGCGCGTGTAATGTGTGCGTGTCAGCTTGTATGTGATAGCGCACACGTGCATATTATGTGGCCGGCTCGATGGACACAGCTTTTGTTTTAGCGAAACTACGTCATACTTTTTATACGTCCATGGCTATGGACTTTAAGAAAGAACGGCGTTTTGTAAAGAATCCATACATGGGATAATTCATTATAACTAAACTGACTAAAAACCTCATAGACCGTAAATTATTTAGTTTTAAATCATTTATATTACCTTATGATCCCATATTACTTCCTGCTGCTCGGTTTTACCGTCGAAATTTTAATCCTGTCTTCCCAACTCGCGCAATAACTCGTTTATGGCTACCCACTTTTAGTGAAACTTTAAAAACAGCAATTTCAATATCACGGAACAACGTTGGATGAGAATTGCGCAATAAAACTTTTATACGTTTCAGTAAATCTACGAGTATTCGGGATCAAAAATACGACCTGCCCCGACGACGTGGCTGAATCGAACAAGGATTTCGTGAATATGGCATTAACAGTAAAATAATACTGGTTTATTAATTTTATGGAAACCACCGGTTGCAGGTTGCGCAGGACCGTTCGTTGTGGAAATCTAGGGGGGAGGCCTATGTTCAGAAGTGGACGTCTTGCGGCTGATGATGATAATTTATTTTATGAGACTGATAACTCAAATGTTACTTACATAATACTTAATAAAACCGACTTCAAATCCAAAAATATGCACTCAAAAGCAAAATAGGAATAAATGCAATTACTATATGACTACAACGAATTTTTCGAAAGAATTTTTGAAATCGATCAGTGCTGTAGTTTGTGATATTAACGCGTTCAAAAAAAACCTCTTCAGCTTTACAATACTAGTGAAGACCTAGTTAATTTTTTTTTATTAATTTCTTTTTAATAAATAATTAAAAAGAATTTAATTAATTTAATGTATTTCGACCTAGTTAATTAGTTTTCCTCGATTTTTTTGAGAATAAATAAATAAATAATATTGGTGGACAATTCACACACAACACCATCAATTAGAATCCATCATCAGATCCTGATGTTATGATAATAGGAACTCGGGAATATACCCTTTGGAACATTTTTAATCGGTTCACAATTGGCAATATATTCGATGATCATACACTTAAAAAATATCGATACGTAAAAATACCAGATATCTAAAAAATTCTTCTGTCACGGGGTGCGTAATCGAACTCCTCCGAAACGGCTCGACCGATTTGAATGATTTTTTTTTGTATGCGCTTGGGAATCGGCCAACATCTATTTTTCACACCCGTAAGTGATAAGGGTTATACACCCCTAAAAATTTTTTTTTACGTTTTGTTCATTTTTTTTTGTTTTTTTTTTTATAATGTGGCATTAAAAATACATACAACCCTAAATTTTTACCCTATTATCACCAACCCCTATTTTTTAATCTATATAATTATATAAAAATCAATGCATGCCACTTTCCGTTGTAAGTGAACTCCTTCTAAACGGCTCGACCGATTTGAATAATTGTTTTTTTGTATACGCTTGGGTTTTGCAGGGCCCTGAAAGGTTTAGATTCACAAATTAGCCCGGTTGATGGCACTGCACTATATATTTTGGTTACTATACGAGCGAAGCCGGGAGGGGCCGCTAGTATAATATAAAGAGATGTCAGAAATTATACAGTGATGGGATGTCTGTGTAAAGTTTACACCATCTGCGCTTGGTTTACAGTGTACAGTGCAACACGTCTGATATGTGATATGTGCAACTTTTAAGGCACAAAAAAGTTACAGCCTAGAACTGCACTAGGCTTCTGAACGAGAAACATAAGATAATAGTAAATTTATCTAAAATCTTGCAATTTCTCCGGAAACGTTTCTCTTTGAGCCGATAAGTATGTGAAATGTCCACCAATATTATTTATTGATTTATATACAGAACGCGTCCACTATAGTGAGTTTCACTAGACGTTGGGTAAATCGTAAAAATGTAGAACCTCCCCTGACGAAATAAAACATCTTACGATGGCATTGCAAGAGGTTAGATTAAGAGGCAGATGCATAAAGCGTTTATTTTCTATGCCTATCTTAGAAAAGTTTACAACGTAAGGTTGAAATATTTGCCTCGATGTCCTGTGATGGAAGTTAGAAATCTAGATCAACAGAAATATGAACAGAATCTATAGCTGATAATTTACAAATACTTTCGTGCCACAAATCAATGCAGTATTCGAGGCGAGAATAAACCTGTGTTTGGGGCAGATATTTGAATTGAAGTACTATAAATTCAAGCTAATCATTAAATGGAAATACAACACCTTTGAATTCTGTGGAAGCTGAAACTGATATTAGTCCGAATATTGCTGTAGATTTGGGTCAAAATATATTTAGGAAACAGATGAAATAAACAAGCAGATATTTTATGTGGTTTTAAACTGATCGAAATAAAATTTAACATCTGCATTTCAAAAAATAAAATAGTGGTTAAAACGTGCGATTCACACATAGACGTACAAGTTAGTCTTCACCACTGGGTTTAATGGTGAAGGAAAACATCGTGAGGAAACCGGCATGTTCCAAGAACCGTTCGAGGTCATGCGTCAGCCAACTCGTACTGGGTCAACGAAGTGGATTATGGCCTTGGATCTCTCCTTGCGAGAGAAGGCTTTGAGTTCCAGCAGTGGGAACATTCTTGGTTTTGAACAGTTGGGCTATTTAAGTATGTAGATTCAAATTTACGCTTTGAGTTTTACAATCGTGAAATTGTACATTTTCGCCAATCTAGATCAATAAAGCTTTGGCATACCAATAAAAACCGCTGCAATAGCGCATCGAGAAACCGATTTATAATAAATAGACCGTTTCTGATTAAACTTACCGTCCCCATAACTCACGTTCAAGCCGACCATAGTTTCCGATAGTGGTCCCATAACTTTGCCATTCGGCCCACTAAACACCGCAAACACTTGTTACAAACTTAGAACTGGGGCATAAAATAAAATTTGGTGAAAAATATCGATGAAATAAGCATTTACGAGAAGGGTGTAATAAATATGTAACATGATGGTATAACGTGTTTGTGAACGGCAAACACTGCTAGAAAGATGAGTAAGTACCTACTGAATTAGAATGTATGGGCAATTTTTTTACTTTTTTGGAATAACACTGGGTGCAGCTAAACTGACGTGGGCCATCAGGATAGTAATTATAAAGGCGGGAAGCGGGATGCAGTCGCGTGCATCACTTGTGAAAGGCCGACAAATGCGGCTAAAACTTAAGTCGAGCTTAGCTCAGCTAGCGACCTTATTAACTGTGAGTAACTCGTATTTTCATTCCTTTTTTTTGTATGCCACACTTATCCTTAAAGATTGTAATTTTGACTACGCAAATAATTTTCCTGAACTATTACAATTTCTATTAAGTACTTCACAAGTCTAACCAAGTGTATGACAACATTACTAAGTTAGTAGCAACTATTTCTTCATCTCAAGTTTAACATACCGTGTCCAAAGGGTTGAAATACCCACAAAAAATACAAAAATAGGTACAAAACGCTATTGCGTACAAACTTTCACTTTTACCCTTAGTTCAACAAGCTTGGTAAATAGCCATTCTGGCTCTATTTCAAGCACTCGCCAGATTTCGAATCTCAACACAATCCCTACTCGACAGTTCTCAAAGTCCCCTATTTTCCTAAAACCAGAACAAAATCCGTCCGCGAAGGCTCGCAGACAGCTCCCAATATTTGTTTGGATCGCGCTCTACGATTACACGGCAAGCAACGTAAATTCAAATCTGGCCAAATGTGGTGACTAACATTTTTGGTGAAATACTTGAAGAAGTTTCGACGGTGGCATCTCTGCTCACGTGCAGATGTAGGTGGTAAGGAGCCGAGGTCGCTGTTTGCTGGAGAGATGCAATCTCAGGCAATGGGAAACTAACACTTTTGTGTGCTCTGGACATTGTTCTATCCTACTGCGAGTTTTTTGCATAGGATTTATGTGTAGCCAAACTTTGTTTAAATTTTTCAGTAAACAGTTCAGCTATGGAATGATGGAATTCTAAAGCCCTTGTTAGAGAAATCAACTGTCATTGACTACCCTGTTACTATAACTGTTCCTTGAGCATCCCAATGCTCAAGGAATAAGTGAACGTTTTTAGTGTTAAGGTCGCTAATTGCTACTTTATTTTGTTTTGTTATAACTAACTTTTGTTTATTGACGTGACTACGTCTAATTAATCGTTGAACGCCAGCTGCATGCACAAAAATGTGTCCCGTTATGTCCCATTACGCTCATTGTCCCATTACGCTCACTGTACGCTTGCGCAGCATCTATCAATGTTTTGTTATAACGTTGTCACGTTAAACTGCCGGCCGTAAACTAACCGACTTTACAGACAACCACTTTTTTTAAATTAAATGCAATAAATAGTTTATCTATCTATATACCAAGTCTAAAATACCACTTTAGTTGTAACTTTTGTTGATTTATTGTTAAACTACTAGCAGCCTGCGGTTTTATCCACGTGGTTCACGTTCCCGTTATTTTCCTGCAGCAAAAAAACAGTATATGATATGTTATTCCAGCCAGTTATCAGTGTTTAAAATTTTCACCCAGATCTGTTCAGCCAATCCGACGTGATTGTGCAACAAACATCAAATTTGTTGCACATTTAATATCTATCAGTAGGGCTAGTTTTGCCCCACTATGTAACCCACGACTTATCTTAAATAGTAGAGATTTTACCTTCTAAATGGTGATATTGTTAATAAACTTTCGATGTCATTTCTATTTGTGTGTTATCAAAAGCCTAAAAAATAAGTTTTAAGCTGGCGAACTTCTTTATAAATTTTCATCCCATTTTTCAAACCTTTTTCGCATTAAAAAGTATCCATATGTTCTTTGTCAAGTTGTCTTTATCTATATAATTACATTTCACTAAATTTAGTTACTGAATTCAGATACAAATTATAAGCAAACAAACAATCATCGCTTCTGAATTTAGTATGTTACTTTACTGAATCCTAATGCCTACACCGAACTGAACTCAGTAGTGATATTTAGCCAAGGGTAAAAAGGGCTTTAGCCATAAAAGAGTAACAGACAGACTGACAGACATAGCTACCATCGCATTATAATAATATTAAATAGAGATAATGTGGCTTTAATTAATGTTTAATTAATGATACCAATATCTTGCATAGACAATACAAAAAGCTAGCTATAAGGTCTGACGTCATTACCGTTCGATGTTCAAATATACTCCCACCTAAATCACCCAAAGTATAGGCAAATAGAAAGGTGACGTCACGTGTGACGAAAATTGGAAGTGACCCTTGTAATCTTGTATTCTAGGGACGCATACCTAGGAGCATTATCGAAAGGTGTCTCGTAAAGGACACTCTAAATTGGCTGATTTCATTAAACATTCCGTTATATCGATAGAATATTACATTTGTACCTAATAGGTACGTATATGTACCTAAAGTTAAACCTAACTAGACCTGTCTTAGCTTTGATATTGCTGTCTCTTTTCTTTCCGCTTGAAATGATGGAGGCCGCAATAGTAAAACCAAAACTGATTTAGTTAGGCGGTAGGACTAGATGTTTTGGAAAGATATTCAAGCAGTAAGTACCTAAGTATCTAAGGTAATCCTACTATTATTATAAATGAGAAAGTTTGGTTGTTTAGATATTTAGATGTTTGTTGCTCAATCACGTCGGAAATGAACGGATCGGGTTGAAATTTGGAAGACAAGTTATTGTCCGGAATAATAAATATATAGGCTGCATAAACTAACTTTGAAGACCAATGCTTTTCAAAGTTAGTGAACTTACTGACCATAGAGATAAAACATTTTATATCTCTGGGTGACGAGCGCAGTGCAGTATTTGATAGGACGAGCAAGACATGTGTCTGATGGAAAGCAACAGGTCGGTTCTTAACAGTGTCGCACTGTTATTTAAAATTGAAGAGTCCAATTCATTACCTAGTTAGCACTGCGATCTTCATCCGGAGATATAAAATAACTTGCCTCTATACCCTATAATTTCCCGGGAAGTATTGCCATTCAAATCGGAACATTGTATAGTTTGAACATTACTGCTTGGCGGTAAAATGACTGGCAATGGCGTTGTACTTCTTAGGAGCACTTTACAAAAGTTCCTGCCACTACAATTGGCCAAGAACGAATCTAAAGGCTTAAAGCATAAAAAAATTGAAATCTCGCCTTCGTGACCAACACGGGAAGCCACTAGCCTCTACTCAAATGTACCCTTTATCTCATAAATATTTCTAATCCAGGAAAATTCTACAAAAACTCAACGTAAAAACGTTCACGCTACACCAACATCCAAAAATGTAGGCGTGAAACTTTCTTTTTGTCAGAAGGGATTGTTTTCAAACAATTTGCGCCGAAAATCCGAACTACACGAGCTATTTTTACTATGAAGGGGTCAAAGAGGATCCAACGTTAGAATATTTTGATTAAATCCTCGGATTAGGTTTTTGGGCCAATGAAGGCATCTGAAACTAAGTTTAGTCGATGATTTAATGATGTATTTTTGTTAGCGAAAAACAATTGAAATAAGCCAAGGGCCGAGGTTTAAGCCGTTTTAATCGAGCTCTAAAAAACTCCGTCCGCGTTTCCCCAGATTTGTCATGGTGCAGGGCCCCCCTGCGAGATGGTCCGAGAAGCGTCTGATGTGGTTTAATTTCTAGTCCGGGATTGACTAGTTCACGATACACTCACTCGCTCGCCGATACGATGCTCGCACGCTGTGACCAACCGAAGACCCGGCTTGCTAAATTAATAAAATGATGATAAAAACGAATAAATTTAATTTCAAGGTCTGAAAATAAAAACTCATGTCCGGTTTCTGGACTCTAAAATCCGGGATTTTCTCGCTTCTTGTTCTGGTTGCACTACTTTAAAGATGGCAACCCTAAAATGCTTCATATACACGAGGCAAGCTTTAGCAAGCTAGGATAGCAAGTTGATGTTAGTAAGCTAGCAAATAAGTGCTTCAAGCTTCGTGTAGACAAAACTTGCGTTGTCTACACGAAGCTAGATACTAGCTTGCTACCACTAGCTTGAAAAACTAGCGTTGTATAGCTCGGGCATAAATGTTGCAAGCATACAGGGAGGTGTCGCCCGCTTCGCGTGCCATGTTTCACACATAGACCAACTTGTACCCAAAAGCAATGTAACGCACAATAATATTAATTTAAAATCGTAATTCCCATATAATTATATTCTTACACTACAAATGTTCTACTTAAATAATTAAAGAAAAAAATTTTTTTTTATGTTACGATTATTTCTACAACAACTATACTCGATGTAACACTAGATGGACAGATGACCTCACAAAGGTCGCTGGAAACCGCTGGTTGCAGGTTGCCCAGGACCGTTCCTTGTGGAAATCTAGAGGCGAGGCGTATGTTCAGCAGTGGACGTCTTGCGGCTGATGATGATGATGATGATGACTAGATGGAACTGAGTATTATTATTAATCAATTGTTTATAGTAAAACAAATTAACTTATCAGCAAAAACGTGGAATTAATGCGAATGTTAAACTGTATTCGAATAAATACGGTAAACCTGTAAGTCTGTTGTGCAATGTATGATTTATTAGTATCGCCTCGCAGTTGTACCCGTGTATTTCCCATTTCCTTTATTTTCCTGAGAAAAAAAAATGGCCTATAATTTAACAGGCGTTCTGGCGTGATTGAACAACAAACCCCTAAACTTTCGCATAAAATTGTCTGTATTTCGTTGTACTTAGTATTGGTTTTCGTAACATTTTTATAGCAGGATATTTTTTTTTAAATAATATCAATTTTCTTCATAAGTCACAGGTGTAACAATATTAAAAAGGTTGAAGACCACTGATGTTAAGTACCTACAGGTAAATTTCTACTTGTCCTTTGCGAACAGCTTTCACTATTACACCAACCCGCGTAGGATAAAAGCCACGTTAAAATTTCACTATCCTGCTAAAAATGTGTTAAATGTGATCAAGTTGATATTTAACGGATCATGACGAAATTTCGATCTTAGTTATGTATAGAGTAACTTATGTGATACTCCAGACTATAGCACCACATAAGGTACTTTTCGCCGCGGGAAAATGATTGCAATAAGAACTACATTTAGATAGATAGATATACTCTTTATTGACACACCAAACAAAATTAAACACAGAAAAAAAAGAACAATACATTTTACAGTAGTGCGACAATGGGCGACCTTATCGCTTTGAAACATTTTTCAATGTTTTGGAAACGAATATGGACAGTAGATGGATACCTAAAACACTTCTAGAACCTTGATGAAAACTTTCAGCTACAGTTCATTTTACGTATCACAGGTCCGCGAATGAAAGATGCGAGAAAACCGGACAGCGAGGGATTTCCACTTAGCAAGTTTAAAACTGACCTTTACGATAGATGTAGTCCTTACCTTGTACGTCGTGAGTTGTAAGTAGTTCATCCTTGTGATGCATGTATTGTTCAAGTTTCTTTGTTGTGACAGAGCACAAACTATATAAGTATATTTATTTTTGTAAAGGTACATTTGACAGTTGGCCTCAGATGGCATCTACTGCCTCAGACAACTATTTAAATCCTCAAACTCTACCGAGTGTTGGACTAGCGTAGAAGATGCAGATTCCTAATAGACTGCAGACCAGTGATCAAAATGTATGAGTAAAATGAGCTACCAGGAGACCTATGTAGGATGATAGAAGGGTATAAAACAATAAGATTCAGCACTATGCCGTCACTTGTAAGCTGTCAAACTGAGTGCAGTTGAAGATGGGTGGTTGCAACCTTCGATCATTTCTCCTTGTCGCATGATTTTTGTACGGCATTGCGAAATAATGGATTAAAAGAGGTATTAAAATTGTATGGAACCAATGCCGTACATAATAAAATGACCAAATTTACTGTAGTCGGGGAAAATCATAAATTTTTCTGACAAACTAATAATTTAAATTTTAAAATTAATAATTTTTGTAGTTTTAATACCTCTTTTAATCCATTATTCCCCAACGCTTTGCTGTACAAAAATCATGTGACATGGAGAAGTTATCGAAGGATAGAACCCCCTCCTCCTTAAGTGCACTCAGTTGGACAGCTTACAAGTGACGGCATAGTGCTGAATTTTATTACTTTATACTCTTCTATCATCTTACATAGGTCTCCTGGTGGTTCATATGACCCATAAATTTTGTTCACGGACTTGTCTATAATCATACATACGTATATCCGTATTTGTATGAAATTTCTTAAATCGAGAGTGAATCGGTTTTTCTAGGTAAGCACGCTCCATCGTAGATCTCATCATCGCTTAACAT
Organism: Ectropis grisescens; assembly: GCA_017562165.1. Classification (NCBI taxonomy): domain Eukaryota; kingdom Metazoa; phylum Arthropoda; class Insecta; order Lepidoptera; family Geometridae; genus Ectropis; species Ectropis grisescens. The sequence goes on along the minus strand of CM029781.1, from coordinate 25,284,621 downwards.
CAGGCGAGATGGTGGTCAAGTGCGAACCTATTAAGTATAGTTAAAAAAAAAATTCGTACTCAAAATTATTGCGGCAAAAATTATGATTTGTATCGTTTTTCAAAATTCAACTCAATGGCAATAAAGATATAAAAAAGATATAAAGTTAGTTTATAATACTCGTATTATGGGTGATACTGAACATTTTGGAGAACCATTTTAGTTCAAATTTTTGTAGCATATGAGCCACGAGTAGTAAGTACACTTTCCGCAAACAGTACTTTATTATGAGAATGACGTGACATGTACCTATTATGCTGGGGCCACACTAACGTGAAATACCATTAATTATCGCGATAATGGACGTTAACCGTAGCTGTATTTTACACCCACGGTTTATCCATTAGATGTGTTTACACCTACGGTTAACGTCCATTTATCGCGATAATTAATGGTATTTCTCGTTAGTGTGGCCGTAAGCATTAGGCATCGCTCTCTTGGGCCATATGTTAGTGAAGAAGGTGACACACATGGCTTACTGTAAGAAAGAGCACATGAAAAATGTTAGGAGCCAAATAGCAATTACTGCAATGTGATACGTCTTTTATATATTACCTAACAACCAGCGCCCCGCTGTTTTACCCGCGTACAATCCGTTACCATCGCTCCCATTATTTTTTCGAGATAAAAAGAAGTATGTGTGTTCTTCCAGATTATTGTCTATCAACGAACGTTACGACGTCATTGAGCCACAAACATAAAAACATTGACATTTATAATATTAGCAGGAAGTAAGATTTGTCGAATAAACAAATATATCTACAATATTTAGCCCAGGTATAAAACTATTCTCATTTAGCTTTCCTGGACGAGAGTTTAATTACAACGCAGAACGTGAAATCCTTCCTAATCTGTTCTAGGGAGTTTTCTCTGTGCAGTTATTTTTTAGGAACGTGCCGTAATTATAACGAACCGAAAGAAACGTGCCCATCCTTGGCGACTATTTAAAAAAGAAAATTCACTAAGGTATAAGTCTTTCGTAACACAAACTTTTGCAAGGTTTACGCGAATAAAAACCGGTTATTTTTTACGGAAGTAAAACTTCTTAATGCACTGTTTTTGGGGGTAAGCTGAGCGTTACGAAAAGTGTGATCGGGCAAGGCGAACGGAATTTCAGAAAGAGACAGAGTTACGTTTCATATATACACATTTATAATTGTAGGCACAATAGAGAAAGGCGCAAGCACACGGTCATTCTCTTTCTCTCATAGCCAGTAACGTTTCGTATACCTACGAATAATTAATTAATTAGTAATGAAACTGATAAATGACTACAAAAAATATTAATTTATCAAGTAAAATCCATCAATCCATAGCCAGAAATTAATAAACGATGAATCAGATGACATATAATATGATACAACTGATTAAAAGTTAAAAATGAAAAAAGAAGAAGAAGACTTTTTCAGCTGACTATTATTATCATCATTGTATAAATTCAGGCCAATGGAAACTGTGTTGCCAGACATATTACATATTGTGTGTGAATTGTCCACCAATTTATTTTTATTTATTTTATTTTATTTATTTATTTATTACATGCCTCTAGAAGAAGAGGCCAGTTTGTATGGGTCAATTATTAAAATGTTTTGTATCACCTTATCTAACCTGCAAACAGCAATAAAGATTTATGTATTTGTATTTGTATTTCATAATAAACTTATTTTTTTGGAAAAAATAACATACATGATGTTATGGCTATAGATACAACTTAAATATACAGATAAAGCTAAATAAGGTTTAGGTACTTCAACAGTCGTGTGGTCTAAAGCACACTCATTTTTTATAACATGGTCAATGTTGAAACTTTCGAAGCTTGTCAAACAACCAAATAAATTAGTCAACTTTTGTAACACGGCTGTAGTCTATATGGTAAATTTAGCACGTTTAAAATGTCAGTCTTTTTAAATTGCCTTAAAATAAAAATTTTGACGTTTCTGACGTCAATGTGCGCCGGCTCGGCGCCGGCATACGGGTAAAAATTATTGTACTAGTATTTTTTCTTTTACAAACAAAAACTGACATGAATGAAATGAAAATAGTACTCAAATATGACGTCACGTCATTCTACATTTTTCACCAAGACGTGACGTCAGAACCCTCAACTCCGGATGACCTATTTTATGTCGATTTTTAATACTAATTTGATTAAACAAAAACTCCGTGTTCCATATTTTTCCATCATCCATCTTACGAATGAAAAATTAATAACTAGAAATAATTAGAATGGTATATATGACCCAGTTTGCATCCCAATTGTTTGACATGTTTTTGAAGATTATTAGTGTACAACAACAGAACATAGAGGCACAAAAAGTCCAATGATAATAATGGAGGATGAAACAAGAGCACGGCTCAACCCCTCTAGAACAACATGTAATAATTATACGCACAACGTTAATTAATTATTTACGCGCCTTGTAAGCTTCAGCTAGAGATACATTTCAGCAGAGGATTATTCTCGTAATTTACATTATCAAATCATACAATGTTCCAGTGAGCGAACTATAGGTAAGGCGGTAAGCTTCACAACAAGGAGTTCATTATACGTGGACGAACTTAGGATTTCGTATTAAGGGGCAAATATAGGTTTATTCCGAACCTGACCCTAAAACCTGACCCGCTACCGGGTCAGGTTAGGAACAGCAAAAAAATATTAATTTTCATTCCCAACCTAACCCTCTTCCTAACCTGACCCGAAAACTATGATGTGGTTTATTCCGAACCTGACCCGCTACCGGGTTAGGTTAGGAAGAAACAGCAAAAGTGATTCATTACAAACGTAACCCTCTTCTAAACCTGAGCCGGAAATAATGTTCCTAAGTTAACCTCCAATCTAAAACCCTACCTAGTACGTTATTAGTCCTATAGTTCCTAGAGTTAGGACTTTTTTTTAGTAATCGGGTCAGGTTCGGAACTTCATTTCGGGTCAGGTTAGTAAGAGGGTTAGGTTGGGAATGAAAAATAATATTTTTTCTGTTCCTAACCTGACCCGCTACCAGGTCAGGTCAGGGTCAGGTTCGGAATAAACACAAATATATAGTACCTACAATCTATTTCCGCCACCGTTTCTCGCTGAAAGGTGCAACTAGTAAAACCCATGAAGGCAAAAGAACTAAAATAGACTTATATTTGTGTGAACATGTGGATAAGTCAATGAAATAATAACATGATGCAATAATTAAAACTAACTAAATAGCAAATAAGGGATGAAAGTTTGTTTGAAACTGACATGAAACATGAGATTTCGTAAGCATTGAGTAAAACCAAAATAATAAGTTATGTTATATAGTTTTTTCTAAATTTCAATCAATATAAGTGAAATATTTTGAAAAATATTTTTTAATTATTAATTAATCATATTCTGGGCTGAACTCTTTTAGGCAACCCATTTGCAATATATTTGTTGGCATATTAAATTACATATAAATACTTTTCATCCAATAAACAGCTCGGTGAAGGTCGTTGTATAGTGGGATCTCCTACTATTTACAGAAATAAATTTATTATTTACTACCAGTGACCCACGGTGCTACCCGCGTAGTTGCCGTTCTCGTTATTTTGCCGGAATAAAAAGTAGCCTATATGTGTTCTTCCAGACTATAATCTATCTACATTCCAAATTTTAGCACAATCCGTTTATACGTTACGACGAGATTAAGCATCAAACATCCATACATTTATAATATTAGTAGCATTAATTTATTTTTAAAATAGTTCAAGAAATGTATTAAAATAGTTCTTAATTTTGAACTGTGTCCTCAGAGTGTTCTGATAATTTTTTATATTAGGTTAAGTTATTTAGTGGTAGGATTCCTAGCAGAGTTCGCCTGGGGAAGTACCACACTTTTGCCAGTTATTCTACCGCCAAGCAGCAATGTGCAAAGATTACTATGTTCCTGTTTGAAGGGCAATGTTTTCAGAGAAATTACAGGGCTTAGATATATAACATCTTAGATCTCTGGGTGACGAGCGCAGTGCAGTACTAGGTAATGATTTGGACTCTTCGTATTCCAGCGTGTCACTGTGCTGTTATGATGGCAGGCATATTGCTTACCATCAGGCACATGTCCAGCTCGTCTCGTCACTCTTTATCTAAAAAAAAGTTTTGTTTGTAATTTGTCATATTGTATGTGTGTTATATGTACATAATTTGTTGTAATTCGGTTTTAGATATGCTAAGTTCTAAATATTTGTAAAGACCTTTCACGTTCTCCCTTAGTTCGTCCGTATCATTACACATTCCACGTGAGCAAATGAGAATAGGAGCTGTGAGATTGTCAGATGAAATTTATTGTCAGTGAAACTTCATTTCGTTCATTTCGTTGCTTTTGTGGGGACTACAACTTCTTAATTAACGTAGTTCTCATATTATAAGGGGACTTGGGCGCATGAGAGATGCGAAAATGTTGAGTTTACTTTATTTTCTGGCTTTGGAAGAATAATATAGGTAAATAAGTAAATTTTTCTTCTTCGTCGGTATCACTCTTGACAGAGTGGTTGTGGTCATCACTTTAGGTGTTAGTGGCAAGCTTCACAACACGCCGCCACTCCTCTCTGATGGCCGCCTTTCTTGTGCATTCGTGTACTGATGATGAACCAGTCATCACCGCTTTTATCTGGTCAGTCCACCTCATAGGCGATCTCCCTCGTGGTCTGGTACCCTCAACCTTTCCCTGGACCACAAGTCGCTCAATAGCTACCTCGCCTCGGCATGCCCAAAAAGGTGAGGATACGACATTGCACCAAGGATGACAAACGCTGTTTGATGCCGAGTTCTCGAAGTATAGACTCATTGAATAAGTAAATATTGGTGGGCAATTTACATACAACACCATCTGACCCCAAACTAAGCAAAGCTTGTGCTATGGCGGCCAGATAGCTGGTATAATACTTGTATATACCGCGACGTCGTCGCGCTCCTGCTACTTCGCGACCGTCCACTCCAACATCACGTACGGGCTGCAGCTGTGGGGCCGCGCCGCTGACTACAAAAGAGCTATACGAGCAATGGTTGGCGCAACCAGTGACACATCATGTGTTGAGTTCTTTAAAGATAGCTGGTATAATACGTTCCAGCGGAGGGTATTATAAGTTGATTTAAGAAGTAATAAAAACAACACCAACTAGTAACTCCCCACACAGGTTGAGTAAGTCTGAGAGTTCGGTCTATGTTGAGGGCCCGCGATATACAACCGCCTGCCGATACGGGATACTTCTTATACATGAGAAACATCCACACAGTAAATATAAATGTAATTTTAAAAGTATTGTAATTTTTAATTTATAATTATTTAATGTAGGTGCATAAATTACGTACATCATTTTCACATACACACTGCCGTGTGGTAGTGACATAAATTACTTTCTTGAACTTTGTGTTATCAATAAATGATTTGTGTGAGCTTTATAATAGAAATAAACAGTAAATTGCAGTGTGAGCTTGAATATAAACTTGCAAGTTATACGTACAATAAGTAAACTTTATACGAATAAGTACCTTAAAATTGATCATCTGTTATAAACTTAATGATTTACTAGCATCACCTAAAGGTTTTATCCATGCAGTTCCCGTTCCCGATGTTTCCGATGTTCCGACGTGATTGAGTAATAAACATCCAAACATTGACATTTATAAGATTAGTTGGATATACTTGGTTGTTTTGGGAGAAAGAAATTCGCAAAGAGTTTACATATACCTACCTACTAAATAAATAAATATTCGTGGACAATTCACACACAACACCATCTGACCCCAAACTAAGCAAAGCTTGTGTGATGGCAGCCAGATAGCTGATATAATACTTATATCGTTTTAAATACATACTTATTATACATAGAAACATCCAGACACAGTGCAAACATTTGAATTCATCACACAAATATTTGCACTGGGTGGGGATCGAACCCACGACCCTCGGCTTCGCAGGCAGAGCTACTACCAAATAAGCCACTAGGGTAGTACTACGTATAGAGTTGGAACCGGGAAATGCCTTGGGGGCGTGGTCGTATCTCCTCTATACGGTCAACTTGAGTGCATCGCTTTGACATTCGTTCAGTCGCTCTGAAGCGCCTAAAGAGTAGATTGTGTTCGGAAATTAGTCAAAATGAGAATTGTTCTGTACTTGTTGGCAAAAATAGAACGATTACAGTGAATCTGAAGACAAGTGGCATTTCCACGGGTTGGAACAAACGCTTTACGCCGAAATCACGGGTCTGATCGCTCTTGCCTTGTCGCTCTTGTGGAAGTGTCATTCTTTTATCGCGGCGCATCACTCTGTTGCCATAGCAAGTATGCACGTCATCTGCTTACGATTGGTACAAAAGAACCGTGCGGAAAAACCTGATCTATTTACTTATTCTCTAACTAAGAGTATCCGTTATTGACACTGGCTTCTGTGTAGGAACGCACTAGTATCAAGTATTATCCCAAAATCTCTCGTTTCAGCTGCGTTCGGTATATACATATACACTACACGTTAGGAACAACCAACTTGAACGTTGAACTGAATTGTACTTGAACTTCTCGTATAGATAACATTTATTTTTTACGGAATAGAGTGACGAGACGAGCAGGACATCCGCCTGATGGTAAGTAACACGCCTGCTACATAACAGCACAGTGACACGGATTTATTGGATCATGAATAGTCCATATCTACCTATCACTACTAAATTACCTAGCACTGCACTCCGCTCTCCATCCAGAGATCTAAGATATTATAGCTCTAAGCCCCGTAATTTCTCTGGAAACATTGCCCTTCAAACTGGAACACAGTAATGTGTGCACTTTACTACTTGGCGGTAGAATAACTGGCAAAGGTGTGTACTGTGGTCTTCAAATCGAGAGTGAATCGGTTTTTTCTAGGTAAGCACGCTCCATCGTAGATCGCAACGTCGCTTAACATCAGGCGAGATGGTGGACAAGAGCGAATCTATTATAGTTTAAAAAAACTACTTTCCCAGATGGACTCGCTAAGAATCCTACCACTACTATGTTACATACGGTTGATATTTCAGGCAGGCGAATACTTCAGTGTTAGGTATAACTGAGAATGAGGGGCGAGGTCAAGCATTTCGTAAGAGCATTCCCCGTCATAGTACCTATACCACCTTTGGTTCTACGAAGGATCAACTTGTATTTCTATTGCTAGTTATATTAACAGAATTGCTCTGGCCAAGGAGGTATCTTCAAATAATTACTTATTTAATGTTGTAGGTAATTATTTAGCTATTGGCAATAGTCTCAGCAAACATTTGAAGAGGAAAACTAAGATTAAATAGAGCGTTATACAGAAAGGGTGAACTACGTCGAAAGGTAAGGTAGCTTAAGAGTAAATAAAAAGTAGTTAATTTAAAGAGGTCCAAAGACACACTGCCACAGATGTCTCTAAAATATAGTGGTAGTACTCGTAGTAAGAAGTACCTCCGCCAGTAATTCGGCCATCGAGCAGCATTGTGCAAATATCACTGTGTTCTGTGTCAATAGGCCATATCGTGCGGGCGTAGCCATGGGGGTCTAATAGCGAGAACGCCTGTTTTCACCATCAAGAAGTCCTAGTTTCGAATCCCGCTTGTACCTATCTTATCTTATACCTTTAAACGAGTAATTCTTGTAGGTATGTATATATATTTAGAACCTGAATCTCGGAAACGGCACAAACGATTTTCATGAAATTATTTATACAGAAGGTTTCGGGAACTATAAATCGATCTAGCTCTAGAGGTTTCATTTTTGAAAAACGCCGTTTTAGGCGCGTTTTTAGACAATGAAAAACTGTTACAAAAACATTAATGTGACGGTAAATTTTGCGACGTCGCGCGACAGTATATTAGCTCAGTCGGGAAGTTGGGCCGTCATAATATTATGGTAGATCCGGGTTCAAATCCAGCCGACCGCCTTTCTTTTTGAACGGTTTTATTTAGCTCACCCCGTTTGTTTTATTTATTTTAAGTTGTTTTTTTGAGTAATTGCTTTTTATAATATCGCGATGTAACCGGCGTACTGATTATTTTAGCTGTATACATTTGTGATCATTGCTGGTTTAGTAAAGGATAATATCGCGAAGAAACCGGCGTGTATTAAGACAGACATCTTCCAAGGAACAGTTTGCGTCAGTTACAGTAGACCTGATTTTAATCGTTATTTTCTTTAACAGTCTCCTTATGAAGGAAGGAAGGGAAATAAGGAATTGTGACGTATTGTGGACTTGCTATATTTTGCAATGTTAAGTTGTTGATAGTGAATAAATATTATGGTGTGGTTCTGTGTTTCTATCACAGTAGTGTGTCTTTTATCGTGTAACCCTAACCGGTAAATACATAGCAATCATAATAAAAAAAACAGTAAAACACAAGTCGTAGGTAGGTATTCAATCACAATATTAAAGAAAAACTTAATAACTTTGTGCAAAAACTATTTTAAGTGGAATTAGTAAATTAAGGGACCACTTGATTTATTATGACAGGTAAAATATATAATAATAATACATCATACTGTTTAACTATACAGGGCATGTTACTCGTAGGTAATTACAGAGAACATCCAATTACTGGCGTCGTGGCTTAGTTGGTAGTCTGCCTGCGAAGCCGAGGGTTGTGTGTTCGATTCCCACCCGTGCAAATATTTGCATGATGAACACAAGTTTTTGTTGTGTAAGAGTGTTTCGATGTTTAATATCTATGTATTTAAAACTACACATCAGTACTATATCATCTATCTGGCTTAATATTTATTTATTTTAAAAAAAAATCCAAATAGATTAATAAAGCATAGATCGATAATCTTCAAACAAAAGTGAGGCAAACGTAGATTGTTGTCGGGGTAAGTAGTATGTACAGAAGTTCGCCAAACAAAACTTTTATGTCGTGGAGTAGGTATGTAAAGGACCACACAAACCATAATAATGTTTGTAGTTGTCAGAGACACAAGCACTAACGCTTGGCCATGACAACTGATGGTAGTTTCTGTATTTCTGTATTTTGTGTTATTATTTAAGTGCAATAAATAGTTTATCTATCTATCTAATTTCAAATGGACCAAACTAACCCGGACAAAGCGAACTTGCCGTTCTACCGCCCAACTAAATCTACTTTCGCTTTGTTATTACGGTTTCTATCATTACAAGCGGAAAGAAAAGAGCGGAATATCAAAGCTAAGACATTTTTAGTTTTTAGCGGTAGACACTATGGTTTCTTGGCGTTATTATTCTATGATAATCTACCAATAACAGCACCCCACAGAAAGGTGCACATTACGCTGGTAGCATTGCGCACCAGAATTAAACAAATACGAGTAGAAACTTAGATTCAACGGTAATCAAATTCTAAATTTAAACCGTTTGAGGTTTTTTTGTGCCATTGGCTCATAAATTTAGATTTAGGACTTAGCGCCTGGCATGAACTCAATAAGCAGCACATCTAAAGACCAGACATCTAAGACAAACGGATTCATGCCAAAATACAGATTTAAAAACTTTTATAAGTGGTATCCGTTCTTTTGAAAAACGTTTTTTCACAAATCTACGCCTGATAACCAACGTTCGACAAACTCACGGGGAAAAGGACGGATACCAATTAAATTTAAATGAGTGATGAATTGCACATGTATATATATGTTCTAGTAGGTATAAAGGCACTACGACTGTTTATCCGTTTTAGTTTCTGGATTTTAAATGTATCCTAATACATTTGAATTTAAATAACTATTTAAAAATACTCCAAAACGTACACTATTATACGATAACCGTACACAATAATTGCTGATTTAAAAAAGGATACTCGTAGTTTACGAAATCTAATTTCGCATGAATTCCCATCATCAAAGTGCAATAGTTGCCAACGTTCAAAGGCATCATTTTCGAAATCACATGTTTTTGATTTGAGCAAACAAATATGTAATAATGAGAAAAAAGATGTTCAAAGACAAATGACCGGTGATTAGAAGCGAGTGGTTCTATTTATAACTTTATGCATGCCCAACGAGCGAAATGACCTGAGCCATATTTTTAACTCGCATATGATGTATTATAATTCTTCTGTTTTATCAGTTAATTTTTCGTTCTTTTTTCGCTTTAGAAATTGTCTGCGTTTGTGAATTTAAACAAACTCTAAATAACAAATTGCACTTAAGCCTGTTTTTATAATATGGCAACGAACCGCCGTATAATTTACTACGAATTAAAACGAATAATTTATTTCTCTCCAGTCTCCAATATAGTCCCCAATAATTTAGATCACTCGTCATCAATACCGATCAAAGGAAACGATTAAGTAGTGCATATTCAAAAATAGAACCTCTAAACATTTTGTTACCGTTCCGATTTATTATAACGAGACGGAAAGTGACAGCAAAGCCGCAACACCACAAGAATGTTCCGATTCACAGCGCCGTAAATCACGACGATGAATCATACGAGATGTAAACACGATGTGCCAATAATATGTAAACAGTGTAAACAACAGTGGAAATGATACGTAAACAGTGCCCTGCGAGATCTGGAGATAGAATTATGTGTTACAGGATTTTGTGGCTAGTAGTATAACTTTACTAGCAACACTCGACGGTTTTACGCACGCAGTTCCTGTTCCTATTATTTTCCTTTGCGTTTTCTCGCAAAGAGAGAGTCAAGGTCATAACCCACCACGCTGGCCCAGTACGGGTTGGTAGATGACACACAAATCCGACAAATTGTAGGCACATGCCGGTTTCCTCACAGTGTTTTCCTTCGCCGTTTTTTAGTTAGCGGCGTTACGCACATGACTTCTAAAAGACAGTCGTACGCGTGGGATTTGAACCCGGGGTCTCCTGAACGGCAGTCGCCATTCTCCTGACTAGACCAGCCGTATCTTTTTTCCTGTGAGAACCTGTTTTATTCTTGGTTGATCTGTGTTTCAAATTTCACCCAATCCTTTCAGACGTGATTGAGCAACAAACATTCAAACATAATATATAAACATCGAAACTTTCGTAGTTTGGACACCACATTGAATTATTTTCAGTTGAAATAAAATCGAACAGTTCTCATAGTGCTTAAACGTTTTTGAAGTAGCTAATAGACTACCTACTACAGGCCCGTGAACAAAATGTATGGGTCATATGAACCACCAAGATATCTATGTAGGATGATAGAAGGGTATAAAATACGAGTATTAAGATTCAGCACTATCTCGTCACTTGTAAGCTTTCCAACTGAGTGCAGGTGAAGAGAGGGGTTGCAACCCTCGATCATTTTTATACGGCGCGGCGTTGCGGAATAATGGATTAGAAGAAGTTTTTTTTTATATTTATTCACCAACTTTCCTTGGATCCTAATACTTATTACAATCTAGCCTAATTTATTAAGTCTAGGCTAATGAGTAATATAGTATTTATATCTAACTTAAATTGCTACATAGTTCATAACATACAAGAAGGTGTCCATCAGCACTTTTCTCGTTGACTCTATTAAGGGAAGTCACTTATTTTTTTAGTACATTTAATTGTTTTATATAGTATTGCACTGCCACTACACTATGTTAACTCAAAAGGTTTTATTCTTTTAAGTCTCCTCACTGTGTCCGTGTTATCAAGGAGCTGGATAGCCATTAGAAGAAGTATTGAAAGTATAATAATTGGAAGTTTTAATTTTTTTATTACTATTTTTGGCGGAAAAAACATGATTTTCTGATGATTTAAAGGGTAAATTTCATCATTTGATTGTGCACGGTATTGGTTCTATACGGCTTCAATACCTCTTTTAATCCATTATTCCGCAATGCCGTACAAATAACATGCAACAAGGAGAAAATATCAAGGGTTGCAACTCGACATCTTCACCTGCACTCGGTTGGACAGCTTGCAAGTGACGGCATAGTGCTGAATCTCATTATTTTATACCCCGCTATCGTTGTACATAGAGCTCCTGGTGATTCATATGATCCATAAATTTTGGCCACGGGCCTGTAGTTCATAAGGTTGGGGTATATAAATTAATAAGGTAAGGTCATAAAGTAATAATTAAGTAAATACTTTTTAATACGCTTTTTACCAGACTGAAAGGAGGGTTATGTTTGAATGATGTATGTTTGTAATTTTTTTTACACCCACGTATTATATAGTCTACCAAACGCTGGATGAATTTTGACAATTAAGGTCTCTTTAGATTTCTTTCAATCATCCAAGTGTTCTTAGGTAGTATACTGTTGTACCACAATCTAATTTGATCTTAATTTGAAGTCGGGTTTAAATTAAATGTATGTGTACGTGATTTGTACCACGGATATTCGGGGGATATGCCTTGATTGCGAATTTAGTTCGAAACCTATTTGTATACGTTATTTCGAGAAATATTTTTTTTAGTAATTTCTTATCAAATACCATTTTAATTCTCGTATATGTCACTGTGAAATTGTTAAAACCGTCAGATTACAAATTAACCTAACAAACCGTCAGATTATAATCCCACGCGCTATATTATTATAGTTATATATTATAGTCTGACGACGTTGACAATTTTACTGTGACATAATATACCAAATACAAGTATCAAGTAAGCAAAATCTATAGCTAACCCTCTAGCTATTGTTTAGCAAAAACAAAGCAGCCGCGTTAACCCTGCATTGGTTTGTTTACAGCACAACTCCGATCGATTGCCGCTCCAGTGCTCCACTGAACCCGATCACCGGTTCCTGACATCTCGACCCGAAGCCTCTCGACGTGAATGCAATCACACACGTACGTAATACACTGAGGTAAACAGACTGGCATTTAACTAGACTAGCAGCACCCAGCGATTTTACCCGCGAAGTTTCCGTTTTCGACATAAAAAGTAGCCTGTTTGGTATAATGGAAATGTGTTTCAAATTTCAACCAGATTTGTTCAGACCTTCCGTTCAGACGTGTTTGAACAACAAACAAACAAATATCTAAACGTCCAAACTTATGCGTTTATAACATTAGTGCGATAGTATTTTAAAAAGTAGTTTTAACGTGACAACGTCATAACAAAACATTGATAGATGCGGCGCAAACGTACAATGAGCGTAACGGGACAATGAGCGTAACGGGACACTTTTTCGTGCATGCAGCCGACGTTCATCAATTTATTAGACGTTTAAAATAATAAAAGTTTGTGTATTTTTTATCGATGATGAGAAAAGTTAGGTTTGCACTTAACCGCCATCTCGTCTGATGTTAAGCAATGACGCGGCCTATGTTATCGCTTAACAGCAGATAAGATGGCGGGTAAGTAATATTAAAAGTGAAGAAGCGTGCCAACTTAAAAGAAACCGATTCACTCTAACTCTAGTCTTGGAAACATCTACATAGATTATAACCATCAGAAGGAGCCCCGAAATGTATCCGATAAAATAACGATAACCTTACAACTTTACGGTAATGTTCAAGACTTCAAGTATTTTAAGGGAGTTGTTGCCTTTCAGTCTATTTCTAATGAACCTAACACCACCAGATGATACTTAGACGACCCATCCTAAAAATGCGACCGATTGTGTTTCGTGGTATAAAACGTCCATAACTTCGGCCGATTAATCGTTTATCGGACTTCGTAGTAGACCTGCAGCACTCTATACAAGATCGAATGCTCGTCGTCTATTCTGAATGCCTATCGCGATCTTAATAGGAAGCTTTCCTTCTGGGACGGCCTAGGCTGGTTGGAGTAGAAAAGGGAAGTATGAGTCACGCACAATGGCCTAATAAAGAAGCTAGGTGCAGAAAATCCCCGCCAAACTAACTAAACTAAGATCAAATGTAGATCCATTGAGTGACGGGACGAGCAAGACGCTCTTGATGGTAATAAAGCAACATGCCTGCTTATAACAGCACAATTCAAAACATGATCATAGTTACTCATTGATATAAGACGATGTATTCTGTATCAGAATACAATAAAGCACTTCGTAAGCACAAACTGACCAAAACCATAAACAAACCGATACTACACAATAGCACGGTAATATTACCGTGACAATAGTAATAGGTACTATCTATCCTCAGGCAACACTTGTATGATATTTCATTATGAAAACACTTAAATTATCAGGTAATTCCCAATGGCAGCTCTGAATACCACCCACATAAATACATACCTGCAATATACAATCCACTTACCTGAAGTGAAGCGTGCACAGATTTGTAATAGACACGGTGACTTTACAGTTATCCTTAGCACTCAGCATACTTGGCCAGGCGTGTTGCAAGTCAGGCACATATTTACGAGTATCTTAGTACTAAATTTATTAAAATAATACATCATCAAATTCTTTGAAATCATTATTACCTCTAAGTGTATTATAATTTTATTTTTTTCTTTGTATTTCCTATCGATAGATTAATTATGTGTGCACTGCAGTTAAAAAACAAAATTAAATCTAACTTAACCTAACAACATTGCAGCAAACGGCGATTATATTAATTATTTTTTTACTAGAATAGGTTCGCACTTGACCACCATCTCGCCTGGTGTTAAGCGATGATGCGATATACGATGGAGCGATAGAAAAACCGATCGATTAACTCGATTTGAAGACACCAAGATTGTAACCATCGAGGAAAACCCACTCAGTCAATGTATTCCACAACCTAAACGTTCTTATCACAAACGTGGAATCAAATCGCTTCATTCGCGTTTTTGGAACATCAACCATGAAACGATGTTGCCCTTTTGTGGAACGATATCAATAAATGCGTATTAGTATCTGTCGATGGATAACGAGTTTCACACTATAAGAAGAAGAGACAACAGAACACAAACAAAGCGTAAATCTATATAAAATAAAAATAAATTATATAGCCGACAAAAAGGGGTGTTATAACTTTGACGGCGATGCCTGACGGATGGGCTGATTTCGATGCGGTTTTTTTTATTTGAAGGTTAATATCTGTGAGGATGTTCTTAGCTATTGTAAGGATAAATACATTAATTTAAAAGTTAAATAATTTTAGACGTAGAAAAATAAAAAAATTAAACAAACAGATCTGCTTACAACATAAATAGTTAGGAAATATATATTTTTCCAGAGATAAGATATGAAATAATCAAATTAAATTGTGTTTATTACAATTAGACCATTATTATTAATATTAATAACATGATTATTTACTTATCATTAAACGAAATATTGGTTGCACATAAAGTTATTAACTACTAAACACTGCATAGATGTTGTGTCTAGTAATCAAGATGTCTGTGGATACTTGTATGCAAACCGGGGGCGGCAGAGCATGCGAGCGCATTACAGACTGGTATAGAGGAGCCCCGAGAGCTTTTTAATAGAGCAGAACGAAGGCTCAGATTACTCCTGACTGCAACTCAAGATGAAGTGTTCATAGTTCTTGACATGTTTTATATGAGCGAGCTTAAAACAAAGGTTTGTTTTTGTGAGCCATGAATGCGCTCACAAACATTTTTGACGAGATACGTCTTTGACGATTACCTTTTTTAAAGTATAGAGTGACTGGACGAGCAAGAAATGTCCCTGATGGTAAGCAATGCGCCTGCCTAAAACAACACAGTGTCACGCAGCTATTGGAACACGAAGTCCAAATAATTACCTAACACTGTACTGCGCTCATTACCGTTACTCGTAAGATGATTTATCTCAATGCTCAGTAATGTCTCTGAAAATATTGCCCTTTTAAACCAGACCATAGTGATTTTTGCATATTATTGTTTGACGGTAAAGTAACTATGAAAGGTTAGTACTTCCCCAGGCGGATTTTGCGAAAGTCCTACCACTACAAAACCAAATCTGATTAACGACAAAAAAGTAATTTGTTTTGGTAAAACATAAGTTAAAAGGAACAACATTAGTTAAAAGGGACATAAGCTAATCCTCCGAAATCATTGATAGATTCAATGAACTTTGTGTGTAAATACAAAAATGAGCTTTATATCAAAACTAGCTTTTACCCGCGACTTCGTCCGCGCCACATATTTATTAAAGTAATTGAGGCAGTACCTACTCGTACTACCATACAAATTCACGTTTCCTAATCAAAATCGGTCGAAGTCAAAGTTTTATATTTATTAATAAATGTACAATTTACACGAAAAATTCCAAAAAAAACTATGTTCTCAAAAAATTAATCAAAAACAGACTTTAATTTAAAATCATATTGGGACGGTCCATCAAATTTTATTAGAGTCTATTAGTAGATATTAGTAGATATATCGTCTGATTACATGAACGCAAATTTTAGTTTGTTGTTCATATTTCAAAAACCGCCCCACTGATTTCGATAAAATTTATATGACCACCTCTGAACTATAATCTACCAACCAAAAAATAACCATCTAAATTGATTCACAATTGGAAATACAACTGGATTGATAACCTCCTCCTTTTTTGAAGTCGGTTAAAATAGCATACAAAGAGTGCAAAGATCCTTCCATGCACACTTTTACTCCTCATTTCCACTCTTTTCAACTCTTTTTCTGTGATAAAAAGTCGCCGTTGTCCTTTCCTAAGTCTAGTCTATCTGTGCACCAAAACTCTCTAAACTCTTTAAGTGGCTTAGGCGTTAGACGGCAACGGACAGAGAGAGCTACTTTCATATATATAATTTCGTATTAGAATTGAAAACAGGTGTTCCTGATCATTTTATAGGAGGCAGTTGTAAAAGATTACCGAAAAGTAATACGTTTACTCCTCCAAAAAACTCATTTTCGCAGTTCTTAATTTGCCTTAATCGAGCGTCCATCATGCATAACATTTGATAAGACACCATGGAAATCTCGTCGACTATCAAAAATTCTGTCTGATAGTCTGATACGCCATTTAGTGGCTGCGCCCATCTTAAGTATTGAGGTTGTATAGTGCACTGTATTCTTCTTGTCAAGCCCTTTTATTTGATACCCATGTTCATGGGGTTCATAAAACCTAAGTTATCCGCCATTGTGTAGAGGCCGCCATCTTGGATTTTAATTTTATATAGTACATTGTATTCTACTGGTTGAGCACTTTCATTTGATACACATATTGATGGGATTGATAAAACCTACGTTATCCGCCATTTTGTAGCGGCCGCCATCTTGGATTTCAATTTTTTATAGTATATTGTATTCTGCTTGTTGAGCCCTTTCATTTGATACCCATGTTGATGGGATTGATAAAACCTACGTTATCCGCCATTTTGTAGCGGCCGCCATCTTGGATTTCAATTTTTTATAGTATATTGTATTCTGCTTGTTGAGCCCTTTCATTTGATACCCACATTGATGGGATTAATAAAACATAAATTATCCGCCATTTTGTAGCGGCGGCCATCTTGAATTTATTTAAGTACATTAATTATAAATAAATGATACCGCTAGAAGCGTCTTGAAACGCTCTTGAGAGTAAATGGCTCAAACGGGTAAAAGTAAGGTGGCACTTCATATGCCGAAACATAAACACCGCACTTATGTAACCGGACACCCGTTTTCCCGCCAAATTTGTAAAACGCGAAAAGCGGCCAGTGTATCAAGCGGTTATATAAGTATCCCTGTATAGTTAGAAATTATAAAATTGCTGGAACAAACGTTTATCGACTTCATTTCAAGTGACTAGATACAAAGTTTCATGGTTTTATCTTCAATAATATTGAACTTCCAGACTTTCACCCCCAATTCCACCCCCGTAGGTACAGTTCGAAACTACAAAACTGCTTAAATATACATTTTATGGTTTCGTGTTAAATATCTAGACGTAAAGTTTCATAGTTCTTCAACAATGACGAAGTTTTCCATATAAACTTTCATCCCTTATTTTAACCCTTTTAACCCTTTTTTCGGAATAAAAAGTAGCCTATGTCCTTTCTCGGGATCTATTCTATCTATGTATCAAATTTCATCAAAATCTGTTGGTTGGTTTAGGCGGTAAGACGGACAGACAGACAGACAGACAGACAGACAGACAGACAGACAGACAGACAGACAGACAGACAGACAGACAGACAGACAGAGTTACTTTCGCATTTATAATATTAGTATGGATTTACAAAGTTTACACTCGAATTTCGAATTTTTCGCCAATGTTTGTGTAAAAGAGCTAAAAATAGTGCCAGTAAAAAGTTGGTATAAATACATTATATGTCTGCATAAACATAGAACATTATTAACTCGTTCCAACGAGGTGAAGAAGCAACTTTTTTAAATTTAACGACTTGTACCTTACTATTTTACGCTCCAATTAAATCCCTAATGATGTAACAAAGTCGGGATAGCATCCGGATTAGTTCACTTTGTACGAGGGAAACGCTTAATATTTATTATTTATAGACTTTAGCAACAAAACAAGAGCGGAAAATGAATTATTGAACTAAATTGTAGGAACAAAGCATAGAACGTTCAAATTAGATCTTTTCGAGCGATTGGTCGACATGTTGGTACAACATTTTTTTTTTATCGCATATAGGTCCGCGTTTGACCACCAACTCGCCTGATGGTAAGCGACGGTGTTCGAAGATGACGCACGTTGACCTAGAAGGTACCTATTCACTCTGACCTTGAAAAGTTCTAGATTGTATCTCTCAGGGAACAAGGAGGCCGGCAACTTATTCCACTCCACCGTTTAGTACGGATTTTGGGAAAATCCACAGTGTATGGGTGGCGTTTATTTCGCTCAACATGTTATAATCATTGCCATTCAGCGGGGCCATGCCGCCAGAATAATGGCTTACTTCCAACCTTTGGTGTGCTCGATTATCTTGATTATCTCTAGGTCTTCATTGGTTTAATGATAATTCATAATGTGTTTATTGGAAATAGTCCTCTATAATGGAGTGCAATTTACATAGTACATAATTTCAAATCAAAACACAAAACAACATCATAACCAAATGTATAGCACAACCAAATAGAAGCCAGAAATGAATAGAAGATGAAGAATCAGATGATATAACACAAGTACATAAAACCAGAAATGAAAGGAAGAGGAGGAAGAAGACTTTAATCAGCTGACTATTATTAATTTTTTTTTTTTGTATAAATTAAATTAACAAATTGTCTTACCATATTTATGTATTGCATGCTTCTCGCAGAGGCCAGTTTGTACGGGTCAACGTTTAAAATGTTTTGTATCATCGTATCTTACCTGCAAAATGCAATAAAGATTGTTGAATTTGTATTTTAGTTTTGTTATAGGACTCTGCTCTCCACTTTAGGTTCGTTTTTGCTAAAGAGTGACGGGCAAGATATGTAAGCAAATGGTTCCTCCAAAAACTTTACCTACATCTACAGTGTCAAAATCACTGCCGAGGACTGCAGTGCGGTTATCACCCAGAGAGAGAGATGTTTCATCAATTTACCCTATATTTTTCCTGAAAATTTTATGTTTCAAGGTGTAACGCTGTGATGTTTTTTCTGGTAGGTGGAAGAATGACTTTAGTTTTGTGCCAAAGTTAGTATTTCCCTAGACTGATTGCAAAGAGACCTACCACAGCAGAGCCACTTCGTCAATTGAGTGTGGTCCTTATAACTATTGCTCTCAAGTACGTTTCGAGTCCTACCACTGTTCTGCATGTGTTCGGAGTAGGTGTGATCCTTATAACTTTAGATTAGCAAATACTTTTCGTCAATTACATTGTTCTTAATGAATAATCAGTAGGGCTTTAGCGACGTATTCTTCTCGGTTTTAGATTAGCGTCATCTTAGACTGCATCGTCGTTGAATTAAAATTGCATAATTAAAATGATCATGGTCAGGAAACAAGAAATAAGTCTTAAAGTAATAAAATCTCTACTAGGTATAAGTTTAGATAAAAACCGACCGAAAACTCCACTAAGCAAACAACAACTTATTAATCTTTTGCTTTTGCAATAATACGTACACCAGAAAGTATAAAATTATGATAAATGAAACAGCAAATTAAATCTATTTTTTGTAAAATCAAATCAATTGCCTATTCCCAACTTCATTACTTTAGACAAATATTTGTTCATGTATAAATCTATGCGAAATAGTCCCACAATTTTGGAAAATACGTATATAAGAAATCATTATTTTGTCAAGCTGTCAGTGAACACACAAGCACGTCGGGCACACTTGCTGGCAGTCTGTACAATGTAATGATATACTTGGGAGGCTGATGCGAAAATGATAAGAATAATGTTTCTGATATCTCTAACTATGTTTATCGACTAAATTAAATGAAATTCCTAAATTTTCACCAATAATTTTAACAATCAGCAAGTGTTTAGAATTGACGGTAATACTAACAGTAGACAAATGTACATTTTTGCAATTAGAACAAGGTAGAACATTATCAGAAATTATTATAATCTTGAGAAATAGAATAAACTTTGCATCTCATTTGGTTTTATTTGAGCAAAACTTAGCTGAATGCAAGGACTCTAAGTGACCTCCAATCCCAGAAATAGTTAATTTATCCAGCCAGCAATGTCACTTGAACTTGGAAGTTCAATTTCATTTACATTTTTAAGAGAGAACATATTGAATCCTTCTAACTACTAATACTAAAATGGCAAATTTTGATGTATGGATGTTGGTCAATCACGTTAAAATGGCTAAACGGAACGGGTTGAAATTTGGAAACACAGTTATGGTAATAGGCTGGAATCATCGAGCAACTTGATCTTCCGCTCAAGCACGGAAGGGAGTAACCTTAGCTAAAAATGTTGTTCAAATCTTTCTGTCATTTCTTGCGGGAGGGGAAAGTGGCACACTAGCGCAAAGCCGCACTATTACATACAAAACACACCTGTACCGATCCATTGCCGATCATACTCACACAGCCAAATAATTAACACATAAAAAATAAAGCACCATTCACAAATCTAGCTCCGCCCTCAGCCACAGTATATTATCAAACTCCATGGTCCACGCGGACTTGAGGTGACCCTCTGTCAAAGTACGCTGTGTATGCCTACTCCCTTCCGTGTTGCTCGCTGGCTGGAATAGCACATAGGTATACTTTTATCCTAGGATAATAAAGGAAACGGAAACTATATGAGTATAACTGGGAGGTGCTGCCAGTCTATAAATGTATAGAAATCCTAGAACTATTACAACTTAGAATCAGACTTTCTATCAACTGAAAAGCAAGGCCGCTATAACGTGACGGCGTTATTTGGTGGTCAGGAAATTCGTCACAAATAAATGAACTAAGAAACAAACAGTACAAATGTGGAGGTAACTAACCGAAGGGACGTTTATTTTTAGAGCACAATACGACAAACTCTCTTCCTGACAGCCGGCAGATAATCACCGTAGCGTTGGCTGGACGCCACAACAAAAAATAAATCTTTAAAACACATTGTAGAATATTTATAAAGAATTCTGTATCTTTCATCACCATCGAATTCGAAATTTACGCGATCTGAAAGTTTTTAGACATGAATGAATCCAGGTAACGATCACCGTAATCTACTTTTTTATACATTAAGATTTTTTTTTATAATATGTTTTCATTAATTTACTTAAAATATACATATGAATATGAGTGGCAATGGGCAGGCTACATCGCTCGCAGAATACAACCGATGGGGAAGAAATATTTAGTGGCGACCACGAACCGGAAGACAAGTTGGACGGCCTCCCACTAGATGGACAGATGACCTCACAAAGGTCGCTGGAAATCACAGGACCGTTCGTTGTGGAAATCTAGGAGGGAGGCCTATGTTCAGCAGTGGACGTCTTGCGGCTGATGATGATGATGATGATACATATGAATGAAACCACCATGTTTTGTACAGAGATATTACATTAAAATATTTACAAACTAGCACAACAAGTGGCGTCGTAATAGCTGAGGACAATTCAAATCACATTGAAATAATAGGCAAGTGAATCATGTAGTTGAGCATCCCACCTGAATAGCTAACTTTAACACGTTAATCTGCAACATCAGAGATGCTGTCGACGCTTTACCAGTGAGGTGAGGTGTTTAAAGATACACAGATAAACTTTGTAAATTTTTCCTTTTCCAAATTTCGCAGGAAAGTAATCGCCTACAGGTCCACAGCAGAAACGATTGGCCCTTCTACCGCCTAACTACATCGGTTTATGATTTGCTAATGCGGTCTCTATCATTTCAAGCAGAAAGAAAAGAGAGAGCAATATCAAAACTAGTTAGGCGGAAGACCCTCGGGAGAACCGGATGGTTTGACATTTCCAGTTTGGCAGGATATGGGCTTCAGCTTTTTGTCGTTGGATACCACGGTAGTGGAGTTCCGACGCTCGCTGGTAAGAGATCAAAAAGTTATTCAAATGTTTCAGCCAAAAAAGTGTCAAACATTTGTGTAACATCAAAACGTTTGTGGTAAAGACTCTTTGCACAGCACGCCTGGAAAAGTACCATATCGTTGCCAGATATTCACACTCAAAGGCAGATAAATGAAGATAGAGCTAAGATAAAGACATTATCCACGTATAATTAATTACGTGCTAGCTGTGACATGTCCTTTCATAGCTTCGCTCGATAATTCTCGCACCACACAGCTTCTTTGTAAATCTTCGGTGTACGCTCGGCCTTACGGTTGCTACTGTTATTAAAACGGGAAGTAGCTCAGATATGACTGTAGACCCAGCTGTCAGCTAAACTTTTGACCGCATCCGGCGATCTTTTTCATGTGAAATGCGATCGCATACCGCATTGCACAATCCGGAAGCGATGGTTGAAACTTTGTCCAGGAAATCCGTGGCAATAATTTTATCTAAATAATGTGACATTTTTCTATATCCATTTTATAAAAAATATTTTTTATTTATTAGTCTTAGTAATACATTTTCATGTTAAATTAAATTCTATGTTGTGTGTTGTCTATAATCGCGTGTTTTGGGCAGTAAATTCAATTAATCAATATTTTTTATTAAAGTTTGATAGGATGTTTTTGGAGCTGGCGTCAAAAGATGGATTATGAGCATATGAGCACTTACTCCGTCACTCACTAACATTATAAAGAAAAACTACCAGTAGGACAACGTTTTTGAACTTGCGATAAACGACGTCAACGCAGTAACGCGTAGGGCTGTTACGAACAAAAATATTGATGAATATTTTTTTATTAATTTATTATCAACATCGTCAAGTAGTAGCAGTTAAGTAGCGTCATATAATTACTGAGAAATTGATTACTAAAAACAATTCTTAATTATTAACAATGATATCGCCACCTTGTCCAAGGTCCAAGACTATATATATATGTATGTAATTTTCGAACAAGAGTGTCGTTGTGTGTTGTGTGATTATGAATAGATACTGACTTCAGCACGGGATCTCTGAATTGCCTGGCATACAGTAAATTCCACTGTCGACGTATGCTGATATGCAGTTTAGTAAATCAATTGAAGTGCTATGTACGTATATTTATGTAGATAATTAAATGATTGTGTAGGATACTGTTTTATGATTATTACTACACATAACAAACGCAAAACTTATTTCATTCATTGAAACTGTACACTAATAAAATATCACCTTTATTAATAAGTAACAGCGCCCCGCAGTGTAACTTAAAGCCTTATCTAAACTATCAGCCAGGATTTACCCCCTAAGGGTAAAACTTTTACAAACGTGAATTTCATATTTATTAAATGTCGAAAAATAAAATTAAGTGTCCAGTTTCTAACTTCAAAAATGACGAGACGTCATTATAATTTTATCCCGTTTTTAAACCCTTGATATTGTTGTATGTATGCATGTTTTGAATTAAAAACAGTAGTCTTTTCTCACGACATATATGTTCCTACATAATGGGTTCAGTAGTTTAAGCGTGAAGGCGTAAAGTATGTACAGAGTGGCTTTTGCATTTATAAAGATGGTAGGAAAGTAGGGAGTTAATTAAAAGCGAAACTTGACTTTGTCTGATTGTTAGAAAGAACTGGATAGACCCTGTGTTCTTGGTGACAATTTGTAGCTCATTCCCTGTCTACTTTTTATTCGGTACAACTGTACTTAATATTACCGGTTTGTTACATACTTTTTTATAGTAGGTACAGAGTGACGAGACGAGCAGGGCATGAGTGATGCGTGATGGTAAGCAACATGCCTGCCACACAACAGCACTTGACACGCAGCTATTGGAACATGAAGAGTACACATCATTACCTAGCACTGCACTGCGCTTGTCACCCAGAGATTTTAAAAATATCTCTAAGTCCTGTAATTTTCTCCTGAACATTACCTTTCAAACCGGAACACAGTAATGTTTGCACCTTACTGCGTGGCGGTAGAATAACTGGCAAAGATGTGGTACTTCCCCAGGCGGACTATGCTAAGATTCCTACCACTACTAAAATTATAAAGATAAAAGTATTAAGTGTAGCTAGTTGAGCCATTTAACAAAAATGTTAAAATAACGACGAAACTCAATAAAATAACTTAAAAGATTACCACACTGATACTCAAACTTTCGCAAAACGAAACCTTGATAAAGGTCAACAAAAACTTTTCCCCGACGAGCCTAAACAGATCAAATAACGAAAATGAACGGTATCGTTTTACATTATCAATCGTAAAATAAGCATTACCGTTCAAAAGTTTGGGAAACTTTTGTATATAAAGTTGGTGAAAATTGATACTACGCTTGTCTACAGCTATTTTGACGAGCATGGATTAATTTCATGACCGTTTATTCAAGGTATTTGATTGGAAAGTGGAATGGTTTTTGACTTTCACTGAACACTCAATACCTACCAAGCTTGCCCCGATAGTTAAAAAGACGTAAGTATCTGACGAATAGCCCGAGATAAAAATGTTATAACGCATGAAACGGGAAATCGTGTGCTGACTTCGAGGAAATTAAAATGGTTTACATTCTAAAAATTGAAAATAATGCCCTCTATTAGGCCTCGTAGCTTAGTGGGCACTAACTCTGCCTGCGAAGCCGAGGATCATGGATT
The DNA here is from genome assembly GCA_017562165.1 of Ectropis grisescens. Classification (NCBI taxonomy): domain Eukaryota; kingdom Metazoa; phylum Arthropoda; class Insecta; order Lepidoptera; family Geometridae; genus Ectropis; species Ectropis grisescens. The sequence goes on along the minus strand of CM029781.1, from coordinate 25,259,740 downwards.
CGATTCCTACCCAGTGCAAATATTTGTATGATGAATTCAAATATTTGTACTGTGTCTGGGTGTTTCTATATATAATAAGTATGTATTTAAAACTATATAAGTACTATATCAGCTATCTGGCCGACATTGCACAAGCTTTGCTTAGTTTGGGGTCAGATGATGTGTGTGAATTGTCCACCAATTTTTTTTTTTTTTTCTTAGTTCGGTTTGTAAGACTTTACTTACACTAATACACACATTGAAGATGGTAGAGGAGAAAACAACATTAATGAAAACAATAGAAAACAGAAGAGGGAAGATGTTGGGACATCTGATACGACACGACAACTTCATTAGAACAATAATGGAAGGTAAATTAGAAGGGAGGAGGAAGAGAGACCTAGGAGAAGTTACATGAATCAAGTGAAGGAGTAGATAAATTTAGTGTCGTATCAGGAAGTCAAGGAGAAGGCGGAGTGTAGAAGTACATGGAAGGAACTCCACCGACAAGAGCGTCGCTCTTAAATTATGAATGAAAATACACACAGAAACGATAGCCTATGTGATGTAGCCTAAATGTCATTTCAGACCAAAATTTACCTGAATTCTAAAATATCAGTCCATTGAATTATTTCTACATATTGGAAAAGCACACGTCCAAATATTTGAACCACACTGACTTACAGTACTAACAAGTGCTACATCTTCTACGACGGCTAGTGCAAAGACCTCTCGCTGAGTATCCTACTAATGTTATAAAAGCGAAGATTTGATCGTTTGTTGCTCAATCACCTTAGAACGTTTGAACAGATTGGGTTAAAATTTCAAACACAGTTAGATTAAAGTCTAGAATGGCACATAAGTTACTTATTAACAAAGGAACTTTTAACTTTTGTTACTTATTGCCATTAAGTTACTTTTTATCAAAGGAACTGCACGGGCTTAGTAGTGGACTCTTGGCAGAGTCCGCATGGGGAAGTACCACACCTTTTCCAGTTATTCTACAGCTAAGCAGTAATGTGCAAACATTACCGTGTTCCGGTTTGAAGGTCCAGAAGGTTCCGGAAGGAATGTTTCCAGAGAAATTACAGGGCTTAGAGATGTAATATCTTAGATCTCTGGGTGACGAGCGTAGTGCTGTGATAGGTAAATGTTATGTGCCAGGCACGTTGCTTACCATCAGGCACATGTCCTGTTCGTCTCGTCACTCTATTCTATAAAAAAAACTACACGGGTAAAACCTCGGAGCACTGGTGGTTAATAATATACGTGTAATAATATACGGAAAAGTTTCACGTTTCATACTTCTAAGTAGTAGTAAGCATAAGTATAGTTGATTGGTTGCGTTCATAGGGTCCTGCGTCTTCTGTACTAGCCCTAGCTAGCTTCAATAGTCAGTAAAGGCCTCTTAGGACTAAATGGCATTGTAATGTTACAAAACAAAAATTTACTTTTTTAACGGGAAGAGTCTTTACTAAAAAAAACACCTACATGACTACTTAAACTAGTAGTACAATCAGTAAAAACATTTTTATTGAATCCGGAAAATTATTAAGTTTATTTGAGTGAGAGTTAAATGAGTGGATAGTGATAGGTGAGTTCTGTATCCCATTAGCTCTAAATGGCGCACCTTGATCTATGACTGGTCTCCTGCCTTATTAAAATTTTATCTAAATGCATTCCAAATGACCCTTCCTGACCAGAGTAACTTGGTAAGGTAAGCCTCTGAAAAATGTCGCTATACTTGTGGAGGCGATATGTACAGCAAGGCACATATTGGTGGGATGCAAGGTGCTCCTTAATAGGGGTCATTACTCACGGCGCCATGACAGACTACTAGGTACTGGAAATCATACGTGAAGCCATGAGCCTTTCAGTAGCTAGAGCCCAAAAGGGATTGACGACAAACAACAGACAAATTAACTTTGTAAAAGAAGGCTCAACTTCAAACTCCAGGTACAAGCCTTACTCAATTCTGGGTACAGCATCTGATTGGACTATTTTAATGGACACGTATGAAAAGCACTACAAAATCCCAGAGGATGTGGGTGTTTCGTCATCCAGACCGAACATTTTCCTATTTTCTAGAGCTACGAAACGCATAGTCCCATCAGGCTTGCCGCATTTCCGCGCTGTATATCCAGGGAAACATTTTGTTTCGACCTGGGCAATACTTTCCCGCAGGCGTCGGCTCAGCTCTGCGACAAAGATTTTAGCCTTCGTGCCCCACAGACCTGCTGTCACAACCGCAAAAGGGACGAAATCAAAAAGTACAATTGCATTACACATAGACTGGTCAAGGTCTAAAAATAACCCAATATGATCAAGCCCAGTACAAGACATAATTGTGCCCAGGGTATCGGCATTACCACGTTGGCAAAATTCTTATGGGTACGTCGCCGTCGATCTTAGTAAACGCGCCATTTTGGTCAGGCGTCGCGTTAAAATGATAAGCACTTTTTGACTTTTAGACCAATAGTACATTCGGTTCTGCGACAAACAAGTTTGTTTCGATCCTGTGTTAATTAATATGTATTTAAAGCTGAATATTTATCCATGCAACAGTTCATCGTTAATTTCAATTTTCAATCACTCGTTAGTCATATTTACGAAGCATAGTCATAAATTGCGACAACTGTATAATGTAATTTTATTATGTTAATAGAACCATTTAAATCGGATATTTAGTTTCTGATTTTATCGGTACTAAATTGATACTTCATTTTGTTAATATTCGTTTACACTAATTTTAGTTTTCAAACATCAGTACAAAATGGCAAACAAAAATGGCGGGCAAGTACAATATTAATTACAACTATTCAAAAGACGGGTTTGAACACTTGTACTTGTAATGGAAAATTTATAAAATGAAGTATCAATTTAGTTAAAAATAGTGTGTGACAGTTGACGGGCTTATTGTTGAAAGTCGTCTCTTCAGCCAAACTGAGGATGAAAATTCATATAGAAAATTAAAAGACCACAGAAGAGGAAACAAGATGTAGAAAAAAAAGTATTATTACAAGTCTACATTAAAATTATCGTTTTTGCATTGAGCGCTAAAAACTTATTTAAAAACGTCTAAAATACCTCAAGGTTTTAAAATTTACAATCCTTCCTTCCTAAAACACTAAAGAAAACTAGCCAGCCAGCTCTACTTTAACATTTTTATTACAAAACTTTCAGTTTTGTAGTTAAGTTGACAGTAATTGCACCGAACAATGTCAGCAAATGCGCTGTTTGAGGATGGTTTCTACCAAAGCGATGCCAAGAGCATTTAATTCTTTACTATTTTGCTCTGTTTGGAACGATTCGTTTATTTTAGGGGTCCGTACATCCAAAACGCATACGAAACCTGTAGTAGCCTAGAAAAACTATTAAAGATAGTAGGTATTAGTAGGGAGAGCGTCTGATTTTACAGTCTTAAGGTCATTCGAGTCCTATCTACACCTCTCAGGGTGTTTTTCCAAGTGCGGTGTAATCACTTTTGACTTTTGGTGACAAAAAAACACCAAGAAATCGGCATGTTCTAAGAAAGGCATCTTTCAAGGATGTGTTATCCGCCAATACAGACTTGGCCAACTCTCTGTGTCTCTCACACAATTTGCAAGAAGAACCCAAGTACCAGCTATGGAAACAAAATGGGCTACTTACATATGTAGGTATACACATTCGAAGTGATTGCAATGCAACTTAGGACCCTTACGTTCGGAACTTCAGTTTTCTCAGTCCAATATTGTAGGTTCGAACGTTGATTGTACTTCAAATTTTCTTTTAATATTGTTCAGCACAAAATTATAAGTACCGGCAGTTTAGTTAATCGGTACACTACTCTCAGGGTGTTGACCTGGACATATCCGCCGTATCCTGGATGGTGGACGATGCTTAAATTCATTTGTCCCACAAAAAAGGCTAGTTTTTAATCTAACGTCGTTCTGAGTTGATTCCGTGCTAAGCGCGGCTAAATAAGTTTTAATTTTAATTAATATACTCATACGGAATCCTTGGCGCGAGAGCTCGGCTCGAGTTTATTTCCGTAGTAGTCGCTGAAATAGCGCGAGACAACAGACTTTTTCCATCCATCTTGTAGGTAATTCAGTTATGCGCTGATCCTATCGCTGTTGTGCAGTGCACTTTGCTGCGATGAAACTTCTTTCTATTCTACTCTGGGAAGAATTATTATGAATGAAATTTTTCTACAAAAGACTTGCTATTGTATTGTTTGTTAATCAATTGAAATACTTTCATCTACAGCTTAACGGACAACCTATCGCAAGCTTCAAATATCGCGTTCTATCCATTGTTCTACTGTCTATTCTACCTAAATGTCTATTCGTAAACTTAGCATAAACAGCCCACTAAATGTTCCCACTGCTGGGACTCAAGACCTTCTCTCGCAAGTACAGAGACAAGGCCATAATCCACCACACTGATCCAGTGCGGGTTTGGTGAATGACATACCTATGACCTCTTAGGTCGGTTTCCTCACGATGTTTTCCTTAACCTTTTTAAGTTAGCGGCATTACCCACATGAATTCGAAAAGACAGTGGTGCGGGAGGGGTTTGAACCTGGGGTCTCCAGATCGGCAGACGCCGTTCTCCCGACTACACCAGCAGTAACTTCAACGTCTATTCAATTCTACTATTGTTTTTTATCTTGATGGTTCTTCCTTGAGTATTATTATTTTTTAGATTTTCTGCTAAATTATTCTTATAGTGAGACAAGCTGTCCTCCCGGTTTCGCCCGTGGTCCATAATATATAGCACCCAGGAATTCCGTGAATCGAACAATCAATACAACGGCGAAATATTTTTGAAATCAGCCCAGTAGTTCCTAAGAATAGTGCGTTCAGACAAAACCCTCTTCAGTTTTATAATATTAGTACTCGTATAAATTGGCAGCGACCCACGCTGTATCGCGTGAAATTAACTGAAATAACGCATGTTTTAAAAGTTTATCACGATAATCGATAATCATAACATTAATGTATAATCCAGTGGTATGATGTTTGTTCCCAGTGAAATATTCACCAAGTAAACGGATATTCAATAAAGTTGGGATTTATATGTAATTCGGTCGAACTCAAGAGATATGATAATTTTTATTTCGATTAATGGCCATAATATATGACAATATCCGAGCGACGCCGGTATGGGCCGCTAGTTATAATATGTTAATTTTGTTTTTTGAAGGGGAAACTTCTTATGGCGCACCTCAGACAGATTTTTCGTGAGCTGTGAATTGAATTCTAGCGTCACTGCGTCACAGCGTCACACACTCGGGAATGATAAGAAATCTTTGGGTAAGCTCGGGACCATGGCCTTCGGCAATCTAAAAATGCGTCAGCATTTCCCATTGGCCATGATTACGTGTTACATGATGTTCATGGCTCCGCCCTCCGGTTTCACACGTAGATTCCAAAGTAAGCTAGCTATCAAATTCTGAATTATAAGTTTTCACTTCTATCGGCAGTTCCTATGACTATCAATTTTTTTTTTTCAGTTTAACAGTGTAAGCTTATTTTTAAAAAACTAACATGGTGATTAATAAGAATCAATCAAGCATTGAAGCCGAAGAACGATATGATTGACTTGAATGAATGAATTGAATTAATTTACTTGTACTTGCAAACATATCTTTGAGTTCGTTCAATGCCACTAACGTTAGTTTAGGACAAAAGTTGTACAATTATGAAAAAAATCGACCAGACCAGAAAATCGTGGAGACCATAAAAAAGTCATAAGTACCAATAATATAAAGAAAAATTGAAAAAGCGTTAATTCATCGTCAAATACCACAAAGAAATAAATTATACAAATTATACTTAATTACTACTTCCACGTCCAACACTTAAGAAGAACGAAATTACGCAAAATCAGATTTCATTTAAGAAAACGTTAAAGAAATAACTTTAGCTACTTAATTTTAGATTAGCGAAATTGCGCCATCGTTTCCACTCTCCTATCCCGACCTTCAGAGTGAAGACAGTAATTTACCTGGACACGTTTGTTTACAAGCCGAAGTAAATACTTTATTGGGATTCTGTGGAAAAGTTTCAGTAGTATCAAAAGCAAACTTACGCCGTTGACCTTCTACGAAACCAGGGCCGTCTTCAGCATATATACGGATATGCGACGACAAAAATTTCTCAACATTTATTAAAATTGTTAACAATTTTTGAAGTCAAAACTTCTTTGAAAGGGATAATTACTTCACATTTTTTGAAGTAGATGAGATCCTTTAGACCTACTCTATTTTTTTACTTCTCGTGTTACTTTTTTTCCTTTTCTTTTCACAATACAAAACTTAAACAAGAGAACATAAATGACAGAGCTCACGAGCTCTGGTGTCTGTCGAGTTACTAATTTTAACTAAAACCTGTATTAATGTTGCTGTGTATATCTGTGCGATTTGAAAATGCGTGCGTGATTGGAGCTACGTATAGTGACTTCTCTAGTGGTACTAACAACTCTTTTCAGAGTTTGCCTAGGGAAAGGTGTGGTAACACCTTTACCAGTTATTCTACCGCCACGCTGTAATGCGCAAACATCACTTTTCTTCCGGAATTACAGGGCTTAAAGATAAATCATCTCATAACTCTGGGTGACGAGCGCAGTTCAGTGCTAGGTATTGATTTGGAATCCTTCATACTTCAATAGCAGCGCGATACTGTGCTAGAGGGTCAAATACAAATAAATACAAATACAAAAATCTTTATTGCTGTTTGCAGGTAAGATAAGATGATACAAAACATTTAAATAATTGACCCATACAAACTGGCCTCTTCTTCTAGAGGCATGCAATATGTCTGGCAACGCAGTTTCCATTGGTCTGAATTTATACAATGATAATAATAGTCAGCTGATAGTCTTCTTCTTCTTTTTCGTTTTAACTTTTAATCGGTTGTATCATGTATGTCATCTGATTCATCATGTATTAATTTCTGGCTTCTATCCCGGTGTGTTATGTTAGTGTGATATGTTTGATGAGTACAATTACGCCAACGTCTTGTGCTTCAGCAGGATGATGTTATGGACTTTGACAAGTGTGTGGTTTCATGTAGAATCCAAAGTCTTGCAGTAGTAGGTAGCTCTTGCAGTTTAGCCGTGTGAGCAATTTTAAAGAATGTCATTATGTATAGAAAAATCAAAAAATAATAATCAAAAAATAATAATCAAAAATAATGATAATAATAATTCAATTTGTATAAAATAAAATTCATTTTAAACTGAAAGTTCTTAGAACTGGCCACTTATAAACAATATAATGAAAAAAATAATTCTATAATTTGAAAATAGAACTCTTTGCCAATATTACTGAGTATATACTTCATTCATTTGTCATTTGTTTTACGGTTTGGCGGCAAATTGAAAATTGTCTGTGTCACGTCAACATGAATTTAACACGAGAAAATTTTCGTGCAATGATTTTTATGACTTTCGATGTCATTTAAGTCAACAAGAAAGTTATGATAGACTACGATTGGCCTTTCACGATGAAGCCCCATCTCGTGCGACTGTTTACAACTGGTTTAATGAGTTTAAACGTGGTCGCACTAATCTCACTGATGATTTACGTGAGGGACGGCCTTCTACGGCGACGACTGAAGATAACATCTGTGTTGTGCGGCGTATGATAGAGACTGACAAAAGAGTGACCTATCAGCAGATTCGGACAAGCTTAGGCATCGGTATGAGTCAAGTGCACAAAATCCTACACGAACATTTAGCGGTCAGGAAGCTTTGCGCCCGGTGGATACCTCATAATTTGACTGAGGCTCAAAAACTCCATCGTGTGGATTGGTGCCGTAAAATGATTGAAAGATTTAACGGAGGTGACTCAAATGCTGTGTTCGACATACTAACAGGTGACGAAAGCTGGATTTACTGTTATGATCCTGAAACCAAAAGACAATCTGCTCAGTGGGTGTTTCCTTTCGAGGAGTTGCCAACTAAAGTGAAGAGAGATCGAAGTGCGGGGAAAAAATGGTGGCCTCGTTCTTTGGAAGGATAGGTCATTTCGCAACAATTGTGTTAGAGGATCAAAAACAGTTTCTGCAGAATGGTACACTGCCAATTGTTTGCCACTTGTCTTGGAAAAAGTTCGAGAGAAACGACCTCGCAGTAGGATCCTCCTTCACCACGACAACGCCTCATCGCACACTGCCAAGCGAACGATCGACTATTTGGCGACATCAAACGTTGAATTACTGGGTCACCCGCCGTATAGCCCCGACCTCGCGCCTTGTGATTTTTATTTATTTTCAAAATTAAAGAAAACTTAAAGGAAAGCGGTTTATGAATGCTGAAGAAGCGGTGGCTGCGTATCGCGATGCCATTGAAGAGACCCCTAAGGACGAGTGGGCAAAGTGCTTTTCCTAGTGGTTCCATCGCATGCAGCGGTGTATTGACGTGAATGGACAATATTTTGAAAAGATATAATAAAACTAATAACTGGCTAATGTAATCAGTTTTTTGATTTTCTAAGAACTTTCAGTTTGACCCTCGTATGTTGCTTACTGTGAGGCACATTTCCTGCTCCCGTTACTATATACTATAAGAAAGAGATGAGCCAGTGTGAACTAATACAACGAACAATATTTCCAGTGATAGCGAATAGACTACAAAATTGTAAGACTCGATTCACCGCACGCCATCGATCCACGGCTGGAGACGGCCCTGTGCCACACTAGAGTCCCGATAATTCGCAAACTTGTTTGGGACATGCCGACAGTTTGTTAATGTTGAATCTATTGAAACCATTAGGGTCACTTGGAGATTCTCTGATAGTGGCTACTAAGTTCTGGATCACGGGAAGTTTGGGTTACTAGTAGGACACCTTCAGAACGATTTATCACTCGATCTTAGGTCCTGGGCGTCTACTCTCTATCTACGAAAAACGTAATTTCGAAATAAACTCGAAACGAACGAACGCGACTTTCCTTCTCCTAGAAAGAAAGAGAGCAGATGTCCTGATTACGATGTGGACAATGTTATTACTCGATTTTGTGTAGCCTTCAATGTTGTTAAAAAGTGCGCGCACTTTTTAACAACATTATTAAACTATTTTATAAACACTATTTGTATAGTTTCTAGCATATACATATCGGGGTGCAAGAAGCCATCCTTTTAAAATTATAAATGCCAGCGTTTGGATGTTTCTTCCTCAATCATGTTGGAACAGCAGTAGGTACTGATCGGATTGAAATTTGAAATACAGATAGTTTGTAGGCTGCAATAATACACAGACATGAGAAAATTACGGGAACGGAATCTATGCGGGTAAGCCTAGGGGTGACGCTAGATTCAACATAAAGAAAAGGTAGGCTTTCTATTGCACTCAATTTAAAAAAAAATGCTCTTAGATAAAGAAACACTTGTATTCTAGTGTTTATTTTCTCCTATTTTACATTATTAATGATAAAACGTAGAACAATGTACACTTACTATCAAGAAAGGCTTTGGAATGCAAAACACACACACTAACATTCTGATGAATTTGTTTTTTTTTTCTTGAGCACGGGATTGGTTTCATTGTAAATGTATTTCAAATTGATATTCTGAAGAATAATATGTTTTTTTACAAGAAAACGGGATTGGTTTCATTATGAATCTACATAAAGTAATCCATTGTACTTAGAACACTTAATATGCGTAATCCCGTATTATGCAAAGAGGTGGCCCTAGCGAGTTGCCTACTTTTATCACTTGACGAATGAATGGGACACATTTCATTCATCTGGAGCGTCTCGTGTCACGATGGGAGCAGGACCGGATTAGAGCTGTTATGGAAAAGAAAAAGTTTATTTTGTCTTTTGCTAGTTAATAAAAGTCTTTTTTTCATCCCACCAGCTCGGAAAGAGTGCTTTTGCTCCTCGATATCAGGGCGCAAAAGTCGTTTTTACCCTTTAGAGGTTAAAGTAAATTTGAATTTAGAACATCGTGTGTACTGAGGTTTTGAATTCAAAACATAATACAACCTATTTATTTCTACCTCCTTGGTGCCGAATGCATCATACATTTTTTTTAATATGTTAAAAACTAAGACTCGGAACCGCCTTGGTGTACTTAATTTTTTTTAATTTGCTTAGCGCGAAAACATTTAAAAATTTGCATTTAATAATTTCCTCGCTGAGGTGGAATGAAAAGTTACGTGTTGCACTCGAGTGCAAAGATTTTTCACCTTGTGCTCTTTTGATTCCCTTGCTACGCTCAGGATTCTAATTTTGAAGCACTCGCTGCGCTCGTGATTCAATTTTAGAATCCTTCGCTTGCTAGGTCATCAAAATTGAGCACACGGTTAAAAAACCAACTTTGCACTCTTGTATAACAAATAACTATTGCTAGTTTTTCCCACTCCTAATGTGACTTTCTCGTCTGGTAATCATTCCGGTGTTTGCTTTACGATAACTATGGAATGTAATTGAAATAATTTTATTCCCTGACCATTCAGTGGGTGAATTTTAATGTTTGATGGCTTCGTTTGGGTAAAGTGTTGACGCCATGTTTCGTCATTGATATTCGTATATTTAATATATACTAAGTTTTAAGTAGATTTCGATGAAATGAGACCACCATCAGGAAGATACACTCCTTGCAAAAATCAAAATTTTCAGGTCTTAGATTCGACCTGTAGATAAAAAGCGGGATCGCTTGTTCCTATTCTTTTGGAAGTGTAGATGTACAAATTTATCGTCACCACTGCCTGTAATGGTGCTTGAAAATATCGTGAAAAAACTAGCATGTTCCTAGAAATTCATCTACAGGATTAATTCGCTACTCTGCACTTGACCATAAACGTGGATTATGACCTTGAGTCTCTCCTTGTAAGAGAAACCTGAGTCCCAGTAGTGAAAATACAAATAAGGCTGCTTAATTGTATTAATTAAACGAAAAAGTAAATAGAGTTTAACTCCACAATATGAAGAATTTAAAATCAAAATGGCGCTCTGCCTAACTCGCTCCCTGCACGGGCGAAGCGTTTCGTCTGTTGTTCTAAGTCATCTTTCTCGAGTTTATTTTTTCTTAGCTCACTAAGGAGGTCGCTTCTTTTCAAGCAATCTTTCTAGATTTAGCTTTATATTAATGACTGGGTGCTTGTTACACAAGCATGAGGTTATAGGTTCGAACCTTGCTTTTAACTTTGAATATTTTTCTTAAGGTACAAGTCGGTGCTGAGACTGCGACTGAAGACCGCGATAGGCACTTGACACTATAGATTTGTATGGGCGCCAATTCGCGTCGAGACCGTAACAGGAGACCGAGACACGCACGTGTCAATGTCACAATTCCATAATGTCAAGTGCCTGTGGCACTCTCCGGTCGCGGTATCCTGTCGCGGTCTCCTGTCGCGGTCTCTTCGCGAACTGGCCCCCATACTACCGTTAGTACTACCCGTTCTTGTACAAACTAAACTTGAAAATTGCTGAGCTTCCATGGCTTTTTGAGATTTAAGTATACCTAGTTATCGTAAGTATCTCAAGTAACCCAACTGCTGTGTCCAGTGGCTAATTTATAATTAAACTAGTTTTTACTTGGATTATGTAGCTGAAAGAATGAGAGGTAAAAACTTTTTCCCGTTTAGAGGTCAAATGTAAAAATAACCTTTTGTCTGTGGAGGGTTCCCTATGTCTATATGTAAGTTTCTGGTAACTGTGTCAACTGTTTAACAGTTATTTAGTTTTTACTAGAGTTGTTAGCTTTAAAAGTGGCTTTATTTGCTACATGTTTTGCAGCAATATGTAGTTCCACTTTTAGTCATTAAATGCCGAGTTTGGTAAGCCTGAAATGAAATTGCCTACAATTCATAGAATTTTTATAAGTTTTTTTTTAAATATAGAGTGGCGAGACGAGCACGACATGTGCCCGATGGTAAGCAAGATGCCTGGCACATAACAGCAGACACGCAACTATTGGAACATGAAGAGTCCAAATCATTACCTGGCACTGCAGTGCGCTCACCCAGAGATCTAAGATGTTATATCTCTAAGCCCTGTCATTTCTCTGGAAACATTGCCCTTCAAATCGGAACACAATAAAATTTGCACATTACTGCTTGGTGGTAGAATAACTGGCAAAGGTGTGGTACTTTCCCAGGCGGACTCTGCCAAGAGCCCTACCAATACTATATTATGTGCCCTACCAATACCAGTACATATGTACTCGTAAGAACAACCATAAGAGCACAATGCCGATACCACACATAGCTTTTTGGTAAGAGGTACGATCTTTATAGCCTGGTAACGAACATCTGTCATGCCCGAGCTACACGAGGCTAGTTTTTCAAGCTAGAATAGAAAGCTAGTGTAAGTAAGCTAGCAAGCTGGTAGGTACTTCTAGCTTCGTGTAGACAACGCCGAGGCGAATCATTCCCACGCCCAACAGTGGGAATGCAACAGCCGTGCGGCCCACTCGGGACCCAGGTCATGTCTATGATCTGGAGTATCCTGAGGGGCGCGTGCGCCTCCGCGGCAGCCGGCGAGGACGCCGAGCAAGCCGCGGCCCGAGCGCTGTTCGCCGTCGTCCAAACCTTATATGGATAGACGGCGAACCGCTGAACGAGCTACACACAAAACGTCGACCGAGAGCCTAGACGCGGCGCTCGCCGCGTCGAGCCGCCAGCACGGCCCGCTACTACCCCTGTGGGCTGTGATCCCAGGAGCCCTGCCCCGGTAATGAGGGTACCCCTCGAGGCCGGCACCTGACTTCCCAGGGGAGGAAGAAGATCAGAGTTAGTTAGACAACGCTACGCAACGCTAGTTTTGTCTACACGAAGCTAGAAGTACTAGCTTGCTACCCATTCTAAAACTAGTTTGTTATTCTAACTTGAAAAACTAGCCTTGTGTAGCTCGGGGATCAGTTTAATGCAGACAACGGTGCTCATTGGGTGCTGCGTATGCGCTGATACTTCCGTAAATAGGTACTCTTTAGTGCTACGGTTAAGGTCCCTGGAGAAAAGACGATAAACGGGGGCCAACATAGCGCATACACTCTTTTTTATCTCTTTGTATTTTTGATTCATGCTCAAATTCTCACCAACCAGGGTTACGAGGGATTCGCAGTGCCCCCATTCTTACTATGCATGAGGCTCAGAGACTGACAAACGAGTTAGTAATCGTCATCAAGACCAAGGCCAAGTTGACGCTCCATAAACGATTCCCGCATGCAGTAGTGGTTTACTCACCGCACATAATATGTAGATCTTCATTACTTCATTGCTTTCAAAAATGTAATGAAATAAGCCTTAGAATGACCGTTTAGAAAAAATCGTGTGTAGCTAATAACTTAGTTCGTAAGGACCATATGTCACAAGTGTTATACAAAATAAGAAACCAAAACACAAAAATGCAAAAATCCTGGAGTCTTATGTCCATATCTTGTCAGTTTATTAAGATATAAATACCAACATAAAAAATCAGACGTGATTGCCAATAAACCACCACAGCTTAATTAATTCTAAAAAAATCATGAAGTACTTGAACCTTAAATTCATTAATCTAATGTCTTATAAACTTGGTTGTAATTATCGTATAGGAACAGTCTACGTAATGTACTAAGTTTAGATTTACCAGCACCTACTAGTGGTGCCCAGTGGTACAAAATTGTTGTTTCTACCTTCATTATAGACACAACTTATTGCCTACTTGAACACTGTGTTAGTATCGCTCTGAAACAAAGTTACTGCCAAGGCACACACCGAAATATCACATATCTCTTATTTATCGAGGGTCTTCACATGAGGTAAGCACTTTCTACTTGGGATATCATATATTACGCATCAGAAATATTAACTGAGCATCAAATACATGTTATTAGAATGTGGAAAAAGGCTATTTTCCTAAGTATTGAAAATTCCTAACGATGTCTCGTTCTATTTCATAGAACATTACTAGATACTATAATCAATGACTAGATATATGAATGGCAACACGGCATTTGTCTTTGGTACAAAAAAAAATGGATGACCGATTCTCTGTTGGAACGTTGGTTTGTGATGTAGATGAAAACTGTTGAAAAAATAAATAATATTACAAAGCCGTCGTTGTTTGGGTTATTATCGATTCACCACAAATCCTTCACCACGAATTGCGTCACAATTTGTATATTGTATTGTGGTTCTTAAAATAACGAACTCTATTTTATTTCATCAAAATACTTTTGCAGACTCTATGTAAGACTATAGTCTGTATGAGTCCACAATTCCAGACTGATCTGTTCAGTAAATTTAAAACATGATTGAACAACAAACGCCCAAACTATTTCATTAAAAATATTAGCAAGATTGTACCCTACTGATCATGTATTCAGGTGCTATTTGGATTTCTTCTAATTCAAAAACTTGGAAAAGCTCCTTAAAGAGTAGCCCATGATAAACTCTACCACTCACTGTCAAACTCCACAATTCTACCTCTCGACACTACTGCAGTCTGAATGTACTCGTACCTTATACGTTAATTAAATAAAGACTTTGAAATCGCAACATGACATACATATTACAAATATATGTAGTTCAATCCAAAAAAATGGTTTATACGAATATAAAACCCAAAGAGCTGACGGAGAAATTACTCGTACTAACTATAGATACTTTTTAGCTTTCAGTAAAATTACAGGCCAAAGAAATAATCATATCAATGGATAATGAAGCGCAGTTTTATTAAGTAGGTTTTTATTTACTAAAAACTGAAACTACCCACCTACTTAAATTTTTTTTTTAAATCATTTGTTTATTCGGAAATGTATTACAGAGTTCCTTATAACAATTTTATTTTACATTAAAATAGAAAATAGTGAGCCTCTGGATATGTGAGAGAAAGGTGCTATTTGATACAATCAATGCTACCACAGTAATTACCACCTACCTACTTAAAGGCAGTAATTTAAATTCTAATACATTAAAATCGTATTTACTAAAATACAGTCATAACAACAATAAAAATTTACGCACACTGCCATGTACTTGAGACACACACATAATATATCTCATAATATTATTGAATTTCAACCACACTAATAACCGAATAATCGAATTCACAGTGCGAGCACTAGTTCATTTATTAAAAGTAGTCAAGTGCGAGTCGGAGTCGCCCATGAAGGCTTCCGTAACAGCAAGTAACATAACATAAAAGGTCTTGTGGTTCGTTGTTACTTTAATCAGTGTTTTATCAATAGTAAATTTATGACATATTAAAAGAAAACTACTTAATAGATCTCATTCAAACCAATTTTCGTTGATAGTTTACATGGTAATGGACATCATACACTTTTTTTTTATTTTTGTCATTCTCTTATTTTAGAAGTTACAGGGAGGGACACACATTTAACCACTTTGGAAGAGTCCCTCGCGCAAACTATTCAGATTAGAAAAAAAGTATGATAGGAACCTCAATATGATTTTTAAAGACCTATCCTAGATAATCCACACGTATGGCTTTGATGGAATTTTTGTTATTTAGTTTCAGTTCTAACTATGGGATATCCCTAAAATTTATTATTTTTTTCAATTTTTTTGTATAAAAACAGAATACATCTACTTACCAAGATTAATTAGTATAGCTCTTATAGTTTCGGAGAAAAGTGGCTGTGACATACGGACGGACAGACAGACAGAGAGACAGACAGACAGACAGAGATGACGAATCTATAAGGGTCCCGTATTTTGCCATTTGGCTACGGAACCCTAAAAATGAGTTTATCGTCCATCAATTTCTTTTTATTTATGATTTTTGTTGAGTGTTATTCAATAAGTACTGTGCTTTGATTAAGATTTTGATGTACGACTAAATACGATCCTCTCAGGTAGTATGAAGGTAGTATATTTGTATTTATAAAACAGTACGTGAGCATCAGCACGACGTTGTTTCGGTGATTTATTTTATGGGCCTTTATGTAGCTAATTTATGCTTTACGCCACTAATTTATAACACGTTCTATTTGACGCTTTATGATGTGAATTCACGCATTTATTATAATTATCTAATTAATCAAGTCGTAAAGGAGACTTACAAGAGATGCATATTTATTTAGGTGTTTGCCGTAATTTTCTTCGTAATTTATATTAATGACTGAGGCATTTTAAATAAGCGTCGCGATTAATTTAATATGTTAGAGCTACGTTTAAATTTATGTTACGTATTTATTAGAGTTAGAACTTAAAATGAAAGGGAGAGTTTTATGTTTTACGTGTTTTGTAACGATAATAGGCTAGGCAATCAAGTGAAAACCACCACGCCTAATGTTAAGCGACGATGTAGCACGATAAAGCGCGTTTACCATAAGAAAAGATATCACTTTAGTCTAGAAGACTACCAGAATATACCTATATATGTATTAGAGAATAACCACTCGGACATAGTATTTTACAGTTTTCTAATTACGAAAATGGATTGGCTCTATTATCTCTTGACAGTCAACTGTGTGGTAACTTGATAGTAGTAGTATCTACTACTAGAGTAAACTAAAGAATGATGTCGTCTTTTTGAGTTACGAACAATTTGAAAGGAAAAAGAGCAAATTGGTATCCAATCATGCACATAAACTGCACATTATCCGAAACGGCTTGAATTATATGAAAAACTATGAGAATGCCAACATCTATTTTTCATCCCCTAAATGTTAGGGTAATCCACCCCAAATTTTTTATTTATTTTTCAGACAAAAGTATCTTATAAAAACTCGGTGAACTTGCAAATTCGCGGCAATATTGTCGTAGGAGGGATGCAAGACAGATGGTAGGCAAAGTGAGATACAACATGTGGTACGCTTGACCACGGGGTACTTATTTAACCTAATCTTAACATTACATTACATTACATTACATTACGTTACATTGCGTGGACGGCATAGAGGATCCATGCATTCCTTTGGGGTTCGTACAAAAAAAATGTGTTATTGATAATAATTTTGCTCTTGTCTTCACGGCCAACGACAGCAGCAGCAGCTAATTTTCTCGCTCTGGCACACTCATCGGTTCCGAGTTCACCCGAAAACATCTTTCACTTACCAGCGCGACGATAACCTTCATTCGCAGCTTACGAAAAAATGTGTGTGTGGTCGCCAAAAGAAGGTTTCACTTCAAAAAGCACTCAAATTATATTATGTCAGGAAATACCCCCTCAGCAACATATTCCAGAGCTTAAATATTACTAACAGTAAACCCAGGCCATTTCGTTAAATCCCCACAGGGAATCACAACTAAAAGTCTTACAAACTTGTAGAGTTCACAGAAATAAACCACGTGGCTGCAATAAAGAATAGTGAACCTAATTTAAACGTAGAATAATCAATACAATTCACACAAGAATCTTTCACCTTACTGCTATAAAACACGCATACCAGTTTATTTTAAAATATAACTAGGGAACTAGAATGTAACGTTTACGTTCGGACTATATTTGTAAATGGGATTACGCAAAATGGTTGATTTATATAGAAATAGATGAGTTGTAATAATACATTACGAGTATCTCCTTAATAACACGTGAATCAAAAACTTTCTCATTTTCACCAAAATCAGGCTATGTTAATCATAATAATCGTAATCATTTATTTCGTAAAGTCTATTTACATGTCAAAATTTGAGCATGTCAAAATTAAAAAAATAAAATTCTGTATAACAATGCACAACATTTGTCAAATATTAATTATCATCTCCTACCATATTATATGACATAATTATAAAATTAGTATTATAAAATGATAACAAAAATGTCAACTGGATTAAATTACATAATAGTTGTTGGTTTATGAGGCATAAAATTCTTCATAATATCCATAAAACGTTCGCTCAACAAGCAAGCGCTGCAATCGGGATTTAAAACTTGACAAGCTAAATGTGGCTCTCACATTCGTCCACTGCTGGACATAGGCCTATCCAATAATACGCCACTCAGTTTACATTTTCCGCCACCAGCTAGCTGCCTTTCGTAAATCGTCACTTCATCTAGTCTCAGGGCATCCTACAATGTGTTTGCCGACTCGCGGTCTCCATACCAGAACTCGTCTACCCCAACAGTTATCGGTTCTGCGACAGATTTGCCCAGCACACTACCACTTCAGCTTGCTGATGCGCTGAGCTATGTCGGTGGCTTTGATTCTCTGACGGATGACTTCATCTATACTTATAATAAAACTGTAACGGGTCGAATTCTGTACATTGAAGATATTTTGAAATTTTTTATTTTGGGGCACTCCATAGTCGATACTGATGCCGAAACTGCATTTTTTTTCTTTCATGTCTGTCTGTCTGTCTGTCTGTCTGTCTGTCTGTCTGTCTGTCTTTCTGTATAGGGATCACGCATCACGCCGAAACTACTGATTCAATTCAGCTGAAACTTGGCATGATTTTAGTTTAGACTAAGGACATTGCTGTAGGCTACTTTTGATCCCCAAATTCTGATTGGTTTTCTTGCGGGAGGGGGGTGAAAGTCAGAATGTGTATTTGGTTGTAACTCATGTTTGCGTTGTTTAATTTAATTAATTCTTTTTTTGTTAAAAAGAACACATTTTTTATATTGTTCCGTCAAAATTTGAACAATATCGGTCTGTTGGTTCGGAAATTACATAAACATTAAATAATAACGACACGCGCGGCGCGTTCGGTACATACTAACTTCTAAGTATTCTGTGTATCACAGACGATCCACAGAATATCTAGATTCCAGATTCTAGAAAGTGCCCACGTGATCGCGTCGCGTCGTCTTGGATGACAAAATAATTGTCAAAAATATATTTTTGTGTGGAAAAACAAACATCATTCGGTTATAATCACAGACTAAGTAGAGAGATACACTGTTATAATCGACTTCAAACAAGAAGGATGTTCTCAATCGGGTTGCATGTTTTTTTTATTTGGTTTTATTTTACGCGACAACTCCGATAATTGTTAGTTGATTTTGATAATTCCTTTTTTGTTTGGTAGAAAATACTTCAAAGGTGATCTTAGATATCGAAAACAGGGAGGTAGTTTTTCAAATATCAACAAAAAAACCTAAAATCAGCTTAGATTTATTTGTACGACATAGTTATTTATACCTTCTTATAAAATTTAGTCGAATAACAGAATTAAATTACCTGTCATTGAAGTAGATTTTTGTTATTTTGGAGAAAACATATCAGCATAATAAGTAGCAGCATAAACAACCCATTAAATGTTCACACTTCTGGGCATCGGGGCCTTCTCTCGCAAGGAGAGAGACAAGGCTATAATCCACCACGCTGGCCCAGTGTCGGTTGGTGGATGACATATGACTTAGAACTTAGATTATAGGTAGATTTCGGTTTCTTCACGGTGTTTTCCTTCACCGTTTTAATTACCGGCATTACGAACATGACTCTGAAAAGATAGTGGTGCGCGTGGTTTTGAACCCTGGGTCTCCGGATCGACAGTCGCCATTCTCCCGACTAGGTCAGCTGTAACTTACTAGACCAGCCGTAACTTATTAGAAAACGTATTATTTCAATCCAAATACTGTTTAAAATTTAAAGGTAGTGTTCAACAACCTTCGGTGACCGAAGCAGACCGTTGTTAGGGTTCCGTACACAAAGGGTAAAACTAAACGGGACCCTAATACTGAGACTTCGCTATACGTCCGTCCGTCCGTCCGTCTGTCACCAGTCTGTATCTCAAGAACGGTGATAGCTAGACAGTTGAAATTTTCGCAGATGATGTATTTCTATTGCCGCTTTAACAAAAAATACTAAAAATAAAATAAATATTTAAGAGGTGCACCCATACAACAAACTTGATTTTTTACCGTTTCTTGCTCGATACTAAAAATAACGTACCCGTCACAGGTAGACGCTTTAACTATTCACTTACGTTGGAACGGCTGAATGTATCGAGTTAAAATTAAAGACACATTCTTGGTTTAGCTTAAGTAATACATATAGTACTTATACATAGGCAATGTTTAACCTATGTGTTCTTCCAGACTGTAATCTAATTGTATTTCAAATTTCAACCCGATCACTTGATACGTTCTGCCATGATTAAGTAACAAACATCCAAACAGTGACATTCATAATATTTACAGGACAACGTTGGAACGGCTGAACATATTTAGATGGAATTCGAAACACACGTAGTTTGAACTCAGAAATAGCAAATCGGTTACTTATAGGTTACTGTGACATAGGAAAGACTAAGCAAATTTGGTAGAAAATTGAAACAGAGATAACTCATAGTCTGAATATCAAACTCATTACATACCACATTTATGTATTTATTACCTATCAACCTGAAAAGAAGCATGGGCCCTAAAGAAACAAATATTAACTATCACGTCAAAACGGCACAACGATATGGGTTGACATACGAAACACATGTAGTTTAGAGTCTAAAATTTCACATGGGCTAATAAGTCAACATTTTCGTTTAACTCCATATTAATATAAGCATATATTTTCGTCAGGAACTTGATGTGATGGTAAGGTAAAAGCCAAACATGAAAATATATGCACCCGTTTTGGCGTAGATAATATAGGTGATTTGCGTTCACAATCAAACTAACAAGCAACATAATATTTTCATTAGACGGCGCTAATGCCAGTTTAAATCTAAAAGCACTAAAAGCCATTTAAATCGATGTTTTGCTATTGTGGTATGTATTTTTTCTTTCATCACTAGGTGGCGATACTGGTATTCTAAACTGTACTAATAAGTTTTTGCTGCTAAAAGGATTATGATGCCGAATTTGGATTCTTTCGTTCTTGATTTTTTTCTGTGTTACCTACAATTAAATTCATACATTAACTTTTCACTAGGACTTGGCTCAGATTTACGGGTTCAACTTGCTTGAATATCATTAAAACTGAAAATTTTAATTATTTTGATTCCACACATTAGCTTCAGACTTTTCATAATATATCCTATAAAAATCCTACAAACTTAACACTTGCGGCTATGTTCGATACTATGAAACCTTACTAAGTATGTTTGATTTTGTTTAAAAAAAGAAAAATAAAGATGATAAAATTTAATAAATTAATAATAAATAAATTTTTGTGTGGAAAAACAAATTCACTCAAACTCAAAGGTTTTTCAATGACTACTTATCCAAATATTTGACGTACGATACTTCCAATTAATGTATAAGTCAGTAACATCTGCTTACGCGAACGAAGTAGCGGGTTCAGCTAGTAGCGAATACAATCGTTCAGAAAAGCTCCAGGCATAAATCTTTCTACCACCCCTTTTTACGCAAATTGCGTGGAGGAATATTACATTTTGCACACTTACAGTTAATAAAGGTAAGTACTAATACTTTTTTAACCCCCGACCAAAAAAAGGGGTGTTATAAGTTTGACGTCGATGTCTGTCTGTCTGTGTGTGTGTCTGTCTGTGGCACCGTAGAGCTCAAACGGATAAGCCGATTTTGATGCGGTTTTTTTATTTGAAGGATATCCGTGCGGATGTTCTTAGCTATGTTTGGTAAATATCGATTCAAGATGCCTCCACAGAATGGCGAACAAAATATTTCTTCACAACCTACCTCAATATGGGTATCAGTTAAAAGGGCTTGACTAGTAAAATACTATACACTATAACAAATTTCAAATCCAAGATGGCCGCCACCACAAAATGGCGAATTATATTATTTGTATCACTACTACCGCAATATGGGTATCAAACGAAAGGGCTTGACTAGTAGAATACTTTTCACTATGACAAATTTCAAATCCAAGATGGCCGCTACAACAAAATGGCGAAATATACTTTTTTCACAACTCCCTTAATATGGATATCAAATGAAAGGGCTTGACTAGTAGAATGTTGTACAGATACCAAATCCGAGGTAGTCGGGGGTTAGTCAAAATTTTAATTTTGTTCTTGTTAACGTTAGGTATTTACAAAATAAACGTTGGGTGGGTGTTTCTTAATACTATTTATTATAAGATATTATGTTTTTAACACACACACACATAAATACTATTTTGTTCTTTGTTAAAATCAACATGGCTTTATGGTCCAATTTGGCCAATTAGTAACCACTAATATTTATTAACGAAATTACGCAAAATGATTGGTTTATATTGAAATGGACAAGTTGTAGGTACTTACTTACCATTACAAGTACTTACTTAAAATATTTTGTAGGATACGTCTCTCTGATACCAGAAATATAGAAATTTCGTAGTTCAAAACTTTTGTCACAAAAATTAAACCATGCTGCAAAAAAAAAACAATCTGAATCAATAGCAATAGGTACGGTACTGTTTTTAATAACCTAAAATTAACACCCAACAGTCCTATGGAAACCGCACAACAAAAACAGAATTATCCGCTAAAACAGTCTACCCTCATGTAGCCTTAATTTTTGATACAGTGAAATGAGATATCATTTATGCAAGATTTTGTACCTAAGGCCCAAAAAACTGGCCGTTACCAGCCGACCCTTAGGTAAAATAAAAGAACCCTGAAAACATTCAAAGCCAGAACTTAAATACCAGATATAGGTTTTGGGTCAATCAATTTATATGTAATCTAGCATCGATGTAAATTAAAAGATGTACCCTGAGCACCTTGAAATGGTTAACAAAATGCGTCATCTGTGTGTAGCGTGAGGGGTTTAAAACTACCCAATCTACTTGACCCCTATAATCGCTGCTAGCGGCGAGGTATGTTGCGGACGTTGCGGTTCTACTTAATTTGGTTGTTGACAACGAATAGTGATAGATCTAAACGTCCGGCGTTCACCGCTTCCTATAACCGACTGGAACGGAAAGAGTGAGCACACTCTTCCCAGCGATTACTTAATTCAGTGCGCCTGAAGTTTGTAACTCATAATTTGATAACTTTCGTTGGAAACTATGCGGGTGAAACCGGAGGCGTGGTCATGAGCATAGTCATCTTGAAATGCGTCAGCCAATGGGAAATGCTGACCCATTTCTTGATGGTCAATTGCCATGATCCCGAGTTTACCCGAAGATTTCTTATCATTCCGGAGCGTGACGCTAGAATTCAATTCACAGCCCACGAACAAACTGTATGTGGCGCGCTAAAAGAAGTTTTTATTTCAAAAATATGCGATTTTTTCTGTAATTTATTAATTATTGTTTTTTGTTTCTTTCAATGTAGTTCTAAGTTACATTACATAGCATAGCTGGTATTACAGAAAACGAAGTGAAAAAACTGGACAAAAAGTGTCCTTGAAAAACGCTAAGCCAGCAGTAAGCAGTAATTAGTAGGTCTCTGCGAGGACGAGGCCGGGTGCGCACGACATTGATTGGCGGCCCTAATGGGACTGCCCGTCTTGCACTTGTCTCGTCTATCCAGGACCTCTGTTTACAATATTTATTGCTTCACTCGACTGTGACAAAAGAGGAGAATATTTCAGGTGGTATTTTTCGTTTTTAATCTGTTTTGTTTCTCAATTTCTACTGCTGTTAATGTTGTAAAATTAGACATAGTACATCCAGATTTAAGTGGTGAGAATAATTGACACGTAGAAAAAGTAGAAATGCTGGTGTTACTTTCATTTCTGTAACTCACTTCTGTAGTTCAGTTACGTGGTATCAAAAGATTGCAAACCCACTCCGGCACCGCATTTCACAGCCTAGACGTTTTTATCACAAAATTTTACTCAAATCTCCTCGTTCAAGTCGTTCTAGGAATGTAAACCATGACACGATGTCGCTTTTTCATACGAGCAGTCCGATAGACAAAAACCAAAGTGGTGGACATGCAAATTATTAACACACTCTCCAAAATAACCAGATAAAAAGCGACAAATTATATGAGGAGTGACACAAATTATCTAAGACAAAACGTGCAAATTTAATTAAAAGAAAATACCATTTTGTCCGTTCCGTTTATGTCTACTTAAAACTAAATTTGGAAAGCATTTTCGGTCCACTGAGATTTCTCAAATATCGTCAGCAAAAAAGCTTTCAGATATTAATAATATCTCTGGAAATGGATGAATGTCACGGTGGGCAAATCATTCCGCTACGAGACCTCGGAATGAGGGCAGGAATTTGAAACATTTAGGGACCTTTACCTAAGTAATTGTTGAGGAACAACGTATCTCCCTTACATTTCTTGAGATGAGCTCTCAAACAGTATAAAAAAAATATTTGTTTTATTATTATATTTTAATTTTGTTACTAATAACATAACAACATTGATTGTGCAAATAGCAAAGAACTTGTACGAGTATAATATTCAGTAACATATCAAATGAAAGTGGTCAAGTGCGAGTCGGACTCGCCTATGAAGGCTTCCGTAGCAGCAAGTAACATAATATAAAAGTTCTTGTAGTTCTTTGTTACTTTAATCAGTGTTTTAACAATAGTCAATGTATGACGTATTAAAATAAAACTCGTAGGTGAGAAAAATGTATAATGACATCATTTGCAGAGAGAGATTTGCAGACGACATCGTCATTATGGCAGAGTTGCTGGAGGACTTGCAGTGTATGCTGGACAGTCTGGACTGGACGTTTCTCAACGCATCGGCCTCCGGATGAATTTGGATAAAACCAAAGTCATGTGCAACGAGTTCGTTGCTCCGGGGCCGATTGCCGTAAATGGAACCACTCTCAAAATTGTTCAGAGATACGATTACCTAGGGCAGACGCTCGAACTAGGTAGATGTAGCTTTGAGAGCGAGGCCGTGAGAAGGATCCAGCTGGGCTGAGCAGCATTTGGTATACTTCGTCGAGTCTTCTCGTCACCCCTCCCACAAAGTCTCAAAACAAAAGTATACAACCAGTGCGTCCTACCTGTTATGGCCTACGGTGCTGAAACGTGGACAATGGTCCGAAAGCTCAAAGTCGCTCAGCGAGCTATGGAAAGAGCTATGCTTGGGGTTTCTCTGAGGGATTGCATCCGCAATGAAGTAATTCGTCAGAAAATTACACGGTAATGTACATAATCCACTTTGTTTTATTTTTGTCATTCTCTTATTTTAGAAGTTACAGGGAAGTTACAGTTATTTTACTACTTTGGAAGAGTCTCTCGCGCAAACTATTCAGTTTATAAAAAATATATATTTGGAACCTCGATATCATTTTTGAAGACCTATCGATAGGTAAAACTCACGTATGGTTTTGATCAAAAAAAAGTTTTGAGTTTCAGTTCTAAGTATGGGACAACCCTAATTTTTTTTCTTGTTTTTTTTTTCTATTTTTGGTATCAAAATCTTAATGCGGTTCACAGATTACATCTACTTACCAAGTTTCAATAGTATATATAGCTCTTATAGTTTCGGAGAAAAGTTCTGTGACATACGGACGGACGGACAGACAGACAGACATGACGAATCTATAAGGATCCCGTATTTTGTCATTTGGCTACGGAAACCTAAAAAACTCACATCTCTCTGTTCCTAACGAATTACCGTAGTATCAAATTTGTTTCTAACCCATCAACGTAAGTTCTTAAAGCAGCACAGTTGCAAAATATACTTACAACCTGATTAACTGAAATTCCCTATCGATGTCTATCAAAATGCCCTGATAGTCAACTTGGACCAAATTAGTTGCAAATCTCGGAAATTCGAGATACCCAGTACATTAACACCAAAAATCTAATATTTTGGTATTCTAATACTTGTCTCAAAATTCACATATAATTGGATGTCCGCAATTTTTAAAGTCAGGGGTAACCAAATCCACAAAAATGTTTTTTTTTCAACTTTTTTTGCAAATATCTGGGTATCTCTATTTTCCGAGGTCAAGCTCCTATAATGACTGTGCTATGAATAGTGTAGTCGCGATCATGAATCGACAATCGTAATGTGGGTCTCTTTGGAAATTAGTGTTGTGCCCATATCGAATAAAAAGGTATTGGTGGTTTGAACTTATAAGCCCTTTGCAACACTAGACTAGTTTTGTATTTATGAATATATAACAAATGTTTAATACTTAAGGATTATCATAGTTTTTTACTGATGCGCAAATAAATTGTGGAATTTTATACATTAATTCAAATAGAGGAATGAAACCAGAACGTTTATGTAGATTTTACCAAAATCTATTTTTATACGAATCATATGAAACGTAAATCTTACGTAAGGTAGGTACACCTGAGGGTACGCGACATACGTACGTACCATAGCAATCCAGGGGTACGCAGCTAATTGAACATGAAAAGTTGAAATCACTGATCTACACACGAGAGCTTGAAAACAAAGTGATTTTTATTATTGTCATTTCTTGTATAATCGTTTATTTGTGTTTTTTTTTAATTTCCATGTAAACCGGAAGAAAACTGCAGGGCTTACTTTGAAACTATTATTCCGTCGTATGAACATACTAGCGGTCCGTCCCGACTTCGCCCATGGTATAATTTATGTATGTAGTTAAGAGCGGAGCTAGTGGCAACAACAGTGGTTGAAAGTGGCGGTCGCAGCCTCTACCACGCATATACTATATAACTGTGTACATATACCTATACAACAGTTCAAAATATATAGCCTATAGCACTTAGGAATCATGTACATATCCAAAAAGCGAAAGAATTTTAGAATCGACCCAGTAGTTCCTGAGATTAACGCGTTCAAACAAAATATCCTCTAGCTTTATGATGATAGTGTAGATTTGCTTTTTACACAGCTTTAAGTTATAAAACAGGGTTCAAACAATCTATTAAACTCAAATAACTTTTGTTATCTTCAGATTTGAAGTTTCGAGCTCGAGTTTAACTTTCAATAGTTTCCTGAATGAGATCGTAAAATGGAAGATTTGGATTTTATGGGCAGTTTTGACGACCTAATACGTAAGTACTACATAGAATAGTCACTTTTGAAGGAGATTTATGGGTCACATTGTGGAGATACCGACAATCCAACATACCTATTACATTTTATACTTCAAGAGATTTATAACGATCACCATTTTTCTGATGATTTCACACTGTCTAAAATTTTTTTTTTTTAACTATAATAGGTTCGCACTTGACCACCATCTCGCCTGATGTTAAGCGATGATGAGATCTACGATGGAGCGTGCTTACCTAGAAAAAACCGATTCACTCTCGATTTGAAGACACCAAGATTGTAACCATCAGGGAAAACCCACTCAGGCAACGCATTCCACAACCTAGACGTTCTTATCACAAACGTGGAGTCAAATCTCTTCGTTCGCGTTTTTGGAACATCAACCATGAAACGATGTCGCCCTTTTGTGGAACGAGAAGCCCGATAGAAGAAAGGGCAAGGTGGTATTAGATCATGCAGATCAGTTGCACACTCTCCGAAGTGTATCCGATAAAAAACCGATAAGCTAGCGATTTTGCGGCGATGATCAAGACTTTGAAGTCTTTTACGCACAAGAGTGTAAGCCTTAGATTATAGCCATCAATCACATAAATATAGGTGAACAATTCACACTCAACATCTGACCCCAAACTAAGAAAAGCTTGTACTATGGCGATCGATCGATCCACTCTTGATTTGAAGACACCGAAATTATAACCATCTTGAAAACCCCACTCAGGCAATTCATTCCACGGACTTCGTTCAAGTTTTGGGAACGTAAACCATGAAACGATGACGCTTTTTTGAGCTACGAACGGTACTATAAAAGGGCAAGGTGGTTCAGAAACTACGCTACGTTCTACGCTACAGAAAAATAAACTTAGAGTTGTGTTTTTGCAGGAAGTACTTAACAGATATGTCACCAAATCTACCCTAAACACAGGACTATCTCCACTCAATGACAAGGCTACACTCAAGATAAAGTATAAATATTCACCCACACATTCATCCGCTAGCGTAGGATAGTTAATTATTGAGAGCACGCAATGACTCAGCAAATGAGTTGTTACAAATACACATAATTAATATGGAGGCATTATGTAGGACTCGCTCTCAGGGACGAACTATTAAATTTGAGATGCCGGAATGACATAACTCTGTAATCTGTCAATGTGTCATAACAAAATTAGAATTGACATACATGGAAGAAAATAATAAGGAAGCAAAATTAAAAATATAAAATTTGTCTTTTGTTGTTAATTTGTATATGTCACTGAAAATTTTTAAAAACCGTCAGATCACAATCTAACGACGTCAGACAATCAGAAAATCAAATCACAACAGTCCAAATCATTCCTAGCACGACAGTGCACTAGACACTTAGAGGTATACAATCTCTAATATAGCTTGTAATTTCTTCTTTTATTTTTAATAAAGAGTAACGAGACGAGCATGACATATGCCTGATAGTAAGCAACATGCCTGCCACATAACAACACAGTGACACGCAGCTATTGGAACATGAAAAGTCCAAATCATTACCTAGCACTGCACTGCGCTCGTCACCCAGAGATCTAAGATGTTATGCTCCAAGCTCTGTAATTTCTTTAGAAACATTGTCTATCAACCCAGTACACATTGATGTTTGCACATTCCTGCTTGGCGGTAGAATAACTGGAGTCCTAATACTACGAGTACAAAACATAGTCGAAAAATTACATTATCTTTCTGTATTATTTTATCGTACGTATGTCAGTACAAAATATTCGTATCCGTTATCAACTCGTACAATATAGGAAGGCCTCGGTGACAACTGACAAGTATACCTGTATAGTCGGATATAGGGAAAGTACCAAAAGTGATAACTCGGGATTATGTTTGCCGAGCCCGGTCCCGTAGGATTAGGCATAATATTGATCACAGTCATGTTTTTAGGTACAGTAATGAGGTCAATAATATGAATAGTAGTGGAGGTTAGAATGCGATTATGTCTTGTTTAGTGGTTTTAAGTTACGGCTAGTCTAGTCGGGAGAACGATGACTGTCGAACTGAACTCTCCTGCTTTCTGCTTCTTACGCCGATAAAAGCAAATAATTACATCGGAATATAAACGGAAAGCAGACGTAGCTGTCTGCTTTGACATGGCTTTGATGACGTTGCAAATGAAAGCATAGCAGAATGATTAAAAGTTAGACGGTAGACCTGCCACAGTCTGGCCAGGTCTGGACCTGGCTGGACCAGGAGAGACCTGATTCGAATCCCATCTTTTCGAAGACATGTGCGTAATGCCGCTAACTTAAACCATGTACTCGTAGAAAAACTTATTTAATTATAAAGTTATTCAACGATAAAAATATTTAACTATTTTTATCGTTGAATAACAGGGAACGAGCGTGGAATAGAAGGGATGTCGCAGCCGGATCGTATAATCCGCTGTATTATATTACGGCTAGCCGTTTTGAAAAACAAGGCCGTTTTGTTATGCGGCTGTTCAACGATTAGCCGCATTGTCATTGCGATACGTTCTTCAATGCGGCGGCCAACGTTTAGCCGCATTGTACTACTGCTTAAATTGTTGGGTGAACATACTTACAAAATAAAGAATGAAAATTAATTGTATTAATCAAAAAAAAGCTGACAGATTTTCCCTTGCTATATTTCTTACACTTTTTTTTTAAACATCTTACCTCTCACTTGAATTGATAACTTGATATTGGTGATGGTACACCTAAGAAATATGGTGCACTTAGACAAGGGTCTATCATTGAGATTTGACTCCGGGTGGGCTCCCGCCAGAAGCTCTGCGGTCAGCCCTGAGTGGCGCTTGTATAAAAAATTGTATAAAATCTCGGGTCGCTTCTAGAAAGATCTTAGGTTTTGGTAGGGCTCTTTGCAGAGTCCGTCTGTAGAAGTACCACACCTTTGCCAGTTATTCTACCGCCAAGCAGTAATGTGCAAACATTACTGTGCTTTGAAGGCCAATGTTTCCAGTAAAATTACAGGGCATAGAGATAAAACATCTTATATCACTAGGTGATGAGCGCAGTGCAGTACTAGGTAATGATTTGGACTTTTCATGTTCCAATAGCTGCGTGTCACTGTGCTGATACGTGGCAGACATGTTGCTTACCATCAGGTACATATCCTGCTCGTCTCGTCACTCTATAGTCTATACTGTACAAAAAAAGATCTAAATATTTCGTTTGCCAGGCGGAAATTGAACGGCCTTAAAACGAAATAAAACCTTTTAAACCACAACATATTTATAAAACAAAAGCAATCCATTCCAACAACAGCTACAGCGGTTAAACAACTCCGAGTTGCAATCGTGAAATCGTAGGTTTTGAGCCGCCTGCACTTTTCTGTATTTTTTCGACTTATTCAATGACTGTACGAGGAGTTTATTGTCACAGCTGGCATTAAGGGTGATGCGAAACATAGTGAGTAGAAACCGGCATATTCGAGGAAAAACTAATTTTGAGGGCGAGGTGGGAGCACAAAGTGGGTTGCTTATAATATGAGGTGAATTATGTATAAATAAATATATATTGGTGGACAATAGCTTGTGCTATAGCGGGTGCAATTTTCGTGTGGAAAAATTGTGAGATGGTTATCTTTTTTTAACAAAGACTTATAACCGAGTTCAGATCACAAATAAATCTGAGAGGACAACTTAACAAGTGAGAAAATAATATGTACACAAGCACATATTTTATTTTATTAAAATTACCATTGGAGCACAGTGACAAGTAATTTGAACAGGAAGAATGTAAATCACTATCTGGCACCACGGCCGTCACCCAGAAAAATAACATGGTTTGTTTCGTTATCTTCAATTCCTTTGGAAACATGGGTAATGTTTCAAAGCGAAATACTATTTTAGACCTATATATACGATAACACATCAGTTTACTTATATCAACGTATTGTAGGTACCTATTTCTTACTGTTCAGGCATTGTGTCGTCTGTCGGTCAGTCTACAATGACAGAACCTGAACCTGGTACCTGAATTCAAATAGATGAGTATAGGTATAGTGATTTAAAAAAAAAATTTTTCGCTCTCTTGTCGCTTTTGAGTGTCTATTTAGATAGATAGATAGATTAACTCTTTATTGCATTTAATTTAAAAAAAAACAATCAAAAGTTACTTAAAACAAAACAAAATAAAGTAGCAATTGAAGTACTTACTTTATTTTGTGTAAAAATAATAATTGCAAATTGTGTTTCTTCTACTTACATAATAGTAATTGTCTGAAGGAACCATCTTTATCTACCATTCATCGTTTACCTCATACACGACTTTCAAACGAGATACGTAATGAAAGAAGTGTCTCATCACCACAATGTCTCGTTAAATTGTTATCACATTTTCGAAGGGAAAAGCAATTCGCGACTAAAACACGGCCCTGACCATGTCCTCGCTTCTACAATAAAATCGCTTTGTCACTAAATCTGCAGTATGGAACATCAATCAACTTTTTTGGCTTTATCCACGGGTGACCATTGCCATTGTGGGTTCATGATATAGAGTGGGGAAGATTCGGGAGAATATATCTACTGAGGATGAGAACCGGTTCAAATTTCAATTACACATCTACTTACCTGCATGTAAAACCTGGGTCTTAAATATTCCTGTTTCCCAATTGTAATATTGTAGGTACAAAATAATAAAGTTTTAAATGAGGGATTAAATGAGGGACCGTGGAGTTCAGGTAACGAGTTTTAAAATTAAAATAAACAAATAGCTTATAGCAAATCCACATCTTCGCGATAAGCTCAACAGACTAGGTACCTACAGCGTACGCTCGTATCTCCCTACTTAGTCTGTGGTAAGCTCTAGTAAAAACTGTATTTAAAAATACAGACTCGAAATTGAAAATTAGATATTTTTAATTTATGTTCAGCCAGCGTATTCGTCTAGTTTATATTATACCTTCCATGTCTGTGAGTTTGACATGGAACGGAGATTTTGTCATATAGGTACAGAAGGACAATGGACCGAACTAGACAAATTAAACAAAAATAGGAGGGAGGACTGTATGCCTGTATGCCGTAGGCTCTGGTGCCATAAAAAGTCGGAGAAACGATGTGAATAGTCGTAACAACTACATGGAAATTTGAAATATGGAGAATGTGATACTTGAGTAATAGGTAATTTTAGCCTTAAACCTTCTACATACGAGCCATAAAATCAGAGGAAATTACGTAAAACTAGTGGGGAGGACCCTAAATCGCACCATAAATCACCAATCATATGGTGCGATGTAGGCTCCTCCCCACTACTTTTACGTCATTTCCTCTGATTTTAGGACTCGTGTGTGGAGCGTTTTAGCGTAGTTTTTTTGAAAATTAGTAAATCTTCTTTGGTAATTCATTAAATGATTAATTCTGAAGAAAATTATGTTCTTGTTTAGTATAGGTATTTTGATTAACTTTTTGTTATACTCGTGACTATATTTGTAAGTTGACGTTAATAGATATAAATAACACTTCAGTGATATTTTTCTAACATATCTGTTGTCTGCAGTATTACGTGTATTTGTCTTCAAGAATTGTTTGTTAATAAGTATTTTGTTGAACAATTGTACCTACTGAATTTATAAGTGGACCTGTAAAATGAGATGCATGATATATATGTATATATTATTTGATGTTTTGGTTAACGAATGTAATTGGTATATACGCCCGTTTTAGTTAATAAATAAATAAATAATAAATTAATTAATTTAATATCAGCCTATATGGTTTCAGTATTCACTTACAGTCACTAGATATTACGGTAATACAGTCGGCCATATTTTGACATTTTTAGTCAAATTGAAAGTTTTGCTGCATACACAGTTCTGTAGTCAAAGCTTTATTAATGTGTAATGGGCGAGCACCATTCGCGTTTTTCGGACGTACTAATGATATTTTTTACTACTCATGTGAGCGAACTCAAGAGCTTAAACACCTTCTTGGTAAAGTATTTGATTTCCGATTCTACGCACATCATTCTCAATTTTGTGGCCGTAAAAAGGTTACAGTGAAAAAAATGGCGTGATTCTTATAACGTTTAGGGACATCAATCAGCCGTAAAACGCGGATGTGAGTTATTGGCGAAAAATCGCAAATTTTCATTCTTAACTCTAAGTTATATTTTTCACAAAGTGGCATGAGAAAATTCTCAGTGTTCGTATTTTTTATTTTAAAAAAATCGAGTTTGTAGGGTCTATTGGTTAAAGTAAAAATCATAAAGTTTTATTATTATATCTTTAATAGATACCAAACAATATCAGAACAACTTAAAATAAACTTCAGGAACTAAATTCTATTTGATTTCCCAGGCTTTCATCGGTCTGGAAGGGTTCTGTTATTGTAAGGTGTTTGGTAGATAGATACTCGTAGGTAGATTTAATTGGATTCAGTAGAGTAGTTTTTATTTTAAGTGTTTATTTATAAAAGTCCTTTAAAGCTATGTTGAACTTACCGTACGTTTCATTCAAGAAAATAATTCATTCGGCTTTTTTACTGCACTCACTTTAATTTTATCCTAAAAACTCACAATCACCTTAAAAACCTTTTGAAACGTAAATCACAAGTGAAACCATTTAAGAGCTGGCACAAAATAAACTTTTAAAAATCGAAAAGTCAGTAAAATTGGCAAGCGTTCGAAATGCGAATTCGCGCGGTGAGTGAC
Source organism: Ectropis grisescens (assembly GCA_017562165.1). Classification (NCBI taxonomy): domain Eukaryota; kingdom Metazoa; phylum Arthropoda; class Insecta; order Lepidoptera; family Geometridae; genus Ectropis; species Ectropis grisescens. The sequence continues at coordinate 25,226,386 of CM029781.1, read as the reverse complement.
GTCAGATACGTCCGAAGCGACCAGTCTCCCGTCGGAAACTGGCGCGAAAATCTCACGAGATGTGACGGCAGAGTCCTAACTTAGGCCATTTTTCTTCCCATTGGTTCATCTGTTGCTAAATACTGCGGTATTCTAAACATTTATTCAAAACATTCATTTAGACAAATGGTTGATACTTACTCATTAAAATTTTGTAACTAAAGTCAGGCTTGCCTTAGCCCCCAAGGTAGAGCGTGCTATAGATAAAACCAATTCACTTTCAATTTGGATACCCCTACATTGGACCACTCGGGTAGCATATTTCATTGCTTGGCTGTACACCGTAAACCGCTTCATTCTACTTTTGGAACGTAAACCTTAAACCTGTATCGCTTTTAAACCGACTTCAAAATTAGAGGAGGTTGTCAATATAGTTATTTTGCACGATTATACCATACATTATGTTAAAAGGACAAAGCTGACCCTAAGTTAGGTTTTGTAAAAAAAACCTTGGTACTTACAAAACCTAACTTAGGCTCATCATCACCATCATGATCAAAACAGTCTAATCCAAAACCGAAAAAGCTAAAGGAACTAAAAATGACTGAACAGGGGTTTACTAAAGAAAAAGGTTGTTTCCGATAGTAAAAAGTCTGCCACTACAAATATCGGTCTCATGTTATTAAGCACGCGAAATAAACAGCTAATAGGTACTATATAGCAAGTTTGAAATAGTTTTTTTTCACAAGCAGCGTCTTGCGATTCTACGCTCGTATACAATTCTATTTATTTCCTGGAAATGAAAAGTGCATAATATATACTACTTATGCTATCGCAACCTTAATAGGATGCTTGCCTTCTGGGACGGCCTAGGCTGGTTGGAGTAGAAAAGGGAAGTATGAGTCACGCACAATGGACCAATAAAGAGGCTAGGTGCGGAAAAGGCCCCGCCAAACTAACTAACTAACCATAGTTATGCTAAATCTATTGGTATGCCCGATTATAAATCTGCGTTCCGACGTGATTGAGTAACAAACATCCAATGTATCTAAATGTGGATACTTACTTATAGAGTGAAGGAACGAGCAAGACGTGTCCCTGATGGCTAACAGCATGCCTTACCATAAATAACAGCACAGTGCCATGACGCTATTTGAACTTAAAGAGTCAAAATATTTACCGAGCACTGCACTGCGCTTGTCACCCAGAGATATAAGATTATTTATCTCCTAGTCCTGTAATTTGTTTGGAAACATTGCCCTTCAAACTGGAGCACATGTCGGTAGAATAACTGGTAAATGTGTGTATGTCACTTCGCCAGACGAACTCCTATGAAGAGTCCTGCCACTACTATAATAGATGGCATGTCGTTTCCTGTTTTCCTTGTTTAAGAATCTTGTACCTACCTATATCTGCTCTTAGACAATCTTACAGAGGAGCAGACCATTTTGAACAAAGATTTCGAACATCACACTTGAGAAATCCTGTATTCTCCCCACTAAGCCACGGTTTCATTCGCCTACCTATTGACAAAACTTGGTTAACAAATTCTTAGGTACTAACCGATCACCGATTTCCCCAAAGTTGGTAGATACCGCAGAAAGTTTGTTGCTACTCGTAGTTGTGTTGTGTAAACCAAAAGTTATTATTACCTATATTATAATCCTAGGTCAGTAAATGAAATATTAAAAGATTAAGTGACAGAAGGGGCAAACCTTCTCCCTGTGTGTCCCTTTATGTTTAACTATTAACTATGAGTGGCAAAAGGCAAACATAATACCAATAAACATTACCTACTATAAATATCTATTTATTACCTTTAAACGAGCGATTGTTGTTTATACTTCTAGTATCAATATTTTAATATCTGAATCTTGGGAATGGCTCCAACAGTTTTATAAAATTTAATAGGGAAGCATGGGGTTTCCGGAGTGTTAAATCGATCTAGCCAAGGTAAATTTTTAGAAAATGTCGTTTAATCCGTATTTAAATCCAAACAAGTCCAAGCAAAGCTCAGTCATCCAGGTATTATACCTAATAATGATACACGAAAACACCCAAAATACACGTGATGGCCTGAGAGCCCGTGATCATTTAAAATAAGTTTGTAAACATACGCTGACAAACACTGGTAGAAACGATGGCGTACTGTTAAATTACATCGTGCTTTAGCAGGTAATATCACAAAATTATGGGGTTTATCAAAAAACGTCGCTACCATAATATTCTGCAACACAATTCCTATTTACATTATTAGTTTCAGCTTTCTTCAACGAGCCACATAAATTTGTGTTCTTTATCTGTTATACCCATTATGAGTCAAACTTTATTATAGCCCGCCTTTCCTAACTGTGGCTAAAAGCATGCGTTATATATGATATCATAAAGTCACAACCTTTCCGTTTTTCTAAAGAAAAAAGTTCGGAAGTCACGGACTCTTGTCCTATAACTCAATACGTACGTTCCCATTCACGTTTCCCGGTATTTTGTTCATAGTTTTCATCGCGTGCATTGATTGCTGCTTTTGAATGATCGCGTGTGATTTGTGCGTGCGTTGAGAGATGTTAGCGCGAATAAAGCGTTGTTTCAACGGTTGAATTTGACGTATTGTTTTCGACTATTTGCATTTGCTATTGTTTCGTTGGAGAAAAAATATCTACACTGGCCTCGTGGCTTAGTGGGTAGTAACTCTGCCTGCCAAGCCAAGGGTCGTGGGTTCGATTCCCACCCAGTGCAAATATTTGTGTGATGAATTTAAATGTTTGCACTGTGTCTGGGTGTTTCTATTTATAATAAGTATGTATTTAAAAACTATATATGTATTATATCAGCTATCAGCCCGCCATACCACAAGCTTTGCTTAGTTTGGGGTCAGATGGTGTTGTGTGTGAATAAAAATTTGGTGGACAATTATTGTCCACCAATATTTATTTATTTACGTTTAGTTAAACTTAGTGTTCAGTGGCGTGGCGTGCCTTGGATGGATCCTGTATCAAAATTAGCTGGAGCCAAATGAAGGCTAAATACAGTGAATTACTAACTAACTTCTTATTTTTACTTACATACGTGCCCCCTGTAGCCCAGGGGGGGCATATCATTGACACGGCTGATACTGTGGTAGTTACGCCACTGCTAGTGTTTCAAATTCGAATTATTTAAAAGCCATGATGACTGCGTCAAAAATATACCATTCTTGTTGGTCGATCAGGTATATTCCGAAAAAATATGGGGCGTGTGTTTTTTTTTATGAAATTCGTAAAAATCGACAAAGATATCGACCAACAAACTTCCGGAGTGGGGGTTGTGACGTCAAGTGTACATAAAAAATTAAAAATCGAATTTAGGCGTGACGTCAGTCGCAACTTCTAAGCACTGCACTATATATTGACATTTTTTTTAAACAAAATTAAAAATACCTACGTGTTCCTACATTTTTTTTAAATAATCTAACTGACAGATTAATTATTGTTCATCATCATCATGCCTATTATTAATCTAGTAATCTCACACTTGAGTCCAAATTTTTCGATTAATCCCGTCTATACAGAGTATTTTTCCAACTGCCGATGTAACCAGGCTTTAACCGTGAAAGAAAACATTGTCAGGTAACCAGCATATTCTAAAACATATCATTCAAGGACTACGCAAGTACAAGTACTCCTCTAACGGACTCTGCAAAAACATTTTTTATCTTTAGCAGTTATTCTCCTCGAACAGGCGGACTCTGCAAACTTTTGTCAGTTATTCCAACACCAAGCAGTAATGTGCAAACCTTACTGTGTCCCGAAGTGAAGAGCAATTTTTCCAGGTAAATTAAGGGTTAAAGAGAGCTATAGGTAGTGAGCGCAGTGCAGAGCTAGATAATGGTTTAGACTCTTCATGTTTCGAATGCTAGTGGCTATGTGGCAGTATACCTACTGTCATAGGCAGGCGTGTTGCTTACCTTGAGGCACATATCCTACAATAAAACAAAAAATCTAATGTAAATTTACCTTTTATTATTCAAAAGTCGTATTAAGTCCTGGACCAAGTAATAACAGTGACTAGTTTGTCGAGGAGCTAAGTTCAAACTTTGCTTTTTTCAGAATCCACCAATGCACATAGCGACTAAAGTGCAGTGTTACTGAACCTCATAAGGAATAATGGAACCAGGAGTCGTTTTAGAAACACTTACCGAATAGTACGAGACGGAATTCCTAATGCCAAAAGTAAAATGTACCGTTACATTGCGAGTCAGACTCTCACAGGAAGGGTCCCGTACTTAGATAAAGAATAAGTAAATAGATCAGGTTTTTCCGCACGGTTCCTCTAGTTTGTACCAATCGTCACCAGATGACGTGTATGTTAGCTATGGCGACATAGTGATGTGCCGCGACAATAGTATGACACTTCCACAAAAGCGACAAGACAAAAACGATCAGGCCCGTGCTTTCGGTGTAAAGCGTTTATTCTAACTCTATACGTAGTAGAAGACGTAGAAGTAAACTCTTAGGTCCCGTATCACACTAAATGATATTAAAAATATTTTTTAAGTAGTCAGTTTTATTCGCTCGCATTTGCATACTTTTTAATTTTTCAACATTCATATTAACAAGTTTGGATCCTGTCTATAGTACAAAAGATTAAAAACAAAAAAACTAATTCAACCTGTTATTTATTCGTTTTAACTAATTTGTGGCCCTAAGTTCGATTCCTTACAGGTTATTTAATAACTATTTACTTAATTAAGAACTTTGCATTTTTTCATTCAAGATATTTTTTTATTAAGAAAACTTTTTATTAACTCTTTATTCCTCTTTACTTCTTTATCAGATATAAAACGAATTACAAAAGAAGCTTAAAAACATTTAATGCTAGACATTTTATAGGCAGTCTAAAATAAATAAATGTTTATATTGCAGACTCAAGTCTATCGACATTCCTAATTTCATCCAGATTCTTTCAGTTCTCCAAAAGTTATGGAGCAACACAGAAACACCCAAACTTTCAAAATCATTATAGTAAAACGTTTTTAGTTTACGAATCCTCTCGTAGCTTACCTAGCCTACGACCACTTAATTAAAAGGGTTATAGGGTAAAGGTTTGAAATTGTTCCCGAATTTCAAGCGAAAACAAATACTAGTATAAGGCAATATGAGTGTCAGAACCATTTTAGTTAGAAAATAGACCACAGTGACTCGTTTTTGTACAGAACCCTAATTAAGTTTTGCAGTGCAGAGTTTTAACATGCTCGCAGTCAGATTTCAAAGTGGCAAAGAATTCAGTTAGGGCTTAAAAGTACTGAGCCTAAAGGGTGAAAAGTAAAAGTTGGATTACCATGAGTTCGCATTGTTTTAAAGTAACAGATTAAATATTTGAAATTAATATGGGGCGTAAAATAGGCAGTCATAGTGACTACCCATAGAAATAAAAACTTGAAACTCAGAATTTGATACCACACTTTAGAAACTACGCAGGTGAAACCGGACGACGATAAATAAATAAATATTGGTGGACAATTCACACACAACACCATCTGACCCCAATGTTCAAACCATTGTCGTCTAAATAAGTCTTCAAAGCGTGGCCATCTAGACTACATGACCAATTGACCATGCTTCTAACCAATGCTGCCACATTTCTACTTGGCCATAATCCCCAGTTTACCCTTTAAGATTTTTTTTATTCACGAGCGTGACCCTTGAGCTCGATTGACAGCCAACGAAAAATCTGTGTGTGGTGGCCTACTGATAGATAGATACAGCGAAGTGGAAAAGAAAAAGCAGGAAGGCTGACCATACCACCATGTGGGAAATGTAGCTAGGAGAGAGAGAGAGAGATTATGGCTTACTGACTATACTTACGCACATTCATAGAACATACTCGAAACCACTTTATAGGTATATTTACCAACTCACTTATCGTAATCGCCGAATGCTAGATCTCATACGACGGCTAACGCAAATACCACGTACAAGAAGGAACTTACAGTACCTTTTAACCACATCACTGTACTTCTTCAATGCTATCGTGTTTCAGTCCCTTCATGTCTTTAATTAAAGCTTAATTGGAACGCAACAACTTACCTACTATTGTCTAAAGCATCAAACGTAACATAATACGGTGCATTGTTGATGTTAGTACTGGTAACATGAATATTGGATTACAACTAAGTTACCAGTTGATTGACCAAGCCGAGGCCAAAGGTATTCAGGTTTGCGTACTTATTCTGGTTTTGTTTATATTCGTCAAAATATTTGTTGAACTCGCCGATGGGCGAGCACAAGCTGTGAAGGCACAGTGGCCGGAATGTTCGATTTCACAAAACTGAAGTCTTGGGTTCAAACCATCAATGAATAGTTTTCCTAATGTTGTAGGTACATACCAGTTTGTCATTGGGTTTAACAATGAAGAAACAGGAAAGCCGAGAGGAAATCCAAATGTTACGAGAAATACATGTTTTGAAGACAAGTGTCATCCATCAACTAGTATTAGGTGTATTAGGACTTTGAATCTCTCCTTGTAAAAAGAACTCTGAAGCTCAGCAGTTTTAAAACATAAAATTGGTTACTTATATATGTTTGCAAGCTCAGAACTTAAAACATAAAATTGGTTGCTTACGAATGTTTACATGTAACAGCACTATAATTATATAATATACCGCGATTGCCACCACGTAGACTCTGGGGTATCCAGTGTTTTCTATTTCTCCTCTTTACCAAATAGACAAAAACAGATAAGCAAATATTTTTAGAAATAGGTACCTAAGCTAACACGAATTACTATGTGATAAAATATAATATGGAAAATTAGCTGAGCCCCAGAGAAGATATGCTATAGATACCACAATGTATAATATAATAGTATATTTTCTTCTCCATGAACTCAGCTGTAACAAAATATTATTTCTACTTTTACTACAAATTTTATAATGGCACCAACCCAAAAATCGCGAAAAATAGTCAGTTATTCCAATCAGAAATGCCTTTTGTGCACAACGGGCAGAACGAGACAGAAATTGCAATGAGTAGGTACTAGGGTGCTACAGTCCACTAAGAACCTCAGAGTTTTCCGTATCCGATGAATTCTAAAGGAAATCAATATGATCAAACCTACTGGAACTACACAACAAAATGTATGCTGATATTTTCACGATCTTAGATTTGGTGGTATCGAAACATGTTCAAAACGACAAGTACAAGCAAACCTTTCGGGTTAATACAGGCCATATGTGTAACCCTTTGAAGATGCTCGGGCAGATAGCGCGCACTGAGACTGTGAATAAAGCTTTTGACAAACACAGCATCCAAAGTTTTGCATTAACTTGTTACTGTTATGCTTCACGTAGACGTCTTAGGGTTAAACCACACTTGAACATGTTATACTCAGTATACTAATGTTAGTACAGTTTTGGCGGGTAAAAAAACGTATTATAGGTATGCCGATTGCTGATTTTAAAACGAAAAATGAGTCAGTTATATATAATTAATTTCCTTTTTTATAGAAGGCAAGAGTGAAGGGACGATCAAGTCATGTGTCTGATGATTAGCATTTATGAGCGGGCGTGTGCCATATCTTCGGGTAAACTCGAGACCATGGCCATTGGCTATCTAGAAACGCATCAGCATTTCTAGCTCATGGCCACGCTCTCCGGTTTCACCCGCGTAGTTTCCAAAAGTACAACACGACGGCAAAATTTACCTATTATCGACAAATATAACAGATACAAGGTGCCCCATCACTGCTTCCGTGAGCGCAGTGATTAGTCTCGGCGACTCACATATGGCCTGTATACATCTAAAACGATATCGTGCTGTGAGTAGGTAAAAATAAAGTTGCGCTAGAGATGGATAAGACTGTTCCAAAACCTATCGACATCTCGATATTTTCCACTCGTCATCATCATCATATTGTCATTTAACCATAATTTTGCTAATATTTCGTTATTTTCGAAATATTATGTAGTTCCAGAACTGATATTAAATAGTGGAAATCATAACAAATACTTCTTTTTGAAGTGAAAACTTCTTTTGACGCACCACACACATATTTTTCTTGGGCTGTGAACGAAGCTCATCGTCACGCTCGTAAATGAAAGAAATCCTCGGGTGGACTCGGAACTATTAAATAACTCATATATCATAAACGGTAAGTTTGACAAAAGAGTTTACTGGAAACGAAAGATGCAATATTATGTTTTCTACCATAATGCCCTCCATGATTTTCGCCTTCAAAGGTAGTTATTTATATTGGACCGGCAATTTAATGCAAGTTTCCGTGATCTATAATTCGCCTCAGGCGCCATCATGAAATAACGTTTTAGCTGATATCTCGAAAACTATGAACTTTAGGGAAAAATTATTGAAATCATTATTGTAGAAAATATAATTTTACATCTTTTGTTTTGTACATTTTTTTTGCACAAAAACGAGTGAAAACGAAAACGGTGAGTTTTCGGTTTATTGCTATTTAAACCGTTTTTCTTTCGCCGCCGATAACTCTTAAAATATCAGCTTAATTTGTTCGTTAAATAGAGAACAAAACATCCAAAATGTTATTTTCTACAGTAATGCTCTCAGTGACTTTCGCCTTAAAACGTATAGTTTCCGAGATATCGCCAAATCGTTTTTTCTAACAAGCGCTTGAGGCGAATTCTGGATCTTTGAAACTAGCACTAAATTGCCGAGCCAATATTTATTCAGGTTTAGGATCATAAAATCACAAAATACTGACAGATCTAGGTGGAGCCTGAGGCGCCATCTTGCAAAAAAACGTTTTGGCTGATATATCAAAACTTATGTACTTTAGCGCAAAAATTAATGGAATCATTTTTGTAGGAAATATTATTTTACATCTTTAATACCCCACAAATTTTTTGAAGAATGTACCGTTTACGATTTATTGCTTATTTTCTAAACTAGTTTTTCTATTGTGGCCGATAACTCTCAAAATATAAGCTTAATGGGTTCGTTAAATAGAAAACAAAAGATGCGAAATGTTATTTTCTACTATAATAGTTTCCATAACTTTTGCCCGAAAGTGCATAGTTTCCAAGATACCGAGAGATAGAGATATATACGTTTCTTCAAGATGGTGCTTGACCATGCAGTTTAGGGTAAAAATCACAGACATTATTATTGTAGAAAATAAAATTTTGGATCTTTTGTTTCTAGTAAACTTTAGTGTAAAACTTACCCTTTACTATTTATGAATCATGTAATAGTTCCGAGTTCACCCCAAGATTTCTTTCATTTACGAGCGTGACGATGAGCTTCATTCACAGCCCATGAAACATATGTGTGTTAAAAGAAGTTATCCCTTAAAAACGTAGTATTTGTTGTGATTTCCACTATTCAATATCAGTTCTGTAACAACATAGCGTATATACTAAATATCAGCTGAAAATATAGTTAAAATGACAATATGATGATGATGACGACTGGAAAATATCGAGATGTCGATAGTTTTTAACAGCGCATCAGCGCATCCATCTCTAGCGCAACTCCATTTTACCTACCAACGATAGAAAATACTGTCTGGTGTGAACAGGCCCATACTCGGTTGTCGACCGTGTGTTCTCGTTGCTGAATCCCTATTGGTCAAGACGGGTTTCGACACACAATAACTATTAATTGTGAACTACCCTCCTTTATTAATGTGTAAATAGTCATACTTAAAAATGAACTGCTACCGCTAAAGCGTTCATATTGTATTTTGTTTATATTATTATTATTCGGTTGTAAAATGTATTCTTGTATCGTAAAAATTATAATTTAATATTTTGAAATGAGTTAATGATCTCATAAAATATAATTACTGTATGATCTTGTGATACTAGGATTAAATTAGCACTAGTTTTCTTATGTAAAATAATTACTATAATTAATAAAGACATTTTAAAATTGAAAAAATTGATTTTCGAAAGTAAGCTATCACAGTCTGAGTTATTATAAGTTTTCACTTTTATTCCCATTTCCTATGACTGCCAATTTATTTATCAGTATGTTCTCTTTTTAACCCCCGACCAAAATAAGGGGTGTTATAAGTTTGACGTCGATGTCTGTCTGTCTGTCTGTCTGTCTGTCTGTCTGTGTGTGTGTCTGTCTGTGGCACCGTAGAGCTCAAACGGATGGGCCGATTTCGATGCGGTTTTTTTTTATTTGAAGGTTAATATCCGTGCGGATGTTCTTAGCTATGTTTGGTTAATATCGATTCAAAATGGCCGCCTCCACAAAATGGCGGACAAAATATTTCTTCACAACTTACCTCAATATGGGTATCAAACGAAAGGGCTTAACTAGTAGAATACTAAACACTATAAAAAATTCAAATTCAAGATGGCGGCCACCACAAAATGGCGGATTATATTATATTTTTCACTACTACCTCAATATGGGTATCAAACGAAAGGGCTTGACTAGTAGAATACTTTACACAATGACAAATTTCAAATCCAAGATGGCCGCTACCACAAAATGGGGAAATACATTTCTTTTTTCTCAACTCCCTTAATATGGGTATCAAATGAAAGGGCTTGACTAGTAGAATAGTGTACACATAACAAATCCCAGGAAGTCGGGGGTTAATCAAAATTTTTAATTTTGTTCTTGTTGTAGTGAGTGATAGATTAAATGAAAACTTTGAGAAACTCTCGATATTTTGTTGTGGCGGCCATCTTGTATCAATTTCCATCAGATAAAAGACACTTCCGACAAATTATTTACCTTACAACCAAAAAAATCGAAATCGCTTCATCCGTTAGAGAGCTAAGATACCACGGACAAGCACACACAAACACGTGACACATCAAACTAACAACACCCTGTCTTTTTGCGTCGGGGTTTAAAAACGAGGTCAAATTTAGAGTAGCTTATTGAATCCGCCGATGTGTGGTTTGACCCCTGTCACAACGAGAAAGGTCAGTTGAAGCGTGCTCCAAAGTTATTTCCCAACAATAAAATGAAATAATGTGGACAAGAGCTTCATTTCAGCGAGAGCAAGCGACAATCGACTCGGAAGTGAGTAATTGGGCTCCATCTCGAGAAATATTTAAATGAGCCTTGACATTTCAAATAGATAAGAGATACTTTACGATTTTTGAAACTTCCATAGCTTCATTGAGTACTTTTTGCTAGATGAAAATTTTATGGGTTCGCGTCACTTAATGATTTTGATTAATGATAATATTTACTTAATGGAATCCTTGTAGGTAGTATATTGAATATTGACGTAATGATAAATGAGTAAAAGGTCACTAATTATATTTTATACAACCTATGTATGTATGCCATGTAAGGTACTCGTAGAAGCTAGAGATCCTTATTATGTGCAAAAGCAAATACTTATATTTTTTTAAAGTAAAGAGTGCAGATACTGATACAGATTTTTATTAATAAATTCACAAAATTTACACGTCAAACAAAAATATTAAAATTAATACATTCCAAGTACATATATTATGTATTGTTTTGAGATTTGTCATTTAAGAATTCATTAACTGTATAGTAAGCTTTTTTTAGAAGAAGCTTTAATTTAGTTTTAAAAATATCGTATGATGCTGCATCCTTTATACGCTCCGGTAGATGATTGTATAAGGTTACACCGGGTACGTAAATCGATTTCGCAGATCGAAGTGTCGAAGTGTGATGGCAGTGCCGAGACGAACTGGACATGTGCCTGATGGTAAGCAACATGCCTGCCACATAATAGCACAGTGACACGGAACATGAAGAGTCCAAATAATTACCTAGCACTGCACTACGCTCGTCACCCAGATATCTAAGATGTTATATCTCTAAGCCCTGTAATTTCTCTGGAAACATTGCCCTTCAAACCGGAACACAGTAATGTTTGCACATTACTGCTTGGCGGTAGAATAACGGGTAGTAGTGTGGTACTTCCGAACTCTGCCAAGAGTCTTACCACTACTAAAACCTAACCCAGTCTTCACAGGTCAATAAAACACTGGCTCGCTAGCTGACATATAGCGACGCGACGGCGGAATAGGGGAGAGGAACGTCCACAGAACACTTATACTTTTTTTTAGTATAGACTGATGAGACAAGCAGGGCATGCGCCTGATGGTAAGCAATATACCTTCCACATAACAGCACAGTGACACGCGGCATGGAGCATGAGGAGTTCAAATCATTACATAGAACTGCACTGCGCTCAGAACTGGCATTCCCCAGGCGAACTCTGCTAAGAGTGCTAATATAAATATTTTAGGATGCACTACCCAGTGCTGGTGGACTACCGATAGATAGACAAAACAAAAAACAAAGATATAAAACTTAAAAATAAACAAAGTAGCAATTGGTGGCCTTATCGCTAAAAGCGATCTCTTCCAGGCAACCGTAGGATGGAAAATGAGATTTGGAGAAGACGGGGAAGTACAAATAACGACTGTAAAATACTCATAATGCTATAAATTTGCAAGTTCCAATAATTTTCAAATATTTCCAATAGTAGATAATATTATGTAAACAAAACCACTTACATTTAAAAATATTAAAATATAGGTACTACATACACTTACAGACGAATAACAAAACCTACATCCTAATACATAAATACGAATAAAAAATAAGTAAACTAATACATAAATAATATCATGCTTTACTAATGGAGGTTTATATAAATTATATACGATATACGATTTATATAAGAGTGACGACATCGACTAAACGATCATATAGACAAATAAGTAGATAGACTAGAAGAGAAAACCTTAGAATTTTGGTATTACATAACACTAGGTAATTATGCACAATATGCCACCTGTATAGTTACAGATATATTCACTGCTATTAGGTACGCGTGTCGTGACGTGAGCTCAAAAGATTTCATCCTTACAAAAAGCGTCTAACGCGAAAGTTCCTGCTATTATGGTCTAGGTCTAGACCTAACATTTAGTGGGCTGATTATGCTTATGCTATAGTTTATTTAGAGGAATGCAGAATTCTTTTTTTAACTATCGTAAAAAAATACATTAAATCGAAAAAAAGATTAACATCATACATTACAAGTACCTACCCTGTATTTGGCACTGGCACGCGCATAAATACTTATTTTGTTTATTGTTTAAGTCAGGTGGAATTGAGAATAGATTATTACTTGGAATACTGTTTGCACCTTTAGAATGGATCGGCTAAGTATCAGCTTGAGGCTCTGGAATCTAACGAGAGGCGTGCCAAAGGGCTCATAGGCAATAATAACACTCTTGTGCGAAAAAGACTGCAAAGTTTTAAACATCGTCGAAAAATTGCTAAGCTAACTTATCGGTTTTCTTCTTCGGAGAGTGTGCAATTGATCTGCAAGATTTAATACCACCTTGCCCTTTTTTCTATCGCACTTCTCGGAGTTCGAAGAAGCGGCATCGTGTCATGCTATGCGTTAGTGTTCCAATGATACAAACGAAGAGGTTTGACTCTACTTTTGTGATAAGAACGTCTTTAGCGTCGGTTTCGCGTAGGTTTTTTTTTATAATCTTGGTGTCTTCAAATCGAGAGTGAATCGGTTTCTTCTAGGTAAACACGCTACATCGTAGACCGCATCGTCGCTTACCATCAGGCGAGATGGCAGTCAAGTGTAAATCTATAAAAGTTAAAAAAAAAGGTTAAGTTTCGAACACGTAGCGACCAGTACTCTACTTATTGACAATATCAGCTGTACCTACAACAGAAGTTTTAAAACATCTAAAACGGTATCTTCTCCATTTAATTTACTTCGTATTTTTAAAAGCATCTAGTTCAAATGTCTAATTTTATCATTCGAAAGTAATTGGAAGTGAAGGATGGAATATGATGTACAAGTACCCGAATTAAGAGAAAATGTGTTTCCTCAAAAATTGTCCTCATTCATTTTGATGCTCGAAAAGGTGCCGTGATGCGTGTCATTTTAACTACTCGAATCTCTCGTGATCCTCGCCGTCATTCTTTTACATTGCCACATGTAGCGCCATGGCACTACTGTCGTATTGCCGTACTTGATTCTATAATTTTGTTTACGACAACGTGGTACCATATTTTTGGTAAAATCCTAGAACCATGCACAGAATCCGACGTAATTTTCCACCAAATTCGTTTAACTTATGGAGGAAATAGCTATGTGTTACATAATAGGTACGATCAAAATCGAAAGTATAAGCTAGTATAGAAGATAGTAAGGTTTGATGGTGTTCTGGCATCCTGCGAAAGACTAAGAGAATAATCAATCCATACCTATAGATAAAATTTAAGTGTCTGTTTGTTATTCACAATTAACAGCTTTTTACAAAATGAAATTGAAAATATTAATGGTAAAATCAGACATATACTTAAAATAAACCACCAGTGAGTCAGTCGACAACTTTCCAATACCTAGTTTTTTATCAACTGACCGCTAATTCCGGTCGCATTTTTTAGCTCTTCAAGAGGTACGTCGACGACCTCTTCAAGAGGTAGGCACGAGGACGTCTGGCCAAGCAACAGTCCATCTTCCCAAAAGGGCACTCCTAGAGCGTCCTTTTGAAGACACCTGGGTACTTCACGAAGTCCGAATAATTCGAATTTAGAATAATAATCCTTGTCTCGTTGTCATTCAAAGACAAAGACCGAGAGGTTTGATTCCGTGTCGCGATCAGTCCCATTACGTTGTGATGTTGTGAATAAGGTACTGTAGAGTCCTACATAGGTATTAACAAAGTATATGTCAATACATTTAGGTATTTACACTAAGTAAAGCAAGTTAATTTTCTCCGAAAAAAATCGAAAATCGCCTTCAATTTGAAATAAATTCGGATAACTCGAAAAAATTCATAAATTTTGTGAAACCAACTATGTATAATATATACTATTCCAACTATTCCAACGAGTAATATCCTCCATTTATTTTTTTAATTAGCCACTCCACAGACTCCGTGGACCGTGACCTTTGTCAGTTGGGTTATTTTTGTTTAACAAACCTATATCTTGGATTAGGAAAGAAAAGGAAAATAGAGGGAGTAGGGAAAATTTTCAAACTAATTCTAGTCTTCTTTAGTCGAATTTCGTCAGTTGAGGCGATCGCGACTGGTTGGGACTCCGCTAGTAATCGACTCGATATCGTCACTTGCTGTTTTCTATGTCGCACCACGGCTGCATTTCTTTCTGTGATGGTCATCTGTAAGTTGTGTGGTGGACTGATGACTTCGTAGCAGCGTATATTCAGCGTAGCAATATCCTCGGAGTACCTATGCAAGTTTTAGATTTTTGCAGATTTTTCAAAAAACCAACCGAATTCGATAAAATTTACTTCGCGCTCGACTTGGCGGGGTCACTGCCGTGCCCCCAGATATGGGACCGCCCGTGAAGTGCTAATTATCAAACAAAAATAATCATCAATATTGATTCACGATAGGCGCTATCGCGCTTTATAGGTACATACCTATAACCGAATTGAGAAACTCCTTTTTTGAAGTCGATTAAAAAAGTATAGTAATCTTGACAAATCGGATTTCAGCAACGTTCGGATTAGCCGGATTGTAGATTTTACAGGCTCTAATTTTTATCTATCTCACATCATCTTTGCTGTTTATGTGAAGCCATAAAATTGGTAAATCTTTCTTTATTAGGTATCCCTTTACATTATAAATACATTTATTTATTTGAGATATGTTAAATGCATTCCAAATGACCCTACCTGACCAGAGTAACTTGGTAAGGTGGGGAAAAGCCTCTGAAAAATGTTGCTATACTTGTGGAGAGGCGATACGTACAGCAAGGCACATATTGGTGGGATGCAAGGTGCTCCTTAATGGGGGTCATTACTCACGGCGCCATGACAGAGTACTTGAAATCATACGCCATGAGCCTTTCAGTAGCTAGAGCCCAAAAGGGATTGACGACAAACAAAAGACAAATTAACTTTGTAAAAGAAGGCTCAACTTCAAACTCCAGGCACAAGCCTTACTCAATCCTGGGTACAGCACCTGATTGGACTATTTTAATGGACACGTATGAAAGGCACTACAGGATCCCACAGGATGTGGGTGTTTCGTCATCCAGACCGGACATTTTCCTTTTTTCTAGAGCTACAAAACGCATAGTCCTTGTAGAACTTACCGTACCGTGGGAAACTAATATACCTAAAGACCACGCGACGAAACAAAATAAGTATTACGACCTCCTAAACGAATTAACAAAAAACGGCTATGTAGTTTATACGCTGTAGAAGTGGGAGCGAGAGGTATACTAGCAAAATCTCTCTATAACCTGCTGAAAGACCTTGGCTTATCCAGAAGTGCAGTAAGTTCTATACTAGAACGAGTATCTAAAGCTGCACTAGTAGGTTCATATCAGATTTGGCTGGGCAGGGAGAGAAAAACGAGTAGTGAAGGTGAGTGTTGATGTACGTCAGAAAGGGGCCCCTTAAACCTACGCCCGAGTCACAAGTCTCGGGATCTACTCGGGCTTTCTCTCTCTGCCACACGATGGACCCGGCACCCGCACGGTAAGTCCATGGAATGCTAAGAAAATCGTCTCTTTTGTATTAGTACACTAATATATTTCAATTCATTATTAGTTTTTGTAAATTACTTTCTAAGTCATATGCACAATGCACAGCCCGTCTTATGACATTCCACAATTCCGCATTTATTTTTTAACCGACTTCAAAAAAGGAGGTTTCTCAATTCGACCGTATGTATGTTCCTTTTTTTTTTTTTTTTTATGTGTGTTCGCGGATAACTTCGTCGTTTATGAACCGATTTTGATGATTCTTTTTTTGTTGTAAAGGAGATATTCCAAGGGTGGTACCATGATAAGGAAACCAGGATCTGATGATGGTATCTTAGAAATCGAGGATAACTTTCGAAAATTGTAAAGATGACTAGTGCGTTAGTTAAGTTTTGCTTGAGCATTTTAAAGCAGTATAGTTTAAAGATGGTCTGGAGTCGATCTGATGAGGGAACAGGAAGACGGTCGAGGAACTCCTCGACGGTACATAGTAGTTACCTTGTGTTTGGGCTCGATGAATTTGTATTGATGAGAACTTTTACATAGATGGGTTGTGACTGTCATTAGTGGTCTGATGATGAAGATAAAGGACAGTCAAGGGAATTTCTTAACGGTTTACAGGAACTACCCAGTGTTTGGGTTTAATTCATGTATTGAGATCTCAACACGAAATCGTGTAAATGCATTAGTGAAAACTTGTTTAGCACTAAAAAGGGTAAAATAAACTATTTTTACAAAAAATTAAACCGACTTCAACACCACAAATAGACACTCAAAAGCGAAAAATAATTTAATATAGGTAATTATTATAACCTCTACTCACTCATCTATATGAAGTCGGTGCCAGCCAAATCTAACAGGTAGTAGATAGATACTACTTACCTATGCCTACTTACTTACTACCTCGTACATAGTATATCTGCTAACTTTTTAACTAGCCTGGCACCGACTTCATATGGATGAGTGAGTAGAGGTTATAATAATTACCTATATTAAATTATTTTTCGCTTTTGAGTGTCTATTTGTGGTGTTGAAGTCGGTTTAATTTTTTGTAAAAAATAGTTTATTCTACCTTTAAGTTGCCTGGAAGAGTTCGATGTTAGCGATAAGGTTGTTTCAACTTGTAAATTAGTTTTATTTGGTGTATATAAAGTGTACTTATCTAAGTACAACTCTTCCACGCTTAATCGTGCCAAGCATAGAGGTTTTTCTAACGCTCAAATGAGGCAAGTAACAGCGTTGCGTGAATAAAGCCGGGTCACGCATCGCACGTGATCTGGGCGTGTAAGAAAATACAAGTTAAGAACGTGGCCCTTAATGAAGCTGCGAGTTTGATCGTCTACATTTTACGGTTTATTTATTTACGGGGAACGTCTGAAAGAAGAATTCTGTTAACTTCAATTAGGGCGCTTCGAACGCCACTCGCATATCTACTTAGCTACTTTTATATAAACTTTTGAAAGACCTAGATAATAGGGTGGAGCCATTTTTACTTTTTTTAGAAAATTTAAATGGGTGGATGTGTAATATTTGCTATGGAAATAGCCATAACGAGAAAAAATAATAAAACATACTATATTATTATCGGAAGTACTGCCCCAGGGGTGTCAAAGGTTTTTTTTTTTTTTTTTTAACTTTTATAGGTTTACACTTGACCGCCATCTCGCCTGATGTTAAACGATGATGCGGTCTACGATGAAGCGTGTTTACCTAGAAGAAACCGATTCACTCTCGATTTGAAGACACAAAGATTGTAACTATCGGGAAAAACCCTCTCAGGCAACGTATTCCACAGCCTAGACGTTCTTATCACAAAAGTAGAGTCAAATCTCTTCGTTCGTGTCTTTGGAACATCAACCATGAAACGATGTCGCTTTTTCGAGCTACGAGCATTCCGATAGAAAAATGGGCAAGGTGGTATTAGATCGTATAAATCAGTCGCACACTCTCCGAAGTGTATCCGATAAAAAACCGATAAGCTAGCAATTTTCCGGCGATGTTCGAGACTTTGCAGTCTTTTTCGCACGAGAATGTCATTGCCTATGAGCCTTTTGGCACGTCTCTCGATCGATTCCAGAGCTTCCAGCTGATACTTAGCCGATCCATCCCAAAGGTGCGAGCAGTACTCCATACAGGAGCGAATCTGTGCTTGGTATAAAGTGAGTAACTGTTCAGACTTAAAGTACCTTCGCACCTTTGAGAGGACACCTAGTTTTTGGCAGCTAATTTAGCCTTAGATTCGATATACGAGCCAAAGTTGAGAGTCGATGACAAAGTAACGCCCAACAGCTCGAGATGGTCGGATACCGGCACGGATACACCACGAAAAGTAGGAGTCTGTTGGAAAGGACTCCTTTTTGCGGAGAACAGACACGCCTGCGTCTTTCCCTCGTTAAACCTGACCAGATTGGCATCGCCCCATTTAGAGACTGCCTCAAGGGTCAAATTTAAACGCTCGATCAAACTCTCTCTCAGTACCTGAGTTTGTTGCCTATTGGCTCTCGCGCTCGATATGTAGCTCTCTACAACGGTGCTATCATCTGCGTACCCAAAGATACCGGGCTTCAACAGATCGTTGATATGTAGCAGAAAGAGTGTCGCAGAGAGCACCGACCCTTGAGGGATTCCGGCATTAATAGCAATTTGATCCGACGAGCAGCCATCAATGACCACTCGTATGGATCGATCCCTCAAAAAGTCCGATATCCACGTTATAAAACCTGGAGACAAACCATAAGCTGAAAGCTTGCTTAAAAGGCCATCGTGCCAAACCCTGTCGAAAGCCTTCGAGATATCCAGGAGACTGCAAGTGCTTCCCGTGTTTCTCGATAGCTTCACTCCAGATGTGAGTGACGTACGCTAGAATATCCCGGTGGACCGGTTTCGGCGAAACCCGTATTGCCGATCACTGAGGAGATCGTTCGATTCTAGGTACGCCAGGAGCCTGTGGTTTAAGACACGTTCCATAGTCTTGCAGAGTACGGACGTGACCGAGATTGGCCTGTAGTTGGCAGGGTCAGCACGACTACCTTTCTTGGGTACTGGTTGCACGTTGGCAAGCTTCCAAGACTTCGGTACTTGCCCAGTTTCGAGAGAGAGTCTATATAGGCGCGTCAGTATTGGAGACAACTCAGGCGCACAAGCCTTCAACACTACGGCAGGAATACCATCTGGGCCACTAGCCTTATTCACGTCCAGATTGCGTAGCACTTTGCGAACCTCCATTTGGCGAATATGTATTTCTGACATAGAAGTCGGACAGCCAGGTGAAGTAGGAGGTGTCACGCTACCAGCATCTAGACGCGAAGATTCCGCAAACTGAGATGCAAACAAGTTTGCCTTCTCCATTGCGGTGTGAGCCAGTGTCCCATCAGGTTTCAGCATTGGAGGCAGTGATGGGCGGCAGAAGTTCGATTCGACCGATTTAGCTAGGTTCATAATAAATTATTGTGTAAGGATATTAGTAACTTTTATTAATCATAAGTATTCTTTAAGAATATAATCACAACAATTTGGAAAATTAGGCCGTAATAATTAAAACAAGGTAGGTACAAAAAAATATCTAAAAAAATAGTCTCTATTATGCCGCCCTAAAAATATTTTTGTTTGAATATGGGCATAATTTTGCAACATGAATCCATGTTGCAAAATTTGGGCGACACAGCGGGGGAATGCGGCCAATATTATGGGGACCTTTGAGCGACGCTGGGCGCGGGGGGAATTTTATTTGACCAGTAACATTATTTTTTGTTACGTGTTTTTGTATTTTTTTTTTTTTATGACTTCGTAATTATTTTTTTAACTATATCAGTAATAAATTATGACTAGTTTTATCAGGGTAAGTACTGATTTTGAACGCTTTTGAACAAAACTAAACTTTCCTTTTTTAACAGATTTAAAAAAATAAAGGGTCGAATTAAGAAACCTCCGTTCTAGAAGTCGGTTAAAAAATATTACGCGATTTAGAATTGTGAATCAACTTTGATGATTCTTTTTTTTTTGGTAGATCATAGTTCAGCGGTGGCCCCTTATAAATTTAATTGAAATCGGTGTGGTTGTTTTCGAAATATGAACAAAAACTAAAATTTACTTTCGTATACCTCGATAGTGATAGCCTCTTATTTTATTAACCCCCGACAAAAAAAAGGGGTGTTATAAGTTTGACGTCGATGTCTGTCTGTCTGTCTGTCTGTCGGTCTGTCTGTCTGTCTGTCTGTCTGTCTGTCTGTCTGTCTGTGTGTGTGTCTGTCTGTGGCACCGTAGAGCTCAAACGGATGGGCCGATTTCGATGCGGTTTTTTTTATTTGAAAGTTAATATCCGTGCGGGTGTTCTTAGCTATGTTTGGTTAATATCGATTCAAAATGGCCGCCTCCACAAAATGGCGGACAAAATATTTCTTCACAACCTACCTCAATATGGGTATCAAATGAAAGGGCTTGACTAGCAGAGTACTAAACGCTATAACAAATTTCAAATTTAAGATGGCCGCCACCATAAAATGGCGAATTATATAATATTTTTCACTACTACCTCAATATGGGTATCAAATGAAAGGGCTTGATTAGTAGAATACTTTGCACTATGACAAATTTCAAATCCAAGATGGCCGCTACCACAAAATGGCGAATTACATTTCCTTTTTCACAATTCCCTTAATATGGGTATCAAATGAAAGGGCTTGACTAGTAGAATGTTGTACAGATAACAAATCTAAGGTAGTCGGGGGTTAATCAAAATTTTTAATTTTGTTCTTGTTTATATTTAACTTGGTCGAGTGTCTGAACTGAATTTCAAATTGCAAGTCGATTTTTGTTTTTTTTTCGAAGATAATAATTAATTATAATAAATCGGTTTTGATGGGGTTTTCTTTTGTTTCTTTAAAGAAAATGAAAACAACCTAAAGGACTTTTCTGATCTGGAGTCCGCATGTGGAAGTTGGTACACTTATTCTCCCGCCAAGTAGTACCTACTGTACAAACATTTATGTGTTTCGGTTTGAAGAGAAATTACAGGGCTTAGAGATAAATCATCTTATATCTCTGGGTGACGAGTGCTGTGCTAGTAGGTGATGATTTGAACTCCTCATGTTCCGATAGTTACGTAACACTGTTGTTATGGGTAGGTATGTTGCACACCATCAGGCCCATGTCCTGCTCGTCCCATCACTCTCTACTGTAAAAAAGGTAAATATTTCTAACCCACGTTTTGATATCATTTCAGATCTGTAGGTAATCACACCAAAAGTCAGATCCATCTGTCTTATATCTCTGGATGACGAGTGCAGTGCTAGGTAACTAAAAATGGACTCCAGAATTAATAAATCTTTCTCACAACTCCGAACAATATGCGTTTAAATAAAAGGATTTCCATAGGAGAACACTGTACAAATAGTAGGAGATCCCGCTATACAACGACCTTCACCGAGCTGATTATTGGGTGAAAAGTGTTTTATATGTAATTTAATATGTCAACAAATATATTGCAAATGGGTTGCCTAAAAAATTTCACTCCACAATATGATTAATTAACAATTAAGAATTATTTTTTTAAATCTTTCACTTAAATTGATTGAATTTTATAAAAAAACTATACAACATAACATATTATCACAGATCAGAAAATAGTTACTTCGTAACAGATGCATCACTGCCATACAAAAGCGCAAATACC
Source organism: Ectropis grisescens (assembly GCA_017562165.1). Classification (NCBI taxonomy): domain Eukaryota; kingdom Metazoa; phylum Arthropoda; class Insecta; order Lepidoptera; family Geometridae; genus Ectropis; species Ectropis grisescens. The sequence continues at coordinate 25,204,282 of CM029781.1, read as the reverse complement.
TACACGATAATAACCTAAACTTTTGTAAATGACTTACCTACTGTTACTTGCAAGCAAAAATACACCTTTGCATAAGCACGCAGAGCTGAGAATACCGTGCGCTCCGTGTGACTTGTCGTCTGCTTACGTCACTGACCAAACGTGCTGGGGTTGTACGAAATATGATAAGATGATAATAAAAAAACCAAACTGCAAATTGTAATTTTCTTTATTGTTTATTTAAATGGAATGAAAATGAAAAAAAAATATTATCTCAATAACGAAAACCAAATCACAAGAAAAGCTACAAACTACCGCCTTAAAGTTATTAAAAACAGTTTCACGCGCTCCCGGATGTTAAATACAAATCGACAATATATACAAAGAATACATATATGTGACAATAAATAGGTACAAAGAATGAATACTTAACATGTTTTGCTAGTCTGAACTAGATCCCACACTATGGTGACCTGTTTTGTGGGATCCAGGCTAATTTTATGCAAGTAAAAAAATAGACTGAAACGACAAAAAAATAGATATATTTATTTTATTTACAAACAATTAAATTTTCTCCGAAAAAACAAACTTTCAGATACTCGAATTCTACAATTTTATAATTTTGGCTAAGTTTATCATCACGTCATACAGATATAATAGATATATTAAATGTATATATATATACTTATGCTTTACATACAGTTAAATATTAGGATATATTAACGTGGAGCAGTAATTGAAACGTCCGAGTCGGTGACACAACAACCTTTATTCAGGTACCCACAAGTACAATATTAGTTACTGGCCTACCTACATCACACGTCCCCCTTTAAATCAGGTTATAATAAAAAAGTAAGTAAGGATACAAAGACATAGGTGGATATACATTAAAATGAGAAAAAAAAACGTTTTATGAACAAAAGGTACATAAGTATTATAATAGAAAAGTAGCAGACAATTATACTTACAATAACAGTTTTTTTTTAACTACATATTTGTTTGCAAGAGTTGCACAGATTACCTATATGAGAAAACAAAGAAAAGAACTACAAAACAAAAAAAAACCATTGGGTAGTACGTGGGTTAAAATAAGTAAGGCTTATCGTATCCATTTCAAAAAAAAAAATAACAAGTAGGTATACAAAGAAAAACGAAATACATTATTTAACTTCCGTTTAGAATTTATAAAGAAAAAGGCTTAACCAAAGTACTTTCTTTTGTGGTAGGTACTAATAATTTCATTTATTACAATTTATATTTATTGATATTCAACCTGCAAGAACGCACTGGGCGTTGACTGGGCGTTGTTGGCTTGACAAACGTATCGGTCGATGGACCCGGTTGCGGTATGACGTCATCATTAATTTGCGTAGGCGATGATGGCGATGGCAATGACGATTGCGACTTTTCGTTTACGGAACTAATGGGTTTTTCGTCAATGGCATCGTCTAATTCAATCGCGGGATTGATTTCTTCGTTTGCTGCGGACGAAAATCGTGCAGAAACAATATTGCCCGGTAATAGCTGATCGACATGTCTTTTTAATTCGCGACCATCCGAGCACCGGACTCGGTAGGTGAGCGGCGCCTCGCGGCCGGTGACCACGGCCGCGGCCCACTTGTCGGCGCGCGCGCGGTAGTTGCGGGTCAGCACGGGCGCGCCCGGGGTGAAGTACCGCTCGGCGCCCGGGCGCAGGCGCGCGGCGCGGTCCGCGGCGCTCTCGCTCGCTCGCTCCGCGCTCGGCTTAAGCGCGTCGAGCCGCCCGCGGAGACGACGCCCCAGCATAGCGACTGCCGGTTCGATTCCGGTAGTCGCGTGCGCACTATTCCGATAGTGAAATAAAAACTTACTGAGGGCCGTGCCGACGTCCTCACCGTCCTGGACGGCTTTTTTCATAGCCCGTTTCACCGATTTCACTGCGTTTTCGGCGGCCCCGTTTCCGGCCGGTCGATACGGGCTCGTTATCGTATGTGTGATAAAATTTTTGGTCATGAAATTACCGAACTCTTTCGACGTAAACGGAGGCCCTCCGTCGCTCACCACCTGCGTCGGTAATCCGAACCGAGCGAACAATTCACGAAGCTTTGAAATTGTTACCGGCGCATTCGTACTCGGCATGTACTGTGCCTCGATCCATTTACTGTGAGCGTCGACGCTCACTAAATAATGTTTTCCCTGAAATTCCGCGAAATCTATGTGCACCCTTTGCCACGGGCGCGCCGGGAACGCCCACGGGTGCAGCAGCGCGCGCGCCGGCGCGTCGCGCTGCTGCACGCACGCGGCGCACGCCCGGGTGAGCGCGTCGAGCTGGGAGTCTATGTTCGGCCAGTACACGTAGTTTCGCGCCGTATTTTTCATTTTTACTATTCCTAAATGCCCCTCGTGAAGTTCGCGAAGAACTTGCGATCGCAGCGACTCCGGTACGATCACCCTGTGACTATACAATAGGCAACCTTTATCTATCGATAACTGATCTTTACGAAAGAAATACGGTTTATCATCCTCTGAATTTACTACTGACGGCCACCCATTAAGGCCAGGTAATTCTGTCAAAGTAGGCATTTAACGCTGTCTTGTTCTCGCGACCGTCACCGACCGCGGAATCGGTGCCACAGTGCAGAAATAACATTAAAATATTGGACTATGTAATTTAAACTCATTTTTTGTTCAAGATTTGTTTATGTTTGTTTGTTTATGATAAGAGTTTTGTTGCTATATAAACGAAGAAATATTAAATTTATCTATACTCGGTAGGTATACAAAACTCAACCTTTTCTTTTTTGGTCACACAATAAGTTGAGAACGGCTTTTCCAATTTCATGCATCTTTTTAAAATGTTTCCCAATAATTCATAAGTTCCAAACATTTTTTTTCTATGAGCATAAAATTACAAAATGCTCACAGATCCAGGCAGAGCTTCAAACGCTAATTGAAAAAAAAAACTGTTTTAGCCGATATTTTGGAAACTATATATTTTGACAATAATTGTCGAAAATAAAATTTGCATCTTTTGTTGCTAGTTAACTTTTTTTGTAAAACTTACGATTTATAACCCATTTAATGATACGGTTGCGATGATGCCGATAATAGTGGATGAAAATGATGTGGTCTACGACGGAACTTGCTTCTCTAATAGAAACAAACACAGTGTACCTCGTAACCCCAAGGTTCGCACCTTCGACAAAAACCCACTCTGGCAATGCGTTTCACAGCTTAGTTGTTCTTATTACAAAACTGGAGACCAAACTCTTCGTTCAACTCTTCAATCATTATGATGAACGGTGCTGTTTATTCGAGCAACGAGCAATATGATAGAATAACTTTAATTTAAAAACCCCGACTACAAAAAAAACTACACGTAAAAAAATATTATCTACTATCTAAGGACACTTTGGCGAATGAGACTAGTCTTAGAATATCTTAGTTACCAAAATCCATCCAGCCGTTTGGAAGATATGTGGAAATAAAAGTTTTACAAACATAAAGATACGCGCGAAAAACATAACCCTTCTTCCATTCCGGTAAAAAGAGACATATTTATGCTACTGGGAACAGAATTCACATCTTATTTTTTTACATTGTTATCATTAAATTGGACAAAATAAATCGTAATCGGTAAGTTCGAAAAAAAGATGGGAAATTTTATTTTCTACAATAATAATAAATAGGCTTTATAACTTTTCGGAATATCGGCCAAAACGTGTTTTCGAGCTGGCGCTTGAAGCTCCACCTGTATTTGTTATTATTTTGTAATTTTATGCTCAGGAAATGATTCTAAGCCTTATATAAAAAATTCGAATCGGAAATTTAGTACAGAGTTAAATTTTACGAGTAATTTTACTGCCTAAAAGGCTTCTTATCAAATTTGGTCGAGTATCTAAATTTCATTTTAAATGAGTTTTAAATGAACGAAGTTGGATTTTTAGGGATTCGTATACAAATTTTAAAATATACGTTATGTCTGTCCATCCGTATGTGACAGCCATTTTCTCGAAACTATAAGAAGTATACTATTAAAACTTGTTAAGTACATGTATTCTATGAACAATATTAACATTTTCATACAAAAAAAAAAAACAATAAATTTTTGTGGTGTCACAAACTTGGAAAAGAAATAAAAAAAAAAATTCTATCAAAATCATACGTGTAGCTATGGATAGATGTTCAAAAATTGTATTGAAGTTCCTAACATTTTTTCTAAACTGAATAGTTTGCGCAAGAGTCTCTTCCAAAGTGGTAAAATCTGTATATGAGGACTTTTCTTCCAAGGAATAAGTAACTTACTACCAAAGAATTTACCTAAATGGCATATAAATGCAAAGTGATACCTAACTTGCATTTATATTAGGGATTTACACAGGAGATTTCTCCTCTCATTATCCCGATCTCTAATTTGACGTACGAATATTTTACCGATACTTATCTATTTTCCATTGCATCCGCATTGAATTTTTTACTGATGTGTTATCGACGTCAGTTTTTGAGACTCTATTGGTCTACAACATAAAGTAAACAGCGTACTAATTAGTATCAGCGTCTATTTGCAATTCCAATGAAAACGGTATCAAAAATCAAGAACATAGCGTGCTTCACTAGTAATACCTACTGATATTGTTATACTGTGGCACTATGATCGTAATATTTAAAATTTATTGGTTGTCAAAATTGCAAAATCAAGCACAGGCCCGTCGTCCGTGAGCGCCAAAACGCGACTGATCAGGCCTGCCGAACGGCGCGCTATATATATGGTAGATATTAAAACATAGTGAATAACTGATATTTTTTATCAAGTCAAACTCTGCGAATGCATCTATAACTTTTAGTGGCTTTCGTTGAGTACAAAAATTTAGTAAAAAATCATTAGTTTAGTCATAAACTTGAAAAACTTTTGAAAAGAGGTAACTTGGGATTTTTTTCTATCAAGTAAAATTCATTAAATCGTGTTATTGACTGCGAATTGCACTAGATTAGATCCTTAACTAATACATATATTTTTTTCAGAGTTTAATACACTATTTTAAAGGTCTTAAAGTTGTTTTGAAAATTCAATATTACGGCCCACACGCCCTTAATGACATAATTGAAAATGCGTTTTAAAACCAAATCTTTTTGAGTAGCCATCGCCACCTCCCGCGCACTTATCGGAAACGTTTCTTCGACGTAATTGATATACGTCACCGAACCCAGGTCGTCGATTAGTTTGTGTTCGCGTGGCAGAGGAAGTCTAGACAATGCATCTACGTTGCCGTTGTCTTTGGATTTCACAAACTGTATTTCGTAGTCGTACGACGCTAGCTTAGTCGCGTATCTTTGCAGCCTGCTAGCGACCGTTTGTGGAAGCCCTAATTTGGGACCAAAAATGAAAGTCAACGGCTTGTGATCCGTTTTAATAATAAAATGGCGACCGTACAAATATTGATGGTGCTTTGTGACGCCATTTATAATCGCCAGAGCTTCCTTGTCCAGCTGACTGTACGAGCGCTCAGCCGCGTTCAGCGTGCGCGAGGCGAAACAGATAGGACGTTCATCGCCGTTCGGATAACGGTGTGAGAGTACACTTCCAATGCCATACGAACTGCTGTCGACAGCCAGCACCAAAGGTAGTTCTGGGTTGTAGTGAACCAACACGTCACTACCCGCTATCACCTTTTTTACCATTTTAAAAGCTATCTCACATTCTTTTGTCCAGACCCAAGCAATATTTTTGCGTAATAATCGATGTAAGGAATGTAGTATCGTACTTAGACGCGGAATAAATTTCGCGTAATAATTAACCAACCCGAGAAACGATCGCAGCTGTGCAATGTCAGTCGGCGGGGGAGCCTCAGTTATAGCCTTAACTTTGCTGGGGTCTGGGTGTAAGCCATTTTTATCTATTATAAAACCCACATAGGATATGCTGTCTTGCATAAAAGCACATTTCTCGAGTTTGATTCTCAAACCGACCTCACGTAAACGACGCAACACAGCTTTAAAATTCGCAATGTGATCATTTCTGTCTACCCCGGTGACGGCAATATCGTCAATAAAGACCGCTACCCCCTTGAGACCTCTTAAGGTTTCCTCCATAAACTTTTGAAATTTTCGGGAATACAAGTTAAACCGAAAGGAGTCCGTAAACAGACGTAAGTACCTACGTGTGTCGTGATCGCGGTGCATGCCTGCGCGTCCTCGTGTAATAATAATTGTTGATACGAGTAAGGTCGATTTTTGAATATTTGTCGCCACCACTAAGTGCTGCGAACAATTCCTCGATTCGAGGCAAGGGGTACGGTTCTCGAGTAAGTTTAGTGTTAACCGTGACCTTATAGTCACCGCAAATTCGCAAATCACCGGATTTTTTAAAAACCGGGACAATCGGTGTTCCGTACTCGGAGTAGTCGACCTTACGTATGGTACCCTCTGCCTCGAGCCGCTTGAGTTCAGTTTCCACTGGCTTACGCAGCGCTAAGGGCAATGACCTCGCCTTGATAAATACCGGCGTCTAAGTCTTAATGCAATTTTCTTTGTACACGTTCCTAGACCCGGGGCGAACACAGTCGGGAATTCACTTTTTAACTCTGCGACTAGATTATCTCCTGATAGGTTGAACATCATCTCGCTGATTTGAATGTTATCAATATTTAATCGAGTTAACCAAGAGCGACCCATTAGAGGAGGTCCGCCATCCTTAATCACGTATAATTTAAGATTTTCCGCTTTGTGTGTGCCCATCACTACATTGACAAGAATATAACCTGCCGCTTCGATTAAAGTTCCTGTATATGAATGCATGCGAACATTAAAGTTTGTTAATGGCAAATTAAAAAAATATTTTTTGTAAAACTGCATATTGATCGCAGACAACTTACTGCCGGTGTCCAGTTCAAAGGTTACCTCCTTGCCGTTTACGATCGCTCGCACGGCGTAGGGCTTGTCCTCTCGATTAAAAACTTTGAGGTTGTGCAAATCGTACTCCGACTCGGTTTCACTATCCAAATAATTTTGCTCCCGCCGTTTTTGTGCACCGCCTTGATTTTTCTCCGCAGTTGAGGTACCTTTGCACATCACTTGGAGATGACCTAATTTACCACACTTTGTTACACTCAGAATTTTTAAAACGGCAATTAAACGCACGATGGTCCCTGCCGCAGCGCCAGCACGGCTGCGCGCCGGCCGCGCGGCCCGGCCGGCCGCCGGCGCCGCCGCGCGCCGCCACCCGGTGGAGCGGCTCGGCCGGCCCGGCCGCGCCCGCCGGCGCCGGCGCCGCGCAGCCCGAACTACTTCTCCTGGAATGTTGTTCAGCCGCTTCGACTGCGAACGCTAACTCCACCGATCTCTTGTATGTCAACTTTGTCTCGGCGAAGAGTCGCGACCGCAATTCGTCACTGGCCAGCCCAGACACGAATTGGTCGCGCAAATTCTCTTCTAAGCCGGCGTTGAAGTTGCAGGTACTGGCCAATTGCTTCAACGTCCGCAAGTAGTCGCTCAGACTTTCGCCCGGTTCTTGCCTCCGAAGGCGAAAAACATGCCGCTCCGCAATCTCCGAGCGCTTCGGTTCGAGGTGGTCACCGACGAGTTTCACGAGCTCAGTAAACGATTTTCCTTCAGGGAGTTCAGGGGCGCACAGATCGCACATGAGATCATAGGTCGCCTCCCCAACCAAAGTCACTAAAGTAGCCACATGTAACGTCGCTTTGATTTCGTTTAAGGTTATAAATTGTTCCACGCGTCTAATGTATGCCGACCACTTTTTACCTGATAGATCGAAATGCTCGACTTTTCCGATCGGCATTTTGTCTCACGTCGATCACTTAATCAAAAACACGTCAACACAAACAATTCGGATGATTTTCCTCGTCGCCAGTTAAATATTAGGATATATTAACGTGGAGCAGTAATTGAAACGTCCTTTATTCAGGTACCCACAAGTACAATATTAGTTACTGGCCTACCTACATCACACATACCATTGCAATTTTTCCAACATACAACCGAATTGAGAACCTCCTCCTTTTATGTCAATTAAAACCATTATTGCCTGAAATTAAGAAACTTGCTCATTAATTATATATTTTATCTTTACACTTAAATTAGAGTGGGTAATTTGTTTCATAGATTTTTTTTAAATCAAGAGTTTTATGATGGAGGAGTCAATAAGTGTTAATGTTGAGATGAGTTGATAAATTACTACATTTTAGTGTATTGCTATTGCAGCCATCCACAATACAATAACGCCGCGACATTATTTATGCGCGCACTCGGCGTTCGTACACGCACGTCAGCTCGGGCAAGCGGCTGGCGCCCCTGTGATTTTAGTACGCCCGGGTGGACGCGAACGAGTAGGTTAATATCGCGCGCCGTATAGCGAGTGGTGAGGGTGTGATATTATTATGGCTTTACTCAGTGCTTACGGTTACTCGGTGAAGGTCATTGTATAGCGGGATCTTAGACGAAAATTTCAAATCCAATGTGGGGGTAGATAAAAATTTTAATTTTGTTCTTGTCAACAAAGGTTAAAGGCTAAAGGCCAAAGCTGAGCGGAGATGCGTAATGACTAGACTACATATCAAGCTAATAGCTTGGTATGCTAAAGCGTTTTAAAAACCTAATTACACCGTCAGCTATTTTGCTAAAACATATTAGAAGTTTCGCATGACATAATTTGTGGGTACTACTTTTGTGGGTGTCACTTGTAGGGTAGTGACGTCACGACCACGGCCCCGCACTCTAGAAGTGTGATAATCTACATAGTCCATTGAAATGTTACATTTTTTAGGCTTTACCTTGCGTTTTTTAGAGGAGGCAATTTTATTTTTTTGATGTGTTGGGGAGCTAAAAAGTAAAAGCTAAAAGCAGTGTAAAGCTAAAAACAAGTTTGTGGGGTCGCAACCCATGTCCACGGCCGCCATCTTGAAAATAGGGGTTGAAATGGTTTTTACAATATATATGTCTTGAACTATTATTTATTTGATAAAAAAAATGTTAACAATTTTGTTGCAAATTAAATTCTCTACAACTTTGGTCCAGTTTGGTCAACACTACAAAAAAATAAAGTTGCGTTCTCTAAAAAACGCAACCCCAAATGTAACTTTTCAATGGACTGATATATGTTTGTCAGTTATTAATCATGTGATAAAACAAAATTATATTTTTCCATGATTGGACTACTAAAGTAGTGAGGCAGTGAACGAATCAAACAACTAGTAGTATATAAATCACTGTAATTCTCCGCAGTTGCTGATGAGCACCTTCCCTGAAACGGTGCCGCTCTTGCTGCCGAACCGCTCCATCTTCTTGAGCACGTCGAGGCCGGAGATCACGTGACCGAACACCACGTGCTTCCCGTCCAACCAGTCCGTCCTGACGACATCACATTCCGTTACCATAAACTTACAAACAAGGAAATTCATGTTAAGTTACATAAAACACTAACATGCATAATCCGGCTTCGCACGGTTACTAATCATGAATCTGAACCATATTCGAATCCACTTGCAACATCCACCTAACATTTTTTTAAGTGATTTTTTTGGCGCACCACATACTGATTTTTCGTGGGCTGTGAATTGACCTCAAGCGTCACGTTCGTAAAAGCAAAAAATCTTCGGCTAAACTAGAAATTCTGACGCATTTCTAAATGGCCAACGGCCATGGCCACGTTGTTCCAAAATGAGCTGTCATATTCTGAGTTATAAGTTTTCACTTCTATCGGCAGTACCTGTGACTGCAATTTCTTTTTAATTATTAGGGGTTTACAGACTGACACTGGTCTGCCATCTCACCTAATGTTAAGCTATGATGCGTGCTTACCTATAAGGAAGCGTTTCACTCTTGACTTGAAGACACCAACTTAGCATTCAGAAAAACCCACTCAGGCAAGGCATTCCACAGTAGAACGTGGAGAAGAACTATCACATAAGAGGAGACATAACTCGTTCGATTAATTGGAACGTCTACCATGAAACGACGTCTCTTTTTCGAGCCACGAGCAGTCCGATAGAAAAAGGGCAAGGTGGTATTAGATCATGCAGATTAGTAGCACACTCAAATGGGTCCGATACAAGAACAAAATTAAAAATTTTGATTAACCACCGACTACCTCGGATCTCGGATTATCTGTATATCGTTCTACTAGTCAAGCCCTTACATTTGATACCCATATTAAGGGAGTTGTGAACAAAGAAATGTATTTCGCTATTTTGTGGTAGCAGCCATCTTGGATTTAAATTTGTCATAGTGCAAAGTACTCTATTAGTCAAGCCCTTTCATTTGATACCCATATTGAGGTAGTAGTAAAAAAAGTAATACAATTCGCCATTTTGTGGTGGCGGCCATCTTGGATTTGAAATTTGTTATAGTGTATAGTATTCTACTAGTTAAGCCCTTTCATTTGATACCCATATTGAGGTAGGTTGTGAAGAAATATTTTGTCCGCCATTTTGTGGAGGCGGCCATTTTGAATCGATATTAACCAAACATAGCTAAGAACATCCGCACGGGTATTAACCTTCAAATAAAAAAAACCGCATCGAAATCAACCCATCCGTTTGAGCTCTACGGTGCTACAGACACACACACAGACAGACAGACAGACATACATCGACGTCAAACTTATAATACCCCTTTTTTTGGTCGGGGGTTAAAAAACGCTTATTATTTGAATTTTTCTCATACATTTTGAGGATATGTGAAAAAAAGTGTACATGCAAAAGTTGTGGATCTCTATATAACCTAGAACTTTTAGAACTTTGTCGTACAACTTATTTCCATAGGATTTGTAGTTTTGCCGGAAATCGAGATAAACCTTTTTTAGCCTTTAAACCCCCTCTCTTCCACATCCCGACCTCAGATCACCCGTAAATTATTTTTCCTTTCAATTTTGTCACATTCTTTATCCTTTTACAATGGTTTTCATTCTACTATTAATCAATTTCGTTGTTTGCCATTTTCAAAAGCTTCTTCTGCACTGCTCTATGGAGTATTAAGTTGTTCAGAGTTAAATATACTTACTTAGCTGTACATAGGAAGAACTGCGAGCCGTTGGTGTTGGGCCCCGAGTTGGCCATGCTGAGTATTCCGGGGCCCGTGTGCTTCAGTGTGAAGTTCTCGTCCTCGAACTTGCGCCCGTATATCGACTTGCCGCCCGTACCGTTGTTGTTCGTAAAATCGCCGCCTTGACACATCTGGGGCGGCGAGTTAGGGATTTACATAAACTCTTGGAATATCAGACTACCAAATTAAATAATAATTTAAATAATACGTTTGTTCCTCCGTCTACCCTGAAGTGGTACATTTGCTTACGACTGTATACAAGGTGTTGCAGAAAGGTGCAACAATATTTATGGTAGTTCATCAACATTAAGTTTTGAATCATACGAGTATATGTGAAAATTAGACATGAAAGCACATTTTTTTTTTGAGTTTTAGGTAACATACCTCTAATGGCCAGATCTCGGCACGGATTTTTGTACGACGTCGCGGCGTCGGTGGCAAGGTCGTTGTCAGAATCAGCTGTACATGCGTTGGTGTCGAAGCTGGTGATTTGGTAGGAATTTTACATCAAACTTTGACTCGAATTATCTCGTAATCTACCGCGCTAAGAGGAAAGACACTTTGGGTGATGAAGTCTACATCAGTGTTAGAATGAACTGTTAAAATATTGTTGGGGGTAAATCCACCACGTTGTAAATTAATAACTATCTTCCACTCATTATTTGTACTTCCCCGTCTTCTTACTCTTCTTTACTCCTTTTCCATACTGCGGTTGCCTGGAAGAGATCGCTCTTAGCGATAAGGCCGCCAATTGCTTTGCAGTTGACAAGTAGTAAAGGTAAATAGAACCTTAAATTCGTTAAAGTTTTAAGCTCTTTTTTATATTTTTTTCGGGATAAAAAGACTGCATACGAGGGTCAAACTGAAAGTTCTTAGAACTGGCCACTTATAAACAATATAATAAAAAAATAATTCTATAATTTGAAAATAGAACTCTTTGCCAATATTACTGAGTATATACTTCATTCATTTGTCATTTGTTTTACGATTTGGCGGCAAATTGAAAATTGTCTGTGTCACGTCAACATGAATTTAACACGAGAAAATTTTCGTGCAATGATTTTTTATGACTTTCGATGTCATTTAAGTCAACAAGAAAGTTATGATAGACTACGATTGGCCTTTCACGATGAAGCCCCATCTCGTGCGACTGTTTACAACTGGTTTAATGAGTTTAAACGTGGTCGCACTAATCTCACTGATGATTTACGTGAGGGACGGCCTTCTACGGCGACGACTGAAAATAACATCTGTGTTGTGCGGCTTATGATAGAGACTGACAAAAGAGTGACCTATCAGCAGATTCGGACAAGCTTAGGCATCGGTATGAGTCAAGTGCACAAAATCCTACACGAACATTTAGCGGTCAGGAAGCTTTGCGCCCGGTGGATACCTCATAATTTGACTGAGGCTCAAAAACTCCATCGTGTGGATTGGTGCCTTAAAATGATTGAAAGATTTAACGGAGGTGACTCAAATGCTGTGTTCGACATACTAACAGGTGACGAAAGCTGGATTTACTGTTATGATCCTGAAACCAAAAGACAATCTGCTCAGTTGGTGTTTCCTTTCGAGGAGTTGCCAACTAAAGTGAAGAGAGATCGAAGTGCGGGGAAAAAAATGGTGGCCTCGTTCTTTGAAGGATAGGTCATTTCGCAACAATTGTGTTAGAGGATCAAAAACAGTTTCTGCAGAATGGTACACTACCAATTGTTTGCCACTTGTCTTGGAAAAGTTCGAGAGAAACGACCTCGCAGTAGGATCCTCCTTCACCACGACAACGCCTCATCGCACACCGCCAAGCGAACGATCGACTATTTGGCGACATCAAACGTTGAATTACTGGGTCACCCGCCGTATAGCCCCGACCTCGCGCCTTGTGATTTTTATTTATTTTCAAAAATTAAAGAAAAACTTAAAGGAAAGCGGTTTATGAATGCTGAAGAAGCGGTGGCTGCGTATCGCGATGCCATTGAAGAGACCCCTAAGGACGAGTGGGCAAAGTGCTTTTCCCAGTGGTTCCATCGCATGCAGCGGTGTATTGACGTGAATGGACAATATTTTGAAAAGATATAATAAAACTAATAACTGGCTAATGTAATCAGTTTTTGATTTTCTAAGAACTTTCAGTTTGACCCTCGTACACACACAGACACAACCTAGCAGTCAGAACCATCCACTAGCAAACTTGCTCTTCGATACGACCCTGTCGAGTCAGAGGTACCGTACTATAAATACGCACCTCTGTCAGTTCTCTAAAATGGCCATGGGTTGCTCTACTGCGACCGATCTATAATTACGGACTATTGTTCACAACAAGCCTTGTATTAATACGAATACAAGGCTTGTATTCATCGTACTGGTAGATCGGTCTTATTACCTAGCTGTCTTTAGTTATTATATTAACAATAAATATTTCTGTATTTTTTGTTAGATTTTCTGTAAAAGCGTGCTACTTTAAATTTGCTTTGCTAACTTTGTTGAATTGTATTGCGTAAAAGGATACGAAATCCGGTATGATCCTGTGGAAACAGCAGCCTTGGTATCCGAAGCCCTTTTCGTGCGTGCACAGCGCTCGGAAGTTCTCCGCGGTACGGGGTACTATGTCAGCTCTGTAAGCGTTAAAGAACATATATAAATTACCAGTACTTTATTTTACTTTAAGCAAATAAACATAGCATAAATCATAACAAAGAGAGTCTTGACGGCTTGGAGAGAGGATATAATAATCCACTAATTCAAACCCCGCTGGCCCGAATGAATGGTGAATGACGAAAGATTTCTTGGAACATATTTTTTTTCCCTTTAAAGTTTTCCTTCGCCGTTTTAAGTTAGCGACATTACGCAAAGACAGTGGAGCGCGTGGGATTCGAACCAGGGGCTCCGGATCGGCAGTCGCCGTTCTCCCGACTAAACGAGCCGTAACATCAGGTATTTTATTTTACCGTAATTGTATAAAATAGTTAAAAATCACAGTCACAGGGAGTGAAAACTTATAAAACTCAAAAAAATCGCCCATTTTAAAATCACCTAAGCATGCGCGGTATGACGGGGAAATGACCTCCTCCGCACTGCTGTAGCGGTCTGCTAATTTGTGTTGCCAATGTAATCTTAAGATACTTAACATGCATGACATAAAGCCCACATTTGAGTGTATTTTATTTGTTAGGTGGCAGCCGAGTCGTATAAGTCAGCGCAACTAAAATTATCACTTCATTAATCTACTCACCTGAGCATCATGATGACCCGACCTAGCGCCTGTTTGCCGGCTGATATGTCGAAGTAAACTTGAGGGTTCCGCTTCTCGGCTGGTTTAGATTGCACAGCCTGGAAAATATTTACATAAAACTTCTAAACATACTTTCTACTATTCACATTAATTATGTTTGGTGAAAAAGAATCGCGAAAACTGGAATGATGGAAGAAGAACGTAAATTTGGATTGGAAAAAAAATACAACAAATGGTCATAAAAATCTTACTAATATTACAAAAATTCGAAAATTTGGATGTTTAGATGTGCGCTACGCGATAGTTCGCTCGCGCCCACGCCGCAGTAGTCACCGCGCGCGCTCACATCCAGTTTGAGGCCTTATAGACTGAGACATACTTGTGGACCACTGGACCCTTGTACGTCTTGTAATTCTTTCTGGTTTTGCCTATGTCCCATAACACAACACACAATAAACTATTTGATTAGGAAACTTGCTTGGAAAACATTTGTTTGCAATAATCTTAAGTAGGTATATTTTCTGATTGAATTCCTATATTTTATATTAGAAATTTGAGAGAAAACGTGGGAATATCATTGTTATCCTTTATCATAATTTATTAGGTGAATTTGTCAAACTTAGGTTGTGTCAAAAATATGAATAAAATCAGGAAGGTATAAAAATAACGTCGCGACTTTATAATTCCGAGCTGAGATTCTATATTATATATATTTGTAAAAGCGAATGTTTGTTTATCTGTATGTCATTTATAGAATCATGTAAACTATGCATTTGATCATGTGATGATCTTTGGCAAAGTTGTTGTCCATGTGCCAAAGAAGGTTTCTGAGTTGTTACGACCAATTTGCGACAGGTGACGTAGCGACGCGCTCAGAGTATAGTTAGAATCTATATATATAAAAGAAAGTCGTGTTAGTTACACCATTTATAACTCAAGAACGGCTGAACCGATTTGACTGAAAATTTGTAAGGAGATAGCTTAGGACCAGGAAACGGACATAGGATATTTTAGGATTTTTATCATGTGAGACGTCAAAAAAACGACAAACGACGAATATCCTGTTCGACGGCATTCCCGTGTGACGTGACATAAAACGTAAACGAGAGCTAAACGTCATTTCATCGTCGTCATGTCAACGGTGACATCACCGAATGGAAGCCAAAAGAAAAAGTTAAAGTTGAAGAACCTTAGATAGCAATCTTTGTTTCTAAATCTGAATTGGTACGGCCAATTCCCGACAGGTGGCGTAGCTGGTAGCTGAAGAGGATATTTTTGCTTGAAAGCGATATTCTCAGGAATGTCTGAACCGATTTCAGTAATTCTTTCCCCGTTGGATATGTACTGGATCCCGATGAGTGCTATATAATGTACCACGGGCGAAGCCGGGGCGGACATCTAGTTATTTATAAAATCCAGTGCCATGATATTTGTTCCCAGTGAACTCTTCAACAATTCAACCGATATTCACAAAAGTTGGTATTTATATGTAGTTTGGTCCAAATTGAGAGACAGGACTATTAATTATCTTATAAGTGAGCGGCTATTTCTACAAATATTATAAATGTGTAAGTTAGGATGTTTAGACGTGTTGTTGGATGCTTGTTGTTCCATCACGTCGGAACAGCTCAGTTGAAATTTGGAACACCATTATATTACAGTCTGGGAATAGCACATAGGCATAGCCGCGAGGCACTGCTAGTACATTTTGCTAGTACATTTTAGCTAAATACATTTTGGCATAAAACACTTGGACATTGATGATAACAACTTTTTTGGAACAGGATTTAATTTAAGTTTGCTTGGGAATGTGTTGTAACGGTCATTCACTAAGGCAGCTGTTTTAAAAATAAATTAGTGGCCTGAGCTGAAACTAAAATGTCTGATGCTCATGAAATGTAAATTTACAACTGAAACATAAGTCAGACCGGACCGACCATATCACATGTGAATTATCCTTTGAGGATTTAACCATAGGAGGACGAAAGACATTTGGCTTGCGAACAAACTTTTTCATTCATTTTGCGGGGTATTTCACACATTTGTAAACTTAAACTCACACAAGTACAATAAATCCCTGTTTGTATAAACACAAACTAAGACAAATGCTACACACCTAAACAAAACATGCACACATCTACAAAACGCTTTATAAAACGCAGTTGACCATTTTTGACAATAAAGCTCATTTGACATTCATATGGGCACGAGATGGTTATGTTAGAACTAGGCTCATCACCTAAGAATAGTTGGTCAGAGGAGTTATCACCTACATAATGCCTATCCCCCCTCCATACAACCTCATGACCGGATTTTTTTTTCCTTTTCGGCAGTTACTTGTTTGTACATACTTTGCATTGTTGTAACAATAGTCTATATTGTTGACTTTAAAACTTACAGACTCCGCTGCGTTTGTAACCTGCTTCAAACTTTCTCCCATCAATGCCCCAACAGTCTGTTCATGGATTTGCAACTGTTTTTCTTCAATTAACTCTCTCAATTTAGCCTCCGGTAGCTTTTCAAATTCTATAAACTCGACATCTAGATCTTCATTTTCACCTGCTTTAAATTGTATCACTCTTTCCTTTATGCCTGCTTCAGTTTCACCTAAAGATCCCTGTGAGGTTTTTGAGGGTTCTCTGTATTCTATAGTTTTTCCTACTTGCATATCATTGTACTTCACCTCTTCTTCTTTAAACTTTATATAGCTTTCTTGTTCCATCATTTGAGAGGACTGTTGCGGTCTGAGTTTTTTACTGTAGCCTGCTTGATGACGGTCTTTAAACTCTTCTTCAAGACCATCTGTATTTTTGTTAAACTCAATAATCACATCAGTTTCCTTTATCATTAAATCACTTTTGCTACGGTCATTTTTTAATGGCACCACATCATCATCATCATTTTCATCAGGTGCTTTACCAAGATGTATACCCATTGTATGCTTATTAGGTAGATATAAATTATCAGCAAATTATATGTATTCTAATTGGATAACATAGTAGTTTTTTGTAAATTGTATTCAACCAACGTTACATTTACATTTTGAGAACCACAAACATGTCAGAAAATGACAGGCAGAGAAGTAATTTCTGACAAGTTTTTACTAAAATAGCCTGACCTTCTTTCAAGTTCAAGTTTTTAATTTATCACCACAGATCACTATAATACTTTATCACAAAACCTGAAGTTGTATTAGACGAAACAGTTTTGTTTGGTTTAATTCTAATGTAATAAACAAGTCAATTGCTAATTTGATTTTTATAAACAGTTTTATTTAGGTAGACAAGTCTTTTGTTTCAAATTTATTTTACCACTTAAAATTTTGCAACATTTTTTAATTTTTTTACTTGGTGTAATTCTGTTATGATAGTAATTTTTTTAAAATTTTTACATTATATTTTCATCATAATCCCTTCTTTCTTTAAATTTTATCTCCATATTTTACTTAGCTAGTCAATGTACCTATTTTATCATTACACCTCATTTTCATTAGTGGGTATTTCTCTAGTTCTCTACACAGAACTAGTTTATATGTTGAGAGGAACAAGTACAATTGTGAACAACTCTTACTGTGTTGGGCAGCATGCACCTTGAATAAGGCCATCAGACGACTGCACCAATCAAATCACATGTGAGTTACCCATGACTTAATTAAATATTTACTGCGTCTCATTTTAAATCACAATCTTTTAATTGACAGGAACCATTTTCAAAGTTTTGCTTGCTGATTAGTGTCACACAAATAAAAAACTAAGCACAAATTATTCTAACAGACAAAAGATATGGCACAGAGTGCCAGCAGTGTGCTGGCATTCCGATAAACAAACTGTGACGAAATTATGTGGTGAACTATTGACAATTTGCGGGATGAATAATACATTTAATTAAATGAATACTTACACTGGGAGCTGTTTTAGTTCCTTCTTCTTTTTCACCTGTATTTTCCTCTTCTTTTTCTTTGAGCTGTAGCGTCTCTCCAGCATGTTTCTGAAGCCAACTATCATCTGACCACACAGGCCGAGTGGAGCCTTCTTTGATACGTTGAGGAGCTGCAATGTTTACTCGTATTGTCCGACCAAATAGTTCTGAATCATTCTGCAATCAATATAAGGTCTATGTTAGGACAGACATAACATTTTATTTGTCTTTATTACAGTATGCGATATATTAATAATAAAACAGGGGTTCGAGACAGTGTAATAAGACATATCTACATGCAGAAGGATGAAATTGCAGAGTGTATGCAGTAAACAACTTAGAACCAAAGCAGATTTAAAAACTACTGCTGCATTGCTTAGATTCAATGATTGTGACGCTCACAACTGTATGAATGAACCAATCATAATTTCATAACTATCTAGATCTTTATAACTAGTCTTCATGTGAGATGTAGTGCTCATTGAGTATGGTTATTATACGAAATGCTTTCAGTTATACCTCAGATTATTAGATATCGACACCTTAATTTGGAAAACGAATAACTCCATCATAGCAAATTTCACAGGGGCCACTAAAAACTTAATAAAAAAAATAATTAAAGCATCACAAAAAAAAACAAGCATCCCTTTGGAAATTGTGTTTCTTATTGAATAATAAACACTTAAAATAATGAAAATACCAGTTACGCAATAGAGTTTAGTGGTGATTTAGTGTGACCCCTGTGAAATTTGCTACTATGGTTATTGGTTTTGCAAATTAAGGTATCAATATCTAATAATCTGAGGTATAACTGAAAGCATTTGGATAATAACCATGCTTAATTAGTTATTAATTAAAAGCCTGAGGGCAACTGTCACAAGTTCCTTTGTAAAAAGAAATGTTGTGTTGGTTCACTTGCATGTGGACAGAGGGGCACAAATAAAGTAAAACCAGACTTCACTGCAACACACCACTACAATGTTGAATAAGAATATAGAAGAATGATTCAGTGAACATTTACATGTGTAGGTATTTTAAATTGATATTGTGTGGTACATTTAATTTAGTTAATTAGTTCACAAATTAACTAATACATAAATATTGGTCTTTGAACCTGGACATTTCTCACACAAAAGCATCCAACCCCAATTAAGCAAAGCTTGTGCTATGGAAGCAGGATAGCTAATACTTATAAATCTCTATATATATAAAAATGTTATGTTGGTTTGTGTACGCTTCCAAAACTCAAAAAGTTCTGCAACGATCGAGCTGAAATTTTACAATGATATATAATCCGCATCAAGGATAGTTTTTATTTAATTTTTGCATCATCATGTGCCACAGCGAAGCGTGGCAGGGTACAACTAGTAGTTTAACATTATAAAAATAATGAATAATGGATACAATTTTGACTCTATACAAAATGGAGCAAGTTTTAACTGTAGGAAATAGTGGTGATTTGATTTACCATATTATCAATAGCGGCCGCAGCATCTTCTGCATTCTCGAACTCGATGAAAGCGAACCCTCTATGCTTCTCTGTCTCATAATCTAAAGGAATTTGAACATCTACTAAGTCACCGAAAGGCACAAATGCGGCATTTAACACTTTTTCATCCACTTCTTCAGCTAAACCGCCAACGTATATAGTCCGTTTTGAATTTGGTTTGCTCGACATTTTAGGACTGGAAGTTACCACTCAAATAGCCTTTTTCTCTACAATAACACTTGTTTTGAGGTAGATATACGAAGTAAAGAATAAGCAATACACCACAAATTAAATCACAAACTGTTCAAAACTCAAACCAAACACAGCACAGACTAGTTCAACTTCAACTCTTAATTTGTGGCTGGCTGTATTGTGGATTAGCCGTCCGATTCCGCCAAACGTAGACTACACAAACTAAAAAGTAATAGTTATTTATTTTATTACTTAGTGAATATGTAGTGATACTAAAAAGCTAAAAACCAAAACACCAACATAACCTAATTGTAATTGTCCTAAAAACTAGGTTTGGGCAAAAAAAATCGATATATCAAAATATCGATTATATTTTCGAAAATAGTCGATATATTTCGACGATTTTTTTCTTTTCGATTAATCGATTTACGATAAATCGATTTTCGATATTTATTTTCGGATATCAAAACCGATATATTTTGCCTCAAATTGTCAAGCCACTTTAATTCTCCAATTGCAATATCAGTATTAAATGCTATATCAAACATAAGCAACTATATTCGCTCAGAATATTCTTAGTGTCAAATTGATTCATAACGTTCTCCAGATGTAAGGTCTGACCGAGCAACATCAGAAAAAGCAAAATAAATGAGATGTCTATCTGGTGCAGACATGAGCAGCTTATAAATCTGAAAACAGCTACACCAGAGATTTCGAGCTCTGGATCTGTCCCCAATAAGCTTAACCAGTATCTTGACCAACCACTTTATGAGAGGAAGTCAGATCCAGTATAATATATTTTTGGGTGAATTTGCCAACATTTCACGCTGGCACACCCCGGACACTCCACTAAAATTCCATACAAACGCCGCTGTGTGCCGCCTTACCTTATCTTCACACAACTATGCAGATGTCGTTCGTACACACGCGTGAATGTGTGCGTTAGAGCTAGGGCTACTGAATTGTTTTATTGAATAGTTGTGCCCCGTGAGTTCACCTGGTGACGTAAAGTAGTCTATAAACTTGCGATAATGTTGAGTTACATAAATAGAATGGAGTCAAATTATACTATTCTAATTAAAAGGGTGTATGTATTGCCGCGTAAAATCAAAGGAAACCGATGATATATAGGTACCTAGATATTTATTTCTGTTAGTAGGTACACATTTTTTCATATTATTTTACATTTACCCAAGAAGGAAACTTAATTCTGTCACCATAATTATGCCTCCAGGCATTATCAATCCGTGCCCAAAACTGGCTGTGTAAGTTACGAACTTTGAGTTAAAAATTACTACGTTATTATAAAGCAACATTATTTAACAGTTTCTAACCTTAATGTATTTTATCCTTAGGCAATTAAATAAAGCTTTTAATTTTATCCCGTTTAGTTGACGGACAGCCGTAAACAGTACAACAACCCACCATGATGATATTTCGTTAGGAATTAGATGTTCGATACCGGCCACAGAACATATTACTCACGGAGAAGAATGCCAACTCCATACTTCATGAAAAACTAGCGCCATCTATCGGTTGCCCCCCTTGAAACTTTTTCCAGGCTCAAGGCGGGAAATTTTAAAATCAAAAATTTGCGTAGGCGGGAAATTTCGAAATGTATTGTTTGCGTAGGCGGTAAAATTTCAAATTTCGTTGGAATATAATATGTAGTTTACGTACCACAAGGAACTACAGGCCAAATATAAACGAAACTTGTCTTGTTTATATTTATGGCCCGTAGCTCCATGTGGACCTGAACAAAAACATGTGTTAAGTTTTAGTAAATTTATTTCAATCCATTCATTTTTACAATTTATAAAGGTATTTGGACAATATGGCCATTATCAAAATATAAATAATTTTAATAAGTTCCCTCAAAGAATCTCTAGTTTTTAAGTATGTAAACGGCATCACTTTCTTATATAAAATAAAAATCTTTTGTATCACATTCATAAACAAAAAAAAAATGATATGATAATGTAAAGCACAATCAAAAATGTTCCATGAGCCGAAAATAGTTGCACATCTTACTGGGCAAAAAAGAGCAAAAAAAATTGAATTCTGACATTAAAATGTGATGTTTACACCTTAATGAGACTTATCAGCCCGAGTCGCAGTCGCTTTTATATTATTTTCTTCAAACTCTGCCTTCTTCGATGGTCCTCTTTCTTGTTTGAAAAGGCTCAGCATCTGAAAGTTAATTAACATCAGCATTATAGATTTCATCATCACTTAGTTGAAAGTAATACATTTAATTGTTGTAAATATTACATGGCAGAGATATGTATTGCTCCTGTTATGGACAAGCATATTGCTCACTATATCACTATCAGGCACAAGCCCCGCTCATCCCACCACTCTAAACTATTATTAATAAAAAGCCATGGATAGCATGTAATGAGATATTTATAGTGTTATTGAATAGGCACAATAGTTAAATATTGAGATAATGAAACCTACACTAAATTCTAACACAATTACATTGTTATTTTCCTGATTAGTGTTTTATTTTTAAATTGCTTCAGTATACCAACCTCATATTTTTTTTGATGCATTCTAGTATGATGCATTTTCATCTGGTCCAGCAGATCTTGAGTTGTTTTCTATCATAAACAACATCAAGATGCTTTTTGTACAGCTGTTCTTGAAATGGGTTTGAAAACCATTCTTCTTAAGATAGCAATACGTTGCCCCTCAACTCGCAACTGAAAACATAATTAAAAATGAACCCATATGTTTTAGTTTACACCAGGCGCTCTTACAATGTGATTATGAAAAAAATCGCAATTTGGCACTACGTAAAACTTTTATTAACTAGGTACTTAGGTACCACATGCTTACCGTAGAGAATTCCTATTTCCAAGTCTAGGAGGCGATCTGCCACATTTTCTTTTCTCTTTCATAATGAAAAACATCAGGAATACTTCGTTTAGAACAAAAACAAAGAAAGATGCAAACTTTTTACAACACAAAACCAAGAAGCCATTTTTTGTTTTTGTGACGATTTTAGAGATGAGTATTTAAGTAATGATAAAATAATCGATACGAGTTCTACTAATCGATTTATCTTGAGGTTTATACACGTGATAATAATTAATAATGTAATTGTTATTACACATTTTTTCAGTTGGACCCAAATGATCTAATAATTAGGAACGGACAAAGTAATAAGTTGTAGATCAGCCAGACACTGTGTAGCAAACTGTTATTAAAAATACACCTACGTGTTCAAACAGGATACAGGTTGCTACTTTACCGAATCTGATTTACAAGTTTAGTTTAAATTCAGGACCGAGATTCACAACGCAATCTGATTGATCTCAACACGGAATCAAACCTCTCTGTCTTTGGCTTATCCGTTTGGAATCACAGAGACAAGGATTGTCATCCCGTGCCCGAATCGTTTGGGTTGCGTTGCGAATACACCACCCAGGGCATAAAAAGACAGAAACTAAATTAATAAAATGTTTTACTCAACATCATCGTACTTCACATCCTATTGGGACCCATTACGAAAATCTATATGACAAATAAACTGATATGTTTTAGATATTCATATTTTAATTTATTAAATCGGAACATGTACATAGTTGATTTTAACTTCAATCTGCGTAGCATATGACCCTGTTAGGGCGTAGCAATACATTATTTATGTGGACTATTACAAGTTTAGTAAGAGACTTAGACATCATTCACATGTTTTGGTGCGGTTATGTTATCAGATGTGTTTGTAAAAACATGTGTTCAGGAAAAACCGTAGGTATTATGTGAAACAAATACTTATAAGCCGATGTTCTGTATAAATGTAGTGAAAATGTTGCCTACTTACTCGATTTTTCGTATCATATCGCTTTAATGGTTTCAATGTCTAGTTTAATTGTATTAAATTAGTTTTGGTTTGTTAATGTAACATAGTACCAAGATGAAAATGAATCATTGACTCAAAATCGATGCTATTAGTTACTAAAAATCGTATATCGTAATAAATAAAACCATTATTTTTCACTGGTTACTTATCTCTAAAATGGAACGTTAGAAAGAGACGCAAATACATGTTGCCACTCTTCGTTTGGGACCCCCACGTGTATGTACTTTTATCCCACCTGGCCCTAGAAGAGTCGACCACCCCTGGATACCGGCCCTTCGTTGAGTGCTCCTAGCGTGCTCGAAACGGCCTGAGGGGTGAGGAAGCTTGAAATTGGCGGGGAGTGGGGAGTGTCCGTTCTATCTATATTATCTATTCTATGGCGCTGGTTCTTTCGGAAATCGCTGTGAAGTATCTTATATTATGTCAAGCTTCCTCGGTATCATCCAAAAAGGTAGGTTCAGTCGTTAATTTAACTGTGCCGGATAATAAGAGCAGATTGACAGGTAAGCACATTAAGAAAGAGTGCTGCTGATGTCTATATCAGACTATTGTAAATGTAGGTAGGAGCGGAGCTAGTGACAACACGGTGGTTAAATGCGCACTCTTACATCTATATAACACAGACGAATACTGGTTTCAGTGATGGTTAATTTTGAGCAGTAAAATATGTACGAATTATGAATAAATAATAAAATTGGTTGTCTGTAAAGTCTGTTGGTTTACGAACGATAGTTTAACGTGACAACGTCATAACAAAACACTGATAGATGCTGCGCAAGCGTACAATGAGCGTAATGGGACACTTTTTCGTGCAGCTGGCGTTCATCGATTTATTAGACGTTTCACGTCAATAATATGCCAGATATTATGTTTTTTCATTTTTAATTATCTAATTAATAAGTGCCTAATATATAAGTAACCTTCTCTTGAAAAAAAAATCGATTTATCGTAATATCGATATTATTTGAAAATATATGTCAATACATTTATAATTTATTCATTTTTACTTGCCCATCCCTACTAAAAACCTAAAAACTTAAAAACCTATTTTTTTAACCCCCGACCCCCGACCAAAAATAAATATGTCGCAGCCGGATCGTATAATCCGCTGTATTACATTACGGCTAGCCATTTTGAAAAACAGGGCCGTTTTGTAAAGCGGCGGTTTGACGATTAGCCAGATTGAAAGCGGCTGATTGAAAAACAGCCGGAATGTATTCGACGCCATACGTCATTCAAAACGGCTAGCCGTAATGTAATAAAGCTAAAGATTAGCCGCCGCTTTGACAATTTTTAGTTCCAATTTTTCATTTCAAGGTTGTTACCACAAGTTTGTTACATTTCAATACCCGTGCGGATGTTCTTAGCTATGTTTGGTTAATGTCGATTCAAGATGGCCGCGTCCACAAAATGGCGGACAAAATAATTCTTTACAAACTTCCTTAATATGGGCATCAAATGAAAGGGCTTGACTAGTAGAATACTATACACTACATAACAAATTTCAAATCCAAGATGGCCGCCAGCACAAAATGCTGAATTGTATTTTTTTTACTACTACCTCAATATGGGTATCAAATGAAAGGGCTTGACTAGTAGAGTACTTTGCACTATGACAAATTTAAATGCAAGATGAAATTAAATTTGATTGAATTTGAAATTAAAGAAATAAGTACATTTCTTTTTTCACAACTCCCTTAATATGGGTATCAAATTAATGATAATCCGAGATCCGAGGTAGTCGGGGGTTAATCAATTTTTTTAATTTTGTATTTTTTTATTGGATCTGTGATTCTTGGCCATTGATATAAGTTTTTCAGCCGCGATTTTAAGCAAACGTTAATTAAAAGTTAAAATATGTTGCTAGCGCATTGCCCAATGCCAAGAACTTTTTGTTCCGATTTTTTTTCGGAAACTCTAAAGAGTAAAGACTCCGTGGTTTGTCATTTAGTTTTTTCAGATTTTTTGAACTGAATACTTCTTTTGATGCACCACATATAGATTTTCCGTGGGCTGTGAATTGATGGTCAAGCGTCACGTTCGTAAATGAAAGAAATCTTTGGGTAAACTCGGGTGACCTAGACGGCCATGGTCATGGCCATGGCCTCCGGCTTCACACACATAATTCAAAAAGTGAGCTATCAAATTCTAAGCTATTAGTTTTAAACCGCTTATTAGACTACGCGTTATTAAGCACTCGTTATTCAGACTGTCTTAGAGTCTGACTTCTCAGCTCGCTATTACGAGGGTCAAACTGAAAGTTCTTAGAACTCTCCTGTTCAACTGATCCTCTCACATGTTGAAATAGACTTAGCGCCTATTAGTACCTACCTTTTTCTTACCAACCATCTTATTTTTAGCATACCAAGTGTTATAAATGATGGGACTGCCATGTGACTTGTCATAAAAGTCCCATAACAAAAAACTGATTAAAAAAAAAAAAAAAAAGTTCTTAGAACTGGCCACTTATAAACAATATAATAAAAAAAAAACTATAATTTGAAAATAGAACTCTTTGCCAATATTACTGAGTATATACTTCATTCATTTGTCATTTGTTTTACGATTTGGCGGCAAATTGAAAATTGTCTGTGTCACGTCAACATGAATTTAACACGAGAAAATTTTCGTGCAATGATTTGTTATAACTTTCGATGTCATTTAAGTCAACAAGAAAGTTATGATAGACTACGATTGGCCTTTCACGATGAAGCCCCATCTCGTGCGACTGTATACAACTGGTTTAATGAGTTTAAACGTGGTCGCACTAATCTCACTGATGATTTACGTGAGGGACGGCCTTCTACGGCGACGACTGAAGATAACATCTGTGTTGTGCGGCGTATGATAGAGACTGACAAAAGAGTGACCTATCAGCAGATTCGGACAAGCTTAGGCATCGGTATGAGTCAAGTGCACAAAATCCTACACGAACATTTAGCGGTCAGGAAGCTTTGCGCCCGGTGGATACCTCATAATTTGACTGAGGCTCAAAAACTCAATCGTGTGGATTGGTGCCGTAAAATGATTGAAAGATTTAACGGAGGTGACTCAAATGCTGTGTTCGACATACTAACAGGTGACGAAAGCTGGACTTACTGTTATGATCCTGAAACCAAAAGACAATCTGCTCAGTGGGTGTTTCCTTTCGAGGAGTTGCCAACTAAAGTGAAGAAAGATCGAAGTGCGGGGAAAAAAATGGTGGCCTCGTTCTTTGGAAGGATAGGTCATTTCGCAACAATTGTGTTAGAAGATCAAAAACAGTTTCTGCAGAATGGTACACTACCAATTGTTTGCCACTTGTCTTGGAAAAAGTTCGAGAGAAACGACCTCGCAGTAGGATCCTCCTTCACCACGACAACGCCTCACCGCACACCGCCAAGCGAACGATCGACTATTTGGCGACATCAAACGTTGAATTACTGGGTCACCCGCCGTCTAGCCCCGACCTCGCGCCTTGTGATTTTTATTTATTTTCAAAAATTAAAGAAAAACTTAAAGGAAAGCGGTTTATGAATGCTGATGAAGCGGTGGCTGCGTATCGCGATGCCATTGAAGAGACCCCTAAGGACGAGTGGGCAAAGTGCTTTTCCTAGTGGTTCCATCGCATGCAGCGGTGTATTGACGTGAATGGACAATATTTTGAAAATATATAATAAAACTAATAACTGGCTAATGTAATCAGTTTTTGATTTTCTAAGAACTTTCAGTTTGACCCTCGTATTTAAGATAAGTATAATAACAGCGAGATCTAAAATGGCATTCGAACTCGGAATGCCCACAACACAAAAACAAAAATTACTGCGAATATGAATAAACCAATCACGAACCAATGAAATAATATTTAAGACTATATGTCAATGTCAGTGTCATATATTTGTCGGTCTAACTGTATTTGTCTTATTACACTACTCGTTTTCTACGTGACATTGTGAGGCTAAACCACAATAAAAGCCACAGACCAAGAGTTGAAGTTGAAGTTACACTACTCGTTATTCAGAATGCTGGCTTAAAAATTGGCATCCATAGGGAACATCGATAGAAGTTAAGTCGTTATTACACCACTCGTTATTCAGACAGTCTAAGTGGCGTGGTGTAATAAGCGTCAGACTGGTTAGATTCTAAATTCAGACATCGCATCGCAAGATCGGGTTCGGCGAGTCTTACAATACAATACAATACAATAGTAGCGCCAATGTTTTATTTTACAATAGTAAAAAATGTATCGTTAATACTAAACTTCGTTGATTCGACGAGTCATGGTTGCTGGTCTGGCTGCCTGGTTTGGCCTCCCACACAAAAAAACACTACCCTGCATTGTGTGGGCAATGGCCCAACTAAGATTACACGGGAGCAGCAATGGGTGCGACCGTGGACACAAAATTTACATAACTTTGTTCGAATTCGCGTCTACGATTCGACGGCATATTCCACAAATCCCTTTAGATTTCCATTGCCAAAGGTTTTGTATAATTTTTGTCCATAAATCGCCTAAGATATTTCGGAAGGGAATTTTGGCCAAGAAATCCACAAATCCCCTTTCGAATCGTTGGCAGGGGATTTTTGAACTAAAAGTCTATAAATCAATAACTAGACACACGGCACTATCGTGTGTCTAGATTGAGTGTGCCATGTGCATTCAAGTAAACTGGCGAACCGCACCATGTGTAATATTACATGAATAATTTGGAGCTACTTTAGTCCTCCTCATAACTTAAAAACTATTGTACTGTTTGTTAAATTGCGCACACATTGAAACTTGCAGGATATTAATATGTGCTCCTAATTTCATAAACATACCTCAAACGGTTATATAGATATTAACGTCCTAAAACGTTATTTATCATTATAAGCACTGATTTAGGCGTTGACATAAAAGATTTAATCCAGTTCCAGATGACATAGAAAGTTAAAATTTGGCATCCAGATAGGTAATTGCATGAATACGTACAAAGGAATAAATCAGAAACTATTGGTGATTTTTCGTAATTTTATAAAACTGCAGTGTTTTCATTTGGACGTGGACTTATAGTGACTTTAATATGCCATATAGACTAAAAATCCCCTTCTGAAATATTTCAGAGGATTTACGGACAAAAATTCCACAAATCCGCTGGCAGGAGATATCCAAGGGGATTTATGGAATATATCGATTCGACGAAGCTTAGTGTTCCAGGTTAAGGTCACTCCCTGGGTGGTTATTGTCAGATCATAATATTTATATCGATACAAGTATGTAATCGGTCCTGATAAGATATTATCAAGATCATTAATTTTCATAATCGAGCTTTTATAGAGCGACTAACTGTATCTACCTCTATAACGCTTTATATTCGCAGAGTAGAATTTAATTAGCAATTAAGTAAAAATTACTTGCAATCTAAACGAGTAAGTCGAGATAGATCAGTGGTGATAGCGCCCAACATCTGAACGGGAGGTCAAAAGTTTATACCCTGCCTGAAACTCTCATTACTTTTAACAAGTGTGTCGTTTACACTAAAATTACAAAAATATTTATTTTATGCAGATACTGCAAGTTAAAAATAATGAGGCGTTCTTAGAATGTAGGTGAATGTCACCGTAAAATTGTCATCACTGTCAGATTATAATCCTACTGTACGTTAGGTTAGGTTTATTTGTAATCTGACGACTTTAGATTATAATTTTACGGTTTTTACAATAAAATTTTACGGTAACCTCAATGTAAGGTAAGGTAAGGTACATGTCTATGTCTAAGATAGTTGTCGATTTCTCCGAAGGTATACCTATAGTATAGTGGCGCCAATGTTAATTTTGGTTAGAGTATTTTCACAAAATAAAACATGGCGCCAATGTTTTATTTTGTGAAAATACTCTCTTCAAAAACATTATCTAACCAAAAGTAACATTGGCGCCACTATACGAAAAACTTTGACTATGACTGAGCCTGCATACAGTACAGTAGTTTTTTACAGTATATTTTATAAGTAGCTATAGAAAAACGTAAGAAGCAGAAAATGTACCTGATCGTAACTCACGTAACACGCCTGCCCATGACAGCACAATGTTACGCAGCTATTGGAACATGAATAGTCCAAATCATTAGGTAGCACTGCAGCACTGCACTGCGCTCGTCACCCAGAGATATAAGATGTTGTATCTCTATGGCCTGTAATTTCACTGGACACATTACCCATCAAAACGGAACATAGCGATGTTTTCCCATTACTGCTTGACAGCCACAGATTAAATACCCTGTTGATCGGCGATACAATGAACCTCGCTTGCCACGAATGATCGGACAAAACGAGATAGAGTTATGGAAACTTCTAAGGACAGAGCAGGATGCAAAGAAAGACATCAACGGGTTTCCATTTCGTTTTTAAAAACAACGGTTCCGTAGCCAAATGGCAAAATACGGGACCCTTATAGATTCGTCATGTCTGTCTGTCTGTCTGTCTGTCTGTCCGCTCGTATGTCACAGCCACTTTTCTTCGAAACTATAAGAGCTATACTATCGAAACTTGGTAAGTAGATGTAATCTGTGAACCGCATTAAGATTTTGATACAAAAAAAAATTTTTTAGGCGTGTCAAAAAAAATTTTATGTTCAAAACCATATTGTGGGTTATCTATGGATAGGTCATCAAAAATGATATTATTGGGGTTTCTAACATTTTTTTTTTCTAAACTAAATAGTTTGCGCGAGGACTCTTCCAAAGTGGTAAAAAGTGCCCGGGGGGCACTTACAATCTCTTATTTTAGAAGTTACAGGGGGGGGGGGGCTGTAACTTCTAAAATAAGAGAATGACAAAAATAAAAAAAGTGTATGATGTAAATTGCCATGTAAACTATCAACGAAAATTGGTTTGAATCAGATATATAGTAAGTAGTTTTATTTTAATACAAACATCATGAATTGACTATTGTTAAAACACTGATTAAAGTAACAACGAACTACAAGAACTTTTATATTATGTTACTTGCTGCTACGGAAGCCTTCATGGGCGAGTCCGACTAGCACTTGAGCAATTTTATGTTCGTTTTAATTTTGTAGATTGATGCTGTTATGTTTTTCTAATTATTACATTTAATGGGGCGTTTTGAAGATACAAAAAGTCCTGCAAAGACAGTTCCCAATTTCACCATAGGTGGCGCCAATGTTTTATTTTGTTAGAGAAATTTCACAAAAACAAACAGTAGTGAAAAAAAGAACAAACACATTTGGAAAAATTTAGAACTATATTTGACAAGTCAATTTGCATCTGGAAAACATACTTGTGAAATGATATACCGTCCTTTGTAAAGCTGGATGTCCTACTATTCTTTCCGCACCATTTCACTGAGCAGCACACCATATTCTATATTTTTTAACGTTTTTTTTGCAAGCTCTCTTTCGTCGAAATCAAAAGCCTGACTGACCGAACTCGCAACAGGTGTAGTGCAATTATGCTAATAAAACGCTAAGGAGGGGCAGTCGTACGATCAGTGAAATGGGTATATTGTCTTTGTTGACAGCAGAATAACTGGCAAAAGTGTGGTAAGTACTTCCGCAGGCGTACTCTGCGAAGAGTTCTAAGTTCCTTGGTACAGTCACACAACAAACAGACATTATTGTCTTCGTGGGTAAATAAAATTACTTACTTATTGTGGGAAATGTCGACCGCCCGCAGTTCCGTCGTCATTACGACTAATTGTTCGTAATTAAGCTATGCCTCTTTTCTATTTTTCTCTATAACTAATACGTATTATAATAGTATTTAGTTTAGTGGATGTCTGAGAAGGTGCCTACAATAGTCGGGAAGTATTTCCAATTCTCCCAGTTCTCCTATGGTAGGCCTTTTGTAAGCACCTTTGCTAGCTAGGTGGCATTCAAGTTATAAAAAACTAGATGTCCGCCCCGGCTTCGCCCATGGTACATATATAGCACTCATCGAGATCCCGTACCGTATCAAGTGATACACGAACTTTAGGTAGATACTTCTTGTCGAATAGTATGGTAATAAAACTTCAACAAATCATGTATGATTTACCTACTGCGTTTTATATTATCACGTGCTTACATAGTATCAGGTATTTGGTTATGTTTGACATTTAATTACTCAATTTTGACGTTATAACTGCCTTTACACCTTACTTAGTATACAGAAATATTATGCATAACCCTAATATGTTGGCAGTTGGCAGTAAACTGTAAGCTGTACTTGCAATTGCATTACTATCAACTTAAATCATCATTTAATGGGTTAACGGTTAGCAAAGGTTCAAATTCAGATACCTACAGAAGCATTTCCTTATTCATGCGTTCATTGAACAGAATATACTCGTACTTACCATAGCACGTATCAGCGATTTGATATTAAATAAACGCGGCCAAGTGCGAGTAGTACTCTCCCAAGGGTTCCGTACCATTAGCAAATAAACGGCAAAAACCTCTTTTATTGTATGGGAGATATTCATTATTTGTTCCGTAGCGAGAATCTTCAACGTGGGATACTATAGTGAAAACAACGCAGGAACAGGTAGTAACCTACCGATTGTGTGTTACGAATTCTGTCTAGGTACATAGCTATAGACTCATAGGCTATCGCAGTTCCTACAGAGAGACCTTTTGATAGACATCCAATTAGTTGCACTAAGGAATCTACTGTCTACCGGAGTATTACCTGTCAGCAGAAGAATGTTTCCTTTCCGTCAAGTATATTGTCTCAACGAGGATACACCTGCACCTACCGTGCAGCTTGGAAGTCAGTTAATTTTATTAGTAGCGCCATTTATTTTGCTAGAGACTGTATTAATGGTTGGTAATCAAGTTTGTTGTATGGGAGCCCCCCTTAAATATTTATTTTATTTTTAGTATTTGTTGTTATAGCGGCAATAGAAATACATCATCTGTGAAAATTTAATCTATCTAGCTATCA
Organism: Ectropis grisescens; assembly: GCA_017562165.1. Classification (NCBI taxonomy): domain Eukaryota; kingdom Metazoa; phylum Arthropoda; class Insecta; order Lepidoptera; family Geometridae; genus Ectropis; species Ectropis grisescens. The sequence goes on along the minus strand of CM029781.1, from coordinate 25,171,674 downwards.
CCGTTCTTGAGATACAGCCTGGTGACAGACGGACAGACGGGCGGACGGACAGCGAACTCTCAGCAATAGAGTCCCGTTTTTACCCTTTGGGTACGAAACCCTAAAAAGGTACCTAACTTTGTAGTTATATATGTAAGTCATTGCAGAGTCCGCCTGGTAAACCACTCTTTTGATTGCTATGCTATCTCCAACCAGTAACGTGCAAATATACTTATGTAGGTATTGTTTTCGGTTTGAAGAGCAATGTTTCCTTTTTCTTAGAAATTACAGGACAAAGAAATGAATCGACGAGCGTAGTGCAACGTCAACTAAAGAGTCCAAATAGTGGCGTGACCAGGACCTGCGTTAGGGTAGGGCGCCGTAGAGCGACCGCCCAGAGCGCCAGATGTAAAGGGGCGCCGGATGTAATGAAGAAAGAAATCTCGCCCAGGGCGCTGGTACTGCTAAAACCGGCACTGGGCGTGACATGTGTTGCTTACCGTCGGGCTCATTCATACCTGCTTGTCCCTCCACTATACTTATTTTAAAAAAACATTAATTTTTAAAAAGTTCTTGATAATAACTATTATATCTATTTTTATAACTAAGCTATTAAGGGCAAGTCTTTGGAAGGCTTGAAAAGCCTCCATGGTCTGTTATTGATTGCCTTTTAGAGTATTCATAATTTTGAACAACTTTAACTATTAAGCCGAGCGTAAGCGCCGTGTTGTAAAAATACGATGTAGAAATGACGATGGCGTAGCGAGCTAAAAGAGCTGAACAGTTTGCTGACAAATTTTTGAGTTTAGGCAAATCGGTATACAGATGATTACAAAGTACTCGTAGTAAAAGTGACAGCATGGAGCTTTATAAGTTAAGTTTTGTATTTCGACCGGTGAATCACAATCCCGGAGTTCTATACAAAAATACTTAGTATAAATTGTCATTATAATAAAATTCACGAAACATCTGCTTTTTAACCGACTTCAAAATATTTATGAGGAGATTCTCAATTCAATGGTATGTTTTATATGTTACGCGATACTGCCGCGAACTGTGAATCGATTTTGATGGTTCTTTTTATACAATTTCAAAAAAAGAGGTGGTTCTCTATTTGTCTGTATGTTTATTTTTAGTTTGGTAGATAATTAAATAAATAAATAATAGTTCAGAGGTGGTCCCTAATAAACTTTATCGAAATCGATGTAACGGTTTGTGAAACATGAACAAAAGATTAAAATTTAAGATTATAATGACGACATTTATAGTGATTGATTCTTGTCAAATTTGGTTTTGGTACATGATTTTAAATTGAAGTCGGTTTCTTGTTTTTTCGGAAAAATAAGTTATTATTATTAGAGGCTTACGATTTAAAAAAAATCTAATAAAAAATCTCCGTTTAGTAATATAAGACATAAACCCATTATTAAAACTCACAACAAATGAAAATTATATTTTCAAAAGCTAGAAATTTCGATTGCCGGTCTTATCGTTTTTTTATTCCGAACGTTTTTACTGGACGTAAGGACGTAAAGATTTCCTAAGCACATACGCCCCAAAGCTCAACTAAACCGTACATTAGGTAACAAAACGTATGTACTTATACTAAACCTTATAATAGTTATCAATACATAAATGTTTCCTAGTATTTTTATTAGTTCAAATTCAAATCCTCACTTCCTTCCGGGTTCCTTCGGCAGTCTTGGGACTGCTCTCACATTCTAGCGCGGCTCTGTCACTGTTAGCTTCCTTGCTCTTTGAGGATTTAACAATAGGATGACGCAAGACATTTGGCTTTAACAAGCTTTTTCACACATTTGTAAACTTGAACTCACACAAGAGCAACAAATCTCTGTTTGTATAAACACAAACTAACACAAAAGCTACATATCTACGAAACGCTTTATAAAACGCGGTTGACCATTTTGAATGATTTTGACAATAAAGTTCTTTTGACATTCATATGGGCACGAGAGGGGTTAGAACTAGGCTCGTCGTCGTCGTCGTCGTAAGAGTAGTTGATCTGAGCAATTGCCTCGCAAAAGGACAGAACCCTTGCCTCTGGCTACAGCAACGCGATAGAGACCATATTTTTAGGTAACCTCATTGGTATGTATATTGTTCGCCAAAATACTTTTTCATCCCACCAGCTTGGAAAGAATACTTTTGCTCCTCGATATCAGGGCGCAAAAGTCGTTTTTACCCTCTAGAGGTTAAAGTAAATTTGAATTTAAAACATCGTGTGTACTGAGGTTTTGAATTCAAAACATAATTCAACCTATTTATTTCTACTTCCTTGGTGCCGAATGCATCATACATTTTTTTTTTAATATGTTAAAAACTCAGTCTCGGAACCTCCTTGGTGTACTTAGGGGAAGTCAGCTCAAAGCGGCCATAGGAGGCAAAGTGGCCATGGTCTATAACTCGGTTATCTTGAATTTTAGCGTGACTTTGCCATTTGGGGCGCATTGACGATCCCCTGCCCCGCACCGGGTCGCCGCGCTCCCGTATTCGCAGCATGCGCAGAGCCATGGTGTGACAAGTATGATTTTATCCGTGCGACTAAAAAAAATGGCTGGTAAATATTTCAATCTTATAATATTTTAGTGTTTGTGGTTCAATTGTATAATTAATTGTTTCATTGCAAACAGACGTGTAGCTTTGCTTTCTTTTCAAAATAGAGAAATGGTGGGTGCAATTTACGTTGAAAACAAAATGCCTGAAAAGGCAAAGCGGTCCGGGCAAAGTGGCCACTGTCCGCTTTGCCATACCTGCAATATCTGAGCATTTGATTTGATCAATTGATATCATAAGTGATGAGATTACCTACGTAATCACAAACTGAAACCCCAAACTGTGGATTATGGACGAGCAACACTATTGATTAGGGTATTAAAAAACTCACAAATTGTTGTTTTAATCGACAACAAACCTTCGTCACCTGGTCTTGTTTATTCTGAAGAAGTACTCCTAAATCCGACTATTGATTTATACAAAACGCAAAATTTGTTGATTGTTAAGTAAAGTAGACGCCGAAATGAATGTTTTTAATGTGGTTGATTATTATTTTAGTTTTAGTCAATGCTGTGAAATGAGATTATTATTATTATTAAAGTATCTAAACTCAGTCTCGTATATCGTCATGTTTTATTGTCAAAAAATCAAATAATGTCCTGTTAATTAAGTCAAAAATAGTGCTGGCCACTTTGCCCATTCCTTGTGGCCGCTTTAGGCGACCACTTGGGCAAAGCAGATTTAGGACAACTTTTTCAAATTTTAAAAAAACATTTTGTTAAAACGCACATTTGGAGATTCGGCTTACATGTTGTGAAAATATAATTAACTCTCTATCTATTCATCAAAAAGTCTTTGAGAATATCGTTCGTTTTGTCATCTATTATTTAAGTCAAAGTTAAGGTGTCCGCTTTGAGCTGACCTCCCCTACTTTTTTTTAATTTGCTTAGCGCGAAAACATTTAAAAATTTGCATTTAGTCATTTCCTCGCTGAGGTGGAATGAAAAGTTACGTGTTGCACTCGAGTGCAAAGATTTTTCACCTTGTGCTCTTTTGATTCCCTTGCTACGCACATGATTCTAATTTTGAATTTAAAATTTTAGAATCCTTCGCTTGCTCGGTCATCAAAATTGAGCACGCGGTTAAAAATCAACTTTCCACTATTGCATAACAAATAACTATTTTCAAGCAGAGGTGGGATCCTCTATAACAAAAAGGTTATCTGGAAGAAATCGCTACTAGCGCTAAGATCGTCTTTTGCATCCAAAATGCTTTTATTGAGTCTTAGTATTTTGTAGTTTTGTTGTGGTTTAATAAAGTATTTTATATTGTACCTACCTATTGTGAACGCAAATATAAAAACGCCCAGACATAGACCAAACATCCATATTCATCATAAGCATTGGTCTTGAGTGGGATATGAATCCACGTCTCATTAATCGTAAATACGAGTGGCTCTATTGTCAGGTACCTAATGACCGCCCAGAGTCCCTGAGGTCTCCGCCATAACCACACAGTTATTGCGCAATAAACGCAGATACTGATCATTTTACGCAAATCACAAAAAATAAAATACTTTTACATCAATAACCGCTGATTCTCGAACAATTTCTCAAGGCTTATTCGACTTAAAACTTCGTCAAATCTGGATATAGTTTACCTACTCACTATGCATTAATTTGGACTTTTTAATTTCAAATATCTGCGTCGAACTATGATGCTATGGGTAGGTGTTTCTTATAATCAGGAGGATGTTTTGTTCGTCCCGTGATTGTACATAAATTTTATTTAAAAAATAAGGTACCAAGAGTGTTATTTGCTTGGTAAATTAAACTAAAATCTTCTTTTCATCATAAAAGACATAATTATAGCATTTGGATATACATTTTTTAAAGCGATACGATTAAATAATCCTACTAATATTCTGAATGCGAAAGTTTGTATGTTTGTTGTTTAATAACGTCGGAACAGCTCAACGGATCGGTTTGAACTTTGAAACGCAGTTAAATTAAAGTCCTGATTAACATATAGTAGGCTAATTGTAATCACGGGGAAATTATGGAAATGGAAACTAGACGAATAAAGAGACGCTAGGCACAGCCAGTAAATTATAAAAATTGATCCAATATCATGATAGCCATATTATGTGAGATCATTAGAAGCAAGATATAGTACATTCCAGCCAAGTTTCATAAAACTGCGTGAGAGAAAAACGAGATATAAGGGGATAAGATAAGTAGATAGATAGGCATTTGCCGGGTGGATAGACACGTAGGTAGGCATGTGATGGGTCCCTTTTTTCCATTAGGTGCAATCACCGCTGTCCCAGCTAGAGTACTTGGTGCAAGTAGTGGACTCACATACGACTCGAAAGGTTGGGACGCAAAACTAAGTTGTACCTACAATCGAGAAATGTTTAGAAAACTAAACAAGACAAATTTACAATGGATATTATATCGTGTTTGTTTGAGTTTAAATAATTATCTCAAAATTTAGAAAACTTTAGATTGGTAATGTTTTCTTCAAATATACTTGGAACTTATGAGATAACTATAAAGAAAATAATGATTTCAGAGGACTCTGAATACACAATAATGGATTGAATTTGAAATGTTATATCTTGTGTTGTGCTAAATGTTCAATGTTGTTTCTTAATTTATCAAAAACATTTGCTGGATGACTGGCGAGACGCTGATAATAACTGAGGACGAGAAATTTGAATTTTGAAGAAAATAAATAACGTTAATAATAAATGTAGACTACTAAGTTTTTTTTTAAACTTATATAGGTTTACACTTGACCGTCTTCTCGACGATGATGCGGTCTACGATGGAGCGTGTAGTTTTAACCGAAATTTGTAAAGATTATGAAACACGTGGACTTCGCGTGACACTGCGCTATAAATATAAATAATATAAATACAGCGTACGAGTTAAAAGAGGTATTATATCAGCTACACACAGAGTACAGAGGAAGGAATCCAATATTTTATTTTCAGTTCAGAGGAACACACACAGAGTACAGAGGAAGGAATCTATTTCATTTATACGAACGCGTCGGCACGTGCCGGTTACGAAATCAAAACAGCGTTATGAACGTCGCAGCGAGCGAAGGTATCTATGTATATGCATATGTCGCAGCCGGATCGTCTAACCCGCTGTATTACATTACGACTAGCCGTTTTGAAAAACGGGACCGTTTTGTAATGCGGCTGTTCGACGATTAGCCGCATTGTCATTGCGATACCTTCTTCAATACGGCGGCCAAGGTTTAGCCGCATTGTACTACTGCTTAAATTGTAGGGTGACCATACTTACAAAATAAACAATGAAAATGAATTGGATTAATCAGAAAAAGCTGACTGATTATCTCTTGCCATGTTTCTTACACTTTTTTTTAAACATTTTACCTCTCAGATAAAACTTGATAACCCCTAACTTGATATTGGTGATGGTACACCTAAGAAATATGGTGCACTTAGACAAGGGTCTATCATTGAGATTTGACTCCGGGTGGGCTCTGGCCAGATTACGAAGTAACTATTTTCTGATCTGTGGCTCTGCGGCCAGCCCTAAGTGTCGCTTCTCCATACTCGGCCTATGCTCCACTCAGGACCTCCCTTGAGCTTCTGGCTCCCACATTTTTTATATACACTCTAGGGGTAGTATTCTGGGTCCTTCCTAACCTACCCGGTCCGATTTAGTCTTAGCAAGATGGACGGTGGTAAAACACCCCAATAATAATGTGTAGGATTCCGCCGAACACCAGAATCCACAGTCACCTTAGCAATTTAGCAACACACGTACCTACTGTTTTCAACGCCATGGTTGTTGGTATGTCAGACAACGCCATGAGTGGTTAGGAATCGGAACAAAAAATTGTCAAAGTGACGGCTAATCTTTCGCTTTATTATATTACGGCTAGCCGTTTTGAATGACGTATGGCGTTGAATACATTCCGGCTGTTTTTTAATCAGCCGCTTTCAATCTGGCTAATCGTGAAGCCGCCGCTTTACAAAACGGCCCTGTTTTTCAAAACGGCTAGCCGTAATGTTATACGGCGAATTATAAGATCCGGCTGCGACATATATCTCCCACTAAAAAAACTGTGAAAAACTCGCCAAGTCTCGATGGAGTTCATCTAGACAAAGTCGTGCCAAGTCTAGGATTCCTTACTGTGATTTCTTAATTATTATAGTTAATGTTGTATGAGTTTGCCGTTGAACATCACAGATTACTTTGGTTTCAGTAATCTGTGTTGAACAGTCTGTGGTTAATGTGAAATACTTTTTAGTTATGAAGAGGACAAAAGTAGCTCCAAATGGTTCGTGTAATATTACACATGGTGCGGCTCACCAGTTTACTTGAATTAACTTGGCTGGCCACACTGCCGTGTGCCTAGATGCTTCATGCTTATATACCTTTTCAAAGTTTTCCTCTGTTTTTCAGGAAATTTTGTTGAAAATTAAGTAAGTAGGTGATAGGTGCCTAATTTAATTACATCATTATAATAAAAATTGAGTCAACTGTCAAACTGTCAACAAAAATCAACTGTCGAGTACACGATCCAATATCAAAACAGAATTACTAGCCAGGATGAGCTATTCAGATGACTTTGAATAACGTTTATATTCTAAGAAAAGCTATCTCTGGCTATCGTAGTAATTCTTGTGGTGTGCACAGTAGCACAATAAAGTGTTTCTGTTTGATTCTCTGAGTATAAGTATAAAAACCTTCACGCTTTTAAATAAAGGTGCTATCAACTGAGCAAAAAGTGCTTTTCTAAGCTGAGCTTAGGTCTCACTTAAACGTCACTACAATTTTAATTTCGCATTCCTTTACTGCAAAAAAAGAACGTAATTTTGACATCAACACAGGGTTAAAGGTTAGGGAAAAACATCGAGAGGAAACCGCCACGTCTCAAGAACCTATAAAGGTCATGCGTCATCCGCCATCCCGCATTGGGCCAGCTTCCCCCCAAGTTCCAGCGGTGAGCAGATTTCGTAGGCTGTTTATAATTATGCTACAAAAAAACTGGGGTAGCGACTATGAACTCTCATTGTGATCTTGCAAGAATAAGACTAAAAGCAAGAGCAAACCGCCGGAACTATATTGGAACAAATTAGAACACCAAGGTGAATGTGGGTCTTCAGAGCTTGCTGCAAGTAAGATCTGGCAAGAATAAGAGAAAGATTGAACCAATATTTTGAACAAATCAGCATACCAAGCTGAAGTAGTCTTCCAGCCCGATACCCAGTGTGTCTCAGAACGCAAGTATAAAACCAGTACATAGAGCGGATTCGCGTCTACAAGGTCAAGTGCGCTCGACGAAGTCATTGCTCCGCGCATACTTGCGCCTGCGCAGCTTTGGCGCGCCTGTGCTTCTTACCCGGGGAATATGTGGTGAGTTTTATTTTAATTTCTTTATTAAGTTTAGTAGATCACAGAACGGTACCGAAATTTTTACATTAGAATAGGCGAACGAAAAAAATTGTGTGCAAAGTTTAAAAAAAAAATTTGGTAAGAAACTAAATATAAAGGATATTGTAATCACAAATTGTATTTTCGTAGGTAGTAGTATTTTAACGAGAAGCCTTCATTTCGACCCTTCAATTCGCGCATATGAGTAAATAATTTTCCCAAACATTTTCCTAAGTCATTACCGGTTAATCTATGTTATTAATAAGTTAATAACTTTTTTGTCGGGATTCTGATATTTTTCTTATTCCCATGTTACTTAGTAATCCTCTGAAAATAGTTTCTTGCAATTTTTTCCTGTTCCAAAAATTTTCCAAATCCGTTTAAAAATAATAAAAACCGAAATGATTTTCGTGAAATTCTGTCAAATCGCAACTCAAAGAAAGTCTTTCGAAATGAATTCGTCAAAGTTTTTTACGTTTTCTCGTGTTCATTGTCATCATTGTGGGTTTTCGACTGACCTAAGGCAGTTTTTTTTCGTTCTAAAACCGTATCTAAGTTGACTTCGTGCTTTCTTCTGGAGTTTACATAAAAAAGCTATTAGATTCTCCTTTTCAGTGTTGTACTGTTGGTTCGTAGAAACGTTTAACTTTTTAAACAAAAAAGAAGGTTGTACGTGATTGCTCTTTTCTTTAAATAGAAATAAACAAATTGTAGAGTTGAATGAATAGTAAAGAACTAAATAAAATTATTGACAGAAGTGCTGTTTCGATGAGTGAAACGAAAAATAAAACAAATGAGAATAAACATTGACAGTATTTTAACCGACTTTATTAAAGAAGAACCTCCCAAAATGTAGGTATCCGAAAGCTCCGCTAATTGTGAATCAATTTTTGATGTATTTTTTTTGTTTTGTAGGAAACACTTTAGGTTTTTAAAGTAATATAAAAAAAACTTACAATAGTTTACAACCAGCTTAATAAGTATTACAACCAGCGGCCTTATCGTTAAAAGCGATCTCTTCCAGGAAACCTTAGGATGAAAATGTTTTTTAGAAATAATAAAAAAGTGGGGTGTGGAAGGTGAAAAAAGAATATTAAAGCGATTAAATTTAGAAGGCTGCTTATAGTATATACTTAATTATATACTTAATAATATGGTGAGGACTGTTTGATCTAAGCTCATTGTGTAACACGATTTTACAAGATATTCAAAATTGTTTACTTACAAATATTTAAAACTCCTTTGCATCAAACTGTTCAAAGAAATACATGTCAATTAAAACTGCAATCAAAATATCTCCGCAAAAAAATACGCACTCACGAATAATCAGCCAATTTGACCCACAATCTTTCTCCGTCTCGAAACAGGAAATATGCCGCAATAATTAAGTTTTCGCATATAATTAACTTTTTTCAAGCATATAATTAAGTTCATATACTGTAAGTACCGTTGAGTTCCGTTATACAAATTACATAGATTTCAAAGTGCGCCCGCGCACTGATGGGCGGTCTTGCAGAAAACCTCTGGAAGTGTTGTTTTCTTTCGTTACGGTTACGCTTTGTTTAGTGTGATAATGGATATATTTCAATTTGTATTTTACAAAAAATCGTGGTAGGAGTTCTTTTGATATTGTATACGTGTTATTATTATAGTAGGAGTAGTAACTTGAAATATTGGCACGAACTTTACCTAAAATGTGTTCATTAAATCTTGAGGTGGTCTATTTAAATCTGCTTATCTTGGGTGAAAAGATTTCTACCAATATTTACATTTATTTATTTATACGTATTTCACATAGTTCTAGAAATGTCTTGATTATTAAGAAAAAAAAAATACATGATATGCACATTTAATTTTCAAGATATGTATATAAGTATGCGATACTTAAGTATCGTAAAATATCCATAGTTTTGGTTTACCTAAACGTGATCTGTGTCGTTAAGTAACATTGTATTCTTCTTTTCTGTTTACAATAAACTTATATAGGTAATAATAATGATTAGATGCAGAAAGCGGTCAGGAGGTTCCTCAAACGGCAGCCCGGTACAGCAGTAGCTTGAGCCCTGCCCCGCTGCCTGCGGCGATCTAGATTTAAGTTTTTGTTTTGTTTTATACATATTTTTTGCAAAAACTTAGGCTAAAGAAAATAAATATGTGAATAATAATGATTATTATTGATTGAGATCATAAAACAAAAACAAAATCCATTGAATGAAACGTTAAAAAGTCAGACCCGTTATAATTGTCTGCTATTAAAATAACTTTGATTATTCGTTGTGATTACGCAGATTTTATTCTTCTATCTCTAATAGCAGTTATAAAAACGAATTCACTCGTTATAAGCCCATAACGTTAAACATTATGCCGCTAAAGTTAACTACGTAACGGGGAACGTAATTCAAACGTTAAATTGTTTTTTTCACACGTTTAAGAGTAATTTACATTACCTTTGTTTTATTTATACTTATCACACTATTATTAAAAACTCGAAAGGTTGTGTGTTTGTAAATATGTATCACTTATCTTATAATTTATCTTGTATCTAACCGCTTAGCGGATTTCAATGAAACTAATTAAGTACATAATACTTATATCGAAGTGAAATAGTCCTACCATAGTAGAAGCTTTGCTTAGTTTGGGAAGTAACTATTTCTTGGCATAGGTTTGGGGTCAGATGGCGTTATGTGTGAATTGTCCACCAATGTTCATTAATTGCAAACTCTTACAGTTAATAGTTTAACACTGACAACTAAGGTATGGGTATCTAGAACAATTAGCATCTTTCGTATATTTTCTTTTTTTTAATTTGGTCAAATAAACGTTTTTTTATTATTTTTGGTTAATTATCTCCATTTCTTCCGAGGGTTGGATCGGCCCATCGTCAAAATCGTTCCAAGCGCATTTCTCGAAGGAAGCCATCATAGCCGCTTTATGGTCCCTCGATGCTGTAACTCGTTTTTATGCACTAGTAACTCCCCGCAATTCCACCCTCTTAGTTCCCGACCGCGTTATTTTTCCTTGATATTAAGTAGCCTATTTTTTATTCCATATTATTTTATAGTACCTGGGTGATTGTATTAGCTTTGCTCGGTTATAGTAGCTTTGCTCGGTTATTTAGACACATACATATTTTCTAAAAAAAAAGGAACTTGAAAAAAGAAAGGCAGCCGGCTGGATTCGAACCCGGATCTACCATAATATTATGACCGCCCAACTTCCCGACTGAGCTAATAAACTCCAGCGCGACATCGCGAAATTTATTCATCGCTCGCCGTCGCATTCTAATGTTTATGTAACAGTTTTTATTGTCTAAAACCTAGCTAGATCGATTTATCGTCCCCGAAACCCTCTCTATACATAATTTCATGAAAATCGTTCAAGCCGTTTCTGATATACAGATTCTATATGTATAGGTATACCTGAGAGGTCTAGCATAAGATTTTCTTAAGTTCCTGTTGTAAATTTTTGTGTTTTTATTGTATGTGGCTTTTAATAAAGAGTTTCTTATCTTATCTTATACCTACAAGAATTGCTCGTTTAAAGGTACAAGATCTATGTAGCAAATCTCATCCAGATCCTTTCAGTAGTTTAGGTTTCATCCGCGTAGTTCGCGATCCCTTGATCTTCCCCAAAATTGTGGATAGTAGAATCTGTGAAGCCGAGGGTTGTGGGTTCGATTCCCACCAAGTTCAAATATTTGTACAGTGTCTGGGTGTTTCTGTGTATAATATGTATGTATTTACAACTATAAAAGTAGTATATCAGCTATCTGGCAGCCATATTACAAGTTCTACTTAGTTTGGGGTCTGATGGTGTTGTGCGTTGTGTGAATTGTCCACCAATATTTCCAGACTATAAACTATCTGTGTTCTAAATTTAAACCCAATCCGTTCAGTAATAACGACGTGGCTAAGCAACAAATAAGATAACTTATGGTCTTGAATAGCACATACCCTTATTTACTTTAGCATTTACAATATCAGCGGGGTTTGTAACATCTTTAATTCTTTTCCACTCTAAGGCTATCTAGAAGAAAGACATTGTTTTTAGTATGACCGCCGGTTGAACCCCTAGTTTTTATTGTTTTTCTTCTCCTGTTGTTTTTGTTTAAACAAAAAATCTATTTACTATCCTTAAAATTTTACAAAATGTAATATATTTGTTTAGATTTTTTTGCTCAATCACTTCGGAACGGCTAAACATATCGGGTTGAAATTTTAAAACACAGAAATAGGGGTTATATCGAAGGAAAACTTCGGGTACAAGAGCAGGGCGGATAAACCCGGGCCGCTTCTAGTCTAGGTATTTAAATAATATCATCGTTCATTGTTACGCGGGACCTTCCCCCACAAGGAGAGTGACTCAATGTCATAATTTACTAATCTTCCAAGTTGGGTTGGCGGATGACTCCTGTTCTTGAAACAAGGCAAATCGAACATACCAATAGCCTCTCCGTTATCAATTTGGGCAATAGATGAAAACGTTTTTTAGAATAAAAGGAGAAGGTTCTATTTTCGTCTGTAAGAATGAGTTTTTTTACAATTCACAACAACACGATTCATACCACATCATACTCACTTGTTGAAACAAATAGATCCCTAAATCTGGCTGTCCAAAGGCCACATACCGATATCGGCAATACCTATTACTAATGGTACAGATGTTGTCAAAATATTTATTCAATTAAGTGATATTTAGCTGTACAAACTTAATAGACGGACGTAGATAGCAAAAAGTGGACAGAAGAACGGCCTGGGAACAGTTAGGTATGGCTTCGCACAGGCATTTAAAGCCCATGTACTTGGGTCGGAATTTCCGCTATAAGTACCGGTACAAGTTGCCTTCGTGTTTGTTTTTCTTTTGTTAACATTGTAAATAATAGTGTAAGAAATTGGAATAAGTATATTACGCGACTGAAAGAAAGATTATGTTTTTCGCGCATATCTTGTATGTTCTCTCAGGCAACGTATTCCACAGCCTTAACGCTCTTACCACAAAAGCAGAGTCAAACCTCTTCGTTCGTATCTTTGAAACATCAACCATGAAAAGATGTCGCTATTTCGAGCTGCGAGCATGCCGATAGAAAAAAGGGCAAGGTGGTATTAGATCGTGCAAATCAGTCGCACACTATCCGTAGCGTATCCGATAAAAAACCGATAAGCTAGCAATTTTCCGGCGATGTTTGAGACTTTGCAGTCTTTGTGAAATTTCTTTATTGCCATGTATCTTCTAAACGGCTGGATGGATTTAGACAATTAAGATATCATTAGAGTCTTTAGATAAGTATAACATAATGCTTTTTTATCTGTTGATTTTTTGCAGTCGGGTTTTTTAAATTTATGTTATCTAATCAAATACTTTCTCAAAAACCGACTTATAAGAATTTATATTAATCCTAGCAACGTCCTACAGTTTTACCAGGTTCCTATTCCTGTTATATTCCGGTGATAAAAAGGTTAAAAGATTTTACGGAAACGAAGCCACGGGTAAAGAGTAATCTTATTAATATTATAAACTAGCTGTACCCTGCCACGCTTTGCCATCGTGATGCAAAAATATTATACAATCATTGATGCGGATTTTTTTTAAATTAAATTTGCAACTCCACCTCCGGGGTCCGTGACCTTTGTCATTTGTTTTTTTTTTTTTCATGAATCTGTGAACATTTTCATTCTAATTCTAGGCCTATTTTAAAGCCGCCTCCTCCCGGCTCAGATCCAAAACATTTCCTTGGCCATGCAAATTTTGCGGATGCGGATTATATAACATTGTAAAATTTCAGCTCGATCGGTGCAGAACTTTTTGAGTTTTTGAAGCGTACACAAACCAACATAACATTTTATATACAGAGATGTCAATGTTTGAATGATTGTTACTCAATCACCTCTTAACGTACGAGTAGAAACAGATGTTTTAATCAATCGCAAAACTGATTTTTGAGTTTGGCACCCGTTTACATCTCACTTCATTTGTTGTTGAAGTCAACAATCAAACCATATATCATGGTATAAAACTTGGCTCTCATTTCACATTTATGTTTTTAATGGGATCACATCTTAACGTAAAAATAAAGTATAAACAGATTTGGTTGAATTTGGAACACAATTAGATTATAGTCTGGAAGAACACATAGGCTTCTTTTTATCCCGGGAAATAAAGGAACAGGAAATACGCTCTTCGCTGTGCCATTTGAGCTGTGGGCTTACTCGTAGCTGGTTTCAGAAATTTTTGTCAAATGTATGAATTTAATTGTAAATTTAAATCAGGTTTTGTTTAAATTATTTATTTCTCTAAAATCATTTAAACCATTATTTCAATAGGAATTAGATACACATACATAAAAAACTTTGTCGCTCTGCACTCATTAATTCATTACTCAGAATTCATTAAAACGCTTTAAGAATTTCTTTTAATTCGTCCAGAGTCCGTTTCATCCTCGAACAACATTCCATATCGTAACTTCAATGTTTTATTTAGGCATTAAATTCGCAATGTACTCTAATGGTACCAATTATCTTGTTTCAACTTTTTTTTACCATTTCGAAAATCGATATTCAACATTATGTCTTACGACCTAATAAAGATGTCTGGTGGCCACGTTCGCAAGCAGCCTCTATAATTTCTGATATCAAACGGATGATCAACCGAACTGCTTATTTTCTTGTGATTGCTTCGAATTATGTGATAAAAAGTTAAGTGCCCATTGAGTACCGAACACGGCACCGTGAAGTGTGTACTTGGACCGTTCGAGTGTGAAGTAGTGATGTGCAAAGTTTAAAATGAAGCATACAAATACAGAAAAAATATATCTAGTACCTGTAAACAGAATAAGCTAATGTTCATCTCACAATTCATAAATAAAAAAAAAAATTAAAACCTAGAGACGATTTTCTTAGCATTCTATGGATTCACCGTGCGGGTGCCGGGTCCATCGTGTGGCAGAGAGAGAAAACTCGAGTAGTTCCCGAGACTTGTGACTCGGGCGTTGGTTTAAGGGGCCCCTTTCTATTTACCTCATAAAAAGTTACGTAATTAATTTTATTAAGTACCAACAAAACATTTGAGCATCTGATCCTCAAAAAAACTTTTACCTATTTCAATAAAAAAAACATGCCCTTATATTGCAAACACATCATCATCATTCATCACAAACTAAATTAATATTTAATTACCTCGACGCGACGTTTCGCCAGCGTCACAACCGCCTCAAAAACGACAAGTCGTATCGCGCTTTTTTTCTTTCGCGTAAGCGATCTATTTTATGGCGTATGGCTGTAATAGGTTTGGAATAAAAGAACAAAATTAAAAATGTTGACTAACCCCCGACTACCTCAGATTTGTTATCCGTACAACATTCTACTAGTCAAGCCCTTTCATTTGATACCCATATTAAGGGAGTTGTGAAAAAAGAAATGTATTTCGCCATTTTGTGGAAGCGGCCATCTTGGATTTGAAATTTGTCATAGTGCAATGTAATCTACTAGTCTAGCCCTTTCGTTTGATACCCATATTGAGGTAGTAATGAAAAAAATAATATAATTCGCCATTTTGTGGTGGCGGCCATCTTGGATTTGATTTTTTTTATAGTGTATAGTATTCTACTATAGTCCATTCCACGAAGAAGTGAAGAAAATGTAAACAAATCAATGTCACTCTCATTATGACAGACCAGCATTTCTCAACCTTTGTTTTAGAAGATAGTTCGTTGTAAGCATCTCTGTTTGCCCTTTTAGATTTTCGTCACATAACAAGGTTAAATATATTCCAATAAGTCCGTTTCCAACCTTTTGTCTTATTTCTAGTATTTTATAATTATACGTTTATTAAATATATGGTGTGCATAAGTTTAAAACATTAATACAAAAATAACTTGGGTGGTTGGTTCATGGAACACAATAGTAACATGTAAACAGTTTTTATTAATATTAATTATTAAGTACAGCTTTGTTTTGTTATGTAGCACTTAAATTCCTTTTTCATTATGTATGTGAAATGACTGACTTTTTAGTAAACTTAAATGTAATATATATTTACATAAGGGGTGGGATGTAAAGCTTCTTAGCATTCCATGGATTCACCGTGCGGGTGCCGGGTCCATCGTGCGGCAGAGAGAGAGAAATCCCGAGTAGATCCCGAGACTTGTGACTCGGGCGTACGTTTAAGGGGCCCCTTTCTGACGTACATCAACACTCACCTTCACTACTCGTTTTTCTCTCCCTGCCCAGCCAAATCTGATATGAACCTACTAGCGCAGCTTTAGATACTCGTATATATATCCACATTGAGATCCGTATCCGTGGATGTACTTTTTTCACAATACAGCACATCACTAGTGTAGTTCTTACTACCTGTGTAGCTACCATTGCTATTATTTTGTCTTAATAAAAAGTAGTGTACCTATATAAGTGGTAACCGATATACTATTCCTTGCTATAATTATTGATCTACGTTTTATATTTGAACTAAAAAAGCAATCAAGTCTGAATATATAGAGCTAACGTGGCCCTTAAACTTGATTCTGTAACAAACAAATAAGGTAAGTAAAATGACAAAACAAATGATGGCACACAAAATATATTGGTGGCACTATTTCTACCCGTTCTGAGAAGATTCAAATAGTTTTAATATTTAAGTGCCCCATTGGGTATTTTTTTAATAAAAGTGGTAGGTGTAATTCATTCAAAAATGCAATCAATTTCTACTGCGTTAGATGCTGTTGCAATTCATTTTAAAACGTATCGAATACTGAGTAGTGCTTTCATCTATCCTAATATAAGATTTTTACATCCAAACAAATTTGTTAATGAGCGTTCTGTTGACGTGACAACGTCTTATAAATTGGTTTGCCGGGTGACACTTCAAGAAACTGCGTTACGCTCCGCTCACGTTATGCGCTCACAACGAGAGCGAGTGAGAGGCACGCGTCCCTTCCACTCGGGCATGGTTAGCCCGCCTAAGAGCGAGAGAGACAGACATAAAAAGTGAAAGGCACGCGTCCTTTCCGTAAAATTATTCTACCACTCAAAGTCGTTGTCACGTAAAACTCTCGCCCGTATACCGACTTTACAGGCAACCAATTTTTTTTTTTACATTAAGTTTTTTTTACATGTATTATTATAACATAAAGTTATTGCTCGGCTTAGGTGGTTTTGTCACGCCAATACGCAGATGCAGTGCCTGGTAATAATCTCACGCGCACCTCTGCTTTTTCGAATTCATGAGCGTAATGCTTTAGCAGCATTACGCTCATGAAAGAAAACACCTGTAAGCAAACTGGCATGCTCTAAAAATTTTCGAGGTCAGAGAGGTTTGTCATCCACCACCAACACGGAAGAATTATAGCCCCAGCAAAGAACTTTTAGTGGGTCGCTTATGTGAGCAGCGTCCCGCAAATTTACCCGCTTAGATCCCTTTTCCGTAATTTTCCCTCCATAAAAATAAACTTATACCTATGCTTTCCAGATCATAATCTAGCCGTGTTCCGCTGAGCCGTTTAGCTGTTCCATCTTGATAGAGCAACATACATCTTAACTTTTGCACTTATAATAAGGATTAGTAGATTTTCTTGCGAATAAATATACATTATTTAGTGGTTCATTAGGTAAACGTCTTATAATTTACGTGCAAAAAGTAATGGTATGATATATCAGAAACATGCGTATACTTAAGTGAAGTGAGATCAAAGTTCAGTATTATGATATTATTTGCCTTGTTTGTTGACTTCAACGACTAAAGAATAGAGATCTAAATGGTCTTAAATGGTCAGTTCTAAAATCTATTTATAATAACATAGACTAGTTTTAAATACTTAAAATATGATTTGTTTTTGTAATTAATGATAATTTTTAAAAGCAGTCTAGCTTGGCTGGTTTTAATATCATAACATTGAACTTGTCTTTCACTTCACATTTATGTTTTGATGGGAATCGCAGTTTGAGAAACATAGATCAAATTGCCACTGTTTAAAACAGTATCTACCACATTCTACTATTACTATTTATAACTTTCAAGATAAGTTAATAAATCGTTATTTGATCAATACAAATCCAAGTATGTTGTATTTAAGATCACGGTAAAGTCGAATCATATTTGTGAAAAATATTTTAAGACAGTTTTAGAAAAATACTAAGGTTAAACGATTTTTATGTTATGGTAGCACCTTTGTTTACATTTTCTACACCTCTTCGTGGAACGGACTATAGTCAAGTCCTTTCATTTGATACACATATTGAGGTAGATTGTGAAGAAATCTTTTGTCTGCCATTTTGTGGTGGCGGCCATCTTGAATCTATATTAACCAAACATAGCTAAGAATACGCACGGAAACTAACTTTCAAATAAAAAAACCGCATCGAAATCGGCCCATCTGTTTGAGCTCTACGGTGCCACAGACAGACACACACACAGACAGACAGACCGACAGACAGACATCGACGTCAAACTTATAACACCCCTTTTTTTGGTCGGGGGTTAAAAATAGCAAGATATTTCGACTCTACCATTAGCACAGCATACCGCCGCATCCACTGTGGATGCTGTGGTAGATGCGGCGGTTGCTGCTGCCCTTGCATCACCATCTACACGTGCTGCACGAAGATTCCCTAGTCGCGGATCAGCCCTTTTACCGCCTAACTAAATCAGCTTTCGCTTTTCTATTGCGGTCTCTATCATTTCAAACAGAAAGAAAAGAGTGAGAGAGCAGTGTCAAAGCTAAGACAATTCTAGATAGGGGGTAGACCCTCGGCACTTCGGCCGCGTCGGTGCCGCCATGACACCCGCAATGGCCGTGCGGTAGCAGGCTAGCTCTGTGAAGTGCATTTATTATGTGTGTGCTGTTGTGTGCTTTAATAAAATGTACTGAAGTATAGAGTTTATGTTTATATTTTTCATAAATATGTACCGAATTACATTAATAACAAGTCCATAATGCCACAAATATATAATACAAGCAGCACTTTGCGGTTTTACTCATGTAGCCACCGTTCCCGTTATTTTCCCTGGATAAAAAAGTAGCCTATAGATGCTATTCCAGCGTGTATTCTAAGAATGTAAAATTCTAATTTCGACGTGATCTGTTCAACCGTACGGACGTGACTGAGCAACAAGGTCCGAATTTTCGCTAAATGTCAGTAGGATTATAAATGTGAATGTCTGGATGTTTGTCGCTCAATCACGTCGGAAAGGTTTACGATCAGGGTAAAATTTGAAACAATGTCAGAATATGGGCTGGAATATCACAGACTACTTTTTGTTGAAACACAGATTATAGTCCGAAGTAGCACATATGCTTGATCGCTAGCTTATCGGTTTTTTTATAGGATACACTTCGGAGAGTGTGCAACTGATCTGCATGATCTAATACCACCTTGCCCTTTCTTCTATCGGACTTCTCGTTCCACAAAAGGGCGACATCGTTTCATGGTTGATGTTCCAAAAAACGCGAACGAAGAGATTTGACTCCACGTTTGTGATAAGAACGTCTAGGTTGTGGAATGCGTTGCATGAGTGGGTTTTCCTCGATGGTTACAATTTTGGTGTCTGCAAATCGAGAGTAAATCGTTTTCTTCTAGGTAAGCACGTTCCATCGTAGATCTCATCATCGCTTAACATCAGGCGAGATGGTGGTCAAATGCGAATCTGTTAGGTATAGTTAAAAAAAAAAGAACTAACGGGAAAACAGGAATTACTCGGGTAAAACCGCAGGTCACTGCTAGTACTGCTGTATGTAAAAAAAGGCTCTACAACACTGAGCTATTTTAAGTAACTACCTTTTTTGCTTGTTATCAAACAACCTGGTATTTGTTGGCTAAGTATTCTGTGGTTAGGCTGACCAAAGACTAAACTAGACTAGGTCGTCCCATAGACTATTATTATACTCTGTAGGTTTTAGATACTACATTCACTAATAATACGTGATTACTTACTCTGTGAATAATACTACAAACAAAATGACCAGTCTATAAACTTGTCTCACTGAAAAAAGTTGTATTCTCGATCGTTTTTAGTAATTATTAGTTTTATGTTTCTTATAAAAAGACAGCGTTTTGGGGTATAGCCATAACGATCTCCTTGTTATGTTGGTGAAATCCCAGTACGTTTCATAATACTGCCAAAGCTATAATATGCCATTAGAAAGCAATAAATATTACAAAATTTGAAGAGTGATAAATATAAAATTATCTCTATAAGACAAGTTTTCCTTTATATTAAAGTCGCGTCTCAACAAATATAAATTGATAGACATATCCGATCACCGCGCTGGTTACAGCCCCAACGGGCTTGTCTAGCTGATTACTTTTAATCTGTACATGAATGAAGATGCAAATTATTCTTAGACATGGGTAGGACATTCTAGTAATTGGATTTAATAGACTAATAGATGAATAGATAGGGTGTCTCTAGACGTGTTCCCATATTATAATGAAATATTGGTTGATATTTTAATTTATCAGAAAACTAAAACTCAATGAGAATAAACATTTGAAATGGCACTACCATAGTGCATGTTGTTGAATTTTGTCGTAGAAAGCCTTTACTATTGACGTATTATTAAAAAAAATATTTGATCTGTTATAATAGTCAAAATAAAACTTTACAGGCTCTAATTTGTAAAATAACTATGAATTATAAAAAATAAATAAATTATATGACCAAAAAATACAAATATATTTCATTGGTGTCGTTAGCATTTAATTTAGTTAAATAAAATTTATATACAAAATATTTTTTATATTTCTACTTGACATACGAAATCAACCTAAAATAAACTTGTGGAAAATCTAAATTCAACTTAATGTTATTCGCAATAAGCTATAAAATTAATCGAGTTTTACCGCGATGGGTTACCGTAATGCGTATAAGGCGATAATGGTGTGAATTCTACTCATTACGCAAGGTAAGTGCGGGGCGCAAGGCCGAGAGACCAATGACCTGAGTCACAGAATACAGCGATAGTTTCTATGAGACTTTGATGAGAAAAGCTTTTGATAGATGTGCTGAATATGAGTTTAATAGCTTACAAATCTTTCAATATGAATATTGATTGTCTAACTGTACTGTGTGGGTGGTATTGATTTTTTATTGCAATAAGGGCCGCTGTTACAAGTTTTTATATAGTTTCACTGGTACCTACCGATGTGTGTAATCAAATCTTAGATACAAATTAAATTTGTTCCCAATTCCCGGTTACCGATTGAGCTATAATTTTGCATATATTTAAATCGCGTCTCAATGCTAAATTATGATAACATGGTACTTATCTAATGATGATTCTGGAATATGAACTATGAATATTATGTATAACTTCTATAAACTTTGTAATAAAACGCCACAATATCATCGAGAATCAACGCGACCCAATCGTGTTTGGGCTCGTTTGATTCGTCTTGACGAGTACTTTGGTGCGAAATGGTAACCAGGGTCTAGTGATGTAGCGGGATATGGTTTCAGTGAGCGGAAGTAGTTTGAGAAAGGTACCTACGAAATTTAGTGTCATTTGTGTTTATTAGCGAATTGAAAACTTGAAAATGTGAATATGTGAAAAGTTAAAAGAGTGAGCGCAGTACGGGTTTTCCATTGATGTCTTTCTTTGCATCGTGATCTGTTCTTTGAAGTTTGTATAACTCTATCTCGTTTACACAGTGTGCTACTAAACGGCGAAGGAGGGGAAGACGTACGATCAGTCAAGTCGGTTATTGTCTTTGCCTGATGGTAACATTGGTAAACGACACGCCATAACAACACAGCGTCGTGCAGTAATTTAAACAAAGTTTAAATTTGTTCTTTGGTATCGTTTTCTGGGACCAAAAATAATACGCTGTCAGTTTTTTAACGAGCCATTTTGTAAAACCTCTACGGTTGGAAACCAATTATTTGTACCTGAGGATAATAGTGCTCGACACCTGATATACAATCATTCTGCACTAAATTGTCGCTGTCATACAGTCACTTCAAGCCTTGGATTATGCTTCAAGCAGTACTTACCTAATTAACCTGTTTCAGTATAATGATAGCTTTTTAAACGCTTTTTTAAACGGTGGCCTACTTATCCCGACACAGTCTAGGAGTCTACCATCTTACTAAAACCTTTACCAAATTAACCTTGTTTTTCTTCCCACTTCGCCAGCGTAAGAGAAACATGTATGATTTTAGAATAAAAATAAAATATGAATTTACTTGTTTTGGAAAAAATGGTTCTACTATAATGTTTGTATATCTAATTTTCCTATCCGTAAGTATAGAATCCGAATAATGGAATAAATGGAAATATACAATTAATGTAAAATTAACATCATAAAAATATAGTAAAACATAAAACTGTCGTTTTGCCGTCGGCGTTCAAAATTTTGCAAAAATTTAATGTAAATTTTATTCTTTTTATTTATTTTGGTTAAAGAGTAGATAGCTCCAAAAACTGCACATAAACAGAGTTACGTTTTGCACGGGACGCGCCTCAATGAGATAACTATGTGTTTAAATATAGATAAACCAAAGCACGGTAATAATTACTGTACCCATAGCTTAGGCAGGGAGGGCTGTACAATCATCACATGTATATTGAAACGGCGAAAGATTGCAGGCGTGTTTGTTTATTCTTATACACATTAACGGATTTGAATGTCAACAATTATGTTATAAGTACATCATCGGATTGCAATTAAGAATACTTTATCTTTTCATACTTTATCCCGTTAAATTTACTGGTTGTTAGCCGCCGGTTTCGCCGTGTCACACAAATGGTTTAATATTACACTTGTATTGGATTAGGGAACATGCGGTAGAAACCGCGGGAGCTACCAATGTATAATGTAGTGAGACTTGTAGTACCCCGCGATGTTACCCGCGTAGTTCCCGGTTCCATGAAATTCCAAGTTTAGCAAAGTAGTATCCCAAAGTATTATCTATCTGTGTACTAAATTTTATTCAGATCCCTTCAGTAGTTTTTGCTTGAAAGAGTCGCAAACATCGTTCCATCGTTCCTTCCAACAAACTTTCGCGTTTATACTTAATACTAGCAAACCGCCCCGGCTTCGCACGGGTGCATTGCTGATACTAAAATACGAATAAAAATGGTTATTGTGGGTTATCCCTAATGCCGGGGCCACACTAATGAGAAATGCCTATAATTAGCGCGTTAGTGGTCGTTAACCGTAGGTGTAAAATACACCTTCGGGAAACGCCCATTAGGTGTATTTTACACCTACGGTTAACGACCATTAACGCGATAATTAATGGCGTTTCCCGTTAGTGTGGCCCCAGCATAAGAGATGGGCATACTATATATACCATTGTAGACTTTTTGTAAACCTTTTTAAGGGGTACAACATTATACTGCAGTACATTATTTTGATCCATCTCGTAGGATCCAGCCAGTGCAGCGTTTGCAAAGTAAGCGCAAAAAATTGTTTTTTATGACTTCACATTAGAAACCTTTAAAATTATTAGTGTTTCTCTACTGTTGCACATATTATACATATAAACCTTTCTCTTGAATTACGCTATCTATATAAAAAAACCCGCATCAAAATTTGTTTGGTAGTTTTAAAGATCTAAGTATACTTTGTTTTATACTATGTAGTGATTAGGTACATAGTATGATAATCAAACTTTATGCTAATACCTTGTAATGAAGTAATGATAGTTATCAGTAACCGATAATTCCAAGCCCCAGGATGTAATAATTATAACGGTGGAATCGTTCCATCGTGAAATTTAATTCTCCATAGCAATTAATCATATTTGCATAGACGGCCCATAACAGTTTATTTAACTGTTAAGTTAACTCACGGTTTGCTATCTAAGATTAACACGAGATATTGCTCACGCTGAAATGAATAAACCGGACAAGTGCGAGTCGAACACAGGCTTACCAATGTTAATGAAATTCACTTAATTGAATTCTAAATTAATTTCGTCCAGTTGCAATTTATTTTTTAATTTTGATCAATTAGTAGTGATTTACCTAAATAAAATAGGCCTAGAATTAGAATGAAAATGTTCACTACTCCCCCTTTTTCCTTTTCTTCTCCTAATCTAAAATTCATGTAAAAAAAGAAAACAAATGACAAAGGTCACGGACCCCGGAGTGTGTGGAGTAGCTAATTTAAATAAAAAAAGTAGTGGTTTACCGAATTACACTAATGAGAATAACATTTCGAATATGAAAACTAAGGCTAATTTAAATATAACTAAGTACAAAAAGATAGGTCAACGATAATATAGTTTCTATCGCGGTTCGCACCTGCCACGATTGGCACAGCACCGAGAAAGATGGCATGATAAAAGAAATACACCAGTACCACCACAGTACAGTACACCAGACCCGGCAGTGGGATAAAGATGGCTGTGGATAACGATAATGATAAAATTCGAAATTATTGGTGCACGGTTGCCTGGAAGAGATCGCTTTTAGCGATTTGCTACTATATTTTTAAGATTGTTTTTTAAGTTGTTTGTTTTGTTAAGTACCGCCTGGGGAACACCACACTTTTGCCAGTTATTATACCGCTCAGTAGTAATATGAAAACGTCGACGTGTTCCTGTTTGAAGGGCAATGTTAACAGTGAAGTTACAGGGTATAGAGTTAAAACATCTTTTATGTCTGGATGACGAGCGCAGTGCAGTGCTAGGTAATGATATGGACTCTTCGTTTTTTTTTTTAATTAAGTATTACGAGACGAGCAGGACATGTGCCTGATGGTAAGCAACATGCCTGCTACATAACAGCACAGTGACACGCAGCTATTGGAACGTGCCGAGTCCAAATCATTACCTAGCACTGCACTGCGCTCGTCACCCCGAAAACTAAGATGTTATATCTCTAAGCCCTGTACCTACCACTAACTACCTTGTCCTGCTCGTCTCGTCTCTCTAAAGCTCTAAACTATAAGAAATACATATCTCGAAGAACATGGGTCATCCACTAATCTCTCTCTTGTTCAGTACGGTGAATTATGGGCTTGACTCACTCCTTTTAATAAGAGAAGCCCCTAAGTCCCAGTGGTGGAAAGTGGAAACATAAAGTGGGCATAAAATTAGCTTACTACTATTCAAAATATTTAGAGCCCGATTTGCATTTGGTTAGTTTTTTTTGCTAAGTATTTCCAATTTATCGTAATATCTGACATTACTTTGGGAATTATGTAGTATGTTCCGTTCCTGCTTGGAAATTGTACAAGCTGGTTATCACTTCTTGTTTTACCGGTAAAGGAAATGATAGTGACAAAACCGTGGTGACCTAAGAAATACATCTTTCGAAGTCATATATACTTCCAACCCTCACTTGGCTAGGGTGATGGATTATGACCTTGGCTCTCTAGTCGTGTGAGAAAGGCCCGAGTCCCAGTTGTGGAATATAATGGGGTGCGTATTTTGCATAACAAAATTTGTCTTTCGAGAAAGCGTTCTATAATTCTTACTATATAGCTACACTGAAACCGTTTTCGCGAATGTCAATTAGTAAAATACGAACAAAGAAACGAGTTATTTAGTAGATTCAAGAGCCCAAGACTAGCCTGCTCCTATCAGCCATACTACCTCATAGTTATTTAACATGAACATGAAGAGTCCAAATCACTGTCTACCACCAAACTGCGCTTCTCTGTTTCATCTATACCTACTCTGTAAATCTCTGGAAACATTGGCCTTCAAACTGAAACACAATAATATTTGCAAATTTGCAAATAACTGTCGAAGGACTGTTTGACAAAGAGTTCCACACCACTTTTATATCAACTTTACAGTTGACTATTAAACTAGATATTTAACACAAACCGGTAATATTTTTGAACTAAAAATCCAACTTTAAAATGCTAATCTGGAGATATATTATATTTAATATATTTTATGGGCAGCATTATGTATTTGAAGCTGTTATTTTTTTCTGAAGAGCAACTTGCTATGACTTTTACTTCTATACGCCTTTTAACGCACCTTTTGTGTCCATTGCTAATGCTTAACGAACAGGCGTTTTGTGTTTTTGCCAACAGTGTGTCCGAACAACGAACCCACGGTTCGTTCACATTCAACGGTTGTGAATAAGTGCTGATACCGTTATAAACTACAGCACAGGAAAAGATTAAAATAATTACCTGCTTAATAGTTTCGACTGCGCGGATATTATGTGTTGATTACTAAGAAATATTAAACAGGTTTTGAAAAAAATATTTAAAAAATAATATTTGTCCACAGGAACAAGATGCAGAAACTTGTACTTTTAACTTTGGCGCTGAGCGCGGTGTCTCAAGCCCTAGATAGCGGAGATAACAAGTTTATGAAAGACTACGCTATGTTAAAGGTAAATAAAAAGTGCAAAATTGTCCGCAGACGGTAGGATTCGAACCTACGCTCCCAGAGGGAATCTGATTTCTAGTCAGACGCCTTAACCGCTCGGCCACGTCTGCTCGTGTGAAGAGTGTCTAAATTATAATTCAGTAAATGTAATTTAATCTAACAAAACAAGTCCAACATAAATAGCATCGTCACCTTTCGCAATTTGCACTCATTGAAAAGTTAAAAGTTGATCTGTAAATACATATATTTATTGTACATATATTTTTAAATCCTTAGATTTACGAAAGCTGTTTCGGCACGGCTCTTCTGAAGCAAATTACCAAAGAGCTAAAAGACGCCTATGCAAAATGTTCAACAGCGCCACCTATGAGAGACAGTATGAACTCGCATATGCCACCCATCTTGCTCAGCAAACTGCCACCTGGGTTCTCCATGGACCCAAACACACAAACCATCACTAAGCCGACAGATGGCGCTAACAATAATAATCAAGAAAATGATTTACCAAATCAAGACCCGCCTCCACAGTCTCAAAAACCCACCATTTTTGCCTTTAGGCCGCAAGGGGTAAGTAAAAATAAACTTGATAAACATGAATAATCAGCAAAAATGTACTACGCAATGATGCCTCCTGTGAGGATTGAACTCACGACCCCTGGTTTACGAGACCAGTGCTCTACCACTGAGCTAAAGAGGCTATGAGTGAAGAGTCGAAATTACGAAAAAGTATATTCATGAAAAGATTTTATCACTTCACTGTTAGTAAGCAACTTAAGTTCACACAAAATTTAAAAAAAAAACTTGAATATATTTCACTAATTATGAACTTCAATTAGTAGTAATATTCCGAGAGCTGGTAGCAAAATTTGGGTAGGTATTTGAGGCAAGCTGAAAACTTCTCACATAGTCCTCCAATTATATCCTTACACGGAGGTGCGAACCTGGCTGGTGAATAAGAGGGCAAAATGAATCCTGCAATTTCGATCACCTGGCAGGTAGATAGTCCCTCCAAAATGATCTCTTTTTTTGAAAATCCCTACTATTTAGTTATAAATAATACCCAATTTAAATTTCAAATTGCCTCAAACCCATTTTTTTATATTTTTGCAAAACGTATTTGCAGGCGCCTGGCAATGTTATAACCCTGACTAAATCGTGTGGCTTATAATTTCTACAATGTATAAAAATTACACATAATCTGCCTGGGTAAGTACCACACCTTTGCCAGTTATTCTACCGTCAAACAGTAATGTGCAAACATTACTGTGTTCCGGTTTGAAGGGCAATGTTTCCAGATAAATTACAGGGCTTAGAGATATAAGATCTTAGATCTCTGGGTGACGAGCGCAGTGCAGTCAGTGCTAGGTAATGATTTGGACTCTTCATGTTCCAATAGCTGCGTGTCACAGTGGTGTTATGTGTCAGGCATGTTGCTTACCATCAGGCACATGTCCTGATCGTCTCGACACACTTTATTAAAAAAAATACATTGCCTCAAACATATTTACAAACTGAACAAACAATAATTAAAAATGTGGATGGGTCTTGCCTATGAGCTTGCCGTCAACAAATACCCACCCCAAAATTTGCTAGTAGGTAGCTCTCGAAATATAATTGTCGAGGAAATTTGTAACTTTAGAATTTACTAAATTCGGTAACTACACAACTGGATTTATTTGTATTATATTTGGTGTACAATTCACACACAACACCATCTGATCCCAAACTAAGCAGTGCTTGTACTATGGCGGCCAGAAAGCTGATATAATACTTATATATGTAGTTGTAAATAATACTTATCTATATCTATACTTATAATAAAACTGTAACGGGTCGAATTCTGTACATTGAAGATATTTAGAAAATTTTTTTTTTTGGGGCACTCCATAGTCGATACTGATGGCGAAACTGCATTTTTTTTCTTTCATGTCTGTCTGTCTGTCTGTCTGTCTGTCTGTCTGTCTGTCTTTCTGTATAGGGATCACGCATCACGCCGAAACTACTGATTCAATTTAGCTGAAACTTGGCATGATTTTAGTTTATACTAAGGACATTGCTGTAGGCTACTTTTGATCCCCAAATTCTGATCGATTTTCTTGCGGGAGGGGGTGAAAGTCAGAATGTGTATTTGGTTGTAACTCATGTTTGCGTTGTTTAATTTCATTAATTCTTTTTTTGTTAGAAAACACATTTTTTATATTGTCCCGTCAAAATTTGAACAATATCGGTCTGTTGGTTCGGAAATTACACAAACATTAAATAATAACGACACGCGCAGCGCGTTCGGTATAACTAACTTCTAAGTATTCTGCGTATCACAGACGATCCACAGAATATCTAGATTCCAGATTCTAGAAAGTGCCCACGTGATCGCGTTGCGTCGTCTTGAATGAAAAAATAATTGTCAAAAATATATTTTTGTGTGGAAAAACAAACATCATTCGGTTATAATCGACTTCAAACAAGGAGGATGTTCTCAATCGGGTTGCATGTTTTTTTATTTGGTTTTATTTTACGCGATAACTCCGCTAATTGTTAGTTGATTTTGATAATTCCTTTTTTGTTTGGTAGAAAATACTTCAGAGGTGATCTTAGATATCGAAAACAGGGAGGTAATTTTTCAAATATCAACATAAAACTAAAATCAGCTTTTATTTATCTGTACGACATAGTTAAACCTTCTTATAAAATTTAGTCGAATGACAGAATTAAATGACCTGTCATTGAAGTAGATTTTTGTATTTTGGAGAAAACATATCAGCATAATAAGTAGCAGCATAAACAACCCATTAAATGTTCCCACTGCTGGGCGTCGGGGCCTTTTCTCGCAAGGAGAGAGACAAAGGCTATAATCCACCACGCTGGCCCAGTGTCGGTTGGTGGATGACATATGACTTAGAACTTAGATTATAGGTAGATTTCGGTTTCTTCACGGTGTTTTCCTTCACCGTTTTAATTACCGGCATTACGAACACGATTCTGAAAAGATAGTGGTGCGCGTGGTTTTGAACCCTGGGTCTCCGGATCGACAGTCGCCGTTCTCCCGACTAGGTCAGCTATAACTTACTAGACCAGCCGTAACCTATTAGAAAACGTATTATTTCAATCCAAATACTGTTTAAAATTTAAAGGTAGTGTTCAACAAGCTTCGGTGACCGAAGCAGACCGTTGTTAGGGTTCCGTACACAAAGGGTAAAAACGGGACCCTATTACTGAGACTTCGCTATCCGTCCGTCCGTCCGTCCGTCTGTCACCAGGCTGTATCTCAAGAACGATGATAGCTAGACAGTTGAAATTTTCGCAGATGATGTATTTCTATTACCGCTTTAATCATGGCGGAACGTATCAAGTGATCGGGTTGAAATTTGAAATAGAATTAGATTACAGTCTGGAAGAACACATAGGCTAAACATTGCCTATGTATAAGTACTCAATGTATTACGTAACAAACAGCCAAACAGTGGCATTCATAATATTTACAGGACACCGTTAGAACGGCTGAACATATTTGGATGGAATTCGAAACACACGTAGTTTGAACTCAGAAATAGCAAATCGGTTACTTATAGGTTACTATGACGTCGGAAGGACTAAGCAAATTTGGTAGAAAATTGAAACAAAAATAACTCACAGTCTGAAATACCACATTTATATATTTATTACCTATCAACCTGAAAAGAAGCATGGGCCCTAAGGAAACAAATATTAACTATCACGTCAAAACGGCACAACGATATGGGTTAATATACGAAATACATATAGTTTAGAGTCTAAAATTTCACATGGGCTAATAAGTCTACATTTTCATTTAACTCCATATTAATATAAGCATATATTTTCGTCAGGAACTTGATGTGATGGTAAGGTAAAAGCCAAAAATGAAAAATATATGCACCCGTTTTGGCGTAGATAATATAGGTGATTTGCGTTCACAGTCAAAATAACAAGCAACAAAATATTCTCATTAGACGGCGCTAATGCCGGTTTAAATATAAAAGCACTAAAGGCCATTTAAATCGATGTTTTGCTATTGTGGTATGTATTTTTTCTTTCATCTCTAGGTGGCGTTACTGGTATTCTAAATTGTACTAATAAGTTTTTGCTGCTAAAAGGATTATGATGCCAAATTTGGATTCTTTCGTTCTTGATTTTTTTCTGTGTTACCTACAATTAAATTCATACATTAACATTTCACTAGGACTTGGCTGAGATTTACGGGTTCAACTTGCTTGAATATCATTAAAACACAAAATTTTTATTATTTTGATTCCACACAGGCTTCGTTCAAAATTTTACGCCGGCGAAGTCGCGGGTAACAGCTAGAAAACCACTTGCGGATAAAAAGAAATAGGTAAATAGGTATCAGATCATGCACATTAGCTTCAGACTTTTCATAATGTATCCTATAAAAATCCTACAAACTTAACACTTGCGGCTATGTTCGATACTACGAAACCTTACTAAGTATGTTTGATTTTGTTTAAAAAAAGAAAAATAAAGATGATAAAATTAAATAAATTTTTGTGTGGAAAAACAAATTCACTCAAACTCAAAGGTTTTTCAATGATAATTATCCAAATATTTGACGTACGATACTTCCAATTAATGTATAAGTCAGTAACATCTGCTTACGCGAACGAAGTAGCGGGTTCAGCTAGTTATACATAGAACCAATTCGGCATAGAACACTCAGACCCATAACCATGTCTAAAATTAGTAGACAGAGGTAAAAATACTTTTACTGTATGTACTTATTATTTTTACAATGCTTTTCCAGGGACCATTCGCGGGGTCTTCAGCTATAAACCCCCTAGGGGTACCCATGATGGGCGGACCTCAACTGCGCCCCTACAACTCGCCTCCGCTATATCCCTTCCAGCCATACGCGGGGTACCAAGGATTCCAGGGGTTCCCTGGGCCCTACAACCCTTACTACCCTCAGTTGCAGGGGATGCAAGGGTTTCAAGGAGGGTTCTACCAACAACCGTACTTTGGGAATAATCGTATGTCGGTAAGTTAAATTTTATAACTAACTATAACACAAAAATTTAACTGTATAGTCTTCAAATCGGTGAACGGTGGAGCTACTATAGATTTTATTATCCTACTAATAAATGATCTTCTTCTTCTTCAAGTGGTCCTTTAATGTTGAATGTTTGCCATCAGCTTCTTAAATTCGTCTCTGCCCATTGCTATCCGGAAAAGCTGTTCGACAGAGTTTATGCCAGTCCACTCCCGGATATTACAGAGCCAGGATTTTTTTTAAGTAAATAGAGTACCTAATACTCTAATATAATAAACGCCTTGTAAGAATGTATGGATGTAGGTATGTTTGTTAGACTTTCACGCAAAGTACTAAACTGATTTGGACAAAATTTGGTACATACTTCCTTACCCTTATTTATCGACATAATGGTCGGGAATAACACATGGGTTATTTTTTATATATCTGTGGCGCGCCAAAAGAATTTTCACTTCACAATCCAATTTTTGTTCTGTAAAGCGGCAACTGAGCCTGCGCACGCGCCTCGGTCTAAACATCCCTCGGATGCCGAGCAGCCACAACGTGACCTGCGTAATGCAGGAACTGGGCTACATTGACCACAACCTGGAGCCCAACTACGAGCAGATCACGCAGAGGATCGAGAACCTGCCCGTCTCCGGCGAACTCAAGTCGGACATACAGGAGGGACTGCAGTTCTGCCAGAAGTTCTCTGTAAGTTTTAAAAGCAAATAGCTTTACCATATAGCTGTGCCGCGAAGTCTTACCCGCGACTTTCTGAGGAAAAAACCTATCCCCCACTCTCTCACTCAAAATTATAGTATCTAATAATATAATGTTTATATTATGTATGTGTATATATAAACATACGTCACATATTTATTTTACTCTAGTTACTAATGGAAGACACTGCCTTTTGCAACACAGTATTTACTAAAGCAAAAGGTAGGGATCTTAGATAAAGTAGTATCCTCTTTGGTAGGGATCCTAAAAGATTGTAACAGCTTGGTTATTAATTTAGCATTTCTTACTGGTACTTGCCTGGAAGAAATTAATCTGAAAAAAAATGTTGTTAGCAATAGGGCCGCCACTTGTAGCGCTAGTTCATAAGTAATTTACTATAATCACAGAAATCTAAATAGTACCTTATTATTTAGATTTCTGTGACTATAATACTTACATATAATTTGTAGTTGTAAGTTTTCATCTATCTTATGTTATACATATGTTGAGCCAAATAAACGCCTGTATTGCTTAAACTGCATTGTTTGTTACAGCAATGTGTACCGGAGGATAAGAGAGACATCGTTCCTCGACCCCAGGAACAAATCAAGGCTATTTTCTTCTTCCGCTGCTACAAGGTAAGACAGGACAAATAGTGGAAAACAACTTTTACTTTTCACCTTTTAGGCGACTTCAAAAAAGAAAGGTATCATGTAAACCGACTTCCGACCTCTAAATAAAATTGAGTCAAATAAAAATAGCTGATTGAGATATATTCAAATTCAAAATTCAAATTCAAATTCATTTATTTCAAGTTACAAAGACTCATACACTAAATACTAAATCATTCATAAAATTAAATTCGTCACATTACATTATAATTAGAAATAATTAAATTTATACATTTTATCATTAAATTTAACATAATTCTCAATAAATAAATAAATAAATATTACTGCGATTTATCAAAATTCTACAACAACCCAAATTTCAACTTCTTAAAATACGGCCGTGTGGATTCGATCTGAGGGGTTTTCGCAATTTATTTTCCAGGCCAAGCGCTTTTGCAATTTAAATGCGCGTTTACTGAGTAAGTAGGCGTAGTTTGAAATAATTCCCTTGTTTCAGCACAAGAAACTGGAGGCGTGCATCATGAAGGATATCAATGAGCATTTCACCAAGGACTACGTTGTAGACACGGAGACTGATTTCGGGTAAGATTTATAGTGTCTGTTTTTTTTTACTATAATAGGTCAAGTGACCACCATCTCGCCTGATGTTAAGCGACGATGCGATCTACGATGGAGCGTGCTTACCTAGAAGAAACCGGGTGTAGTGCAAGTGGTTTACACATCACTAATCTACTTGACCCCTAGAATCGCTAGCGGCGAGGTATGCTGTGGTTCTACTTATTTTGGTTGTTGACAACAAATAGTGATAGGTAAAAACGTCTGGCGTTCACCGCTTCCTACAACCGACTAGAACGGAAAGAGTGAGCTCACTCTTCCCAACGATAACAAGATTCCGTGCGCCCTTAAGTTTGGGAGGGCACATCTTTGGATTGAGATCGTTGGTTCCGCCGCAGTCTCGTCTACCGCGGTCAGTAGCAGACACATTGGCTCGGCCAACGCTGTGTGACTCGCTCCTGGCCACATCATCGTCAGCTTGGCGTCTTGGAGCTTGCAATAACTAATTTCTCTAGAAACAATGCAAAGAGTCCTACAAGATAATGAATTGCTAAGACTCTTTCTCTCTCCTATCCCTTTATCATTATTTCGCTCTTTTCTCCCCACAGCCAACAATAAAGACGCTTACACTCATTATTTTTCTTTTCCAGAACATTCTCACGCTCGGGCAGGTCAGCCCGTGATCTGCCGATGCGAGACCCCAGTATGGAGGCCCTCGAAGAGATGGAGGTCTACCTCTATGACTACCTTAGCGGCGGCGGAGCATTCGATTTTGACCTTTATATCTAGAAGACTGACAAAATCCACCCAAATTCCACCCACTTCCCACAAAGTCTGTGTAAATTTCATGATTTAAGACTGACCACTTACTTACAGCCACGTTAGATCATTGCACAAATATGAATTTTCTTTTTAGTATGGTTACGCGGTTAGAAATCGCGTACTAAAAGCTACTCAGGGTACCAATAATGCTCCTATCCTATGATCTACCTATAAATCGGAAAATATTTAGGAAAGTTCGATCTTATACCATAAACTATTCTGCTTTCCCATGGAAATCGGAGAGCAGCTTACAAAATATTCCTGATTGTCACAAGATGGCGTTTCTTTTGCTGACACTACGCCGCATTTTACTCTGAAAATTGCACCTCGCAAAGCTGTATAGTCATTTCATAGACAACTTACTTTTTAGTCGTAAAAAATCTGCACGTCGATGTCAACGCTCTCTATTCAATATAATTTAAAAACGCATAAAAAGGAACGTTTTTGTATACGATGATTTTTTCGTCATGATTCAATACTCAGATGATTGACAAATTAGTTTACTAAGATTACAATTAAAATAGAATTACTAGAAGTAAAAATTAGTGATTTATTTAATAGTTAACGGTATGGTAAAGGGTTTTTTTGCTACAGGCAGAATATTCCGTTTCACAAAATAAGAGGGTTAGATAAAAATAAGGCTTTATAAAATTCACAAATACAAGTAATATACTTACTAATCTGTACAATTTCTTAAATCGATCGAAACTTAAACAAAAACCTCGTTTAGTGTTAACATTTTTTGTATATATTACAAACAGTTGAGTCTAGGATCTTACTAGATCTAGATTTACATACCCGAAGATTGCCATATATAGATAGAGTAAGATCCCAGGGCCGCCAAAGCGATCTAAGGGGCCAGTCATCCCTTAAACTCATAATCTCGTACATAAATGTTTTTATGTAGGTACCTTCTGGACCCCATATCTTAAAAATTGGCCGTCTAAGCAAGTTAGCGGGTAAATATGTGTTCTTAGTACTTAATATTTCGTTCATCAGAAAATACGTGACGTCTGCCGGCTCTGGGATCTTGGACTAATAGGTATAGCAATCTGAATTTACATTGTTATACACCTACTTTACAGATGTTATGTCTTGTAGCAAATCATTTCGTTTTTGTCTCTAAAGCTAAACACTGTAAGCTTTTTTGGCGACAACATAGACTAAGTTTAATTAAGCGTACCTTAGTATGATGTAAAAAATGCAATAAATTACGTGAGAACATGTTGTTTGATTTATTTTGCACCAATATCTTCCGGCGAAACAACGGATCTGGCTGAAATTTGGAACATAATATATACATATAGATTATAATCTGGAAGAACACATAGGCTACTTTTATCCCGAAAAAAAAAATACTTTACTAGTAGCGTCCCACGATTATACCCGCGTAGTACCCGTTCCAGATGTTTTTCCCGCGTTAAAAATAACCTATGTACTATGTATTAGATATTTTTCATTTTCTTAGATTTTTAGTTTAGCTTAAACGATTTTGGGGGGGGGGTCATATCCCCTGTGACCCCCCCCTTTCCATAACAGTACAGTGACACGCACCTATTGGAACATGAAGACTCCAAATAATTACTTAGCACTGAAGTGCGCTCGTCACCCAGAGATCTAAGATGTTATATCTCTAAGCTCTGTAATTTCTCTAGAAACGTTGCCCGTCAAACCGGAACACAGTAGGTAATGTTTGCACATGCTTGGCGGTAGAATAACTGGCATAATAACTAATATGGTAAATTAGTTTACCGCGTCGTTCTCGTTATTTGCCCTATATTAAGTACCAGACGATAATCTATCTGTGTTCCAAATACCCGATCCATTTCTGTTCCGGCGTGGTTGAGCAACAAACATCGAAACTTCCGCATGTTTAATATTAATAGAATATATTCAGGTAGCACGATAAACAGTTTTTTCTTCAACAATTCTACTCAGCTCTTTGTAATTTTGACAGCATCGTCAGTATATCAAAACGCGCGATTATCGAATAAATATTATATAACGACAAAGGTCGCGCGTGTCCTACACAAAGGGCAGTAAAGGTGACTGTCTATCACAGCATTCACGGCGCGGCCGCTGTCATATCATTTTCTTGTCAACGATGGAAGCGGAGTTTTGATGGGTTATCGGGAAAATAAAAATAATTTACGGGTGAATTGGTCCGTATTCCGAGCAAGCTCTATTGGATACCATTGTTTCTATTGGCATTTTAAAATTAATTGAAAAAATGAGGAGGTTTTCAATTCGGTTGGATGTATTTTTTTTAAATGAAAACTTCTTTTGGCTTAGCACATACCTACAGATTTTTCATAGGCTGTGAATTGAATTCTAACGTCACGCTCGGGAATGATAAGAAATATTCAGGTTAACTCGGTACCATGGGCATTGGCTATCTGGAAATGCTGACGTATGTCTAGATGGCCATGCTCATGGCCACGCTCTCCGGTTTCACCCGCGTAGTTACCAAAGTGAGGATCAAATTCTAATTTATAAGTTTTCACTTCTATCGGCTGTTCCTATGACTGACTGACAACTTTTTTTTAAGTGTGATTCGCGATAGTTCTGCTAATTGTGAATCGATATTTTAATGGTTCTCTTTCTGTTTTGTAGATTATACTTCAGAGGTGGTCCCATATGAATTTTACCGATATTCGTGTAGACGACGTGATCGTACTACCTCGCTGTATTATTGGAACAGTGTGTTTAGTTGATTTTGCAAAAAATACGAAATGTAATCGTGTGTCCCTAACTTTAAATTGAAGTCTAGTCTTTCTGAGTAAGTCAAAATATTATAACTACCAACGCCACGCGGTGTAAAAATTTGCAAAAACAGTCATGCTTAATTTTATTTTTTACTAGTGGCCCGCTCCGGCTTCGCCCGTGGTACATATATAGCACTCAGCAGGATCCCGCACATATCCAACGTGAAAGAATGACTGAAATCGGTTCAGTCATTCCTGAGAATATCGCTTTCAAACAAAAATCCTCTTCAGCTACCTGCTATGCCACCTGTCGGAAATTGGTCGTACAAACTCAGATTTAGAAAAAAAAAGATTAGAAAAGGTTTATATTCAATGACGCCATCGTAGTCACATGCTGTCATGTCAAAACACAGCACGAAAACTCTCAAAAAGGAATATTTTTCCCCGTTTTTGTTACATTCTTGATTCATGCTCCGCTTCTATTGCTTGTAGCTTTATGTTCTAGCCTATAATAGCCTTCCTCGATAAATGGACTATCTAATAGAAAAATAATCATTCAATTCGGATCAGTACTTCCTGAGATCCTAGCGTTCAAACAAACAAACTCTTCAGCTTTATAATATTAATATAGAATGGTACGATCATCTGAAAAATTAAGTTGGTAGCACTGGTCACGCACAGTTTTTTACGTGGTACTTCCGTTATGTATTTTTCTTCCGGTTTTAGTCTTACATTATTTTCAGTTCAGTCTTGCAGCAAAATCCTTATCAGCCTGCCAGAAATTTCATACATAAATATTTATACCGGTTTAGCTAAACAAGAAATTTGCAACAAAACTTTTAGGCATATCTAGATCCCTTAAAATGTATCGGCTATTTACTATTGTGACTATCAATGAAAAAGGTTTCTTTTATACCTACCCATCATCATCAAGTACCGTGAAAAATTCTGATAAATCGATACCAAATGACAGATGTCATCGAATCCACATAACTTCGAATAGAAAATTAAAAAAAAACGCATCTGTTTGTGAAATCCAAAACCCTTTGTGTCCGAACCCCATTCGGGGAAAGGTCCAGTTTTTATTTAAATCTCGAACCCAAAAAAACGCATTATGTTTGCCCGGGAATATTTTTGTACAAAACTTTCACCTTGGTTTCTTTGCCATTTTTTTTAATTTTTCAAAAAGGTTTTACCTGCTTTGTCGAAAAGAGGTAAATCGGTTTGCAAATATAATAAACTTTTTTTATGAAAAAAGGTCCGTTTGTTATACTTGTGTGAGAAATAGAACAATTTCAAGTTAAACAGTAAAAGTAATGAAATGAAAGCAGTTTTATTGTTTACGGTATTGAGTTTAGTAATTCCGTTAAAATATAACTATCTGCTACCCTTTTTCTAAAAGCTTTAGATTGGTGATGGTTCATAAAACAAAATTGTACAAAAGAAATGAGTTTCGCTTTTAATTTTGCAAAGGCGTTTTATACTTCAAACATTTGTTTTTTTTAGGAAAATAATACAGTAGGTAATTGGAATTCTTGTACCAACTAATTGTACAGTCAAATCATTTGTGGTACACACCAATAAATGTTCTAAAAAAGCTTAAATTCGTTAAAAGTTTCGACACATTCTAAAAAAATCCACTTAAGTTTACAAGTCTTTAGAGCCGTTGTTTACTTCGATACCTACTCTTTCAATTTCAAAACTATTCTTCACAATCCACAATGTTCTGCAGTGTGTGTTGTGGTGGTTGTAGAGGTTGCTGCTGCGCTTGCATCCCCATCTACACGTGCTGCACGAAGATTTAACGACAAATATCAAAAACTTATTTCTAGATCCTA
This sequence comes from Ectropis grisescens, assembly GCA_017562165.1. NCBI lineage: Eukaryota > Metazoa > Arthropoda > Insecta > Lepidoptera > Geometridae > Ectropis > Ectropis grisescens. The sequence continues at coordinate 25,133,193 of CM029781.1, read as the reverse complement.
AGAATACAGAAAAATACATGCCTTGGTTGTTACTTGCATTTCGACCGGTATCTTTACCGTTAAATCAAATTTTAACTTAGGCAGTGAGTGCTATTGTACTGTCTCAAATTTCGGTCCATAAGAATTAAACCAAGCATTACTTTTAAACAATAACTCCATTATAATATATATATCTTATTTTCGTATGTTTCAATAACCAAGCATCTATATCGTGGGGGCTATATCGTGGGGGTCAGCCAAGAAACGTCACTAGATCACGTGATAGTACGACGTAGTGATCTATGATTGGTCAACGATTGAAATTGGTTCACATTTACGAAATTTAAACAGTTTTAAACAGTAAAGAATATTCAAAGTTTCAGAAAAACCCTAGAATTACGGAGCGAAACAGAAAAATAAACAACAATAAAATAATAATTGATTTGATGAAGTGTTTATACATAGTTTTATGGCACGTAAAACATATTATAGATTATAGTTTTTTAAGTGTAAGTATTAGGTAGGTAGATATTAGGTAGTACCCTGTGTAGGTATTTCAAAACAACCCTTTTTTTGAAACGACAAATCAGAAAATACGGTTATAATGTCAACCTAACTTATGTATGTATTTAAACTAGGCAACCCATTCAAATATTCTGTACATAGAGAATTAAAGATGCAATTTAAATAGAGCACCTTTAGCAAATAATAGAAAGATGCTTGTCAAATATTCGCCTGCGCAAGTGCTGTGCACACCAACAATGGAAAACATGACAAAAACTCAACACAGACAGATGAAAGATGAAGGATTGTAAAAGGTTTAGTTAAATAGAAACTTTAAATAGAAATTGCGATGATGTATTACATATTATCTGTGCTTCGCATCCGCAAGGTGTTTTTGAATGCGAACTCTCAACAATATCTTAGTTTTATTTTTTCTATTTTATTTTAACTCAAATCCACGTACTATGAGGTCCGTGGTTTTTTATATCATGCTTTCTTATTTTGTTGCATATGGCATGCAGGCATAAAAGCAAAATTTTCATTTACTTGTCCATTGGAACCAACGTCCCGCAAGCAGTACCTGATCACGAGTATGACGACCGTAAATACCTACGCAGTAAATACCTGGCAAGGATGTAATACTTTCCCCCAGGCAGCCTCGGCAAAAGGTCTTTCAAATTGTATTACTTTTGTTAATTAACCAGTAAGGTGGACGAAAGTTTACACAGCCCAGGTATAGAGATAAAACTTATATCTCTGGCTGACGAGCGCAGTGCAGTGCTAGGTAATTATTTGGACTCTTCGTGTTCCAATAGCTGCGTGTCCCTGTGTTATTATGTGGCAGGCATGTTGCTTACAATCAAGCACATGTCCAGCTCGCCTAGTCACTCTATTCTATAAAAAAAGCTATTACGAAATTCTTCCAAATTTCAGACCATAACTCACAGCCATTACGTCCATTGCAAATGTCACAGAGTTCCTCCTAATTAGTACCGCACAATGATCTCTAGGAAATGCTTCGAAATTTTCGAATATTCTACATAGCACGGTGAACTCCGGTCTAAGATCGCGTCCCGTGGGACCCTGATCATTAGGTACGGAGCCAGGGACGAACTTGACGATGTAACCGAAAAATTTGGTACCTATGTAGTTTAAGGATACGGAACTCAATTAGAAAAATCTATATCTACCAAACCAAATTCTACGGTCCTCAAAAAACAACTTGTCAAATAGATAAAATGGTTTTACTCATATGTAAACGTGGTTCCAACGCTAATGTATGTAGTGAGTGCCCCACAGTTTTCGTTTTGGCAGCCCACAAAATTTTATTACTGCTGAAAATTGGGACCACCTCTTGCAAGGAGGCTATGATTCGCGACATAAATGGCCCTGCTACTTCAGTTTGGTAATGCGCTGTGACCCAACGGACTGGTCGTAGCTCGAAAAGCGACATCCTTTCATGGTTGCAGTTCCAAAGATTCAAACCTTGAGGCTTGACTCCACTTTCACAATAAGAACGTCGGGAGCACGGAATGCGTTGCCTGAATGAATATTTCCCGATTGATGGTACTTTCAATTTGATAGTGAATTGACTTCTTCAAGGCGAGCACGCTCCATCACGAATCGCATCGTCGCTGAACATCAGACAGTCTAGACTCTAGAGCGAACCTGTTATAGAATCCTAGACTCTAATCTACTAATATTATTAAATGAAACAGTTTGTACGTATGGATAGCTGTTTGTTGCACTCTCAAGCAAAAACTACTTAATCGATCTATATGAAATTTGGCACATAGATCGACAACACATAAACTATTTTTTGTTCCGTGAAAATAACGGGATCCGGTCTTACGCGAGAGAAACCGCAAGATGCTACTATTATTACTACTATTACTACTACTTTAGACAAAAAATAATTTCAAAATCATTTTTACATTGATTAAATGATTACATCATTTTTGTTATTTTGGTTATTCGTTCATTTGTACGTTTTTTTTGTATGTAGTTTACGTGATAGCTCGCCGAATGTGAACCGATGTTAATGATTCTTATTTTGTTTGTTCGATCATATTTCAGAGGTGATTCCATATAAATTATATCGAAATCAGTTGAGCGATCTTTGAAATATCAACAAAAATCTAAAAATTGCATACTTCGATGATATATTCGGTTACTCCAAATCTTTACCGTCTCATTGAATCAGTGTGTTTAGATGATAAATTAAGTAAAGCTTATAAAATTTAGCCGACTGTCTAATTTTAAATTTAAATTGGGGTAGGTCTTGGTTATTTCGTCATAAAATAAATTATTTGAGAATGTCTGACTTTTATTTAGACCCAACAGGTTTACCTCCTTCCTCACTACACTCCTGTTCCTCAATCTACAGGAACTAGGCGCACCTGCGTAAGCACGTGGACACTTGAAACTGGGTCCCAACTTTTTTCAACAGGACTTCACACTTCCCTGAACTATACTCGAACCTTGTTCGCACTCGTGTTCTTCCAGTATGTGGAAGAAATAAACTTTTATACCTTCAAAGAATTCAGAGGCTGAAAATAACTAGTTGTTTTGTGTTTTCAAGGAATTCAGGGACTGTTAGAAAAAGCGTTGGTGCCTTAGTGGTTAAAACGTTCGATTCTGCAATAGACAAGAAGACTAACACAACTAATTAGTCCGCCAGTTAGATTATTAAAAAATATTGTACATGTATTTTTGGCCCGTGAGCAAAACGCATGGGTCAAATGAACCACCAGGACACCTATGTAGAATGTAGTAATAAGATTCAGCACTATGCCGTCAATTGTAAGCTGTCCAACTGAGTGCAGTTGAAGAGGAGGGTTGAAACCCTCGATCATTTCTCCTTGTCGCATGATTTTTGTACGGCGTTGCGGAATAATATTAGATTAGAAGAGATTAGAAGAGGTATTGAAACTATAAAAATTATCCATATTTTTTTTTTATTATTAGTTGGTCGGACAATACAATTTACAGAGTAAATCTGGTCATTTGATTGGTTCCATACCGTTTCAATACCTCTTTTAATTCATCAAGACTTCGAATAAACTGACGCGCTTAAAAAATACATCTGTCAACGACGTGAATCCATCAATCGGCACTGAGTCAGCATGATGGATTATACCTTGACGATTCTTCTTTCCTGAATTTTTTGACCTTGACTCTTCTTCTTTTGAGAAAAAACGAAGAGGCCCAACATTGAGGATATTGGGTTGGATGCTTATGCTCTTGCTGCTGCAGAGGCAGTTAGTAACGGGTTTTCTAATTGCAACATAAATTGTACCCTATTTATTGTGTGAGGGAAGGATGGCTTGTGCCCTGTATTGGGACGGCGCAGGCTCCAAATAATAAGCCAAATTTTGTATAATTTATGTTTGTGCTCTGGCAGTTTCTACTTATTTTCAATGGCACAGTTTACGGATGTAAAATGAATACCTACACTGAATATCTAGTTTATGAACTTTTGTTTTATGTCTTAATCTTAAAAACAATTCCACTTAGCATTGAGAATGATTGAGTTTAAGACAAAAAAACAAAGTGAATCTTCCAATACCATTGATATTAGTATCGTTAATTTTGAGCTGATACAATGTCTAAAATCAGTCTTATACCAAGAGCTAAACCGATATAATGACTAGCATAGCATAGTTTAGACATTGGTAGGTAGGTACCTACCTACCAATGTCTAAACTAGATACTAAGCATTATTAGTACTCATTGTTTAATAATATTTTAGAGTGAATGATGGTAATGGAATGTTTAAATGTTTTAATAAAAACTATTCTATTCTAACGGATTGCGCTTTAGATAGTTCAGATTAACTTTTTACATACCAAATATTGGACTGTTATAAACATCGCACGTAGAAACTTGTGAAACCTAATGAATCCTTTGTCGTTTTTGTGTCGTGAATTTAATAAGTATTTCGTGAGTTTCCTATCCTAAAATATTTGCAGACTACACTTTTTAGACACCAAAATAATAAATCAAGTCGAGCTTCCGTGTCTGTTTTCCCCGGAGGTCAATAAGTCAGAAATCGAAGCGTTTGGCGAATTCCCAAAACAATCGTAATATTATACCGAGTCCGGAATAAAATAACTTATTCCTGGGGAATTAGTTCGCTAACGGAAATGGACAATGTTTTGTCATGTTAGCGAATTTGCTAAGTTTTTTGTTTTTCCGACGGATGAGAAAAGTATTCAGTTGAAATAGATAAAATATATTAGTAACTTAAGTTTATTAGTCTCTGTGGGATAGGGATGTTAACATTAAACACAAATTAATGTTTAATTTTAATTTTATGATAGTCTTTACTAATAGAATTTCAAAAATCACAATATTATAATTCAATATTACGTAGTAAGTTTACTATAAATGATTTTAAATGTTATATTTTTAATCTGTTGTCACGTGACTGGAAACACCAATATGACTTATTACATCACTAGTCGCAAAACAAGCTAACGAAAACTGACTAAATTAAACTTTTTACTTGTCTGCATTTTTGTTATAGTTTGCGATCATAGCGACGACGATTTTGATCGTTTGTCCGTCCGATCGAACATTAGTTGACGTTTAAATGTTATAAGCGCACTCTAATTAGAGTAGGCTTAGAACATTTAAACGAACGAAACGACGGATCGAAGGAGTAGGAAAGTTACGAGTTTATTTCGAAATTACGTTTTTCATAGAAAGAGAGTAGACGCCCAGGGCTTCCTAGCCCACAACGGCTTCCCTGATAGACTGGCTCTATTTAGGCATTCGATAGGCCATTTGAATTTAAAAAAACAGCTTTTTGGCTCGCCGACGCTCCCAACAAATGTTTGGAAATGGCGGGATGGTCGTTAAGACTTATCTTTAATAGTTCCCCCTCATTATATTAGATGATGTGAACTGTGAAATGAAATCCCAAATTAAGCAAAGCTTGTAGTACTCCTCAATCCTATTCTACTGTCCTATCGTACTAATACTGTAAATGTCAATGTTTGGATTTTGTTGCTCAATCACGTTGTACTTAACGTATGAACGGATAGGTTTCAAATTTGGAATTATTTTTTGGAAAATTTGGTTTCAAATCTGGAAGAACCCATAGGCTACTTTTATTTTGTAAAAAAAAGGGGAACTATGTGGGTAAAACCACGGGTTGCGGTAAGTATCTAATACTCGTATTATCATAAACGTAAAAGTTTATATTAATATCTGAATGATTGTTATTCTTCTTGCAAAATCTGCCGAATGGATTCAGATGAGATTTGCTGCAAGGATCGATTATAGCCTGGAATAATACACAGACTATTTTTCATCACCGCAAAATAACGGGAACAGGAAATATGTTAATTATGGGATGTAATTATCATATCTATAATTTATGATAATTACTTAGCCAGGAACACAATCTGGTGTATTATCTGTAAGTGAAAATGGTGCTTGTTACTCTTAAGTAAAGAGTGGCGAGTGGCGTGGACGAGCAGGACGTGTGCCTGATGGTAAGCATCATGCCTGGCACACACATAACAACACAGTGACACGCAGCTATTGGAACACGATGATTCCAAATCAATACCTAGCAGTGCACTGCGCTCGTCACCCAGAAATCTAAATATCTCTAAGCCTCTATATGTAATTTTTCTGGAAACATTGCCCTTCAAAACGGAACACAGTAATGTTTTCACCTTACTGATTGGCGGTAGAATAACTGGGAAAGGTGTGGTACTTCCCCAGGCGGACTCAAAACATTTAATCTAATCTAATTTTTATCCCGTGAAAATAAGGAGATTGGGAATATGCGGGTGAAATATGTGGGTTCATTCTAGCCCGTAAATTACAGAAACCGGAACTATGCGGATATGACTATGGTGTTACTAGTTTTAAATAGATTAATAAATGTTGTTGGACTTTCACACAAAACTATCTAGACTTATATAACTGTAAACACATACTTATAATACGTAGAAACACCTAAACTCATTAATGTTATTACACATATTTGTTTTTAATAAAGGTAGACTCTAGGTGGGAATCGAACCCACTGGAAAATCTAATGTTGCAATGACGCTAACCAAAACATATTCCACACAGCGCGTCATGTCACCAGCATCGTTCAAGTCGAAGACAAGAACTTTCAAACACCAGGAGTGTTTCAAAGTTCTCCGAACCGCAAAAAGTTGAAAGGTCCTGAAACCCGAGCCTCGGCGAAAGCAACAAAAAGGCCGATCACCGCCCTCTTCTCTTTTCGACCATTTTAACTAACATTTGCGATGATTTATGATGCAAATTAACGAGTACATATCCTCATTCCTTGGCGTCATTTCCTGGTAGAGCGAACTTGCGGCAACCCTGAAGGAATTCGGAAAAAAGAAGAAAAATGTCGAGCAAAAATGCTAAATGATGCCACTTTTATACTAAATGGTGAGTATTCTGTGACGCCATTTTTTTGCTTGCTGCATTTTTGGACATCTGCGTTGAAGTTAGTCTAATAAGCAGGTGGTTCTTAGCGTTGACTCTTTGGTATAAATCAGTGTAGGTAATGTACAGTTTATGATTTGAATGTTTAATTTGATTTCTGATTACAAGAGTACAAAAAAAGAACAGTTACGACGTCAGTATCTTATTTATTACAAAAAAAATGCTTATAATGTTTATCCCTATGATTACAATCTTTGGGGTCCTCAAGACGAAAATGAATTGAGTTCTTCTAGTTAACACGCTTCATTACGCACTACATTGTGAAAAGGTTGAGTGCAAACTTACCATTGTTACAAGAACAAAATTAAAAATGTTGATTAACCCCCGACTACCTTGGATTTGTTATCTGTACAACATTCTACTAGTCAAGCTATATCATTTGATACCCATATTGAGGTAGTAGTGAAAAAAAATTTGTAATTCGCCATTTTGTGGAAGCGGCCATTTTGAATCGATATTAATCAAACATAGCTAAGAACACTCGCACGGATATTAACCTTCAAATAAAAAAAACCGCATCGAAATCGGCCTATGCGTTTGAGCTCTACGGTGTCACAGACAGACAGACATCAAAGTCAAACTTATAACACCCCTTTTTTGGTCGGGGGTTAAAAAATATGGAATAGTTTGCAATGGATGAAAGTATGGATTGTAATGTTACTGTTTCGTGCATAAACTGCCGAATAGATCAAGTTGAAATATGTTATACAAATAGATTATAGTCTTAAATAACACATAGTAGGCTGCTTTTTATCCAAGGGTTAAATATGAAATAAGCGAAACCCCTTTTTTGAAAAACTTGGTTAAAATCTCGGCTCGCGCTACTAGTAATTTTAACTTATCTTTAAAATATTTATTTCTAAATATCTTCAACGTAGGTACAGAATTTGACCCTTCACATTATCATTATAATGTGAAGGGTCAAATTCTTATTATATCTTATTTCTTATTATATACTTATGTATATATAATAAGAATTTTATTTTTTATGACCTAAAATAAATAAAACTATATAGAGGATAAAAGGAGACCCATAAAATAAACATTCACAAATTATTTTTAAGGATGTTCTGTGACTGCTTAATACATCCGCATGCCGTAAGGCTCGTGTTACACTTTTTTTACTAAAGCTAAAAAAGTCGGTAAAAACTTAACGACATTTGAAACAAGTGCAGCACTGCCATAGTATGGGGCAAAGATTAAAAACTGAAAATATGTAAACGTTTCATTCTTTTTTTAAGGGTTTTTTTTTACAGCAGGCCTCACGTGACATCTACTGCCTACCGAATTTTGGGCTACCGCTAAAGGTGCGCGGCCCATTAGTTTAATTTAAATATACTAGCTGTCTTTACTTTGTTTCTTTTTATCGATAATGTTTTTTGTATATTTTTTTTAATTTGATGGACAATTTACACACAACACCATCTGACCCCAAACTAAGCAAAGCTTGTACTATGGCGGCCAGATAGCTGATATAATACTCATATAGTTGTAAATACATACTTATTATACCTACATAGAAACACCCAGACACAATACAAACATTTGAATTCATCACACAAATATTTGCACTGGGTCCCCACCCAGCACCAAACCCACCATCAAACCCACGAACGACCCTCGGCTTCGCAGGCAGAGTTACTACCCCCTAAGCCACAAGGCCACAATAGGTTGGTGGGATTGCACTTGACCGGCATCTCACACGATGATAGGCGACTTTTACACATACGTAGATCTAACGAGAAGGCATACTCGAAACATGAAAATGAAAACATTCGATATCCTTACCGTACGCAACGAATACTACATTTTGTACGGCAACTAGCACAAAACCATCTCCGACAGCACAAATCGCACTATAAACTCATCTGAAACTTGGTGGGCAACGACTGTGTCTTAAGCAACGCCTTCCTTATTTTAAAAGACTTCAAAGTCTAGACCATCGCCACAAAATTGCTTTTTATCGCATTCATTTCAAAGAGCGTGCAGCTGATTTGCATAGTGCAGTCCACCATGACTTTTTTTCTATTGAACTGCGTCAAACCTAAAAAGCAAAATCCTATTGGTCCCAAACACTTGAATGAAGAAGTTTGACTCCATTCTCGTAAAAGTCTGTAATAACACAGGCTAGAATAGGCTACTTTTTACCGCTGGAGAAACCACTAGACCAGGAACAACACAGGAACTGTGCTTATAGGTATTATTATCTTTATATCTTTCGGATCACCACCGTTTGTAGTTTGGAATTGTTTCCTTCTGATTTCGATATTCTTTGCCCAATCTCGAGTCATTCATTAAGGGCATCGTTCGTCTTCATTGGTTGTGACAGAGATAGCTCCGCGTCCGACCGTTTGGTATAACCGTTTAAAAAATGTCGCTGGCTTAATAATCTAAATGGAACTCGTAAGCATGACGGCACTATGACGGTTGGATCACTTTATATTTGTATTGGAAAATCATGTGAATAAATAAATTACATTGAAGGACACACCATTTTTTTACGTGGCTGAAATGCATTTACTCATGCCTTACGCCTGGAGGAGACGATTAGGTTATGTCGACCCGACACCACAGACGGACATAGGACATAGTGCCCCTACCGAGTAAACCTCCACGGGGTTCCACCATTGCCGCTTACGGCGGAAACGCTTTCGCATTCCTCCATTTTTCCATGATTCATGGGTATTTGTATCGCATTCTTACGCGATTAGTTTTTCTTACACATCACTAATTTACTTAACCCAAAACAACCAAAGTTTACACTATGGGAGACATATAGCTGATATAATAGTTGTACAATTATAAACACATACTTAAGATACATAGTGAACAAATATTAGTATTCATCAGACATATTTGTCCTGAGTGGGAAAGGAAGTCGAATAACAAAACGAAGTCGCATAATCCAGACGAAGTTTCATTACTAGTGATATTTAGTAGTGGTAGGACTCTTGGCAGAGTCCGCCTGGGGAAGTACCACACCTTTGCCAGTTATTCTACCGCCAAGCAGTAATGTGCAAACATTACTGTGTTCCGGTTTGAAGGGCAATGTTTCCAGAGAAATTACAGGGCTTCGAGATATAAGATCTTAGATCTCTGGGTGACGAGCGCAGTGCAGTGCTAGTGCTATTTGGACTCTTCATGTTCCAATAGCTGCTTGTCACTGGGCTGTTATGTGTCAGGCATGTTGCTTACCATCAGGCACATGACCTGATCGTCTCGTCACTCTATATTTAAAAAAAAAAAAAAATACTAATCTAGACAAAAGGGAAGCTGAGACTCAAAATCTAGTTCGGCAAATTGTACTCGTAGATATTACATATTATATATATTAAGAGTAATCTGAATATGATAGGTATCAGCTACCTGACTGACTCTCATCAAAGCTTATGTTTTGTTTAGTTTGACTTTGCCTTTGCTCAGTTAGGGCTGACATTTTTATAGCAGTGATACTCGTAGATATGCAGTCTACGATGGATTGTCCTTACTTAGAAGAACGTTTCCTTCTAGGTAAGGACAATCCATCGTAGACTAAAATCAAACGTCTTTCGGTCAATTTTATGTCTCCTTAAGCCAAACCATCCTTGACCGTTGTCAATGATACACTCTCCATCTTGTAATCCACACTCGTTGGACAAAGCATCGCTTCAGCTGTACGATATTAAACGAAAACGGGGGACATTTGGGACACATCTTTTTACAAAAGCCCCCAAAATGACCAGAAAAAATCGTACTCTTTTTACTCACAATAGCCCCGTGATGCGAGGGTGGACGATCAATAATCGGGTGGACAAAAAAATTGCCTAAAATAATTGTACGTCGTTAGAGATTTATGCACGCAGTAGTCATTGTGGCTGAATGTTATCTGGTGTCCGGTTGCAGATGCTGGCTGATAAAAAATAAGGTTTAAAAAGCGGTAAAGCGTCCATTGTTGTACAACTAGCCTGCGCCACTATTGCTGTCCGATGAAGCACGGCGCTGTTATCGTCATATTCTATGGTAAGAATTAGTTTCAATATTCCGTCAGATGTGACAAGGATATTAGCGCCAATTTGAAGTTTTATGTACTTTTATGTATTCTGTGGTAGCGGTTTACTGGTGTTCTTTTTTTAAGTTTTATCTGTAGCGTTCTTTGTACTTACACGTGCAGTAAGCGAATGGAAAGGTAGAAAAAAATAAACTTTCTAATTACCTTTACAAGTTCCGGAATCCAGGTTAGAGATTAAATTATAATACAGATTTTGTGCATTTCCATCACAAGGATGCCTGGAAGAGATAAGTCGGTCATTTGTCTCCCTAGGTTCAAGTGTATAAATAGTTTCAATCATTCTATGTTAGTGTATTCAATAAAGTGTACCCTATATGTAGGTACTCTCTATTTTTTGTGTAAACTGCATTAATGCATTAGCATCCTCAGTATTAGAACATTGCCCCAAACTTAGATGCTACCTCGGAAATATGGTATCAATATCTTATGTACCTAACTTGCGTTAACATTAAATGCGAAATAATTTCTGAAAAAATAATCATTCTTCGTTTCACTCTCGGTATAATCTACATATTTATTTATTTAGTGCACCAACACTGCGTAAGCCAAAATATTTAATAAGCAAATACGTTATATTATTTCTCAGAAAAACCAAAAACCACGATATTTTAAAAATTTTACTCACGTCCTAACAATTATTGTCCTTATTGACACAATAAATTAAGTGAAAACTTAATTTCACATCTTTGAAAAACCATTGTACTCGTGAAGCTGCTACTGTTTCTGACACCAATGTATAATAAGTACCTATGTATCTACGTACTAATATTGAGCTATCATTTCTGTCGGCACTGCCACTTTTTTTATTCATTGACTTAAAGTACAGTTTCAAAGCGACACTTAGATTCAAATACAATTTAAAAAAAACAATATCTAGACCTAGAATTTAATACCTATAAGAGATCTGGTTAGGTACTACATATATGAAGATTTACAGACACTCAGATTGATCTAAAGACAAATTTGGGATAGCTCTTTAGGTTGGCTGTTGGTATAATCGTAGATTCCTTCAAACTTTACACGAATTTTGGAAGCGTACCTACTCCGAAATTTTACGGTATTTCATTTCTTCAAAAACCAATTTATTGTTTCTAACTGACAATTAATCGTTATCTGTCAAAGCAACCGGGTAATTTGGCTCTGAAGGTGCAAATCTTATCTCTCCATCTCGCCACCAACAACTTCTTCAGAAATCGGTTTTAAATTTGGCAACTTTTTTACGGCTTAAATGACCACGGTCCAGTGGGACCACCCTAACAGCAATAATAGTAAAAATTTGAAGATTTATTATTAAATGGAGCAACTAATCGAGCAAGTCGGCTGCTTGATTGTAAATAACGCCCGCTAGATGTACCGTTCTAACTTTTATATATTTGCTAGCGTTACACGAGGTTATCAGTATACCTACCTACGCTAGTTTTCATAATTTACATGCTGTACCACACAGTATAGTCACTGGACAAAAACAGTGATTAGATGTGAGCGAAATTAGAACAACTATAACTTGAAAATAAAATAATAGTTTTTTTTCCATGAATACGTTTACGCGTCCTAACATACACACTAAAATTAGTACATAATTTTTTGAACTACGGTTTAGCCACCAAATGACATATCTCCACGGTTTTTATTTTAAACCTTCAATTGGAATACAAATTTTCTGATCTACTAGAAAATCCTACACAGAACAATTTCATACTCATTAATATGAAATTTCATTAGATACGTATAAGTAGATTATCGTAGCTTCTACAAAAATTTCAATGTTATTAATTGTCGAATAGTCACTGACATACGTACTCTATTCAACTTAGGTAAAGAAGTTGTTACAAAACACCGCCTTATTTCGATGACATAGGTATGTAAGTATATAGGTACATCAATCTTTTTCCGAAATTGAAACTTATTTGTTGATAAGCAGCGTTGGTATTCCTCGGTAATACCCCAATAGTAACTACATATTATTTTATCAACTGACCAATCTATGGTTAACATTGAAAATAATTTAACAACCCGCATGTTTCCCAAACTCAAATTCAATGTAATTTTGTAAAGATAAGTCGATTAATATTACAAATTCGAAATCTAAAATAATGATCATCGCTTTTGCCATTGTATTCCAGATTTGAAATGTAAAGACAGGTGTAAAGAAAAAAAGAAACTTCGTCTTTTTTCATCGACCACATGTCACCAGCCAGTAAGACACATTCGAAATTCAAACGGCAGCTGAGAGATCGAACGTTCGAATAAATAAAGCGCGCGCCACGCGCCGTTCCCTCCTTTTATAATTATTACATTTTATTTTTAAATTGTTTTTTCTGCTGGCAATGTTCCCCCTCTATGTTCTCCTATGGAAAACAATGTGCCCCTCGTACCTAATGGCTCCATTCGGTCGTGCGTTGTTTTAAATTGGATACGGGTCCATAATAATAAATTGTCAGGATCAAATGTGGAGAGCGTGTGAGCTAATGGCAATTAGATTGATCTTTATTTTTAAACTTTTAGTAAAATGTACGTATACTAGCAAAGGGACACTTAATGGTTAGTTAACAAAGTTCACTGTTCCGTTCCTCAATTACGATTTAAGTATAGATAATGAGTAAAATCGTTGCTCTGTAAAAACTACTTAAGGCAAATAACCAGTAACCTTTGCTAGTGAGGCTCAAAGATTCAGACGAGACAACCACCCCATTTTGTAAGAAATTGCTTGTTATTTTTTTTTGTGAATTTATATTTTTTATTCACCAGTCCGGAAGCAGTAACCGGAGTAACATCATCAGGTAAACATTACAATGTCTAGAAACTTGATATCGAACGTTAGGGCAGGCCGGAGCACGCGTCTCACCCAAAATAGCGGCCACAGAATGCCATATTGACAAATCTTACGGCCTCACTGAACCAACACACGCTGTGTATTATTAAAATCCCAAGTAACTCCGGTAATATATCAAGCCGTCACTCCCCCAAATCGGAAGGGAGAGAATTCTATTTTTAAAATACTTCCCTACCGTTTATTTTATATTTTTTCCTTCGCGCTTATTTTTATTCCAACTAACCAGTATTCAAAGACTCTCAATTCAAATTCAAATGTGGAGTGCAGCGGTCTTTTGTTAAGTGGTGACATTTTAATAATAAGTTGCAGCCGCGCTCCGTGTGTTACATACGGTAGCTCGTGCGTTCCTTATTTGAATTTAAATGGAGAACGCGTGCTGGCTGCGCACGCGTCTTTAGCTTTTTTATTGGGGGAACGCAGCCAATAACGGAGCTTTTTAGTTTGATAAAAAACATAGGGGAGTTTTTTATAGCTGCTACGTTTATGTGTGTGGATAAAGGGCGTGTTAGTTATATTTCTGGGCGGTAATATGGAGCCATATAAACAACCTCCCTCCTCAGAGAGCAGTTTTAACTTTACAATGTACAAGTATTTACAGATAGGTTTTTCAACAGTACAAACTTAGATTTACTAAAACTTCCTTATACGTACACATTTAATCTCATTTTAGTTTAAATACTGTTTGGCGATATACCTATCTAAATAGAAAATTAGCTTTATTATAAAATGGAATGAGATACATTTTCGCAAAAATAAATTTAAAAACGAATTCTCAGACTACGCCACAATTTAAACAAACTTTGTTGCCGTGGTTTTATTGATGATCGTGATAATATTTTATTTTTATTAACTACAAAACTACCTACTTACATCTGAAAAATACTGTTTCAAAAGTAAGAAACTAGCAGCATCGCGAAGAACAAAAGTATAGCCATATATTAATTCCGATAATCCCGTAATATTCTTTCTGGCAATAGTTCTTATAGATAATTGATTTCCAAATATCGAGTTACAGCGAATCGTCCGTTGTTTGCACACTTCCTCGGATAGCTAGTATTTATATCTTGTTTGGTATTGATTCCTTGTTTAACCAAATAATTTACTGTGGTCTATACCTCTAATATCGAATATAGAATCGACTAAATGTTGATAGAGAAAGCGTGACTCAACGTTTTACAAAATTTGATTGATTGACCAATTTTGACCCCTTGATTACGTTTGGAGTCCCAGATCTCAAAAATTTCAAAATAAACAGTATGCTGAGTGCGAGTTTTGTCGACTACAAAACGCGTTGTATGAAGAAATTTATAGCACGTCTAGCGGCCCTGGAGTTCTTCATAGAAATATTTAGTTTTGTAAATTGAGTTGAGTATCAAAATTTTTCAGCAAAGTCAGTGCTTTGCTGAAAACTGTTAGGCCGTGTTTAAAACACATCATCAAGTAAATCCTACTTCATTCTAATATTTTATTTGCGAAGTTTTGGACGTGTTAATACCTTAAAACGTCGGAACGGCTGAACAGGATCGGGCTATAATTTGGCACATGGGTAGATTATAGTCTGAAATAGCACGTAAGCACGTTAGCGTATCTGTCTGTCTGTCTGTCTGTAAGCAATTTATATCGCGAAGGAAACTACTTGAACTGAAACCCTGGTAAAACGTAGTAAGTATGTATGTAAGCCACTCTCTTCTCTCACAAAAAGAGAAAGCTAGAGACCGTAATCGTAAAATTGTCAACACCTTTATAATTTATGTACCTACCTATTATAATCTAACGCGTAAGACTATATATAATCTCACGGTAGGTTAGGTCAGGCTAGTTTGAAATCTGACGTCGCGTCGTTAGATTATAATCTGACGGTTTCTACAACTTTATGATGACATACGTAAGCCACCCAATTTATGGTCTCACTGCTGATTTTTTTTTTCATATGAGATAATAACTTTCTAGAACTTTCGAAAGGCTAAATACCACCGCGCACCACTTGGATGACAATGTCTTCCAAAGACGTAGTTCTTGAAACATGTCAGTGTCCCCACGGCGATTTTACTTCACCGTTACATTCAGTGGTAATTGCAAACTACACTGGATTTGGAAATACAAAAAGGAGCAGCCGGGGTTGGAAGCCACGGTCACGTTTTTGGAAGTCTGCCGCTGTCGGCATAGAACCATCACGCTTTGTTTCCGCATGGAATTAAATGCCTACAGCCTGTTAACCATTACAAAACATTTTATATTACGTACCTATTTGTTTTATTTTCGTACCATTTAAATTCCTTTTCAGGGCAAAAAATGCTGGTTTTCCTAGAAAAGATAAGCTTAAATATACGTACTTATGTAAGTGTACAATACGTGCGTTTAATCGTTTACTTCTAATCTCATTATCCTAATTGATGTTTGGATGTTTGTTGCTCAATCACGTCGGAGCGGCTGTACGGTTTGGATTGAAATTTGGAACAGAGATATGTTACAGTCTGAAATACCACATAGACTACTCATCGATCGGGAAAATCAAACTACGTGAGTAAAACAGCGAGGCACTGCTAGTATTCGTAATATAATTAAGGAAGTAGAGAGACCTTCAATCAGAACCCCGTACTATTTTTTTTTGTTTAAAATACACCCCTACAATGCATCGCGTTGTCGCCAAAAACGTAAGTAGTTGTCGTCTGGCCAGTAAAAAAAACGTCCGAGAAATCTTTCACTTCCCATAAAAATATTGATGCAGCTTTTAGCCGGTCCGGCGCGACCCCTCCCAGTGTTGCCATGGCGACGCACGCCCTCCGGGGGAAAAAACGGGTAAAAACTACGGGAGCTGGCGGACGGTGATTTTTTACGGCGTCGTACATTTTTTCCGATGGAGCGCCGCGACGGCCCTGTGTGTGTGCGTGGGCGGACTGAGATATAGGATGTTCTGTGTGTGTAAATAGGTATAGTCTTAAAAATAAAAGGCACATTTACATGAAGTCATACTACTTTTGGCGAGGTGGGGAAAAATGATTTCAATAAATTTTATGTTGCGCGCGCACGCCGGCGCCGCGCCGTCGTGTAAGACCGAGTCCCTGAAGTTATGTAGATAGTCGAAAATTTTGAATATTGAACTTTAGGTTAATTACGTAAATTTTTGCGCTGCAGATAATATCAGAATCTTTTCTACGGTTTAAGTTACATTTCTTAGCAAAGGAAAAAAGGGAAGAAAAATTTACTTACGTATGTATTTAAGTATTTATTTATATGTGCTAAGTACATGCGCACACATAAATAAAATAAATGATGTAATGGAATGACAGCCAGGAATGTACTTTCACTATGTGTACTGCAAAAAAGAGTCATACAACCACAACTTATTACATAGTTCTCAAATAAACGCAAGACTTAATACAATACAAAATATTCGTATGTGTTCCTGTCGTATTGGTCATTAACCGACCATACAAAAAAAGAGGAGGTTCTCAATTCGACTAAATATTTTACCTTTTTTGTGTGTATGTTACGCGATAGTTTCACCAATTGTAAATCGATATTTTATTTTTATTCCGTAGTTTAAACTCCAAAAATAGTCCCATAATATAGATTTTGGCAAAATCGGTGGAGCAGTTTTTGTACTAATATATCAACATAAATAAATAATATATATTACACAAACATTGATTATAAATACGTTCATTGTTGATTTAATTTAGGGAATTGTATGAGTTAAATTTTTTAATGAAAGTTAGTTGTTTCGTTTTTCACTGAAAAATAATTAGAGGTATTTAAAGTATTTGTCTCTCAAGTCGCATCAGCCTGTACACAATCCGAAACTCTCCAAGGAGCGGTAAATCGCCGTGCGCGTGTGTGTGTGAGAGGAGGCTGCAAATATTATAAGTATGGATTTTATCCCCCCGCCACCCCACCCACCCATCCCCGTGGAAAAACGAGGGAAAGCCGCCATTGGTTTTGAAAAGCTCGGACTTTTTGGGTGTAAATTTTTAGAACTTGATAACATTTTATGATTCTGAAACAGGAAAACTTAGTCGATTTTTTAATAATATGTAGCGTGTGTCCTTATTACTCATATTCCTAGATTTTAATATATTAATAGTTAGATTTTTTCAGTTCTTTTCCGCTTTGTAAATGACGTTACTAAGTGTTCTTATGAATTTATGGCTTAAATAAATAAATTGACTAAGTGCTTGTGGTAACAATCTACGGTGTTGCAACAGTCCATAGACTGATGGCGATGATCTATTATCATCAGATATCGCGTCACATATTTGTCAAGAATTTTGTTAATCAAAATTAAAATACGGACGGGGTAAATGAAACAAAAGCAATAATTCAACATTAAATATCATTTATTAGTTAGTAGGTAATGTTTAACCTGATTGAAGATCTTGACATAAAGGTGAACTTTTTTGCAATGTTACTGCAAAAACATCTAAGTTTGAATTTAGGATTTTTTGTACATTGAAAGTATTTTTAACCTTTGTGTCAAGATCTGTATGTTCCTAGTTCTAAACACAATGGTTTTACATTACATAAGCAACTCTTATTTTAATTTCAACCGACTTTAAAAATGTCGAATATCCTTAAGTTACGGCTGGTCTAGAAAGTTACGGCTGGTCTAGTCGGGAGAACGGCGATTGCCGATCCGGAGCACCCGGGTTCGAATCCCACCACCCGCACCACTGTCTTTTCGAAGTCATGTGCGTAATGCCGCTAACTTAAAATCGGTGTAGGATAACATTGTGAGGAAACCGACATGTACATGTACATGGTACATTGTACCTACAATCTTTCGAGGTCATGTGTCATCCACCAACCCGCACTTGGCCAGCGTGGTTGATTATGGCCTTAACTCTCTCTTTACGAGAGAAGGCCCCGAGTCCCAGCAGTGGGAACATTTAGTGGGCTGCTTATGTATGAATATCCGTACTAACCGAAAGAAGTGAAAACTCACTGCTGGGCATTATCATGTCGGTGACTCAAATCCGTGCATTTTTCCCCTACTAAATGTGTTTACCGCGGCTCAAGAAGTTTTCATTTCAACAATTCATTCTTCATTCTTTGGCTGGCCTCGAGGATTAGTTGGTAGTAAGTCTGTCTACGAAGTCGTGGGTCGTGGATTCGACTCCCACTCCCACTTCCCACTCAGTTCAAATATTTATGTGATAAATACAAATATTTCTTTTGTGTCCGTTTGTTTTTAAGCATAGCAGTGCCCTGCGGTGCTACCCGCGTAGTTGCCGTTCGCGTTATTTTCCGGAAAAAATATCTCATGTGTGTTTCCAGTCTATAATCTACCTGTATTCCAAATTTCATCCCGATCCGTTTACACGTTACGACGTGATTGAGCAACAAACATCCATAAATTGACAATTATAATATTAGTAGGATAACTAAATATATATATGTCGGCGACAGTTTCGCCATCATCATTTTTGATTGCATCCTTTTGCTGTGGGCATAGCGGCGGGTAGTATTGGATGAAAACACGCAAACACAATAGAATTTATTAATAAACAATTTTCGTACAAAAAATTAAACCGACTTCAAAACCACAAATAGGCACTCAAAAGCGAAAAATAAACTAAAATCATTGTTATAAGCGCTACTCACTCATCTATTTGAAGTCGGTGCCAGCTAAATCTAACAGGTATAGGATAGATACTACTTACCTGTGCCTACATAGCATCAATCTACTAACTTTTTGACCTGACTGGCACCGACTTCAAACAGATGAGTGAGTAGCGCTTATAACAATGATTTTAGTTTATTTTCGCTTTTGAGTGCCTATTTGTGGTTTTGAAGTCGGTTTAATTTTTTGTACGAAAATTGTTTATTTTACTCTTTTTAGTGTACAAGAACAAAATTAAAAATTTTGATTAAACCCCGACTACCTTGGATTTGTTATCTGTACAACATTCTACTAGTCAAGCCTTTTCATTTGATACCCATATAAAGGGCGTTGTGAAAAAACAAATGTATTTCGGCATTTTGTGGAAGCGGCCATCTTGGATTTGAATTTTTTCATAGTGAAAAGTATTCTACTAGTCAAGCTCTTTCGTTTGATACCCAAATTGAGGTAGTAATGAAAAATATAATATAATTCGCCATTTTGTCGTGGTGGCCATTTTGGATTTGAAATTTGTTATAGTACATAGTACTCTACTAGTCAAGCCCTTTCATTTGATACCCAAATTGAGGTAGGTTGTGAAAATATTTTGTCCGCCATTTTGTGGAGGCGGCCATCTTGAATCGACATTAACCAGACATAGCTAAGAACATCTGCTATGGTATTAACCTTGAAATAAAAGAAACCGCATCGAAATCGGCCCATCTGTTTGAGTTCTACTACGGTGCCACAGCAGATAGACAGACACACAGACAGACATCGACGTCACTTATAACACCCCTTTTTGGTCGGGGTTAAAACAAGTTTTATTAAAGCATTAACACAATTTTTGTATTGACAGGGTCGAGATTCATAACTTTTGTGAAATCTACAACGTCATCCAGATACGCAATTTTTCAGTTTTTGGTTCATATTTCAAAAACTACTTGACCGATTTCAAAAAGATTTATATGGGACCATTCGGGAAGCATACCCATCCGAACACAAAAAGAAATTTTAAAATCGGTTCAGAGGTTCTCCAGAAATCAGGTAACATACATAAAAAAAAAAAAAAAAAAAAAAACAGGGGTCGAATTGATAACCTCCTCCTTTTTTTGGAAGTCGGTTAAAAACAGGTTACAAAGTTCGTTTTATCGCTAAGCACGTATAGTAGAACGCGCGACGGTTCAAGCTCAACCGCTCTGGCCGACTGCCGCACAAGAAGTGTCGTGCGCTCCGCTCGGCCGGGGGAATGTTGACTACATCGAACGCAGACAGATGGCGCTTGCGTTCCGCGTTGATGACGACATATACAACTACATACATTTATTTATTCATTAATTACCCGTCGCACTTACAGACATGCCAACACGTATGACAAGCCATAAATTACATGCATTAAAATATTCATTATAACTAAATAATACTAACTTTTACTTTTTAAATGTCATTAAACAAAATAAAATAAAAATGTATTAAATGATAAACATAAAAAAATATTAATAATTTTTTTTAATAGTATTACGAAACAAGCTGTCATTAATTACACATAAATCATCATGGCGTATAACTAGGTATAGCTGATATGACATTGATATTAACTTTCTGGTCAATCTACCAGAAACGAAATTAAAATGAATAATCACAAATATGTAAATGCCTATTATATCAACTATACCTATTATATATAGTTAGATGGTACCAGAAAATCTTCCAACATGGCAACCCTGGTCAGAAATCTAAAATTATGAGCGGCAAGTTTCCTCGCTATATGAAAGAAAAACTGGGAGTCATATCGTATAATAAATCTCCCGATATGCCTTTCTGATACGATTGTTTACGTTGCAAAATACTCGTTATTGAGACGAAAACTCGCTTATTCTGGCTTTCATTTTCTTTTCGTCGTTAGATCGCTGTATGATATTTTTATGAGTAATAATATCGAGAAAGTCCAGAATGAAGATTTTGGTAAAATCGTTTTAATAGCTCTATTATAAGACTTAATCGTGATCTAATGTATTACTTAACCGCATTTTCTTCAGAATACCCACATTTTCTTCAGCAGACCAGCATTTTCTTCAGAAGACCCGTAGTTTCTGCAGAACACCCACATTTTCTTCAGTCTTCTCGTGACCACCGCCGCCGCCGTCACGAGACCGAATCGTCACGAAGTTTCTCCGACGCGTCGAGAGATAATTAAATAATCATTTATATCACGATTAAATCAATTTTACCTCAATGATACTAGTACTAATTATTCGTAGGTAAGGTATATGTACTTACCTCTAAAAGTGCGGTGTTTTATCAGAACCCACAGAATTATTCGCCAGTTTTCACCTCAGTTTTTTTTTTTGTAATCACACATTTTATTGTTGTGTTTTAGATTTCAGAATCCGCCAGGGGAAGTAGTACTACATACAAAGGTATGGTGGTAAAGACCACCAATTGTACCGCCAATCAAATGTGCAAATAGAACGTGTTCCGGTTTGAAGGGTAATGTTTCATGAGAAATTACTGGGTATAATAAATAAATCATCATCTCTCGGTGGATAGCGCACCGATGGGTAAAGATTTTGTCTTCATATTTCAATAGCTGCGCAACACTGAGTTGTTATGGGGAGACGTGGTACTTACTATCAGGTATATGTCCAGCTCGTCCCGTCATTCTGTTAAAAAAAAGTGTCTATCAACTTAATTGGCATTGGTTTGTACAAAATCTTAGATTTGAACAGTCATGTCATGTGAATCAGTTTCAAGTCATCAAATACCTATCCATCATATTATACGAGTATTAATAATTTTGAGTAGACCGAAACCTTTTCAGCATTGACTGGGCTTAGCGGGCAGTAAGTCTGCCTCCCGAGCCGTGTGTCGTGGGATCGATTCCCTTCCAGAGCTAATATTTGTAGGATAAATACAAATATTTGTTGTGTGTCTGGATGTTTCATGTATAATAAATATGCCTTTGTAATTATTTAAGTATTATATCAGCTATCCGGCTTCCATAGAAGTGCTGTAAACAGGGCGATACCAATGCCTAGTCACAAGGCATAGGCCAAGCCAAAGAGTTTACATTTACTTGTACTTTATCGAAGGGCCAGGCACGTTACTATGCGGGAGACAAAACATCGTGCAAATTTTTTGGCAGCGTGTGAACGTTGAATTACTCATACATAGAATTGCTCTAGCTAGGCTTTAGTTAGGGTACCTATAATATCTAAAAACAAAGGTGCAGACAACAGAAGCTATCACAGGGGACAGAAAATACTATTTATGGCACTGTCCTATAGTACAAGCTTTGCATTTACTTTTATAGGTTTATACGTGACCATCATCTCGCCTAAGCGATGATGCGGTTTATGATGGAGCATGTTTTACCTAGAAGAAACTAATTCACTCTTGATTTGAGGATACAAATGGTCGACGCATTCCACAGCCTAAACGTTCCTATCACAAAATTAGAGTCAAAACTCTTCGTTTGTGATTTTAGATCAATCATGAAACGATGTCGTTTATTCGAGCTTCGACCAGTTGCTTTTTTAGGCCTAGAGTTATATGGTGTTGTGTGAGAAATGTCCACTAATATTTATTTGTTTAGTGCGGGTGTTCCACATAACCTCGTATAAATCCAAAAGGCTACATATACTAAGTAGATACAGATGTGATCATTGGAGATGTTCTAAAGCTCCCATTCACACGAAAGCGTAATAAAGAGCTGTCAATAAAGGGTTCCATTCACATGGCTATTGTATGTCTACCCCACTTCGAAAATGTACACCCCTTTACCACAATCATTGTTGCACTGATCGATTAAAAAAAAGTACATACTTCATGTTAGGGGTATCTTAAGTGGATACATAGATAGATTAAAATGTAATATATTTATTTAATCGAGCTATGGAGAGAGCTATGCTCGGAGTCTCTTTGCGCGACAGAATCCGTAATGAGGATATTCGCAAATAAACGAAAGTGGCCGACATAGCTCAAAGAGTAAGCAAGCTGAAGTGGCAATGGGCAGGCCACATCGCTCGCAGAACTGACAACCGATGGGGAAGAAAGGTTCTCGAGGGACGACCAGGAACCGGAAGACGCAGTGTTGGACGGCCTCCCACTAGATGGACAGATAACCTCACAAAGGTTGCTGGAAACCGCTGGTTGCAGGTTGCGCAAGACCGTTCGTTGTGGAAATCTAGGGGGGGAGGCCTATGTTCAGCAGTGGACGTCTTGCGGCTGATGATGATGATGATATTTATTGAACATTGACTAGCAGCGCCCTTTGGTTTTACCCACGCAATTTCCGTTTCCGTTATTTTCCCGGGATAAAAAGTAACATTATGTGTTCTTTCTAACTACAATAATCTATCCTATCTGTGTTCCAAATTCCAACTCGAACAGTTCATACGTTACGATGGGAGTGAGCAACAATCGTCCAAATATCGAACATCCAAAGGGCTTAGAGATATAATATATTAGATAGTGTCCGACCGAAACTGATTTTCCGGCTGAAACCGAAACCGAATGTCCGGCCGTGGCTTCAGTTTCGGCCGAAACCGAAACCGAAACTCACGTTGGTCAAGTATATAATTTATTAAAATACTGAAATTGGGTGCATTTTACCTATTATTTTGCCTTAATTAGGGCATGAAATGGAAACACAATATAAATCATAATATGATAGATAAGAAATCAGTAAGAAGTCTTGTAAGTCCTTACAAGTTCTGGTAGATGGCTCTAGTTTTCACTATTTTATAATAGCAATATTATAATCTCGTACTTATTGTACGAGGCTAATTAATAGTCTCCTCGTACCTCGTACGAAAGACTACAAATCTCGTATTTGTACGAGGAACCTCGTACGGTTGGCATCGCTGGTTGCTACAGAACTATCCGAACGGCGCACGATAATTCCCGAAAAGGGCCGACAGCGTCCGTCAAAGCGTTACCGCGGAAAACAAAGTTAGGCGATCGTGAACGTGCTTGAACTTGTTAAGTTTCGGTTTCGGCAAAAGTTTCGGCCGATTTTGGCCGAAACCGAAACTGTGGCCGAAACTTGATTTTTAGCCGAAACTCGGCCGAAACCGAAACCGAACTTTCGGTCGAACACTAATATTAGATCTCTGGGTGACAAGCGCAGTGCAGTGGTAGGTAATTATTTGGAATCTTCATGTTCCAACTCCATAATAACCCGCGATGGCCGTGCGCGATGGGTAGCAGGCTAGCTCTGTGAAGTGTATTAATTCTGTGCGTACGGTTGTGTGCTTTAATAAAATGTTGAGATAAAATTTTGATATACTTATAGTAAAAAAAATCTACGACATCAGTGATGGCGACTTACTTATTTTGCTAAGCAAGAGAGGTGCTAAAACATAAAACTTACAACTATAAATTTAACTTAAAACTAGAAATTCCACAAATTGGTGGTCTGCGGAAAAAAAGATTTAGATAGAGCATCTACAATATTCACTTGAAAACTGTACTGGTTGCTCGCCCTGCCTTCACCCAGTTCAAATAATTACACAGCCAGTTACAATTTTAATGCCTAATTAGTAAATTAATAATAATAATAAGTGTTAGTAAACACTTATTATTGAATTTCAGTTGAACACAATAATATGGGGGACACTACTGCTTAGTGGTAAATCTGGCAAGAGTGTGGTGCTTCTCCTGGCTGACTCTGCACCTCTCCCTCCAAATACTCCTCTACGCTCAACAAAAAATGATTCCTACTACTACATCCACCTTCTAAAACTTTAACGATAATAAAATTTGGAAGATACTAGATATAGTTGCCGGCAAACAAGTTGACCCAATGAAGTTAGCTGCGCATGGCTGGTCAGAAACGTTTTTAAGGTCTCTTTGGTGGAAGTGTACATGCGCGAACTTTCCCCTTTCACGTCACTTCTGGGTCAACTTGTTTGCCGGCCACTATTCACTTCTATTACGTGCCCAACAGACGTGTGTCCTTAAAAGTAACTGGCAGGAAAAACCAAAAAATTTAAGTAAATTGCAATCTGTAAATTTTTTTTAAATAAATGCGTCATATTGAGACACATTAACATACAAACAAAAGCATCACTGACGTTAAGTTCAAAGTTATCCACAGTCATGCTAGAGAGACATTTTTTCCAAAGACATTGTGTAACCATATTTAAAACAGGAAGATTCGTTGGGATTTTTTCGCAGCGTTTTACTCATGTCATGTCACTTCGGTCATTTTTTGCGAGAGTCAAAAGACCGACGTCTTGGCATGCCTTGCCTACGTGCACGAAAACAATAAGTACTCTCAGGTTTTTCAAACTTTACTCTGTCTTAAGCAATTTAGGAACAAGAAATAGACAAGTACAAGAAATAGACTTTAGATAAATGTATTCTACACCAATATATTATTTTTAGGGGTGTATAATGAAATAGCGTATAATATATAAAAAAAGACATCAATGTCTTTTCGAAGTCATGTACGTAATGCCGTTAACTTAAAACGGTGAAGAAAAACATCGTGAGGAAACCGACATGTACCTAGAATCTTTTGAAGTCATATGTCGTCCAACAACCCGCACTGGACCAGAGTGGTGGATTACGGCTTTAACTCTCTCCTTGCGAGAGAAGGCCCGAGTCCCAGCAGTGGGGACATTTAGTGGGCTATAGATGACGTTGAATGAAATAGCGACCCGCTTCGGCTTTGCACTTGTGCAAAATTAGCTACCATTGCGGGCGGTGTACGCTTAGTCTGTAGATACAACAACATATCTTTACATACATTATACACCTACCTACGCCTTCGTCCGCATTTTCCACTAGAGCCTAAAGAACTTTGCATTGCATATAACATGTATGTCTATATTAGTTTTTGTATTTTATAACCTATCTGAATTTCAAATTTCAATCCATGCCGTCCAGTTTTAGTACGTGATTAATCTAAACGTTTCTAGGCCAACCACCGGGGTTTTTTGCAACGTACGGGACCTGGTTTTTTTTGGACTATGTTCAAGGGTGTCCCTTGAATGTAAATCCAAGTTGGCGTGGCGAGGGGGGGATTCACTTCAGCCGCCATCTTTGGAAAGACGTTTTATTGAATATCTCGCGAACCGCGCATCGTACGACAAAAATTGTAGAGATCGTTATTGTAGATAATAATATTTGTCATCTATTTTATTTGAAACTTTTATTGTATAACGCATAAGGTTTTAATTATAGCGCTCCAGACTTTATACAATATGGTTTTTACTAAATATTTAGTTTATAAATTAAAAATAATGGTAACTAAATTGTAGAGCATGAAATTACCTATAAATTTACACATCCACATTATACATATGTCGAGTTAATGGGACAGTACTTTCGTATTTCGTATGAAATAGTCCTCATAAAATGCGATAAGTGAGTATGTAGCGTTTTCGTGTATGTTTCATGAATGGGTTGAGGAATGCTCTACATATATGCGTAGTAAACTTAGTAAGTAGAGCTAGGCCTTTTTTCTCACCCGAAATTCACGAAAAATAGTACAGGCCACCCAATCCAAACCGCCATAGGTCCCTTTATTAAAAAAACTAGCCTTGCCCCGCGGTTTCATCCGCGTAGTTCCCAACCTTGTTACTTTCTCGGGATAAAAATATGTGTTATTCTAGACCATGTATATATTATGTAGGTATGTTATATCTATCTACGTCCAAAATTTCATCAAAATCCATACAGTAAGTGTAAGTAAGTATGTGCGTGAAAGCGTCAAAAACATACACTCATTACTTACAAACTTTCAAGTTTAAAATATTAGTAGTATGTTACAATTAAGAAATTACAAATGAGTAGTATCGAAAAACTACTTTCGTGACCATGAGCATTTTGACAATCTTGTGTATACCAAGCTTATATTGATATTGAACTTTAACTTGTCGTTTTTGTCTTTGTCATAATTGAGAATCTATTGTATTTTAGCTTAATGTTTTTGCCAAAGACAAAATTAGAATTAAAATAAAGTAAAATAAGTACTGATTTTCTTAACGTATAATACATAACCAATAGCAGGGTTCCACAGAAAGCCTACCAAAAAGGAAGATTTGTGTTCACCGAATAAACAAAAACTCGTAAATTTTCCCATAGTTATCCCGTGATAAAAAGTAGCCGATAGCTGTAGTAGTGATAAAAAAAGACAAGTTTTAAATTACAACCTGTTACAGTCAAAATTAATCAAAATTAATTCAGATTTATATAGGTTTTAAACGGCCGAGTAACAAATATCAACAGGTACAGCCATTGATACAAACTTTGAAATTATAGTTTTAATCATCATAGTCATCTTTATTGATACGAATAATTTTCCGTTACAATTAATTTTTAATTCTAATACTTAATTCTTATTTATAAATTCGAAAATTCGTAAGCTCCTCAATCACATCGGAACATTCGGAACGGCTGAGCGGAGTTGGTTTGAAGTAAGAGGTTTGACTTTACTTTTGTGATAAGAACGTCTAGACTGTGGAATGAGTTGCCTGGGTGAGTTTTTCCCGATTGTTATAATCTTGGTGTTTTCAAATCCAGAGTGAATCGGTTTCTTCTAGGTAAGCACGCTCCATCGTAGACCGCATCGTCGCTTACCATCCAGCGAGATAGCGGTGAAGTGTAAACCTATAAAAGTTAAAAAAAGAAGAACACGAACACAGTTTGAATATTTATATGCACATGTCCAGCTCGTCTCGTCACTCTAAATAATTTGAACCCGGGTTCTCCGGATCACTAACGGACTAGACCAGCCGTAACTTAGATGTTTATCGCCAAGCAGTAAATGCCAACATTACTGTGATCCAGTCTGAAGGTCAATGTTTTTATTAAATTACATGGCAAAGCGAAAAATAATTTTATTTAAATATTGTCTAATTATAATGACGGCTACAATAAAAATTACTCTTGATAGGTATTTAGATAAAGATAGCAAACTTTACATTATTTTTATACATCTGGTTGACTAGGGTAGTAGGTACTAGGCAGTGCTAGGCAGTGCTAGGGTACTAGGCAGTAAATTGAATTCTTCATGTTTGAGTAATCTTGTCGCCACTGTGAAGTAATGGGCAGACGGATTGCCTACCATCAGGCGGATGTTGATCTTGAGCGTCTGGTCATTCTATATTCATTTTAAAAAATAGTTTGAGGTCACCTCTTAAGTATATCGCAATAATTAGACAGACATTCAAAAATTAAACTTTTAAAATTACGGAACGGTTGAATTTTCGGATTTTTTTTTTCAGTTCTTGTCTTAGTAAGTAATAGGAATGACGACAGGTCCAGCAATTATATTAAATTGTTTGATATAATAACAGGATTTAAATGCAATAAAATATGTACCAATTTTAATTTTGATACTATTTTTTTAACTTTATGATCATTCAAAGCTGGCTGGGCAAGTCCATTTTAAAAGTACGAAATTATCAGAAAATGGAATTACCATTGGATACCATTACCATTCAATTTCAAGTGACTTTTGTTATAAAACCGGTTTCCTAAACGCAATATTTAATATAGCTAACATACAAACTTTATGCGCGACGCGTAGAAAATACGACACAGTGACGTCACGCTTCAGTATGTTTTTGTAAGAAGCATTTTTGGGAGAGTCCAAAATTGTGATTTTAAAATCGTGATAGCACGGGAAGTAAGTAATTCTTTCACCTATGTTTCACTGTTTGAGTAGACTTTGATGGCACATGAAATCAAAAATGAGTCGTCATACCTATTATTATAGTAGAAGTTTTTCATCTCTTTAAGTTCAGTACAATTGTTCTGTGCACCTGTACATACGTCCTTACTATTCTAAGTACATTACTCGCCACCCAAAATCTGCAGTGTTGACTTTCCCAGCTTTCTCCAAAAAAAATCGATCACCACCCTACCCCTTCTCAACTGTCGCAAAAAAACCTTTTGGGGTGCGCACATTTATTAAAGGGGAAAGGGTTGTTTCACCCCCACCCTGTCAAACGGAGCCGGCGATGTTTTATTCATGCGACGTAGAGGCCGTATCTCGATCAAATCTTTTTGCTACTTTACTCTTTTATGTTTGTCGGTCTGATTGGACGACGGCGACGCTGGATTTGGCAGAGAACGTATTGTTAAGGCAGTATAAAAATAATAAAATTCGGATGTGAAATCTTGTGAGAGAGGCTTAGTACAAGATGTAGTACTCATGGAATACGAACGGTAAGTATGGAAAATATATGGAAAGGCTTAAGGCACGTTCTACGTTTGTCCTAAAGTATAGCCAATTAGTAAGATTAGGTCAAAGGTGGATCCAGCTATAGCGCCAGAGGGGGGGGTCACATAGGCGTAGTCATGCCAAAATACCGTGCTAAAAGCGTGCGTTTTATTAGGTTAGCAGAATCCTGCGGCTTTTGTGCTAAATTCGGTAGGTAGTAAAGGCCACTTAAAACCAACTGCCATAGCTTCTTTTGTAAAAAATAATTTTATCATGTCATTAAAAATAAGTCAGTAGGCTTTATTTGCGCATTGCTGTACATAAACTCATTATATTGTACAGGACACTGAATCCTTCTGATCACTTACAGTAGAACGAACTTTTTTTTTTTTTTTTTTAAATAAAGAGTGACGAGACGATCAGGACATGTGCCTGATGGTAAGCAACATGCCTGACACATAACAGCACAGTGACACGCAGCTATTGGAACATGAAGAGTCCAAATCATTACCTAGCACTGCACTGCGCTCGTCACCCAGAGAACTATACATTAGTCAAATAAACAAATGGATTACCCGCATCAAAAACTGTGCTTCGACTAAACTATGACCAAACAAATGAGATATATAAATTTACTTTCTTTAATAGAATAATACGGGACAAAATCTATAGTTGTTCTCCAAATAAAGAACTTGGTACAACACTTCATTTTTAATTCATGTTCTATTTTTCAATATAATCCAGATCGTCACAGTCCAAACCTAATACTGACTACCTATGTACGCATTCATTCCTAACACGAAACTAGCTCCAGACTAAGTAAAGCTTAGACCTACTATGGTAAGTAAACATACCTGTGATGCAAAAAAATAAACACAAAACAAATAAGAGGAGTATAATAATGACATCTTCCATAATCCTGTGCCAATTGTGACCAGGTTCTACCGATAAAGTGATTCATCTTTAGTTTCATTCGTCTACAGAATTCTTATTTTTCAAAAACAAATAGGTATCAAAACAGAACGTACTCGTACCACTTAAAATATATATAGCGATAATAATATAGCAAGAATAAGTGATAAGCAGAGCGAGAAAGTAAATTGAAAAATAAATTAATAATATAGCGAGAATAATGAGAATCGCCGAAAATGTATCCGATCGGGGGTCAAATGTTACCGGTAATGAAGTATTTACTACTGTTTTGTTATGTTTTTGGTCTCATTGCTTTGAATAAATTACTATTTATTTGCTAGGTAAAACTGGTATACTTATGTACTTTCACGGTAGACCATAACTAAGATGAGAGTTCAGACGTTGACTCGATGTGAAGAAATTCAAACCTCTACCACAGTACAAAGAGAAATAGAGATACTTTGTCTCTACCAATACTAAACCTATTTAATAGTTTTACTTTTGTCTATGCTATCTAGTTCAATACCAACTTCGTAGCGTCCTACGTAGGCACTTATTTGAATGGAACCATATTCGAATACTACACAGGTGCAAATATAATACATCCATCACTCGTGTCATTTACTACCTATAAGAAGTACTTTGTGACAACAAAACGCACAAAATGGACATTCCTAATCGTCTTTCCCTTTAAAAAGCACAAAAGATTCTATAAAAAATTGTCTACAAGTTCTTTGAAATAAGAAATCGAATTGCTCGCAAAATTTGTACATTTATGAACTTTCATGCATTGCAATAAGAGCGTATTTAAAATTAACCGCATATGATGGTAGAATTACGGTTTGAAATTGTAGAAAAAATCGCATCGATCTTACATGTTTGTGGCAGCTAAAGATTTAATTGTTACTTACGCGAAAAATGTGTTTACCTGTTATTTTTACACCTTGAGATTTTACTTCATTTTTTATTTGTTTTTTTTTTAGTTTATATTTCGTAAACGCCTTTTCACATCCTCGCTAGAGAAATATAATACGTAGTTCACTAATAAAACTATTATAAATCTTTAAAATATTCGTGTATAAATTAGATTGTACTTCTTAGATAGGTATTTGTATCATTGTATCCGCGCAAGTTTATCTTAGTGACAAAGTTTTAATACGTGTTTTATTACGAATTTTTATTACAGTGCAAGTATAGGTAAGAGACTGTAGGTTCCAACGGTTTAGTTTATATCTCGACGACCCAAAAAAGAAATAAGTATAGTAAAAAGAATTAAGTATAGTAATCATTTTGGACTGATTGTCAAATTACTCACACGATTCTGAAAGTAAAAAGTCTAAATACCAATGACAGAGGTCACCGTAGGATATGGGATGTGAGGCTCGGGAACCTCCACGTGGTGCAAAATGGATATCATACAAAAACTTACCTCGGTGGCATCTTTTTGCGTGATGGCTAATCCTGGCCGCGGAACTTCTATTCAAGCTCCTCGCTATTTGAGCACCGCGTCTAGACGTTCGGGGTAGAGGGACTGGAATACTTGGAGAGGCTACTCGGCAGATATTCTCATCAGTCATTTAGAATTCTCAAATTTTTCAGATCAGCACTCTGATTAGCAAAGTGATAGTGTAAGGACAAGGCGCATGTTGGGCGCGGTCGAGATGGAATTGCGATGCTACTTTGTGGACGTCGCGGCCATGGAAGCGGAACTGCGGGTATCTCTAAGCATGGTTTTGCCATCTAGGGGTTGGCCGTCCCGAGTTGGTGACGCGCAACTGATTTCTGGCGCGTCACTGGAGCCAAATGTCCGTCACCCGCGAGCCCGCTAGGACGGAGTCAGTAGCAGAGTTGCGGTAGAATGCGAGAATGGTCCCGCGACTTTACCCCAAAGCCACCTCGGAGAAATCTTTGGGCGTTTTAGTTGGTAGGGCCACCACTTCTAATGGTGATGAGCCATGTCCGCCGTGTCGCCACGTGTACGGCGGACAATGGTTAATGCATTTCCCCACAAATATGAGTTTTGCTTAGTTACTTACTTGGTTAGATACTTTTCAGTATGTGAATTAGGTAGGTAGGTACTAACTAACTCGGTATATTACTATATTTGTAAATTATATTATGTTTATTTCATTCAAATTAATTTCACAATTACTACAAATTGCCACCGCAAGAAAAATGGTTGTATGGACAGTTAATGGTGGAATCTGAAACGCAATAACTCATTGCTTCTGACTGGCTTGCCCGCCTTTCAAACTTATGTGAACGGTTCTGGGCCATAAAATCAACATGCATCGACAACCTAACACTGACAGCGGCGATTTTGTGCAACTCAATGACACTTACGTAATAAAGAAAAGAAAATATTTCTTCTGTGTTCAGTTTTAGGAGCACGCACAAAAATACGATAGTGGCTCCCTTATCTAACACTTAATTTAAAGTGGTCATCCACCGTTGCAAGTAAAGAGGCGCCGCTATAAGGCTAACATAAAATTGTGTTGCACATGGCAACATTTCAAGGGGTATTTGTCGATTTTTAATTTATCTGCCCTTTTGGCCATTATTTTTGTCGAGGGGTCACTCTTGACAATGGATCGAGGCCATTTTAGACGAATGGCGGATGCGTTTTATAGTTTCGATTTTAAGTAGGGTTTTACGGCAGAGCTAGCCAAGAGGGAGGGAGGTGGTGGCTTAACGCAGACCTGAGTGCAAAAAAATCGACATCCAACCTCCATGTTATTTTTTATTTTTTCTTCCTAATCGTTAACATTTATTATTCTTACCATAAACGTATTGACAGCTCACAAAGCTGAATTACCTGAATCTAAAAAAAACCTGTGTGGGACCATCTCCTAAAATTGAAGTTTTAAAGATAGACAGACCACATTGTTCCAATATTTGAGCATACGCTCGATTTTGTCATTTGAGTCACTTCAAAAACGTCGAGAATTACTATCGGTCATAGATTATATTAAAAAATTGGTTGTCTGTAAAGTCGGTTGGTCTACGGATGATAGTTTAACGTGACAACGTCATAATAAAACATTGATAGATGTGGCGCAAGCGTACAATGAGCGTAACGGGACATAACGGGACCCATTTTCGTGCATGCAGCCAGCGCGGCGGGCGTTCATCGATTTATTAGACGTGGTCACGTCAAAACTTTCTAAAATTTGAAATCCAATAAAAGATTATGTACTTTGAAAGTAACCCTGGATCTTACACTAGTAGAATGATAGATGAAGTCCTGTGTCGTGAAATCCATGTTGACGTTTCATACATTGGAACGAAAAGATTTGACTCTAGTTCTGATAATAATCTAGAAAAAATCTAGTTCTAGTTCTGTTAATAAGATTAGTATTGTGTATTGTACCAGTATTGCAGATATTTTTAATTTTTAACTTTTATAGGTTTATACTTCGTCATCTCGCCTGATGTCAAGTGACGATGCGGTCTACGATGGAGCGTGTTTACCTAGAAGAAACCGATTCACTCTCGATTTGAAGACACCAAGATTATAACTATCGGGAAAACCCCACTCAGGCAACTCATTCCACAGCCCTGACGTTCTTATCACAAACGTAGCGTCAAACCTCTTTGTCCGTGTCTTTGGAATATCCACCATGAAACGGTGCAACTTCTTCGAGTAACGAGAAGTACGATAGAAAAAAGGGCAAGGTGGTATAAGATCATGCAGATCAGTAGTACACTCTCCGAAGTGTATCCGATAAAAACCCGATAAGCTAGCAATTTTGCGACGATGTTCAAGACTTTGAAGTCTTTTTCGCACTAGAATGTCTTTGCCTATGAGTCTTTTGGCACACCTCTCGATCGATTCCAGAGCCTCAAGCTGATACTTAGCCGATCCATCCCAAAGGTATGAACAGTACTCCATACAAGAGCGAATCTGTGCTTTGTATAACAAAAGCAATTGTGCAGATTTGAAGTACTTTCGCACCTTTGAGAGGACACCTAGTTTTTTTAGCAGCTAATTTTGCCTTGTACTCGATATACGAGCCAAAGTTGAGCGTAGAGGTCAAGGTAACGCCCAAAAAGCTCAAGATGATCAGGTACCGGTACGGAGACACCTCGTAAAATAAGAGTCTGTTGAAATGGACACCTTTTTGCGGAGAACAGACACGCCTGCGTCTTTCCCTCGTTAAACTTGGCCAGATTAGTTTCGCCCCATTCAGAGACTTCCTCAAGGGCCAAGTTCAAACGCTTAATCATACTCTCGCTCAATACCTTAGTTTGGTGTCCACTAGCTCTCGCGCTATATATGTAACTCTCTACAACTGTGCTATCATCTGCGTACCCAAAGATACCGGGCTTCAACAGATCGTTGATATGTAACAGAAAAAGCGTCGCAGAGAGTACCGACCCTTGAGGGACTCCGGCATTGATAGCCATTCGATCCGACGAGCAGCCATCAATGACAACTCAACAAATATAGGGAAAAAACAGAAATAGCCATAATTTTTATGCATAAGAAAATGCATGATTTCTCAATCCTCTCCCAAATTCTGTTTGAATGAAGTCGTACCTCTATACTATTAGGTAATTCTCCTCTAAATTTTTTATTTTAATAAAGAGTGACGAGACGATCAGGACATGTGTCTGGTGGTAAGCAACATGCCTGACACATAACAGCACAGTGACACGCAGCTATTGGAACATGAAGAATCCAAATCCTTACCTAGCACTGCACTGCGCTCGTCACCCAGAGATCTATATTTATTAATTTAAACAGTTAAAACAAAAACTTGGATAAAAGTACATATTTATCTATCGACAATATATGGCTTAAAATGTGATTCAGCTCCTTTCAGCTGTAAACATATAACCGATATATTATATAAAAAATCTTGATTGAAATTAATGACATTGAAAAACGTTTAAATTTTCAATCGCAGGCGCTCAAGCTGGGTTTCAGAGCGGTCGCAAATTGTCGATAAGCCGTGGGGTCACGCACAAAGGCCCGGTCACACATATCGACACCCGGACAATACCAGGGGTCATTTTTATTTGTTGCAGAAACTTAATTTATAATCTTTTCACACACGCCATTAAGAAGATTACTAAAATCTACCCTTTTTCCTTGATAACAATTGAACATTGTTACATTTTTGCCAAAAATAAAATCGTGGACTTTTGTCCGGCAACGTCCGTTGAGTTCGATTTTTGACAGATTTTCAAATGTCGAATTGTATTCGGCATTGATTTATGTTAGTAATGGTTTGAAATTGGAATCCTTAGGGATGGGAAGATGTTTGGGTTACGGGTCAATAGTTCGATTGTGTTGGGGTCTGAATGGCTTAACGGTCAGGAGGTCGCACACTTCTTAAGGTGAGTAGAGGTTAACGGTCACAGATTGCAATAGAATGAACATATTATTCCCATAACTCTGTTTGATATTCTTTGCACATTTATTGAAAATACCGAATTATAGAAAGTAAACATCCGTATTCCACAACTTAGCCGTGGTGGCCTTGTGGCAAAAAAGCTAGATTTCACATCTTGAGATCGTAGGTTCTCTCTCTGAATATTTTTAGAAGTGCAGTAGATAAACAAATTTGTTGTCGTTTTAACGGTGATGGAAAAGTCGGGAGAAAACTGACATGTTCCAAGAAAGGGTAAGTATCATATTATACCAACTCACACTTAGCTAGTGTGGTTCGTTATAGCCTTGTCTCTCTCCTTGTGAGAGAAAGTCTCTAGCTCTAGCAGTGGGAACAATAAAGTGGAACACTTATGTTCATACTTAGTATATTTTTTTGTTTTCACTGAGTTTTATTGACGTTCCAAACTTTCTCGTTATATTCTATTCAAGAATTTAAATATGTTGGTAATGGAACACTTTACTTGTTTCTTCTTTCTATCGGGTATCGGTAACAACGATCGATGAAACTTTAATATTTCAAACATGATATTTGAATTAAACACACCAATCACCAAGAAAATCGGTAACAGAAAGAAACACTATTTGTTGAATTCTAGTACTTGTTTCCATCTCAATTTGTTTTCAGTTGAAAATACAACACTAAATTATTTAAATAAAGACTAAATACAATATAATAAAATAAATCAGCAGAACATCTCATTATCTCAAAAACTAAAAATGCTCCATTTAATTTCAAACATTAAAATATTCACACCACATGCGTCAAAATTGCCAATTTTAACACAATTTTATGGGTGAAATTTTTCAGATAACACAATAAGTGACCCCTCGACCATTTTGACCCCCCAGCACCCAAACAATAGCAGCGGCGTCTTAGGGCGATTGACCCGTAGTAATAACTTACAATTACAATGCTTATTGAGATAACATAAATTATAAATTACCAAATGCTAACAAAAGAAATGTACAAAGGTCACATATAAATAATTTATTTTGGGACAGTTGATTGTCCATCTATTTTTGAAAATTTTACAATTTGACCCCAAAATTCACGATACTATCATGTCTCTTTTTTTGCCCATCAAGATTCACTCAGGTATTTTTGTTATCATATAAAATAAGTTTTTGTTACACTGCAAAAATGTAAAAGAAGAAATAAATAAAGTTGTTGTTTATGATAGGTATGCAGATATGCAGATCCGCCCAGTGCAATTCTTTCAACATTATTTGTGTTTTATAAAAAAAATTTAGACAAATACAATGGATTTAAGAGCTACCAACAAATTTAGTACCTACCGTAACTATACTCAATTTAACCTGTATTCAGCATTGTGAAAAGAAAATAGATCCATCACAAAAAAACTGATAAATCATATCATATGACAATAGAATCCCGAAAACGTATAAAAGTGAACATGCGTTAACATCCCCCTAATCAAGTGGAATTAACACTATTCGAATAAAAACCTCTTAAAAAACGTGAGAGAGATCGGTATCTCTACAAAAACCAACCTGCAATCACAGGGGTGGGTAAAAAAGACCCCACGGCATCCGCATTCGACCTTTTTAACTATATATAAACCTGCTGTTTTTTATAAACCTGTGCAAACGACCCCCGTATAAAAATGAATAATTTTTTGTCGGGAATTTTTATTGCAATTCTGGATACTTTACTTACAGATCATGTTTCGTTGTACCAAAACTGATGACCTCCAAAAATACAGTCGCTGTTTTTTTGTGCTAAAATATGCATCAAAAAACACTTTCCGTTCCTTTTGTTGAAAATAAAAGTAAACCGACAATGACATTCAGTATTCACTTTCCATTTTTTTCATTTTGCTTTTGTTATTTGTGCAAAGTCCTTCCAAGAACGTACGCAAATCAGCTACTGAGTTACCAATTGCTACCGAAGTATTAACTAAACAATGCGTGTCTATTTTTTATGAATCACCATAGACTCCGTCTTAGAGTTTTTATTTCAGTGATTTTTAAGGGTTTAGTTTTTATACCCCGACGCAAAACGACGAGTGTTATGAGTTTAACGTGTGTACGTCTGTGTCTGTCTGCGGCATCGTAGCTTCCAAACGAATGTTCCAATATTTTTTTTAGTTATAGATTGCCGCTGCTACAAAATGGTGGATTACATACTTCTACAAAACTCCTTCAAATGAAAGATCTTGAATCATCTGTACACTTAAACAAAGTTTAAATCAAAGGTTACAATTTTTAAATCGCCATTACAAATTGGGGTTTATAAATCTTTTATTTATTAGTTAATTGGTTTTAAGTATGTATTTAGAATACTATTGAAGTATTTGGTAAGTACCTTTTTATCCCGTTAGCTAAGATTGAGTATCTAAATATTTCTTGTATGTATTTACATTTTGCATGGATTGGAGATGGATGGAGTCGCAGTAATGTTTTTTTTACTGGCACCAACTTTTTTTTACATTAGAAATGAGGTACCTAATTGAATTTTGATATTTGCATTAATTTTTATTATATTAACATTTAAATGTATACACGTATAGAGGTTAATTAGGTTTTGTATTGGGTCAGAGGCCTTGGCTTGTGAGAGAAGGTCTCGATACTCAACAGATAGAACAATAAAATGGGATGTTTATTATTACAATTGGGGCAATTTCAGTTTTATTTATATTAAAGCCAGAAGCCAGAAATTAATAGACGATGAATCAGATGACATGTATGATACAACCGATTAAAAGTTAAAAATGAAAAAAGAAGAAGAAGACTTTTATCAGCTGACTATTATTATCATTGTATAAATTCAGACCAATGGAAGCTGCGTTGCCAGACATATTGCATGCCTCTAGAAGAAGAGGCCAGTTTGTATGGGTCAATTATTTAAATGTTTTGTATCATATTATCTTACCTGCAAACAGCAATAAAGATTTTTGTATTTGTATTTGTATTGATCTCCATTCCTATTCTATTCGAAAATTTCTAGGTATATCTTGCTAATAGTGAAGAATCTTATACTTGCTTCTTCTTTCTACCGGGTACATTAGCGTAGATTTCTTTGGCGACAGCTTCCTATCGTCTGTTTAGTTTTTTTAATTCGGAAAAGGAAATACGGCAGCTGCATGGGTGCATCTCGTGCCGCCGACTTGCGCTTGGTTCGGTTTTTGCGTGCTCAACCAACGGCCATTTTTATGAACCTTTCTACTTTGAAATGTGAGAACCAAGTGTTTTTTTACAAAAACATATTTTTTTATGTACTTATTTACTTAATTATTTAATTTGATTTCGTTACTAAATTTGTATATTTATTTTAATTTTTAAAACATTTCGAGCAATTCAAGCTCTAGAATACCTATTGTCTGAAATAATATGTACATTCCGTGTGTTCATGAATATTAAAGAAAAAACAAAATTTCTTTGTTGTATTTTCATCAAATTAATATATTCCAGTGCCCTTTTTTGTACTTTATCGATATGTTAATAAGTCGGGTTATGGAACCGAGAGATCAAATAGCGGACATTTAATTTCGGCGAAACCGACCAAATTATAATTTATGGCCTTTAGCAGCTGAACTAAAGTCACATTTTTCGATTTGACCAAAAAAAGAAACTAAAACGATGTTCGCTTTCATAGGTCAGTGTGCATT
Source organism: Ectropis grisescens (assembly GCA_017562165.1). NCBI lineage: Eukaryota > Metazoa > Arthropoda > Insecta > Lepidoptera > Geometridae > Ectropis > Ectropis grisescens. Next base: position 25,093,634 of record CM029781.1, on the reverse strand, counting down.
TTGTATACAGGCTGAGACAAAATCTCCGAACTTTTCAAATAGTGAGTAAGTAGCGTTCCGCGGATGTACTTATAAAAATGATGTCTAAATTATAGATCTCTTTACCAAATGTCTTTTATCTTATCTAAGATATTCAATAACAGATACCATCGTTGTTAAGACACTTTCCTAAAATTGAAGTACAGTAAAAATAAAGATGATGATCAAAATGTATCAATAGCAGTTTCCGTTCCCGTTATATTACTGAAATAAAAAGTAGCCTTTGTGTATTTCTAGAGTATAATCTGTGTTCCAAATTTCAACCAGATCTGTGATCCGACGTGATTGACCAACAAACATCTAAACATCCAAATATTGACACATAACATTAATAGGATTAATTTATGTAAACGCCACGTGTAGTGGAATGGAAAACACATTTTGGGGTCCGAGTCACCTTCGTCCGTGGGGAAGCACCTGTATATTGAAACCCCACACGTGGTCCCCGGGTGGTGCTAATCAGGTGACAAATTACCGGTGGTAGGCTTCGGCCGTGGTTGGTGACCACCCACTAGACTAAGTCACGGCGCCAAGCGGCCTAGCCGTGTTCCGACGTGTTGTCTAGTGACACCGTTAGGGGAAAACGGGTCAGAACAGTTGCTGCATAACTACAAAACCGGTCTGTCACACGCCAATACTATACATCGGGAAGCTAGTCATGGAGGGTAGCGGGATCCGAGGCACGGTTGCCGCGACCGACCGCAGATAGTTGGGGCCCAAGTAGTGAGCTAGCCACTCATGAAAGGCTGCCCCGCCATCTAGCGAAAATCCCGGGATGCGCTATCCTGCCGGTTGGCGACCGGATGACAAGGCCAGATAGACATCCCTGGGGGCTCGGGCGTCCCCGCAGTCTCCAGACTAGCTCCCCACTGATGTGTTTGTGTTGTGTGTTGTGACTAATGGTCAGTAGTGTGCGGCCTCGTTCCACTGCCGTTTTCCCACCGATCCCCCTCTCAAAACAAAAATGAAAAAAGTTGTAAACAGAAACAAGTGTAAAGAGCGGCCGCACTCCTTGTCGGTTAAAGTGCACCTCACAAATATTCGAGGTCTGCTCTAATCTCTCAGCAGTCCATCACCACCTCGAGGCTGAGCAGCCGACACTCTTTTTTCTGACGGAGACGCAGATAGGTTGTCCGTCGGACGTGGCGTACCTTTCGTATCCAGGTTATACCCTGGAGCACAAATTCCGGCCTCGTGCTGGAGTGTGCCTGTACGCCCGTGACGACATCTGCTGTCGGCGTCTCCGTAACCTTGAAGACACTAGGTTTTCTGTTCTTTGGGTACTGATAGACACAGGCATAGACAAAATTGTCTATGCCTGTGTGTATCGGTCGCACAGCGGGGACCTGGAGACGACTAGGCTCACAGAATATTTAAGTGAGGCGGCGGACGCGGCTCAACAGAAGTACCCTTCGGCCCAATTAGTGTTACTGGGGATTTTAACGGCCATCATAAGGAATGGCTGTTCCCATACCGGGACACTGACCACGCTGGTCAGGAAACGAGAAAGTTAGCTTTAACGTTAGACCTAACCCAGCTGGTCCAAGAGGCCACAAGAGTACCCGACGTTGAGTCGCATACACCTTATTGTTTAGACCTTCTGCTGACAACAGATCCAGACCGTTATTCCGTGGTGGTATCTTCGCCATTAGGCAGCTCCGACCACTGTCTGGTGAAATCTGTATCCGTCTACCATCCGCCTGATCCCAGCCCTAGAGGCAACCGGCGGTTGTGGCGATACAAGTCAGCAGATTGGGATGAGATGCGCTCTTTCTTTGCATCTTACCCATGGCAGTCATTGTGCTTCACTTCTGGTGATCCCTCAGTCTGCGCGGATGCTGTGACTAATGTAATACGGACGGCTATGGAATATTTCATTCCGTACTCCGACGTCCCATTATCCAGCAAAGCTCGCCCTTGGTTTGGTTCTCAATGTAAAGGTGCTGAAGCACTTAAACATGAGACCTACCTAGCCTGGGTTGATGCTCGACAGCGTAAGGCAAGGGATGTACACCAGAAGAAGAAAGAGTTCAACAAGGCTGCTAAGGCATGCAAAAAGGTTCTTCAGAGGGCTGGTTTTGACCACATTAGTCGAATAGGGAACAAACTTGCTTCGTACCCTGCGGGCAGCAAAGCGTTTTGGACCCTAGCTAAATCGGTCGAATCGAACTTCTGCCGCCCTCACTACCCAATGCTGAAACCTGATGGGACACTGGCTCACACTGCAATGGAGAAGGCAAACTTGTTTGCATCTCAGTTTGCGGAATCTTCGCGTCTTGATGCTGGTAGCGCGACACCTCCTACTCCATCCGGCTGTCCGACTTTTATGTCAGAGATACACATTCGCCAAATGGAGGTTCGCAAGGCTCTACGCAATCTGGATGTGAATAAAGCCAGTGGCCCAGATGGTATTCCTGCCCTAGTGTTGAAGGCTTGTGCGCCTGAGTTGTCCCCGATACTGACGCGCCTATTCAGACTTTTTCTCCAAACGGGCTGGTACCGAAGTCTTGGAAGCTTGCCAATGTGCAACCAGTGCCCAAAAGGGTAGTCGTGCTGACCCTGCCAACTACAGGCCAATCTCGGTCACGTCCATACTCTGCAAGACTATGGAACGTGTCTTAAACCACAGGCTCCTGACGTACCTAGAATCAAACGACCTCCTCAGTGACCGGCAATACGGATTTCGCCGAAACCGGTCCACCGGGGATATTCTAGCGTACGTCACTCACATCTGGAGTGAAGCTATTGAGAAACACGGGAAGCACTTGCAGTCTCCCTGGATATCTCGAAGGCTTTCGACAGGGTTTGGCATGATGGCCTTATAAGCAAGCTTTCAAGTTATGGTTTGTCTCCTGGGTTTATTGCGTGGATATCGGACTTCTTGAGGGATCGATCCATACGAGTCGTCATTGATGGCTGCTCGTCGGATCAAATGGCTATCAATGCTGGAGTCCCTCAAGGGTCGGTACTCTCTGCGACACTTTTCCTGCTACATATTAATGATCTGTTGAAGCCCGGTATCTTTGGGTACGCAGATGATAGCACCGTTGTAGAGAGCTACATATCTAGCGCGAGAGCCAGTGGGCAGCAAACCCAGGTACTGAGAGAGAGTTTGATTGAACGTTTGAGCTTAACCCTTGAGGCGGTGTCTGAATGGGGTGATGCCAATCTGGTCAAGTTCAACGAGAGTAAGACGCAGGCGTGTCTGTTCTCCGCAAAAAGGAGTCCATTCCAACTGACTCCTACTTTTCGTGGTGTATCCGTGCCAGTTTCTGACCGTCTTGAGCTTTTGGGCGTTACTTTGACATCCACGCTCAACTTTGGCTCGTATATCGAGTCCAAGGCTAAATTAGCTGCCAAAAAACTAGGTGTCCTCTCAAAGGTGCGAAGGTACTTCAACTCTGAACAGTTGCTCACATTGTATCAAGCACAGATTCGCTCTTGTATAGAGTACTGTTCGCACCTTTGGGATGGATCGGCTAAGTATCAGCTGGAGGCCCTGGAATCGATCGAGAGACGTGCCAAAAGGCTCATAGGCAATGACTCTCTTCTGCGAAAAAGACTACAAAGTCTTGATCATCGCCGAAAAATTGCCAGCCTATCGGTTTTTATCGGATACACTTTGGAGAGTGTGCGACTGATTTGCATGATCTGATACCACCTTGCCCTTTTTTCTATCGGAATGCTCGTAGCTCGAAAAAGCGACATCGTTTCATGGTTGAAGTTCCAAAGACACGAACGAAGAGATTTGACTCTACTTTTGTGATAAGAACGTCTAGGCTGTGGAATACGTTGCCTGAGTGGGTTTTCCCCGATGGTTACAATCTTTGTGTCTTCAAATCGAGAGTGAATCGGTTTCTTCTAGGTAAACACGCTCCATCGTAGACCGCATCGTCGCTTAACATCAGGCGAGATGGCGGTCAAGTGTAAACCTATAAAAGTTAAAAAAAAAAAAAAAAAAAAAAGGGTTTTTGCATTATAAAAATGTTTTATAAAACCTGCAATCCTATTATTTTACTTCTTTCAATTGACATATGAATGCAACAGCGAATTACTTTACACAACAAAGATGGCCTGTTTGCGAATTTTTCAGTATGTATAGCAAAAACAACATCCCTTACACTTAGCAAAATATACCACTTTTGCTGACAATAGAACGGGACAGGAGGCCTGCAAAACGTGCCAAATTGCCTTCAAAGATCTCCGTTCAATGCGCAAAACAATAACATTCATTGGCATCTGCCATAAATTATTTTATTTTAGCAGAAAACGGTGTTACGGCCACTCTCGCTTTTTGCCACCGGTTTGTGCGCTCGAAAAACAGAAAAATCGACACGTGGCCGTTGTTACCCGCCTGTTTTAGGGCGAAGCAAAAACAGAAGCGATGCGTCACGGGTTAACCTGCCGGAATTGATATTATTTCCTGAAATTTAAATGTGACACAAAAAAAGTCGGTTTTATATTTTTATGTAAAAACGAGGCGTTTTTAAAACGCAAATATAACTGTTAAAGATAGTTCACAATTTCCCCAAAGGTGGCGTCAATGTTTAATTTTCTAAAATTACTCCCTTGACGAAATTGAGTACCTACTTTATCTCTGACAGGTTCAGTTGGCTATTACTATTTTTAGTGGTAGGACTCTTGGCAGAATCCGCCTGGGGAAGTACCACATTTGCCAGTTATTCTACCGCCAAGCAGAAATGTGCAAACATTACTGCGTTCCGGTTTGAAGGGCAATGTTTCCAGATAAATTACAGGGCTTAGAGATATAATCTTAGATCTCTGGGTGACGAGCGCGGTGCAGTGCTAGGTAATGATTTGAATTTTTCATGTTCCAATAACTGTGTCTCACTGTGCTGTTATGTGGCAGGAATTTTGCTTACCCTCAGGCAAATGTCCTACTCGTCTCGTCACTCTTTATTTAAAAACAAAAAAATATACTCTATATCCTTTATGGGATCTCACGCTCATCATAAATACCAATAGGTTTTGTTTTAAATATAAGGTAAGTAGGCAACACGCCTTTGCATAATAGTACAGTACCGCGTAGATATTTGAACATGAAGAGTTTAAATGACAGCCCAGTACTGCACTGGGCGCGTCACTCGGAGAGATAAGAAGAGATATCTAGAAATCGAAACACAGTAATATTAGCACGCTGCTGCTTGGTGGTAAAAAAAACTAACAAATGTGCGGTATTTCGATAAGTGTTTCATAGTCCTTATGCTAAGATTAGTAAGATCACTACATGTTTGTTTTGGGTTAAGCTCTTTTATGATACAAATCCTGGAAAAAGGTAGAGTTAGAGAATAGAGTTAGGACTCAAAGCATCGATCTTACGCCTATAGTATCACGCGTTCTCATCACGACTCTTTCACTTTTAAACACCTTTTTGGATCAAAACCTTGAGTGCTTTGTTGAATTTATTCACAAAAAATAATTATTTCAAACATAATAATGTCGTTAAATATCTCTTTCAACAAACTGTTGCTTTAATTACGTAGAGACATTAACCACTGAACACATAAAAGACGAAATATTGTATTTACACAAATGGTCTTTTGTTGAAAACCTATTTTTGGTTCCCGATCACGTATTTTTTTAAGCAAACTCGAATTTTGTTTCCTAATTTTTATATGAAGGAATGTGCGTATTAATTCAGCAAATTCCCAACAATATAACAGTGCTGTTACGTTTAAGCGCCACTATCTTACCTTCTAAGCAAAGCTGACAAGCGCCAGAAGAAAGTTTAAATAAACTCATTAGTCGAGTTACAAAAAATACTTGGGCTAATAGTTTACTCAAGTGATGGTCGGTGTACATATTTATATAAAATATTTCTTGGGAAGAACAATGGATTATATACGTATATCATAACGTTATAATAATGATTTAGTGGGGCAGGATTTTCAATATCGACTAAGTACATACTGTGTTATATTTCTATATATGAAAAAAGTGGTTTTAAATTTACCTAACTGTTCGCTGTTTACCTAGATAACCCTCTATGATTTATCTGTACCCTTAGAGGGTCAATAGATATAGAGGAGGAGGACTTAGAGGATAAATCATAGAGGGTAAATTCTAGAATTCAAATATACTTACTAAAATTCATATTTTTTCTTAATGGTTACAATTTCCCACTCCGTCGTAGACTGAAATGGCGACCAAGTATATGCTTATAATAGTTTTAAAAAATGGAAAGTAAACTCACTTAATCATTCGTAATGTTGCAGTCATTCATAACGCATCAAAATTTTGAATAGATAGTTCTACACTAATTGAAAGGACTTCGACCCTTCTTATGTTTTATTCCTTACAGTATAGAGTCTTAGTCTTGCAGGACGAGTATGACATGTGGCTGATAGTAAGCAACAAACCCGCCCATGACAGCACAGTAGTACGTACTATTGTTATGAATAGTTATTATCTATCATTGCACTCGTCAAACTATATATGAGATGGTTTATCTCTATGCCTTATAATTTTATGTATCTGGTAATATTGCTCTTCAAACCGGAACTCAGTTGAATAATTGGCAAAGCCCTACCGCTAGAAATGTTACATACATCCGTCCCTGTTTACAAGGGAGTATACGAGTAAATAATGTATCTACCAACAAATTAACTGAAAAACTTGTATAATTTAGAGTGACTGGATGATTAATATATACGCCTGATGGTAAGCAATACGCCTGCTAATATCAGTTTTGCAAGGCAAGGAGAAACGATGAGTTACATAAGCATAAGTTGATAAAGGACAGTGTATGTAACAAGTTAACCAAATATACCTATGTAAATATTAGTATTGTGTTAAATAAAAGTGTGAATATGTTTAAGAATATTGTTTAATTACACGTATTTTAAATACACAATATCTCATTTACTCTTCATCCAGTAAGCAAGCAGGCACGCAAGTAAGAATCCTAGACACCATTTAGCACCAAACCTTATAATAGATTATAATATAGAACCAAACTAAGGTATTGTTATATTATTATATTATGTAGGTACTTGAATAACAATACACAAAACAGACATCCGTATTCATAACACAAAAATGCTTATAGTGACAGTTATTTTCCAGAATAGTCTTTAGAGAGTCAATAAAGTTAGTTCATCGGCATTCGGCAACCACACAGATAAAAATTGATCTACGAAATGTATAACTTATAACTTTTGAATTACTGCGTTAAATTAGATGTCATTTGTGTTTTATGTATTCGTTTTTGTCGGAATGTGATTTTAAAAGCAGAAAATTTGGAAAATTATGACGAGAAAAAGTATAGCGGTACAAAGTTCGCCGGGTCAAATAGTTTCTTAAAATTTGAGCTAGCTTAGCTTATAGGTTTGTGCCTACATTGAGGCCTAATATTTAAGGGTTTTTGACATTCTTGTATGCGTTTGTCTCATTATTTTCCATCCTAAATTTGCTTGAGAAAGATTACTTTTAGCGATAAAAGAGCCAACTATCGGATAATTCCCGTGTTTATAATCAGTTCTTTCTATGGTACTGATACTTTTAATTGGTGTTTTAATGAATTGTACCTGGCTAACTATATCTTCTTCGTCGGTATCACTCTTGACAGAGTGGTCGTGGTCATCACTTCAGGAGTTAGTGACAACCCTCGCAACCTGCCGCCACTCCTCTCTGATGGCCGCTTTTCTTGTGCATTCGTGTACTGATGATGAACCAGTTACAACCGCTTTTATCAGGTCAGTCCAACTTATAGGCGATCTCTAAATATATAACTATATCAAAATAGAACAACCATCTTGACAAATCTCCAGAAAAAAATAACAAATATAAAACAAACAAATCCGTGCTTAAAAGATGTGGAGATAAGTCCCAGTCATTCATATAACTAGAAGCTGTAGGGGGAAGGGTGGAGAGGGATGGTGAGAGGGAAGGAGGGTGCGGCCCTCGGGATAGATTTGAAGGTACAATCATTTTTTATGCGAGGGGGTGGAACGAACGTGTTAAGTTGGGGTATATTGAGAGAATATCTTTCGAACCATAGTAGGTAAGAAGTAATAAAAGCATAAACAGCTATCTTTACGTATCCACTGCTAATACAGGGCCTTCTCTCAGAAAGAGAGGGTCAAGCTCATATTCCGTCACACTGGCGAATTAAAATAAAATACGCACAACTTCGGTATTTCAGGGCCGAGATTCGAGCCATTCTCCCAGTGGCGAGACAACACTTTTCTTTCACTTTTTTTAACTATTATAGGTTTACACTTGACCGTCATCTCGCCTTATGTTAAGCGACGATGCGGTCTACGATGGAGCGTGGTTAACTAGAAAAAAACAATTTATTATCTACTTTAAAACTTTCTGATTACCACAATCGGGAAAACCCCTTCATTTCAACCCCACAACATTCATATGACAATGACATTCGCGAAACAATGTCGCGTATTTGGGCTACGAGAAGTCCGATAGAAAAAAGGCAAGGTGGTATTAGACTCAAAAACTGAACGCTTTTTCATAGTCTCTCGGTGTGCTCCCAATGTAGTCCGGGCCGTCCAAACCCTCCGTAATAAAGAGCGTGTCTCGAAACTGCCATAAAAGCTGGACGCATTACTTTTTTACTCGCGATAAGGGCGCTTTCCTTCAGGGCTCTAACGGCCCGGCATATTTCTGCGAACGAAAGGCATCACGCTGTGCTAGGCTATGCTAAGCGAGGCGACACAACAAAACGTGAAAACCATGAAAAAAAAGTGTCATTTATTTCTGTCACATGTTTACCATATCGCACGAATGGCATAATCATTAGCCAGCCAGTTTAAAACATAAAAAATCACTACCTAAATCAATAAAAAACGATACACACACTACCATATACTTGACACACACGTATTACATAATAACAAATATACACACATAAACTCTTTTGTTTATTGTTAAAGTCTGTGGTCAAATCGACAATAGAGTAATTTTATTTTATGGTCGGATTTTAAACATTTGGCAACCGCTAGTAGGTATTATTTTACTGTTTAATGCATTACTGTTGTATAGTTTTTTTTAGTTTCGTTCCGAGTTACATCCTGGGGTCTTTCTCAAATGTCAAAAAGCCCCGTTATTTTTTTATAACTATGTACATATATCAAAATGTAATATATAGTAGGTATGTAGCAATAACATAGTTAAATCACAGTAATGTGCAAACATTACTTCCCAACCGTGACCTCAAATCGTGTATGGCAAGCGTAGATAGGAGACCCTGCGACTAAATGGAATGACAATATACGTAATACAGAAGCCAGTGGATAGAGACGTAAAGTTGGCTGAGTGGTGATCCATGGAAGAGGCCTAAGACCAGCAGTGGACTAGAATAGGCTTATAATGATTTAACCCAAGATTCAAATATTATTGTCGCGCGCCATCGCTTCGCCTCGCTCATCTACAGTATATCTACGAGTAAGTCCTGCATATTTGTGCGCGTAGCACTGGCCAGGGGAAAATGGACATTTGCCATGTGAAAGGTCTGAGAGGCCCGTTATCGGACATCGGTTAGGACACTTCGGAACGCGACTTGTCGGGGGAACATTTTGAAAGTTCCGAAATACGTAGCAGTTTACTAAATTTCCAGAGTTCTTACATGACGCAAGGAAATGATTAAATAAATTAATTTAACATCTAATAAAAATTCTAGGCCATTATATATTACTTGATCGCATTGATCATAATATCAATAATTTCATAAACACTACATCAAAAGATTTTTATTCGTTTAGGTACCACAATGACACACCTCGCGCATACCCGTGAAAATTTTGCATGAAACTGCACATCAATATCGGCGATTTGCTCCAACATTTGGGATGACGACAGGGTCAAAAATATACCATTCTAATATTTTTAATTAGTTCGTCAGATAGATTATGGTAAAATATAGGATAGGTATTTTTTGTTTTATCAAATTATCAAAAATGTACAAAGTTATAGATCATCAAACTTCCGGGGGGTTATGACGACACTCTATCGTAAAAATCATACCATAACGTGACGTCACTCGAAACTTCTGAGCACTGTATCTTCGTCATTTTTTGTTTTTGAAACATAAGAAAAAATACGTGTGTAATATTTTTTTATAATCTAACTGAGAGACTAATTAGTTTTTTTTTAGTCGTCTAGTCTATTGTACACATACTTTTTGTTATTACATGAGACTGTATTGACAAAACTGAATTACAATGATAGCTAAGTAGGTACTCTACCCTCCCTACCAACCGCCTCTTAATATTAGCGATGACAACCACTTAATATTAGCGGCTTTACCACGCTGAATAGCAAAGGTTGTGCATAGAAACAAATAGACGCTGCGTCGATCAAAGTTGCTCGACGAAAGGTTCACTCATGCTCGGAGCGCTAGTAAATACATATATGTATTATGTATAAATGTACTTGCATATAAATAGCCCTCGTCGTCGATTTCAATGATGGCGACCTATTAACAAGGTACTACGAGTATTTATTAATACTACCACTAATACACGCACTGAAGTGGCTCGCTAGAACAAAATGCATAAACAACCGAAATACAATACAAAATCTGTAAAACATCTGTAAAAAACCTGTTCCTATAGGTATTCATTAGTCTACGTTGACATATTTTTTCAACTTTATTCCAAAAAGTAGTAAAATCACTCATTTCCCATCACATCATCATTCACAAAAAGTAGTTAAATGAGTGAAACTATTGTTTTTTGACGTGACAACATCTTATAAATTGGTTTGCCGGGTGACACTTCAAGAAACTGCGTTACGCTCCGCTCACGTTATGCGCTCACAACGAGAGCGAGTGAGAGGCACGCGTCCCTTCCACTCGGGCATGGTTAGCCCGCCTAAGAGCGAGAGAGACAGACATAAAAAGTGAAAGGCACGCGTCCCTTCCGTAAAATTATTTTACCACTCAAAGTCGTTGTCACGTAAAACTTTCGCCCGTATACCGACTTTACAAGCAACCAATTTTTTTTTTAAATAAAGATTGACGACACGAGCAGGACATGTTCTGATGGTAAGCAACATGCTTGCCACATAACAGCACAGTGACACGCAGCTATTGGAATATGAAGAGTCCAAATCATTACCTAGTACTGCACTGCGCTCACCCAGAGATCTAAGATGTTATATCTCTAAGCCCTGTAATTTATCTGGAATCATTACCCTTCAAACCGGAAGACCGTAATGTTTTTACATTACTGGTTGGTGGTAGAATAACTGGAAAAGTGTGGTACTTCCCCAGGTGGACTCTGCTAGGAGTCCTACCACCACGTTGGTGGACCAGCCACTTGACTTCTATTTCAATAACACTAAACGTCAGTTTTAATCATCCATTTATCTTGAAACAGTAATTAAACTGTATTTATATTTATGTAAACAGTATTTACATTTTTGTAAAGAATTTCATTAAAAAATGATTCCGAAGAAATCTATTCGAAAAACAATTAAAAAATAATTAAGAAGTCATCCGAACTACTTAACTAACCACAGAAAAACACAAAACGTTAAACAAATACGATACAAATTACTTTAGAACTAAAAATCTTCATAAAACAAGTTTAGCCCAGTTGATATCAGAAACTATAATATGATTGTGTTATGTTATTAGAAATGAATAGATCGTTAATAAAAATCATTAGTGACGCCGGAGTCGACGGCAGCTGATTGGACTATTTGGATTTCAAACAAATATTTTGTTCGTCTAATCAGCTGTTTGGTGTGTTGGAGTTGTGTTCTGGGTCACGTAGCTCCTTACAACGTCCATCTTCTGGAGTAAATATTAATTTAATCTAACTATTGTGTAATCAATACAAGATCGGTAGTAAAAAAACATTAGTGGCGCCATAGTCGATGGCAGCTGATTTGGCTGTGTGAATTTTAAAACAATTATTTTGTTCGTCTTATCAGTTGTTTGGTGTATTGGAACTGCGTTCGGGATCATGTAGCTCTTTAGCACAGATTTCTAAAACAAAAGGCAGATGGAACGTTCAGAACACAGATCCTTAGGTCCAGAAAGCAAATATCAAACGCCAAAGCAAATACAAACTCCAGTCAGTACGAAACGGACTTCCGTCTCGTACGGGAGTCCCGTGTGATTTTAAGTTTTGTACAAGATTATGCCGTCTTGTGTCTTCAAACATTGCAAACATTGTTCCCAAAAATAAGAAAAGGAAAGAGGAATATCATTTCATAGGAAAGTTTGAATATTTTTACTGCTTTTTGTATAATTTAGGCGATTTCATTTCGATTGATGAATACAAACACAACACCTCAACGAAAATTGGTTAGTGTTCCTGTACTAAACTGAAATTATTTTCCCTACAGTTAAGGTAAAATATAGATTATGATTTTTTTGAAGATACTCGTAGACCAAATTATTTATGTGCTTAAGTAGATTGCATTATTCTATTTTAAACCCTATTTTTATAATCGTAATTTTTTAATTTAATGTCAATCGATGCCTAGCACAAATCCACGTCATTACTTGTGTTTATAAAAATAGGTACTAATAGTGTTGATGAAAACTATAGTTATGAAGCAAGTTTTAATTCTTGTAAGTAGGTATAGTGGAGCTTAAAAAAGTAGGCCAGTTCTTTTGAGAGATCCAATCGTTTTAATCAACCTCATGTTATCTGGTCGAGTCAGTAGTGACATTGTCGAAGTTTTATACGGTGCTAATTTGTGCGTACATACTTACCCAAAAAAGATGTTGGGATCAGGCCAATCGCTGTTGGCACCATATATACTGGCCTTGCTGCCAAGGTGGGTTGTAGTTATAAAGCGTTGTACTTTCGAGCTCCCTGTCCCACAAACTTGATTTTGGTTCTCTGAGTAGACGTGAGGCTGCTGTTCATTCTGTCCTGACTTTCTTTGTCCAAAATTGTGGAGAGGGTTGTTAAAGGTGTACGTCAAAAACGCCTTTAATTTGGTTGATCGTGGAGCCCCGTTGTTCGAAGTGAAGAATAAAATTCTTGACTCCTACAATTTTCTTTGGCAATGTTATGGCAGACCCACAAAATTATCAAAACAATCCTATGCTATCTTCCGTTGGCTATCAACTTGGTGAATCTTCGGCCATGCGACCTTCGCCCTGGCCATTCGCTCTATCATTTAACGTCTCTAGTCCAATGTAAACGTTAGGTATTTGGACGACGTAACTTTGGGTGGCGATGTGAATAATGTTCAACTAATTTACATAAACTCTTAGACGGTTTTCGTTGGTTTGTATCAACATTTTTGAAAGGGTGAACTTTTCGTTTGCAACACGCGTCCAGACAAAGGTTGGATAGGATAATAAACAAATTGAATGATCTGGCCCCCCAACATCAAATCAGTTGACAAAAATTCTCTGCACCTCCTGTGTTCACCGATACTAAATGAGTAGGTAGTTGCCACCTTTTGTCAAGCATAATATTCAAAATTTCACAAGAAGCTCCGATAGAATATTCAAAATAAACACACACATGACTTTTACTATTATTCGGCGTTGTCTTTTTATTCCGAATTTTATGTACGAATATTAGAATTTTTAGTTGCATGCTAAATCAAAATTCTTAACTTCATAGGATGGAAATAGTAATAACAAGAAATCCATGCATAATATATAATCGGTGTCATATTAAATTATTTTAACATTATAATACATTATAATTATAATAAATGTGTTTATTATACGCGAAGATTTCCGAAGCTAAGACAACAATAGTGGGATTTTTTTCTTAAGACTGGGAACATTACACGCACACCAACGTGAGTAATTTGACAACGTCGGTGAGAGCTGTCACGCATACATAACTAATTACTGGCCTCACAGTGTCGTTCACGAAGGTTTCATCTGTTTAGAAATCTGTGCTCTTTAGTATTTAAATCTTCGAAAGTGGGTAAACGTTGATTTAATCTCACTCTGAGTTCAACAGGACGAGGTTATCAATTCGGCCGGTATTTCGTATGAACGACACAAGATCGTTAATAAATAAAAGTGGTCATGTGCGAGTCGGACTCGCCCATGAAGGCTTCTGTAGCAGAAAGTTACTTAATAAAAAAGTTCTTGTAGTTCATTGTTACTTTAATCAGTGTTTTAACAATAGTCAATTTATGACGTATTAAAATAAAACTACTTACTAGATATCATTCAAACTAATTTTCGTTGATAGTTTACATGGTAATAAACATCACACACTTTTTTTTATTTTTGTCATTCTCTTATTTTAGAATTTACACGGGGGCACTTTTACCACTTTGGAAGAGTTAATTCAATTATTCAGTTCAGAAAAAAAAATGTTAGAAACCTCAATACCATTTTAGATAACCCACACGTATAGTCTTGATCAAAAAAAATTTTTTGAGCTTCAGTTCTAAATATGGGACACCCTTAAAATGTTTGTTTTTTTCCTATTTTTTTGTATCAAAACCTTAATGCGGTTTACAGATTACATCTACTTACCAAGTTTAGTAAGTATAGCTTTATAGTATAGCTCTTATAGTTTCGGAGAAAAGTGGCTGTGACATACGGACGGACAGACAGACAGACATGACGAATCTATAAGGGTCCCGTATTTTGCCATTTGGCTACGGAACCCTAAAAAATCAGTAGTGGCGTCGGAGTCAACGGATTTGGGTATTTGAGTTTTAAACACATAGTTTTGTTTTGTTCGTTTTATGAGCTGTATGATGTATCAAAAGTTAGACGTACAGTACCAGTTGTCGTCGACTCTGGCGCCTCTAATGATGTTTACTGGCGATCTTGTGTTGATGAAACAACATTAATTCCAACGATTTTTTCGCAAGTAGCAACTCCTATGTATTGGAGTAGTGTTCTGGATCATTGCCAATACATTGGAGTAGTGTTCTGGATCATGTTGCAACTTGCGAAAAACATCGTTGGAATTAAATGTTAGTTTAATCCAACTGTTGTTTCATCAACACAAGATCGCCAGTAAACATCATTAGAGGCGCCAGAGTCGACGACAACTGGTGCAACTGTCCTACTGCCTACCAAACTTCGGGCATCTGCAGAAGGCGCTGGACCTTCTAGCTAACATTACATTTTACGCACGTAACAATAAAGAATACCTGAAAACCTTTATGAAGCATGCTCGAAGCATACCTGAAAGCATTTCGCATTATAGATACACAGTACCTCTAATGTGAAAACATCAGGATATTCCGGTTTGAAAGGACGATTGGATGTAACCAGAAAAATTACAGGGCATAGAGATAAATAAATAAAGCATAGTTCTAGGTAATGGTTTCAATAGCTCTTCATGTTCCAATAGCTGCGTAGCACTGTGCTGTATGAGCAGGGAAATTGCGTACCATCAGACACTTGTCCTGCTCGTCCTGGCAAACTACAAAAAAATGCTTAAAACAAAACTGTCCACGTTATGAAATTCAAAATGAACGTAGTTTACCAATAATTATTTAATGATCGTCTCTAAACATTAGTCAAAACATAGATATAATTTAGATAATATTGTGGAAAAATATTGATTATTTAACCCCATTTTTTATTGACACGCCGAAGTTGGCGCAGCAAACAAAAAACAATTTATTTAACTAACGATACGGCCGGCGTCTCAGAGCAAACGTTACCTAAATACTTGAAAACAATGACTAATTAACACAGACGACTCCTAATTTGTTACACGTAGGCACAATAATTTATGCTAGAAGTGTCCCGCGGTTTTGCGCGTGTAGTTCATCCGTTATTTTCTTGTGATAATAACTTAACTTTCTCAGAAAAAGAAAAACATATTTCAATTTAAAATTAAAGTCAAACACTCGACAAAATTCTATATATTCTTGTGAAATCTGTGAAATAACGTTGTCCAGATAAGGTAAGTAAATTTTAGTTTTTTGTTGATATTTCGAAAACGACTACGTTGATTTCGATAAAATTTTGTATAGGACCACCTCTGAAATATTACTATGAAACAAAAAAAATTTGCTTACCTTGACGACGTAGTCCTACAACCCCGCTATTTCATCATAACAAAGTGATTATTTAGTTGTTTTCACAAAAAAATATGAAACGTAGTGTTTAAAATAATTAAACTAAGACACATACAGACGTATATCGAGTGGCTAAGTTAAATTATTTTACACTAGCTGTACCGTGTACCCTGCCACGCTTCGCTGTGGCACACTGTGATGCAAAAATTAGATAAAAACAATCATTGATGCGGATTATATATCATTGTAAAATTTCAGCTCGATCGGTGCAGAACTTTTTGAGTTTTTGAAGCGTACACAAACCAACATTTTTATATATAGAGATTGAAGTCCGTTTTTGGTTTTAGGAATAAATTTTATTATTTTAGCTGGGTAATAGTTCACTTTTCATGCATTTTCTATAATTCGAAGAACAATACTTGTTTGTTGCTATATTTTAATAAACAATGTTTATATTGTACCTACGGGGCTTAATTACGAATAATTCATTGGACCACCAGTTGATTCACCAATGAATTATTCGTGATTAAACTCCATAGGTACTGTATAAACATTATGTGTTCAAATCGCGAATGTTTAAAAACAATATTTTATTAAAATTGAGCCACAGGTACAGTTTGAAAGCTATAGCTTTCAAAGTGTCTAGCTATATGGCTTTTAGAAGTTCTTTATCCAAAATAAGAGCTACCCAATTTGTGTTATCGCAGACTATAAACATTGTCGTAATTTTTAAAAACATCGCAAACAATAGGTCACTCACTATCCATATTTTATGTATTGTTAACGAACACAATAGCTACACTTAACTGTTTTGAAGCAAATTATTTAAAATCTGATTTAAACTCGTTCGGCTTTTAACGTGTAATGAAATTATAAATGTGTTGTTTTTTTAAGTCGAATTGGACCTGCGTGTGACCACAGCCTGCTTTCTTTCTTTAGATACCGCCAAAGGCAATTGTTCTCAAATGAATTGTACTGCCTACCGTACTGATGGAACAAAGGTGTAGAAATTTTATATATTTGGGAAGTCACCCTAACACAGAAAAGAAAAAAATTAAAAAGCCATCAAAGTTTTTCAGTAAAATCAATAGTTGGTCCCAAAACAAATATATTGGATTCAAAGTTTCAGTCGTTGTTCTTTTCACAGATTCGTTTCGAAGTGGAATCTTGTTTCAGAGTGGTATAACTCTGGTATCTGAGTTTATCTGGGGAAGTACCACACTTTTGCCAGGTATTTTACCGCAAATCAGTAATATGCAAACATCACTGTGTTTCGGTTTGAAGGGTTGTCCAGAGAAATTCCAGGACATAGAGGTAGCTCACCTTTATCTCTGGATGACGAAAACTTGCATTTATTGGTTTTATTCATGTTCTAATTGCGTGACACTGGGCTGTTATGGACGTGTTGCTTACCATCAGTGCCACGACCTGCTCGTCCCGTCACTCCATACAATAAAAGAAGTGAAATTTTCCCAACAACATGAAACATCGCCACCTTAGACGTATCTTTACTAAGTAATATAAGAAATATCTTTACCTAAGAGCTACTCGTATATTTGCATTAAAGAAACGCCCTATTATCGTTAAATATAAATTATATCTATAGCATTAGCATGTTTCTAAATGCAAACAGTAGTTAATAAACTGGTCTTAATTGAACTACTATTTTTGTTTTTGTCTAAATGACACTACACAACAACAGCCACTGACTGTTCTACAAAAAGAAAAACATGATTCTTTTTTAAGCGCCGACTGCTGATTGGTCGCGACCGCGTGTAAAAAGCTGACTCACTTAACGCCCCTCGCTACTCTTGTATTTTAGGGGGTTTTTTACGTCTCGTTTTTTAAGTACAGACAGACATAAGGGGAATTCACGATTGGTGTATGTATATGTACATACATGCACGAGTATGTTGTTTTCAGTAAGTGAGAGTGAAGAATATATGGAATGCTCTCTGCTATGCTCTAAGTGTAGGCTAGGAAGTACCACCACTACAGATGAATGTCTTGTGTTTTTTTGTCAGAATTTACCTTTTTTATTTACACATTATTATATTATATGAGCAACATTAAAAAGTTTGATGGAAACCTTAGCTCTCAATTCGGATCACCTGACAGGTAGAAAGTCCTATCAAAATGACCTGTCTTTTTGATAATCCTTATTTTTAGTCATAAATAATACCCAACTAAAATTTCAAATTGCCTCTAATCAATTTTTAATACTTTTTGCGAAGCATTTTTTCAGACGTATGACAATGTTGAAACCCCGACTAAATAGTCTGGAACCTGCACTAGTCCACTTGGCGTGGTGGATTATGGATTGGACTCTCTCTCCTTGTGAGAGAAAATCCGTCTCCCAGCTGTAGGAATATAAAGTGGGCTGTTTTACCGGGCTATTGTTTATTTCCAAACTTGTACTCAGTCATAGAATAGACTCAGTCAATAGACTCTCTGTTACGGAGAAGGAAAACATCAGGAATGGGTATGTTTCTAGAATCTTTCGTGGTCGTACATCATCCATCAACTTGGACTGGGGCAGACTCTCCTTGAGTCATTTAAATTTTAAGTCATTTCAGTTAATTTAGGATAGTCAACAATTATTATAACATTGTTTGTTTTAGTAATGTTTTATTTAGTGCAATAAAGAGTTTATCTATCTATCTTGAGAGAGAAAGAAAGAAGATTCGAGTACGAAGAGTAGGAATATAAAGTGGACTGTAAATACTATAGTTTTGTACCACTCCGATGCACCAAGTCACAGAATAAATATACCAAGGGCTAAACACTCCTTAGCTAGCCCAAAGCGAGGTCGAGCTACTCTTGCTAGCCGCCATAAGTCCATTTTTTTTTACTTGTATAGTTGTACACTTGACCGCCATCTCGCCTGATATTAAGCGACGATGCTAATGCGAAGTCTACGATGGAGCGTATTTACCTAGAAGAAACCGATACACTCTCGATTTGAAGACACAAGGATTGTAACAATTGGGAAAACCCCACTCAGGCAACGTATTCCAAACCCTTGACGTTCTGATCACAAAAGTAGAGTCAAATCTCTTCGTTCTTGTCTTTGGAACATCAACCATGAAACGATGTCGCCTTTTCGAGCAATCCGATAGAAATAGGGGTAAGGTGGAATTAGATCATGCAGATCAGTTGCACACTCTCCGACGTATATCCGATAAGCGATAAGCAATTCTTCGGCGATGTTCAAGACTTTGCAGTTTGTTAGTTTTGTAAATTTCCAAACATTCATTCAATGCTTATTATGTTATAATTATGAGCCTTGATTAAATGTAAAAATACGGCGAGAAGTATTCTCAAAGTTTAAAAAATATCTAATAAATATAATAGTAATGATTATTATCTGATCTGGGGCACGGCAATGCCCCCGCCAAGTCGAGCGCGAAGCAAACACTGCCGTACCATCCTTTACTGGAACCATTTCACTGCATTTCCAGACCCTTATTTGAGACCCTCTAGATAAGACCAGAACGCTGAGATTTTCGTCATCTAGTAAGCTATAATCACATGCTTAAAATCCAAAAGTTGAAGTTTGTACGTCATTTAGTTCCGAAGTTAAGCGAAGGCAAAGTTTCGCATTTACGACACTCACTCATGATCATCAAAATAGAACTAGTACTTCCCATAAACTCAGAGAGCTGAAATTTGGTACAAACTTAGGGTTTAATGGCCACATAAAGGGAAAATTATAAAACTAGGAATATCGAAAATCTGGAGTACCTGGTGCCCCTTATTTGAAAACACAAGAGCCCAACCAAACTACTAAAGATCGACATACCGCCTTTACAAAAAATATTCTACTTTGTTTGTCCTCTTCTCTCCTCCTCATTTGATGTCAAAAATCGAAGGTCTGAAGTATCTTGATAAAGTACCCTCAGTCTCAGCTGTATTAGAGATACAGTAATCCCCAATTCTGCTATTGGTACATAAAAAAACAACTGTCATTGCAAAAATTCAGCATAGTGGGACACATCTTCTAATTTAATCTAGCCTATTGCTTCCCACTACTGGACGAATGCATTCCCTTCTGCAAAGAGAATGTAATATAGCCCTTCTACTTTTAATACGCATATAAATAAAATTAAAGGAAACTTTTCATTTCGTGCTATGACGCTGTCAGTCGCTGTCGTCGTAGAGTTTATTTGTGTTTGATTTCGCACAAAGAAGTTGGAAAATTAAATTTCGCAAGATGATATCATAAAAAAGTCGATAATATCAAAAGACGACGATGAACTTAGTGGCTACCAAGTAGTTGGTATGCCCAAAGACGGGTCTTGTCTCTTCCATTCAATATCTTTCTTGGTGTATGGTAGAACTCACTCAACTTGCAGTATCAGATCTGCTATAGTTGCATACGTTGCTGAACATCAGCTCACAACACGCGCGTCCGCCATAATGGTTATACGAAGTGTTTAGTTAAGATAATATGGTCAGAGTCAAAAATTTAATACGGCTTTGTCTAGATTTCATTACTTTTTAGATATAAAAATACAGCTCCATCGAGACTTTGCTAGTTTTTTACAGAATGTTTTTGGTGGGATTACTTTTTACGGATGAATTTCCCTTCATCATCATCAACAACAGCTCACTAAATTTTCCCACTGCTGGGACTCGGGCCCTTCTCTCGCAAGGAGAGATTTAAGGCCATAATCCACCACGCTGGTCCAGTGCGGGTTGGTAGATAACACATTCGAAAAATTCTAGGTACATGTCGGTTTTCTCACGATGTTTTCCTTCACCGTTTTTAAGTTAGCGGCATCACGCACATGACTTCAAAAAGACAGTGGTGCGTGTGGGGCTTGAACCCCGATTCCCCCACATTCCGAAAGTTTACTCAAAACAAAAAGGATGTTAAAAGTTTCAGAGCAAAGTTCAAAATGAGAGTTCTCAAGATTTGTGACGTCAAAGACCATTGAATGACAAAAATGTGCTTAAGTATAATGTCTTCTAATATATAAAATTCTCGTGTCACAGTTTTCGTTGCCATACTCCTCCGAAACGGCTTGGCCGATTTTGATGAAATTTTTTGTGCTTATCCGGTATCTATGAGAATCGGCCAACATCTATTTTTCATCCCCCTTTTATTTTTTTTTTATTTTTTAGACAAAAATTTTAATTTCTATTTTTTTATGATACAACATACAAAAATACATACAATCCTCAATTTTCCCCCTTCTACGATCAACCCTTATTTTTTAATAGCCATTTTAGTAATTTAATCATTTTTCATCCCCAGTCGTTAACTGACCAATCGTCATTTAATTAGTTATCTCCGCCAGTTGTCTACAGGTGTCACTTCTGACCCAGTAAACACCACGATAATTTGGGGATCAAAAGTAGCCTATAGCGTATTTATAGTTTGAACACGCTAATCTCGGGAACTACTGGACCGATTTAAAAAAATCATTCACCGTTCTTTCATATGTACGTAATCCTTGAATGCTGTAGGTTATATATATGTACATATATATAACCTACAGCATTCAAGGATTACACGGGCGAAGCCGGGGCGGGCCGCTAGTTTTATAATAAAATTCTCGTGTCACAGTTTTCGTTGCCATACTCCTCCGAAACGGCTTGACCGATTTTGATGAATTTTTTTGTGCTTATCCGGTATCTATGAGAATCGGCCAACATCTATTTTTTTCATCCCCTAAATGTTAGGGGTAGTCCACCCTAAATTTTACTTTTTATTTTTTAGACAAAAAATTTAATTTCTATTTTTGTATGATACAACATACAAAAATACATACAATCCTCAATTTTCACCCTTCTACGATCAACCCTTATTTTATTAGAAAATTATTTATATGGCAAAACAACGTTTGCCGGGTCAGCTAGTGTTTTATAATATTTGTAGTGAATTGGTCGAATGATTATTCTGTTAGACAATAATTTAGAAACTAATGTAATGTAATGTTAATTTGGAAATATGTACATAGTTTTGTTTTTAATTGGCGACTGATTTGCTTAATGATGGTCATACGAAACGTTAAATCAGTATGTGTATATTTGTTATCAGTTTGCTATCAGGAGATGATTGAAAAGTTTTTAACAAAATCTTGATCATGTAAAAGGTTATTAAGAAATTAGTTTCATGTTAATTTGGAAATAGTTTGGTCATTAATTGTTAACTGGTTTGCTAACTAATAGACATCCGATTCTAAAAAGTCAAATGGATATTTACAATTTGGTAATGTGGGGAAAGCCGCGTCATTATCTAAACAAGATCGCATTTTTTATCGTTAATAAGTAGTTTTACACTTGACCAGTATTTTGCCTGATGTTAATCGACGATGCGGTTCATGATAGAGCGCGCTAATTTAGAAGAAACCAATTACTTAACTTGCAAAGACGTCCAGATTATTATCCAACAGGGCATATCCACTCAGGCAACACAAAGTGTTGATGTTTTTATTGCGAAAATATTAATCGTGCCAAATCTCTTCGTTTGATTCTTAGATACATCAAACATGAAACGATGTCGCTTTCTGTAGCTACGAGCAGACCTATAGAAATAAGGGGCGGATAGTATTAAATAAATAAATAAGTATAAATATTGGTGGACAATTCACACACAACACCATCTGACCCCAAACTAATCAAAGCTTGTAAAATGGCGGTCAGATAGCTGATATAATATTTATATAGTTGTAAAAACATACTTTTCATACATAGCAACACCCAGATTACATCATGCAGATCAATTCTCTCTTCTGCTCTAATTCTCTCAGAAGCACACTCTCTGAAACGTATTCGATAAAACCCCGATAAACTTTGCGGCGTTGTTCAAGAATTCAAATAAAAAAAGTATAGAAATATTCAATGAAATATTAGATCTTTGTGAACTCAGACAATCTCAAACCGGCATTTTTTGTAATACGACAAATAGTTATGTATCATGAAATCTCTAAACTAAGTACTTATTATCACATTCAACGTTAGAACATTTTGCCATTTTCAAGTAACAATACTTACCAATGTTTCAACCCCTAACTTAAAAATTAAAGAGAACATGAATATATATTTTTTTATCATTGATATAATCGATCGCCGGACGCGATCGAAACTTGAGTCGGACTGGACTGACTATACGTGAGTTACCCGTGTATTTATTTTAAATGTGTAATAACCACGTTAGTTTTCATACTGTCATTGATAATAATTATTTAAATTCAGTTTGTATAAAACTTATTCAATAAATGTTAATCGTATTCATTTTAAATATTTATATCTCCCGTTTGTATTATTATAATGTCATTCATGTAAATCGTGATTTCGTAACAAGTCTTGATGTTTAAATAACACAAAATACTAATAATACACAAAACAATCTCATTTCCCTTTCGGTCTCCGTTTTATTGTCTTCTAATAACCAATACTATAACGCCTATACCTTATTACAATAACAACAGCTAAAGCACCGAGGGATGCTTATTTTTTTATTATTAATATCACATAAACAATAACTTAATAACTTGATCTCCTCCCACAGTAGCGAGCGCCAAGCTCGCTTCGGATTGGCCGCGGTAAAAATAGGCTGTGGGTGTGCGAGCGAGACACACGTATCCGGCTCTATACGCGTCTCGTTCACCCCAGAACTCGTCGCTTCAAATGTAGAATACATTTTATCGATGTTCGGAGCATAAAAATTGACAGATTTTTTTCAGTTCATTGTGAAAGCGAATTGCGGACGGACGTCAGTCAACTCTCATATCGCGGACCGAAGGGTTGTCCCAAAAAACGACTACTTTTTTCTGTGTTCAATGGTTTTTGTTTTCAATGTTTCTGGACTTTGTGGAAAGTTAGTGTTGTGCTTTTGAAAACTTTCATCGTTAAGGGGAAGGTATGTATTTTTTTTTATTTATACCTTGCTGCATCTACCCATAACTATAACATTTATTGGTTTAGTACTAGCAGAGATATTTTTCTTGATTTTTTTTTGTTTATTATTATTTTGTGCCGTGATATTAGTGCATATCATTCATATTATTTAATTTAAAAAATACACAAATACAACTTTGAATATTTTTATGTAATAATAATTTATAATTCTTTAGATTTTTTTTTATACTGTTGTAAGTGTACCTACATATGTACTTATGTAATATGCTTTGTTCTAAAATGGATTTAGGTATAAACGCAATATGATTTAATTCATGTTACTTTTCCTGATTTTGACATCGGTAAATTGGATTAAAATGTTACATGGATGAGCGCTAAAATTATTTTATATATCTACATAATTACTGTAAGTAAATTATCATGTGATTATTTAGGTATTTATGTCTATAAATGCATATTGGTTTATTTGCGCTTCATCGTATCACTCATCGTCTCTTAACATTAGGCCATAACAATGGTAAAACTATTATCGATAAAAATAATGTATCTTATTTGATTAAATCTAAAGCCTTTTCTCAACTGTGCCGTGCTTGGTATACCTTACTGGAGGAGTGGTCTCATCATGGCTTTTTATAATTAATTTTTTCTGTTAGTCCTGTCTAGTACCATCTAGGATACGCTGTTTGTCCCGCTAGGCATAAACACAGTTATGAGTAAATAACTTAATAATATTGCCAATAGTATAATGCTAAATAATAAATGCTTAACATTCGGTCTATGGGTTTGTTAGGTTCAAATAATGCAATTTGAAATATGTACCTAATACAAAGTAAAGTTATTTACGTTGCGTTATTTTTTAACCTTTAGTCAGACAAACTGTTAAATAACTTTACTGTTCCTGTGCCTGATTTTAACCATAAAGTACAAACCCCGTTAAATAACTGCATCTGGACCGAAAGATTAGCAAGTACCTATTTTTTTTTAAACTAAATATATAGTTTGAAAATAGTACAAAATTACAAATTGCAAAAACTAGCAACACAGATTAACATTTCTTATATACCTAATAGGTATCTACCAGCAACGCTATCACGATTACCTATAGGTAAGATCATCGTTAACGACAAGGTGGCATCACAAGTGATAAGATTTTATAAAATATTGGTTGATATTTATGAGACAATACCTAGCCACGAACTAATCAAATCTGTACACCATGTATACCATGTACCTGTATACCATGAGGGCCAGATAGACACAAATCAAGCTTTTTTTTTTAAGTAAAGAGTGACGAGATGAGCAGGACATGTGCCTGATGGTAAGCAACATGCCTGCTACATAACAGCACAGTGACACGCAGCTATTGGAACACGAAGAGTCCAAATCAATACCAAGCACTGCATTGCGCTCGTCACCCAGAGATAAATATATGTTTTTGCTTTTGTATTTTTATATTTTCAATATTAAAAAGTAGTTTTAGCTATGCTTCATAGTTTTTTCGCACGTCACTTCGTTTTAAGTCGAACAAATAAAGAAACCAACAATTTTTCATTTGTATTCCTCAAGACCAGTGGGTCAGTGATCATACTTGTTTTTCATTGTTTAATTAAATCTACCTATTAAGTGGATAAACAGCAAATATCGATTTAAAAAGAGCGTCGGCTAACTGACTATCAAACAGTACGTATGAAATACTTTACAACCTTCCTGCAGAATAACTTTTAATACGATTGGACATTTTTGAACCTAATCTAAGGTTTGTATAAGTTTTACATACTTATAATGTGTATTCACGTGATAAGCCCCGAAGAATATAGTACCGACAAAAAAATTTCAAAAAAACAATTACATATTTGTTTTAACCACTTTCTTTGCAATTTCTACATGTTTTTGCCTTTTAAACTTTCCTTGGACTTCTTAATATTTCAAAATATAAACTAACTGAAAAGCCTTTCTCTAATTTTAGTGGAATTACCTCTACATACGTACATACATTTACATAAGGTGTACATCTACATATGTAGAGGTAAATTGTTATTTAGCATCCAGGTTTATGTTCCCACTGATGGAACTCGGGATGGTAAGAGTAAAGACCATAACCCACTACACTGGCCCAATGCTGATAACACGTGTCCTCAAAACTCATGAAACACGGCGGTTTCTTCACGGTAATCTTCATCGTCAAAGCTAATGATGATAACAATATTTACTTTTGCACTTGGAAAAATACTCAAAGATGTAGGCGGTATTTGAACTTACGACCTTACGATTGAGAGACAAAGAAACGTCATAATATCTTGATAGAGTTATATTTTTTCGTAGTCAGCATAACAAGTTTATAATAATAAGTTGTTGTGTGATGCCCATATGTTTTTGCTTGAGGATTCGAGTTAATCATGTATGTTTTATTTACAATTCAAATTCATACAACACAAAGATTACTAGGAAATTAGTTTTGTCCAAATCGCTACGACGTTCAAATGCGAACGTCATTGACGTCGTATTGTCTAAAACACGATGTATGCAAAATTTTAATTCTCTGAATTAATTTAAGTCACAAACGATTACAATATCTACGTCATTTCAATTTTACTCAAAAATTACTTTCTTTAGCTTTCTCTTATAGCTATTGCAGGGTACTTAGTACGTAGCAAAAAAATTAGCACAATGGTAATCAGATTTAAAAAACCATAAATACATTCCAAAGTTCATATATAAACTAATTGTAATATTGTGTATCCACATGTCATATTTAGAATATTTAGAAGAATAAAGGGAAAATCGAAACTCAATTTGCAATTTAAAAATGAATGCGTTCACACTAACTACAGAAAGTCTGCTCTACAAAACAATGTTTGAGTCGCGACTCAAAGCTACGCCTCGTGGCCGCAAAGGTGATATTTACCGAGAGTTTATTGTACGCAGTCGGTCTCATCACATGCGTCGATATACCTGACCTCTCCAAATTGTAGTAACGTAACTCAGGTGGCTTCTACTCACAAAACAAAAGGCGCTGGACCCTGCTAACCTTTTCTTGCTAACTACATGATATACTTGGAGACATTCATTTTACATTCACATTTTTCTCCGTACTCTCCATTCTCAACGAACGAGTTTTGTCAAACAACGACTGATATTTAGAGAAACAGAACAATTTTTTATCCATCGACTTAGATTTGTCGTTCAGCGTTTCACGCTCGAGGTTTCAATGATGAGTTGACATTCATCGCTGTAGACGCGATTAATGACAGTAAAATTTGAAGTTAACTTATTCAGATACATACATCCTTTGCAACACATCATTAGCCCACGTCGGCTAATAAAAACGTATAATTGCTCTACAATTCAGCAGGTCCCAGACCCCCTACCCGCTAGGCTCGGGGATGCAAGGTAGTACTTGATTTTCTATACCGGCGGCAGACCAAGCCAAGTAATTGAGTGTGGTAGGTATATAAAATGATTTCAAGTATGCTCTACATATGTAGTTAGTAAGTATAGTTAGTATGTTTAGATTAGTTAAGCTCTGATCCTTCAAGCCTTCGCCTACGCTAACCCAAACTTTGGTATATATGAAGATCAGTATCAGTAGTTCAATAAGATACGGTATAATTAAGCGGTAATTCAGCGGCATATGAAGACGAATGCCATGCCATTTATAAAAAAACCGCAACAGGCACTTGACACTATGAAATTGTATGGTCGGCAGTTCGCGCCGAGACCGCGACACGTGTCTCGGTCTCCTATCGCGATCTCAAGTGCCTTCGCGGTCTCCGCGCGAACCGCTACCTTTAGGGTGTGGATGTGTTAGTATAGGCGTGGTCTGCACAGTAGGCGATGTAGAACTTATAGTGTTGCTGTTGTCTTTGTCTTAGCGTCGTGTGAACGCTCACGAATGTATTCAAATCCAACTAATATTAGATATACCTAAGTACAAAAGTTTTGATGTTGATTGCTCATTCCGAAACGTCAGGACAGATTGGGTTGAAATTTGAAATAGGTACAGATAGAATACCTACAATCTGGAATAATACATAGCCTAGTTTTAATCATGTTAAAATAACGAGTACGTGAACTATGCGGGTGAAACCGCGGAGTGCTGCTAGTAAATAATGCATTTGAATAACAAATAAATAGTTGTATTAAATACAATTGTATCAAAACATCAAAATTCTTAATCATATGTGGTGTTTATGCGCTAAGAGATGCTATTTCTAATTTTCGAAAAAAAAACAGCATAATGTATTCAGAAATTGAAGCCGCTGAGCGGCTGAGCGGCAAACACATCCAATTTAAAATTGGACGTTTTTAAACCTAGGTTCAATTCTTGCCAGTACTTCTCTACTGTCGTAGGACGTCGTGATTGTAAAATTGGACGTTTTTGAACCTACGTTCAATTCTTGCCAGTATTTTTCTAAGTACAAGTTCTATTTAGTATCTAACATCGAAGGTATAGTCTGGATTTTTTTCGGAATCCTAAAAACCAGTTGCCAATTGTATAACAAACTAGCCGCACCTCAGGTTTTGCTCGCGTAGTTCCCGTTCCCATAATTTTCCCGATTAAACTACCCTATGTACTATATTGCAGACTATATTATAACTGTGTTCCAAATTTCAACCCGATTCTTTTAGCCGTTCTGATGTGATTCGACGAACAAATATCCAAACTCTCCCATTTATTAAACCCCGACCAAAAAAGGGGTGTTATAAGTGTGACGTCGATGTCTGTCTGTCTGTTTGTATGTGTGTGTGCCTGTCTGTGGCACCGTAGAGCTCAAACGGGTGAGCTGATTTCGATGCGGTTTTTTTTTATTTGAAAGTTAGTGTCCGTGCGGATGTTCTTAGCTATGTTTGGTTAATATCGATTCAAGATCAGGCCTCCACAAAATGGCGGATAAAATATTTCTTCACATCCTACTTCAATATGGGTATCAAATGAAAGGGCTTGACTAGTAGAATACTTTGCACTATTACAAATTTCAAATACAAGATGGCCGCTACCACAAAATGGCGAAAATACATTTCATTTTTCACAATCCCTTATTATGGGTATCAAATGAAAGGGTTTGACTAGTAGAATGTTGTACAGATTACAAACCCGAGCTAGTCGGGGGTTAGTCAAAATTTTTAATTTTGTTCTTGTAAAGTAGGAGTTAGTTAAGCTATTATTCTATTAAAACATAGATAACAGTAGTAGGATAAGAACTTAAAGCGAACCTAAATCCTAATCAAACATGGTTCAGACAATGATTACGGAATAAAATTATTTTGAACCAATCTGTCAGATTGATGGTAAATCAATAAAATTGATGTTGTAATTCAATTCCAAAAATAAAAGATAGTTTTTGTATTGTTTAGATATAATTATACACGTATACGTGGGAAACAAAGCATTTGTTACTAGAACTTTACCTACTAACGGAGGTGAGTGCATGATTTTATAAATAGATTTTTTATTGGTAATATTCCATTTTATAATAAAACATTATTCGTGAAATCATCGTTTAGTAAAGTTCATCTCGTTAGTTTTACGCGTACAAATTGTAATCTTTTCCTCCAGTCGACCTTAAATGGATTCAATTATATTTCAAATTTCCAATGAGTGGTTTATATGTAAAAACCTTTGCACATATTCCAGCCAAAAAGGTAACAGGATACATTTTGCGTTAATTAATTACATGCATTGAGATAAAACTAATTGACAAGTCATTTACCGTTTTAAAAGGGAGTACGTAGGTGTAGTTACATACATATATATAGTTTTAATAATACAAATTGATTTAATAATGACTGTTGCTAGGTAATTCTAATTTATTTAAGCTCTTAATAAGCTTTAGTTTATTAACTAAAGTAAAGTCTATCTAAAAAAGATAATCCATACCCTGGACGGGTTATCCAAGCGTCGTTTTGATTCGAAGAGTGAGCGCGTTCGCGCTTCGCTCTGAACCACAGGCATTGTTCTTTTGTTTTTAATCATTAACTAATTAAAAATCTTGACACATGCTTCGTGATAAAAAAAAGCAATGGACATTAAAATGTACATCCTATTTTTATTTAACGATTTTTATTTTTATGACCTTTGGTTTTATTTGCTAATTGTACATTTATGGGCACAGTAACCTGAAATAAATGATTTTTTAATTTCATTTTAAAGAATACCGATTCAGTCTTACTGTATCATAATGTATTATGGTACAGCATTGTTATGGACTGGTGTGTCACTCACCATCACGGACGTATTCACGGTTTTATCTTACATAAAACAATATTTTGAACATTTTTAGACATGTGAAATGGTAACGTGTACTTACACGACACGTAATGTCTAATTATCTTAATTAAAACCTTAAAACAACATTTGGGTAGCAGGAAATATTTAAAACCAGGGCATATTACCTCTTTAAAACAATAAACCTTGCAAGAAATAAATAAAATTGATACAAATTCTTCGCGTAACGATTGCTGACAAATTATGAAAAGAAAACATGACACCCATAAACTCCAAAAAATAAATATTGAATATGGAGTTAAATACCTATATCTTATAAATAAAAAAACCAAAAGATATGTGATTCTAGATTCCAATGGAAATGCAATCGAATCTAAAGAATACATACATGCAATCGACGCATTTTTGCGTTTTGTAATTATTTCCTCTAGCAGACTCTTTTATAAAGAAGCTAATTTATCATAATTTGTGTTTTATAAGAAAATTGTCTCAATCATTGGCAGTCGTTCTAAATTATCTAATGATCTATAAAGACATCCGTTTTTAAATTAGTATGCACCTTTTACAAGTACAGCAATCATGCTGGTTTCTATTGAGTTAAACGTGACTTTCTGGCCTCCGCATTTTTTACAGTAACTGCGTTTTGATGAGTTGACTAATGTTTAGACTTGTTTATACATTTTATTACCATAACATTTTATTGGCATTTAATAACATCACGCAGAGATTGTACACTGAATCCTAAAGAAACTTAAATAAACAGTTTGATGTAGAAAGTTGTTATGTTATTTACATCACGCTCATGTCCGTCCTGCTCATCTCGTCACTCAATACAAAAAAATAAGAATTTACCGATGACCAATTAACCACCAAACGATTAATCACAAACCTATCATATTATTTCTACTTTAACGATTTACGGAATCCAAAAAAAATATAAAATTTCCATGAAACCAAATGCGTTTTATAAAAAAAAACATTTATATTTTTCAATGACATTTGATGTATTTTGTTGTCAGGTATGTTGAGCTGTGCTTCCCCCGCCGGCATGCCGCCCGCGCCTCACTCCGCTCACCCGCAGCCGTGGGGCTCTCTGCTTCAACCCCCGACTGTTGTAAGTAATCTAATTCTCTAGCTAGCACTGCCATATATTTCTTATTAATGTTTCATTGTTTATAATTTACTCATTCCTTTCTAGAAATCAGAGCCGATGGATGAAGCCAGCTTCGCGAAGGAACAAGTCAGCGGATTCTACTCTGAGGGTTTCCACAGCGCCTCACCGTCGTCCTCGAGCAAAGACTCTAATGGACACTCTCCGCGCAGTGTAGGCAGCTCTGGAGAACCCTCGCCGTTCTACGAAAATATGTCACTTAAAGCCAAGGCGAACCTTGGCATGCACCTGGATGCTTTCCGGAATGGTTTGCCCTATAGTCTACTCACACCCCCCGGGTTCGAACCACGCTCCAACGACGGGCGTGACCAGTCTCCCAGCTATGACTCATACTCACCGAGAAGTCTCGTACCACCCACAAATGTATCCACTCCCTTGGCTCGCATAGATGCCACTCCGCCTAAATCACCGAAAACGCCTTCATCTCCAAATAGTGAACATGAAAGGCGTTCTTTCGAACGTTTTCACGATTCCGGATTCGACGGGATCGGACAAAATAAACCGGATGACGATGGTCGCGAAGGTTCTGGTATGGATGATGATTTCGATGACGAACCGGGACTTCGTGTCCCTGCTGTCAACTCACACGGTAAAGTTAAGACGTTTAAGTGCAAGCAATGCGACTTTGTTGCCGTCACGAAGCTTAGTTTCTGGGAACATAGCAAAGAACACATCAAACCTGAGAAAATGTTGTGTTGCCGAAAGTGTCCGTTTGTCACGGAATATAAGCACCATCTCGAGTACCACATGCGGAACCATATGGGTTCAAAACCATTTCAATGCAGTCAATGTTCATATTCTTGTGTAAATAAGTCAATGCTAAACTCTCATCTGAAATCACACTCGAACATTTACCAATACAGATGCGCAGACTGCAACTATGCAACAAAATATTGTCACTCTCTAAAGTTGCACCTTCGCAAATACCAGCATAATCCGGCAATGGTCCTCAACATGGATGGAACGCCCAATCCTTTACCGATCATTGATGTATACGGAACGCGACGTGGTCCGAAACAAAAACCTCTGACGAAAATGTTCGACCAGCCTCAGCACATGGGCAACAATAGCCCCATGAACCAACCGCAGCCACCTCCACCGACACACTCTCTTTTTGGAAGCCATTTCCCGGTAAATCTGCCTTACCTTCCACCACTTTTACCACATTCCTTTTTGTTTCCACCAAATAACAACTACGAACAAAGAACATCTCCAAAGCATCATGACATCCCAATGGAAAAGAATCAGTCAGTTTCACCGCCCTCATCTCTCTTACATCATCGTTTATCTTATGAACCATCGGAAACTAGAACCACAACCCCGCCCGCCAAATCTCCAGCGGACGCTCCCACTACTCCGACCGTTCAGCGAGCTACGACTCCAGTCCAATCCACAGACGCACTCGACCTGACGAGCACCAAAACCAGCGAAACCGGATCACCGCCTCCGAGTACGGAACGAATTGCTCCAGTTACGCCTACGACTGCAATGAAAAACAGACGAAAAGGACGAGCATTTAAGCTGCAACCTGCCGCTTTGAGATTACAGCATGAAGATGAAAAAGCAAGAGACGATGAAGTATCCGAGTCTGAATCAGAAGTGTCAATGGAAGCTCCTTCGTCTACCGCTACTAGCACCTATACTTGTCAGTATTGCGACATAACATTTGGAGACCTTACTATGCATACTATCCACATGGGTTTCCACGGATATAACGATCCCTTCATGTGTAACAAATGCGGGGAGCGAAGCGCCGACCGCGTAGCATTCTTTATTCATCTTGGCCGCGCTCAGCACGCTTAGTTCCACACCTCCACAACCATCTAGACATAAGTAGGACTCGATATTTATGAGGAATATGTTTGGCTATAACACCTCATCACCCACTTAAGAGACAATCAACCAGCTATTAAAACACAATCTTCACTCGCACCCACATTCAATGTTTAAAGAATTCGTTAAATTATAGCTAAGAAAATTCCTCGTACATAAAAAAATCGAGTATTATAAATCCCTAGTCAAGATTTCTCATATGTAATCACGTATATTATATTTGTAAATGATACAATATGATTTAGATAATGTAACGTGTGCTCTTAGAATTGTTTAGGCAACAGAGTTAATTTTTACATTTACGAAACTTGTCATAATTTAATGATATTGTAGTATAAATTGACTTTATATGGGTTAATGTTTAAATTTATATAGTAAATAATAGTGATTTAGTGATCACTGTATCTCTATGTATCGAAATATTTATATCGCCAGGTTGCGTTAGATTAAGTTTGTAGGTTAGTTTAAGTTTAATATTTATTAATTACCAGAATAATACTTTTCTTCAAATCAATAATGAATACTTGGTTTGATAAATTTCCCGAAGACACAGTATCCAATAACCAAATTTAATTCTTGATTCTCGTTGATTTTTTACTTCATACTACCACAAAATAAAGTCTTAACATCCCACCACTACAGTCTACGAAAATTTAACAGAAGAGTGATTAGGTAACTACCTAATCACAACTAGCAACTGCTAAGCAAACGTGTTACACCTTAAACGGTGTATGTTTATTAAACCTGTATGACAAGACTAAACGCAAACCTATTCAATAAAAACATCCAGCTGTACTTTGTGCCACACGTATTTACCGCACTCTACCATCCATCTGTCAACGTTGTAAATCGAATTTAAATTTGAAGATAGGGTTGAGTGGTAAGTTAATGTCTTTCTGGCCAAACATAAACTATTATTTCTTTGGGGTCTAAAATGTTGGAGGTATGAATTGTAATCATTTTTATTTTCTACAGTTGATTAACATATGCTGCGATTAAAGCATGCTTTTGTAATTCCGCTATTCGTGTTAAACTGGATTTAAGAACTACGAGTATGTATGTTATTTAAATGCTAATTTGAAATCATGAAAAACATAATTACCAAAATATATACTCCCACATTTTCCCACTTTATGTATTAGAAACAAGCGACCAATGCGTAAACAAGACTGTATCTCTTGACTAAGTACAAAACTATGTAAATAATTAGTTCTCATTAATTAATATTAGTAGTATGATTAATATTTAACCCGCTTCACATTGTTCCTTAAAAATCTAGAAGTAGGCACCATTCTGAAAAGTATTTTTAAAATTTGTCAGCTAATCAAAATATGGCTGACAGATTGTAAAAAAAACATTGGTATTTTGAATACCTTTCTCGCTTAACTCTCATTTACTATTGGTATACTAAGTTTTAATTTAGTTTAAATAGTAGAAATGTTTTCTCCTGTTTTCACGAACCATCATTCAAGTTAGACAAAAGATGACAAACACCATTATAACTAAAATAGACTTTAGAGTTAAGCGAGACTAAAGAATGGACCTAAAAATTCTGTAAATAATTATTTTAGTAGTTCGTGATTGCATTTAGATAATATAGTAGACTCGCCGAAACAATACATGGTAATACCTAATAAAAACGGATTTCCTAGTAATCACAACTCGTTCTACAAGTATCTATAATAAACACCGTATTCCAAATGTTTACAGGAAAGTCACAAACTTGAAATTTTTATTTAAAGCCAGATTGGTATAAGTATAGACATTTTCGAGGTTTGTGACGTCACATAAACAAAAAAATATGCTAGGTGATGTTTTGGAATACGATTGTACTCATAAGACATTAAGATTACGAATTGTGGTGGCCGTGTCTATCTATTACGAATTGTGGTTAAGGAGCTGGTGCCATGTCTATTTATACTTTATACCACGTTGATATTACAGAGTAAAGTTATGTTAACAAAAACTAAAATTAGTTACTTTAGCATTTAGAAAAACTTTAATGTACCTAAATTAGTTACGTAGTATTTAGAAAAACTGTAAATTTCGAATTCAACGGTGAAGTTACCTAATAGTCATAGAATTAAATTTACTTTGTGAAACAGTAAAATATAATATAATGTACGGTGTACAAATTAGTACAACTTAGGGTTTCAGAGTATTTATTCGAAATAAAAATATGATTTTATTTATTTTTCCTTAAAGTTTGTAGTTTGTAATTAACTTAGTGTTATTCTTGTCATTTGTGTTCAGTGTATATTTTTGTAGTGATGTTGTAATCGAAAACGTAGTCATGACATTACATATTGTAAAATATTACTCATTAAATACTGTTCAAATCGTATTTTATAACCATAATATTATATTTTTTTGTGTGATGACTGACAGATGTCTTGCGACGTGAAAATAAATAATTTAACTTAATCTGTTGTTTTTATTTGAGCGTTTTTTCGTTACTTGACCCCGGTTTGGAAATCACGGTGTCAAGCATTGTTTTCGAAGTAAATTCGTTAATTTTGATTGACATATCGATAAAAAAAAAGACGTTGAACAAAACCGATTTTTGCTAACCAGCAACCAAACTGGGGTCAAGTAATAACCAAAGGGGAAATAAGAACTAAAATTAGTAAACAAAAAAGTTTTTTAAAATTATTATTCATAAAAAATATCTCGTCATAATGAAAAAAAAAATTGTAGGGCTTGACTAGTAGAATACTATACACTTTAAAAAAATTAAATCCAAGATAGCCGCCACCTCAAAATAGCGAATTATATTATTTTTTGCTCTACTAACTCAATATGGGTATCAAACGAAAGGGCTTGATTAGTAGAATACATTGTACTATGACAAATTTCAAGTCCAAGATGGCCGCTTCCACAAAATGGCGAAGTACATGTCATTTTTCACAACTCCCTTAATATGGGTATCAAATGAAAGGGCTTGACTAGTAGAATGTTGTACAGATAACAAATCCGAGGTAGTCTGGGGTTAATCAAAATTTTTAATTTTGTTCTTGTCAATATTACAGTATCGCTGTAAAAGTTGTATGTATACAGCGAGGAGTATTTTTAATTCTGTTTTCTCTCCTTCTCTTTAAGTACAATTTTTTTTTTTTTTTTTTTTATAGGTTTACACCTGACCGCCATCTCGCCTGATGTTAAACGACGATGCGGTCTACGATGGAGCGTGTTTACCTAGAAAAAACCGATTCACTCTCGATTCTCTAAAAAAACATAGGGGTCGAATTGATAACCTCCTCCTTTTTGGAAGTCGGCTAATAATTATAATTTCATCTATGCTTCGACACTGTGCAGGCATTCTTCGAACCCCCGTATTTAATTTGCTAAGCAAATCCCATTGCATTGAGCGATAAAAAACTCGTAGTATGTACATTGTCCTTAGTTTATTACCTTATTCCATAAGGACTTAATTATTGAGGATAAAAAGCTACGTAGCCTTTATTAATAAACTAAATTACTTATAATAAGTATTTTATAAACTATAATACGTATACCTAACAAATTACTTACACTAAGTCAACGTTTCCTGTATTGTTTAAGTGCCATAAAATATTCCACTTATACTTACATAGGTACATAATTATGTTTGTATATGTCGCAGCCGGATTGTATCATAAGCCGGATTTAATTAATTGTATAAGGCTCGCCGTATTACGACTAGCCGTTTTGAATAACAGGGCCGTTTCGTAATGCGGCGGTTCAACGATTAGCCGGATTGTCTTTTCGATACCTACGTTCTTAATAAAGCGGCCAATGTTTAGCCGCATCGTACTACTCCTTAAATTGTAGGGTGACCATACTTACACAATAAACAATTCTTAAAATGAAAAATATATTTTTATCAGAAAATAATTTGGGATGGATCGGCTAAGTATCAGCTTGAAGCTCTGGAATCTATCGAGAGGCAAGCCAAAAAGTTCATAGGCAAAGACATTCTAGCGCGAAAAAGACTTCAAAGTCTTGAACATCGCCGCAAAATTGCTAGCTTATCGGTTTTTTATCGGATATTGTTCGGAGAGTGAGCAACTGATCTGTATGACCTAATACCACCTTGCCCTTTTTTCTATCGTACTTCTCGTAAATCGAAGAAGCGGCACCGGTTCATGGTGAATATTCCAAAGAAACGGACAAAGAGGTTTGACTCTACGTTTATGATAAGAACGTCTATGGAACGGCTGTGGAATGAGTTGCCTGAGTGGGTTTTTCCCGATAGTTATAATATTGGTGTCTTCAAATCGAGAGTGAATCGATTTCTTCTAGTTAAACACGCTCCATCGTAGACCGCATCGGCGCTTAACATCAGGCGAGATGGCGGTCCAGAGTAAACCTATAAAAGTTAAAAAAAATACAGATTACTTCATACGATATTCCTTACCTTTTTTAAGCATCTCACCTCTCTCAGATAAATCTTGTAAGCCCCTAACTTGATGTTGGTGAAGGTTCATCTAAAAAATATGGTGCACTTCGACAAGGGTCTATCATTGAGATTAGACTCCGGGTGGGCTCCCGCCAGAAGCTCTGCGGTCAGCCCTGAGTGTCGCATCTCCATACTCGGCCTGCGCTGCACTACGGAGGTCGGCAGGTCGCTTCGCTCGCCACTTCCCCCTTCGCTACGCTTGACCTCGCGCACTCCGACCACTCAGGACCTCCTTTCAGCTTCTGGCTCCCATATTTTTTATTTACACTCTAGAGGTAGCAGCGACAAGACTAGGTGGAGTCGGGATGCTCTGAGTCGAATCTGGAGCCTATGTAACCTACCCGGTCCAATTTAGTTTTAACAAGGTGGACGGTGGAAACTAAATATATTCTAATTAACACCCAGGTGGTTAAAAGTGCGCCGCCGCCGTCTCAAGAGGTGGACGGTGGTAAGCCACCCCAATAATATTGTGTAGGATTCCGCCGAACACCAGAATCCACAGTCACTTTAGCAATTTAGCAACACACTTACTGTATTCAACGCCATAGTTGTTATGCCAGGCAGCGCCATATGTGTTAAGAATCGGAACTAAAATGTGTCAAAGAGGCGGCTAATCTTTCGCTTTATAACATTACGGCTAGCCGTGTTGAATGACGTATGGCGTCGAATACATTCCGGCTGTTTTTTAATCAGCCGTATTCATTCCGGCTAATCGTTAAACCGCCAAAACGGCCCTGTTTTTCAAAATGGCTAGCCGTAATGTAAACCGCCTGCGACATATACACTAGCGCGTTCCACGGTTTTACTCGCATAGTATGCTAAATGTCAGCCCGATCCATTCAGAAGATCCGACGTGATTGAGCAAACAAAGTTATAAACATCCAAACATTTATTTTTATGATATTAGTAGGATACTACAGGGTTACGAGAGCAAAAAACCTGTGGAATTATTGTCTTCAGTCAAATTGGTATGGATATCTTTGGTTTATGATGTAAAAAGAACCCAAAGTGATAAATATTGGGATATAGTTTTGCGACATGGTGATAGACTGAAAGCCTTTATGATGATCAGTGTCCTGCTTTTTTATTTTCGAGGAAGGCCTTGATATGACCTCACCGTATCACATAACAAACCATCGAATACATATCTATACCGATTCGATTCGAAAATTTGACAGCATTTTGACTCACATGATGAGCCTTGACCAAATGCTTGGACTACAAAGGTAGGTAAGTTTTCGTCCAAAACAGTTGGTAGTTAAAATTCAATTGAGTTAAAAACACACACACGCTTCCTCAAACTCAGAACAAATGACTGTCTTTATAATATTAGTAGGTAATACATAAACTCGTCAAGCAATTTCGAAGTGCGTATCTTAGGTAGATAAAACTGAGTCTAAAAATAACGTATTCTTTTGTTAAACGCTTAATTGTTATTTATGAAGCAGCTATTTTTTTTTTTTACGAGACAATACTATTTTTATGTCTCCGCTACGGTTAAAAACGTCTATATGAATATTTATAGCTGGTTATGTTCGTTTGCTTATCTATTCAACCGTCTGAGTATGTTCGATTTGGACATTAAAATAGAACGTAGTCTAAAAATATATTATACCAGTACTTCGGCTAAAACTGTTTAATTAAGCAAATTTAAGTCTCATTACGTTTGTAGATTACCTGGAATAGTGCAGCAAAGTCAGCTAAATAAAAGCACATACTACCATTTTGCTTTTTTATTGTGAAACATTACAACTCCACGGACTCCTGGTCCTGGTCATCAATTAGGTACGAGAAATATTTAAATAGCAGAAAAGTTATGTAAGGTTATACATGAGGACGATTATAATTTTCGTAATTTATCCCATTCAAATTAATATCGCGTATAAACCGTGAGTAGTCCTGTACCCGCAAGCAACACCTGTTCACGAGTATGACACATGTGTCAGCCCCCGCTCGGCTCTCTTCGACCTCATTTTAGGGAAGAGAGATACGTCACCGCCGCAAGAAGGAGCATTTAAGCGAGCATGATTGCTCAACACAAGTCTAGATAATATTACACTAGCTCATCATCATCATCCGCCGCAAGACGCCCACTGCTGAACATAAGCCTCCCCTTAGATTAACACAAAGGGATACATACAATCTTGATCATCGCCGCAAAATCGCTAGCTTATCGGTTTTTATTGGATACACTTCGGAGAGTGTGCAACTGATCTGCATGATCTAATGCCACCTTGCCCTTTCTTCTATCGGACTTCTCGTTCCACAAAAGGGCGACATCGTTTCATGGTTGATATTCCAAAACGCGAACGAAGAGATTTGACTCCACGTTTGTTATAAGAACGTCTAGGTTGTGGAATGCGTTGCCTGAGTGGGTTTTCCATGATGGTTACAATCTTGATGTCTTCAAATCAAGAGTGAATCGGTTTTTTTCTAGGTAAGTACGCTCCATCGTAGATCTCATCATCGCTTAACATCAGGCGAGATGGTGGTCAAGTGCGAAGCTATTATAGTTAAAAAAAAAAAGAAACAACAATCCAGCGCAACCTGCAACCAGCTGTGTCCAACGACCTTTGTGAGGTCATCTGTCCATCAGAGGGAGGCCGTCCAACACTGCGTCTTCCAGTTCGTGGTCGCCACGAAGCGAGCGATGTGTCCTCTCTAAGCTATATCAGCTATTTTCGTTCTTTTACGATTAGCCTCATTTCGGATTCTATCGCGCAAAGAAACTCCAATCATAGACCTCTCCATAGCTCGCTGTGCGGCTTTGAACTTTGTTACGAGGCCTACAGTTAAGGATCACGTCACAGTCTCATAAGCCTAGATTAATATTACACTAGCTTAGAACACTAATCTCGTCAGAGTTTCCAACCCCACAGGGGTGACGAGCGCTGGGGCTTGCTTTAGGAGAGCCTACGTTCGGCAGTAGACAGCAAGTGGCTGAAGATGATACAGTCTAGAAAAACAGATTCACTCTCAAATCGAGAGTGAATCGGTTTTTTCTAGGTAAGCACGCTCCATCGTAGATCTCATCATCGCTTAACATCAGGCGAGATGGTGGTCAAGTGCGAACCTATTATAGTTAAAAAAATGATACAGAAATTTCACAACCTTGGCTACGACCAAAACGAGCTATGTACCCAAACCTAATTTGAACGCGCCGAAGTTGTACCGTCTGAGGTGTCCTTGGGCCCTTGGTGGCGGCCATCTAGAATAGGTAGGTATGCAGTTATTACAATATATAGTTTTATTCTAGTCAAGCCCTTTTTCATTTCATATTATACCCATACCGAGCTTATTGTGATACAATATGTAATGCGCCATTTTGTGGTGGAGGCCATTTCAGATCGATTTTCATCTAATATTAACTAAAGAACACTCAGCTAAATCCCCTTAAAAAAACAAATCGGATCATCTCTTTTATAGATACAAAACAGTCAGATACACATACACGTCTAAATTATAACAACCCGTCATTTTTGCGTGGGGTTAAAAATCCCGCACTTGACCGCGTCACCAGTCGTCAGTCTTGTTTTTATTATTGAACCAATAACCATTAATTCATCATGACATCACCCAAATAAGAATCTCACTCAGAAACTGATGAACATGACGACCTTTCTTTTCAGATGAGCCTCAGCATGGTGTAAATGCACAATGAGCGAGTCATGGACAACAAATTTTCCTCGCTTTGTATTTTGTATGTCTAAACTAGCTGACTCTTTAGCTTTATATTACTTATTACATTACTGTGACCAACCTTTACTATCTTGTGGTCAAACTTAAATTGGCGATAAGAATCCACTCTTTTCCTTGAATCTAAAAGCATTTTTGCATGGCTGAATTTCTTTCCAATAACCCCATATAAAGAGTTTCACTTATCAGTATCTCCATTTAATGCCACACAGCCCGGTTATTAGTGTTAAAATTTACTAATATTTTTGATTTTTTTTCCATAGCGTATATTGCTTATCAATACTGAGGACGGTTTCCTGTTCTTAATTAACGAAGCCCACATAATATTCTCAGAATTTTAGGTATTTAGGCAAGCAGGCAAGCACTGAAAAACTTGACAAAACGAGCAGGTTCATATAAAAAAATGCCGTAATAAATTAAAAGTACTTACAGTTAGTAGTTTAGTACAAGTATGCCAAATTGACAATAGTCAAGCTTGGTAGAAATATCCCGTCATAAGAAGGGGCAATTGATAAAATAGCTAAAAGTAACTTAACGTAAAGTTAGATTAGTATAGTAGAGTCTTGCGCCTTCTGAACTTGCACAAAGTTCGGTTAGCAGTAGATATCACTCAAGGTCAATTACCATGAGTCCATTTAAATCAAAAAGAAGCAGAGAATATTTGCCAAAGGCTCTATTAGACATACATTTGCAACACTAGCATTAGGTACAGCGATAAAATATTCCAATGAATCAAATTCATAAGATCGTACTTATTCGTAAATTAGAGTGGAGGGGCGAACAAAATAAGCACTTGATGGTAAATTCCAAACATTACAACTATTTTGTCTATATGTTGAATCACAAAATGAAATGTTCCGGAATAATCAAAGAGATAAGAGGGGTATAGGTATACATTTTTGTTGCGGCAAATAAAATCATGTCTCCTGTGACACCCCCCCCCCCTTCGGACCACGTCTGTTTAGCATGACAAGCGCAGTACAGTACTAACTATGTGGTCATTTGAATTATTAACGTTCATAATACTGCGTGGAAGTACTATGACCAACAAGCGAAGTAACTCTACTCAACAAGAAATGTCGTTATAGTAAGTGTGTAATCATAAAATGAACGCTAGAAACCCCATACTTTTATTTTAGTAACTATTAAATGAAAACAGGCTGTGGCAATATGGGGGGTAGGTTTGCTAGTGAATGGTAAAATGTAGTAGATGTAATTAAGCATTACATTATTACTCGTATTAACAATGTGTAAATCATAATAATTATTAATTTATTAATTGTTTTGAGGCCATCTAATTTTGTCTCTAGTTAACGCAGCAGCGGAATTTGCCTGGACCACTTTTCATAACTGTTCATAATTTTCAATAAACTAAAAGAAATACTATATTTATACGACTGCACTATAGAGGACTCGAAAAGATTCCGATCCACCTGATTCTAGAATCTCATGGAATTAGTTATTGAACGAACCCCTTAATTGCAAATTATGTCCTTGTTGCTTTGGAGCCTCAGAGAAATATCAAACGTCACTTGAATCTTTTAGGCTCTCCTTTTTCTGGATCTAGTTCGGAACCCTCTGGTCTCTTCTCCTTATTACTCAAGAGTGTGTTAGAGATTACTTTTCTTTTTAATTTTGCTTGTAGAGATATTTCCGCACACGTTGCATTAATGTAACTGCTGGCTGCGAATGTATTTTGTGCTGCCGAAGTTGACCAACTTGCTGAGACTCGTTCCTACCTGGCTTTACCAACTGTTTTTTCCTTTTTCAAGAGTACATTAAAATACTTAGCCTTAATCACGGAGTCACTAGTTAATGTCTGATTTATTAATATATTTAAGTGAGACACAGCAGAGTGTGACAGCTTTGGCGGTCCGACATGGAAGTCAAGGGTTGCGATATATGGACGTTAGATGTTACTCGTAGCTTATCGGCTAGTGTCAACACATGTGGTGGCAGAACTTGCTGCTATCATTAATCCAAATATTTAACGTAGAGCGCATACCGTATGTATCGGACCATGGTTGGCCAGTAACCAGATACAAATACAAATACAAAAATCTTTATTGCTGTTTGCAGGTAAGATAAGATGATACAAAACATTTAAATAATTGACCCATACAAACTGGCCTCTTCTTCTAGAGGCATGCAATATGTCTGGCAACGCAGTTTCCATTGGTCTGAATTTATACAATGATAATAATAGTCAGCTGATAGTCTTCTTCTTCTTTTTTCGTTTTTAACTTTTAATCGGTTGTATCATGTATGTCATCTGATTCATCATGTATTAATTTCTGGCTTCTATCCCGGTGTGTTATGTTAGTGTGATATGTTTGATGAGTACAATTACGCCAACGTCTTGTGCTTCAGCAGGATGATGTTATGGACTTTGACAAGTGTGTGGTTTCATGTAGAATCCAAAGTCTTGCAGTAGTAGCTCTTGCAGTTTAGCCGTGTGAGCAATTTTAAAGAATGTCATTATGTATAGAAAAATCAAAAATAATAATCAAAAATAATAATCAAAATAATGATAATAATAATTCAATTTGTATAAAATAAAACAATGTCAATGTGTGTAAAAGAATGTTAACATGTATAAAATTTAATATTTGGATACCTACTCAAAGAACTCTCACAATATATTATAGAGTAATCTGATTCAACCTGTCCGTTACAATATATTATCTGATCTAACATTAGTTAAATCTAAAGTTTCATAAAATATAGACAGTGGACACTAATGTGGCTAATGGAATTTAATGTGGAAGTTAATGGAATGTAAAATGTCAAGTTATACAACATCTATACATCAGTATTCCAATTAATTTCCTATCATTTAAAAATTCTTTCACAGTGTAATAACATTTGGGTACCAGTATCTTTTTTAATTTACTTTTGAACATGGATGAGTTAAGTTTTTCAATTGCATTTGGCAGCTTATTATATAGAAGAGGAGCCATACAAAAATACTGTCACTCATAATCTTTTTCTTGCGTTTGCCTATGAGCAGCCTACACTTATCACGTCGGTTCCGTTCCACTTTGTCACTCAAGAGAGGAAAACAATGGGGTTATTCTTACAAAACACATAACTTCAAAAATATAAAGGCTTGGAAGGGTTAAGATTTGGTTGTCTATGAATACCTGTCTGCAGCTATCTGTAACTTGCATCCCGAACATAGCACGAATCGTTTTGTGCTTTGAAAGCTAAGCCTGTATCCGTTGAGTTACCCCAAAAATTATCCCATATCTCAAGACTGATGCCACTAATCCATGGTAAGATGTAAGAAGAGTCTCTTTTTACCACTGGAGCAAGCCTATGCAGAGCATATGCCGAGCTACCAAGCTTCTTGCAGAGAATCTCAATATGTGCCTTCCAATTCAATTTCATGTCTATTGTCAAGCCCAAAAATTTTGTTGTAGTTACTTCTGCAATTTT
This sequence comes from Ectropis grisescens, assembly GCA_017562165.1. NCBI lineage: Eukaryota > Metazoa > Arthropoda > Insecta > Lepidoptera > Geometridae > Ectropis > Ectropis grisescens. The sequence continues at coordinate 25,048,964 of CM029781.1, read as the reverse complement.
GTTACCTTGATAATTTATGTTTATGTTATTTAAGTAATTTTTTGTTTGTGTAAATTGCATTAAATTGGTTTTATTTAAATTAATTTTCAAGTTATTAATGTTCAACCAGTGGATAGACGAATTTAGTGCAGCGTTGATATTTTCCTCATAATTAGCTTTATCTTGGCAGGCTATTGTAATCGTGCTATCATCTGCAAATAGTGACATTGAAAATGAAAAGTTTGCCAGAGTTTGGCAAACTTTTCATTTTCTCATTACCAGAGAACTTCGGGGCTCAGACGGCAGATTTTGAATACTGCGACAAATGTGGATATCAAAACTGTATTGATGTCAGAATCTTGGGCATATGTGTTGGCTACTTTTTCTTCTTCGCTTAGATAACTTTCTACTTGAGGCAGTGGCCCCGGCGCTTGGGCTGCAAGATATGCAGACCGCGTAGCAAAATTTGTACCTACTGTCTTTACCGTACAAAATAACGTTTCACGTTTGACGTTTCAAAAAAGAAAAGTTTTTAATTTACTTGTCAACAGTAAAGTAGAAATCAACATTTGTCAAAGAAGTCAGCGTTTTATTGACACAAAGGAACCTATGAAAGTTGGCCTCAGATAATATCTATCTGCTGCCTAACAAACTTTTGGCTAGGGCAGAACTTACCAAACTCTACTTACGCAAATACAATATTCTTCTTCTTGGAGTGCACCCATCACGTGCAAAACTATATAGAAAAAAACTCTTAAATATACATTTACTTAGGAAAACTTTGAAGGTAATACATACGTGGTATAGCGTCAGCAGATATCTAAGTATTTGTCATAAACGTACAATTACAATTACGTAAAATATATGCAAACAATTGGATTTGAAACAATGAACATGTTGTACCAGTAAGCTAATGTATCTACATGTTTTTTTATTACACAATGGGCGCCATAAAAATAACCTACATTTGGCAAACGAATGGAAAATTTTGGCCCAGGTGTGACCTCGAAACTGCCTGTTGTCTTTACTGCGTAACTACGGTTTTTTCGTTTCGTCTCGCCTTTTTAAAGAGCTATTCAAATTAACATTATTGTACTTGTGGTTTGTACGTGAAGCCGCCAAATGGACGAGGTTATGTCGCTCAGATGAAAGAGATAAAATGACACCTGTCTAATCTTAGAACTGTCTTAATTTGCATAATAATCTACACAGATCTATGGAAAAAAATATTGCAAATAGCCCTGATTAAGCTACACAGAAATATCTAGTAATCAGTGTTTTTTCGGGATATTTACCGTGGTCATATGGCAGCTCCAGCCCATGATATTCCGATGCAGTTTCATGCACTGTTTTCACTCTAATTAGCTTTTACGTAAAAGCCTCAATTGTTCGCACTAATTTTTTGCTGATTTGGAAAGGAGAGGTTTAGAGTTTGACGCTGTTGTGGCCAGGTGACGAGAACGCTCGAATGCGCAAGCGTCAGGCTGTAGTACCTCCGAGTATTTTACAAGTGCGTACAAATATTACACATACAAATTTGTCATCTGCACTGGTTTTAACCGTGTTGGAAAATATCGTGAGGAATTCGCACTGGGCCAGCTTAGTGGATTATAGCTTTGACTCTCCTTATGATCGAAAGTGATATTATGATAGGACTTAAGAGTCCTAGCTGTAAGTCCATAAAGTAGGCCGGTAACGTTCCTGTAAATATCGATTACTCTATAAACATAATGAAAACTACAAAAAGTAAATTTCAATAAAAAAATATAATAAATAAAAATCTCAAACGTATTCATATCTTTTTCATTGAAAAAATTACTGTCCTACTTCCACGAAAGCGCATTTTTTATAAGTTTCGTTTTAAGGTGGTGCCATTTTAGCAACCTCCTTTCACGCATGCACCGGTGATCAACTGCACCGATTGTCGCCTGACCCAAATCCAGCGGATGTGCAGTGCGCATGAATAGAAAAAAACTTTTAAAAAGAATTCGCCTAACTCTATACACTTATATTTTGTTTCGAACAGGAGTGGTGTAGAGTAAATCAATGTGGTATTTTTTTATGTGAAAGCTTTTTAAGTCGCTTTGAGCACGTTGAAAGAAAATCTTATTATGAGTTAACGTATGGTTGAGGTGACGTTGTGTGTGGTGCAGCGTCGGAGCGGCGTCAGAGGTGCACGTTAGACGCTTTTTGCGAAATTTGGTGAAATTTTGCGAGTTCGTGTCACCGACATGTGTTTTACCAGTATATATCTACCTATAAAGATGACGTATTGTGCAACATTAGTCCTGTTTAATTCTAAAATTCTAAGTTACATTTTAAATTCTGTTGGTAGACTAACGTTAAAAAAAATAGTACATCTGTGACGCAAATAGCTGTAGCAATTACAAGTACAGTATATTTACTTTTTTATCATCAGACTAATCCTGAAATCGGACAGAGATCTAGTTATTACAGAATAGGTCTAGATTTAACAACCAACTCGTCTAGTAGAAAACGATGCTGAGCGATTCATTTGATTCATTACCGATTTCAAGGCACACAGGTGTCATGAAATAAACAATATGACGCGGTATTTCCATTTCTGGTGTACTGCATTAAAAAAGTGAAAGAGTAAAAAAACGGTGTTTAATATACAAAGAGGATTATCTTTTTTGTCATCTAAGTTTGTTAAAAAAAATGCAAAAGCCGTCTCGACACATTTCCTAGTTCTCATAAAGCATTCATCTAAACCATGAATCGCTAGTAAAATAGTTTTTTTGCCAGGTCCGTGCCTACGCAGGTGGCTTGCAGACTGCAGATTAATATAAACTGGTTAAGTGCGCGTCGGTTTCTATACCGACGGTTTCGTACCACTATCAACGTTGATGAAACGTTACTTTGATATGCTTGCCAAGATTTTAGTATTTATTGTTAAAGACTCCCAAAAACGCTACTACCAAGTTACTGGTCTCATTTTATGGAAAATAGCTTTATACTTGCATATTTACTGATGTTGTTTCTAGGATATTTTGCGATATAAACTCAAAGTCAAAGCCTATCAAGTCATCAGTCAGTCAGTCAGTCAGCCAGTTAGTCAGTCAAGTTCATCGGACCAGCTTCGTCACTATTTAGGTTCTTAGCTCGCCTGTTAATCACCTCCAATGTCTAAAACTTATCGGAACTTTAAAAGCAATTGAGAACAATCGATTTTAGCTAATGCCTTATTAGCTTCATCTTTACCCCTTCCTATTCTACTAGTAATGGCTGAATATAATGTAGTCTAATCTGGTGGTGGATTAGACTACATTATATTCAGCCAAATTAGACTACATTACATTTAGGATTCCCTTCAAATTGAAGGGAATCCTAAATACCAGAGGAGCTGCATAAAACACGCAGCGTCGATTCACAAAACGTTTTATTGAATTGGATCAATGGAGAGATACTTTACAGAACTTGGAGTATGACAGTAAAAAAATCTTACGGCTTTCAATATTGCAACTGCAACCAAGTTTTACAAATAATAATTTAGAAATCATTTCACCTACGTTTGAGGGATGTGATTTGTGTCCCGTAAATACTTAGTGGTTTTTATCCCATGTAGGTACTTGAGATCTAATGAGGTGTTTTCAAAATTTCTGCCGAATAATAAATCTGTCTAAAATAGTCCTTAATTAGGCCACAGTAGCGTTAACTTTTTATTTTGTTAGTACAATATGGCATGCATGTCACTATTCATTTGCCTTTTAAGCTATTGCATAGCTTTTATCGCGGGCCTGGAGACCGAATTTTAGTGATTGTGCATCTCTTTCTTATGTTCACAAGAAAGAGGGATGGAAGAACCGTAACGCCGTCCTCTCCACTCGGTCATTCGACTTTGAATCTTATTTGTATTAGCTTTACAGACTAAATGCTCTTAGCAGTGTTGCCAACTTAACGTATTTCCCGTGATATTTTTTAAGGTAAACAAATGTCACTCTTCAAAATAAAAGCAATTCCGAAAAATTGTTAACATCCCTATTGCTTATGTTGATAAAAATGCATGCAACATGCAATAGCTTTACCGCAGCAGTCCCCGAGTGCCACACTTCTTTTTTTTATTGTGAGTGACGGCACGTACAGGACCTGCGCCGAATGGTAAAAAACATGCCTGCCACATAACAGCACAGTGACACGAAGCTATTGGAACATGAAGAGTCCAAATCATTACCTAGCACTGCACTGCGTTCGTCACCCAGTGATCTAAGATGTTATATGTCTAAGCCTCGTAATTAATCTGGAAACAATGCCCTTCAAACCGGAATACATTATTGTTTGGCGGTAGAATAACTGGCAAAGTTGTGGTGCTTCCCCAAGCGAACTTTGCCAAGAGTCCTATCATAATATTATACTATATCATAACAAAGTTCATACACAACTGTGACTATACTCGTAGCATGAAGTGTCGGAAAAAAAGTCTTTTCACATGGCAATCTATACTTATATATTATTATATTTACAAGTGCATGGAGATTGATGACGTCGTAAGACTTAAAATTATAAAAAAGAAAATCCTAGTAAACATTAAATTAACTGTTTTGCAATATTATTTTATACGCAACAAAAAAAATGATTTCGATCACATTAAAAAACAACGATACATCAAAAGGTGATGCTTGTATTTACTTTTTTTATCGGGGCTTCTTTTTGACCACTAATTTGTGATTCTTCACACACACCTCTCCATTAAAGATGGACTGATTGATAAATTACAATGAAGACACGCCCACATTTTTGCACATAATGAAAATGGCTTCATGTGTACTACGCTCTACCAGGCTATTTACTCATATGTTTTTTTACTGTGGCACAGACATAGCAAACGATAGGTTCTAACGTAGTCTAGAGTTGAACATTTAAGAGAGAATAACTATTTTAACTCAGTCGATGCCCGGAAAATATAACTACACTAAATTACTCACAATATTATTTGTTAGGTATAAGCTAGATTAGCTAGAGGAGCGGTAAACCGATTTTAATAATAATTAATCAAAATTAAGAACCATATGGTTCCCTTACTGACCACATACGGGCTAATACAACCCGTGGTCCTTCCGCGTAAAATAAAAAAAGGAAAAAAACAAAAATTGCAGTTTTTAATGCAAAGAGGCGGGTATAGGCGGCACGCTTCGTAACCTCATACGTTTCGATTTTTTTTTCTTTTTTGCCGTTGCCCATTGCAAGAAACGAAAAAAATCACCAGCTGTTGTTTGATGACCACTCATCTTGTCTTTTTTTAGATGATGGTAAACGTTAACCGATACTTTTATGCTACCTCAAGTACCTACATATATTGTTAGTTTTTCTATTCAACATAGGTCCGCGCTTAACCAACTCGCCTGATGTTAGGCAATGATACCTCAACGAGGAGTTTCAAAACTCAAAAACACGTGACAAAAATCAGTCTTCACTTCGCCAAAGATGGCGCCAACCGGAATATTAAAAAAAACATCTCTAGTTCGTTGAGTATGGTGAGTCAGTAAGTCATCAGTATCTGGAATGTTGTCGCGTATGCTTGGAATATGCTTTAAGGTATGCTTTTACGTTATTATAGGTAGTAAGCTTAGATTAGCAGGGCCCTGCACTATGTGCGCTATACCAGTGTTAGGTATGTAGGTAGATAGTATAGGCCATTGGAGGCCAGTATAGGACAGGGGGTCTACCGCCTAACTAAAAATGTCTGAGCTTTGACATAGATCTCTCTTTTCTTCTCGCTTGAAATGATAGAGACAGAAATAGCAAAGGCATAGGCGATTTAGTTAGGCGGTAGAGGGGTGGGTGGCTAAAGTGATAGTTTCAATAAACCACTACTGCCAATTGAATTATGTGTTTTTAATTATGAAGAGAGGTAGTTTTTTTAATAATAATGGTTTAAAGCATTCTTCTACTAGTGGACGGTTTGACTAAAATAGAATATCCTCAAAGCTCTTTCAGGAAACCTTCCTTAACAACGGTTGGTTGAAGTTGAAGGTCATTTTTGTTCCCCACTTTTAATAGTCATATTTATATCCTCTATTTCATAATTAACAATTCCCATATATACCTAAAACGAACAAAAATAGTACCTATTTGACATAATCCAACGCAGCTGCTCAAATAATTTCAAAAAATATATTCCACGTAAAAATGTCACATGGCAGAACATGAGCCAAGCATGAGGATTTTTTTACCTATATCGTTTTAGAAAAGTATGTATATTTGGACAATGTAGGTACACTTATTCAAAGTTTAATATTGAAACATAAATATTGAAATAAGTGTTTACCAATTCAAAATATTGTTTAAAAAATTAGCATTTTCACATATTTTATTTCCATTCCGCCTCTTCTCAGAATTAAGATTCCTACTCACTGAAGTAGGGGTAACCCAAAGTTAAAAAAAACAATTCGCAGTCATAGGAACTGCCGATAGAAGTGAAAACTTATAAACTTAGAATTCGATAGCTTACTTTGGAAACTACGGAAATCGGAGGGCGTGGCCATGAGTATAGACCATCTAGATATGCTGACGTATTTCTAGATGATCAATGAGAAATGCTGACGCATTGCTACATTTCTAGATGACCAATGGTCCTGGTCCCGAGTTTACCCGAAGATTTCTTATCATTCCCGAACGTAACGCTAGAATTCAATTCACAGCCCACTAAAAATCTGTCTAGGCGCGCCTGAAGAAGTTTCCACTTCAATTATACAGCGAATTATCCATCGCAGAGAATCTGCAGACAGTCTGTACAATCTGACATTTGTACATTGTTGTATTGTTGGCACAGCGTGATATGGCAACAAATTATTATTACACCTATGTGCACATCTTTTGTACAAAACTCACTGTATGCAAATAAATATATCTTTATCTTTACAGAAGTAGCAATGGAAACGACCATGTAGACAAGAAGCAAGAACCCATAACCGTTTAAGCAAACAAGTTCTGAGACCGCATCTAGGCATAAGTAGACACCCTACAACCAGATGGAGTGACGACTTGCATAAAGTAGGTAGAGGGAAAATGGACCGTTTTGTCCGTTTGTTCATTCATTAGAAGAAGCGTAAGTCCAACAATATACAACTATGGGCGGATGTTGGTAAAGATAACTACCATATACCTACCTGCTTTTATCTAAAACGTATCACATTTTTAACACTTCGTTTAAAAAATTAAGCCCACATTCATATGCATCAAATCTATCCTCCAATTTTTTTCTCTACTTTTAATATAAATCCTTGCAGTCTTTTTACAAAAAGCGGTTTTAATCCCCAAAACAAGCGAACGCGATGGATTAAGTTTTTTTTTATCGTTTTAGCTTTGGCATGTTCCAGGAAGTCAATGCAACACTTGCTTAATCTACCATCGCGACACATGCCTCTCTATTATTTCATGGGGACACGTGTTGAGCATAACTTTTTTGGATTTTAACTTTTTATATTTACGGACTACGTATTTAACTGTGCCAAAATGGTGTCTAAACAAATTATTTTGTGGTCTGGTATAATATAGTATTATATGCGTAAAATATTGCATTGGCGATTTTTTAAGCGAAGTCATTCTTAAAGATAGAAAAAACAATTGAATTCTCGACACTGAATACTCGTATAAGCTTGTACAGCATAATACATATCAAGATTTATCTCTTCTATCTGCTGGCGACTTCTCCTGAAATGACATTGTTTTTTTAATAATACTATTGACAAAACAGATCGTTTACTGACATAGTAACATGTGCTAAGTTTACATAGGTAGAGACATTTACCTCCGCAAATAAAACCTTTTAACCGACTTCAAAAAAAGGAGGTTTCTCAATTCGACCGTATGTATGTTTTTTTTTGTTTATGTGTGTTCACGGATAACTTCGTCGTTCATGAACCGATTTTGATGACTCTTATTTTGTTGTAAAGAAGATAATCCAAGGGTGGTACCATGCCAGGATAATGACATCCTAGAGAAATCGAGGAAAACTTTTTTACTTTATAAGTTTTCCGTTGAAAGTCGTTTAAATTTGGTTAAAATTATTATTTAAGATAAATTCTCTATTTTCGTTGATCATTTAGCTCTTTAACATCAAATTTGCAGAAAGTTTTCGGCACAGACGGTGCTTTATGTTTGTTGACGTGACAACGTCTAATAAATCGATGAACGCCGGTTGCATGCACGAAAAAGAGTCCCGTTCTATCCCGTTACGCTCATTGTACGCTTGCACCGCATTTATCAATGTTTTGTTATGACGTTGTCACGTTAAACTATCGTCCGTAAGCCAACCGACATTACATACAACCAATTGTTTTTGGATTCTTTTACATCAAATACATATGTCAAAAGTATCTAAACAAACTATGTTTTATTTTAAAAATTACACCCTTTTAAATTTATTTAATTGGATAACGGGACACTCACGTATATACGGTCGGTCAATCGCGACGGCTGAGTTTGGCACACAAACGCCAACGCGCGCGCGCGTCCGGCGGCCTTTTGATTTTTACGTACTTTATTTTAACCCTTTTAAATTATCAGCTTTTGATTACAATGTGATTTTTAATTAACAAATTTGAAACATAAAAAGTTTATAACTGATACTGAAAGATTTGAAAATGAAACTGATAAATTTGGATTATTGCTAGAAATTTTAATTAACTTAACCTTTTTTTGGGAGTTAAATTTTAATTATTTATTCAAGTATTCTTGTTTTGTTCCTTTCTGTTGATAGAGTAATCATGACTCCTAATTTTTCACTTAAGTTTAATATACTTATTTGAATAATTTTTCATCAAAACCGTTGATTTTTACGTACTTTAATTTATTAGACTCTATTTCATTTTTAATAAAATGGTTGAAAAAGTGACTGGCGCGCAATAATTTGCATACCTAATTATTAATAGTGTCACCCTCATCTGATAGGTATCTAAAATTTCCCAAGTTATGGATCTAAAGTTGCAATTTTACACGGTCGTCTAAAGGTAAAAAAACAACTTTTTTTTCAACCCTGAGCGTAGCAAGTGAATCAAAAGGGCACAAGGTGAAAAATCGAGTACAACACGTAATTTTTCATTCCACCTTAGCGAAGACATGACTAAATGCTTTGCCCATTATTAGCAGTTTCAGTCAATGTCATTGGCGTCAAATTAACTTCTTTGTGGCTAGAATTCCTTAGTTCGGGTTTTCACTTGTATTCAATTTGCCTGTTTTTAACCTAAGGTTTTAACTTTGAGTTGATTTAGCCATGGTTTTAACAATAACAATATGACGTGAAAATATGGAGAGTTAACCGTTTGGGGTAAGGAGTGTCATCTGTGTACATGAAAAAGTGTCCGCCCAAATGCATTAAATTATGGTAGCATCAGGGTAAAATTTAAAGGAAATCAATAAACGTACATAATAGAATTCATGAAAAAAAATTCTACATGCTACAGGTTTTCTCAAAATAGTAATTAATTGATGTTAAATTTACTACATTATTTTGTACTACGCAAGTAGTTGAAATTTTCTATTAGTAACTATTTTAGTCGTCAATAATATTAAATTAATTAGCTCGGCATACTTCAATTCATTTACAATTAATACATTCATCGCATTTTTAATTGTTCTACTATTTGAGATAACTATCCTTACCTCTTTCACCCATACGTAACAAGATAATTGCGCGCAAAGGATTTAAAAAAAAGTACACCAAGGAGGTTCCGACTGTTATAGGTTATAGGCAGTATCTTTAAAAATAAGGCCGCAATACTACCAGACACTTTCCGTCGGCCGACGCTTTAAAACTCCCAAAATAATAAATACATAATAGAGTTTTAAAGCGTCTGTTAAGCAAAACGGCCGACGCAAAGTGTCTGGGAGTATTGAGGCCTTATGTTTAAAGATCTTGCCTATAACATACGTGAAAATCAGTTATCAGAAAATACGTGAAATAAGTAATGTATCTTCTGGAACCCATATCTCAAAATTGGCCGTCTAAGCAAGTTAGCGGGTAAGCATGTGTTCTTAGTACGTACTAACTCTACTCTATCGGTCACATTTCATCCATCAGAAAATACGTGACGTCTGGCGGCCCTGGGATCTTGGACTATTACTACTTATAACTATGTATAGAGTTGGCACCGAAAGCTTTACACCGAATTCACGGGTAGCATTTTTCTTGCCTTGTCGGTTTTGTGGAAGTGTCATACTTTGGTCGCGGCACATCACTCTGTTGCCATAGAAAGTATGCACTTCATCCGCTTATGATTGACACAAAGGAACCGTGCGGAAAATCTAACTCTATAGGTACGTAGTATATGTAAACTCTTTGAGATAGGCACAGATTACTGAAATTGTTTCAGTAATCTATGGAGATAGGTATTAGGTAAGCATGTCACGGGTACACCATACTCCAGGCCAACTATACGGGTCAATGATAAAATACCTAGTCGCTTATTTGTTTAGTATCTTTTCTTTTATTTATGTTCGTTGTGATGTATATAGTCAGTATTTCACCCTCGCTACGGACGGGAGCTTTAATAAATTCACTGATTGGAAATTCAGATGAGGCTGCCCGAATTTATGGCTACTCACCCTCTTCGTTACACCACCCTCTTTACTGTTACCTAAACCTTCATTTGATGTTGTTAGGTGAGTTATATGGACAGTAGAAACGACTCGGTACGTAGAAAATTGCATTTTGCAAGATCATCATGTCAACGCTACGATGGAGCGCGCTTACCTTGAAGAAATCTAAGCACTCTCGGCTTGAAGACACTCAAGCTATTTCTATCAGATAATACCATTCCATAGTTCAGATGCTCTTATTTTATTAGTGGAATCAAACATCTGCTTTCGAGTATTTGAAACTTCAAACATGAAACAATGTCATGATTTGAGCTAAAAAAGATGTAAATCGTTTCCTCAATCACCGAAGTTTATCCGATAAACTTTGCGGTGATGTACATCAGTTTGAAATCTTTTTTTATTCGAACAAGATAAATGTCGCCTCTCTTTATGAGTTTCTCGAATTGAATTGAATCCATTGCTTCCAACTGATACCTACTACGTAAAATCCCAATTCGAATGTATCTTATCTCATCATTGTCGTCTGCCCGTGTTCGTCCACTGCTGGACGTATACCTTTCCAATATTGTGCCATCAAATCCGGTCCTCGGCTCTCCGCATCCATCCGCTTCCCACCATTCTCTTCAGGTTGTCGATCAACCAAGCGGCAGGACGTCCGAGGATCATCTCGTACCTTATCTAAACGTAAAACATCAAACTTACAAAATACCATAGTTCACCCTGTAGTTTGTATGATATTACAAGTTTTGCTAACATAGCTGAAGTTTCTTTTAAAAACTATCTTTGACAAATATATTTTTTATAGTTTTGGCGAAGCAGCTAAAGTATCTGATGGGCAATTATTATTTTAACTTGAATCCCTGTCAAGCGATGTCGGGATTATTTATTTAAAAGAAAGTTTTTATTGTAAAAAGTACGGAAAGGAAATGCAAAAACGGGTACCTGCAGACACAGTCCCTTTACAGCCACATTCCAATTTTAAATGTTATTCCAGTGATTGCCATATTACAAAAATATCTTTCATATCGATTCATCTTGTAAAAAAAAGCAATTGTCGTAAGAACTATTCCTTTTTCCATTCAACTTGGAGAGAATTTGCTAAAATGTGTTTCAATTTTAATCCTTTTAATGTTACAACAAGCTGTTTACAAAGCATAGGTATGTATTATTACCATGTTATTAAGGATTTATGATTACCTAAATGAGTTTAATGGACACACATTACATAATATATTTATCTATATATCTATAATATATTTATCATAATATAATTTATCATAATATATTCCTATAAACAAACTATAGCTGCAATAAAACAGTAGTGGTAATAAAACAGTTTTGTAGTGGTAGGACTCTTAGCAGAGTCCGCCTGGGGAAGCACCACACCTTTGCCAGTTATTCTACCGGCAAGCAGTAATGTGCAAACATTAGGTACTGTGTTCCGGTTTGAAGGGCAATGTTTCCAGAGAAATTACAGGTCTTAGAGATATAACATCTTAGATCTCTGGGTGACGAGCGCAGTGCAGTGCTAGGTAATGATTTGGACTCTTCATGTTCCAATAGCTGCGTGTCACTGTGCTGTTATGTGGCAGGCATGTTGCTTACCATCAGGCACATGTCCTGCTCGTCTCGTCACTATTTATTTAAAAAAAACACACACAACACTATGTTATTTAAACTAATTAAAGAAAATGAACTAAAAACGTTGGTATATTATTTGGCTCAGTACAATCATTGGCATTCAACGTGATATGTATTTTACCAGAATGGCACTAACCGGTAGTAGCCAATCATACAGATTCTCACTGAGATCTAACTTATATTTCAACCTATATCGGCCTGGTAGTTCGATTATTCTTACCGTAGGTAATTAAATTAATAAGAATATTATGGCCTGTGTATAAATATAAAATATAAAAGTTTTTATTAGCAAGCAAATTAACATTAAGTGTGCTCAGGTGTTTCAAAGGTTAGAAAATAACGTGGCTATTTTAAGACACGGAATTCGCCAGAACATAGAGAAATTATGTTCTTCAAAAAACTAGAACAAATATTTTTTTTCAAATTGCCGAAACGGAACACCTAAACAAATCTCCAAACTAATTCCGAGACAAAAAGAAACGTTTCCATTGATTTGCATTTTATTATTTTAACTCATTGTCGTCCAAGAACGTGAACGAAATAAAAATTGTTAACCCGTCAATAGTAAAATGGGTATGAAATGCAAATCTTCCTGTTTGAATATGCAAATACATTACTTTAGTGACGGTAACAAAAGACAGGCACCCGACGTGGCGTGCCCGTCGTAAAAAGCTTAGAAAAGTAACAAAAGACTGTTCTAAATATGACCAGAGGTAACGGTAAAGCAGGCCGATGGAGTGTAAAAAAGGGTTGGACCATCGCCGAAGTTTTTGACATCAAAAGACGGCAGTTTTTGCACGAAGAAATCCTTTTAACGTGATTGATAGACAAAAGTATTAATTTTAAGCCCGTTTTTTTTCTGTAAGTACATCAGCATAACGGTTTGTCTAAGCGGCTTTCATGTTTTCTAATAATTTCTACTACTTACAAAAAATACGAGGTCAAAGAAAACAGCTTACAATTTGTATATGTAGTTAAGACATAATAATTAACTTTAAATACTCTTTTAAAATAGAGAGATGGAACAAGAAAGATATGCGACTAATGATTAATAACATTAACATCCTATTTGAACATGAAGAATCCAAATTATTTTGAAGCACTACACTGCGATCGTCAGCCTTAATAACTTAATAGCATAACTTTTCCCTATGTGCTCTGGAAAAAAATTCCTTCAAATCAGAACACCGAAATGTACGCACATTACCAGTCGGCGGTCATAAATTAACAAAATATACTAACACCAGGCGGACTTTGCAAAAAATCTACTGCTACAAAAACTATTACTTCTACGCAGGTGAGTATAGCTGTTGTAATATTTGCGTACCTATTCGTTGTGCTCATGTCTCCTCTAGCCCGCTGCTGCCTACCAAACTTTGGACTAGCCCAGAAGGTGCTGGGTTATAGCTAACTAAACCTAAATAAGAAACATATTATTATCAATTAGTAGCTATTTCTATACTAACATGTACTGTACCGAGTTTCACAAACATCAATAAATAAAACACGTGTAATTATAATATTATCATGCCTTGACCACGAGAGCCTCTGCGATATTGTGTAGTCGTAGGTCAGGACATACCGAAGTCTGATTTACGTATTCGTCGTCGTGAATCGAGCTCGTTTGGTTTCCAAAAATCATCAATTTATTGATTCAAATTAAATAGATGTTTGTGACATCAAGCCTAGGAAGACATTATTTAACCTGTCAAGATTTATAAAACAGTGGTAAAAGCAAATGGATCTTGAGTGTATCTTGAGGCAAGCTTACAACTATGCGTACGTATTTAATTGGATAACGGGACACTCACGTATATACGGTCGGTCAATCCGATTCGAGTTTCGGCCGCGTCCGGCGGCCTTTTTCAAGGAGAGTGCATGCGCGCGGTAGCTGCCCGTTTGGCACTGATGCGTACGTGTTTGCGTAAATATAAGTAGGTTGTAAAATTTGGCTAGAAGGGGCAAGTTCTGTGTTTCCACTAAATTCGGTAGCCAGTAGAAACTATCTGAGGGTAACTGCCTGACCGCCATGGTTAGATAAAAAACATTATTGTTACCACTGGGTAACTTACTCCACTCCACTTGCTCTTACCAATGTTATATAAATCTTGACTGGTTAAATAATGTCTTCCAAGGCTTGTTTGATGTCACAAACATCTACAAAATCAAAATATAAAACTTCTACATCGATTTCATTTGAGTCAACAAATTGACGATTTTTGGAATATTAGAGAATTATTAAGGACAACCAATGTACTTATTATAATATGTAGGTATATATACATTACAATTATGTGTACATTTTATCTCTAAATATCTATAAATAGTTACGTAAATATGCAAATTATACAAAGAGATAGAAGGTACATAGGACAAGACAAGTATCCATAGGTACATTTTATTTGTCCTAAATAATTAATACACAAACTACTAGGCATTGTTTACCTACACTCTAGATAAAGGAATACAAAGAATAGATACCGTTTTATGTGGGAACTCAAATAAGTCGTTAGGAACGCTCTTGTCCTGTTTATCTACCTACTAAACTTTGCTACCTATGTCACAGATTAAGTATATCAAGTCGGTTTAAATAACGGCCTGCAACTCAAATCTGGCTTGTAGTTTACCGTGAGTTGCAAAATGACGTGCTATGCTGCAAAGGCTTAAAGTGATGGGAAGAAAAAATTAAAAGCAAACTATAAATACTACCGAATTCGTGAACGTCGAATTAATACATACAGCTCTCTAAGCGAACATAACAGGTAACATATTTTCCATATTATATTGACTACTAGCGTTTACATGAACGGAATGCTACCAATATTATAAATTTAGTTTATGAGTATGGGTGGATATTTGTTACTCTTTCCCGGAAAAACTAGATAGATAGATAGATTTTTTTAAATAAAAAGTTACGAGGACGAGCAGGACTGTGCCTGATGATAAGCAAGATGCTTGCCACATAACAGCACAGTGACACACAGCTATTGGAACATGAAGAGTCAAAATTATTACCTAGGACTGCACTGCGCTCGTCACCCAGATATCTAAGATGTTATATCTCTAAGCCCTGTAATTTCTCTGGAAACATTGCCCTTCACACCGGAACACAGTAATGTTTTTTTTTAATTTATATAAACATCCTCCACGGACTCCAAGGTTTATGCCTTTTTTATATAACATATTTTGTCTTATTATGTTGAATTATATCTTATCTTATTACAGTGCTTTCACAATGCTGTCAGGCAAGAATAATTACGATATTAGGTTTATTATAACACACAGTAATGTTTGCACATTACTACTTCGCAACGGCTGAACAGATTTGGTTGAAATTTAGAATCAGATAGGTAATGGTGTGTAATAACGCATAAGCGACAAATTTTCATTGCGAGAAAATTATAGAATCGGGAATCACGCGTGTGAAACCGTGGACCGTGGGGCACACCTGGTAATAATTATACTGACTTAAAAATAATGCACATACGTTTATATTGCTTGAATTAAACTGACTACCATATATCGCATATTATAGTTTTAGTGAAATTCCTCTAACAAAATAAAACAGTGGCGCCACCTACGCCGAAGTTGGGAACTGTCTTTGACGGGTATTTTTGCCTCTTGAAAGCGCCCCATTAACAGTCAACTTACATAGTATAAGTTGAGTATGGCTATTATTGGGCACGAAGTTTAAAAAGCTGTTTTTATAACTACTTTAAGTTTAAGGTATGACTTTGTGCCTGTTGTCATTCCTAAATAAATAAATAAATAAATATTTATGCGGCCCGGATTCATTTTTCCTTTGGGCAGCTCTGAAGTAGATTATGCCTACTTGCCTACTCTCTCGGGGCCCTAATTTCCGATGTCCTTTTATCGGCTTAAAGTACAAATGACGTATTTCAGCTTTACGTTCGCGAAACATGAAAAGTAGGCACAAGTCGGCTTACGCCTTATTCGTGTTTGGACAAATAGACGCTTGGTAACAATAGTAGGAAGTAAGTAGGTATACCCGTAGTACATTTTGGATTGGTTAAATTAATCGTGTTTCTAAATAACGTCGTTATTACACTTTTTGGTGCTAAACGAGGTGCGAACACGCGCGCGCAATCTCCTTGAAAAAGATCGCCGGACGCGATCGAAACTTGAGTCGGACTGGACGGACTAGGTATGTATATCAAACATGAGTTACCTGTGTATTTATTTAAAAAGTAAGTAAGTTTAGGTATTTATTACATTAAGTTTGTTGTGCCATTGTTTTAGTATCTCCGTTTAAACCTGTATTCCGCTCTATATCATGACTAGCAGCACCCTGCGGTTGCACCCGCGTAGTTCCCTTTCACGTTATTTTTCCGGGAAAAATGTGTATGCTTGTATTCCGAGACCTGGCAACCAATTTTAGGCAGGTATTTGAGGTAAGCTGAAAACTTGTCACATATCTCTCCTATTATATTCCATCACGGAGGGGACCTGGGGATCTACTGCTGCATAAAAACTGTCTTAGCTTTCATATTTCTCACTCTTTTCTTTTCGATTGAAATGATAGAGATGGCAATAGCAAAGCTAAACCTGATTTAATTAGGCGGTAGAAGGCCTGGCTGGCGAGTAGCGGTGCAAAATGGCAAAGCAATGACCAACCTCATAGATTACTTGTCGTGATCACGGGATTGAGTGGTGGTGATGGCTCAATGCAGCATCCTTTAAAAAACATGGTCATCTATATACATTGCGACGCGAAAACGCTTGTCAAACTTACAAAAATAAGATTAATTAATTAAAATGGAGACATATATTCTTTCAAAGTTATATAAATTGATTTAATTCGCTTGAAAAAGAACCCTACTTATAAAAGCTCGAACGCGTTACTACTTACAACTCACCTGCCGTAAGAAACTCCTAAAGAGGGTTGTACACAATACCGGAAGCGCTTGACATTTGCCCGAGGCGTAAAACGCACGCGCGCCCCAAAAAACGCAATTCATTTATTTATAGCTTTTTAAATCTCCCCTGCTTGTGGCGCCCTGAGCTTTTTTGTACTTTTTTACGAAAAAAGCGTGTAATTGTGGTTTAGATAACAGGTTTTGCGGTCGTGTGGCGTGATAGGTTAATTGATACGATTGTGGTTTTTAGTAGTTATATAGTGTGTAATATATTATTATGTTATGATAACAATAATTTCAAAAGTAGGTAAATGTTTGAATAGAATAAAATATCTGCGATTGATTAATTAATGACTAATGGCATGTGAAATGACTGCAATAAAACCTCGTTTATGACTAAGGGAAATCGAGCAGGTTTGAAGTAAGCTACCTATTAATAAAAGATTTCTTTTATAAAATGTTAAAAAGTTTAATGCTGTTGTTGTGTCAGTGTCTATTTATAATACGATAATGGCAGGATTACGATGCTTTTAAGATCAGAAAGTGGAACACTGATCACCTGAATTAAGAACTTAATATAACAAAGATACTCCCAATACTCAAACGCTGGAGATTGCCGAAATTACGGTGACATTGCCGAATGGAAGCCAAAAGAATAAGTTGAACTTGAAGTTGAAGATCAGAAAGGAACAAATTATGATTTTTTTTTTTTGGCTCGCGCAAGTTAATAATATTTTGGACTGTAGCACTTACCTATACCTACAATTTTAGATAACACACACATACATATTCTACAGGGGAATTTATTGTTGCTTTTGATATTAAATTGGTTTCGGATACCTAAGTAAAATAATCACTACCTATTCTTAAAATTACTTATTTGATTTATTGAAAATAATATTGTTATAATAATATATATAGGTATTATTATTTTATTATTCACATATTCGTTTCTTTTTCTTAATATCGCAAATTTTTGTACTATAAATGTATGAAATAAAAAAAATGTACAAAACGTAAAAACTAGAGTGGCGTTAGTGGCGGGGCAAGGCCCAAGCTACCAGTCGGTACAGGCTGGTAACTGGCTACATTTCTTACCTCGGCCTATGGGAAATGCTGATGCATTTCTAGATGGCCAATGGCCATGGTCCCGAGTTTACCCGAAGTATTCTTATCATTCCTGAGCGTGACGCTAGAATTCATTTATTTATTTGGGTATACAAAACAGTACACAGTTAACATTAAACCTAAATAATATATAACACTTTACAGTTTTGACCTAAACTATGCACACCACATGACATCAGGAAAGATACTAAATAAAATTTAAGTTAAATCAATATAAATGAAAATATGTACATATATCTAAATTCAAGTTATTAAGTTTGATTTGAATTTACATTCAATTCACACGCCTAACCCGAACCGATGCCGCGCCAAAAGCAGTTTTCACTTCAAAAATACCTACGACCATTTCAACAATTGGCAAAGATGCTTATAATATAACTTATAATATTACGGCGCCTCGGACTCGATAAAGCAAACGAAGAGCAAGTTGCTGGTGGGTGATCCTGGCTGCTAGGTTGTGCCTTTGCAAGTGATCGCCGTTGGCAAGATGCGAACAACCGGAAATAACATGACAAAGAGAGTCTCCTGGAGGGTGGCATCCCCTACAAATGACGACCGATTGTTTAACGCCTGTTTTAAAAAAAAACATGATATACGCTTTATGAAATTTAAATTTTAGGTGCGTTCGGGTAAGATCGGAAATGGGGTAAGACCATATGAATTACATTTTTATCTAATTTTGAATAATGTTCAAACACTCGTAAGAATAAATAGGACGCCATTTCATCGTACCGCGACCCATAGTTTCTGTTTATCGCTCCGACAAATCAGAAATGTGCTGTATATGAATTAGTAAATTATGCAAAATATTTAGTTCAGAAAGAGAATGATCGGATTTATTCTTCTTATGGAATCTGTCTTCTAAGCAATAAAGGCTACTATTAATTACAGTCCGAACTTGCCCTTCGGTGGTAAATATGTTATCGTGATCATAAAAGATAAAGTTTGTTTTGGCAAACGTCACAACAAAATCTATTAAACCTGTAGGACAGACAAAATTCACACTTATACTCTGTCTATCCGTTAAGAATTGTAAATATATTTTAACGATCTGACAAAAATTGATCTCCAGAAATTAAATAAATCGCAAGACTATGCTAACTAGTAATCCGTCCGGAATTACCCCTATGCACCTCATACTTCGTCGTTTCATAAAATCAAGATATAAAAGTAAAGTCATTTTAAATAGAGCCATTTTTATATTTTCTTAAATGTATTAATTAACTTATTATTTCCAAGTTAATTTTTTTTAGTATGCAGTCGCCTTCATAGTTTTCCGAAACCATAATCATAAATCCCCTTGTTTTAACACCTCTCCTCATACTTCCGTCAACAATGGGACTGCAAAAAGTCTCTATACAGGGGGGCAAATCTAAAAGGGGCGCGCCTAAAAAAGTTTGGGGAGTTTTTTGTAAAGAAGCGTGTAAAACGTGGTTATTGGATAAGTGTCTTTAGACAACAGGCTTTTTGTAATATTTAAAGCTATAATCATGAGGGTTCCTTTTTATGTTTTTATTTATGATGTATTTATATGTTACGATCAAGTATTAAATTGTATAGAACTAAGTTTATTCTAAGTTGTAAGTTTTCGCCTCTATTAGCATTTCCTATGACTGGCAGTTTTTTTTAAAGACTTATTTAGTTGGCCTCAGACGCCCTTTTGAGCAGAAGACACAAGTCCCTACCAACCTTACTAACTAACTATACTCGTAGTTACTTACGCAAATGCGTAGACCATATATGCATTCATCAATTATAAACACAGTACCTAAACGGTGGATGATATCGCGTGGCCAAAAGCAACTAGTATCAAAATAACTGTAACTGAAATCATTCAATGGGCATGTTGTACAACTGAACAAATGTAATTATCTATAACCATTTGGAAGAAGCCTGTTGTACCTTGATAACTAACTCATTGGTATTTACTCAATTGCTTTTAGAGGTGGGTCGTCGACGGTTTTGGCGTCGACGAAACGAGACCGTTTACCGTCGACTGTGAACTAGTCTAAGAAACCGTTCAATTTTCGACTAGTTTACGCCATAAACGGAATAGCCTTAACTATAATAATAGTTGTATAGTTCATTCTTCGACTAGTTTACCGGAGAGCTGTAAAGTAGTCTATCCGTTCATGCTTAGTAAACAGTTGAAATGAACTGTTCGTTAATTCACCTCTAAATTTGCTAGAACTCGGTTACTCATATAGGTACTTAATAGTAAAATATCAATGTTACTCATATACATATTAAATTGGGATGATGACTCGTGTTGACTCAGTTAAAATAAAATCATTGTAATTAGTCCGTCAGGTAAATTATAGAAAAGTATGGGACACGTAGTTTTTGTTTAATAAAATTATTAAAACTCAAAGATATAGGTCATCAAACTTGCGGAGTGGGATTTGTGACGTCACATCGACATAAAAAAATATAGGTAGACTAGATCTCCGCCCCGGTTTCGCCCGTGGTACATTATATAGCACTCATCAGGATCCCGCACATATATAAACGGTGACAGAATGACTGAAATCGGTTCAGTAATTCCTAACAATATCGCTTTCAAACAAAACACCTCTTCAGCTACCTGCTACGCCATCTGTCGGAAATTGGTCGTACCAACTCAGATTTATAAACAAAGATTAGCAAAGATTTATATTCAATAGGTGTTTAATCTGTGATATTCAATGACGCAATATTAGACACATGGTGTCATGTGTCATGTCAAAGCACGAAACGTACGAAAACAAATTTTTCAAAAAGGAATTTTTTTTCCCGATCTTGTTACATTCTTGATTCATACTCCGCTTCTATTAATAGTAGCGTTATGTTCTATAGCCTATAGCCTTCCTCGATAAATGAACTATCCAATAGAAAAAGAATCTTTCAATTCGGACCAGTACTTCCCGAGATCCTAGCGATCAAACAAACAAACAGCTCTTCAGCTTTATAATATTAGTATAGATATAGATGAGACGTCATGTAATAATTTTTTGTGACGATTTACTTTTTGGCGAATCGACAATAGCCCATATTATCGTCATTTTTGTTTGTGAAACAAAAGGAAAAATACATGTTTATACAATATTTTTTTTATAATCTACTGACGGACTTGTTATTTTTTTAGTCAACATGCCTATTATCATTTACTTAACTAACCATCAATTACTGCTTCAGTATAATTATCTTAAGTGAGTCGCTTCATTGTATGACAGTCCTACATTTCTTACCTTGGCATTCCACAATTATTATCGGTCTAAATCCAACTAAATATTTTAAACGTGAATGTTTGTAGGTATGGATAAATCTCCACTATTTGTTAATTTTCATCCAAAAACTTCGACGTGATTGAGTTTCATGTTTTATAGTATTTCTTTATGGTATAGACATAAAGTGACAAGATGAGAAGTACATGTGCCTGATGGTAAGCAACCTGCCTGCCACATAATAGCACAGTGACACGCAGTTATTGGAACACAACGAGTCTAAATCATTATTACCTAGCACTGCAGTGCTCGCGTTACCCAGAAATCATTATAAGATATTTTTAACCTCTGACCAAAAAAAGAGGTGTTATAAGTTTGACGTCGATGTCTGTCTGTCTGTGTGTGGCACCGTAGAACTCAAAGGGATGAGCCGATTTCGATGCGGTTTTTTAATTTGAAAGTTAATATCCGTGCAGATGTTCTTAGCTATTTTTGGTTAATATCGATTCAAGATGGCCGCCACCACCAAATGGCGGACAAAATATTTCTTTACAACCTACCTCAATATGGGTATCAAATGAAAGGGTTTGACTAGTAGAATGTTGTACAGATAACAAATCTATGGTAGTCGGGGGTTAGTCAAATTTTTTAATTTTTTTCTTATATCTATGTGTTTTGTATGTAACTTTACATAATTTTCAAATTTTCGCAGTTACGATATTAGTAGATAGCCTTTTTATTAAATTAAAACAAAACATAACAATTGACATATTTTCAGCCTTCTATTGGGTTCACGTCTCACGTCTATGCAAATGAATCCTAAACTTTGAAACTATCTTTCATTTTATCTAACTAATTTTCGTAAGTTTGAAAGTGTTATAATCATCGATATAATAAAAGAAACGAAGATGAGGTATGCCATAATCTAAAGACAACATAACGTGGCGAAAATTTGTTTGAAAAATTTGAAAATTGAATTGTCAGCGAACGTACACAACTCCTTGTTGCGACTGAGACTAAATCAGGAGACGCCACCTGCACGCATCGCCATAGTAGAAGCGCGTTTGCCGCTTCTACTATGCATAATGTTCATCCCGGGGAAATAACGGGAACTACGTGAGTAAAACCGCGGGGCGCTGCTAGTGATTTCAATTTTCTAATTTCAAACTTATGTATTCAAAAAAATAAAATACATCTAACAACATTAGTGATAACTCAATACTTTAAAATACAAATTACAATACTGACATGGTATTCATGTAAACGTAACATTTCTAAGAAAAACATTACGAAATCGTTACGCTATGCTGTATGACGTCACGATTGCTTAATTTATTATCAAACGACAAAATGAACCAGTAAAAATAATAACTTACGAAAACAATGAACATATAAGTAGCAAAATACGTAAGCGAAATTTCACAAAACCTTCATTAGACGAAACATCTGGTCATCTACGCAATAACCATGCCTTCGCAAAAAAACAAATTTCGCGTTTTTGTTACGTAAATTTATACACATACACATTCACTCAATAAGATAGTTGAATAATATACTTAATATACATTGTCGTCACACGGTCGTCGTTTCGGTACAAAGGATTATACAGTTTGACTCCTGAAATAGAAGTAGAACTCAAGAAGTTGAACTCATCCTGAAATAACTGAAAACGGGTGCGCCAAACAATCGAGGCTAAATCAATTCTAATCCTACTATCCTATTAATGTTATAAATGTTAAAAGTTTCAATATTTAGATCATGGTTTCTTGATCATGTGTCATGTATGATATATATGTCAAAAACTGTATAAATATAAAAATGATGTCAAAAATATTGTGCTCACAAATTATGAAAACTCAAATCAACCTTAATAATTTAAATTTAGATATATAAATGTATATATTTTCATATAAATTGATTTAACTTAATTTTATTTAGTCTCTTCCCTGGTGTCATTTAATTACTCATGTAGTGTATACATAGTTAGGTGCATAATTTAGGTCAAAACTGTAAATTGTTATATTTTATTTAAGTTTATTGTTAACTGTGTACTGTTTTGTATACACAAATAAATAAATAAATGTAGAATGCTGATAGATTACGTATAGTCTAGAGTTTCTTGTAGGCTATTTTATTTCTAAAAGAACAGCAAATCTTACCCAAATTCGGCGCGAATAAAGTTAGTGCCCAGGAAATATGCCCAAGCTGACGGCGATGTGGCCAAGAGGAAGTCGGTGTGGGCGACGCTTGAGACGGGATTCCATGGGGATGGGCATTTGGGCATCGCGGCAGTGCAGTGGAGACGGCGGCGCGAGTGGAGCGCCGTTATTATGTTAGCCCTGCCCGCCGCAGCCTTGCGTGGTCACCAATGTATGATGACGGACGCGACGGAGCTTCAGTGGAAGAGGAGCGGCGCTCTCTCTGCAGCTGGATGGTAGGATGGTGACGGCTGGGCCGAAATTGGCCCGTCGCGGGAGACCAAGGGTGTCAAGAAGTGACTGTGTGAAGTGAATCTTGTACCCACTTACTAGTTGGTCCTCAAAGTAGTCATAGCGTGCCCATTCAGGTGTACCGGCGACCGGCGACAGACCGTTACCCTTGAGGTGGGTCGGGAACGGGCAGGCCGCGGGATGCATTTCTTCGACGTAAAAATCCTCCTTTTGGAAGTTGGTTAAAAATGTTTTGATCACGCACGCGTGCCGCAAAAAATCTTACAATACGTACAGAAACTTATACTACGTACCAAGCAATTGCATTTCAAAATTGCAAAACGAAAGCCAATTTCACGTGCCGTCAACACAGATATCTTGATTAGGAGATCTGAAGCATCTGCGGCAGCCGATTTTCTGCCTTCACTCGATCAAGATGTGTAATCGATATCTTTCAATTTAACATGTACCGTAATCTGTCCGTTACATCACTATTCCCCAACAATCTAAGTGCAGTTGACCAAAAGCGAACACTTAAATGGGCCCATTGTAGGATAGAACTTATTTGTCATCTGGAGATGTATCACCACAACATGCCGATTATTCTACCGCGTATCAGCTTTAACCGTGCTAAACTATCACTGTTATTCATTAGTATTACAAATTACTGGATATTTACCGTGGTTAAAAGGTAGTAGGTAATAGGTTATTCGCTCCACCGTCTAACCGTGGTAAATATCCTGTATTGATAATACTAGTGCAGCATTAATCTACTGAATGAACCTGAATCTACATTACAAAGAGAAAGTTTTCAGTTTGGAAAGAGATAAACTATTTTATAAATCCAAGAAATGATCGCAATGTAGCGTACAGTGGAAGCAAACACTATACGTCTCAATTTGTTAGGTACAATAAAAAAACCATTGAATCACATTAATCATTTTTGTCGAAGAGATACGACGTCAGCTCGTTCGTTAAACTGACAAGGTAAGTTTGTCGCTAAACAGTAAATCCGTTGCACAAAAAGTTAGGCACACTCACGGCACACGGCATACGTCGGTCAGTCAACAGGCCTTAGCCCTTTGTCCTGGTTTTTCGACTCCCGTGCACAATACGCGTATAATCTCCAAAAAGTGACCCCAAAGAGCTCGGTATTGTGTGAAAACGGACCATCGGCTTGAACAAAACGGCAGCGATTCAAAAAATCTTTTTAATCGCACATTCGTTGGAATTTTTATGTATTCGATAGATACAGGATGTGTGAGAGAGATTTCGATTGCAGTATTGTGTTAGGAATGTTTTATACTCTACTTTTAGCCGATAACCGATAAGGACGAACTACATAGATATTTAGTTTTTGACATTACTGTCTGTCTGTCTGCAGAGTCTGTCTGGGCCAAGCAGTAATTTATTCTGATTTGATTTGTTTCCTGATAAATTCCAGGGCATAGAGATAACTCATATTATATCTCTGGATGACGAGTGCAGTGGAGTGCTAGGTAATAATTTCACCGTCCAATAGTTACGTGACCCTGTCCTGTTTAGAGATGTGTTGATGAGAGATGGTGTATTACATGCCATCGTGTACATATCACAGGTCACAACCACTGCATCAACATCAATAAATCTTAAGAACTAAAAGGTACAATTTTACAGATAATCACAGACTATTTTGGATATGATAAATCTGATGTAATTCGTTCTGGTCTAAGTCAGGAAAAAGCCTGTCCTGATTAGCAAGTAGCAAAAAAATAGTCGGTAAGATATTATCAGGAGACGAGGCTGAACTAGCCACCACTACCTAATGCTACGAACAGGAAGTTCCTCGATCAGCAACCTATACCTACACCGGTAGTAGAGGCGTTGCCACGTTACTGGCAACGACCTAAGTTTTTTAAATCTATTGTGTCTCTATCTATAATAATCTAACTTAATAAAATAAATAAACTTATAAATAATAATAATAATACCTACATATATTATGTACCCGATTTCACCAGATTTTAGCTTCGGAGTTCACATTATTATATGTAATTAAACTGACATTAGTATTATGAAGAAGAAAAAAGATAGAAGGTAAGATATAATTTGGACTCTTCATGTTCCAATAGCTGCGTGTCACTGTGCTGTTATGTGTCAGGCATGTTGCTTACCATCAGGCACATGTCCTGATCGTCTCGTCACACTTTATTAAATTAAGTACAAGTATTTGGAACTGTTAGCTTATAAATTGCGTAATACATCAATAGTAATAATAATGTTGCACGTAAAGATAGTTACCAAAAAATATTAAAAATATTTTTTAATCTTTGGTACCATTAGCAAAAATAGTTTTTTAATCGTTGTGGTATAAGTGCTCAAACAAATGAAAACCTAACCCTTTATCTTCATACATGTTTATACAAAACACCTGAGGTAATAAAGAGAATAAACAATATGAAAAAAACCTGCTTAAACCTGCTTAAACCTACTGTATTTAAAAATACCTCCAAAATGTATAAGGGCGACAATTAACCAACGTTTGCCAACGTTGGTTAATATAATTCATCAATCATACCTACGAATACAAATGAGTATGTAAATGATTCTAACGTTGAAATATTTATTTTATATTATCAAATTACTTATCCAAAGTTTAGAAGAGAAATAAGTTCGGTTTAATGTAATGTTCATAATTCAGGTTAAAAATGATTTTCTTTCTTCTTTATGATATTAAAAAAGTAAAAGATTTCATAAGATATTATACTTTGACATAATTATCCACAACGGTCTTTGTTTAACTTTAATTTAAGTATCATTAGTGTGAGTCGTTATCCACGAGTGTACCGGTGCTAATTGGTTTCAAATAAATAAATAAAAATAAATAAGCGTATACTTTCTTGAAGAGAATTTAAATTTTTAAATAAATAAAAATGAAATAAAAAAGTAATGGCTAATAAAATAAAATGGATAATAAAAATAATGGCTGTAATAGGGACTGCCGATACACGTGAAAACAAAAAGCTCAGAATTTGATAGCTTACTTTGTAAATGCCGCGGATGAAACCGGTGAGCGTGACCATGACCATGGCCATATAGATCATCCGAGTTTACCCGAACGCTTGAGTTTTATACACAGCCCAAGAAAAATCTGTTTGTGGAGCGTCAAAACTAGTTTTCACATCAAAGATTCACTGAATCGAATCTAATACATATATTGTTTTAATGGTAATCGATACGATGTTTTGTGTCTGCTGTTCCCACCAAAACATCAGCCTGTAGGCGCGCGGTGCCAGGGTTGCCCACTCTGAGTGCGCAGCTTGCCGCAGTGAAGGGATGGACGCAAGCGCACGTCTCACACACCTGCGCAGAAAAAAACGTCATCACTCATCATTCGATAATATGGCGTACCTACTTACTTAATTGGCCAGTTTGAAAACAATGATGTTTAGGTAAAAGATGTATCATCTACCGTCGACGAGTATTTTTATTAGTACTACAGAAAGAAACATTAGGTATACCTAAACTATATGTTATCACTTACATGAAAACAAAACAACAGAACTCGAAAATAAAAAACGAAAAAATGTGTTTTGGTCATTACTCATTATCTATCGTTTGGGTAACCACCGCAAGTTTTATTTTTGTAATTCTAACCGCTGCATATCTAAATATTTGCTGGCTGAATACGCAAATAAGGTACTTACTCGTAAAACACTGTAAAATGTTTGTAATTACCTAAAACGATATCGAAATGCTCGCCGTCAACTCAATGAGACAATATTTACATACAGACAGATTTTCTGACGAGTTTAATTTCGAACGCAGTTTATCATAGTAATCTAATAAGATTTTTTTTAATACAGAACATTAAATACATAAGGACTTATTTAAAGAACTCGTCCACTTAAAATAACTAAAGAAATCATTCCACTAACTCTAAATTCAAGTACTCTCAGCAGTAAAATCGTCTAAGCACTCAACCAGTCTCAAAACAAACAAGAAAATCTCGCACATTTTCTCCAGCCTCGTATAAAGACGAAAGAAAATATGAGAAATATAATGGAACCTCCCTCGGATCGATACTGGCCGGCGTTTCATCACGTCGATGGGAAAAAGAGGAAAAAATACATAACTTTTTAGGGGCCGTCCCCATTACCTCCCTCTCCCCTCACCCCACCCGTTGGGGTGGACGCACACACGCGCACAAAAAATATAAAATACTTAGTAGTTGTGTGCCGTAGTTAAACGTGCCAACCCCTATGAACGGTAATGCTTTAAGATGAAAAGTATAGGTACATTTTACTATATGCGATTTAGTAGGCCATCAGAGAAAAGAAAACACATGTACTATCGGGCTTATTCAAATACTTAGTCATCACAGTTGTTTTTATTCCAAAGTTTAAAAATTCAAAATCTCATTGAAAAATATAAACTGTGTTCCTCAAATGCTTTTGGTAATTTTTGCAATTATTTGCACATTAGGGTAGCCCTATTAATAAATAATGCTATACCTAAGGATGTTTCTTTAATACAAAATATGTTTGCGTTTGTACGCGTTTTGTATGATGGTACGCAATGGCGCGGCCTAGGATTTCCGTTTAATCTACATGTGAAAACACACGTTAAACCTGCCGGGTATAGGGAAACAATGTAGCGTTTATTAATCGGGGATACTCTGGGAGAGTACCTTAAATTCGATATTTCACGAGAGATGAACTCGTATAACTTGACATAAAAATATTACCAACCCAAATACTAGTTAAAAATACTTGATACAAAAATAATAACGGGCAGCTAGTTATGAATAAAGTTAAATTGATGTAAAAAAAATCCGAAAAGTTCGCGCGTGCCACGAAGCTCAGCCATAAAACCTCGTATCAAATTTATATGATGGGTAGTGGCTTTGTTGGCACGAGAAGGAAAAAAACCTTTTGATTCGAGCGTGGCTCGTGACTGAGCGTTGGGGATGTTTTGACGGATTTCGAGAGTTAAGTGTGTTCGTTTGACTTTACTATAATAAATTAATAAATAACAGTTTGTTTAGTTCGCCGAAGCCTTGAGTTTAGAATTTGGCGATTATATAGTTAAGAATTAAACTAGTTTTTTGTTCTCACCCAAATTAATAATAAATATGTAATATTTTTTTTTTATTTATATGTATTTACTTTTTCAAAAAAAGCGTATGTGCTATTCCAGATTATAATCTAATTGCGTTTCAAATTTCAAGCCTAACGGCTGATGTATTCTGGCGTGTACCAGTAACAAACGCCTAAACTTTCACATAGGATGTGTGATATTATCATATTCTAATACATATTATAAATGTCAATGTTGGGATGTTTGGATGTTTGTTGCTCAATCACGTCGTAACGTATCACAACGGATTGGGTTGAAATTTGGTACACAGTTACATTATAGTTGGAAGAACTCATAGGTTACTTTTTATACCGAAAAAATATCGGGAACGGGAATTAAGCGGGTAAAACCGTGGGGCGCTGTTAGTTTGTAATACGATAAGACTTAAATTTTGAGTTTTATCATTTGATTAGTTATTCGTATTATAAGATCATATCAAATTTATTTATTTAAAAAAATCACTTTGTCATTATACAAATTTATCCAAACCAAAACTTTAAGGCTCACAGGAAAGGTCACCGCGCGCAAAGGTATAGGTAGGTATATAAAATGGCTGCCGAATGTGATTGAAACGTAATTCGGCTTTTCCGATCACATCACACTCAATTTATTTAAATAGCCTGTTTATAACAAAAATAAGAGGAAGGTAAAGAATAAATTCAAAAATATCCTGCTGGGGTGTCCCGCGAACCACGAAGCGTGCTCTACTAAGCGCTTGTTTCCATTTTAGGAAAATTTTGATGTCATCACTATTACAGTATGAAGAAAAAAGATCTGTCGTTTAGTTTGTCATGACAAAAACAACGTAACGTAACGTACGAAACGCGGTAACGCTTTCGCTTTCTTCCCCGAGCCCATCGAGACTTAACCGTCTTCGGGCCCTCTTCTGGGGCACAGTCCCGTCATCGGTGCACCTGAACCCAAGATACGCTGTGACCACCTCGAGAACCATTCAGTAAGTGGGTGCCAGACGGACACTTTTGGGCTTCCCGTAAATGTAGTCCCGCCACTTGCTTTTCGGCTGCAGAGGGTTGGGAGAGCGGCGTACCGCAAATCCTGGAGCTCTGTTTCCCCTGCAGCCCCACTGCGTTCGTCATCTAACGGTAGCGACTTCGTCTAGGCCGCGGAGAGTAGGAATAACGGTCACCATAGTACCGACGGTCCTCTCCCGCCGCGACCTCCACCCCACAGCCGAGATGCTCACCCTCGGCCACTTGCGGCCCACCTCTGTTGCTCTAGCGCCACTACACCGCGCAATCTACATGGCGGCATCGTCGTTGGCTTGGAGGCAAAGTCTATATGAGCCCTAGATGAGGATAATTTTGGTATGTAGGTACCCTGTGGTACAAGTATGCTGTATCTATTTGTGTTATCTTGTTTTAAAAATACCCATCTTTTGTTAATTTCATAAAATATTAAATCAATGGTTACATAAAGTTATAATAAGTAACTTTTTATAAATCTGGACAGTAAATAATTAAATTCATCTATACAAATAAATAAAATTGCAGTATCTACGGTACGGTACGGTACGGTACGGTACGGTACGGTACGGTACGGTACGGTACGGTACGGTACGGTACCTATATCTAAAAAGCTTTTTATATATATTTTTTTTTGTCTGTCTGTTTGTTCCGGCTAATCTTCGAAACTGCTGGACCGATTATGACTTTCTTATATTATAATATTTATTATAATTATGATTAGGACTTTCACTACCAGATAGCTGATCTTCTGAGTTATATGTAACATAGGTCACTCTTAATTGAGGAAAACAATTAGGGCTCCGTGAAAAAGAAAAAGAAAACGCGGTTGAAACCACGGGCACAACTAGTTGTAATTAATATAAATTATTTTAAATATAATATAATATTTAGGTAAATGATACATAACTAAAATATAAATAAACCTCCACATAATGCAAATAGGTACTATAAATAATTTAGGCCAATTGAATTAATAAATAAAATAAATAAAGCCGATTTACCGATCGTGAATAGTAAGAATTCTATGAGGTTACTGTGTTCCATGTACCTATGTTTTGACCAGCGGCTTGCTAATTTAATTAAAGAAAAACTGAAAAATACAAAACCGATTCTTAAAATCCTTTCACCAGTAGAATACCGCATTTTCACTGATAAACTTGTCGTGCGTTTAGAATTGAAACGGCTAAACAATTTACGAAACTAACATTATACGAGTACATGTAACGGTTCAAAACCACAGAAATCTTTAATTTATAAAGAAAGGACTCGTTTAATTTAGAAAACGAAATATAACAAAGATTGTTACTATATTATTATAAACGAGAAACTTTTTTTATTCAACGGGCTCCCCGCTATTCGTTGTACACTTCGCAAAGAGCAAATCATAAAATCTTACTTACTTTGGCTTCCGTCGGTCTCGGAAACCCTTCATAGCCTTTAAGACTTTCAAGAAAGTTCTCCGAAATATTTTCGTGCTCATTCTGCAAATAAATACAAGTGAAGTTATCGCGTAAACTTTACCTAGTTATTTTTTCTTTCAGTAGGTATAGACTGTATAGAGTCTCGAACCCCACAATGTTGCTGGGGGCGGTATTACAATGAAGGAAAAACTATAAGGAATAATAGTGTCATTTACAGAAATGACATTGACCAACTAGTCTTTGGCAAATGGTAGTGGTAGGACTAATTACAGAATCAAAGTCCAGCTGGGAAGTAATCTGCAAAAATACTGTGTTCCGGTTAGAAGAGCAAAGTTACCTGAGACTCTGCTCGTGTATCTGCGTATGGAGGCGTTTTCAGAATAACAAATACCTATGAGTGACAGATGCGTTTTCATGGCGCGGTTTCACGCGCATTTTAAGGCTTTTTTGTTTATATCGCGGAACCCTGCTCATTTTCCCCTAGTAAGGCTAAGAACTAAGAACTCATGAAACGGTTTCCAACTGCGCCCGCGCGCGGGCGAGAACCGCGACGGTCGACGGTTTTATTTCAAAACTCACGAGACCGCTGATTTTCGCGGTTTCGCAGCCGACGCATTTTCGGGAGCCGCGTGGCAGCCGCCCGAGCCGCGGGCGTAAACTGCCTAAGTAATAAGTTTTGATTTCAATTTTTACATATAAATCTACATTCTACAGAAGCTGCGGGCGCGGTTGGAAACCGCTCCATGAGTTCTTAGCCTTAGAGTGGCCTAAGTTATGCATTAGAACATCAGCTACCTAACAGTGAACGGCAATGTGTATGACGTTTGAGTGTGTGAGATATGAGTGTATATGTTTTATAAACATGCCATGTCATAGGTAGTGAAGGCTACTTATTTAAATCCAAGGGTCGTCAGGCTTCCAAGCGTACCGTGGCGCAGGACAAGGGGTCCAACGGAAACGGCGAACTTCCAGCGAATCAATTCAACTCGAAATACATTGTAATATCGGAAAAAATATCAACATCTGGCCATTGTCTCGTGCGGGGGAGTCGCGCTACAGGGTGCTGGCATGGGCCAACGTTTTAAAACTCAAACGTTTGTGTCCATAACCACTGATCACTTCTTTTGTAAATAAAATAGCAACGCAGCACAGTTTGACTAGTACAGTCCCTGTTATTTCCCCGGGATTAAAGTAGCCGCCCATGTGTTATTCCAGGCTATAAACAAAACTAACTGTTAAAATAAACTATTTTTAACAAAAAAATTAAACCGACTTCAACACCACAAACAGGCACTCACAAGCGAAAAATAATTTGATATAGGTAATTATTATAACCGCTACTCGCTCGTCTATAGGAAGTCGGTGCCAGTCTAGTCAAAAAGCTAGTAGTTTTTTTTACTATAATAGGTTCGCACTTGACCACCATCTCGCCTGATGTTAAGCGATGATGAGATCTACGATGGAGCGTGCGTACCTAGAAAAAACCGATTCACTCTCGATTTGAAGACACCAAGATTGTAACCATCAGGGAAAACCTACTCAGGCAACGCATTCCACAACCTAGACGTTCTTATCACAAACGTGGAGTCAAATCTAGATACTATATACGATGTAGTAAGTAGGCATAGGTAAGTAGTATCTATTTACTACCTGTTCTACGTTTGAGTTCTGTTCACATCCCACGGAAATAATAATAATAGTATAAAATGTAATGTACTTGTAAATTATTTTTATTTGGTTTGTTCAATAAAGTGTCTCTATCTATCGATATATACCATCCGCCGACCCCCACTTCACCGGCGTGGTGGATTATGGCCTTGATTCTCTGCTTTTTAGAAGAGACTCCGATTCCCAGCAGTGGGAACATAAACTGTCCTGCTCTGATGTACATATTTTCGACAGTTGCGATATCAACATAATTCAAGAAAATAAAAAATGTGTTTTGTCTATATATAGGCTAAAGGATAAATCTACGTCCCTGCCTATCGTGTAATGCTGTAATGAATAAGAGCATAAAATTTTGCATTGGGAAATACCAAACGTACATGAGCATATACTCGTAAGTATTCAATTATGAGTTGGAATGTATGACTGTTTAACGAAAAACGCTGGAAAATATTTTAACGTCTTAAAACTAAATTCAAACACAAATACCAACACTAGAAACCTAAATACACAATAAATACATGTTATAGAATATGTGCGAGTACATAAAACAATATACGAAACTAAAATCACCGATCTTACGTAAACGTAGTAGTAGTAGTTTTATCGGATACACTTCGGAGAATGTGATATAGCTGACTACCTTGCCCTTTTTTCTATCGGACTGCTAGTAGTGATATTGCTGTTTGGTTAGTGATGGAAAGCATGAAGAAAATACTTTAAAAAAATGTGCACTTAAGACCGCACGGCAGAAGTGAAAACTAAAATAAGAAATACTTATATTTAAAGACCACTAAATCATTTTAATAATAAAAAATACAAAGTATTTAGAAATTGAAAATTAGTATATACCTAGTAAGCACAGCAACACGAGAATAACATGTGGCGAAATGATTAGTATCTATGGCCAAGCATAAATAAAAAAAAATTACGCGGTTCGAAATTGGGTTTGACTAGCAAATATTTCAGTGTTTGCTGTTCATTTATTTTATACGTATTTCGCTAAAAATGTATATAAATATATGTATGTTGTGTTTAAAGTGTATGTGTAAGTGCTGTAAATGAAAATAGGTATCATTTTGTATGTTTGCGTAGTGTAAGTGGTGTGATAAAACAGTAATACGAGTATATTACAACAAAAACTTTTTTGCAATGGATGTGAAATGCAAATTTAATATTTACGTAAAGGTAAATTACCTACAAGTTAATGTCGGTATAAAAAGATATAAATATAATAAACACAGGTTCACAGGGACTATATTATCTTTCTCGCTCTGACGCGCTTGTTCATTGTATTTTGTTTCTCGCTCTAGCATCCCGAGTTCATTCGGGAATTATTATCATACCCGAGCGTGACGGGTTAATTCATTCATTGCACAGCCCACGAAAATTTTGTCTCAACGCGCCTTAAGAAGTTTTCACTTCAAAAACGACTTTGGTGATAAGAAGGTCTAGGCTGTAGAATGCGTCGCCTGAGTAGACTTTCCTCAATGATTACAATCTTGGTGTCTTCAAACTGAGTGTGAATCGGTTTCGTCTGAGTAACCATGCTCCATCGTAGACCGCACCGTCGCATAACATCAGGCGAGATCGCGGTCAAGTGTAAACCAATAAACGTTAAAAATATTTATGAAGTAATGAGCCCAACTGGGGACTTATGAGTGGGGACTTATGTATAACTCTTTTATAAGTCCTACATTAATCCAGATTTACAGTCTCTCTTTAACTTCAGGCGAAAATAAATGAGCGCAATAGAAAAACCGAAACCTTATCAAGCGGTAGAGTTAGACTAATTCTAGTAGTCTTTTAACAAAAGTAAAATAACATTTTCATCCCACCACCAGCCCGGAAAGAGTACTTTTGCTCCTCGATATCAGGGCGCAAAAGTCGTTTTTACCCTCTAGAGGTTAAAGTAAATTTGAATTTAGAACATCGTGTGTACTGAGGTTTTGAATTCAAAACATAATTCAACCTATTTATTTCTACCTCCTTGGTAAAAACTCAAACTCGGAACTCCTTGGTGTACTTTTACTTTTTTTTAATTTGCTTAGCGCGAAAACATTTAAAAATTTGCATTTAGTCATTTCCCTTCCCTTGCTACGCTCAGGATTCTATAGAATATATGGATCTATAGAATCCTTCGCTTGCTTGGTCATCAAAATTGAGCACGCGGTTAAAAATCAACTTTGCACTCTTGTATAACAAATAACTATTGTACTCGTACATTAATTATTGGATGATATTAATTCACTTTTTAAAGCGCCACCTATTCCACCAAATCGGTGTATGACACATGACCACGAAAGCATCTAGGTACATGTCTGTTTCCTCACGATGTTTTTCTTTACCGTTTTAAAGTTACATAGCACATGACTTAGAAAAGACAGTGGTGGAAAACACGGGGCTTCCAGATGGGCAGTCGCCGTTCTCCCGACTAGACCAACTAAACCACCTATTCAAACGCCACAAAAATCATATATCATTTTAATTTCTAATTTAAGTGAGTAATTTTAATATAGGTAAATATTTTAGTCTCATTTCGAACTTGCCATTTATCTGTTGTTTTAGATCATTCAAGATTATTTTTTATTTGACCACGATTTGCTTCATAGATTTCGATTTTTTTTTGCATTCGACGTCTTTGATTTGCTTATTATTAAATTAAGCAATGTCACGTACGATTTTTTTACCGATATCATAAAGAACAATTTCTTTTTTTAACCCTTTCTTGGCTTCTCATCTTTTTGTTTTCGTTCAAAATAAATATCAGAAGTTATAATTGTATATTAATTAGCTATAGAGGAAACATTTAACTGTATAATTACCTATAGTAGCACATTTCTCTGGATGGTTTTACCGTAGACGTTACCTCTATATTTTTATGGACGGATGTTGTAGGTGTAAAAATTGCCATACCATAGGTTTTTTTTTATTAAGAGTGACGAGACGAGCAAGACATGTGGCTATTTGGACTTTACCAAATGCTGTAAGTCACACAGTCACACAGCGAGCTATGGAGAGAGCTATGCTCGGAGTCTCTTTGCGCGACAGAATCCGTAATGAGGATATTCGCAAAAGAACGAAAGTGGCCGACATAGCTCAAAGAGTAAGCAAGCTGAAGTGGCAATGGGCAGGCCACATCGCTCGCAGAACTGACAACCGATGGGGAAGAAAGGTTCTCGAGTGGCGACCACGAACCGGAAGACGCCGTGTTGGACGGCCTCCCACTAGATGGACAGATGACCTCACAAAGGTCGCTGGAAACCGCTGGTTGCAGGTTGCGCAGGACCGATCGTTGTGGAAATCTAGGGGGGAGGCCTATGTTCAGCAGTGGACGTCTTGCGGCTGATGATGATGATGATGATGAAATGCTGTAAGAAAAATAAATGATTTAGTTAAAAATGTGTATGTCGCAGGAAGATGTCATAAGCTGTGTTTTTGCAAAACCCCTAGTTTGGGATGATGACAACCCTGTCATCATCCCGAACTAGAGGTTTTAATATAAAATATGCCTACTATTTTAATTATTTCACCTGTAGATTATGAAATAAAAGTGGTCAAGTGCGAGTCGGGCTCGCCCATGAAAGCTTCCGTAGCAGCAAGTAACTTAATACAAAAGTTCTTGTACTTCGTTGTTACTTTATTCAGTTGATAGTTTACATGATAACGTACATCATACACTTTTTTTATTATTGTTATTCTCTTATTTTAGAAGTACCAGGGGGGGGGGGATGGACACAGTTTTTATCACTTTGGAAGAGTCCCACGCGCAAACTAATCAGTTTAGAAAAAAAAAATGTTAGAAACCTCAATATAATTTTTGATGACCTATTGTATGGTATTGATAATTTTTTTATTTTCAGTTCAGTTCTATGTATGGGACACCCTAAAAATTTTTCTATTTTTTGTAACAAATTCTTAATGCGGTTCACAGATTACATCTATTTACTAAGTTTCAATAGTATAGCTTTTATAGTTTCGGAGAAAAGTGGCTGTGACATACCGACAGACAGACAGAGAGACAGACATGACGAATCTATAAGGGTCCCGTATTTTGTCATTTGGCTACGAAACCCTAAAAATATGGGCACATATTTATTTTTTGATTATTTTCTAATAAAGGGTGATGGGCTCAAGTAGGTAATAGTAATTTCTGATCTAGTTAAAATTATTGTATGTAAAACAGGAATTCCTTTCCTTATTTTTATCAATGGACTATGTACAACTATTTTAGTATGCAACTGATCAAAATAATGTTTGTTATGGAAAACAGAATTACAAGAAAGTACTATATAAACTTGTTAATGTTGCACGCCCGTTGCACGTATTCTGTTGTAATATTTTTTTATACTCGTATTTTAGACCTACTTAATAGATGGACAAAAAAGTTTGAGGCGATGTAATAAAAGTTTCAGTTTAAGAAAGCTAAAACTTGCATTTGTACGGCGCAACAAATACCTGGGCCTATCTTTAGCGAAAGCACATCCTGTATACCCTCATACTTTGTGTACAAAATAAATAGGTAACAAAAAGCGAGTTACCACACGCGTCATTATTCAAGTGCGATTGACAGCCACTTCCACGAGCCCGGAGCCCGGGACCGGAGCGCAGCCCCGGAGCCCTACGGCCACGCCGGGTCACCCGCGTTCAATAATACGCCTACTTATTGCGCTGAGACGTAGTGCGATCAACTGGATTTGATACTTATGTACCGTTTCTAGTTGTCTGACCATCTAAAATGTCAAATTTACCTGATATCTATTTATTGTAGTTACTTAATATATTAAACATAGTCAAGTAATATTCCGGCATATGATGTAAAACCGTTTACCTGAAGAGTACCTGTTTACTCTAGATTTGATGACAGTCAAATCGAGAAACTCAGAATCGCGTAGTGTTCGAAAGTTACAAAAAGATAAAAGCATACTATTTAGGACAGATGGCCCCGATGAGACAAAGATTTAACATTACTTCTATTCTTTGTCTTGTCTTAAGAGGCACTTACTTAGTTACTCTGTTTAATTCGACTATTCAGTTTTTTTGTACGTTAAGCAAAGCATAAAGCATTTATGGAAACCTTTCCGCCTAACGGAGACGGTCAAGTTATGTCGGACTCGACACCACGGACGGACACGGTGTCTCTACTCTCTACCGAGTAAAACTCCCTTTGGTTCTACGAGTATATTTGCCGCTTAGGCGGAAACGCTCTCGCTTTCTTCCCCGAACCCACCGAGGCTTACCTTTCTCCGGGTTCTGTTCGGGCACACACCCCGTCATCGGTGCACCTGAACCCAAAATACGCCGGGGCTAGCTCTGGAACCAAATGAGTGTCACGCGCCCCCGCGTCCCTTTGTCCCCCACAACATTCAGACCCGTGATCCCGCCGTCTATCACATTTTGGTGTTGGAGAGGACAGAGAAAGCGACGCATCGCAATACCACCGCTCCCCTTCCTTGCAATCCCACCGCATTCGCCATCTAACGGTAGAGATCCCGTCAAGGCCACGGCGGGTAGGGTTAATGGCGCACCGTAATACCAGTGGCTCTCTTCCCATGCACCGTGCAACCGTGCATCGTGGATCGTGGTCGGCTTAGAGACGGTAAGTAACGGTAGGTTAAGTCTACACGAGTACTGAGTTCTAGAAGCCTTGACAATGCAAGCATCTTTTGGTTGAGTGTTGGAAGGTGGGACTATTCTGCCTGGCGCTGACAATAAGTACAACACGATTGTATAAATGTAGAACTATCACACATTATAATTTTTTAAATATTACATCGAAATAGATGATATCCTTAATGTATAAAAATAATTAAAAGTATCAAAACTAATTGGTTTGATAGCATCTCACGTCACATTTTTTATAATTGTTCCAAGACGTGTGCCGTTCGGCCGCGAACAACGGTGGCGAATCACACAATTCTCGAATAAATATAAATTCGTTATTGAGTTTCAATGAAAACGACGAATAAAATGGCGATTCATCATAACGTCGCATTCACAATAGCGATGCTCTTTTATAACTTTTAAATAAACATCGTTTCTGGGATGACGTACAAAATGCGTGAAGCGAATCTCCTTTTTTTTAGAAGTACGTTTTAGTGGCACAAGGGAAGCTAATGAGTGGGACACCCACGCGCAAAATAGAATTTATGACGTCATCTGATGACTTTGCCTTTTTTTATACTGGCCAGTTGTTCGCTAACTCCTCAGAGAAGTATGTTTATGTATGTGTGTAACATAATACATTTGTACAATTATTATTATTCATTATTATTTATCACATAGGTTTTATATTCTGTGTTATAATAGTGTATTAGAGAAGGGTTTATATTCTTTAGCCATTACAAAAATAATACCTACTGGACTACTTTTATCGTGGGAGTGGGACATAGAAAACGTCTGACTGTTTTAAATTTAGAAGCTTAATTTCAGAAGGAAGTTTCTTAAAAGCTTTAGCATAAGCAGCCCACTAAATGTTCCCACTGCTGGGACTCGGGGCCTTCTCTCGCAAGGAGAGAGTTAAGGCCATAATCCACCACGCTGGCCAAGTGCAGGTTGGTGGATGACACATGACCTCGAAAGATTCTAGGTACATGTCGGTTTCCTCACGATGTTTTCCTTCAAGTTAGCGGTATTATGCACATGACTTCGAAAAGACAGTGGTGCGCGTGGTGGGATTCGAACCCGGGGGTTCCGGATCGACAGTCGCCGTTCTCCCGACTAGACCATTTAAAAGCTTTGCAGGTTGTGAAATATGAGCTTTTATGAATTTATGAGATAGTTGCGTTAATTTTCTACGGAACGAAGATATCGTTTCTTTATGTATACATTCACTGCTGCTAATTAGATTAAAAATAAGTATTTAGAAGACGAGCGACAATGAACATTTTTTATATTGTAAATTTTTTACTAACTCGAATTTAAACATTTTTTCTTCTGTGAAGTGATGTGTTATTGTTATAATTATATGTACAAATAAAGATAATAAGGAAAGTATGTACTTACTCATTAAATGGTTCACTCAATACTACTAACTTAGCTATTAACTACTTAGTTATTAAAGCTCAACTATTGCACGTCCGCTAGGACAAACTGTTGATACCAGACCTTTATAACACCATTATGTACACGGTATTACGCATTAAAATTTCTGTAAATGTAGGTAATTTGTTTGTTGTGGCTCTATCCTGATTTACCAAGATATCGAGTTAGTATTTAAATAGACGACCCAGGTTTACAAAGTTATGTTCTATAAATAGATATATTTCGCTAATCAATCCTAGTAATTTTAAAGTATTGGTGGACAATTCACACACAATTATTATTACCTATATAGCTCAAGTCATAATTTTTGCAAGAAGAAGTAGTACTCCGTTTGAATTTTCAAAAATAGCTTAATAGCATAAAATAACCATAAAATATTCATTTCCTTTAAAAATTATCATTTCCTTCGAAGACACAATTTTATAATGTTTACTCTTCACTAATGTTATAAATGTGAAAATCTGGCTATTTGTCTGTTACGCTTTCACTCTTACAACAGAATTTTGCATAGGAAATATGTAAACAGTACCTAAATAGCAAAACTTACTACAAAATTAGATTTATTGATTTATTTAATTGATTAAACTTTGAATGCTAAATTTATTTACAAAACATTCATCATTATTGGTAAAAATTACCCTTATGGGGATAAAATCCGTACTAGTGGCAAATGGTGTGTTACATCGCGAGGTAGAGCTAGTGTAATTTTTTTTTTTTTTACCGAGTGTGATGTGTGCGGTGACAGTATAAGTCGGAAGATGCTCTTGGCCTTCCTGAAAGTTATCCTTCCCGTCCTTTGTCCCATTCTTAATAACTCTATTTTAAGTGGGATTTCCCTACTTACGGAAAGAGAAAGATTTTACCTCGGCCGAACCTTTTTTTTTATGTGGGGGAAATACTTTTAGGGATGCCCACCATGCAGGGACATGGTGGGGTATGTCGGGCTCGGCACCATGGGAGTTAACATGGTGCCCCTACCGACTAAAACCCCCACAGGTTTCTCCAGCATGGCCAGGGTCAGGGTCGCGGGGTCATTTTCGCACTCCCATCAACGACCCTGACCCACCTGCCATATCGCCCTTGCGAGCCCACCTCGCGGGAGGTGGGCATCCACATCCCCGCATTTGGATCCAGCGACGCGCCGGAAACTACCAGCGCGTCACCTCCTCGGGAAGGCCTATCCCTAGGTAGGGTGTCAGACGGCCCTTAACACGTCCGACGCCCCAGGCCTTCCAGTGGAGACGGAGTGCGAGCCTGAGTGTGCCTTCAGGCTCGCCTCCGTGTCCGCTTCCGCCTCAGTGAAGGAGCGAGAGGTTTTCGGGTCGCACTCCTCCACCTCACACGACCGCTCACTGTCAAGCATCACGGCGAAAATGGTCGGCAACGGAGGTCCGCCCTCA
The DNA here is from genome assembly GCA_017562165.1 of Ectropis grisescens. Taxonomy (NCBI): domain Eukaryota; kingdom Metazoa; phylum Arthropoda; class Insecta; order Lepidoptera; family Geometridae; genus Ectropis; species Ectropis grisescens. Next base: position 25,007,516 of record CM029781.1, on the reverse strand, counting down.
CCCCCGCGGCTAGGGATAGCCGCGGTTCCGCCTCTATGGCCGCGTCGCGGCCCTTGTCCCTCCACTGAGCACTCTGCTAATCAGAGTGCTCGTGGAGGACCCGACCGTGAGAGGACATCTAGAAGACTTAGGAATTTTACTTGGTCGATATATTGGCCGAGTAACCTTCCCAAGTCTTCCAGCCTTTCTCCCTAACCTCTACACGCACTGCTCAAGGGGGTGAGAAGCGCGTGTAGAACTTCCCAGCGCCGGCCGGGATTCGCCATCGCACAACAAAATGCCACCGAGGCAAGTTGTTGTGTGATGCCCAGGGTGCACCACGTGGAGGTTCCTGAGCCACGTACCCCACCTTTGCCGAATCTAACCTAACCCACAATCCTTTTGCCGAATACCGTCCAACCTCCATTCTTCTGTTTCTTTCTAAAATCTTCTTGTCATAAACAACTGCTTTCCTTGATAGGCAAGATCTTCTTAATCCTTTTCAGTCCTGTTTCCGTCCTGGGCATAGCACTGTGTCTGCACTTGTCAAGATCACTGACGATATACGCTTTTGCATGGATGACGGCAAGCTTACCTACTGTTCTACCACTGATATACTTAAGCAATGCTTTCAATGCCGTCAGTTTCAACATTTTGCTCGTTTTACTCCGTTCCATCAACTTAGGTAATTATCTCCACGGGTAGGTAATTTAATGGTTTCGTAGTTACCTAAGTACAAGGACGCCGGCAGCGGATTCGTCTAGAAGATGACTTTTTTTCTTAGTGTAATACAACAGCTGGTGTTCAAGACGGCGTGCTATCTCCTCTTCTCTTCGACATTTTTATAAATTCTATTGCCAAGCACCTTGTTTCTTCACGTCACTTTTATGCAGATGATTTGCAAATCATATTTTATTATATTGTATTAATTTATGTTCAAGCTCCTATTAATAATCTGAATACCGCTATTGCTAAAATTAATGCTGATCTGATTCGTGTCATTCAGTGGAGTACCTAAGTATTTTGACTTAAAAGTAAATCCTACGAAAACGCAGTTGATAATAATGGGAAGTTTGTATTGGATCTCCAAAATAAACTGGAACACAATACATACCTAGTGTTGTATTTGATAGGATTCCTATACCATTTAGTAGTTCCGTGAAAAATCTTGGAATATTGTTTGATCGTACCTTATCATGGATTTGCCCTATTAAGTCGAATGGTAGTAAATTATTTGCATTGGTAGCTCCTTAAGACGCCTACGTTACTTTTTACCCACAGCTACTAAGATTGCTCTTGCCCAGTCTCTCCTTCTTCCTATTCTGGATTACGCTGACGTAACGCTTGTTATCTTGATCTTGATACAAACTTAAGCGCCTCCAAAATTACTGTACTTATAAAATTCATATTTGGATTACGCAAATATGATAACGTGTCCCAATTTCGTGTGCAGCTCAAGCGGTTACCCATTCGTCTTCGTCGCAATGCTCACGTTCTCTCTTTTTTGTATAATATTTTGTTTAATCCTTCCACTCCACATTATCTTAAGGAACGCTTTATCATTTTGCAAGATTACCTTCAGCTTCCTTTAAGCATCGATATAAACCAATGGATGTAGGTACCCTCCCAAACTTCAGGCGCACCGAATTATGTCATCGTTGGGAAGAGTGAGCTCACTCTTTCCGTTCTAGTTGGTTGCAGGAAGCGGTGAACGCCGGCCGTTTTTACTTATCACTATTCGTTGTCAACAACCAAAATAAGTAGAACCACAGTTTAACTCGCCGCTAGCGATTCTAGAGGTCAAGTAGATTGATTGTGTGTAAACCACTTAAGTACGATACACCCAAAGACGCAGTTTATTACCAATTTCAAGGTGCTCAAAACACATCCATTGGTTTATATCGATACCTGTAAGGTCAAAAATCACTCTTTCTCTTATATCCCTTTCTGCTCGAAGTGAAACTTTCTATGGCAAGTCGTTTACTTACAGGGCTGGGGGAACTTGGTCGTGGAATGAATTACCCGTGCACATCAGGCATTCTCCTTCACTTAACTTGTAAGTGTAGACTTCTATAATATTTATTGTATATGTATGCTTTGATTGTTGGTCGGAGTATGTATGTAGGTATTTAATTATCGTATCTGGGGGCACGGCAGTGCCCCCGCCAAGTCGAGCGCGAAGCAAACACTGCCGTACCATCCTTTACTGGAACCATTTCGCTGCATTTTCAGGCCCTTATTTGAGAACCTCTGGATAAGACCAGAACGTTGAAATTTTCGTCTTAAAATCCAAAGTTTCAAGTCTGTACGTCATTTAGTTCCAAAGTTAAGCGAAGGCAAAGTTTCGCATTTTCGACACTCACTCATGATCATCAAAATAGAACTACGAGAACTCGTAGTACTTCCCATAAACTCAGAGAGCTGAAATTTGGTACTGACTTAGGGTTTAATGGCCACATAAAGGGAAAACTATAAACACTAGGAATACCGAAAATCTGGAGCACCTGGTGCCCCTTATTTGAAAACACAAGAGCCCAACCAAACTATTCGCCACGGTGCGTTTACCAGTGCAGACGTGTGTCAAATCGTCCCGAAACAAAAGTATTTTTTTGCGCGAAAAAACAAACCAAACCTTTACAGAACTATAAAAAAAATCCATTAGTCAAGTGTTAAGAACGAAACAGTGTTATTTTGTAGAAATTACTTGTTAAATAGCACAATTTTTTGACTCTAAATCTGGATCATCGTGATTGTTTTCAAAAAGTGCCTGCAACTTAAAAAGTGTACTAGTTGACAACGGGTGTTCTGACTTTATCATTCAGATCGTTACCCTCTTAATTTATTATCCATCGTAGAACCTGTAACCTAAATTCAACGCAATCAAAAGTGAGCGGTTGTCCTATTCGGTAAGGTGCCAGGTCTGAAAGTCAAAAGCGCACGGTATCAAATCCCGACGGATGCGAATTGTTTTTGCAGTTGAAATTGTGCGATAAATTGTATCTTTAAGGCGCTGGGAAGACCTGAGTGAAATTCACTCGAATGCAAAATTAAGCTCCGCCCCTTTACAACTCCGATAAGACAGCGCCACACGAAGTTGCGTGCACTCAGTAAAATTATTTGCATTGATGGAAACAAAAGGCTTCCATGCTCATGCTCATAGATGGCGCTTTTCAAAGTTTTTATTAATTAGAAATGCACGTCTTTTTGCTGTTTACAAATTTTTTCGTCTGATTCTCTTATTTTTTCTAACGGACTAAGTAAAGTCCTTTTGTATATTAAAAAAAAAACAAATTGCATAAATTAGCTAAGCCAGGAAGATGAATCACTACATATTAAGTAATCCATTTCTTTAAAATTATTGTACGAATTTTGAAGAAAAACATTCACTGTTAGTGAAGTACCTGGGTGACCGAGCTTTTCTCGGTTTAAACACTGAATATATTTAGATATTAGTGGCGGCCCGGCGGCATTTTTCAGATTTTGCCCCGCCTAAAAATATTGAAGGTCCGGGGCTGACTAGCAGCACCCTGCGAGTTTAGCTTCACTGTTCCCGTTCCCGTTATTTTTCAGGATAAAAGTAGCCTGTGTGTTATTCCAGACTATAATCTTACGTGTTTTCCAAATATCAGCCCGATCCGTTTATACGTGACTTGATGTTTGTCGTGACTGAGCAAAAACATCCAAACATTGACATTTACAATATTAGTAGGATTGGATACTAATAGTACATAATATAATCATCATTATCATTAGACGAGGCTACGAGTAAATAATCCACCATTATTGCATACTACAACTCGGAAAACAAGTTTTTAATAATAATACAGCGACGCCATTTCGCTGCTTTGTAACGAAAGGTCCACAAACAAAACAAAACCAAAATCACTTTTATATCATTTTAGTTAGGGCATTCTTTTTATTAACAAGTGATAAAAGTATTTTTTGTTGTGACGGGATGAGCAGTAAGTATATGTGCCTGAAGGTAAGTCACATGCCTATAATAGCGCAGTGACACGCAGGTATTGGAAAATAAAGAATTCTAATCATTACGTTGCATTATACTGCGCTCGCCACGACTATTATCTACATGTGTTCTAAATTTCTGCCCGACCCAACGTTACGACGTGATTAAGCAATAAACATCCAAGTATCCAAACATCCATATTTTTCAATATATTTCTATCCATATATTGAACATTTAAAATATTAGTAGGATTTCATATCAAAGCCCTGTAATCATACTGTATTTTTTCCTTTAAACCGGAAAACTGTGATGTTTTTAACCCCGACCAAAAAGGGTGTTATAAGTTTGACATTGATGTCTGTCTGTCTATCTGTCTATCTGTCTGTCAGTCTATGTGTGTGTCCATCTGTGGCACGGTAGAGCTCAAACGGATGGGCCGATTTCGATGCGGTTTTTTAGTTGAAGGTAAATATCTGTGCTGTTCTTAGCTATGGTTGGTTGATATCGATTCTAGATGGCCGCCTCCACAAACTGGCGGACAAAATATTTGTTCACAACCTGCCTCAATATGGGTATCAAATGAACAATAAGAACAATATGGGTTTGCCTAGTAAAATATTATACATTATAACAAATCCAAGATGGCCGCCACCACAAAATGGCGAATTACATTTTTTCACTACTACCCCAATATGGGTATTAAACGAAAGGGCTTGACTAGTAGAATACTATGCAATATGACAAATTTAAAATCCAAGATGGCCGCTACCGCAAAATGGCGACTTACATTGCTTTTTTCGCAACTCCCTCAATATGGGTTTCAAATGAAAGGGCTTGACTAGTAGAATGTTTTACAGATAGCAAATCCGAGGTAGTCGGGGTTACTTAAAATTTTAATTTTGTTCTTGTCACACTACTGCTTGGCGGTGGAATAGCTGGCAACTTGACTAGTAAAACATTACACACTATGACCAATATAAAATTTAAGATGGGTGCCACCATAAAATCCCGAATTATATTTTTTCACTTCTACCTCGATATGGATAACCAAATTTTCCTAATTCTTTTTTTATTTCGTAAGTGAATATGTCTTAAAATACAATACATGATTTTATTAAATCGAGTAAAAATATATATGTAGTTCTATATAGTGTCTAGACATAAGTGAAAATAATCTATACTAATATTACAAAGCTGAAGAGTTTGTTTGTTTGTTTGAACGCTAGTATCTCGGGAAGTGCTGGTCCGAATTGAAAGATTGTTTTTTTATTGGGTAGTCCATTTATCGAGGAAGGCTATAGATTATAAAACATAACGCTACTATTAATAGAAGCGGAGCATTGATCAAGAATGTAACAAAATCAGGAAAAATATTCCTTTTGAGAGTTTTCGCACGTTTCGTGCTGTGACATGACACATGACAGCATGTGTCTAAGATTGCGTCATTGAATATCACAGATTATATACCTCTTGAATATAAAACCTTTGCTAATCTCCGAGTTGGTACGACCAATTTCCGACAGGTGGCGTAACAGGCAGCTGAAGAGGTATTTTATTTGAAAGCGATATTCTCAAGAATGACTGAACCGATTTCAGTTTTCTTTCACCGTTGGATATGTACGGGATCCTGATGAATGCTATTTAATATACCACGGGCGAAACCGAGGCGGACATCTAGTAACAAATGAAATGCATTGATTTTGTAGATATTCATTTTTTCAGTACTGTTCCATATGGGGTACCTACAGCATACAATAATATATTTCTATGTTTTTCCTTGACACTAGAGCAGCGCTGTGTTTCTTCTCGTTCGTTTAGAAAGATGATCATGATGATGAATCATTATTTCCGCCCATCAACCAATTATATTATTGCCAGTTTATAACCTTTAAATAATATCGATTTTTTTTCAATTTAAGCTTTAAGAGACGATCTTCTTAGCATTCCATGGATTCACCGTGCGGGTGCCGGGTCCATCGTGTGGCAGAGAGAGAAAAACACGAGTAGTTCCCGAGACTTGTGACTCGGGCGTAGGTTTAAGGGGCCCCTTTCTGACGTACATCAACACTCACCTTCACAACTCGTTTTTCTCTCCCTGCCCAGCCAAATCTGATATGAGCCTACTAGTGCAGCTTTAGATACACGTTCTAGTATAGAACTTACAGCACTTCTGGATAAGCCAAGGTCTTTCAGTAGGTTATAGAGATTTTGCTGGTATACCTCTCGCTCCCACTTCTACAGCGTATAGACTAACTACATAGCCGTTTTTTGTTAATTCGTTTAGGAGGTCGTAATACTTATTTTGTTTCATCGCGTGGTCTTTAGGTATATTAGTCTCCCACGGTACGGTAAGTTCTACAAGGACTATGCGTTTCGTAGCTCTAGAAAAAGGAAAATGTCCGGTCTGGATGACGAAACACCCACATCCTCTGGGATTTTGTAGTGCTTTTCATACGTGTCCATTAAAATAGTCCAATCAGGTGCTGTACCCAGGATTGAGTAAGGCTTGTTCCTGGAGTTTGAAGTTGAGCCTTCTTTACAAAGTTAATTTGTCTGTTGTTTGTCGTCAATCCCTTTTGGGCTCTAGCTACCGAAAGGCTCATGGCTTCACGTATGATTTCAAGTACTCTGTCATGACGCCGTGAGTAATGACCCCATTAAGGAGCACCTTGCATCCCACCAATATGTGCCTTGCTGTACATATCGCCTCTCCACAAGTATAGCAACATTTTTAGAGGCTTTTCCCCACCTTACCAAGTTACTCTGGTCAGGGAGGGTCATTTGGAATGCATTTAGATAAAATTTTAATAAGGCAGGGGACCAGTCATAGATCAAGGTGCGCCATTTTAGAGCTAATGGGATACAGAACTCACCTATGGTTAACCACTCACTTTGCATTTCTAAATTCATAGCGTGCACTTTGTAACCGTCATTTTCGTCTTGTTGTAGAAAGGTTTTTACCATGTCTCGGTCTTCCTTTTTTTCTCGCACCCAACCCAGCAGTATTTACTTGTGCACCTGCCATAAATTGTTTATGGAATTGAAGTCTAGATTCCAGGTCTGAAGCAGTTTTGTCTTTTGGGAGAGATGTAATTAATTCGTCTTGCGACTTTCCCAAAACATGCGTTTTTGTAACTCTTAGGTGTTTGTAAAGTTCAGACGGTTTCTTTAGTTTCAGCCCAAAACTATTGTGATCCCTAAAAGAGTAGAGGATCAGCCGGATGTGCCAATCCGAACCATGACTTCAATATCTTTATGACATTGGCATCTAGCTTTGCCAGGAGAGTTTTACCGATGTCATATACTAGGAAAGGCCAAGTGAGACGTGATGTGAGGTAGTTGTCATATATCCATGCTTTTTGATATTGCTGATAGGCTGCTGGTCTACCTTATTGAGGTTGTTCATGAAATTTTCAACAACCACCTCTAATGATGGTGTACGTCCTTTGTGATCTATCTTTCTACCAAGAAATTTGAAAGGCACTGCCTCTGCAATTGTGGCAACTCCTTGGCCACTTATGGAGAGTCCCGGATCGTAAGACGTATATTTGGTATTTCTTCTACCCAGACAAAGACAATGACATTTAGATGGTTTAGTCCTCATTCCCTCCGTCCATGTACAGAACTCATCGACTTCGTTCAACAATTCTTGACACTGTTTGGGATTACGTGTAAGTATTGCAAGGTCGTCCGCAAAGGCCAAGATTGACTCAGTGTACTTATTGTTGATTTTAAACCGATAGCCCCATTTCTTTTCACGGGATATTAATTTGTCTACTAAAATATTTATAACTATATTAAATGCTATTGGTGATAAGCAGCACCCTTGGAATAGTCCTACATTGTATTCAAGTGGTTTTGTGTATTCCTTGTTTACTGCTATGACGAATTTTAAGTGGCAATAATAAGAACTAATTATGTCAATAATTTCAGCAGGAAAGTTATACCATTTTAGGGCAAATATCATAAGTTCATGCTGGACAGAACCAAACGCGTTCTCTAGGTCTATCCAGCAGACTGTAATTTGCCTCTCATGTGTTCTGGCATCTTTCAAACTTTCTGCTAGTAATGTATTGTGTTCCAGGCATCCAGAAATACCAGGCAAGAACCCTTTCTGGTGATTGGGCCTGAAATACCTATTGCTAGTCATAAATGTGGTCATTTTGTTTGCAAAATACTGAAAAGATTTTAGAAATTGTATTGGTTAGGGCTATCGGTCTGGTGTCTTTGGGATGAGTTACTTCCTGCTTTTTAGGGATGAGGACAAAAATTGCTCTTCCAAATGCTACTGGGACTTGCTTTCTTGACCAGATCTTAATGAATATATTCAAGTGATACAAAAAAATACAAAAAATGATACAAAAAGTCACATTTTTACATTTATGCGTGAAGTAAACAACTAATATCGGTTTTAAGTTATATTTTCAGCAACAATGGAGATAGACTTTTTGTGTTATGGTTTTCATCGCACCTGCTTTCGTTCACAACTCCACGAAAAGCAAATTCATCTACTAATACTAAATAAATAAAAATAAATAATCCCGTAGAGCAGTATAAATGAGCGTAACTTGTAAATATTTTAGTTATTAAACTTGTAAATATTTTAGTTATTATTTTAAACAATGTCACATCATCATAATCATCAGCCGCAAGACGTCAACTGCTGAACATAGGCCTCCCCTAGATTTCCACAACGAACGGTCCTGCGCAACCTGCAACCATCGGTTTCTAGCGACCTTTATGAGGTCATCTGTCCATCTAGTGGGAGGCCGTCCAACACTGCGTCTTCCGGTTCGTGGTCGCCACTCGAGAATCTTTTTCCCATCGGTTGTCAGTTCTGTGAGCGATGTGGCCTGCCCATTGCCACTTCAGCTTGCTTACTCTTTGAGCTATGTCGGATACTTTCGTTCTTTTGCGATTATCCTCATTACGGATTCTGTCGCGCAAAGAGACTCCGAGCATAGCCTCTCCATAGCTCGCTGTGTGACTTTGAGCTTTGTTATGAGGCCCACAGTTAAGGACCACGTCTCAGTTCCATAAGCCATCACTGGCAACACGCACTAGTTAAAGACTTTCGCCTTTAGGCATTGGGGTATTCTGGACTCAAAGATGTGCCGAAGTTTCCCGAACGCTGCCCATCCGAATTGGATCCTTCGCTGGACCTCTTTGTCGAAGTTGGATCTACCTAATTGGATCTTTTGACCCAGGTAGACGTATAATTCGTCAACAACTTCGAGTGTGGTATTCCCAACAATAACCGGTACAGGTGAGACATGAACATTTGATATGACTTTCGTCTTGTCCATATTCATCCTCAAACCTACCTGGTGGGATACTCTACTGAGGTCCCTGAGCATAGCACGGAGGTCCTCCAACGACTCCGCCACAATGACTATGTCGTCGGCAAACCGAAGGTGAGTGATGCATTCGCCGTTGATATTGATGCCATATCCGTTCCAGTCCAGTAGCTTGAAAACATCTTCCAGCGGGGCAGTGAACAGTTTCGGAGATATGACATCTTAAAGTGTCAGGTCAGCTTGGCTCTGGGGTCTTTGCCATGCTAACGACAGGTTGTGCTTGCGTAGAGGTGTATAACTGTCCATAGAACCTCTCAATCTCCTCCAAAATCTCGGGCTTCGATAAGACGATGCTACCACTATCGGTCTTCAGTTTGGTCAGCTGAGTTTGCCCAAGAGACTGATTTCTTGCGAACACTTTCGAGCCTTTGTTCTGCTTGATTGTTTCTTCAATACTCGAAGTATTGAAGCAGCATACGTCGCATATCTTGTCTGACCGCCATAAGATCTAGAGTTTGATCGGAGAGCTTTCGGTTCTGTTTTGGCGTCGGCTCTTATAAAATTTTCTGCCAACCGCATGAACAGTTTCCACTAGCCTATCGTTTATTTCGTCCGCCGTTACGCATTCATCTAAGGATTCGAAGTGATCTTCGATCTGAGCATAATTTGGTCGGAGCATGGACTTCATTAGACGTGATCTTTCGACCTTAATGTTTAGATTCAGCGTGCCTCTTACAATACGGTGATCACTGCCGGTCTTAACCTTGCTTATCACAGAGACATCGCTGAATATTTGCCGTTTAGTCGTCATAATGAAGTCGATCTCATTTTTGTGGAATCGTCTGGGCTAATCCAGGTTCAATTTCTTTGTGGTTGTTTCTTGAAAAGGAGTTCATCATAAAGATGCTCTCCTTCCAAGAAATCCGCTAGACGTTGCCCTCTTGGGTTCCGCTGCCCATATCCGAAATCCCCACTCTCACTCATCTACGTTTGCTCAGTTTTGCGTTGAAGTCTCCCATCACAACTTTGAAATGTGTTGGCGGAAAGGTCAAAAGAGACATAACACTTGGGCAATACCTAAAACAAGAACCGGTTTTGGCCAGGGTGCATTTTCCTTTACTGGACCATACCTTTACCAACCTATTGACAAAGAGTTGGACATCATAGATACGTCAACATTATGAGTGCAAGAAAAAGGTCTCGGCTTGGCTATCTACTCAGGGCTACTGCTCGCATCTCGAAAAAGCGACATCGTTTCATGGTGGATGTTCCAAAGGCACGAACAAAGAGATTTGACTCTTTTTTGTTTTTGTCTACGCTGTGGAATACGTTGCCTGAGTGAGTTTTTCCCGATAATTACAATCTTTGTGTCTTCAAATCCAAAGTGAGTCGGTTTTTCTAGGTAAACACGCTCCATATCGTAGGCAAACATATTGCATGCCTCTAGAAGAAGAGGCCAGTTTGTATGGGTCAATTATTAAAATGTTTTGTATCACCTTATCTTACCTGCAAACAGCAATAAAGATTTTTGTATTTGTACCATATTGTTGTTTAACATCAGGCGAGATGGCGGTCAAGTGTAAACCTTTGAAAGTAAAAAAAATGTCCTGAATTATTTTGGTTATATTTAACACAATGTTGAAATAATCATATACCTAAAATAATCAAGTTGTAGTTAATTAACATACACAGAGAATGATAGAAAACATCAGAAATAGAAAAATAGTTGAAAAACAAAGATAAAATGATTTTGAGTTGTGGCTTTTTAGTTTTAAAGCACCGATTTAGGTAATTTTAATTCATCGCTCAATCGAACAAGAACAAAATTAAAAACATTGGTTCGACTACCTCGGATTTGTTTTCTATAAAACATTCTACTGGTCAAGCCCTTTCATTTGAAACCCATATTGAGAGAGTTTCGAAAAAAGAAATGTATTTCGATATTTTGCGGTAGCGGCCATCTTGGATTTCAAATTTGTCATATTGCATAGTATTCCACTAGTCAAGCCCTTTCGTTTGATACACATATTGGGGTAGTAGTGAAAAAAAAAATTTGATTCGCCATGTTGTGGTGGCGGCCATCTTGGATTTAAAATTTGTTACAACGTATAATAATATTCTACTAGTAAAGCCCTTTCATTTGATACCCATATTGAGGTAGGTTGTGAAGAAATATTTTGTCCACCATTTTGTGGAGGCGGCCATCTTGAGTCGATATTAACCAAACATAGCTAAGATTTTATGCAAGGACTCTTTTGTACACCTACGTCCGAACACCTCGGTGATTCAAAGCTAGTTTGTTTAATTACTGAGCCTTGTAGGTACTAATATTTATTCTGTTACTGAGCATTGTCTTGCAATGTAGGTAGTGTGATGTAGGTAGGCTAGAGATTAATACTATACTTGTGGGTAAACCAATAAATGTCGTTGTGTCACTCGGCTGTTTCAATTACTGCTCCACGTTAAAATATCGTAATATTCAACTATACAATTATTATTTTTTAAATAAAAGTGACGAGACGAACAGGACATGTGCCTGATGGTAAGCAACATGCCTGCCACATAACAGCTCAATGACACACAGCTATTAGAATATTAGAAGTCCAAATCATTACCTAGCACTGCACTGCGCTCGTTACCCAGAGATCTAAGATGTTATATCTCTAAGGGCAGTAATTTATCTGGAAACATTGCTCTTCAAACCGGAACACAATTTCAACTGGTATCTATAACTTCAGTCGGTAACTGAAGTTACCGACCATACCGACCGAAGTTACAAATCTATCTGGGAAGTAGATTATTTGATGATAAGCCTCGGGTTCTATAGGAACTATTTTCTAATCTGTGTCTCGAAAACTAAATACAAGCTTGAAAAACAACGGACAAAATATCCAACAACAACGATATCAAAAAAAACATGCAAAAAGATTACACAGTGATGAGATATGAACTCGAGAACTTGAACGCGGTTGTACCACCGAGCCAAACTGACAAGTTACAGTAGGGTCCAAAATTTCACATCATATGAACTTTATTACCGTTTGTAAAACTTCTATAACTTCAATCAGGAACTGGGAAGTAGATTTAATTTTTAAGATTTGATGAAAAGCCTCTGGTTACTTAGGAACTATTTTCTAATCTGTGTCTCAGAACAGACAGAACTAAAGAAATAAAACCTTGAAAAACAACGGAGAAAATATCTAACAAAAACAATATCAAAAAACACGCAAAAGATTTCGTAGTGCTGAGATACGAACTCAGGATCGTAAATCGTAACGACTTCATCTGACTGCCGCTTTAAACATTGCGCCAAATCTACAGATGTCTGTTGTGTCGAATTTTCAAACCACATGAACTTTATAGATGTTGCTGCATGAATTTGTGAGAATTGTTTATTTTTATTTTTTTGAATTGCGAGCGTCGGACGACAAAGCGACACAGGTCCTTTTAGCAAGGCGCATCAGCGCTTTCTGCTGGACTTCATAGTAGTAAGCGAGAAGCAAGACACGGGCCGGCTCGGTCGAGTTAGCTTTTCAAAAGACAATTAATTAATACGAATTAAACTTCATAATCCAAAATACAAAATCTTCCATCCCCCTTAGTAAAAAATGATACGTTTACCTATAAAATTTGAATAATGTATGTTTATTAATGACACAGATATTTACATCTAAAACTTATTTTAGAGGTAAGTTTAGGATTTTTCTTATCGAGTTTTTTTTTTTCCAAATCGTGTTTTGATACAATAGGTTACCTAATAAATATGTTCAAGAATAACATATATTTTACTAAAAGCCTCAAACCATATACATGTTGTTAAATGTGTGTTTAAAAAGTGCTAGTTGGCGATATTCAGCGCCTTAATAAGTGCTCACGCGCATCTAGTGAGACCACACCTCCAAGCGTACAGCGGCATACCTAAGAAATTCAAAAGTACACTCGTACTGAAAAATGTCTATGCAACGCACTCCGCCGCCAAAAAATGATAATATAATTACAAATATTAATACGCCAGTGACCAGATACGGATCGGACCCACAAATTAATCTAGCATCCTTGGAATTAATTCAGGACGAGCGCTCGAATTTTATCACTCGTAGATGGAAGAGGAAACATGAAGAAGGGCTTTCAACTGATTCATCCTCTAATATTGATGAAATTAAATCTATGTTCAGCGTGTTTGAAGCTAACCAAAATGCTAAGTTGGATAAAATGTACCAATCACTAATAACAATCCAGGAAAAAAATGTAGATATTCACAAAAGTATCGAGTTTCTGTCCAATAAATATGATGAAGTAATGGAGAAAATGATTTCACTTGAGCAAAAAAAACAAAGCTACTGATCAAAAATTAAATTGCTTGAGAATAAAATAGAACTATTGGAGCGTAACTCACGTTCGACCCTAGTTGAAATTCGAAATATCCCAAAACAGCACTCGGAAAACAAAGTTATGCTACAGGACATAGTCAAAAATCTCGGTAAAGTGATCGAACAACCATTACAAGACACACACATACAAAACATCTACCGGCTAAAGACTAAAAACGAAGCTAAACATCATTTAATGGTCAATTTTACTACAACTACTATGAAGGAGGGCTTTCTCAAGCAATGTCGATCCTTTAACAAAAAGAACAGGGACAATAAACTAAATACTTCACATTTAAAACTAACTGGACCACTGAAACCCATCTTTATCGACGAATCTTTAACCCAAAATGGGAGAGAACTAGCCTACCGAGCGAGATGCTTTACTAAAGAATACAAGTACCATAGTACATGGACTTCCTATGGGAAAATATTTATAAAAAGGACTCAAGACGCACTGCCAATTCGTATAGATAGTGATCAGGACCTTAAGGACCTATCTTCCAAATGACTAATACATCGGGATCGGCTGTTTTCATCTTTAATTTCAAAATCTAAATTAGTGCTTATATTAGTTCAATGCTTAAAAATTTTTTGCTATAGTTTTTGTGCACATTTTACACCTCTCAATCAAATATTACTCATTCCATCAACTTATTTACATATAACAAAAAACACTAATTATAGTACACACTTTACTCTACTAAATCAAATCTCACACAAACAAACTTACACCTACATTTTACCAACACACTACACAAAATCTCACAATTCAAAACCAAATTCAAAATTCAAAATTCAAAACCTATTTCAAAAGAAACAAAAAATACCCGGTATGCTACCTCTCAATATTATTTCATTACTCCGGCCTATATTAAGCTCAATAGTGACTTATTTATTCGGGTCTGTTTTTTGTAACACCTTAATAAAGAGAACCTTTAAAATTCGATTGGATAAATGAAATTAATACTGACCTTGATCAGTTTACTATAGCCCAATCTGCGGTTTGCGAAATTGATAACTGTCAGAACTTAATAAATAAACCTAATGCCAGTATAAAACTAATACACCAAAATATTCGTAGCATAAATCGAAACTTTCCTGGGTTTCTTACTATATTAGATAGGTCTAAGACAGACTGGGAACTCATTATTCTCACAGAATGTTGGCTGCGTCATACTCATCACATACCATCCATAGAAGGATACAATCATGCTCAAACACAGAATAATAATACACAAAATGAGGGGTAGTGGTTTATTATAGGAATAATATTCAGGTAACAATAGATGAACCAAATCTTCTTAACGCCAACTGCCTAACTGTTAAAATTGATAGTAATACTATTGTGGTAGCTATTTATAGACCCCCAGGATACAAAAATACGGACGCTTTCATTGAGTCTCTCAATGACTTACCTGAGCCTAAATTATAGCAATATAATCCTCGTAGGTGATATAAACATAGATATCGTGGAGGGTAATAATGACGTCAGCGCTTCCAATTATCTAAACCTATTGGCTTCCTTTAGTATTCTTCCAGCTCATCAATTACCGACACATGGCAAAACTTGCCTAGATCACCTAATGCTTAAAAGTAAACTACCTGCCTCATGTTACATTGCTGAAACTACTGTCACTGATCATGACTCTCTTTTTATACTAGAAAAAAATTAATCTAAATAAAACTTTGCCTATTACGAGAATTGATTATGCAGGTCTTGATCAGGATATGGAGGAACTTCAGTTGGATCACATTTATGAAACTAATGACGCAAGCCTAGCTACAAAAAGCCTAATTTCAATATTAAAGTCTAAAATAAAATCCAATACCCATGTTTCGCATATTCCAAACCGCAAACGAATAAAGAAGCCCTGGATAACTCCAGGACTTCTAAGATGTATAAAAAAACCGGGATCGCCTGCACAAAAATTTAAGAAAAATCCGAATAATGAAATAATTAAAACAACTTATAAAAGATATAGGAATTTTTGCAATTTGCTATTAATGAAACTAAAAAGAGAATACGAAAAAAGTTTATTACAAAAGGCTGCAAATACCAATAATAAAATGCTATGGGACACAATTAAACAAGTAACACATTCTAATCAAAAACCTAACCCTGCCCTAGACTTAATATCATCTACTAATCCTACCAACTCCATCAATGACATTAATGACTTCTTTGTATCAATCGGCAAAAGTCTTGCTGAAACCATTCAAGGCTCTAAGGCGTCACATAAAAATGTCACGCCTCTTCCCACTTACCTGCATTCATTTGTGCTCTCGCCAACAGATGAATCTGAAGTACGTAACCTCATCGGAAATCTTAAAAAAAGTAATTCTACAGGACGAGATACGATTTCTGGTAACTTTCTTAAACGATATGTTGATATCTTAGTGCCCCCCTTGACATATATATTTAACCTTGTTCTCTCTTCTGGAATTTTTCCTTCCGAGTTCAAACTTGCTGAAGTCATACCCATATATAAGAGTGGTGCCAGAGACCGTGTCAACAACTACAGACCCATTTCTATTCTTCCAAGTTTATCTAAAATTTTGGAGAAAATTATAAATAAAAGATTAACCAATTTTCTTGAAACAAAAAGCCTATTATCTACTTCTCAATTTGGCTTCAGAACCAACATCTCTACTAGTGATGCAGTTCATGAACTCACTGACCACATTGTTACCAAATTAGACAATAAAAAGAAAGTTATTGCTATTTTCTTAGATCTAGCCAAAGCATTTGATACGGTCTCTGTCCCACTCCTACTAAACAAGCTTGAGAAATTAGGTATACGTGACACTCAGTTAAGGTTATTTGAAAGTTACCTCTCAGGGAGGTTTCAGAGAGTCAGAGTGGGTGACTTTGTAAGCGATGACCTTCCCATCACCTACGGCGTACCGCAGGGCAGTGTCCTTGGCCCTACTTTGTTCCTTACCTATATTAATGACCTGTGTAACCTTCAGCTGATCAATGGTAAGATCGTGACTTTTGCTGATGACACGGCTCTCATCTTCCATGGTGATACTTGGGAAGAGGTTTATAGTGTCGCACAACAGGGTTTCAATACTGTCTCTTCTTGGCTCATACGTAATGACCTGACGCTAAATGTTGAGAAATCTAAATACATACCCTTCTCCATAGTAAATAAGCATCTTAATATTCATGATAACTTCTTCATCACTGCCCATTCCTCTGCAACATGTTCCTCCTGTAGCTGTCGCTATCTATCACGAGTTTTGCTATCAAATATTTGGGAGTTATGATAGATAATACCTTGCACTTCAAACTGCACATTGATCTTCTTTCCTCCAGAACACGTAGGTTGATATATATGTTCAAAAATCTCCGTAACATTGCAGACCCTAAAATTATTAAAATGGTTTACCTGGCACTAGGACAGTCGATCATGACCTACTGCATTACGGTGTGGGGTGGAGTAGGTAAGACTGTTCTGCTAAAACTAGAAAGAGCTCAAAGAGCAGTTCTAAAAGTGAGCCTTTCCTTGCCGTTTCGGTATCCCACAAAGGACTTATATGCCAGGTCCGATGTTTTGTCAGTACGCCAATTGTTTATCCTGAATATTATCCTTAAACAACACGTTCAACTTAACTATAACCCATCATCTTTAGTAAATAAACGGCTTAAACACATGGTATGCCCTTCAAACAACCAATGGTCCACAGCTTTTCTGAAAAATTCTTCGGGTTTCTTGGAGGCTATTTATATAACAAAATTAATGCTAAAATCGAAATTTACCCCCTTCAAAATTTAAATGTAAAAAATTACCTCAAATTTTCTGAAGTCCCTCACTTATGACGACACCGAACAATTACTCACTATAGTGAAGTAATTATCAAATCCTCGTAACAATTAAATAATCTCTAATAGGTACAATTACGCACAAACACACATCTGCACACTCCATCACACCCTCTCCCTCACACACACACACACACTCGCGCGCACTCACACACCATCACACTCACACACGTATGTACACACACAAACTCACACCCTCACACTCGCACACATATGTACACACCCTCATACTATACTTACTTAGACTATGTGCTCTCACTTACACCTAAGAATTAACATCTATATTTTCAAATAGTACTTACCCATTTTCACCACTTGTCCAGTGTCGGAGAGGCTGGTGATCTGTCATACAGGTTTTCCTAGTGCAGACACCACCCAAGTAGCAAAATTGTCCTATAGCAATTGACTTATAAGATTACACGTCTTATAGAAATCTAGTAGACGCATTAACTTAGGCCACTGATCCTGCCAAAGCATCTTCTAAGATGATTTGCACTACAAGTACTTTCGACCCTATCATTTAGTTTTATAAATGTTAATAGGATTATTTTACACGACTCTTACTAGAGCGGTCAGTCAAGTTCAGTCTTATAAGTGCCAGTTATAAAAGTTATTAGCAAAGTGTGACTTTTGATCCGATAATCGCATTTAGTAAGATCGTTTTATCTTGTTAACGTCTTGTTTCATTCTTCTATAAGACATGCACTTCCTATAAATGCCACATATATAGCTGCTAGAGGTAAAGATATTATAGAACAAATTTATCTTAGTCGTGACCCTTAACGGATTTTTAGCACCAAGCTAGCATAGCCTCTGATTTTTATAAGTAAAATTCTACTTAAATGTGTTCTACATTTGCTATTATTAGAGTAATCGGCCATCTTGTGATTTGTTAGAGAAATCTGAAACAATATAAATATGGATTTAAATAAGTGGAGACGATTTAAGCGTAGTGGCGGTTATCGAAGAAGAGTTTCGAAAAGTACTTTGAAATGAAGTCAATATCGGAGTTCGGGTCAAGCGGATCAAAGAAAAGTTCTTAAATAAAAAGAGCCTGGTGAAGTTGGTAAAGTTTGTGATGGTTCCGTACACGGTAAAATGGAAATAGACTTAGACAACTGTGAGGATAATTTTACAGAGAGTTGTAATGATCAAGAAGATACGGAAAATGATAGCGGAAGCATTAATAGTGAATTTAATGATGGTGATCATACTGAGTTTGATAAAAATTATGAATTACAGGTGGATATAAAACAGTGGGCAATTAGGAATAATATATCACATTCAGCTTTAAATGAACTTTCAGCGATTTTAAATAAAAGGATAAAATATGCTTTACCTAGGGATGCCCGCACTATCCTTAAAACTAACAATAAAACAATAGACGTTACTACTGCGGGCACAGGACATTATTGGCATAACTGTTTAATAGATCAGTTAAGAAAGGTTTTAGCAATTGTAGATCAAATTCCAAATGTTATTTCGCTTAATATAAATATCGACGGTCTACCGATATACAACAGTTCGAGACAACAATTC
The DNA here is from genome assembly GCA_017562165.1 of Ectropis grisescens. Lineage (NCBI taxonomy): Eukaryota > Metazoa > Arthropoda > Insecta > Lepidoptera > Geometridae > Ectropis > Ectropis grisescens. Next base: position 24,988,538 of record CM029781.1, on the reverse strand, counting down.
TGGCCAATACTATGTAGTATTTTCGAAATACCAAAGTTATCACCTCTGATAATTGGTAAGTAGACTTGTAGACACAGAAACACACAACTTACTTTTCTAACTTTATTACCTGTATGCTGTATGTTTAAGGTATTTATGCGGGGACCAGTAAACCATCAAATTTAAGTGCTTACCTTGATCCCATGGTAACCGAACTAAAACAACTTGAAAATGGGCTGGTAGTCAAATCTAAAACTGGGAAATGATGTTATAGTCACAGTACAAATCAGAGCTTTTATTTGTGACTCTCCGGCAAGAGCATTCATCAAAGGTAAATCTAGATTATAGGCTTTTTACTTACAAAACGGGTAGGGTACATTATATTTTTTTATTGTAAAGTATTAGATGTTTTATTCAATTTGGGAGTCATGACTCCCATGGGGAAATTGATTGTTACTTACTGACAATTAGATGACTAAATTTCAAAAATTGATTGTTGTACTTGTAAGTTTCTAACAAAAAATATTTCTGTCTAGGTGTTGCCAATTTTAACAGCAAGCATGGCTGTTTGAAATGTACAGTCGTGGGTGAATATTCGCATGTATCTCATGCCGTAACTTTTCCTACATATGACTGTCCAAAAAGAAATGACGAAGACTTTAGAGCCAAAAAATATGAAGAACATCATAAACAAGATTCACCGCTATTACAATTGAAAATCGATATGATAGAAAATTTTCCTGTAGCTGACTCACTTCATCTTATAGATCTTGGTTTGATGAAGAGATTACTTTTGGGTTGGAGAGATGGAAATTTCGGTAAATACCTTACCAAATGGAGTGCCAGGGATATTGAAAAGATCAACAGTTTTTTATCTAAGTGTAGAATGCCCACAGAAATACATAGATCAGTAAGAACAATAGACGTGTTGGCACATTGGAAAGGGTCCGAATACCGAACTTTTCTTTATTACCACAGCATCATAATACTGAAATACGTATTGAACTACGACGCTTACTTTCATTTTCTCAACCTTTACTGTGCAATCAGAATATGCTCGAATGAAAAGCATTTCATTTTTTTACAAATCGCTGATCAAATGTTAGCATATTTTATACAAAATTTTAAAATATATTATGGCAAGGATTACATTACCAGCAACATTCATAATTTGAAACACGTGGTAGACGAAGTAAGGAAATTCGGAAAACTGCACAGCTTTAACGCTTATCCCTTCGAAAATAAACTATACACTATAAAAAGGATGATCAGACACGGGAATAAACCACTTCAACAAGTTGCCAAAAGGCTAAACGAACAATTGACAGCAGAGATTGAACATTTTCACGAAGATCAACTAATAAAGTATCCATTTATAAAAACATATCAGCGAAAGGGTGTGTTAAAACATGTTCTTCACTTTGAATCGTACATTTTATCAACACAAAAAGAAAACAAGTGGTTTTTAAGTGACCAAGATCATGTTGTTGAACTGAATTCAATATGTTTTGAAGATACTGACAAAACCAATGAGATTCTATTAAATGGACATCGTATTACACAAATCCAGAATGTATTTGATAAACCCTTGAAATCCTCGTTCTTAGATATTTACAAATGTGATTGTAATAATATTAACAAAATTGAAGCTGTGTACGGAGTGAAAAATGTAAAATGTAAGCTAGTGTGTAATGAGTTTAACTCTGAATTATTTTTCATACCTTTACTACATACTCTGTGATGCAGAATATAATATGTAATATCTTAAAAAGCAGCAAAGAAAATAAACAATATTCGAAAATTTACTTCTTTTTATTTCTCATCATTCTTCCATAAAAAAATATTTATATTAATTGAATGTACCTTATTAAAATTTAAACAATTTTTCATTAATTAAAATAATCAACATAATATTTAAACTCGTAATAGACAAAACAATGAATAGAAACATGTTTGAAACATGGCTTTCTAGAAAATTAACATACATTTCCATTAATCGTAGTTATTTTAACATTTCTCTCTTTGTAATCAGTACTTAAAACAATTACAAAATAAAAGTCTCGGCATAACTTTAAGGAATGACCAACGAATAATAATTTAGAATCTTCATAATATTTTAAGGACAGCTGTAATACTGTATACTATGTCACAGTCAAATCTTATTGTCAGTCAAAACTACTTTTGACTGCAAAAATCAGTTAATATACTGAGTGATTTGGGTTAGGTTAGGTTAGAACTTGTGACCAAATAACAGATCCCCTTCTCAGGATTCCCAGATTCCCCTTTTTTTCTCTGACTGAATGATTACCAAAATTTAATTAAATGTGGGACACTTCTTGCAAAACCATTATTTACTGATTTTTGCAGTCAAAAGTGGTTTTGACCTGTTGTTACAACATATACATATACATGTTGTATACATATACATGTTGTATACATATACAACAACATATACATATATAGGTTTCTTGATAAAATTGCTGAGTACGATGTGATAAGTCATTCTCTTTTGAAGTTATACCAGCAATTTAACTTACACAATAATTACCTAATACTATAACATGTACTTTGTAAATCAGTCTAGGTACTAGAATTCAGTATAATGCAGTCTTATAATTTGTACTCTCACTAATCAGTCAACTCTCGGCAATCTTCGATATTTATTTCAATTCGTTTCCGTACTGGTAATTTCTGTAATCACCATCGGCATCGTTTCTGGTTGCGGCGACTCATCTGAATGGGCTGTCTCAAACGGTTGGGAGTGTGGTGTGTTTTTAGTTTTCTTTGGTCTATTCTTCTTTGAAGATAGCCTTAATTGCTTATTATTAGATCGCTGAAGTGAGTTTCTCAAAATGATTTTGAGGAACTTGTGGCAATCAACTAAAGTAAAATCTCCATCAGATTCATGAAGTGTATCGAAGAAGAATTTTATTGTATTCCTGAAACTTTTGAAGCATATTTTTATTTTATCTGTTTTCGAACCTCCAGCCCATGAACAATCCCTTAAAAAGTTTCTTTCAAATAAAACATCTATTAAAATGTAGGCATTGTTATAACCCTTTCCTTTGCCCTTACTGCATACAACTGAAATTTTATTCTTCAATTGAGAAATGACTTCCGGATCGTTAGTTGAAAGCAAATTTTCAAATTCTTGAAATTCTTTGAGACTGGTAATGGGCTTTATGTCTAATGATTTGGTTTTTTCTTTTGGTTTAAAAAGTTGTATTGCAATTTCTTCAAATTGCGTTTGCATTTCTGCAAATTTAGAAAGTATGTTGTTTTGAATTCCAAATAGTACTTGCTGATTTTCGCTGATTGTATTTAAACTAGCCGTAACTGTTTTTAGGCCTTCTGATATTTCATCAATCTTTGTTGGTAATATATAATTCGTCAAACGTGGATCTTCCATTTGTTGCAAAACAATAGGATTTTGTGGTTCTTCAGAAAAAGCTGGAATAGTTATAACTTCTGGCATAGCTTCTTGAGTAACAGCGTAGTTCTAAAAGAAAAGGAAATAGCTATATGACTATCTTAAAATCGAAGCAAGGTAGCAGATACTTACAGTGATACTTACTGACAATTTATACGTAACATAGAAAAGCAACATGAAATGAACAAACGTTTAGTAGTCAGTATAGTATTCAACCAACCTTTGAACATTCTTCGGCTACATCATTAAAATTGATTTCTGTATTCTTGCTTGTGTTTTGCCTAGTACGTTTACTTATTTCGAGCTCAGTTTCGGTGTCTGAGTTTTCACACATTATGTCGATCATAGATTCTGCCTTTTCGAGACTTATTAAGTTAGTTCTTTTTAAAATGCAATTTTTTGCCGACCAATGTTCTTCAGGTACTGAATTTTCTATTTTTTGGAATTTCTCGGAGTTTTTTCTGGGCCAATATAAAATCCCATCCTGTTCCCATTGCTGTGGTACAGCAACCAGGACAGCTTTCCCTCGCTCTATTGTTTGAACTATTTTGTATGGCATTATTTGAAAGTTTACAGCGAATCTGAAAAACAAGATAAGCAATAAGGATACCTCCTTACCGTACCTTCATTGAACTGACATAGGTAAAAATAGTTAAGATTTCATCATGAAATGAAGTAAACTTGCACATGCTAAAGTGTAGGTACGCAGATGCTCTAAGAATGGTGTCCGTCACGGACATTTTAATGAATAATGAATATAATGTCCGTGCGTGGGTACATTAAAACGCCATCATATATAGTACATATAGATATCGCTACACCACATTCAGCAAAGCAAAAAAAAGTGCACATAAACTCCATCTCACACTATCTACATTGAAATAATTCCATCGTTAAACTTGTCAAATACACGATACACAATTGAGATAATAAACTGTAGGTGCACATACGTTTGCTTAGCGGCGTCAAGGTCCACTGTGGAGTGGGTTGGTTTATTGTCACACGCGCAGATGTACCTACATCAGAGAGGCAAGCACAAAAATAGTAAACAGAAAGAACAGAACATTTAAGAGCTATTATTTGCGAGAAAATTGCGCGTGCATTCGACGTGAAATCAAGTGTGGCACTGTTGAGCGAGCGTTTAGCGCGAGTCCGCAGAGCGTCGCGGTCGAACAGGGAAGAGGGGTACGGCGTGCGGGCGCCGGGGCGGTGCGCGGGCTCCGGGCGGTGCGCGGGCTCCGGGCGCGGCGGCGGCGGCGCGGCGCGGCGACGAGGCAGGCAGTGCGCGTGATCTTGACGGCACTAAGCGTATGTGCGTCTACAAAACATTGAAAACTTTTTTTTTTTAATTTTTAATTTTTAATTACGTATTTAGGAAAAAAAGGCAATGAAATTGATTTTGTTTGGACACTAGTCTAGGGGTGCAAAATTACGTAAGTAATAACAACATTACCTACACATCATAACATAGCGAAATTTTAAGGTAATTCATAATTAGGTTAGTATCGGTGACCTGTGGCAATGTTTGATGTAAGTATAAATATTTACAACAACTTACAAGATTTGCACATTACCGTATGGTTTAATCCACATTACCCACAGAACCCTAAAACTTAAATATGGTGGCGTAGGTATGTCATGTAAGCGTCTTAACTTTGACTAAAAAGTCATTTAAAGGTTCTGATAAATGCAATGTAATGGCACTTGTTTCGATCCTATGTCGGATAGGTATTTATTAATTTATTACTGAATTAACAAATAATGAAAATGTTAAATTTTGAAGGCGTATGAAGATATGTTTATTATCGTCTAACACTTCATCAATAAAATGATTTTCGCAAGTTGAGTAGGCACTCTTTACAAAACAGTTAGGTACACGGCAAATGTTATATAATGACAAACATTATTATAATGTGGCTTTACTTACTTTTGGAAAATAAAAGAGGATTCAATGTCACGCACCAGCACAGTACAATGAATTAACGAAAAAAGAACGAATGATCGAGTGAATGAATCTACTAATGGTATTAAGCTGATCACTGTAGGATCAATTACTCTAGTAGCGGCACGCGCCAGATCATAAGAGGACCAATTGCTCTTTTTAGATGCATTTACCGGATTTTTATAGGACAAATATATTTTGTTAAAGCACTTAATAAGGTAATTATAAAATCAAATAGCACCTTACCGGATTATAACAAAGCGACTATAGGGCGAAATAGGCCTATAAACTGCGCCCAAATGCGGCTCTATAAACGTTTACAGGATTTCTATAGGATTAAAAATACGTGCTCCTAGGATAATTACAGGGCCACATTTTGCTACTTGGGCAGTCTCTCACATAGATAATCTACTACTGATAAGTATACTTTGAATAAGTTATTTAAAAAAATGTAAAACTTCTGTGTGAGAGAAAATAAACAATTTATTTATTATTATTATTATTTATTATTAAAATCAGCATACCGCCTTTACAAAAAAATATTCAACTTGTTTGCCTCTTCATTTGATGTCAAAAATCGAAGGTCTGATGTATGTGATGAAGAACCATCAGCTTATCTCAGCTGCATTAGAGATATAGTAATGCCCCATTCTACTATTGGTACATAAAAAAATCGACTGTCATTGCAAAAATCCAGCATAGTGGGACACATCTTCTAATTTAATCTAGCCTATTGCTTCCCACTATTGGGCGAATGCCTCCCCTTCTGCTTTTAATACGCATATAAATAAAATTAAAGGAAAACTTTTCATTTCGTGTTATGACGTTGTCAGTCGACTTTGTCAGTCGTTGTCGTCGTAGAGTTTATTTGTGTTTAATTTCGCAAGATAATATCATAAAAAATGCCGATAATATCAAAAGACGACGATGAACTTAGTGGCTACCAAGTAGTTGGTATGCCCAAAGACGGGTCTTGTCTCTTCCATTCAATGTCTATCTTGGTGTATGGTAGAACCACAGACTAAGTAGAGAACTGATTCAACTTGCAGTATCAGATCTGCTATAGTACATACGTTGCTGAAAATCAGCTCACAACACGCGCGTCCGCCATAACGTTTCTACGAAGTGTTTAGGATAACAATATATGGTCAGAGTCAAAACTTTAATACGCATATATGTATGTAAATAAAATTAAAGGAAAACTCTGGATAAGGCTAGACTGGCTTTCATTTATTTGCAGTCTTCTTCCAATCTTCTAAAGTTCTTTGCCTATTATGGAGAGTCCACTTAAATAATGAACACGAATGGGCAATACGAAAAACTGTTGCTACTGTACAAGAATCAGAACCGGAAAAAAAGAAAAGAAAGATTTGTAATAATAAAAAAGTACTACTAAAGAGAAAAAATGTGTCAAATAATACATCTAAAATAATGAATCAATAAGTTCACGTTTCTACAAAAAGAAGTGAAATCCCACCAAACACATTCTGTAAAAAACTAGCTCTCTAGTCTCGATGGAGCTGCATATTTATCTCTAAAAAGTAATGAAATCTAGACAAAGCCGTACCAAGTCTAAGGTTCCTTACTGCGATTTCTTTATAATTATAGTTAATGTTGTGTGACTTGGCCGAAGGGTATCAGCGGCTCGCCTACTCTTAAGTATTATTGTATTAGGATACATACAATTTAGGGAAAATAGTAAGACAAAAACAATTGACTGGTTATTGAATCAACGCTAGTTTTTTATAGAATGTTTTTGGTGGGATGTAATACTCGTAGTTTATTATATTTTACAAATTTGGCACTAGTGTTATTCGATTTAATTTTTATTATAATTAATTATTATCAACATAGGTACCTATTTGGTTTCCGTTCTACTTAATTGTTTTTTTTTTTAGTAAAGAGTGACGAGACAAGCAGGGCATGTGCCTGATGGTTAGCAACATGCCTGTCACATAACAGCACAGTGACACGCAGCTATTGGAACATGAAGAGTCCATATCATTACCTAGCACTGCACTGCCCTCGTCGTCCAGAGATCTCAAATGTTATATCCTAAACCCCTGGAATTTCACTGCAAACATTGCCCTTCAAACCGGAACACAGTAATGTTTGTACATTACCTACTGCTTGGCGGTAGAATAACTGGCAAAGGTGTAGTACTTCCCCCAGGTGGATTCTGCTAAGGGTTTTACCACTACAATTTAATTGTTTAATTCTTATTTGCACACCTCAAGTATAGGTACACTTGTCCAAATATTATTTTCCATCCTAAGGTTGCCTGGAAGAGGGCGCTTTCCGCCCACTGTCACACTATTTTAAAAAGTATAATTGTTTTTTTTCCTGTGTCTATCTACTGAATTTATAAATATACTAGATGCCCGCCCCGGCTTCGCCCGTGGAACATATATAGCACTCATCGAGATCCCGCACATATCCAACGGTGAAAAAATTTTTGAAATCGGTTCAGTCATTCCTGATAATTTCGCTTTCAAACAAAACACCTCTTCAGCTACTTGCAACGCTACCTGTCGGAAATTGGTCGTACCAACTAAGAGATTAGCAAAAAGGTTTTGTATTCAAGAGGTATGTAATCTGTGATATTCAATGACGCAATCTTAGACACGTCATGTGTCATGTCAAAGCACGAAACGTACGAAAACTCTCAAAAAGGAATATTTTTTCCCGATTTTGTTACATTCTTGATTCATGTTCCGCTTCTGTTAATAGTAGCGTTATTTTCTATGGCCTATAGCCTTCCTCGATAAATGGACTATCCAATAGAAAAAGAATCTTGCAATTCAGACCAGCACTTCCTGAGATCCTAGCGTTCAAACAAACAAACAAACAAACTCTTCAGCTTTATAATATTAGTATAGATTGTAAAACCCAAAAAAGTTACAAAATTAAGCTATGACGATACTACACAAATCATAACCAAGACCATTAAAAAAATGTAATGTAACTTAGTGACATAGACACAGACAAGTGTACAGTTTTTTGACATGACATTGACAGGAAAACAATTTTGAATAATCATTCAGCAGATTCAGCTTTAGCCGGAATTTGTCGTGACTTTCATAAAATCGTTTGAAGTTGTTTTTAGTGATTTTCTACTTATTTTCTTCATAATTTTTGTAAGTATGTTCATATTTAATACACATTCACTTAGGTTTACTACATTTAATTTCTCAAAAACCTCATTTTAAACATTTTTCTAACCTTTTCCGATGACGCTACAAAATCACAACAAATTCACCAACTAAAAGCAACTCTGCTAGGTATTATCGTTAGACTTTCCTCTAAACGCCGACTGTAAAGCTCTAAATTATCCAAACCTCTAAATTACTCTTAATCAGTTTTCCGCTATTACAATTTCGGAAAGTTTATGTATAATAGTTGCAACTATTTCTGACAGATAATCCTCTCCAAAAGTATTGAAAGCTCTTCGGATTCAGAAAAGATTGTAAATTTGACTTCTTCTCGAAAATACGTCTTTATACTTTCAGCAATAATGGCGACATCAGTAGTGAACTCGTATGCGGACCCGTGCTTACCGGAGTGGATGAATGCTCCGCACAGCACGGGCACGTCGATAATGGCGTGCGAGTTCGAAGGCGGTGTCATCATCGGCGCCGACTCGCGGACCACCACCGGCGCGTACATCGCCAACAGAGTGACGGACAAGCTGACTCGGATCACTGATCACATCTACTGCTGTCGGTCCGGCTCGGCCGCTGACACACAAGCCATCGCTGACATTGTCACCTACCATTTGAGTGAGTACTATTTATGTAGCCTAAATAGCCTATTTTTGTTTCTACTGTTATGATTCAGGGCCTTATTTATCTCTCATTTTTGAAGACCTTCCTCCATCAGACTGTCAAAGGTGCAGTGGAGGTTTGAAGCACATCTATAAGGTTTAGGTCTAAAATTGAAGTTTATTCATAAAAATGAATTAAATATTTAGAAACAATAATACTCACACTTCAATAACCACAGTGAAAATATATTTTAACCAAGTAAGGGAAGATTCTGAAGTTTATTCTCTAAATTGATACATGGATATTTTATACTTTGCTTCTGCACAACTCCTGGATTACAGTTTGGAAAATCTGTGTGTTTACGGCAGATCAGTTAGATCTGACACTTTCTTTCAATATTATCTTTCTTTCTAGAACATGACTTGCAATATTGAGTCTCAAGTTATAATGTGTGATGAATAGAAAACATAGAAATATTTGTTCTGTGTCTGGGTTGTTCTATGTATGTATCAGAAGTATGTATTTATAATTTTACATCAGTGAACTGCTCAAGCTTTGCTTAGTTAGTAGTTAGTTTTATGCGAGGAATGTCCACCAATAATAATTATGACTATCAATATTGTTAATTACTAGAAATAATGGTAATTTTAACTTTTAAAACATATTTGTATTAAATAAGTAATAGAGATGAGCTCTTTTTTTACTGTTTTAGTCTTCATCTGGAACCTGTGTAATTTGAAATATGTAATTCTAGGTAATAATTGTAACTGAAGAAAAAGTTTACCTACCTTATCAAATATTCCTTACATAAATACACTGAATGTTTCAGATTTCCACAAGATGGAGCTTGGTGAGTTTCTCAAAACTATTGTATTGTATTGTTCTAGGTAATAATTGTAAAATCAAGAAAAGTTTACCTACCTTATCAAATATTCCTTACATAAATACACTGAATGTTTCAGATTTCCACAAGATGGAGCTTGGTGAGCCTCCGCATGTGGAAACAGCTGCAGCTATATTCAAGGAGTTGTGCTACAACTACCGTGACTCTCTTGTTGCGGGTATCCTGGTTGCTGGTTGGGATAAGAAGAAAGGAGGTATGGAGTTTTGGATTATTTCACCAATTGTGCTTTAAAAAATATGGACAACTATTATGATCATTTTGTTTAAGCATTATCATCATCAGCCTAATCCACTACTGAACACTACTAAGTCAAGTCAAGTGACTAACATACCTACTTTTGATTGGATTACATTAGATTGGAATATTATAATATACTAATGGCCCATACCGGCTTCGCTTGGATGATAACCTAGATACCTGCAGCGCCATCTGCCAGGTTGATTTGTGAATCTAAACCATCCAGGGCCATACCCAAACATAAACAAAAAAAATCATTCAAGTCGATCCTTTAGGAGGAGTTCACTTACAATGAAAAGTGCCAATGATTTTTATATATATATAGATTTATATGTTTATTTCCTTTGACACTACTTATCAGAGATTAGTATATATTTCATACCAAAGTTGAAAGAGTAATACTGACACTTATATACTGTGTCATTGAATACAACCAAAATAATTTCAGGTCAAATCTACTCCGTCCCAATTGGAGGCATGGTCCAACGTCAAGCAGTTTCAATTGGAGGGTCTGGCTCAAGCTATGTGTACGGTTATGTGGATGCTAACTTCAAACCCAACATGTCCAAAGCAGAAGCCGTCCAGTTTGTGACGAATACCCTGACCCTTGCGATGCTGAGAGACGGCTCCTCTGGTGGTGTGGTGAGACTCGGAGTAATCACCGAAGCTGGTGTTGAGCGTTCGGTCATCTTGGGTGATAAATTACCCAAGTTCTATGAAGGTTGATTCTTCTGTATTTTGTAATTAAGGTATTTCATAATAAACATTTAAATATTCAAATGTTTGTTTTTGTGTGGTCATTGATATTGACAGACTGGACCCTCACAGAAAAATCAAGCCAACTCTCCTTTTGGGACTTGTAAAAAAAACTGGATAAAATGATTGCTGTACACACTGTACAGTCTTTTGATTGTTGACTTTCACTCCTCTTTGGTTTGGTATAAAGTCCTTAGGGGAGTTGAAATAACAACAAATATATATTTTTATGTGAATTTTTATTTACATATTGTACTCCTTTGGTCTTATTAAATAACTATTTACATCATATGCCAATATACTACATAGGTACACCATAATTATTACCATATACAATATAATCATATTTGGAAACAAAATTTGACCACATCTAAAAAGTTAGAATAAAATATTGTTTGTAATTCATATATCCATGAACTACAGCTGAGGCCATTACAAGTGTAATTTTTTTTTTTTTTGCCTGTTAGTTCATTTTAATTTATTTTTTGGGGCACAAACAGAAATAAAAAAAAATTGGACGCAAATCGAATTAAAAATTACGCTCGTTAAACCATAGCCTCATTATAGTAAAATCTATGCAACACATACAAAAACCACTCCTGGTTTGAACTCACTATATAAAAGCTGGAAATTAAGAATTCTGAATAAATAAGAAATATCTGGTGATGAAAATCAAAAGCCTTTCCGAGCGCTTGGTCGACGCGACGCGTGGACTAAAATGCTGGATGCATATTTGGCCCAACCCATAAGTATTGTCATTCAGCGTGGTAATGCCGCCAGCATGCTGGGTACACTTCCGATCGGTAGTAGGCTTGAACATCTTGATTATCTGTAGACCTTCATTGGTCTATGGATAATTCAGGTGTGCTTAGTAAAGTAGCTAAAATTAAAATCATTGATCTCCTAGAAACGCGTCACTACAAATCTAACTGTAACACAGAAGGTATACCAAACTATGAAAGCTGTAACCAGGCACTTGTAATATAACATTTTATTAGCGTAAAATTTCAAACTTACTAGTTTCGACTCATTGTGTAAACGACGATAACATTTTTTCATCATAATCTATAGATCGTAGGTACGATGTACGCAAATTTTTTCATTTTTCTTTCAAAATCATCAAAATTCTTTCATAAATATCCCTGTATCTTCAACAGGATAAGACGGCTATGTATTCATTAATTTTTCTTGGACAGCTGTTAAAGAGATAAGTGGGAACGACATACACACTTATTAACAGACAAACTTTCTTCTTTATATTGTATACAGTATAGATAATAGGGCTAAGAATTTTGATTAATGAAAATTTGGTAATTATATAGACAGGGGATTGCTGGGAAAATTGCTCTACATATATGTGTAATTAAAAAAAAGCTATTTAACATAAATGCGCTACATTTTAGGTAATAACTGCCAATTCTTCCAAGGTGTCGAGGTCGCGCATCAGCATCTGTATGGTTTGTTTGGTGTGCGGGTAGTGCTCCGCCGTCTCGTAGTGCTCCCCAAATGAAGGCTCTTGAGATTCCAATTCTGGAAAATATAAAATGTCTGTGTACGGAGAACATACTGTATAATGCGGACTGCAGTTATTTGTTGGAAATTCGACATACATAAAAGACAAGGAATACTGTAGTGGTAGGACTCTTGGCAGAGTCCGCCTGGGAAAGTACCATACCTTTGCCAGTTATTCTACCGCCAAGCAGTAATGTGCAAACATTACTGTGTTCCGGTTTGAAGGACAATATTCCCAGAGAAATTACAGGACTTAGAGATATAACATCTTAGATCTCTGGGTGACGAGCGCAGTGCAGTGCTAGGTAATGATTTGGACTCTTTATGTTCCAATAGCTGCGTGTCACTGCTGTTATGTGGCAGGCAGGCATGTTGGTTACCATCAGGCACATGACCTGCTCGTCTCGTCACTCTTCATTAAAAAAAACATTCGAGGCGGTACATAATACAGTGTTGAGTCACAGGAAAGGTATTAATAGACACCATTAAATTGTAAACACCGTGATTATAAACTGACATAACGTACCGTAAGATTTTAAATCTCACACGTTTTATTGTAAACTAACAGTGTTGGCAGTTTTACGATGACATAAAATATACTGTAGCTGTAAGGAGTCTTCTGACCCCGGCCGATGTAACGCTGCCGAAATGTCGAGGTAATATAATAATAATAATTTTGATCGTGATTAGCGCTGTGTGTCGGGCGTGGTGTACCTGCCACCTGCGCCTCGATGGAGTCGAGGCGCGAGTCGAGCAGCGCGTGGCAGCGCTGCACGTGGCGCAGCAGGCGCTCGCGGCACGCGCTGTTCTCGATGGCGGCCTCGGGCTGCGGCGCCGGCGCCGCCGCGCGCGGCCACTCCGCGCACTCTGCGACAACACACGTCTCTTACATTGGGTGTACACTATTCTAAAATCACCTAAGTACTGTAAATTGGTCGAAACAAAATCACTAGCATTATTTGGCTTCATATTGTATGCATATTTATTAAGATGTATTAGGTATGTATATTATTAGGCTGAAATAGGTAACATTCCGTTACCTATTTCATTGCAGCGTTACAACGATGAAAACCGAAAAAAATATTTAAAAAAAACGTTAATTAGACAAATATTGAGTTTATTATCGTAGGATCTAGAATTGAGCACTTATTAAGTGCCAATTTTCAGATACCCGGCTTGAGTAGATTCCAGCCAGATCACAAATTAGTTTAATTTTGGTCCCGCATACTAATATTCCCAATGTTGGTCCGCTATCCGCGACACCGCTCGTACCTTGCACGGAGTGCGCGAGCCGCTCGAGCTCGGAGCTGGTGATGGGCAGGTCCAGCGAGGCGCCGCCCGGGCTCGACAGCAGCCCGCTCAGCAGCGCCTGCGACCCCAGCTGGTTCTCGCGCTGGGACGATCTGAAAATTACACTGGTTGACATTTTCCCAGAGGAAAGTGTATCTACGCATTCCGTTTACAGGTGACAGTCGGGCCATGACGGACTCAACACCACGAGTGGTGACCCGACCGACTAAAACCTCAAGGTTCCACCTTTGCTTTGGGGAAGCTTTCACAGTCTTCCGCAAATCCGCCGAGTCTCGAGGTTCCACATTTGCTTTGGGGACGCTCTGATATTCTTCCGAAAATCCGCCAGGACTTGCCCATTCCCGAGCCCACCTCAAGGGCAACGCCCTTTTTATTAAAGAATTAAAAGATTATGCTCAAGATTATGCTGGACGATAAGATCCTAGAGATGGCCAAGACCATCGAAGGGAACGGAAACGTCAAAGCAGGTTGGGAAAATTGGGAGGTACCGAGAATACAGTGGGTCAACGGAGTTCCAGGATGTGGAAAAACAACATGGGTGATTAGACACTTCGACGTGGACAAGGCCGCCATCATCACTACAACAACTGAGGCAGCAAAAGATCTTAGAGAAAAGCTATCGCACCGAATCGGAAACCTGGTCAAAACCAGAGTGCGAACCATGGCTTCTGCTCTGGTAAATGGTTTCGGTAGAGAAAGTTTCAGTCGCCTCATGGTGGACGAAGCTCTCATGAACCATTTTGGAGCCATTGTGATGGCTTCAAGTCTGTCTAGTGTTGGTGAAATTGTCCTCATTGGAGACGTCAATCAGTTGCCTTATATCGACAGGGAAAATCTCTTCGAAATGAGGTATCATCGCCCGAACCTGGTAACAAAGATCAGCCCGGAGTTGCTCTGCACACATCGAAACCCAATGGACGTCGCATATGCGCTGAGGGAAATGTACTCCTCAGCGCCCCGTATAAAGTCCCTAGAGCAGAGAAGATATAAGGGAGCGCAAATACCCAACAACCTACCAAACACCCTCTTCTTAGTTCACACTCAAGAGGAGAAGGAGACCCTGACAAACCAGGGTTATGGGTCAGGCACCGGGTCACGCATCCTTACCATCCATGAAGCTCAGGGACTAACATACGAGTCGTTAATCGCAATCAAAACCAAGGCAAACATGAAGCTGCACGAGAGCGTACCCCATGCGGTTGTTGCAATCTCACGGCACACGGGGATCTTCACATACTACGCTGACGACACCGACGACGCCATCGGTCGGTTCGTGCGGCGAGCGTGGGCTGCATCACCAAAGACTATCCGAGATTTCAACCTACAGATGGCCATCAGGGACAGAAATGCGGCCGTTGTGGAGGCTCTGGGCCGGGAGGAGGCAGCTTAGGCAAAAGGCAATTAGGCAAACACTCGATGTCGAGTCGATTACTAGCGGAATCCCAGCCGGTAGTGATCGGCTCTACAGACGACACTAGAATTAGATTTTAAATGTACCCAACTCCTCCTATTTTCCTCTTCTTCTCCTTATCCAAAATATGTGTAAAAAATAATAATATATAATTGTAATGACAAAGATCACGGACCCCGGAGTCTGTGGAGTGGCTAATTTAAATAAAAAATAAAAAAAAAACTTGAACTTGAACAAGATACCTGTCTGATTCCTGTTCTTCCGAGGGTGGGGTCCTGATGTCGATCCCGTCGTCGGCCACGGGATGGTTCTCCTTGTCCATGCCGTTGATCATGATGTTCAGGTCGCTATAGTCAGAGTTGAGCTTCTCCTGCGTGAAGCTGATCTCCGCCTGCTCCCAGTCCTTCGCCCAGAGATACAGTTTGGGATGATCCTTCTTACTGGAAATAACAATGAAAATTCAAAATTATAGCTGTATTGCTAGACGAAGTTACTAGAGGGTTGAAATTTTGAAAGTAATTTAAAAAGGTACGGAGAACCCATAAGATTCGAGAAAATAATAAAATTAGAAGGCTGTGCCCACAAAAAAAAAAAAAGTGTGGCACTCGAGGACTGCCGCGGTAAAGCTATTGCATGTTGCATGCATTTTTATCAACATAAGCAATAGGGATGTTAATAATTTTTCGGAATTGCTTTTATTTTGAAGAGTGACATTTGTTTACCATAAAAAATATCACGGGAAATCCGTTAAGTTGGCAACACTGCTAAGAGCATTTAGTCTGTAAAGCTAATACAAATAAGATTCAAAGCCGAATGACCGAGTGGGGAGGACGGCGTTACGGTCTTCCATTCCCATTTCTTGTGAACATAAGAAAGAGATGCACGATCACTAAAATTCGGTCCCCAGGCCCGCGATAAAAGCTATGCAATAGCTTAAAAACTAAAGTACTTTCAGCTATGATATGATATAGATGGTATGATATGATACAGAGGTAGGTATGATATTTATTATTTAGGTATATAAAAATCTAACGTCATTAATCTTTGTTCCCAGAGATCTCTTCACCAATTCAACCAATACTCACGAAAGCTGGCAATTATGTGTATCTTGGTCCAACTTGAGAGATAGGATAATTCGAATAATTTATTCTGATTAATGGTCTTTGTATGGCAAAATCAGTGCGAAGCCGGAACGAGCCGCTAAATAAAAACTCTCAAGTTGGACCAAATTACACAAACGCCAATATATATCCATACTATACTATAAAAAAATATTGGCAGTCATAGGGACTGCTGATAGAAGTGAAAATTAATAACTATAACTCAAACTAATAGCTCGCTTTGGAAACTACGCGGTTGAAACCGGAGGGCATGGCCATGACCATGGCTATCTAGATCATCCGAGTTTACCCGAAAATGTATCTTATTTTCGAAGGTGAAACTTGAATTCAAGTCACAGCCCAAATAAAACCTGTATGTGGTGCGCCAAAGAAGTTTTCACTACAAAAAATTGGTATTGGCTCAGGAAGGAGACAAGTAGAAATACCCGTGGCCTTTGCTCAGAACATTTCAGTTTCTTAACGACAACGTCCAACGGCTCATAACAGAAGCGACACTCACGTAGCCACGTAGAACTTGACCCTGAGCGCGTGCAGAGCGTCGTCGATCCGCAGCAGGTTGCCGGTGAGCTCGTGCGAGCGGCGCAGCGAGTCGCAGGGCTTCGCCCCCGGCAGCAGGCCCTCGTACAGCCTGTCCTGGTCGTGCAGGAACCGCTTCGAGCGCCGCCCGCGCCGAGGGTTTAAGCAGATGCTGCATGTGTATTTTTCAGGCACCTGTGTGTAGTCAGATAAATTATAGCCACATTTTAAAGGTAAAGAACCCGTCCAGAAAATAAAAAATGATATTGGGTATGATGATTAATGTGAAATGAGAGCCAAGTTCAATAAATATTAAAATGTATGGCTTAGTTGTTGACTTCAACAACAAATGAAGTGAGATCTAAATAGGAGCCAAGTTCGATGATGTGAACGAAAAGGTTCGACTCTTACTTTTGTGACAAAAACGTCTAGGTTATAGAATGCGTTGCCTGAGTGGGTTTTCCCCGATGGTTACAATCTTGATGCAAGTTGAGAGTGATTCGGTTTCTTCTAGGTAAACACGCTCAATCGTAGACCGCAGCAGCCGTGACGGTGGTCAAGTGAACACCTGTTTTGTTTTTTATAGGTTACCATTGGTTTTTAATACAGTGGCCTTGCTTATGGTTGAGTGGTACCTCGCTCTCGCGCTGTATGTTGTGGCACAGCGCGTGCTGCCAGCACAGACACAGCTCGCACTGCACCATGAGCCCGTCCTCCTCGCGCACGCCGCAGTGGCAGTTGATGATCTCCTCCCGCTTCATGTGCACGATCTTGATGCGTTCTCCCGCTAATACAAACATACATATCGTTAACATAAATAACTAAGGCTGACACATATGGTCTGATTGGTTTTTCGAATTGTTAAAACGAAACTGATACATGTCAACAACAACTACAACATTTGGTGTCGCCGCACACGGGCCACACGCGACAGCCACAAACGAGACCACAAGAAAAAAAAAGCGGGTACAACAGAAGCTGAAAGCGTGCGACAGTACTTGTAGCCGGTGGTCGACACATGCGGTCGGTATCTGTTACCTTTTTAACTCATGTAGTATCATAAATGAACTTGGCTGACCACACTGCCGTGTATCTAGACAGACTCTGACAAAGAAGGTTTAATAATTGCACTGCTTCTGATAAAAAAACCGTCATCTTGGAAGATGAAACCGTAGTTATGAGAAAAGCCAAGGGACAGAAGGGTGAAACAAAGCGCGAGTGGCGCGTGTCAGGGCTTCTAAGAAGCCGGTTCCGGCCACAAGAAGCGAGAAGCGGCGTTTTGCAACTAGTGGCGAGCTCTGGTGTCACCGTGTGCGTCGAGTTCATATAAAATGTATGAGAACTGTAGGAAATAGGTCGGCGGCGGCGTTTTGTGGCTGTGGTCGGAGGCCCATGATTAACGCCACGCTCAGCCATGATAGATTTGTAGGCGAAGTACCGATACTGTTGGCTATGTGCGAGTTTTGTCAAAAACGCAGTGCACCGTAAACGCGCAAACATGACATTTATACTCTAGCGGTGCTAGAGGCACTGTGATTTTTATTGAAATGAAAACTTCTTTTGACCTACCACAGACAGATTTTTCGTGGGCTGTGAATTGACCTCAAGCATCACGCTCGGGAATGAAAGAAATCTTCGGTTAAACTTACTTTCATTAAAGGAGAGTTCTTTGTGCAAAATTTAAGTTATTTTATAACTGCAGAAGATTTCTTGACAATCCAATCCAATAAGACGGCTGCAAGTATTTGAGAAGACAAATTGAAACATTATTATTATTTAAACAGTGACGAAAAAAACAGGCCAAAAACTTAAGACAAGAACAAACTAACTCAATTTAAAACATTAGTTTTTCAAATCACTTACTTTCCGTATACGTATACAATTCAGGCTCCTTCTGTTCTTCGTTAGACTCTGATGATATCGGGGGATGTTTGGTTTCCACTTTAGAATCGGGGCTGCCAGAGCGAGGGTAACTCGACATAGTGTCCAGATCATCCGAGTTCATCGCAAACCATTCTTCGTCCTCACTGATGTTCTTCGATATTGATGCGAACAATTTCTTCTTTTCCCCCTTTCTTTTCTTCTCCAAAGGCTTCGTCACTGTGTGAGTTGAGATAGCAGTCTCAAAGTCCAAAGGTTGCTCTAATGCCGGGATCTCCATGATGGGCTCCAGTAAATGGCTCTCGAAATTATCTTCGTGCACAGGCTCGGGGAGCTCTGGTTCTGGTCTTCTGACTGGGAGCAAGACTCTGGGCCGTTTCACCGGCTTATGGATGAGAGCTTGCCTCAGTTTTGGGGAATCTTGACTTCTTGGGATTTTAGGTATGATGGGCGGTACGTGTATCTCCTCTGTCACAGGTGTAGTAGGTGATTCCATGGGTATGTCTGGTTCGGACGGTACCGGCGCCGGTCTGGGCTCTTCCCGTTTTGGAGGTTTATTTATCTTAACTTTGATAATTCTTTTTTCTTTGCCCGCTTCTTTTTTATTTTTGTTAGGTAATAGCCGTTGCCTCGCGTACGCTAGATCCACTACTTTTGGCGTAACTCCCATCATAGCTTTAAGTTCTCTGTGGTAATGTTTTATATGCATCTGAAGAAGTGTCTTCGTGCGGAAGTTTTTGAAACAGCCTTCGGCCGGACAGCGAAGCAGATTTTCAATGATCTGAACTTTCAGTGAGCCAACGTATACTGTAACATTTAGTAAATTTTAATTGTAAAATGTTTTAAGCCGAATACCAAAACCAATTTGACAATTATTTTGACTCTCAGTTAACAACGACAAGGCAACTACGACATAAAAAGTCCCTAAAGTATTGTCTTAATGTAATTGATTTGTATATTAGCATTATTTGATCAATATATGATTATAATTATTTAATTGTAGAGAAAATGTTAGTAGTTTACTAGAACCAAATCTCATATCCCTATAAAGGTCTTAGTTAAATATTCTATTACCCTATTGTGTTTATTATAACTCACCATAACCATCTTCAAGAGGCATCGGGGATTGTTCAACTGCATCTGAGGTTTCAGGCTTCGCCTCCAAACTAGATTCACCACCACTCAGAAGTTGTGAATTGTACTGAAAAATAAAATCATGTGTTTCACTGCATCCAATATAAATATTATGTGCTATGAAAAAAACAAAGACAAGCAAACATCACTTTAGCTCATATAAATAGTATCACGCATAAATATCTGATAAAAGGACACACACAAAACGAAGGAGACAGTGCATTCTGTCATTGAAAGAAGCATCAAAAGACTCTGAAATCTGGCCCTATCTATACACCGGATCAGTACATTTCAATTATTCGCACTGTTAAAAGAAAGGATCTCCTATACAAAGTCGTAGAAATGAGTCATAGAAGTTTTTACGAATTAAAGTCTCTAACTTCTGACATGGGTAGAAATTTTAATAAAAATACTGATAATGAGACTGTGAAATGGCAGATATAAAGATTTTGAAAGTAGATGCTGACCACAAAGGGTTCTTTTTCTATAAAACATCTACGGTGAAAATGAATTTAAATGTGTGAAAATTACTAGCCGTGCATCAAAAGCTTTGGACGAAAATTACAGATTGCAATCTGCTTATAAAAAGGAACGGAATCTCAGAAAATAAGAAAAGGACTAGTAGATTTAGTTAACAAAATATAATTCCAAACTATTATCGTCAATTTTATGAGGGGTTGTAAAATAAATGATTTATTTTACTTAGATTTCCTTTAAGAATTAATGTCCTGTTTTAGATATTTTTCATTACTTATTTTGAAGAATTTACGTTTATTTTATTTCATTATTTTGATAAACAGGGTTATAAATACCTAAATTTAAAGTTCCTATTGTATTGTTATAAAACTATTTTTTTTGTTATATACTTATAAGTACAAAAGTTTTAAACACTGTTGTAAGTTTTAATTTGTATTTTTCAATCAGGTGATGAAAGCTGGATTTACTGTTATGATCCTGAAACCAAAAGACAATCTGCTCAGTGGGTGTTTTCGAGGAGTTGCCAACCAAAGTGAAGAGAGATCGAAGTGCGGGGAAAAAATGGTGGCCTCGTTCTTTGAAGGATAGGTGTTTCGCAACAATTGTGTTAGAGGATCAAAAACAGTTTCTGCAGAATGGTACACTACCAATTGTTTGCCACTTGTCTTGGAAAAGTTCGAGAGAAACGACCTCGCAAGGATCCTCCTTCACCACGAC
This sequence comes from Ectropis grisescens, assembly GCA_017562165.1. Taxonomy (NCBI): domain Eukaryota; kingdom Metazoa; phylum Arthropoda; class Insecta; order Lepidoptera; family Geometridae; genus Ectropis; species Ectropis grisescens. The sequence goes on along the minus strand of CM029781.1, from coordinate 24,967,446 downwards.
AACGCTCATCGCACACCGCCAAGCGAACGATCGACTATTTGGCGACATCAAACGTTGAAACTGTCAATACCCGCCGTATAGCCCCGACCTCGCGCCTGTGATTTTTATTTATTACAAAATATATATTAAAGAAAACTTAAAGGAAAGCGGTTTATGAATGCTGAAGAAGCGGTGGCTGCGTATCGCGATGCCATTGAAGAGACCCCTAAGGACGAGGCAAAGTGCTTTTCCCAGTGGTTGCATGCGATGGATGCATGGTGTATTGACGTGAATGGACAATATTTTGAAAAGATATAATAAAACTAATAACAAGTATAGTATTAAAAATAAACTAAATTGGAACTAGACTATTTTCATATTTCATTGCAGAAAAGCACAGAACATTTTTTTATGTTGTAGTTATACCCAATGTAACAATGTCCAGAAGCCTAAAAGGTGGTTTAGTTAATTAATTTATTTTAGTTGTCGCTCTAAGCCTTTTATGCTAACCCAAAACCCCAAAAGTCCCATAGGTAGAGGTCATCAGACTACCATAGGTCCCTTTGAAAAAAAAGTTGCAAGTCAGAATTATGCTCGAAAAAATAACATCGTTCATCATTGATTTGTAATAAGAAGGACTACTTAGGCTGTGAAACGCATTGCCAGAGTGAGTTTTTCGTGATGGTTCGAACCTTGGGGTTTTCGAGTCGAGAGTGAATTTGTTTCTGTTAGAGAAGTAAGCGCCGTCGTAGACCATATCATATTCATCCACTATCATCGGCATTAACGCAACCGTATCGTTAATTAAGTTCCTGCGCAATATTTTTTTTTTTTATTTTGGACAAATCTACGAAGTATAAGACAACATTTTAAATAATGAATGGAATTGGTAATGCCGGTCTCAGCTTAAAGCGTCAAAAAAGAAAAGGTTAATTTTAGTATACCTACGAGTGTACAGAAATATTTCCTGGTTTATAAAGAAACAAAACTCTTATCATAATAATAAACAAATCTTGAACAAAAAATAAGTTTAAACTAGTACTTAGTTCAATTTATTCAATATGTTAGTGTTATTTCTGCACTGTGGCACCGATTCTGCACAAAGTGGGGGCATCAGAGCGCGCGAGGCAGCGTAAATGCCTACCTTGGCAGAAAAACCTGACCTTAAATATATTCTTATTTAATCTAAAATTTGCCGCCCCCTTAAAAGTGCCGCCCCGAGCGGGCCGCCCCTACCGCCCTCCCTACGTTATGCAGACTTCCAACCGCACGTCCTCGCGGTTTTCGTCCGCGAACGTTGCGGGTTTCCAACCGCGCCCGCGCGCGGGCGCGAACCGCTACAATCAGCGGTCTCGTGTTTGAAAAAATCGTCACCCGTCGCGGTTCGCGCCCGCGCGCGGGCGCGGTTTGAAACCGCTCCATGAAATCCTACCCTAATGCTTCTCTTTGATATTGATAATGTCGCCAATACAACCTTGTTTTGTTTTATTTTTAAGTAAATTTTGTTTTGAATTTTTTAATTAAGCGCAATAAAGATGAAATTCTCTATTTTAGTTTCAAAAGCCTTTTCTACAGATGAAATTTTCATAAATTATAATACAAAGACAAAAAGATACACATGAGTACTATATGAATAAAAAAAATTGGCAGTCATAGTCATCGATAGAAGTGAAAACTAATAACTCAGAATTTAATAGCTCACTTTGGAATCTACGCAGGTGAAACCAGAGGGTGTGGCAATGACCGTGGCCATCATGAAATGCTCGAATTTACCCGAAGATTTCTTTCATTTACGAACGAGACGCTGAGCTCAATCTACAGCCCACGAAACATCTGTGTGTGGTGCGCCAAAAGAAGTTTTCACTTCAAAATTTTTTTTTTATAAATATTAGTGGACAACTCACACACAACACCATCTGACCCCAAACTAAGCAAAGCTTGTACTATGGCGGCCAGATAGCTGATATAATACATATATAGTTTTAAATACATACTTATTATAAATAGAAACACCCAGACACAGTGCAAACATTTGAATTCATCACACAAATATTTGCACTGGGTGGGAATCGAAACCACGACCCTCGGCTTTGCAGGCAGAGTTACTACCCACTGAGCCACGAGGCCAGTCAATTATTTATTATTTATTCAATTATTCTGAATTGCATAGACACAAAAAGTGCAAAATTCCATTAAATAGAAACAATGAAGTGTACTCACTGCAGTCGGTCCCTTCTGCAGTTTGATCTTGATAGGTTTTCGTTTCTCGCCGCGGATCTTGAGCGCCCGCTTCTCCTTGATGAGGCGCCGCTTGTCGGGGCTCAGGGTCTTGCGCTTCACCAGCGGCGAGGAGCCGCAGGTCGTGCCCGCGGGGAGGATGGTCTCCGGACCTTCCGCGATACCGTCTGTCGAAGAACAGGTTTATTGACCTCTTTAACTATTAAGGTAATCAAACATAATTTTAAACAGCAGGGCGAAGTGCGTGAACAGCCAGATGATTTAATAATTCCTTCATCTACTGCATTGTTTCATTTAAGTTAGTTTTCTAGTCGGGAGAACGGCGACTGCCGATCCGGAGGCCCCAGGTTCAAAACCACGCGCACCACTGTCTTTTCGAAGTCATGTGTTATCCACCACACCGCACTTGCCATCATGATTGTTTATAGCCTTGACCCTCTCCTTGCGAGACAAGACCTCGAGTCCCAGCTGTGGGATTATTTAGTGGGCTGTTTATGCATTGTTTCATTATCTTTCGTTTTCATAATTTAATTTCGGCGATTTTCAAGAATTTCACGACTTTTACGAAAGGGGGAGATGTTGCCTACGAGCCTTTAGGCACGTCACTCGATTTAATCCATAGCCTAAATGTTATCTTTATATCCATCTTATAAAGATTTTGTTTATTACTATTTCATTCAAAAAGCTTTTTATGTTTTAAGTAGTCTTTTCGTGTTTTACTGTATTTTTATGCAGGGTCCATTTGTCTATTAGAATTACAACATAATATTATCCAATAGGTGAACCATGGTTACCTGGTGTGTTAACGATCCATCCCATACGACGCGATATCTTCAAGTGGACTCCAAAGTCGAGGAGCGCGTTTTCGTACTCTTTCAGTGATTCGTCCTTATGCGCTTCGAGGAAATTTCGCATCTCCGTCTTCGTGTGGAACCTCTTGTTACCCAGCTCGTCGGGGCTGCAAACGTCATTTATCACGTTATGGTGGTGTCTGGCTTTGAACTGAACTGAGCGGATGGGTCCTGGGAATTCTACTAATATTATAAATGCCGAATGCTTGGATCATTGAATGAATGAATGAATGAATGAAAACTCTTTATTGTTCACACCTTAAAATAGTACAGAAAATAAATATGTACACAATAAAACTAGTGAAACAACTGGCGGCCTTATCGCTGAAAGCGATTTCTTCCAGGCAACCTTGGGGTGGACAAAAAACTAGGAGAACTTAAATCGTGGTGCGCAACAAAGACTATTACTACGAGATAAACGTACATTCCAATAATATTACATACAAATACTTAAGCTATACAAAATCATAATACACTAATAAATAAAACTGATCATAAACATACGTACTACTAATTGATAAGAAGATAAAATACATAGCCTTTAAAGACAAATACCTAACCGGTAACAGATAAATAGGAATGAACAGTAAAAAATAAGAATCTAAAATTTAAAAGTGATCAACGCAAGAAAAAAAAATTATAACGTATGTACCTACATACATATAACAAGCAATTTTTAATACATTAAGAAAATCACAGCTTCGACAAATATAACTGTTTTACGTGATCTTTAAAGACAGGCAACGATTGCAATTTCCGAATACAGACTGGTAGTTCATTCCACAACTGAACAGCCTGAAAAGCGAAGGAAATTCATTGGTCAAACACCTCGCAATGGCTGAGCGGATCAGGTTGAAAATTGCTGTTTCGCATTATCACTTTAAGCATAGCCTACTTTTCATTGCGGAAAAATTACTACGGGAGCAAAACCGCGAGGCGCTGCTAGTTGTTTTTAAACGAACTAAAAGAGTTACAACGAGGTACCGACTTGAAAATAGACTTATCAGACTACTACGCATATGTTTTCTCCAGCCCTCATTATGGGATATTACTTTGGGGGAAGTATTGATGCCGGTGACCTCTTTATCCTGCAGAACAAATATGTGCATGTAATCGCCAACCTTCGCGTAGTAAACCTAATTACCATAGATTTGATTGTACTTATAGATCAATACAATAATAATAGCTTTAGCAAGCCAATGATTTAATATAATTATCTAGTAGGTACCTGACGAGTACGACGTCCCATTTCCCAGCGGAGTGTCCGATACTACGGCGCACCATGTGCTTAGTCCACCCTGGCGGCAGACGTTTGTCTTCAACCTGTACCCGGCACAACAAAAAAAAAGTTGCATAAAAAGCACACGAGGAGAAAAAATAATTACATATATTCTTTAACGTACTGTGAATGATTATGGTGGTAACTTTGCAATCCGTCATAGTAATTGCAACAAACAATTAATAGCATAATACTGGTATATGATGACTGATGACTATTTGTTAACCCCCGACCAAAAAAAGGGGTGTTATAAGTTTGACGTAGATGTCGGTCTGTCTGTGTGTGTCTGTCTGTGGCACCGTAGAGCTCAAACAGATTTTAGATTTTGAATGCGGTTTTTTTTTATTTGAAGGTTAATATCCGTGCGGATGTTCTTAGCTATGCTTGTTTAATAGCGATTCAAGATGGCCGCCACCACAAAATGGGGAATTATATTTTTTTCACTACTACCACAATATGGGTATCAAATGAAAGGGCTTGACTAGTAGAATACTTTTCACTATGACAAATTTCAAATCCAAGATGGCCGCTACCACAAAATGGCGAAATAAATTATTTTCACAACTCCCTTAATATGGGTATCAAATGAAAGGGCTTGACTAGTAGAATGTTGTACCTACAGCTAACGTAGTAGTCGGGGGTTAATCAACATTTTTAATTTTGTGCTTGTATAGTTCGCCTAACCAGTTATACTACAGCGAACTAGTAATGTGCCAACATCGCTGTCTTCCAGTATGAAGGAAAATATGCTCTCAATAGTAGCATACCTGCACGCTCCGGCGCGGCAGGCCCGGCTTGTCCTGGCCGGCCTGCGGCGCGCCCTCGATCTCGCTGACGCGGCCCACGGGCTGCCCGTTCACCCAGCGGCAGCACCACTCGCCCGGGCACAGGAAACTCTCCGGCAGCGGCGCGTTCTCTTGCGGCTGCAAGGAAGGGCAACTACTCCAACATTCTACTAGGACACACTTCCAATCATCACTGATATAGTACTTTTTCAACAACTTGCACATAAAGTGGCTCTTAATTTCACCGGGATTAGGCATATAATGCCACCTGTAATTGTGCCTGTGCTATTCACAAGTGAGTTGTAGAGTTGAGTTGCTTTGTTATTAAAAAATAAGGTTGATCTTTTTAAAGATTTTTTTATTTTTATTTTCTCCACAGGTGTTTTGAAAAACGTTGTCTGATACACGTGTGTATTAATATTAATGATTACCGCCCTCAGGTCTCTTAAGACCCTCACCTAACGCCTCGGGTATCAATGGCACCTCAGCGGTAATCACCAAAACATTACACATTTTACACTTGTGCCGTAGTGTACTATTATCTCAGGAAGCGACGCAAACTTTACTTGTAGTAACGATGCTCACAAACACGCTGTGAATGTGTGCGTGACCGCGAACAGTCTCAGTACCGCCTGAGACGCAAGCGCAGGTATTTATTTATTTATAACCGTGACAGCTTATAAAATTTCATATTTTTCGTGAAGTCTACGAATACGTTGTCCAGGTAAGCAAGGTTTAGTATTGCGTTGATATTTCGATAACCGCTGCACAGATTTCGAAAAAAATTATATGGGGAGTAGATGTATGCTATCGAACAAAAAACAAAAATAATAAAATAGGTTCAGGCGTTCCCGAGAAAACGGGGCACATCCAAATTCGAATTGACAACGATGATGGTAATGATCATTAAACCGGTGAAGATAATAATGATTAGCCAAAACAAATAATTAAACATGTTACATATACAAATGTAGATAAAAATTATCGTACCTGCATATAATCTTGCGCCATGACGTGCTGCCGCATGGCTTCGAACTGTATCTTCATTTGTTCCAACTCACTCTTCACTTTCTCCACCTGTCTTTTTACCTTTTTCTCCTGCAACAATCTAAGTTTCTTAGCCTTCTTTATCGTTATATAATCTTTCTTCGATCTTGATTTCACTATGTCGAACACAGGTATATCAGCGGCTTTGTCTTTATCTTGGGTATTTTCATCAAGTACGATGCCAGCCGCCGCTTGCGCCAATGCCTCTTTCAAATCGTCAGGTTTAACTTCCAGTTTAACAGTTTTTGGAGTTTCTAAAACTCCCATCGACGTTTCTCCTCTTTCCGCTTTAGCTTCAGTTTTTTGTTTAACTTTCTTCATTTTCTCAATTTCAATTAAACCACCTTCTAACTTCGTAATCGCTTCTTTGATTTTAACTATCACCTCTTCATGTTTGTTTGGGTCTTGTTTTTCAAAGTTTTCCAACTTTCCCTCTTCTTCGATAACCTATTTTACAAGTTGTATACATGAAAAGATCTACAACAATACTTATTACATACAATATACAAAATAAGCTATTATATCTTATCAAGGAAAACATCAGCTAGTAAAAGAAAAGATATAACACTTGGAAGAGAGAATAGTTATTACTTGTACCAAAGCTACAGATGAGGTTGTTAATCTATATTAAAGTCTTACTCAGATAACTTCATTACTTCAATGTACTAAGTTTTATAACAATAAATATTTCAAATATTTTTTCAACAGAGTCTAACTCCTAAGTCAATATAATTGAAATCTCTTACCAAATCTCCTTCAGATTTCGATTCTTTGACCTCTTCGTCATCAAGTGTGTCATCATTTGGATTGACGACACAACTTTCAGGCTCGGTTACTTCTATTTCAAAATCTTCTTTAGTCTCTGAATCCACCGATTCATTTATCTCATCGTTATTTTGCTCTTTATCTTCTGTATTAGGTTGTTCTTCTTGTTTAACTTTTCGAGTGATTTGGCTCATTTCAATGGGTTCTAGTTTGACTTCCAACTCTTTCGTTACAGCACCCGCTATAGAGGCTACTGCATCTGCAAAATGAAGCTTACTTTGTGAGCGAAAAAGTATCAGTACCAAAAAAAAAAACGGTAGCACCTCATCTCCACCCAGTCAGGTTACAGTGTACTATGGCGGCCATCGGCCGGCGGCATATTATATAAACACCCAGACATGGTACAAATATTTGAATTCATCACAGTATAATTGCACTGGTTGAGAATCGAACAATGTATCCAAACGTATCCTGTAGACCTTGGAAGATCAGATGGGGCCAGAGTATCAACAGAGTGCGACTGTCCCATCATCCAAAGAAAAGATTCATCCCATCGGGTCTCTTGCAGCCATTCTGCATCAAGCTACTTATCTCAAAGATCGAAAACACAACTACACTGATAAGGATCCGACGGATGATCTCGTTAATACTGGCGTATCGTCCTATGTAAATAAATAAATATTGGTGGACACTTTACAATGGGCCATGCACATTTAGCAATGACAGTGTGTCCATGCCAATCAGCATTTTCTTCACATAAACAACAGAGAGGTATTTACATGCAGAGTCTAAGAAATACAGCATCTCTGAATATGTTGTCTAAAAGGGTGCCGATAACTTTGGAAGGTAATTTGTGCCAAAGGCACAAGTTCCCTCTGTGCAACCACTAAGTTGTAGGTAATTGAAATAACAAAGTGGTGAGAGTACCAATCTCCCAAAATTCTACAGCTTCAGATGAGATATACTTTAAGAATGCTGAAGAAAACCTGGAACAAGAACTAGTCTGGTTTTACTAGAGTTCCATTGAAACCCAGAATAAGATAAAACATTAAAAAAATCTAATACTTGACAATGACAAAACTATACTATATTTCATTGCCCTACACTCCTATCATACTTACCAGGTGCTGTTTCATAAGTGTTTTCTTTCTTTAGCGGAACCTTCGGAGCTTTTGGTGTGCTTTTCCGCAGTATTGTAGGTCTTTTTGATGTTGGTTTATTTTCAGTTTTAGGACTCTCATCAGTTTTCTGTTTTTTATATTTCTTCTGCCCAATATTGAATATTTCTTTGATGTTTAGCTTCCGTTTCTTTTCGCGTCGCTCGCTCTTCGAGCCCAGGTAATCTCTGGTAGGGTCGAAGAGGTGTGTGTGGTATGCCGGTAGGGCGGGAGACGCGGGAGAGTTGGCGGGGCCTGCTGCCAGCGGCGATGGGGAGCCCGCAGTGTCGGCGTGGAAAGACGTGTCCACGCTTAGTGTCTCACTTTTCATTTTATGTAGCCGGACTTGTGAGCACGTCCAATGGAAACCATCATCAAATATTATTTCAAATTTCCCTGAAAAACAAATATGTGGTGGACATTTCTCACACAACACCATCTATCTAGCCCCAATCTAAGAGAAGCTTGTACTATGTGAGTCAGATAGCTGATGTAATAATAGTTTCATCATTGTAAAAAATACTTTTTGCACATAGAAACACCCTGACACATCAAAAATATTTGTATTCATCACACAAATATTTGCACTGGGAGGCACACATTGAACTCACAATTTATCGCTTTGCAGATAGAGTTATTACTAAGTACCAACTCAGCCACAGGACAATATCGCAATAATTGTTACAGCTTTACTGTATTCAGCTTTCGATCTTTGTTTGTTCTTTTTAAAGAACAAACAAAGATAGAATCCAATAACTAACAAATTGTCACAGTATAACAGTATAAGTATAGAAATTGGTATAGTGCAACAATTTATCCATACATAACTATAGATATCCGTTTACAGAAGCGTAAGCTATAAACCTTTAACAGTATCCAAATACATGTCCGAGCCTTCATTTTTCTTTGAAGTGTTAAGTTTTTCTCATGTTTACAACTAGTTAATTGATACGAATATAACTCACCATCACCCAAATCCTTATGAATAGTAGCACAGAAACGCCTGTTATCCCTCCACCGTGCCAGACATCTCTCTCCAACCTCAAAAACTATCTTCGGTTTATCTTCCACCTTTACAGCTTCATCCATGGGCTCTTCCTTTATTTCTTTAACAAACACTTCTTTCGATAAAGATATGTCTGTAGAAGTTGTGGAAGCATAATTCTGTGAGGATTTATCTTCATTGTCGACTGGAGTGGGTTTTGTAGTGTTGCCAGTGTAAGGTCTCAGTCGGGAACTGTTTACACTTACCCATTCATCAGATCTGAAAATCATGTTGGTGTGGTCACTTTAATTTTAAATATGATTACGAGAGATTTGTTCATTCACTAATACTACCATCTACACTTTCTTGATATAATCTTAATTGTCCCACAGGTGGATGGTGGTGGTGGTATACAATGGAGCATGCTTGTTACTTACCATACTCATTGGGTATCTTATATTACCAATTCACTCTCGACTTAATGACATCAAAATAGCATCTATCGGAAAAGCCCACTAAGGCATTCCTTTTTCATTCAACTTTCAAATAAATAGGTAGAATGTAAAATGTGATTTATAACAATAAAATTATAGTATCTATACTTAACTTTTTTGGTAACTATTTCGAATTAGACTCCAAGACATCAAATTTTATGAATCGGAACTGTGCCACTTACTTAGGCATTTATTTTTTATTCATTCAACTTTAAATACTTACATATTCAAATACGTACATAGATTTTAAAAATGATCTATCACAACAAAATTATAGTATAGTCAACCATTCATTTTTTTGCTAATTATTTCAAATTAGTAGCATAACCCGGTTTCAATCGCATAGTTTCTGATCCTTTTATTTTCCCGGGAAAAAAGTAGCCTACGTGTTATATCCCAGATGTGCTCTTATACCAAACCATCCAAGTCCCTTCAGTAGTTTTTTCTTGAATGAGTAAGAAACATTTTCGTAATTATAATAATAGTAGGAAGTAGGATAAGCGGCCCGGCCCGACTTCGAGTTGAACAACAATATTTACTTATAAAATTTACTCTAGAACCATCTGAAATCTTACTTGCTTAAAAGTGGCACCTTTAAATTGAAAGGTTTATCGGGGCTGCTGCTACGGTTTCGAAGATTATCTCACACAAAGTATAAATACAAATAAAAAAGTTATTGAAAATAGGTAATTATGTTACTGTGATTTACATAAAAGCATAATACTCGGAATACAAATATAAATTGCAAAAATAAATACCTCGTGCCTCGTTGCTTAGATTTAAATCGCGTTTCATAATGGTAAGACATCCTAACAACAAAAAATTATTCAATAATTTTTCAAATCACAAATCTACAGGGTCTTGAAATGCGCGCCTTCCGCCATTAAATCCTTATCTGTCAAACTGACGTAATTTTTCAAATTTAGATTTTTTTTCTTAGGACTTTCAATAGGTACTTTTTGGTTCGTTTTAGTGATTTGGTTAGTTATAGTTACTCGTAAATGAATTGGATGGATACGTAAATGTTTCGTTTATACCTATGTGAGAACCTATCTGTTACTAAGGGGGTGTTTAATGGAGCGTAACAAGAAGGGTGGTTTTAGTAAAGTTTTCCCCTAATAGTTTTCAACAACACTAAACTCAGCTGAGTCCTTTTAACCGACTTCAAAAAAGGAGGAGGTTCTCAATTCGGTTGTATGTTTTTTTGTATGTATAAGTAAGTATGTATGTATATTACGCGATAGCGCATAGTTATTTTTAACCGCCGACCAAAAAAGGGTTGTTATAAGTTTGACGTCGATGTCTGTCTGTCTGTGTGTCTGTCTGTGGCACCGTAGAGCTCAAACGGATGGTCTGATTTCAAGCGGCCGTTTTCGATGTCTTCTGTGTGTGTGTGTGGTTTTTTGTGTGTGTGTGTGTTGTTGTTGTGTGTAGCTATGTTTGGTTAACATAGATTCAAGATGGTCGCTATGTTTGGTTAACATAGATTCAAGATGGTCGCCTCCACAAAATGGCGGACAAAATATTTCTTCACAACCTACCTCAATATGGATATCAAATGAAAGGGCTTGACTTGTAGAATACTGTGCACTATGACAAATTTATAATCCAAGATGGCCGCTACCACAAAATGGCGAAATACATTTCTTATTTCACAACTCCCTCAATATGGGTATCAAATGAAAGGGTTTGACTAGTAGAATGTTGTACAAATTACAGAGATGTACAAAATGGTTTTAAAAAAGCATTTAAATACAAAATGCAAAATACTTTTCAGATTTACTATTTTAAATGCAAAATACAAAATGGTTTTGAGTTTTTTATTTCAAATGCTAAATGCAAAATAGGTATTTTCAAAATACCTTTTCAAAATAAAATACCTTTTGACCAAATCTCAGATATTTATTTTTATTTTAGGTATTTAACATGAGAAATAGAGACACAATGCCGAACCGAACAAAAACTAATAACATGGCATCTTATGCATGACATTTTGGTCATGGAGGGATCTAAAAGTAGTGAGAATGAGATAAAATATAGTTACTATTGATAACTTAATAATTTATATTTCTACATAGGTTGTCTCAGACTTTCTACACACCGAGTCCAGAAAAACTAGACTAACGCAAAGATAGCTATATCTCCATTTTGTGAATTGTGTTGAATTACACTTTTCTTAATAACAACTGGACCCTGGACTGTCTACATTGACATTGTCTGACACTAGTCAGACATAAGGCGCTCACTCTGACCAAAGAAGAATAAATGTGGTCAAGTGCGAGTCGGACTCGCCCATGAAGGTTTCCATAGCAGCAAGTAACATACTTGATATAAAAGTTATTTTAAGTACGTTGTTACTTTAATCAGTGTTTTTAACCCCCGACCACAAAAAGGGGTGTTATAAGTTTAACGTCGATGTCTGTCTGTCTGTCGCCGACGTATGGGCCGATTTCAATGTGTTTTTTTTTATTTGAAAGTTAAAATATCCGTGCGGATGTTCTTAGCTATATTTGGTTAAATCGATTCAAGATGGCTGCCTCCACAAAATGGCGGACACAATATTTCTTCACAACCTACGTGGTACGTGACGTGATGTGACTAGTAGAATACATTGCATAATGACAAATGTCAAATCCAAGATGGCCACTTCCACAAAATGCCGAAATACATTTCTTTTTTCACAACTCCCTTAATATGGGTATCAAATGAAAGGGCTTGACTGATAGAATGTTGTACAGATAACAAATCCGAGGTAGGCGGGGGTTAATCAAAATTTTTAATTTTGTTCTTGTTAGTAACAATAGTAAATTTATGACGTATTAAAATAAAACTAGTTTGGTACTAGATCTCATTCAAACCAATTTTTGTTGATAGTTTAGACATTATGCCCTTTTTTATTTTTGTCATTCTCTTATTTGAGAAGTTACAGGGGGATGGCGAACATATTACCACTTTGGACAAGTCTCTCGTGCAAACTAAACAGTTTAGAAAAAAATGTGAGAGAAACCTCAATATCATTTTTGAAGACCTATCCATAGATAACCCACACGTATGGTTTAGATGGAAGAACAATTTTGAGTTTCAGTTCTAAGCATGGGACACCCCAAAATTTATTGTTTATTTGTTCTATTTTTTGTATGAAAATATTGAAGAATTGAAATGCGGTTCACAGAATACATCTACCTACTTACCTAGTTTCAATAGTATAATAGCTCTTATAGTTTCGGAGAAAAGTGGCTGTGACATACGGACAGACAGACATGACGAATCTATAAGAGTCCCGTATTTTGCCATTTGGCTACGGAATCTTATAAATGAATAAAATTAAAAATTTTGATTAACTTTACTGTACAACATTCTACTAGTCAAACCCTTTCATTGGCTACCCATATTGAGGGAGTAGTCAAAAAATAAACGTGTTTCGCCATTTTGTGGTGGCGGCCATCTTGGATTTGAAATTCGTCATAGTGCATAGTATTCTACTAGTAAAGCCCTTTCATTTGGCAACCATATTGAGAAAGGTTGTGAAGAAATATTTTGTCCGCTATTTTGTGGAGGTGGCCTTCTTGAATCGATATCAATCAAGCATGCTAAAAATCACCGCACAAAAATTAACCTTCAAAGAAAAAAAAACCGCATCGAAATCGGTCCATCCGTTTGAGCTCTACGGTGCCACAGACAGGTAGACATGGACGTCAAACTTATAACATCCCTATTTTTGCTCGGGGGTTAAAAAAGGGCGCGCATAGCTAGCAGGCGCTTCTATTGGACAAATTTGGTGATATCCGTTATCGTTATCCGTTCGTTTCATATTTTTTTTGCTAAACTTAATGACAAAGTATTTTGTATTTGGAAATGAATATTAAAATGCAAAATACGTCTCAAAAGGTATTTCAAATAAAATACAAAATGCTTTTTGCTAAAAGGTATTTAAATGCAAAATACAAAATAGGTATTTTGCATTTTGTATTTGCATTTTAAATAGAAGTATTTCAAATAAATCGCATCTCTGACAAATTACAAATCGGAAGTAGTCGTGGGTAAATCAAAATTTTTAATTTTGTTCATGTTTGAAGGTTAATTTCCGTACGGTGGTTCTTGGCTATGTTTGGATAATATCGATTCAATATGACCGCTGCAAGTGCTGATGGACTTCTGCATTATGACGATATTGTCCGCAAATCGTAGATGAGAGATGATCTCGCCATTGATGTTAATAACGTAATAAATTTTCACACTCATTTGTTATTATAAAAACTACAACAACATGCACAGGTGGACTATGATGGTAAGCAACAGCTTGCTAGTATGCCCATTTATCTTGTAGTATTTTATAGTCTTTTGCAGTACGATTAACAAATAATTTTAATATCAGTGTCCTGCACTGCACTCATCACCCACAGCCATAAGTTTTAAGTCCAATAATTCAAAGCAATTTAAGCATTTGCAGTAAGGTGCTTTGCAAACGAAGGTGCGGGCCAGGCCAGTCAATTTGAAAGCAATGGATAGCCTATATTTCCAACATACACAGAGGTCAATCATGCTGCCTATCATGTATCACACAAACCAGTTTGTATGCAGTAACGCAGACGTCGGCGCAAGCCGGCTAGTCTAGCTGAGTCAATGTGATTTTCACTAGAACATCCACGGGTAGACACATTCTGTATTGCTTCGCAGTCAAAAAAATTACCCCACCCCGTCGTCTATAGAGCGCCTTACTTCATTACATAGCATAAACTTACTTCTTCAACTCGATCTCGTATCGAACAAGCACTTCCATTTCATCGTAATCAACTTCTGCAACTTCGGCAGCGTACCAGTCCCCCTCGAAACTCTTCACCTCGACTTTACAGCCAATCGATAGTGAATTACTCGAATTTCCTGCTACAAAAACATACAAGTTAATAAGACACTTATAGAAACCAGGATATCTATTTCACACATTTTCAAAGAACAAAAACCTTTATTAATCACACAATGTTTATTATGCAATGGAATGGAACCCAAAACCTATGGTATGGCAAATGAATCTGGTCATCTATCTTAATATAATATAAATGACGCGTCACGTTGTTTGTCCGCGATGGACTCCTAAACTACTTAAACCATTTTAATCAAATTTACACACCGTGTGCAGTTTGAGCCAACTTAAAAGATAAGATAGTTTTTATTTCGATTAATAGTCTTTAAATGACAATATTCGAGCGAAGCCGGAACTGGCCACTAGTATTGCACCAGATATGGCCGCTAGTATAATATCAGATTCACTACCAACAGAAACACAAAGCTTGGGCTGTTGGTTCAATTATATATGTTAGGCAAAAAAGATATTTACATATTATTTGTTTAATTGAAGACGAATAGAAAATAATATGAACTCACCTTTTTCACTAGCGGTTATTATTTTCTGACTAGGTGTTTGACTACCTTCATTTTTTAGTTTTGATTCATCTTTAATATCAATTTCATGATTTGCAGTCATGTTATCCTCTGATTCTGAGAGAATCATGTTCATAACACTAGATGATATCATGTTTTCTCCACAATTTTGATCAGCATTACCAAGTAACTCATTGATTTCAATTTTTGACGTGTCCTCATCTGATTTTTCGCCAACAGTTACATTGAATTTTGTATTGCCTTCTAAATTCATTTTTTCTTCTGTACTTGTTCTCGATTCTAATATTTCTTGTGTTTTCTTGCCTTGATTGTCATTTGTTTGTTTATTGTCAGTTGTTTCTCCAGTATCCTTATTGTCAGATTTATTTCCTTTATTTTTTGATTTCTTTTCTTGCTTCTTTTTTTCTGCTAGCTCCATTTCAAAGATTTCTTTTTCTTGTTGTTCAATGAATTTTTTGATAGCATCAAGATTCTCAACTTCTGATGTGTTATTAGCAGAAAATATGTCATTTTCTTGAACAATGGCACTTAAAGGCTCTTCAATATCTGAGAAATCCATTGTTATTTTATCAATTGTCCAAGGGAATATAGATGGTACAGCATCTGAAAATGTATTAACATGTGTTCTCATATTATGTTATGTGTATGGATAAACCAGTAGCTGCATGTAAAATCTGCATAGAATTTAAAAAATAACTATTCCTATGTGAACTATATCATTTTCATATCTACTATATTTAACTAATACTTATAATTTAAATATTTATTGTATAGATTGCAACTTCCATTCCATTGTTGTTGTTTTAGAATTTAATAATGTTTTTATAGATTGGTCAATTTTATGTAACAACTGTTTCAAATGCCTTTCAGGTAGAAATTGTGCAGCACTACACCATATAATTTAAAGATAGCTTTTTTTGTAAGTATTTCATTGCAAATTACTTAAGACTTTTGACTTTTCCATACTACTATCTAAGCTCCACAGTTCAACCTAACATATACATTTATAATATTAGCAGAATATTATATAATCTATGTTTATATCTTAGACAATTGTTCATTTAATCATATTTATGAAATTTGTTTGCTATATCTTGGAGTAATTATTTTAATAATGATAAATCTGTGTTATTATTCAACAGACTACTTAAATAGTTTTGACTTTGATATGGACATAGGTTGCTCTAATATCTGGTATGTTCAGCATATATTTTGTAACATCTATTAGAAAGGCTAAAAGGTTGAAATGTTTCAGTGAAAGTAAATCTTTCAGCATTTGATAAAGCTATTCATGGGGAAAGCTGTAATGTCCAGATTATATTACAATGCCAGGGAAACTACAAGGCACAGCTGTATACAATTTATTTCATTCTAAATGCAAATCAAACATCATTACATAATGAAAATTTGAGATGAATAGAAACATTAAAGCCAAAATCAGTTTTCACAAATAAACTTCACAATAAACAGTGAACTTTGGTCATGAAATAGGTGCAGATCACAAGTCACCACAGCGCCCCAATATTTAAATATCCTGAAATTTTGTGCTGAGGATGTAGGCAAAACTCACCACACTAACCCCATAATTAAATATCCCAAAATTATAGTGGTACGCTATAAGTATGCCACAACCTACTACAATGGTCCAATATTTAAATATCCCAAAATTGTATGCTAGAAGTATGCCACAACCTACTACAATGGTTCAATATTTAAATATCCCAAAATTTGGTGCTAAAGGTGTCATTGTACTGGCCCTGCATCCAAATACATATTCCAAATTTAATGAAGTTATATATTTCACTTATCATTAATAAAGCTTTTGAAATTAACATTACATGACAGATTTCCACACTTTCACATCAAAAATCTAAATTACACAGTGTAAAATTTTATCTATCAAGAATTATAGAATTACAACTTGTGACTACAGCATAGTATAAGTAAAACAGAAATACACTAAGAAGATTTGTAGTCCAAACAAAAAAAAAACAAGCATTTTATTATCTACACAGGATATAACAAAATAAAAGTCAAGCCAATGCAATTATTTGCTACATAAAAAATGAGGACTACAATTTACACACTGAAAGCTAACATAGTAATAACAAAAAACAATAAGAATTGAAAGAAAAAGAAAATAAACTAAAATAAGAAAAAAGCTAAATCATTCATGAAATTGCTTAGACATATCCGAAAAGCATCTACATTACAAGCATCGCCAAGCGAATACCTGACTTCAGTATGTATTTTGAGTCCTCGTTTTTTTGAAAATCCCTTCTATAAAAATGTCTGGAGCACACATACACAGGTACATCTTTCTGTGTGTGTTTATAATGTGTGATACACTGCCATTCATTGCGAGACGTTACATCTTTAGGGAACTTGTGAAATGTGACACCTTCATCTTCTTTTCTCATTGAACATGACATGCAGTTTTCTATGCAACACTTTTTAACAGCCATCCTAGTAGTTAATATATTTTAACCAAGCTTGTTTGGTGTAACTTATTGAACTTAAAGGACATCACTTCCATATGTTTTTTAAAACTCATATTTATTTTAGTAGTAGGGAGGCCTTTACTCAACATTTGGGACAAAACAAACACAATATAATGTAATTTATAGAAGTGTTTCATTAAAAAGAATTAATTTCAACTGAAATCCGAATGTACCTAATTGTGTACTCGACACTCGAAGTTCCTCAAAGTTACGATCGTATGCTCTCGTTACCAATCAAATAAGAATAATTAAAACATCTTCAGACTTAGATGTGTTAGACAGTAGGTAATCCTCACAAAATAGGTAGTTGGTACAAACATCAAGAATTTCGCAATGTTTTTCTAATGTTAACTCGATTAAATATAAACCAGAAATATGATAAGTTTATTATTAAAAATGTATTTCAACGTTGAATAGATAAAATTACTGCGCCTACTACGATTTTTGATTGTAAATTGGAATTTATTGCTTTAACCAAGACGTTTTACATAAACAAAAACAACCGCATACCTGTTTCGTCCGATTTATCAGTTTGTAAGGAAAAGTATTTGGTTTATTTCATTTTAATGATTCACATTGAGTAGGAATAGAATATGATTACTACTGGAATTACAAGATTTATTATTTTGCAGACAAAACAACAAAATTACAAACACAACACCCGACTTGTGAATGGATTAAATGAATGAATGAACTAAAACTATGAACGAAATTCAATAACTATTACATTTCGTGGAAACAGATAATTTATATTCATAATTAAATAAAATAGATAAGGATAGCAAGATTTGATTGACCGGAGCCAAAGTGAGATATAGTTACAGGTGATGCTAAATATCATGATACGTTTCCCCTAATCACAGACAAGAAAGTATTTTTCTGTGTGGCCATTGGATGTAATCTCCCGAGCTTAATGATAAATTTAGATTGTAGACTATTCTAGGAAGCAATCTACGAACGCTAATAATTGGAATATATTTCCTAGAATATCATTACCGAAATCAATCAAAACATATTTAAGCAACTAATTCCTTGGAGAATTTAATGTTGTTATAATATATTTAATGTTGTTATGGCAATGATATTATTAATCTATGACGTGATATATTTCACTCATTCGTTCTTTTGAGCAAAATCAATATGTTGAAACTTTCTATTTGTAAATTAGTGCAAACTTTAATGTTCTACTTTCTATAAAATTTCGCAGGAAAATATATCAGTAATTTCTATTATCGACAGTGTATAACAATGGATTTGGCAAAATCATTGTTTAGTTCTCGAGATCACGTCGGTTATGTAGGTCGGGAAGACCATGAACGAAAAATCAGTGCCGCGTTAGCAGATGATGATCCAGAAGATATAATAGATACAATACGTGGTCTTAATATTGCCGACGAACTTTTACCAGCACCTGGAGGGCCTTTTTCAGCACTCACTCCGAGTATGGTACCACAAGACATAATGGCCAAATTAGCTCAACCAGAATCTGAAGGTCATGGTGGTCTACCAGATTACAGATTTGACGAATTTGGATTTTGTGTTGAAGAAGAGGAAGGTAGTGACCAAAACTCAGATAAATTGTCAGTCAATGCATTTGTCGAAGATGATCAGCACCGCCTTCAATGGGAATTTTACAGTAAAGAAATAAACTTTTATGAAGGTGAAGGAAAGTTGGAGAAAACAGATAAATTACAAAACATGGTAAAAGATGGTGTACCACACTCACTCCGTCCTCAAGTTTGGATGCATTTATGCGGAGCCAACAAAAAAAGAGCTTCCACTGAAATTACTTATCATGAAATTGTAAGGGCATCTAGTGATGATGGGCTTGTAACCAGCAAGCAAATAGAAAAAGACTTGGTTCAGATTTTACCAAATAACGTTTGTTTCTCACATCCAACTAGCACTGGAGTTCCAAGATTACGCAGAATTTTACGAGCGCTGGCGTGGCTATATCCTGATATTGGTTATTGCCAAGGTACTGGAATGATTGCAGCATCCTTACTTCTGTTAATGGAAGAGGAAGATGCGTTTTGGATAATGTGTACCACTGTGGAAGATTTGTTACCTGCATCTTATTATTCTTCTACTTTGATTGGAATACAAGCGGATCAAAAAGTTTTAAGAAGTCTTATTTCGACATACCTACCGGGGATTGACCAAGTTTTGAATGCTCATGATATAGAGCTTTCATTAATAACAATGCATTGGTTTTTAACATTATATGCCAATATTGTACACATGAAAATTCTTTTACGTATTTGGGATTTATTTTTTTTAGATGGCTCACTCGTACTGTTCAAAGTTACTTTAGCAATGCTCAAAATACGAGAAAACAGATTCACTGAAATATCAAATTCTGCCCAGATTTTTAATGCACTTTCTGATATACCTGGAGAAATAGAAGATGTCGATTTATTGATAAAGACTATTGACGAAGTGTGTGGTGACACATTAAGCCCCACATTGATAGACACACATAGGAGAAGACATCTAGCCTATCTTATGGCCGATCAAGGAGCTTTAGTAGGAAACCCGGGCGCAGTTCCAAATTTGCCAAAACAACAATTACAGCGACGCCAAATCAAAAAGAACAAATCAGTAATTCAAACAATACTTTTCGGAGAAGACAGCAACACTGAAGATGCTGTTTCAAAAAATGTAAAGCAAACGGAAATCCTAGTTGACTTAAGAGAAGCTATTTTACAAGTGGCTCGACATTTTTTAGCTCTTGAACCTCAACTTGCGTCTGAGATTCAACTTACTGCTGATTACACCATGCAAAGTCATGCTGCAGACAGAGAACGGTATGTCAATGTATCTAGAAGTAAAAGAAGGCGCGCCAAAGCTTTGTTAGACTTTGAAAGAAGAGATGGCGATGAATTGGGATTTAGAAAAAATGATGTTATTGAAGTCATCAGCTCCAGAGATGAACACTGCTGGATTGGAGAATTAAATGGACTAAGAGGTTGGTTTCCAGCGCGTTTTGTAAAACTCTTAGATGAAAAAGGAGTCAAATACAGCAGAGCAGGAGATGACTCTGTTACTGAAAAAGCAGCTCACCTAGTTAGAGGAGTTTTGGCTCCTGCATTTAAACGTGTTTTATTACATGGCATCAAAAGGCCTAGTTTCCTTGATGGCCCATGCCATCCTTGGCTGTTTATTGAAGAAGCATCATCAAGAGAAGTAGAAAAAGATTTCAATTCAGTTTATAGTCGGTTAGTTTTATGCAAAACATATCGTTTGGATGAAGATGGCAAAGTCTTAACGCCAGAAGAGTTATTATACAGATGTGTTCAAGCTATAAACTTATCGCACGATAATGCTCATGCTCAAATGGATGTTAAATTAAGGACTTTAATTTGCATGGGGTTAAATGAAGAAGCGTTACATTTATGGCTTGAAGTTCTTTGCTCGTGCGTAGACGTAGTGCAGAAATGGTTTCATCCTTGGTCTTTTATCAATTCTCCTGGTTGGGTTCAAATTAAATGTGAATTGAGAATTCTTTCCCAGTTTGGTTTCAATTTAAATCCAGAGTGGGAATTACCGTTAAAAAAAGACACACAAAATCAACCACTTAAGGAAGGAGTACGGGATATGCTCGTTAAACATCATTTGTTTTCGTGGGATTTGTAAATTTCAAACAAAATCTATATTTCTAAATACGCGCCATGTTTATACATAACACATAGGTATGCCTAATTATATATAAATAATCCTATCAAATTTTGAGCTTATTGTAATGCACTGCAAAAATCGTAATAATAGGTTATAGCTAAATAATTTAGATAACTTTAATTATTTTTAACTAACTGTACAGCACTTCTAAAAATAGTGATATTGTAATCATAACTTCTGCTAAATAATTAGTTGTAAGTGAGAAACGGGATCACATTATTTGTTATGATAGATTACACATTATAATTTTCTCTTGTTTCTCATGTTTATGTTGCAACATGCATAAAATTCTAACTGTAATCATATTAGTAATAAAATTAATATTAACAATAAATATCGTACATAATTATAAAAAAAATATCAGTACCTGTACTTAAGAGTTACTAAATTTATCTAATAATAAGTTTTCACTTTTTTGTATACTATTAAGCTTATTCATTATTTTAGTATTTGGTTTATCTAGATATAAGTTTGAGTAATTATAAATATATTTTTGTTATTTTTCAAATATTTTACGTGATCTCAAGACAGTTGTTTAAATAAATCTATTTTTATATAAATTTGTTTTAATATCTATTTAGTTACTATCAGCTAGACTACTTTCAACTTTAATAGAAATGTTTCTAATTTTATTTTAAAGTCTGTTTTCTGTTACTGGGCTCAACCGGGGTCAAGATCGAGAGTTTCAAACACAAGCAATTACTAAAGTGTAATAGAATTTTACGTCATTCATGACGTGTTTTATCACTACATAGTATAAAACAAAGTCGCTTTCTCTGTCCCTATATCAGCTTAAATCTTTAAAACTACGCAACGGATTTTATGCGGTTTTTATTAATAGATAGAGTGATTAAAGAAGGAGGTTCAGAATGTTTATAAATATGTATAATAACATCTATTAAATAGTGGAGAAAGACTGTTATTTTTGAGATTTCTAATGTGATACATATACATTGCGAACGCAGGCCTACGAGATTTATCAAAATAATGTACTAATTATTGTCCACAATGAAAAGGTCAACAGAAAAATTCGCTATGGTATATGTCTATGTCTTATGTAATATATATTATAATAACATTTTTTCGTTATTTACTTTTTACGACAAATAAAGGCTAATTTTTGAAGCGACTTTAACCAATACAGCATTAATCCTTATCCAATTAAATACCTTAAATACATTGTTGATTTCATATAGATCTATATGTAGCAAACCCCCTACAGCAAATGATTTAAATGAATATTTTCGAAGATATTACAGATTTAAAAATTGTGGGATTTAGCGGATCTTAGACACACGTCTACGCACGGTACGAAAGCTTTCAAAAAGTAATATATTTTTCCATTTATTATTTATTACATTTTTCATTTATGCTCCGCTTCTATTGATAGTAGCGTAATGTTATATTTCCTATAGCTTTCCTCGGTAAATGGACTACACAATAGAAAATAAAAAACAATTGGGACCAGTATTTTCCGAGATCCTAGCGCCCAAACAAATAAACAAACTCTTAAGCTTTATAATCCATATAACCCACAATAACCGTTTTTATTAGTACTTATATTTAGTATCATTTCACCCGTGCGAAGCCGAGGCGGGTCGCTAGTAATGAATAACACGCTTTAAAAAAATTGCGGTGGAAGGAACTGAGTCCTGTCGGAAACATGTAGTGTAGTAAGTAGAAGTGCATTCCCAGAACAATTTCTCGTATATTTTTAACCCCCGACCAAAAAAAGGGGTGTTATAAGTTTGACGTCGATGCTGTCTGTCTGTCTGTCTGTCTGTGGTACCGTAGAGCTCAAACGGATGGGCCGATTTCAATGCGGTTTTTTTTATTTGAAGGTTAATATTTGTGCGGGTGTTCTTAGCTATGTTTGGTTAATTTTGATTCAAGATGGCCGCCTCCACAAAATAGCGGACAAAATATTACTTCACAACCTACCTCAATATGGGTATCAAATGAAAGGGCTTGATTATTTAAATACTATACACTATAACAAATTTCAAATCCAAGATGGCCATGGCATGACAAAATGGCGAATCATTTTTTTTTTCACTATTACCTCAATATGGGTATCAAACGAAAGGGCTCAAGCCCTTGTTGCCCTAATAGAATACTTTGGACTGTGACAAATTTCCAGTCCAAGATGGCCGCTTCCACAAAATGGCGAAGTACATGTATTTTTCACAACTCCCTTAATATGGGTATCAAATGAAAGGGCTGTTGTACAGATAACAAATCCGAGGTAGTCGGGGGTTAATCAAAATTTTTAATTTTGATCTTTTTTGTATAAATAATAAATATCATCTGAACAACAATGCAATAAATTAAGCTATTACGTTTTAACATACAAAAAAAAATTGGTTGCCTGTAAAGTCGGTATACGGGCGAAAGTTTTACGTGACAACGACTTTGAGTGGTAAAATAATTTTACGGAAGGGACGCGTGCCTTTCACTTTTTATGTCTGTCTCTCTCGCTCTTAGGCGGGCTAACCATGCCCGAGTGGAAGGGACGCGTGCCTCTCACTCGCTCTCGTTGTGAGCGCATAACGTGAGCGGAGCGTAACGCAGTTTCTTGAAGTGTCACCCGGCAAACCAATTTATAAGAGGTTGTCACGTCAAAAAATGGCTTCATTTGAAATAGTGCACGTCAAATATTTTTATTTTGGTTAGTGTTTTTTTAGAATCCGAATTAAATATCTATTTAGGGGTGGTAAAATAATGCTAAGACATTTCACGTCTTGTGCTTTTCTCTAATTAGAGGTCTTACGCTGTCTCTTTCGCGTTAAAAAAATATTTTCGTTGTTTTTTTGTCCTGAGATTATAATATACTTAGAGATTATATACCATAATCTTACTAAAAGTGATTATATTATTGTAATACACTATTTTTTATTATTTTTATGTAATGATATTATAAATGAGTCAGAAACAATATAGCTGTGCAATATAGTAAAGTAAATAATCATCAAAGAATTCCGTTTGATTAAGAAAGGCGATACGTGTCATTAGTTCTACTCATTGTTTCATCGTTCCATCGATTAGTTGGAAACTTAGAACAGGTAAAAATGAAAATGTATATGGCAGCACTAAAATCACAATCGGTTGACTGAAAAGGAAAACACTATCTAAACTACCTAAGCATGACCGTGACAACAACTACAATCTTATGCTATAAGTTTGTAATTTGTATTGAACATTTGAAAACATGGAACATTCACGAATTTATGTATGTCAAAAATGACAGTAACCTAACCTCTTCATTTCTCTTCAATTTGAGAAGTCAAACGTGCTTGTTCTCTTCGAGCTAAGGCCTATCGGCAACTTGCACGCAATTTAATAAAAAATGGCATCAAAGGCTGAATTAGCTTGTGTTTACTCCGCTCTCATCCTTGTTGATGATGATGTAGCCGTCACTGTAAGTTTTGATTCAAAATCTAATCTTCTGAAAATGCTGAGTTGTTTCGAGTTTTGTGCCATAATCCTTGTTCATCTGATAATTGTCTGAACGTAATACCGTGTAAACCAGCTAGACTACATATTCATCCAACGCTACAAATTATCCTAACAGTATTTTCGTGAATAAATGTTCGAATGGCGGGAATAGTTGTTTATGTACGTGTGTTGGTGTCCAGGGTGAGAAGATCTCCACCATCCTGAAGGCCGCTAACGTGGACGTGGAGCCTTACTGGCCCGGTCTGTTCGCGAAGGCGCTGGAAGGCGTGAACGTGCGTGAGCTCATCACCAACATCGGGTCGGGTGTTGGCGCGGCGCCGGCCGCCGGGGCCGCTCCCGCAGCCGCCGCGGCGGCCCCCGCCGAGGCCGCCAAGGAGGAGAAGAAAAAGGAGGAGGAACCTGAGGAGTCCGATGACGATATGGGCTTCGGTAAGTCATAATATAATATAAAGTCGACTAATAACCTGATCAGATTTGACGTACTGTTTCAACTATTTGAAACCAGTAGTACACTTGTATTCAGTATATCACTATGAAAACTTAAGCAATTAAGAAACATATACTGGGTAACTCATGTGTGATGTAGTCTGTCTGGCCTGACAATTGTGGTTGGTAATATTAACATATGGAACTTGTGTATATCTAATATGTAGCACTTTCTAATCCGAACATGTGGATTACTGTTCACTGTAATTCCTTCTATTTTAAATAAAGATAATAGGTATGTAACTTAGGGAAAGTACCTTTAACCTTTACCTTAAGATTTTGTGTTTGCTTAACATGCCTGAAAAACCTACATCGCTCTGCACAAAGCACTGCCACTAATGAGTGAGCTAGTGCTCAATTACTGATCTACTATTGCACTAATATTTGCTTTACACGTTAATGATCAATATCTTTCAATATCAAAAACCAAGCCAAGTTTTAAAGATAATACAGGTTAATTGAACATGTTGTTTAAAGCATTGTAAGTTTTTAAGCAGATTTTTTATAAAAATAGGTCTGCACTTGACCACCATCTCACCTGACGTGAAGCAACAATGTATTGTGGTCCACAACGGATCCACGCTCACATAGAAATAAACAGATTCTTTCTTGATTAATTTCATTAATTCAGGTTTAGTGATAGCTATTTCAATGCAGGTCTAGGTTATAAAAACAACATACAATTACTTCCATGATGATTTATGCATGTATTAGCTTCAGAAAATGAATGAATGACAACTTTATCAACTGAAATAAAATTGCCTAATATCAACATTTTTATAAACTTACTCTGTGTCTAATGAAGAATTTTCTTTGTTTCAGGTCTCTTTGACTAAAAAGCTTTATGTTAAAGCGGGGGTATTCCATATAAAGCTTCATGAAGCTTTTTTAGTTATAAGGCAAATGACTTTTTATTAAAGTTCTAAAACTTAAAAACAGTTTTAATTATCTTATATTAATTATCTTATACCTTTCCTGTCTGTGTCGGTTTCGTCAATTATTTTACAAAAAAAAATATGATTTTCAACAGCCTTCAAAAAAGGAGGAAGTTCTCAGTTTAGACTACAGGCCCGTGAACAAAATTTATGGGTCAAATGAACCACCAGGAGACCTATGTAGGATGATAGAAAGGTACATATTAATCAGATTCAGCACTATGCCGTCACTTGTAACCTGTCCAACTGAGTGCAGTTATAAAGGGGGTTGCAACCCTCGATCATTTCTTCTTGTCGCGTGATTTTTATACGGCGTTCCAGTATAATAGATTAGAAGAGGTATTGAAAGTATAAAAAATTTAATTATTAGTTTGTCGGAAAATTCATGATTTTCCTATGATTTACAGAGTAAATTTGGTAATTTGATTATCTAATTCATCGGTACCATACAGTTTCAATACCTCTTCTAATCCATTATTTTACAATGCTTTACAAAATGATCGAGGGTTGCCACCCTCTCCTATTCAACTGCTCCTATTCGCTGCTGCTGCTGCAGACAGGTTACAAATGATGGCATAGTGCTAAATCTTATTACTTATACCCTTCTACCTTTTGTCATCCTACATAGGTCTCCTGGTGGTTCATTCGACCCATAAATTTTGGTCACGGGGCTGTAGTAGTCTAGTTCAATTGTTTTTTATTTCATCAATACTTTTGACTGGGTGAACAAAGTTTTGCAATTATTTTTTGCAAATTTTATACAAGACATGTAAAGGTACATCCGTAAATTTTGATAGATGTTCAATGCCAATGCCTGACAAAGGAGCTGCAACCAGGGTGGTGCTGAACCTGTGCTGAAAGTTTTAGTCTTAATCAAATTGAGGAACTATTTTTCCTATGAAACCTATTTTAAAATTTATAAAGATCTACTGGTTCCATTGAGTACATATAAGTACTATTTAGTAGTTATATAAGTACTATTTAGTAGTTATATAAGTACTATTTAGTAGTTATATCAGTACTACTTAGTAGTACTTTAGTTATTTGTCCTCAATGACTGGTTCATACAAAAATGTGGTGATCAAGATGATATGGATGAATGTATGTTTTTTTTACACTATGGTATGGGGTATGGCATACCCTGTTGTGGGAGACCAAGGGTGTCCTTACGTGAGGGCATCTTGTACCCACTTGCTGATTGGTCCTAGAGGTGATGCAAGCATGCCTAAAGGTGCGTACGGACTAGAGGCAGCTTCGCCTGTGGCACGCACGGATCGCCCTATTGTCTCACGTGCGTACCTACGCGGCGCGAGCCATTTGGTGTCGGTTTTTTGACAACAGCACGGATTTCATTCGACGCCATGGTTTGTTGTGCGTGTGAATGGCGGACAGGACAGACCCGAAATGAATCAGCTGATCATACGGCGCCATTTTGTCCCTCGTTCGTGGCTCGATCCAAGGCAGGTTGCCTCAGCCTGCTGCCTCATGTTGATTAAATTACCTGCAGAGGCAATCTCAACTCGAGCCGTGCGTGCCGAGGATGCTCACCCTGAGGCTGCCTCTGGTCCGCACGCATCTTTAGCTTGTTTGCCGGCGATGGGGCGTTGTTGGGCGACTGGTAAGATTCGCGGAAGAACGCGACAATGTTCCCGCCGTGCAGGTTTTAATCGTAATTGGTAGGGCCACCACTGGTGTCTAATTCAACAATATACGACCGTCCTGATTTTCCTCCATGAATTAAAAAAATTGATTGAACAAAAACAGAAAGCACTGTTTATCATAAGCAAGCTAATTATGTACTGTCCTTACTTTTTATTAATTTTTAAATGAAAATGCTTTTTTTAAACAAATTATTACTTTATTACAACTACATAAAAACTACACTACAATAAATTAATATTTTTAACTGTATCCCCACATGGCTCTCTGGACCCCTGACAGTCTGTTGTGGTCTGCAAGGTGCCTCCAGACAATACGACTTAGTCTCCACTCTGGTACAACGCCTCGAGGCCTGAAAATGATGAAAGTTTTAGAAAAAAAACCATCACAGACAGGAACAGGAGAGACGATTTTCTTAGCATTCCATGAATTCACCGTGCGGGTGCCGGGTCCATCGTGTCGCAGAGAGAGAAAACCCGAGTAGTTCCCGAGACTTGTGACTCGGGCGTAGGTTTAAGGGGCCCCTTTCTGACGTACACCAACACTCACCTTCACTACTCGTCTTTTTCTCCCCGCCCAGCCAAATCTGATATGAGCCTACTAGTGCAGCTTTAGATACTCGTTCTAGTATAGAACTTACTGCACTTCTGGATAAGCCAAGGTCTTTCAGCAGGTTATAGAGAGATTTTGCTGGTATACCTCTCGCTCCCACTTCTACAGCGTATAAACTAACTACATAGCCGTTTTTTGTTAATTTGTTTAGGAGGTTGTAATACTTATTTTATTTCATCGTGTGGTCTTTAGGTATATTAGTTTCCCACGGTATGGTAAGTTCTACAAGGACTATGTGTTTCGTAGCTCTAGAAAAAAGGAAAATGTCCGGTCTGGATGACGAAATACCCACATCCTCTGGGATTTTGTAGTGCTTTTCATACGTGTCCATTAAAATAGTCCAATCAGGTGCTGTACCCAGGATTGAGTAAGACTTGTTCCTGGAGTTTGATGTTGAGCCTTCTTTTACAAAGTTAATTTGTCTTTTGTTTGTCGTCAATCCCTTTTGGGCTCTAGCTACTGAAAGGCTCATGGCTTCACGTATGATTTCAAGTACTCTGTCATGGCGCCGTGAGTAATGACCCCCATTAAGGAGCACCTTGCATCCCACCAATATGTGCCTTGCTGTACATATCGCCTCTTCACAAGTATAGCAACATTTTTCAGAGGCTTTTCCCCACCTTACCAAGTTACTCTGGTCAGGGAGGGTCATTTGGAATGCATTTAGATAAAATTTTAATAAGGCAGGAGACCAGTCATAGATCAAGGTGCGCCACTTTAGAGCTAATGGGATACAGAACTAAATTCATAGCGTGCACTTTGTAACCATCATTTTCGTCTTGTTTCAATCAATAAATGTAGAAAAACGTAGTTTGTATGTACCACTGTAATTATTTATTACAGAAAATAAACATTGAAATATGAGTAAGCTTGTACACTGCAGTGACACCAATTTGTGGTTAGATGGCATCCCATACATTACTCTCACTGTAAATAATTGCATCTAATAAGAGTTCATACCTGATTATACATTCTTAGTAATGCAGTATAAATTGGCAAAATCATTTTTTGTCCAAGCAAAAATTAATTTAATCATATGATTGCACTATAGACGTGTACTTTGAATAAGTCAACCCACATAATTTTTTGACAACACTACTAATTCAAATGTCTATTACTTTTCCCAATTGATGGCTAAAGATTACCAGTCCATCCATTGCTAATGTTTCAGCTTTATATTTGTATAGATTGTTAGCTTGCCAAACTTCCATATAATTATATAGATCTATGCAGCCACATCGAAAGGAAAGTTCCCTGCATATATTTTACATTTGAGTCATCAGTCATTTTTATCTATTTAGTTATGTCATAGCTACTCAACATACTCACAGTCAAGCCGATACGTATGTTAAGCCATTAATTTAGCAAAAAAAAGACAGTTATTAAATTACACTACACTAATAACACTTACAGAATTATGTCAATAGGTATGTCATTACAGAAACAAATATATTATATGTCAAAATTCTAAACATTTTCATGTCATATTTTTAATCTTAATTTACATTCAAAATAATAATAATACAATACCATCATAATACATAACATACTTCAAATAATACCATGAAGCCATGAGCCTTTCAGTAGCTAGAGCCCAAAAGGGATTGACAACAAACAAAAGACAAATTAACTTTGTAAAAGAAGGCTCAACTTCAAACTCCAGGAACAAGCCTTACTCAATCCTGGGTACAGCACCTGATTGGACTATTTTAATGGACACGTATGAAAAGCACTACAAAATCCCAGAGGATGTGGGTGTTTCGTCATCCAGACCAGACATTTTCCTTTTTTCTAGAGCTACGAAACACATAGTCCTTGTAGAACTTACCGTACTGTGGGAAACTAATATACCTAAAGACCATGCGATGAAACAAAATAAGTATTACGACCTCCTAAACGAATTAACAAAAAATGGCTATGTAGTTAGTTTATACGCTGTAGAAGTGGGAGCGAGAGGTATACCAGCAAAATCTCTATAACCTGCTGAAAGACCTTGGCTTATCCAGGAGTGCAGTAAGTTCTATACTAGAACGAGTATCTAAAGCTGCACTAGTAGGCTCATATCAGATTTGCTTGGG
Organism: Ectropis grisescens; assembly: GCA_017562165.1. Taxonomy (NCBI): domain Eukaryota; kingdom Metazoa; phylum Arthropoda; class Insecta; order Lepidoptera; family Geometridae; genus Ectropis; species Ectropis grisescens. The sequence goes on along the minus strand of CM029781.1, from coordinate 24,937,061 downwards.
CAGGGAGAGAAAACCGAGTAGTGAAGGTGTTTTTTTTTTTTTTTTTTTAACTATAATAGGTTCGCACTTGACCACCATCTCGCCTGATAATAGTGTTGATGTACGTCAGAAAGGGGCCCCTTAAACCTACGCCCGAGTCACAAGTCTCGCGAACTACTCGGGTTTTCTCTCTCTGCCACACGATGGACCCGGCACCCGCACAGTGAATCCATGGAATGCTAAGAAGATCGTCTCTCTTTCTAAATATTATAATAGATGTCTGTAGTAGTTCTACCATTCCTCTATTAACCTTATCCCAGTGTTTACAACACACCTGCCCATAGCCAACACAGTGACACAGCTATTGGAACATGTACATTGTACAAACGCAAATCATTATCTCCCACTTCACTATGCTTGTCACCCATAGATTTGAAATCCCTCTATGCCCTGTAATGTCCATTTAATTGTATTATACATAATTTGGATAAGAATATAAAGTCTTGTAAAAGAAAGGCTATGAGGCTAGGCTGGCAGAGGTCTTGTTGAGGAGGCCAATACACAGAAAGGGTTGTGAGCACTAAGGTAAAAGTAAAATTTAATGATGTGCAACACAATTTCATAACTAAAATCGCACCTTGAAGTAACAGCACATCTGTTGTTTATCCTTAACGGGATGCAGTTCATTTCAAACTTGTTAATATCCTTGTCGGCCAGTTCTCTGATCTCCACGGGGAAGTACATCATTCTTTCTCATAGCATTGATTCTAGTCCTCTCCAGGTAGTTCTCAGCGCTCATGCGCCGTCGCTTTACGTCGCGTATCATAAGCGCATTCGCCCATTTGAAGCGCACTTGCTGAAACTGTTTTCTAAGGTTAGAATATAAGAAAACATACCAAAACGTTTAAAACCCTTGTTGAATAAGACCAAAAAATTGTAAATCGTTTGCAATAATTTCTAATTATCCATAGGGTTTTTTCTATCCATAGGTTTTAGGGTCTAATCTTGGTCTTTTCGTTACCAAGACGTTGGAGAGTTATATGACATATCGGAGTATATTAAAATAAATAGAAGATAATTTTACCGCAAATCCAGCATTCACTTGTGATTTAACAACAATTTTCCCGAGGTTAGATATATTTAAATTCATTTTAAAAAACCAATAAATCAATGAACTATAAGGTATTCTAAGGTATGTTTTGATCTTTTGATTAGGGATGCAAAAAAAATCGATTTTTATTTTAATCGATTTTTATTTTATAATAATCGATTTTTTGTGTCGATTTTTTAAGTTACAAAAATCGATTTTTTATAAAACGATTATAAAAATTACGCATTTAAATCGATTTTTGAAAAACATGAAAAAGTTGCTGAAAATTCTAGTTTTTGGGACAACGTAGTCGTTTAGTTATTTAATTCTCGTTTTTAAGTATTTATTTTAATACTAGTGAACTGTAACATAAGACATTTGTGGTTTTGTGGCATTAATTATTTGTAATTTTACTGTTATCTAAACTTAAAGAATAACGAAAGAGTATTTTATATTATACTTTTTGAGACCATACTACTTACATAGTTGTTCAGGGATTTTTAAAGATCATTTTGGGTAGGTATTTTATTTTAATACTAACTACTAATGTGATGTTAGTGGGTGGTAACTCTGCCTGTGAAGCCGAGGGTCGTGGGTTCGATTCCTACCTCGTGCAAATATTGGTGTGTTGAATACAAATATTTGTAATATGTATGGGTGTTTCTATGTATAATAAGTATGTTTTTACAACTACGAGTATATAAATATTATAAATTACGCTATTTGTATGCCATAGTTGTTAAATTACGACTGGTCTAGTCGGGAGAACGGTGTCTGCCGATCCGGAGACCCCAGGTTCAAAACCACGGACACCACTGTCTTTTCGAAGTCATGTGCGTAATCCCGCTAGCTTAAAACGGTGAAGGAAAACATCGTCAGGAAACCGACATGTACCTAGAACCTTTCAAAGTCATATGTCATCCTCAAACCCGCACTGGGCCATCGTGGTAGATTATTGCCTTAACTCTCTCCTTGTGAGAGAAGGCCCGAGTCCCAGCAGTGGGAACATTTAGTGGGCTGTTGATGATGATGATGATGTATGCCGTAGTACAACCTTTGCCTAGTTTGGGGTCAGATGGTGATGTGTGTGAATTCTTCACCAGTATTTATCTATTTATATGTAATTTTAATATGAAAATGATTTACTTTTGACTAATCCAAAAAAATCGATTTTTTTTTTAATATAATCGATTTTGAACAAATCGATTAATTTTGAATAAAGAAAAATCGATTTTTAATTTGTCGATTATTTTCCATCAATCTAACATCCCTACTTTTGATAATTAAAATGAGCCGTTTTACGACGAGATAAAAAAAAAAGTTCGAAAAAAGGACGATAGACAGCGCTTGTAAGTTTTAGATTGCGATGTCAATGTTAAAAGCCACTGAGCCACATAGTGAGGTCCACTAGGAACGCTGAACTTAGCTCGCATACCTGTGTCGAACTAGTTCGCTCCCATTTTTCGTTCGTTAGGTCTTTTTTAAATATTTTAGAAGACAATATTGCAATTGTTTTATTCATACCGCGCTCCAATATTTAACTATTTCATATAATGTAAAACACAAAAATTTCACATGAATTGAGAAAAGTTCCGGCTGGTCTCGTCGGGAGAATGTCAACTGCCGATTGGTATCCTATCGTTTCGAAGATAAAAATATGTGCGTAATGCCGCTAACTTAAAACGAAAAACTTCGTGAGGAAACCAACATGTACCTAGAATTTTTCGAGGCCATGACTGTGTCATCAGTGTGGATGTGGTACACTGCGCCAGCGTGGTGGATTATGGGTATGACGCTCTCTTTGCAAAAGAAGGCCCGAGTCCCAGCAGTGGGAACAATTAGTGGGCTGCTTATGCTTTTGCTACCTGACTGTAGATGTCTACGATTGTTGTTATTTGCTATTGTTGTTGTGTTGTTGGTTGCTATTGCTTATGAACATCTGCAAACTCGGAAACGCTTTGTACATGCATTAAAATTCAAGAGAACTATAAATTGTCTGATTTAAAAAATTCATCTATCTCAATATACGGATATTGTCCAAACCTTAAATTTGGATAGAAATGTTAAGTAATGTTAGACGTAATATAAGCGCCATCTATCATTTCTTCGTTTTAATCTTTTGAAAATGTCTAGAAAATCTGTATCTAGAAAAAAATACGTGGTAGAAATTATACTTTAGAAATGCTTAACTTTCTTTTTACTGACGCGCTTTTTCGTTTCAATGATTTTCAAATCACAACGCTGCTAAAGAAAAGTTCACTACAAAAATTCGAAATATATTAAAATCGTTGAATACGTAACATACAATTCGGGTAAGAGCAAACTAAATCAGTCAGTTGACCATGCCGCATTTCTGAACTGAAATAGTGGATCGCCGAAAAATAACGGTCACGGAACCAGATAATCGATGAGCTAATTCGAATAGTTCACTAAAACTTAAGGAGCTGTTCTGTATACTCGTGGTTTGGTAACTAATGTCCCAACACTATTATTTTTTATTTATTCTTGGCCATAGATACCACAAAACACTAGATAGATACCACAGACTAAGTAGAGAGAATAGATACTAGTCGTTCAGCCACAGATAAATATTTTCGTATCAGTGTTGCTATTTATATTTTTGAATCTTCCTTTTACTTGTGCTTAGTTTGTCTCTTCATCGAGAGTTTTAAAGATTTTTATTGAAAATTGAATGTGATCAGTAACGGTTTATTATTCCATTATCAATTTAATTGACAAATTTTATTCCCAATATGTTAACACTAAAAAAGAAGAAAAATTATTTTAGAATGAAATTTTTTGCTTCGAGTATTTAGTGTTTATAGAAGGTAAACGAACCAAACACATCAGCTGAGCTGAGAAGAAAATTATAATTTATCTAAAATAAGTGATGCGTTCGGGAAACCTCCAATAGTTTGAGTTATCGCTAATAATTTAGATTTACACTTTTTCCCTGAACATTGGGAGGGGCTTCATAGTAATTACACTTTTGAGAGTCTATGGTACAGACAAATCTTTTTGAAATTTCACACCGCCATCTAGTGCGTACTTTGGAACTATTTTTGTCTCGTCGGAAAACGGCTCATTATGAATGTCACAGACAAACACAGAGGAAGTAAGTCACTATGTCTGACGTAGTGATTACATTTTCTTTGTCTTCTTTTGACGTCGTACGTCAGACAAAAAAAAAATGAGATTGGATAGACATTATTACGTTTTTGTTTGAGTCTCAAAACAATGAATTTAAACATATTCGAATATTTCATGGAAATTTTAAGTTGTTCCACAGAAAAATCCAAAAAACTCATACCTGTGAAATGATATGAATCGATTTTCTTCAGTTTTCTTTGAACTGTGGCTGTCACAGCCATAAGCTACACAAGCCATCACAACAACACGATTTAAGTGTTTATATAACAAATTATTTCACACAGAATAACTTCCTAAACCAAAAAATTTCAAAACACACCGAGTCACCAGCTGGTCACTTTGACAAGTGGAAAGTGGCTTCACGGCGTTCAAGACGATAGTTGCTGTATGATTACGTCTCTTTCTATCTAACGTCAAGGTTGTGTAAGTTAGAACAGTAGCAACTATATGATTGTTGCTTCAATTAAAAACGAATACTCCATGCTCATTAATCGAAGTCATTGGCACTTCAAGACCGGGCGGATTCTTGTAGGTACCTCTTTCTCTCTTGTGGCGTGGTAAATAAGAGGAACACGATCGGATAGATTGTAAATGTAAATGTTCAATTAAACACGAATACTTCATGCTTGTCAAGTCTCGAAGGTGACTATGAATGTAAAATCACAAGACTAAGCCAACGATATTAAACAACGACTAAGTAGAGAGATACCTACTCTTGTAAAATGCAAAGACTAAGTAGAGAGAAACTCCGTAAAAATTAACCAAAGAGAATGTTATATACTACGTTATAACTAAAAAACTAAAACCGTAAAAACCACAGATCACTGTAAATATTATAAATGCTAAAATCTAAAAAGCACAGATTACATACCTCCTAAAAAGTTAAGTTTCCTTCTTTGCTAAAAAGGCTCAAGTTCTAATTTCTAAAAAAAGTTAAAAAAGTTGCAAAACACTTGAAAAAATAGATTGATGTTGACAATGGCAATTACAAAAAAAAATTCTACGTTCTTTGTTTTTTCTAAAGGCGGTAAAATCACAGACAATAGGAAAAAAGAATGGACATGAAATCTACGAAAAAACGTGCACTAACGTGAGTCTGACACAAAGATGGCGGCTTGCCGTAGGGATGCGCGCATTATAATATCGATAGTTGAATTGCACGGTGTTTGCAGAATTGAAAATTGTCGAAAATGAGTTTCGGTTACATTCTTCAGTTTTATTTACGTGGAAATGCGACCTATAAAAACGCACACGCTCAGTGACATTTTATTTATGGCAGGGCACGTGGATACTGTACTGATGCCACTGCAATTTAATGAACATCCTCTTTATTCTGTACTTGTACATGTTCATAATAAAACGAATTTTACTATGGTATGTTTATCCATTTATTACTCCCAGTTTCCACCCTGCGATCACGAATAAAAACTGAAGCCTTGTGATAGCCGTGTATATCTTACCTGTGGGCGTAGTATGCGACCGAAAGTGGAATTAAGATTGAGTTTCGTGCGAACTGCCACTTTCTGCGGCTCGTGCCGGGCTTATGTATAGGAGCCTTGAGTATCACTATTACTGATCAGCATACCACGCCTTCAATACCAACACGGTCTTTAAGTAATTAGTTACCAAAGAAAAGAATAAATAAATACGTACTTACTAAATACAGATTTTTTTTCTCGTTTTGCAGAGTATACTTAATTTTATTAATTACTTAATACTTTATTTATACAACTTGGCACGATCATTCATAATAAAACGAAAATTACCATTTCACACAGGTTTATTAAAAACTATAATAGTTGTAAAACTGTAAAATTTGTATTTTTTAAATACAAAGGATATGTTTCAAATCGTATGGAGCCCCGGCCAGGTCTTTGTACACTAATTACACTTTACAAATTTGGAAACTCAATTAAAACAGTTTTCAATCATCCAATTAGCTTATGTAGGCTTTGTTTGGTAGTAAAGCACACTTGAAATTTAAATTTAATTTAATGTACACTTGAAATTGCAACACACAACAAAAATTCACCATGGCGGTAACTGTCACGTTGATTGGTTAATGACTTTTGGCATGTTTATTTCTGTCATAATACATTTTCAAAAAGATCGCTACGTTAGTCGTTTATATACCTAAATTGACGAGACGTCATGTTGAAAGTTGATAAAAATAATTTGATAAATATCAAATTATTACAAGAAAAGTATACATTTTTAGAGTCAATATTTAGTTCAAAATATTCTTAAATCCTTTCAGATTGATACTTTATTACTCAGCAATCAATCATTTATCAATATTCAGAGAAACATGAGGTCAAAGTCAAAACTGTGCTTAAGGGCCAATCGTTTTACCCTTTACCCTACATACAGTTTGATTCATGAAATCAATTATTTATAAAGAGATGTTTCAAATTGGGTCAACTATATTGCCTACAGTGCCTGAAAAACGAGAAAAATCCGTGAAATCAGGAAAATACTAATAAATTTCTTAAGTATGCATTTAAGAAATTTATCAGTAGTATTTATTCTGATTTTCACGAAAAAATACTGATAAATTTCTTAAGTATGTATTTAAGAAAATTATCAGTATTTTCTGATTTCCACAGTTTTCTCGTTTTTTCGAGGTACTGTACATATAGTTGGCCCGATTTGAAATCTCTTTATATAAACTATACACAACAATCAAATAAGACCATGTTGAGCCCTCAATGACAGTCATTTTCAAGTTCTAAAAATACAAACTATATACAAATATAGGTACACAATAATCAAATAAGAGCATATCGGACCCTAATAAAATTGCCAGTAATTTACTCATTACGTAATAATATGATTTTGTTAAAGTAATTGCGAAGCGAAATCTTTCTGTGGTCTTCTTACCATAGTATTTAAACCTCAGATCCATGTATGTTTGGACTATAGATTTCATAAGTAAAAGTTTGTGGGTCGTGTCATGTTCGGAATTCGATTTCAACAAATTGGATTCATCAAAATGTTCCATGAAAATCGAAATGCATGCAGATAATACTGTTCAGACCGAAGCTGCTTTTGAAAAATACCTTTAAGGATTTTTCGATTTTAATCAGAATATTCGTCACGTCTTTGACGGGTAAACCAATCACCCCTATTTTTCAGAGTTATTAAGCTTTTTTGGTAGGCATGTGCATCTCCAAAGTTATAGGCCTTTGGAGATAAGAAGTGGAGTGTCAGTGCAAATTTTCGAATTTCTTCGCTGTATTGTCTTTCCAAAGGCATTCCTACCGATTTCGCAATTTGCCTTTTTAGAAAATCTTTGGGGCCTGCGCACTGCTCCAACGCAGCCGCATGATCATCATTCACATAATTATTGTCTTTTAAATCTTTAATTACAGTTTTAAAATCTGCTATTTTCTTACTCTGTCTTCTCACTTTTCATTTAATCTTTTAATATTTTTTTTTTTCTGATTTTCACATTTTAATTTTAATTTTTGAATAATTTCAAGCGCTTTATCCTGAAACAAAGAAAAAAAACACATTGGCTTCTAGTTTTTTGCAAAAGTTTTTGGCCAAATTATTTTAAATTACCAGTACCTATAGTAACGTAAAATAGAAGACTTACATCTGAATAGCTAGAAGTGCTGTAGATAGGCTCCTCTTCCAGTGCTTTGTGAGAAACAAATTGATGTTCCTGGCATTCATTAAATTGGGCTGGTAACTGTAAAGCAAAATAACAATCTATACTAATATTATAAAGCTGAAGAGTTTGTTTGTTTGTTTGCTTGAACGCTAGGATCTCGGGAAGTACTGGTCCGAATTGAAATATTCTTTTTCTATTGGATGGTCCATTTATCGAGGAAGGCTTTAGGCTATAAAAAATAACTCTACTATTAATTGAAGCGGAGCATGAAACAAGACTGTAACAAAATCGGGAAAAAAAATTTTTTTTTTTGAGAGTTTTCGTACGTTTCGTGCTTTGACATGACACATGACAGCATGTGTCAAAGATTGCGTCATTGAATTTCAGTAATCTGTGCCTTGAATATAAACCTTTGCTAATTTTTTTTCTAAATCTGAGTTGGTACGACCAATTTCCGACAGGTGGCGTAGCAGGTTGCTGAAGAGGTTTTTGTTTGAAATCGATATTTCAGGAATGAGTGAACCGATTTCAGTCATTCTTTCACCGTTGGATATGTACGGGATCCCGATGAGTGCTATATAATATACCACGGGCGAAGCCGGGGCGGGCATCTAGTAATTAAAAATATTGAGTGTCTTTGTTTTTAAAAATCAAGATTGTATGATAAGTACCTTAAGGAACCTTAATTATTATGAAATATTACACTTACACCTGCATAGTTAGAAATGCTGCAGACAGGTTTCTGTTCCAACACTCTGCGAGAAACAGATTGTAGTTCCTCAAACTTGTCAAATTGCGCTGGTAACTACACAAAAAAACCTTACATGTTTAATAATATTTACATTGCCAATTTAATCACTAACACATGCACACATTTGTATAACTTGCATTTTAACACAGGTACATTTATCTCTTTTGTTCTATGTACATTTAAATCTGAAACTTTTTATCAGTATTTCAACAACATAGAATTACTGCTGCTGACATGATTCTTGTATCTTGTCATCAACTGGTTTAGTTCGATTACTTTGTCAGTAAGTAGGTAAACACTATATACTTATCTGGTCTATTTTCAAAACTTACCAACTCATTTATAAAGCATCATCTAAATCTTTACATTTAAAGTTCGGTTCAAACATTTGTCTTCAAAATGTAGGAACAAATAAAAATATGTTTGGTTGTAGTATTCAAAGTTTCAATACCAATATATCCAGCCACTGTTCTTTTCTTTCTTTACATGTTGGCAATCTAAAATCAAATAAAAGAAATCGAGTTTAGATAATATTCACCTGTCGCTGTTATCGATACATTGAAAATGCCGTACCGCAACTCTATTTACTTTGACGAATGATTTTCTTGTAATATTATTAGTAAAACAGTAAATGAATAGAGAAAAGCACATTTATCTTTATAAACTTTCCCACAAACAGCAAAATATTTTAAAATAAAAAAGAGATGCCGATATGTCAGTAACTACTGTTTGTTATGCCGAGTCCTTTCTTTTTTCCTATTGTCTGTGGGTAAAATCTACACAACAACACAACATCCAATCATCCATGTATCTTAGAGACAGAGAGGGCCTAAAACGGCCGCTTTAGACGAATCGTCATAGGATCCTATTACGATTCATTTGACAATCCGTAAAATGGTAACAAACTGGCAATTCCTATAGCGAATCATAATAGGAATTGGATTGAATTTGACAGTTTTGTATGGATTTCCGTAAAATGGAACACAAAAGAGGAATTGCTTTGAATTCCTTAGATGAATTGTCAGAAGATACTAAAGATCATCTTTTTGCAGTTCATTTTGTCTGTTTTCGGTGTGTAATCGTTGTTGATATTAGCGTTGTTATTGTTTTTTGTTATTAGCGTTGTTATTACCTATTAAAATGGCTGATCTTGACCTCTACTCAAATTTTTTGGAACACGCACGTATCTTGGAAAATATAAATTATAATCGCCGTAGTGTACTATTGCGAAATGAAGATTTGGCTTTCGATATGCCGGAGTCGGAGTTTGTAGGGCTTTATAGACTCGATAAGAGATTGTGGCGCGACCTTATTGTGGAGTTGGAGCCCTACTTACCCAGTAGTCGAGGAGGTTTAAGTATTACCGCCAAGGTAAGGCAGTATTTTAATATCATATAGGTACATGTACCTACATAAAGACCCTAAACTTGTAATATGTAGGTATCAAGCCATTAGAAATGTAAATTGATTTACCTACATACATTCCAATTTGTATTTACCATAGGCATAGCCTAGGAAGGCCTAGCTATAATATGTATTAATATTATGCATATGGGTTGATATTGCCTTCCTTATGTACTATTTTAAACTTTATAGGAAACATTAATTTTTAGGACTTTAACACATTCCTAAACATTCTTGTTCTACTAATATACTTATTTACATTTTATTTATATGATGGGATGATATTAAATATGGGTAGAATTATTTTTATTTGCCTTCCACTTTAATGCCTGTGTAGGTATATATATTATACTAGGTACAATGTGTGCAAGTATTCCTAAAACTCCTTCAAATTGAAACAGCAGCAATTTATACAAAAATAGATACAATGCAATAATATGCCTCATATGAACTTCTCATTTCAGATTTTACCAGAAGTTTGGCATGCCTGGTGTGTTGGGATGCATAGATGGCACCCATATTGCTATTGTGAGGCCTTCAGAACACGAAGAGCGATATTTTAACAGAAAACGGTATCATTCTCTGAATGCCCAAATAGTGAGTGTTTGTCAATTCACAAAGAATCCTAGTACTTATTTACATTTAATTCACAATGGTGCACCAAAAATGTTTGCCCAATTTCAGCTTTGTGCGCCTTAAAAGTTTATTTTGACCCAGTTAATATAGAAAGGATAAAAAAAACAGATTTTTAGCTAGACATAAATTCTTTAATTGCAGTCCAAATAAAATAAAACAACATTTATTATTTCAACCTGACTATGTGCATAAAGAAAGTAAACTACTTGAAATTTAACATAATATAAATTACATTTAAAAGCCCCAAAACACAATGTCTATTATTATTGATTTAACTACTTTATAAATAACAAAACTATATGAATATACAATATAAATTACATTTAAAAAGCCCCAAAAGACAACATACAAAATACCTTAACTTTATAATCACAGATTTGTAAATCATCAGTCTTCCAGTAACAAGTACTCTTACAATCAACCTCTATTATTAATTATTATAGATTTGACTTCTTTTATAAACAAGAAAATCTGTATGATATGTAAACAGAACAAATTTATAAGGCCCAAAAGCCTACATACTCATACAAATATGATCTATTCCTAGCAATAAAGAGATAAAAACTTACTTCTTTTATAAACAACAAAACTATGAAATGTAACAGAATATAAATTAAATTTAAAAGACCCCAAAATATAACATACAAGTAAGATCTCTTCTAGTAAGAAAGAAGAGATAATTTAACTTTATAATCACAGATTTGTAAATCATCAGTCTTTGGAACAAAAGAAATTCACTTTACTCATAATATAACCAACCTATATTATTAATAATAATAATATCAATATTGTAAAAACTTAGGCTTAAGAAAAGAAATAAATACGTAAATAATAATAATATAGTCAGAAAGGGGCCCCTTAAACCTACGCCCGAGTCACAAGTCTCGGGAACTACTCGAGTTTTTTTCTCTCTCTGCCACACGATGGACCCGGCACCCGCACGGTGAATCCATGGAATGCTAAGAAGATCGTCTCATATATGCTAGCTTCGGAGGTTCAAACCATGATACATTCATTTGGAACCAGCATCCATTGAAGGTCCATCTTGACAATCTGCAAAGAGATAATGAAACAGGGTGGTTATTAGGTTGGTTAAATGTATTTATACCATGATGTAGCATTTTATATAAATTATTGGTATTAAAAGGACTGTTTTTACAGGAGATTCGGGATATCCTCTCAGAAGCACTGTTATGATGCCCGTTCTAGACACAGCAGACAATTCGCCAGCATGGTTTTATACCGACCTGCACTGTCAGGTGTGAAATATAGTAGAACGCTGTGTTGGAGTACTAAAATGTCGCTGGCGTTGTTCGTTAGTGGATAGAAAGCTTTCTTTACCACCCTTCCAAGGCTGGTCTAATAACAAACGGCTGTGTGGTGCTATGTATGCTATGTATATTATGCAGCAGCATAATATTGCAAAATGCAGCCAGACTGCCCGAGCCACAGCTGTTGTCACAAGATAGACAACAAGAAGCTAACATGCAGGTAGTAATTAATTCTGAATTTGTACTTCTAACATAATATTATATTCTGTGTGATATTAGATATGACATGTAGATCATGATAATAGCATTAATATTTCAGATTGTGCAGAGAAATGTTGAGCAACCTGCACAAAGGCATATCGGCTTAGAAGCTGGGGAACCTACTAGAATGATGCTGATTAATAGGCTTTGGGCAGCAAGGCGATCATAAATAGCAATTTTTTTTTTAAATACCAGAGGGTGCACACAAGCAAACGGGATGTCTGATGGAAAAAGGTCACCGTCGCAAACAGACTTTTGTAATACTAGAGGCATCACAAATGTGTTGCCGACCTATTAGGAATCTATTAACTGCCCCTTTGAGGAACCCAATGTTGTAGCTGCTCAGAAAAATCCCCGGAGGAAGATGTTTTACAAGTGTGAGGCAAGAAAGAACTAGAGAAACGCACATTATATCTTATTAAAATATTTTGTACCTTTTTTATGGTTTTAATTTCTTGTTTCCACTGCCTCAGCAAGGTACCCAATTTTTTCTGCTAGCCGACCAAGATTCTGAGCTATTAAATTGAATGCTGTTTCAGTAGTAGTATCTGCAGCAGCCCTCTTCATCTCCACTTCAGCTAAGATTTGTCTAGCTTCCTCCCATGGCCAAGAGGTTGAACTGCTAAATTTGGATTACGCTCCAAAAAGTCAAGGAGCAGCTCGAACTGTCTCCCTGACACTCTTTGTGAGCGTCTTTCCATCTCTGTAAAATAAGGAAAATATGATTAGCCATGATTTCCATAGCTGGTTCTTATTATTTGAACCAAAACATTGATTTTGTAGACTTACTTTTTACAATCGCAGATGCGAATGTGGCCGGTCAGGTAATACGGCGAAAAGACTAAATTTAACTTACACATATCTAAATAACACTTACGAACTCACTATATAATATATTTACACTACAATTTAACAACAAAATAAAACTGAAAACAAATGCATAAAGTCAACGTTACAATGTTTGTTTATTTTGAATATCAATTTTGACAGAAATCCATCTGACGGCTTGCCAGCAGAAAAATAACAACATGTAATTATTTTGTTTTACTAATTTTATTACGAATATAGTGTTATAATTTTCACTGTTGCAATTAATTAACTAAAACTTTGTTGGTCCACATAAAATATTAAAAACCTACATCATTTTAAGTGATATAAAAGTTAGGTGAAATAATTAAGGGTTTTTATTGTCACCTGGCAATATTTTCACCTAATCCGATTCCTAATACGAATTGCTAAAAAGCGGAATTGCCAAATGTCATCATCCATTTTACGACAATTTAGAGGAATCGCTACAATTCCTTATAGAAATTGCCTTTAGAGGAATTGCTTAAAAGTGACCATTTTAGGCCCGCTGTGATCCATCACAACTCACCAGCGTTGCCGATTTGTGGGGAATTCCCCAAATTGCGGGGAAGTCGAACTCGATTGGGGAATGGTGTGGGTATTGGTTCTGTGTGGGGAAAACGTGGGGAATTTTAATTTCGTATTGATGCTTATACATTTATTATTTTTGCACTACCAATTTATGATACTTCAGTCACTTTATCAGTAAATTATTACTCATGTCACCGAAAATAGTTACAATAAAGCACGTCTCTAGTTTGTGTATTGTAAATATAACACCACCATGCTCAGCTTGTAAATTTATTATGCATTAAGAATAGTTTTGAGTACTTAGAATTTTAAAATCTTATCTAAATAAGTAATGTATGAATGGTTTGGGCTATAATGCAAACAAGATAAAAATAACCCGCTGATTTCAAGCTAATTATTTAATGTAATTTGATTGAATGAGTAGGTAGAGTCTTTTTTGAAGTGAAAACTTCTTTTGACGTACCACAGACAGATTTTTCGTGGGCTGTGCATGAAGCTCAGCGTGAATGAAAGACAAATACGGATGAATGGATACTTGGTCAAATAAAAAATAAACACAGAAAAGTTTTTTAAAGTTATTGTTTCAAAAGCAGATTTTTTTGTGTGTTTGAAACTGCGTTTATTTTCGATTTGTGTTTGACTTTTAACATCAGTAACAGTAATGCTTGGAGCAGAACTTTACCACAAGTCAACATTCTTGAATTTTTGAAAAGAAAAGTTATTCTTGTACTATTGTTTACTTGGCCATGTTCTAGTTTTTATATTGTTGTCATTCCTTTTAAAGTATAAATTACACATTAACCACAGTGACATTTATTTGATACTAGGAAAAGTAAAAAAATACTCAAATATTAAAAATACAGCACGGTATTGTTAAGTTTTTATTACTCAAAACAATGTTAAACTGTAAGATACGGCAAATGCCCCAATAAATATGAATAATTACTAAATTTTCCGTTTAATTAATTATGTGGGGAATTTGTGGGGAATCGGCATAAATTTCTCCCCGAATTGGGGAATTTTCCTTAAAATTTTGGGGAATTAGCAAATCGGGCATCGGCAACGCTGCAACTCACATACTCACAACGTGATTCTCTGTTCTCTCTACTTAGTCTGTGAAGTGTGAACTGTGTGAACGTGACAGAACGTGATCACAACAAACAACATTTTGAAAAGTCTAATGCTGTATGTAAGGTATTAAATAGGTAGTAGTATATAGTGATCTGTGAAGGTACCCAATAAACAAATACAGCAAGTTCTAAGTATCTAAGTTTAGTGCAAGTACTGCCAAGATTAAAGTTCGAGTATATCTCCCTACTCTCTACCTAGCCTGGGGCCTGAAGCCTGAGTCCGTGTCTAAGTTTTTAGAAAGAAAAAAATAGGTACTGTTTTGATTATTATTTTATTAGAATGAGGACAAAGAGGACGTTATCTCAAAACACGAATAAAGCTATCAGTCCAATGAAGAGACCTAGAAACGTTGACTTTAATAACTATCTCCATAAAACGTTACAGGAAAGTGGTCTGACCTTGAAACATCCTCCAGAAAAATGCAAAATCTCAAAAGAATCCATCCATGTGATCCGCACAATAAAAAAAAACCTGGAAAAACATCTTGAATATCCAACAAATGTTGCAGAGCTATTTTCTAACCTGGAAACTGAATGTCAAGACTTGAACATCTTCAAACAATACCTGTTTCCCAATATCATGAGAATATCAGAGGATAGTGAAGATGAATACCCTGAAAATAACACAGTATTCAAAATTCTTGTAAATATTCCAATTCTCCAAAATAAACTGATAGATTACATTTTTGAAAAGGCGATTGATTTGGCTGTGCAAAACAAATGTGAACCGTGGATACAAATGATTCTAAAATGTTTTTCTGGACTAGATAGCTTAAATGATACTGAAAAACTAGCATCCAACCTCATCAACTTACTTGATATTACAACAGAAAAGATGGTTCGATTTGAGATAATTACTGCATTGCCAGATATAGTCGGAGATCAAGAACATGACAATCTTTCAACTGAGTTGAGTCGGATCCTCACTGAAGATCAAGAGCTCATCCCTGCTATTCTTGAGTGCCTATCATATCTAAGCTTATCAGATGAGCAATATGAAAGATTACAAAAGAAAGCATTGCAAATTCTCTTGAACTTATCGAAATATAATTATTTCCCCAATTTCATTAAATTTTTTGTTAATGCCAAGTAGAATGAGCGATAGTGCATATTTAGAAGCTGTTCAAGGTTTGAGAAACTCCCTGGGTTGGTCGACTTCAATGGCAAAGCCGCAAGAGATAGCATCTAGCCAGGTGCTTACAGCTACTGCAATCCGAAATTCTATGATTTTCTCAAAAGTTATTGCAAATGCTTGGCTTAAAGTTGCACTAAACTGCAAACTCAACTCGGACCACAAACCAATCGATATTGTGATCCTTTTAATTCTGTCTTCAACATCTGAAGAGAGGCAAAAGCAAGTAGAAAATTTAGTCAGAAAACAAATAAAGCTAGATATTATGAAAGAAGATTTGTTAGATGAGGCATTTGATAAATTTAAACTGATTCTGAAAACTCATTTAAAACATTTGATTGAGCTTGCTAACTCTTTATTGAAAACCAAAACTGACCCTGAAGTTGTATCATTTGCATCGCACATGTATACACTTATGTTTTCCAAACTAGAAGACTGTTGTCAAACTGTTGTGGCTGAGCTTCTTCAACTTTCTCACACTTCCAAGGAATGTGTAATGAGCATTCTCCTAATACTTAACACAGTTGCATCAAAAGATATGTCATTGTTGAAGCCACAAAGTATTCGGATGCTAACACTCCTAGATGCTACAGATGACTTAGGTTTAGATGAAATCAGAGCAATCATGAATTTACTATGTGGGCTCGCATATAGCTATGAAAATTCAGTTATCAGAGATGATCTCCAAATGATAATTAGAAAGGAGCTATGCAGCTCCCACCTGAAAATGAAAATACAAGGTGTCCTAGCCGGTGTTCATGCAGTCAAATACCTAATGGCCATAACTGATAATGATGAAACTAGGGAGATGCCTGATGATATTAGCTATGGTTCAGGTATGCATTTACCTGAAGGAGATCTCCGTGATGCAGCTCAAATAGTAGAAATGATTAGCACAAGCACAAAGAGATTCCCTGACATAACAGCATTCTTCTATGATGAGTTTTCGAACATTATTTCATGCGCTCCCTACATTAACAAGAACTTCTTGACATGGATAAGTGATGCTGTTACAAATGATTTGCAGCAGAATTTTATCGTTGACACTTTAGCAATTGAACGGATTGGTGATCTTAAGCTGTGTATGCAACATTGCTTAAATGCAGACAGTGAAATGGATGAAACCATAGCAATAAATATTGCTGAATTAGCTCTGCAGCCTAAGAATGATATCTGTATTGGAATTCTTTCTCCTCTGTTTCAACTAGTTCAAACATTACACAGCAAACAACATGAAGGCAACCTATCTAGTATTGATGCTTTGCTAGGATGTGCCATAGTAATGCCTAAATATGATATTGATTTGATTGAGGACATGGACTCCGATGTAATTATCAAAATCTTAGACTGTTTGGTACATTGTGTAAATTGGTTTAGAGAACTACTTAATGCTTTTGCTACACAAAATGATACCATCCTTAAAGAAAAAATTCTTAGAAGAGTCATACAAATAGAAGAACTACAAAATGTTATCAGAACAATTCTCATTAGAAGCAAGGTATTTTACAAATCTCCAGTTAGCACTTTTAATATTAATAAGTATACTGGTGAACATCTTGTGAATCCTGTGAAAGCACAGAGCAAACAGAAAGCACAAAAGAAACCTGCCACTGCTGATGATTCTGTTTTACCTGAAACATCGAGAACTCAAAGCACACCAGCCAATAATTCTGTCAAAAATAAAGTAGATGCTGCTCATAGGATTGAATATAGACAATTGAACTTAAATCTACTCCAACTACTAAACATGACTATAACAAGGGAAAAAGATTCAGAATCTGAATTGACAGTGAAAATGTTGAATTTTCTTGTGTTATGTATCAATGACAATCTTGAAAAGATCTTGATCTCTAAAATAAAAAGAAAAACATTTCTTACAAAGCAAGAAGCAACTGCATATGACCCTAAGAGAGCAGAAACATGTGCCAAGTCTGTAAGCGAAATATTGCCAAAACTTAATGATCACATGCAGATTCTAACTTCCTATTTAAATGACAACATATCTAATCACAATCAAGATGACATGTGCACTACTGAATTAATAATCTACACATCATGCTTGGAAAGTATTTACAATATGCTAACAATATTTTTCAAATGGATTGGGTTTCGGAACCAAAACAATGCCCTTCTAAAAAGCTCACTAAGATCACTTGCAGATTCTGATAGCACCATTGTTGCTTTAAAGGATCTGGTAAAAGCAGTTGCAGAGAAATTTGAAAAGCATGAAAACTATTGCATCCAACTGTCGACCGCTGTTGCCCTAATAGATCTCATGAAGGCAATACAAAGCTTTTCTGATTCAACACATGTTTTGAAGATATTACGCAACATGGCGCAAAATTTCTTATCACAACAGTGGAAGACTCCTGATGGTGCTTTGGAAAAAGGCCTGCTGTTTAATCAGAGTGTGGACAGATTAGCTTCTATATATCTTATAAACAAAGAGATTTTAGCACTCAGAAATTTGACTGAGCAGTTAACAAATGACATCCAAAACTTGAAAACACGAAATGATACATTGTCTTCACTTAAATGTATAAACAAGGCGAATTTCCCTATCTTATACAGAAATCTGGGTACAGCAATTTACGAGGCGACTAAATCCCGTTTGGGCAAAAACATAACAAATTCTGAACATCTTGTGCTGTGGAGAGATGTTGCTACAATAATGAAACACATGTCCGATATTGCCAAGAGTCTAGAAAATAGGAACAACTTATCAGTATTCTTCAAAAAGTCTCTTCCTATACTTAAACTGTTTATATCTCAAGGTGTACCAATTTTGGAGTCACAACTTAAAAATGAAACTCAAGAAGTGCTAGACATATTGAAGATTCTTCAACAGTCCACAAGGTTTTTGCAGACTCTGTGTTGTCATTCCCGATTGAAGAATGATACGGTGTTAATGAGTAAAGTGCCATTTGTTCGACAATTGCTAGAGACATTAATTTACAAGGTTAAGGCTGCGCTAGCGGCAAACAAATGCTCGGAAGCATTTTGGATGGGCAATCTAAAAAATAAAAATATTCACGGGGAAATAATAAAATCTCAAGAGAGCATCACACGTGAAGAATCTGTTGAAGACTGTGATGAACTTCTACCTGAAGATGACAGTGATGAAACTGATGATGAATTACTTGATCCTGAATCTCGAAGTATAAGTGACATTATGTAAAGTTTCTAAAATAAATGTAAGTTTTTTTAAAAGGTCTGCTTTTTAATCATATCCCTTTTCTCTGTAAGCTAGTGCTCAGAAAATTACTAAGGTGCAGTACATAGCCTAAATATGACAAAATATTTACAAATTTAGTAGTGAATAACTTGATAACATTTGCAATAGTGAAAAAAGTGCTTTGTAAGTTGAGTTGTTCATGCAAGCAAAAAAAACAAACATTATTTGGTATGTCGATTATCACAGAAACCATAAATGATTCCGTACGTTTTAGCCATCATTCGAAAAAGGGCACTAAACATGTAGCCATCAAACCACCTTTGAAATGTACACCAAAGTGAATGTAAATACCGTAGACTTATACAATTACTGCGTAATCATTGCCATAGACCTATAAATTAAAATTATTGGAAAATACTAATTACTACGATGTACGCTTACTCGATGTTCAGCAGTGGACGTCTTGCGGATAATGATGACGCTTACTATAAAGATAATGTAAATTAGGTTCTACGTAGCTTACTCCAAATACTGTCGCTACAGAAGATGTCAAACTTTCAAATGGCTGCCCTGTACAATAGGCATGACGACTCATTTTTGGTTTATTGTACCATCAAAAGGCTACTCAATAACTGAACCATAGGTGAAAGAATTACTTTGTTATCTTAAAAACTTCCCGTGATATCACGATTTTAAAATCACAATTTTGAACTCTCCCAAAAACGCTTCATACAAATCACTACAGAAGCGTGACGTCACACTGTGGTATTTTCTACGCGTCGCGCGTAAAGTTTGTATGGTAGCTATATTAAATATTGCGTTTAGGAAACTGGTTTCATAACAAAAGTAACATGAAATTGAATGGGTTATCCAACGATAAATACATTTTCTAACACAAGTTACGGCTGGTCTAGTCAGGAGAACGGCGCCTGCCGATCCGGAAACCCCGGGTTCAAACCCCACACGCACCACTGTCTTTTAGAAGTCATGTGCGTAATGCCGTTAACTTAAAACGGTGAAGGAAAACATCGTGAGGAAACCGACATGTACCTAGAATCTTTCGCAGTCATGTGTCATCCACCAACCCACACTGGGCCAGTGTGGTGGATTATGGCCTTAACTCTCTCCTTGCGAGAGAAGGCCCGAGTCCCAGCAGTGGGAACATTTAGTGGGCTGTTGATGATGAAATACATTTTCTAATAATTTCGTACTTTTAAAATGTACTTGCCCATCTAGCTTTGAATGATCCTATACGTAGTTTTACATTCTCTTTGTGATCATAAAGTAAGTTAAACTAAAAAAATATCAAAATTAAAATTGGTATATATTTTATTCTATTTAGTAAAATTGCAGGACTTTTCGTCACGCCTATTGGCATTTTTGAGATGTCAAGATAGTCACGCTGTCCATCCTTCATTCAATTCACGTAACATGGCTATGGCTACCCACTTTTCATCACGGGAACAGGAATTTCGCAGGTGAGACCGCGGCGTCATCATCATCAGCCGCAAGACGTCCACTGCTGAACAAAGGCCTCACCCCTAGATTTCCACAACGAACAGTCCTGCGCAACCTGGAACCAGCGGTTTCCAGCGACCTTTGTGAGGTCATCTGTCCATCTAGTGGGAAGCCGTTAACACTGCGTCTTCCGCTCTTTGGTCGCCACTCGAGAATCTTCCCCATCGGTTGTCAGTTCTGCGAGCGATGTGGCCTGCCCATTGCCACTTCAGCTTGCTTACTCTTTGAGCTATGTTGGCCACTTTCGTTCTTTTGAGAATATCCTCATTACGGATTCTGTCGCGCAAAGAGACTCCGAGCATACCTAGCTCTCTCGATAGCTCGCCGTGTGACTTTGCGCTTCGTTGTGAGACCCACGATTAAGGACCACGTCTCAGTTCCATAAGCCATCACAGCGCGTACCTACTCCTAGTAGGTAAAATATTTTGCCAGAGCTCCACCCCACGATTAATCGATCACTTTTGCAGATTTTTTTGCTGTCCCGTCGCCCTCCGCGGTTCTCTTATCTTTATATTTGCACCAGCTGTGATTTTTCTACAGTTTCTTGCTAGATACTAATAATCCATCTTGAATCGATATTAACCAAACACAGCAAAGAACATCCACACGGATATAAACTTTCAAAAACAAAAAAACGCACCGATATCAGACACAGACAGACATTGACGTCAAACTTATAACACCCCTTTTTTGGTCGGGGGTTAATAAAATGTAGTAGTGTATCTTTATATCTGAGCAACGCTGCTGTCGAGCAAGCGCGATGCTTACCATCAGGCACATGTCTTGCTTGTCCCGTTCCTCTAAAAGATTGTGAAGAGGAAGAGCCACTCTGAGGAACACTGGAACTAGCACCCCTCAGGCTGAGAACGACAACTTTCAAAAATGTTGTGTGATGCTCTCTTTATATAAAGCTAGGTTTTAGTTACGCGCGGTCTTACCTGCGTAGATACCATTCGCGTCGTTTCTATTTTTTCCGGGCTTACATTGACATTTATAATATAAGTAGGAAGTAGGATTATGTTACCAGCCGAACCCGATTTCAGGATAAACTAGTTTTTCCTAGGTCAAATCGCTTTGTGGAATTGGATAAACCGATACAGGCTGGGCTAATCTAATTCGTCCTATTGTCAAAAGGAGAAACTAGGAAAATTTTGGAGTAGGAGTTTTAATCGGTATGGACATACCGATTACCACTGTGTTGTAGTGGTAGAAAGGATTCTTTGCAGAGTCCGCCTGAGGAAGTACCTACATAATACATATACTTATGCCAGTTTTTTCCACCAAGCAGTAATGTGCAAACATTACAGTATTCCGGTTTGAAGGGCAATGTTTCCAGAGAAATTACAAGGCTTAGAGATATAGTAATAACATCTTTGATCTCTGGGTGACGAGCGCGGTGCAGTGCTAGCTAATGATTTGGACTCTTCATGTTCCAATAACTGCGTGTCACTGTGCTATTATGTGGCGGGCATGTTGCTTACCATAAGGCACATGTCCTGCTCGTCTCGTCACTCATAATTTAAAAAAAAACTATGATCCGCCTCGAAGGGCAATGTTTCCAGATGAATTACTGGCTAGGTAAGCGATAAAATACCTTATGCCTCCGAGTGACGAGCGCAGTGCGGTGCTAGGTAATGATTTGGACTCTTCATGTTCCAATAGTTGCGTGTCCCTGTGCTGTTATGGGCAGACATTTTGCTTACCATCAGGTACATATACTGTTCGTCTCTTCGCTCTATAGGTACTATAAGTATTAAAAACATATGTCCGTCCATGGTGTTATACCCTTGCCAATAAAATACTCGTCCCTGGATGGCGGTGGAGGAATGTATTTCCCCCACATAAAATAAGACTTTCCTGTCGGCCTAAATCTATCACAAACTAGCTTAGCCTAGTCTGTACGGCTTATCCTATCGCCCAAAGGATGAACTTATTTGATCTAGGAAAAACTAATTGTCCTAAAATTTGGTTTGGTCAGTAACATACACACATACATACATCGTTTTTGTCATTTTACATAGGTAACGGCTGAAATTAACACACTTTAGTAAGTCGTCATTTACCTGAATGTCATTTTCAGATTTTGACATTTTAGGAATTTGTCTTTTTTGGCATAGGTAGACGTTTTAGGAAGTTGTCGTTCTCAGCCTGAGGGACTACCTATCACGACACGACCAGAGAGCAAGCCTCTCCCACGCGTACCTACCTGTTAATGGTGTTTTCCCGAAAATATATAGGTACCCCTCTTCTCACTTCACAAAATACCTATTGATGATATCATTTTGTGACTGGACATTGTCCTGAATTAGTGTAAGTTTGTTTAGAAAAAAATGTACTACCTACCGTAAAACAAATTTAGTTAATTAAAATCTCATCACAAAATGGAAGCAATATTGTGACGAGAAAATAAAGGAGTTAACATTTTCGTGAAAACGCCCGCCACATACGAACTGGTGTGCACAAATAATATTATGATCTGGTCATCCGCCTACCCGAACTAGTCCAGCGTGACCTTAACTCTCTCCTTATGAAGGAAGGCCAGAGTCTCAGCACTAGGAAGGGAATATATAATTTTTTCGGTTTCTAGGTAAACCCGCTCCATCGTCGACTGCATCATCGCTTAACATCAGGCGAGATGGCGGTCAAGTATAAACCTATGAAAGTTAAAAAAAAAACAGTAAAACAACAGTTAAAATTAAGTCAAGTGTATTTGTCTGCTTAGTACAATCTCTGGGGTGGTCCCATGGTAGACTTCATGTGTAGTGACTCTCTCCTTATGAAGGAAGGCCAGAGTCTCAGCACTAGGAAGGTAATATATAATTTTTTCGGTTTCTAGGTAAACCCGCTCCATCGTCGACTGCATCATCGCTTAACATCAGGCGAGATGGCGGTCAAGTATAAACCTATGAAAGTTAAAAAAAAAACAGTAAAACAACAGTTAAAATTAAGTCAAGTGTATTTGTCTGCTTAGTACAATCTCTGGGGTGGTCCCATGGTAGACTTCATGTGTAGTGACCTCACATTCTGCCAGTGCTTCTTCAGGAGAGATACAAGGAAGTTGATGGAAAGATGCACATTCTGGGCCAGCTCATCAGGGGTCATGCCAACGTGTCCAACAGCTACAGACAGGCACAATACCTGGAATAGAAATGACAAGACTTATTTAGATAACTAGCAAACATTACTTATTCCTCTTATGATATTTAAAAATCCAGTGACATGATAGATTTATTCCCAGTGAATTCTTCACAAAGACTGTCAATATTTGACTGGCCTCATGGCTTAGTGGGAAGTAACTCCTCCTGCGAAGCCGAGGGTTGTGGGTTCAATACTCACGCAGTGCAAATATTTGTGTGATGAATTCAAATGTTTGCACTGTGTCTGAGTGTTTCCATTTATAAAAAGTATGTATATAAAACTATATATGTATTATATTATATCTGCATCTGGCCGCCATATTACAAGCTTTGCTCAGTTAGGTGTCAGATGGTGTTGTGTGTGAATTGTCCAATATTTATATTTATTCATGAAAGTTGGCATTTGTGTAGGTACAAGTTCGCGCTGAGACCGCGACTGGCACTTGACATTATGGATTTGTATGGGCGCCAGTTCGTAACACGTGTCTCGGTCTCCTGTTGCGGTCTTCGCGCGAACTGGCGCCCATACAATTCCACAATGTCAAGTGCCAGTCGCGGTCTCCGCAACTTTTTCTGGTGCAACTTCTGAGATACAACTTCTGATGTTTCGATGAATGGTCTCAATAATTGATTACTATGGTTGATTCTAAGTTTCTGAAGTCTCGAATACTTAGATGGCGTCATTCGGCAATATAGATTTATTAAAATTTGTTCAACCCTGACGCAGTTGAGTCTAGCTGCTTTTTTTTTTTTTACTATACCTACTACCATACAGTAAAAGTTTAACAAGGAGCACAAAACATAAATCAAATTGATCTATCCCAACCATTTGCATAAATGAAAATCACATGCATAAGATGTGATCAGGATAGTAGATGTTAAATCATTGATACAGAAATTTTAAGTATAATAGTTAAAAAATGCAGTATCACAGGCACAATGAGTACCATCTTCAATCATAATTCTCCACTTATTTACCTTCTTCATCTGGAACTTGATGGTAGCTTTGACCTCATCAATCTTCTGCGTCATGGATTCTTGGTGGGAGAGCAGACCAGGGAACTTGCCAGCCTTGTTCAGACCAGGACCCAGCAGACGGGGAATCTGCTTGATGAGGGACTCCGACGCGAGGAAAGCGTCGAATCTGAAATGACATTATGAAGTTAGAGTGACAATATTTAAATCGCAATAAAAGTATATTAAGTTTCATTGATGCTGCATGCTTCCAATACACAGGTAGAAGGGAGCATTTTGGTAGAAAACTTGGTGCCATCCCTGGTTGTGGTGAAGTCTCTAAGCAAAAGTGTATGTTTGCTTTGAGCATGATAATTTTAAGCAAGCTTATGAATATGTATCTCAATACATTTATAGTTTGTTTCTAGTTTTAACATCAGGTGCATATCTTTGGTCAAGTGTTGACAAAGATAATTATTTATTTTATAAAAATATGTAAGCAAAAATACTCAATAAAAATTAAAAGTAACATTTTACAGATGAATGAATAGGGCTAATTACTATACTTAGTTTCAATGGTGGATTGATATAAACGAAAAATGTAGTGTGAGCAGTTGAGATGACAAACCTGCCATCACTAGCAAAAGGCACATTTCACTGTTGATAATAGACTTAAAAAAATTGCAGTACCTTATAACAATAGATTTTTAACATTTAAATACAATTTTTAAGAAATTAAATTTATGCCACAGAAATAAAACGCTAAATAGAAATAATAGTATCAATAAAATCATGTCTTATTTAATTAATTAACTTTAGCTTAGCAATTATGCATTAGCATATTTTTACAAGCTTTCTGGGTGAGCTTTATTGCAAAACCAAGAGCTTGAGATGTACTAGGCTATAGTATTATGAATGTTTAGAGTTTCAATTATCCAAACAATAACTAGTTTATCCAAATACTCAACTAACATAGGTGCAAAAGATATTGTTGCGCATTAAAATTAAATACTTTTCCCAGTTAATATGTTTGGATAATCAAAGTTACCACTGTATTCAATAAAATAAACTTACTTCTTGGCTAGCTTCTTAACAAGCTTTTTGTTCTTGTTCAGTTTTTTGAGAGCCTCGGCATCCATGCATGGGACTTCCAGGGACTTTGCTTCGTCACAGTGCTGCTGGTCTCCCAGGACGCACACCTGCATCTTCGGTCGGGGAATGTACTTAAGCCTGAAATGGTTAAACATAGGTTAGAACATTAAAATTTGTTATGTTTTAGCAACACTTAGTTATATAGAATCAGTAAGTAAATGTCATCAATATCGACAGATAATACATGCAATGTGGAACATCACAATGAAATATTTTAAAAGTACAGAAGTTTGTGCTATTTCAGAGAGGCATTCTGATAGCTATAATGTGCCATGTAATGTAAGATTAACATGGGAACGGATTATAATGCTATAATTTGTAGAGATTTGAGACATATTTATGTCAAGACTTCGCAAATGTAATATAGAGAAGAGTATCTATATTTAAGTTTCAGAAGTGTTATAGAATCACCTCAAACTATTGCAAGTTTTACACATTTACAAAAAGAGAATGGAGCACATACCTCAGAAAATAGCTTCATCAAGTTAAATTAAGCGGTGGGCCGAAGCCTACCTACCCATTATTTCAAGACTCTGGGTAAAGTCCCGTCAGACAGTGTCCGACTCCCTGTCCAGTCACGTTTTGGTGGAATTTTATAATAAACTATATATCCCACAAAAATGCGCTTTCCAGGTAAACATACTTGACGGTGCCGGAGAAACGTTTGTCCTTTTGGGGGTCATAGTTCTTCAGACCGATTTGGAGTTCCACTGTTTCCAAGAAGTTACGCTTCTTGTCTTTTGACTGATCGATGACAGCATTCACACACTCGTAGAGTGTATCACGCGAAACCTTTGACCTGAAATCGATGAATAAGGAATGAAATTGCCAACCTTGCGCAAGGAGAGGTTATGTGTGTTACAATAATACATGGTTTGGTTTATTTAGCAAATAACACACAACAATTACTCATTATCCAAAAACCATCGAAACACACGCTATAACATTAAATATAATTAGATGATTTTGAGGAAATTTGTCGATATAACTTACGACATTTTCGCCGAAACAACCTCTGCACAGTTCAACGTCTGCCGAATGAAAGAATGAGATGGGTACAGTGTTGTCAGAAGTCCATCTCAATTTTCCCCCAAAATGTTCTCGAAATCCCCCCAAATCCCGGATTTTGTAGAAAAAACCCCCAAAGTAAATCATACATTCGTTTACCCCTAAAACATAATTTTACGCTGACGACCACTTCAATTTCTCTCCAAAATGTTCCTGAAATCCCCCGAAAACACCGGGTTTCAAGAAAAAAACCCCCAAAATTGATAAACATTTCTTAACTTTTAAAACACAATATAACACTATTTCAGAAATAGCTTCTATTACTCCATAAAGTGTTTCGACAAGTTCCCATTCAATTTTTGACAAGCCGATTAAATTTTTGTACTAAGTTCACTTGGATAAGTGCCATATTCACTAAAAAAAACTGCAAAACTCGGCAATGAAAAATCCCAATTTCCCCCCACAAGCAATTTTTTCCCCCGTAAATCCCCCCAAACATTTTGTCCCCCAAATTTCCCTCCATGGCTGCTAAAACCCCCAAAATTTGGGGGGCATCCCCCCAATCTGGCAACAGTGGATGGGTAGACTCTTGACCAGTGTTTCCACTTTCATAATTTCTTTTCCCCACGCCTCCATTAAGATTTCCGCTTTTTTCCCCTCAAATATTATTCTGGTATAGTTATGGCACCCTCCCCCCCAGGATGAAGATTGAGAGATTCAAATTTATTGCAACCAATCTCAATATTTAAGCTTTCATGCTTCATGCATCCAAAACCACAATATATTACAAAAACCTGAAGTGTACGAGGTTTATACTTTCCTCGTACCTCGTACGGAACACCCCAAAAAGAGTAGGAAAATAAAGAAAACTGTCACATTCAGAAAAACTTTAGGTCGGCAGAATAATTGTATTTTATATTGAATCAAACAAACAGAATTAAGAAACGGTTTGTATTTGTTGTAATTTCTTTTACATGCAACAAAATGAAAAAGTTGGAAAGCATAGGATCAGATCCTGTGCTTGCCAACTAATGCCAACTTGTTAAAATCGCGCTTGAAAAGAACGAGAACAACCTCTGTTCAACATGGAATGGTGTGCAATTGTATATTTTATTCGGTAATTTCTGTGTATTACCGTATAAAAGAATAAGAAACATCGCCATATTGAAAAACAATTTGAAACTGATATCTGTATCGACTAATTATAGGAAATTTTTCCTCAATATGACGAAGTTTTTGTATTTGTTTGATTTGGTTTTACCCATGATTTCCCCTTTACACCTCCCTTTTTCCTTTTTATTCCCTTCTGGACTCTAATTTCCCTCATTGTGGAAACACTGCTCTTGACTCTCCACATCTACACTCTACGACAGTGTTGTCAGAAGTCCATCTCAATTTCCCCCCAAAATGTTCTCAAAATCCCCTCAAAATGCGGGTTTCCTAGAAAAAAAAAATCCCAAAGTAAATTATACTAATTTACTCCTCAAACATAATTTTACGCTGACGATCACCTCAATTTCTCTCCAAAATGCTCACGAGATACCACCAAAAAACCGGGTTTCAAGAAAAAAAAAACCCAAAATAGAAAAACATTTCCTAAATCTTAGGACACAATATGACGCTATTTTGGAAATAGCTTCAATTGCTCTATAAAGTGTATCGACAAGTTCGCATAAGAAAAGGCGATTAAATTTTTGTACCAAGTTCACTTGGATAAGTGCTTTATTCGCAAAAAAACTGCATAGCTCAGCAATAAAAAAATCCCCAATTTCCCCCCACAAATATTTTTTCGCCCCGTAAATCCCCCCAAATATTTTGTCCCCTCAAATTTCCCTCGATGGCTATAAAACCCCTAATTTGGGGCGAATCCCCCCAATCTGGCAATAATGCTCTACGACGCTAGGCGCAATGACCGCAGTGTGGCCAGAAGTCCATCTAAATAATCCCCCAAAAAGTTCTCGAAATATATATATTATATATATATTTAGCTTCTATTACTCCATAGTGTTTCTACAAGTTCTCATAAGAAAAGGCGATTTAATTGTTGTACAAGTTCACTTGGATAAGTGCAGTATTCGCTAAAAAACTGCAAAACTCGACAATGAAAAATCCCCAATTTCCCACCACAAGCAATTCTTTCCCCTTGTAAATTCCCCAAACATTTTGTCCCTCCGTGGCTATTAAAAATCCCCAAATATGGGGAACCCAATCTGGTAACAGTAGACGACGGCGACCAAGGAATTTGTATACTACGTAACTGGAAGGTTTACTTGTGCAAAAATGCGGTCCGAAAGAGACCAAATATTAAGGACCGTGTCTCTTTCTAAAAGAGCGACCATGATGTATGAGATAAACAGGACAACTCGAAATCAAAATTGATTAATAAGATTTAAAAATACTGTAATACCCTATCACCATCACCTTAATAGGACACTGCCAAATTCATGTGGTCAACCTTGGTAAAATGTCAATTAGAACAAATCAGTTAAGTACAAAAATAATTTATTTCTGAACCAAACATATTCACTTACATAATCATATGTTATTAAATAATATAGTCTTGTGCAATTTCTGGCGTAATGTTGCACGAGCTCCATTAATTTTTAAGGTTTTGTGTTTTCCATAAGTTGTCAATCTGAGATTTAAATATTTATTTATCAAACACTTTACAAGCGCTACGTCATTTGTTGTTGCAATATTTTTACATTGCGGCGCAGAAAGCAGTTTTCCTCGGTGTAGAAAATACTTGGGTTTGAGTGCTTATTTCTGTCTGCATTTAATTTTCTTAGGCGCTGGTTCCCCGGAAGTCCCGGGCTCTGTATGTTCTGGTGCAATCAGTGTAATTGCACTAAGAAGATGAATTTGTTTTCTATCTTCAGATAACTGAAAATAAAATTGTGGATGTTAGGTTAAAACTACGACTTAAGGGTTGCAAGAAATTAAAACACATTATATACAGGGCATTCGGCATAACATTGTGTCTTAGAACGGACTGTGTTTAACACACTTTTCACAATAATCTAGCTCCAAGTGTACGTTAAATGTGGGCAAAAATGACGCACTACATTTGCTCTAACGTGGAAACTATACGTCCAATATATGCTTAACAACAAATACCAAAAACTAAAAAAAAATATACTAGGCTCCCATACAAGATATTTTATTTTCTGCTTTTTTTCGCTTGATATTATCACGGTGATAGGTAGAGGCTTGAAATATTCCTATATTATATTCCTTGAGTAATTCACAAAAGTATGTAATGAAAATAAAATAAACATTTATGAGGGGCTTCCATACGGTTCGGAACCCTTCGTGAGCGAGTTCGAAATGCACTTGACCGATTATTTTTGACGTGATAACGTCTCAAATAAACATACCTACTATCGAATTGATATTATCCTTTTTTAAATTACGAACCAAATTCTATTACTTAGAACGGACCCTCCAAATGACCCTCCCTGACCAGAGTAACTTGGTAAGGTGGGGAAAAGCCTCTGAAAAATGTTGCTATACTTGTGGAGAGGCGATATGTACAGCAAGGCACATATTGGTGGGATGCAAGGTGCTCCTTGATGGGGGGTCATTACTCACGGCGTCATGACAGAGTACTTGAAATCATACGTGAAGCCATGAGCCTTTCAGTAGCTAGAGCCCAAAAGGGATTGACGACAAACAAAAGACAAATTAACTTTGTAAAAGCAGGCTCAACTTCAAACTCCAGGAACAAGCCTTACTCAATCCTGGGTACAGCACCTGATTGGACTATTTTAATGGACAGTTTTTTTAATTACTCTTGATACTATAGTCCGTTCCACGGAGAGGTGTAGAAAATGTAAACAAAGGTGCTACCATAACATAAAAACGTTTAACCTTAGTATTTTTCTAAAACTGTCTTAAAATATTTTTCACAAATATGATACGACTTTATTGTGATCTTAAATACAACATACTTGAATTTGTATTGATCAAATAATGATTTATTAACTTATCTTGAAAGTTATAAATAGTAATAGTAGAATGTGGTAGATTCGGTTTTAAACAGTGGCAATTTGATATCTGCAATATCTGCCTTTCAGTAGCTAGAGCCCAAAAGGGATTGACGACAAACAAAAGACAAATTAACTTTGTAAAAGCAGGCTCAACTTCAAACTCCAGGAACAAGCCTTACTCAATCCTGGGTACAGCACCTGATTGGACTATTTTAATGGACACGTATGAAAAGCACTACAAAATCCCAGAGGATGTGGGTGTTTCGTCATCCAGACCGGACATTTTCCTTTTTTCTAGAGCTACGAAACGCATAGTCCTTGTAGAACTTACCGTACCGTGGGAAACTAATATACCTAAAGACCACGCGATGAAACAAAATAAGTATTACGACCTCCTAAACGAATTAACAATTAGAAAGCAAGTCCCAGTAGCATTTGGAAGAGCAATTTTGTCCTCATCCTAAAAAGCAGGAAGTAACTCATCCCAAAGACACCAGACCGATAGCCCTAACCAATACAATTTCTAAAATCTTTTTCAGTATTTTGCAAACAAAAATGACCACATTTATGACTAGCAATAGGTATTTCAGGCCCAATCACCAGAAAGGGTTCTTGCCTGGTATTTCTGGATGCCTGGAACACAATACATTACTAGCAGAAAGTTTGAAAGATGCCAGAACACATGAGAGGCAAATTACAGTCTGCTGGATAGACCTAGAGAACGCGTTTGGTTCTGTCCAGCATGAACTTATGATATTTGCCCTAAAATGGTATAACTTTCCTGCTGAAATTATTGACATAATTAATTCTTATTATTGCCACTTAAAATTCGTCATAGCAGTAAACAAGGAATACACAAAACCACTTGAATACAATGTAGGACTATTCCAAGGGTGCTGCTTATCACCAATAGCATTTAATATAGTTATAAATATTTTAAT
The DNA here is from genome assembly GCA_017562165.1 of Ectropis grisescens. NCBI lineage: Eukaryota > Metazoa > Arthropoda > Insecta > Lepidoptera > Geometridae > Ectropis > Ectropis grisescens. The sequence continues at coordinate 24,905,390 of CM029781.1, read as the reverse complement.
AGACAAAATAATATCCCGTGAAAAGAAATGGGGCTACCGGTTTAAAATCAACAATAAGTACACTGAGTCAATCTTGGCCTTTGCGGACGACCTTGCAATACTTACACGTAATCCCAAACAGTGTCAAGAATTGTTGAACGAAGTCGATGAGTTCTGTACATGGACGGAGGAATGAGGACAAAACCATCTAAATGTCATTGTCTTTGTCTGGGTAGAAGAAATACCAAATATACGTCTTACGATCCGGGACTCTCCATAAGTGGCCAAGGAGTTGCCACAATTGCAGAGGCAGTGCCTTTCAAATTTCTTGGTAGAAAGATAGATCACAAAGGACGTACACCATCATTAGAGGTGGTTGTTGAAAATTTCATGAACAACCTCAATAAGGTGAACCAGCAGCCTATCAGCAATATCAAAAAGCATGGATATATGACAACTACCTCACATCACGTCTCACTTGGCCTTTCCTAGTATATGACATCGGTAAAACTCTCCTGGCAAAGCTAGATGCCAATGTCATAAAGATATTGAAGTCATGGTTCGGATTGGCACATCCGGCTGATCCTCTACTCTTTTAGGGATCACAATAGTTTTGGGCTGAAACTAAAGAAACCGTCTGAACTTTACAAACACCTAAGAGTTACAAAAACGCATGTTTTGGGAAAGTCGCAAGACGAATTAATTACATCTCTCCCAAAAGACAAAACTGCTTCAGACCTGGAATCTAGACTTCAATTCCATAAACAATTTATGGCAGGTGCACAAGTAAATACTGCTGGGTTGGGTGCGAGAAAAAAAAAGGAAGACCGAGACATGGTAAAACCTTTCTACAACAAGACGAAAATGACGGTTACAAAGTGCACGCTATGAATTTAGAAATGCAAAGTGAGTGGTTAACCATAGGTGAGTTCTGTATCCCATTAGCTCTAAAATGGCGCACCTTGATCTATGACTGGTCCCCTGCCTTATTAAAATTTTATCTAAATGCATTCCAAATGACCCTCCCTGACCAGAGTAACTTGGTAAGGTGGGAAAAGCCTCTGAAAAATGTTGCTATACTTGTGGAGGCGATATGTACAGCAAGGCACATATTGGTGGGATGCAAGGTGCTCCTTAATGGGGTCATTACTCACGGCGTCATGACAGAGTACTTGAAATCATACGTGAAGCCATGAGCCTTTCGGTAGCTAGAGCCCAAAAGGATTGACGACAAACAACAGACAAATTAACTTTGTAAAAGAAGGCTCAACTTCAAACTCCAGGAACAAGCCTTACTCAATCCTGGGTACAGCACCTGATTGGACTATTTTAATGGACACGTATGAAAAGCACTACAAAATCCCAGAGGATGTGGGTGTTTCGTCATCCAGACCGGACATTTTCCTTTTTCTAGAGCTACGAAACGCATAGTCCTTGTAGAACTTACCGTACCGTGGGAAACTAATATACCTAAAGACCACGCGATGAAACAAAATAAGTATTACGACCTCCTAAACGAATTAACAAAAACGGCTATGTAGTTAGTTTATACGCTGTAGAAGTGGGAGCGAGAGGTATACCAGCAAAATCTCTCTATAACCTACTGAAAGACCTTGGCTTATCCAGAAGTGCTGTAAGTTCTATACTAGAACGTGTATCTAAAGCTGCACTAGTAGGCTCATATCAGATTTGGCTGGGCAGGAGAGAAAAACGAGTGGTGAAGGTGAGTGTTGATGTACGTCGAAAGGGGCCCCTTAAACCTACGCCCGAGTCACAAGTCTCAGGAACTACTCGAGTTTTTCTCTCTCTGCCACACGATGGACCCGGCACCCGCACGGTGAATCCATGGAATGCTAAGAAGATCGTCTCAAACGGCTATGTAGTTAGTTTATACGCTGTAGAAGTGGGAGCGAGAGGTATACCAGCAAAATCTCTCCATAACCTACTGAAAGACCTTGGCTTATCCAGAAGTGCAGTAAGTTCTATACTAGAACGAGTATCTAAAGCTGCACTAGTAGGCTCATATCAGATTTGGCTGGGCAGGGAGAGAAAAAACGAGTGGTGAAGGTGAGTGTTGATGTACGTCAGAAAGGGCCCCTTAAACCTACGCCCGAGTCACAAGTCTCGGGAACTACTCGAGTTTTTCTCTCTCTGCCACACGATGGACCCGGCACCCGCACGGTGAATCCATGGAATGCTAAGAAGATCGTCTCTCTACATTAACTTTGGTAAGATTGAAGGAATTGCTTCTGGATTTAGCCTCTTTTTAGCATCCGTTTTAAAGTCTTTGTCAGTGAAATGTAGGCTGCATAAAACAGAGTACTTAGACAAGCTTCCAGAACTTTGTTTGACGGCCTATCATTTAACGTGTCTTTGGCGGAATTGTGAGGCTAATCCACAAAGAGCCATTCATGAAAAAAAAACAGCTTCCAGAAGAGAGATGATTTCGTAAAGCTTCCATCCATTTATTTTTCATATCTTCGTTAACAGGTAATCTGTAACATTATTTTACAAACAGGGTAGAAAATAAGTTTTCGGAACGTAATATGAACGCACAGTACGAACGTCACTAAATATAACGGTTTTACATAAAAATAAAACCGATATTATGTGCCGAGAACGGAAAACATACAGCATTATATGAAGAAGCAGTATGTATACTTATCTTATTAATCTGTGGTCGACGTCTATACCATAGACAATTAGCTTCATCTTGACGCCACCAGAGGGCGCCGCAAGCGCGCCACCAGCAAGGGCACCCGGCGCGGTGCGATCTTTGGGATTCATAGTCTTCACCAGAAAGCCCTTTCTAGAATGCTGTATGTTTTCCGTTCTCGGCACATAATATCGGTTTTATTTTTATGTAAAACCGTTATATTGATGTGCCTCAGGAAAACATACAGCATTATATGAAGACGTGTTTGTTATCTGCTGGTGTAAGTATGTCCAAGAAATAACAACGCTATGATGACTGAAACATTTTAATACTTATTAAAATAAAGTGTTCAATAACATTTTGTAATTATCTAAATTAACAAAGCTAATTTGTGTGTGATGTAAACTTTGAAGAACATGATTAACCATTTATGTTAATTTCGCAGTAAATTAACCTAACATGCTTAATGTGTTAAGATATTTCCATATTTTGCTTAATAATGTCATCAATCGATTGGGTATTTGATCATCCAAAGGCTACTGCTATATCTGGTCCACATCTCCTAGTTGTACGTTCATGGCACTGTCTCACTGGACTGGACATATCCAATTTTTAATAACAAGATGTTAAGCAACTGCTATAGATAAAATTTATTTGATTTGACTCGAAAACTATTCTGTTTTTCTCAGATAGGAACTAGAAATATGTGATAAGACACAAATTATTCTCATTTTCCATGTTCACACTGCTATATAGCAATAATACCTATGTATATTTCGGTCTATAATATTTAAAAGGGGTTATTATTTAAAGAACCGTTCCAAACATATATGTTTTACATACTGTTTTGGAGGAATTGGAAAACAACCAATCTACATAAAGTAACTCTCTAAGACTTCAGGTAGCTGTAGAATTCAGACGATTATCGCTTTCGCAAAATTTTAAAATGTACATAGTTATGAAGTTCCATTTAGTGTGTTGTCTGCAAATAGGCGACATAATATAAGTACATACTATGTGTACTAATTCTGTTTTAAGTGATAAGCTGTTATTTGAAACTAGACTTATCCGTGTTTTAGCTGTCAGCAGTTCTTGAATTTTAATATCAAATTATAATTATTTTGATCAGACTTAAGAAATATTATAACATATTTAACGCATATAAGTCCTCGCTCGACCATCGTTTCGTCCGGTGCCGAGTGACAGTAAGGGTTGGCAATGATTCACACTGACCTAGCGTTATTTTATAAACTATTTTTTCTGTGAGTTTCTCACTCAAATCTACCCTCATTTTCCCAAAAATCTAGGGTTTTATCAATACTCATGAAGATTTCAATGTAATGATACACTCTACAGCGACATTTACCTAGAATCTTTCTAGGTCACGCGTTATCCACCAGGCCGCACCAGCCCGGTGGACCATGACTTTGCCGACTCCCAGTGATGGGAACGAGTCAGAAGGCTGGGCTGGTTTCGTATAAATATAATTTGTTTGTTGGCTAGTCGAGAGCCACTACCTTGTACGTCCTTGTTGAACAGTTCGAATGTGCTAATAATAACCAGGAAAGAATACTGGAATTTGGGTTCATCAGAGCTTGTCGAAAGCATTTATAGGCTTTGTTGACGACATTTTGCAATTATTTGTTGCAAATGGATCTTTTGAATCCGTTTATTTATAAAATATGGTGGTTCTTAGTCGCTGTTTTAAATCTCATCCTCAAGCTTAAACTTAAGATACCGTTTACATAACGGTTCTGCTACAATTATTTCATGTTACTGTTCACCGTATCTACTTTCAATTTGGTTTTGGTGTTATCTCGAAATGATAAAAATCTTAAATCTTCCATTAATATTTAACCTTATTATTACTTATCAGATTTTATAAAATCGAAGAGCATACGGTTTCTCTCTTCAGAATAGAGACCATACGGCAAGCTGGGCACTCTTTCACAAACTAAATATTAATCAACATTATCGCTCATTGGAATTGAAAACACAACTGCGTAAGACGCGTGTTTTAAATTATCATGTGTTTTAGGAGTATAAACATCATCAGGGAATGTCAGAAGAATGCAAACGATTCGTGGTCATAGATTCCTTCGTTGTTGTGATAGAGTATTAGTCGTTAAGTAATTATTCGTAGTTAGTATTGCTCATGGTGCTTTGTGTATTGAAACATAATGAGAAGTGGCTCCGCGCCACCACACCATCGCAGTAGGTACTACAAACATCCTTTTTGTTAAATCATGTAAGTACAAGTCATACTTGACGAAGCTGTTACTGGTTAACTCTGAGATGGCGGATATTAAAGTCTGCCGTATGGTACCAGAAACAGTAAAATTTAAGCCACCCTTCAATTCCAATTTAAGCAAATCAAATCTAACTTTTGAGATGTAGGTAGATTCATGTACTTTTCTATAAACGCTGTTATGTGTAGATATATGTGCGCCATAGTTGACCTGCTCCTATTTTCTGTCAATAACCTTCCAGATACATAATGTGAATATACATAGATACCTGCTTTCTCGATCATAGTTTTGAGGCATTTCCAGTGTCTCGCGGCTTCCGCAACCTAGAGACGTAACTTGGAACACTGCACCAGAAGGAAGTCGTTCAGTAAAGACTGACACGACCCTTCGAACGCAAGGTCTCCGCGACCAAACGTGTGTTAGTAGTAAGATATGGTGCGGGGACCAGGTCCAAAACAAGTATTGGTCAAATATATTGGACATGAGTATGTTCCAAGTGTCTCATGGCTTCCGCAGCCCAGAAACTTAACTTGGTACTGCACCAGAAGGAAGTCGTTCAGTAAAGACTGACACGACCCTTCGAACGCAAGGTCTCCGCGACCAAGCGTGTGTTAGTGGTAAGATATGGTGCTGGGACCTGGTCAAATGTGAGGTATCAATTGTTCCAAATGATGTCTCGCGGTTTCCGAAATCTAGAGGCTTATTTAAATTTTTATTGCACCAGAAGGAGGTCGTCTTGTAAGATTAGTGCGAAGTGCGACTCTTCGTACGCAAGGTTTCCGCGACCAAGCATGTTATGAAAAATGTGGTGCTAAGGAGAGATCAAAATTTAAATATGTATACGTATTAAAATAAAACATGCCATAAAACATTTGATAATACAATAGAACATCTACTTGAATGATATATTTCTTATAAATATCTCTGAAATTGGCGACTTGCTTCTCTTCCGCAGAAGGTTTGTTTTATAACAGGGACTCCTCCCTGAATCGATAGTTATCGATGTGATGAGTTGGATGTAGCTGTGAATTTTAAATCTATTGATATGGGTTTATGTGAAATTTTATTCTCCCAAATAGTTATATTGGCACCCAGAGCTCGCCATTGCATTTGAAATACTTATTTTTTTGTAGTAAGAATTTTAAAATGCAATACATTCACGATCGTATTGTATAAAAGATCCAAACTTAGAATATCCTTACATAAATAAATGGTTATGCATGTATGTTTGCAAATTTGTCCACGTCTGAACTAGTTCGGTGGACACCGAAGGTATAAAATTTAATTTCGTTTATACCTGTTTTGATGTTTTAATTAATTTCATAGAATATTATTCAATGTTGATTCCGATTCTGAATAGCCATTTTTCCTTCTTTTTGAAAAGTGGGATTAGATGTTGCCATAATTATATGTAATATTGAGATACTCTTAATAAGTTTAGCTTCCCAGATGTTACTAAGCAGTAACTTATTGGTTTACACCTTATCAAAGTGTATTAGTATTAGTAGGTAGTTGAGACAAGGTTCAAACAATAAATAATTTAAACAAGCCAGTTTAAAACTGGGAGATGCACCTGAAACCCTTAGTTTTTCTTTTAGCGGACACGCTGCCAAGCGTGTAGGTACATGCTGTAGATTTACTTAGCAATTTAACGTTAGCTGGTCTAATAATTTACATAATAGCCTTCAAACCTTTTTACGTGTGTCTACCCGCATGTCCAAAGAGTATCGGTCACATACTATGTTGGTACAAGTGTGTTCCAGCTATCACACGGTTTCCGCAACCTAGAAACGTAATTTGGAACTGCACCAGAAGGAAGTCGTTCAGTAAAGACTGACACGACCCTTCGAACGCAAGGTCTCCGCGACCAGGCGTAAATGATCGAAATGTTTTCGATATATTGGTCAAAACCATACATTAGAGATTAGGCAAAACTCGCACTAGTGAGCCAGCTGCTCACTTTTGATAAAATGCATATAAATGAATGAAGACTGACCTGCATGTATAAGACCTTGATTCTGGAATCGGTCGATCTCACCTTTACCACGCAGAGGATTTACCATTTTTCTTCGATGGATGAATTATCCGCTTCACTCACGGGTACTTCGAAAATCTCAATCCGTTGAGATTTCAATAAAATTTCGTGTAATATATAAACACATTTAAAATATTTTTCGATAGTTATTAATTGTTAATTAGTGATAATTGAATATTTTTTTCTATAATTTCGACCACTCGTGGCGAAAGTATACAACGCTATGAATCCCAAAGATCGCACCGCGCCGGGTGCCCTTGCTGGTGGCGCGCTTGCGGCGCCCTCTGGTGGCGTCAAGATGAAGCTAATTGTCTATGGTATAGACGTCGACCACAGATTAATAAGATAAGTATACATACTGCTTCTTCATATAATGCTGTATGTTTTCCTGAGGCACATCAATATAGGCCGAATCACTTGGCGGCTGTAAAGTTAGCTACAAGCTGCGCAAAATCCAATCCTGACTGTAGCTCGTATAAAAGCTGTGCGTTGATTGAGTTTCAAGCAGCTTGTAGCCAACTTCACAGCTGCAAAGTTGTGTGACTCGACCTATATACATAGTGAATATCCTGTAGATAAAAATTAAATGGTCACACTACTGACCCATACCGATATTTTTCTTACCTATGAAAGGATAATCCACATCCTGGGTACGATTATTTCTTACATCTACTCACGACACAAGTTTGGACCATTTTAGCATAAAAAAAAAGCACTAAAATAATTGATTCAATAACAAATCACAATTTTATAATAATAACGCCAATGTCGCCAATATCAATCAACGAGAAACAATTCGCCATGTTGTTTTCTTAGATTGCAACGAGTTACCCAGCATGTTGACACCACATTAATCCCATAATACTCCTATCTTTCAATTACTTTCTATTGGAATGAAGGTGCATTTTTTGTATTTAGTGAGAAATTAAAGTTTAAATAATTTATTTATATACAAAATGATACTTGTTACTTTACAATGAACTTACGTTACTCCCAATGTTCTTGTCGTTTCTACCATACCAACTTTTATTATGTACTAGTAACTAGTAACTGTGTGAAAGGGACAAAGCGACGTAAAAATAAGTCCTTAACTCGACCGTTTTTCCTTTTTACTACATTGAACGTTAAAAAGAACGTTATTGCGTTGGTATAAGGTTCTAGTTTCTTTAAATATAAAACATGGAGATACGTCGAAGTGAACCTTCCAGTTACGTAGGATACAAATTCCTTGCGGACGACGGGACCACAGATTTTAGAAATCTGTGGACGGGACGATATCGACGGAAGATAATGTCAAAGTCAACAGTTTTTTTAATTACTCTTGATACTATAGTCCGTTCCACGGAGAGGTGTAGAAAATGTAAACAAAGGTGCTACCATAACATAAAAATCGTTTAACCTTAGTATTTTTCTAAAACTGTCTTAAAATATTTTTCACAAATATGATACGACTTTATTGTGATCTTAAATACAACATACTTGAATTTGTATTGATCAAATAATGATTTATTAACTTATATTGAAAGTTATAAATAGGAATAGTAGAATGTGGTAGATTCGGTTTTAAACAGTGGCAATTTGATATCTGTTTCTCAAACTGCGAATCCCATCAAAACATAAATGTGAAGTGAAAGACAAGTTCAATCTTATGAAATTAAAACCAGCCAAGTCAGACTGCTTTTAATAATCATAATATATTGTAAAAACAAATCATATTTTAAGTGTTTAAAACTAGTCTATGTTTTTATAAATAGATTTTAGAACTGACCATTAAAGACCATTTAGATCTCTATTCTTGGTCGTTGAAGTCAACAAGCAAGGCATATAATATCATAAAGATTTTCTTGCGAATAATGTCTATTTATTCGCAAGAAAATCTACTAATACTTATAATAAGTGCAAAAGTTTGGATGTACGTTGTTCAATCAAGTTGGAACAGCTAAACGGCTCAGGTTTAAACGCGGAATACGGTTAGATTATGATCTGGAACGCATAGGTATAAGTTTATTTTTATGGAGGGAAAATTACGGAAAAGGGATCTAAGCGGGTAAATTTGCGGGACGCTGCTCACATAAGCAACACACTAAAAGTACCTTGCTGGGGCTATAATTCTTCCGTGTTGGTGGTGGATGACAATCCTCTCTGACCTCGAAAATTTTTAGGAGCATGCCAGTTTGTTCAAGATGTTTTCTTTTACCGTTAGCAGCATTACGCTCATGAATTCGAAAAGGCAAAGGTGCGCGTGAGATTAAAACCAGGCACTGCATCTGCGTATTGGCGTAACAAGACCACCCGAGCCGAGCAATAACTTAATGTTAAAATAATAAATGTAAAAAATTGGTTGCCTGTAAAGTCGGTATACGGGCGAAAGTTTTACGTGACAACGACTTTGAGTGGTAAAATAATTTTACGGAAGGGACGCGTGCCTTTCACTTTTTATGTCTGTCTCTCTCGCTCTTAGGCGGGCTAACCATGCCCGAGTGGAAGGGACGCGTGCCTCTCACTCGCTCTCGTTGTGAGCGCATAACGTGAGCGGAGCGTAACGCAGTTTCTTGAAGTGTCACCCGGCAAACCAATTTATAAGACGTTGTCACGTCAAAAACAACTTAATGTAAAAACAGAACGCGCATTAACAAATTTGTTTGGATGTAAAAATCTTATATTAGGATAGATGAAAACACTACCCAGTATTCGATACGTTTTAAAATTAATTGCAACAGCAGCTAACGCAGTAGAAATCAATGAGCCGTTTTCCGACGAGAAAAAAATAGTTCCAATTTACGCACTAGATGGCGGTGTGGAATTTCAAAAAGATTTGTCTGTACCATAGACTCTCAAAAGTGTAATTACTATGAAGCCCCTTCCAATGTTCAGGGAAAAAGTGTAAATCTAAATTATTTGCGATAACTATAAACTATTTTTTACAAAAAATTAAACCGACTTCAACACCACAAATAGGCACTCAAAAGCGAAAAATAATTTAATATAGGTAATTATTATAACCGCTACTCACTCATCCATATGAAGTCGGTGCCAGGCTAGTTAAAAAGTTAGTAGATATACTATGTACGAGGTAGTAAGTAAGTAGGCATAGGTAAGTAGTATCTATCTACAACCTGTTAGATTTGGCTGGCACCGACTTCATATAGATGAGTGAGTGGTTATAATAATTACCTATATTAAATTATTTTTCGCTTTTGAGTGCCTATTTGTGGTGTTGAAGTCGGTTTAATTTTTTGTAAAAAATAGTTTATTTTACTCTTTTTAGTGCTAAACAAGTTTTCACTAATGCATTTACACGATTTCGAGTTGAGATCTCAATACATGAATTAAACCCAAACACTGGGTAGTTCCTGTAAGCCGTTAAGAAATTCCCTTGACTGTCCTTTATCTTCATCATCAGACCACTAATGACAGTCACAACCCATCTATGTAAAAGTTTTCATCAATACAAATTCATCGAGCCCAAACACAAGGTAACTACTATGTACCGTCGAGGAGTTCCCTCGGCCGTCTTCCCGCTCCCTCATCAGATCGACTCCAGACCATCTTTAAACTATACTGCTTTAAAATACTCAAGCAAAAACTTAAGTAACGCACTAGTCATCTTTACAATTTTCGAAAGTTATCCTCGATTTCACTAGGATACCATCATCAGATCCTGGTTTCCTTATCATGGTACCACCCTTGGAATATCTCCTTTACAACAAAAAAAAAACATCAAAATCGGTTCATAAACGACGAAGTTATACGCGAACACACATAAAAAAAAAAAAAAAAGGAACATATGTACGGTCGAATTGAGAAACCTCCTTTTTTGAAGTCGGTTAAAAAATGTTGGAGGTTTCCCGAACACATCACTTATTTTAGATAAATTTTAATTTTACTCTCAGCTCAGCTGATGTGTTTGGTTTGTTTACCTTCTATAAACCCTAAATACTCGAAGCAAAAAATTTCATTCTAAAATAATTTTTCTTCTTTTTTAGTGTTAACATATTGGGAATAAAATTTGTCAATTAAATTGATAATGGAATAATAAACCGTTACTGATCACATTCGATTTTCAATAAAATCTTTAAAACTCTCTATGCAGAGACACAAACTAAGCACAAGTAAAAGGAAGAATCAAAAATATAAATGGCAACACTGATACGAAAATATTTATCTGTGGCTGAAGGACTAGTATCTATCTATCTATAATCTCTCTACTTAGTCTGTGATATCTGTCTAATGTTTTGTGATATCTATGGCCAAGAATAAATAAAAAAATAATAGTGTTGGGACATTAGTTACCAAACGACGAGTATACAGAACAGCTCCTTAAGTTTTAGTGAGCTAAACGAATTAGCTCATCGATTATCTGGTTCCGTGACCGTTATTTTTCGGCGATCCGCTATTGTTCAGTAATGCCGCATGGTCAACTGACTGATTTAGTTCGATCTTACCCGAATTGTATGTTATGTATTCAACGATTTTAATATATTTCGAATATTTGTAGTGAACATTTCTTTAGCAGCGCTGTGATTTGAAAATCAATGAAATGAAAATTTTTTTGATACAGATTTTCTAGACATTTTCAAGAGATTAAAACGAAGAAATGATAGATGGCGCTTATATTACGTCTAACATTACTTTATATTTCTGTTTAAATCTAAGGTTTTGACAATATCCGTATATTGAGATAGATGAATTTTTTACTGGGACTCAGGGCATTCTTTTGCAAAGAGTGAGTCAAGACCATAATCCACCATGCTGGAGCAGTGTGGATTGGTGGATGACACAGTCATGACCTCGAAGAATTCTAGGTACATGTCGGTTTCCTCACGAAGTTTTCCTTAACCGTTTTAAGTTAGCGGCATTACGCACATATTATTATCGTCGAAATGATAGGATACCAATCGGCAGTTTCCATTCTCCCTACAAGACCATCCGGAACTTTTCTCAATTCACGTGACATTTTTATATGTTACATTATATGAAATAGTTAATTGCAATATTGACTTCTAAAATATTTGAAAAAGACCGAACGAACGAAAGATAGGAGCGAACTAGTTCGACACAGGTTTGCGAGCTAAGTTCAGCGTTCCCAATGGTCCTCACTATGTGGCTCTGTGGCTTTTGACATTGACATCGCAATCTAAATTCTACAAGCGCCTTCTATAGTCGTTTTTTCGAACCATTTTTTTATCTCGGCGGAAAACGCCGCATTGCATTTTTGAATGAATTACACCTACCACTCTTATTAAAAAAATATCCAATGGGGCACTTAATATTAAAACTATTTGAATCTTCTCAGAATGGGTAGGAATAGTGCCACCAATATCTTTTGTGTGCCACCATTTGTTTTGTAATTTTACTTACCAACCTTATTTGTTTGTTACGGAATCAAGTATAAGGGCCACGTTAGCTATATCCTCAGACTGAATTGCTTTTTTTAGTTCAAATATAAAACGTAGATCAATAATATAGCGAGGAATAGTATATAGGCACACCCCGGACACTCCACTAAAATTCCATACAAACGCCGCTGTGGAGCTACCTACTCTTCACACAACTACGCAGATGTCGTTCGTACACACGCGTGAATGTGTGCGTTAGAGCTAGGGCTACTGAATTGTTTTATTGAATAGTTGTGCCCCTTGAGTTCACCTGGTGACGTAGTCTATAAACTTGCTATAATGTTGAGTTACATAAATAGAATGGAGCCAAATTATACTATTCTAATTAAAAGGGTGTTTGCACAGATTTCTAAATTGTTTCAGAAATCTGTGGGTGTTTGTATTGCTGCGTAAAATGAAACGAAACCGATGATAGATTATATCAGGTACCTAGATATCTATTTCTGTGAGTAGGTACACATTCGCATTTTATTTTACCCTTACCCATGAAGGAAACTTTATTCTATCACTATAATTATTCCTCCAGGCATTATCAATCCGTGCTTAGGCACATAAGTTACTGGCTGTGTAAGATACGAACTTTGAGTTAAAAATGACTTCGTTATTGTAAATAAACAAATATTGGTAGACAATTCACACACAACACCATCTGACCCCAAACTAAGCAAAGCTTGTAATATTATAAAGCAACGTCATTTAAAAGTTTCTAATCTTACGTTTTTTTAGCATTAGAAAATTAAATAAAGCTTTTAATCTTGTCCCGTTTAGTTGATGGACAGCCAAAACATACAATAAACAGCACAACAACCCACCATGATGATATTTCGTTAGGAGTTAGATGTTCGATACCAGCCCTTCGTTGAGTGCTCCTAGCGTATCCGAAACGGCCTGAGGGGCGAGGAAGCTTGAAATTGGCGGGGGGTGGGGAGTATCCGTTCTATCTATATTATCTATTCTATGATATAGGTTACCACTTATATAGGTACACCACTTTTTATTAAGACAATATAATAGCAATGGCAGCTACTCAGGTAGTAAGAACTACACTAGTGATGTGCAGGATTGTGAAAAAAGTACATCCACGGATACGGATCTGAATGTGGATATTTAAACGAGTATCTAAAGCTGCGCTAGTAGGCTCATATCAGATTTGGCTGGGCAGGGAGAGAAAAACGAGTAGTGAAGGTGAGTGTTGATGTACGTCAGAAATGGACCCCATAAACCTACGCCCGAGTCACAAGTCTCGGGATCTACTCGGGATTTCTCTCTCTCTCTGTCACACGATAGACCCGGCACCCGCACGGTGAATCCATGGAATGCGAAGAAGATCGTCTCATATATATAAATAGCTCATTAAATTTAAGTTTACTAAAAAGTCAGTCATTTCACATACATAATGAAAAAGGAATTTAAGTGCTACATAACAAAACAAAGCTGTACTTAATAATTAATATTAATAAAAAATGGGTGCGTGTACTTATGTACGCGCGTGAGAAGTTATACTTCTTTTATTTTATTAAATTTATCGCCACCGAAAATTTATCCAATATACAACATTCAAATACTGGCAATACATTGTCCAATCTTTCAATAATTTATTTGATTCTTGAGCTGAGCCAGCTGAGCAAAGTTGACAGAGAAAGCGGCAACAGCGCGTTACCCGCGTATGTCACGAGCTGGCAACGTCACGCGTCTTCGCCGTATAATTACTATTATGTATTCTATGTCTAGTAGCGGCAACCGTACGACACTATCTGTGTTCACTCACACATTGACATAAATGAACAAAAAATTCGATGTTATTTCTACTATTAATCTACAATTTTCTTCAACTAAATATGAAATACCGCAAATAAAGACCAATTTAAATGCTAACTATAGTCATTTCAGTGTAAAATTAAACTCTCGTCGCCCATGAATGGTCAATTAAATTAGTATGAAAATCGAACCACCTTAAGCAGACGACTTCATACTGTTAATTTTGTGTCACAGGTGCGCGCGCATCGTAAAATTTCACTCTCATCATTTTTTCATAACGCGCCTAAAGAAGTATAACTTCAAAAACTGTTTATATGTTCCACGAACCAACCACCCAAGTTATTTTTGTATGAATGTTTTAAACTTATGCGCACCACATATTTAATAAACGTACTCGTGTAATTATAAAATAATAGAAATAAGACAAAAAGTTGGAAACGGACTTATTGGAATATGTGACCAAAATCTAAAAGGGCAAACAAAGACGCTTACAACTAACTATTTTCTAAAACAAAGGTTGAGAAATGCTGGTCTGTCATATTGAGAGTGACATTGATTTGTTTACATTTTCTGCACCTCTCCGTGGAACGGACTATAGTCCTTCAGCCGCATACATGACAACAAAAGATTTCAGTCTATAGTCCGTTCCACGAAGAGGTGAAGAAAATGTAAACAAATCAATGTCACTCTCAATATGACAGACCAGCATTTCTCAACCTTTGTTTTAAAAGATAGTTCGTTGTAAGCGTCTCTGTTTGCCCTTTTAGATTTTCGTCACATAACAAGGTTAAATATATTCCAATAAGTCCGTTTCCAACCTTTTGTCTTATTTCTAGTCTATACTAATATTATAAAGAGGAAAGATTTGTATTTTTGTATTTTTGTATGCTACGAATAAACTCAAAAACTACTGGACCGATTTCAAAAATTCTTTTACCAATAGAAAGCTACATTATCACTGAGTAACATAGGCTATGTTTATTACGAAAAAAAATGAGATCTCTATGGAAATTTTTGCTAAAACCAACGCAAGGTATAAAAACAACAGTCATAAAATGGCTTTCATCGCATACGCTGCGGAAAGCACTAATGATAGACCAAAACAATGTTCTACAATATTATAGAGCGTATTAAAATCTACAAAAAACCTCGCGAGACCATATGTCTAACTACAGTAATTACGTCGCTACAGCTACCTTTTTACATATTAAAAGTAGGTAAAAATGTCTATCAAATTCAGACCATGATATCAACACATTTGTATTAATTCTTATCCAAATAAATTATTTGTTATTCAAGACTCTTTTAATACCTATTGATTACTTTTTGAATTATTGAAGTGGGACATTCCATTCAAAAGATATAACGAAATCAAAAATATCAATCCTATCAAAATGCGAGCCGCGCGGCGTAACACCGATAGAGGGGACACCGAGGCACGGGGAGAGGTGTTCGCAGCTATGAAATAGGTAAGTACGAGTAGCCGCGCGCGCGTCTACTAATTCGCGTGGTCGCCTCGCTACGCAGGTAGTGGACGCAAATGATACTAAATATTAAACATTTTTTCGTAACACTTTTTTTGTTCCTATCAATATGCTCTTTTCAGAACTACTTTTGTATAAGTTTATTCTACCTTTACTGTTATTGTTCAAGTTTTCTCGCACTTTCTACACAGTATTACATTAAATTTATTCCATTTCTGTTTCCTCACGATGTTTTCTTTCACCGTTTTAAATTGGAGGCATTACGGATATGACTTCGAAAAAACAGTGATGCGCGTGTTATTTGAGCTGGGGGATAGGATACGATGTAGGTCATCCCCAAAGGTCCCCTTTATCATACTTACTAAATTAGAATAAAACGAGCATTAAGGACTACGATGATGAGACGATCAGAAATCTAGCTGTGTCACAATAGATTCAATAAGCAGCCCACTAAATATTCCTACTACTGGGACTCGGGGCCCCTCTCTCGCAAGGAGAGAGTCAAGTCCATAATCCACCACGCTGGCCCAGTGCGGGTTGGTGGATGACACATGACCTCAAAAGATTCTAAGTACATGGCGATTTCTTCACGATGTTTTCCTTCGCCGTTTTAAGTTTTGCGATATTACGCATATTACTCCGAAAAGACAGTGGTGCCTGGTGCATGTGGGATTTAAAACCGGGGCTCCAGATCGGTCGCCGCCGTTCTCCCGACTAGACCAGCCGTAACTATTTAGTACGTATTTAGAACTAATAGAATTTAGTAGTTATATAAAACATTGCACAACCATAAACTACGTCGTAGGTGGCATTAGCAGATTTTTAACACTAAATTACAACCATTAAATATTTACTGATTTAATTTTTGATTTGATGCGTAAAAGTAAAAGGGGAATAACAACGACGCCAGACACGCCTAACGTTTTTAGAACTAATGATAATATGACATTACAACTAACGCATAACAGTTTTCGCATAATTTTTGCTACCGTATATAGCATAAACATAACTTAGCATAATGTTTAAAGGCACATATTGAGATAAGCATAACAATACCTAAACATAACAATTGGTCCTATTATGGTCTATCACTGGAGTTTGACTCCGGGTGAGCTCCCGGAGCCAGAAGCTCTATGTCATTGAGTGTAACCTCTCGCTACGGCGGCGACGTCGCTTGGCTCGCTCCTCTCAGGACCTCCCTTGAGATTCTGGCTCCCGCATTTTTTTAATAAAGTAAAATAGGCAAAAAAACATGCGTTTTAAATGATAAACACATGATTGGGATTGTTTGTTTTGTCTTGGTCGTATGTACTAAAATTTCTAAGTCTAATAATTTTGTTCTATACTTATTTTCCATAATACCCGTGCGAAGCCGGGGCGGGCTGCTAGTATTTTATAATTATACTTATGTGGTGCGCATAAGTTTAAAACATTAATACAAAAATAACTTGGGTGGTTGGTTCATGGAACACAATAGTAACGTATAAACAGTTTTTATTAACATTAATTATTAAGTACAGCTTTAGACAAAACAAATGGAGGCACACAAAATATATTGGTGGCACTATTTCTACCCGTTCTGAGAAGATTCAAATAGTTTTAATATTTAAGTGCCCCATTGGGTATTTTTTTTAATAAGAGTGGTAGGTGTAATTCATTCAAAAATGCAATCAATTTCTACTGCGTTAGATGCTGTTGCAATTAATTTTAAAACGTATCGAATACTGAGTAGTGCTTTCATCATCTATCCTAATATAAGATTTTTACATCCAAACAAATTTGTTAATGAGCGTTCTGTTTTTACATTAAGTTTTTTTACATTTATTATTTTAACATTAAGTTATTGCTCGGCTTAGGTGGTTTTGTCACGCCAATACGCAGATGCAGTGCCTGGTTCGTAATAAGAGCGTAATGCTTAGCAGCATTACGCTCATGAAAGAAAACACCTTAAGCAAACTGGCATGCTCCTAAAAATTTTCGAGGTCAGAGAGGTTTGTCATCCACCACCAACACGGAAGAATTATAGCCCCAGCAAAGAACTTTTAGTGGGTCGCTTATGTGAGCAGCGTCCCGCAAATTTACCCGCTTAGATCCCTTTTCCGTAATTTTCCCTCCATAAAAAATAAACTTATACCTATGCTTTCCAGATCATAATCTAACCGTGTTCCGCGTTTAAACCTGAGCCGTTTAGCTGTTCCATCTTGATAGAGCAACGTACATCTAAACTTTTGCACTTATAATAAGGATTAGTAGATTTTCTTGCGAATAAATATACATTATTTAGTGGTTCATTAGGTAAACGTCTTATAATTTACGTGCAAAAAGTAATGGTATGATATATCAGAAACATGCGTATACTTAAGTGAAGTGAGATCAAAGTTCAGTATTATGATATTATATGCCTTGTTTGTTGACTTCAACGACTAAAGAATAGAGATCTAAATGGTCTTAAATGGTCAGTTCTAAAATCTATTTATAATAACATAGACTAGTATTAAATACTTAAAATATGATTTGTTTTTATAATTAATGATAATTATTAAAAGCATTCTAACTTGGCTGGTTTTAATATCATAATATTGAACTTGTCTTTCACTTCACATTTATGTTTTGATGGGAATCGCAGTTTGAGAAACATAGATCAAATTGCCACTGTTTAAAACAGTATCTACCACATTCTACTATTACTATTTATAACTTTCAAGATAAGTTAATAAATCGTTATTTGATCAATACAAATCCAAGTATGTTGTATTTAAGATCACAGTAAAGTCGCATCATATTTGTGAAAAATATTTTAAGACAGTTTTAGAAAAATACTAAGGTTAAACGATTTTTATGTTATGGTAGCACCTTTGTTTACATTTTCTACACCTCTTCGTGGAACGGACTATAGAGTTTTATCCACTATCAGCTTTAAATTTTACTATTAATCATGGTGTCTTCGAATCGAGAGTGAATCGGTTTTTTCTAGGTAAGTACGCTCCATCGTAGACCTCATCATTGCTTAACATCAGGCGAGATGGTGGTCAAGTGCGAACCTATTATAGTAAAAAAAAATATACTAAAAGTTGTTTATAATGATTATTGCAATGAGCCTTTTTTGGATTAATACATCCGTTTTTTTAGTGACGAGACTAGCTGGACATGTGCCTTATGGTAAGCAACATGCCAGCCACATAACAACACATATTTTATTTTTAAGTTTATTCAGATAATAGTATCCAAAAAACAAAACAAGAAACAATCTGTTTTTTTTTTAATTTTAGTTAAATTTCAGGCAAAATGTAAATTTGTAAGTCCAGTTTTTGTTTTCAGAACAATGTTGCATATTTGTTATTTTTGCGCACTATATCCAAAATCCGCGTGTCTGGAGAACTTGGTTGAGGGAATCTTGGACACGTTTTATGCCAATTATTTGTCAATACAGTCGGATCATGCTGCCACCAACCATACTGAAATTCATGGACAAAAATATTTATATACTAAAAACATTCAGACGAACAGAAATGTTATTTTGGAATGCAAACCTCCATAGACGAAACTGCAGGTATCCTATGAATATCACATGGACCAACTGGCTTCATAACCCCTTTACGCTTCATTTTATTGAATGTTATTATGGACCCATAAGCAAATCCATTGACTCTTCCAATGTAACAATCAATTTGTCTTATAATAGTTATATCTGATCTTTCGATCTAAAACAGTTGAATAAGCAAATGTTAATCAATGACGAAAGGTCTACCAGTACGTACGTACTCACATCTTCACACTTGTTTTACGCATCTTTGAAACCGGTAATCTTAAATTTTACCCATCATTCGAATTCTAATAATTAATTTTGTCCAAATCCTGTATATCATATTAGCTTAACAACCCTGTGCGCGTTTCGCGGCAGTACTGCCTCCTACTGTATACTAGAAAGGAAATACGCGATCCGTTCAAAGGTTATTACGTGATTGAGCACAAACATTGACGCTTATAATATTTGTAGGATGTAGGAGTAGTAGGATTTGAACAAAAAGACGGCTTATCCGTCACCGCCCCACAGTTTTACCCGCGCAGTTCCTGTTCCCTTTAGTTTTTCCGAGATAAAAAGTAGCCTATTTGTATTTCCAGACTATAATCTATTTGTATTCCAAACAGCTTGATCCGTTCATACGTTACGGCGTGATTGTATCGCCGCGATCTGTCACGATCTTGGCTAAGATGGTCAACAGCGAAAGGTCCACCCACACGTCCTCCTTTTCCGCCTTTTCAAATCTTCCTCCAAAAAAAAGGAGATTCTATCGCGGTCTACCTTTCAGAAATGAGATTTCTCAATCGGTATCTCTCGCCTAATGGTTGTGAATCACGAAATTTACTTAACAGCTCACTTGCAGTTGCCTATTGAGATTACAGGTTACTACACGATTATTGCGCGCATCATGAACCGTTCATGTTCACGATTCGAATCAGCATCAACATCAACAGCCCATTAAATGTTCCCACTGCTGGGACTCGGGCCTTCTCTCGCAAGGAGAGAGTTAAGGCCATAATCCACCACGCTGGCTCAGTGCGGGTTGGTGGATGACACATGACTTCGAAAGGTTCTAGGTCTAGGTACATGTCGGTTTCCTGACGATGTTTTCCTTCACCGTTTTAAGTTAGCGGCATTACGCACATGACTGCTAAAACACAGTGGTTGGTGTGGGTGGTGAAACCGGGGTCTCCGGATCAGCAGCCGCCGTTCTTCCGACTAGACCAGCCGTAACTTACTACTCCAAAAGTTTTTTTCCCCTAATATTTCTATGGTTATGAATCTCTTACTCGTAAATTTAGATAGAATTACTTTGGTTGGAAGAGTAGATGTATCTTTAATCCTTTTTAACAAAGGTTCGACTTCCTCCTTTTTTAGTGGTTCCTCATATCCCTCATTTAGAGTATCTTTTATATAATTTTGAGGTCCATACAAAGTTAAACCAAAAAATTCCATAGTGATAGCAAATTTTCGTGATATTTATTCACATCAAAAGTAGGTAGTCAAAATCACGTCGAAATTGTCAAATGTCATAGAAAGTGTAGTGACAAACCATAGATTTTGCATGTAATGTACCAAATCTATGGGTCAAACACTCCTCTTGACAGTGAACCGAACATTTTATATTTTTAATTAACCCCCCACCAAAAAAAGGGTGTTATAAGTTTGACGTCGATGTCTGTCTGTCTGTCTGTGTGTGTGTCTGTCTGTGGCACCGTAGAGGTCAAACGGATGGGTCGATTTCGATGCAGTTTTTTTATTTGAAGGATTCGTGTGGATGTTTTTAGCTATGTTTGATTAATATTATTATTAACTATTAAAATACTATACACTATAACAAAGTTCAAATCCAAGATGGCCGTCACCACAAAATGCCAAATTGTATTATTTTGTTCACTACTACCTCAATATGGGTATCAAATGAAAGGGCTTGACTAGTAGAGTACTTTGCGATATGACAAATTTAAATGCAAGATGGTAGCTACCATAAAATGGCGAAATAAATTTATTTTTTCACAACTCCCTTTAATATGGGTATCAAATGAAAAGGCTTGACTAGCAGAACGTTATACAGATGATGCGAGATCCGAGGTAGTCGGGGGTTAATCAAAATTTTTAATTTTGTTCTTGTAGAAAATAACAACTTTTGTTTTCTTTGTGTATTATGCTATCTTGGATTTTTTTGCTGTTATTTCGTGTGTGTTAATTGCAATATTTGCGTACACTAGACTTCTGAAAAAGTTAATCACCTATCAGTTGCAGTTTTAATTTGTTATGATCACTAACTACGCTACCTACCGTTGTGAATACGTGATTGCGATAGACGCTGTGAAATAGTTTTATTTGTGAGAAATTAACTCCAGTGCTAAATTGACTTATTAACGCTTTTTGGTGTTATAATATGACCTATTGCGACATTAGACGCGTCAGTGATTAGCTGATTAACAGTGGTTTAATTCAATGGCGAAATTGACGCTTGTGTTTGGTGAAACTCTCGCGCAAAAGACGCTCATCATGATTGGAAAAAACGGCTTCGAAACAATTACAAGCAAGAAAAATAAATTGTTTGCAAAATGTTTTTGTAAACTAAACTGGTTTTATTTAATCACGAATACTCTAGAAAAAATAACTTTTGTTGTGGAATTTTTGGACATCTGCGAACCGTTTCTGATTTGTTATTATTTTGGACTACTATTGTTCAGTAAACAAGACACTACGGTAGATCATTTTGTTGTCATATCTTTTAACTCCAAGATGAGTTTTCAGATTTCCAAATGTACAATAAAAATGTACAATAAAAGTTATTTTTGCAGAGGTTTTCCTAAATACGAACGAATAGGTCCTACTAGGCCCTTGGCCCTAGGTACTTACACGTTTCGAATGTTTGCGCCCAGAGTTTCAAATTTTCCCGCGGTTACACATTTATTGACCTGCTATTCGTTGGAAGCACTAGTGAGCCGTGTAAGCATATTTTTTCTATGGACCTATCGTTCTTCTCTTTAGAGTTAGAGTATAAAGTAGCGATTACACGACACGATTCATCGTGCACTAAGTCCCTAAGTCCCGATGGATTGGGTGGTGTAATCGCTGTTAGGCAGTTAGTGTGACTAAATCGGGCGATCGAGAGTGCCCGACCGCCCTAACTCCCTAAGTCCCGATGAATCGTGTCGTCTAATCGCGGTTAGGGTGCTCACTGCTCAGTGGCCGTGCGGCGTTCGACGTGAAAGGATGTGTGAAGTGAGAATGGCTAGACATCTATGTAGCTATGCACGTATCCGGTATCATTTCTGACAAAAGGGGTTCTGATATTAACGAGCTATATTTTAGCTCATGTTAGGCCTTCCCCGTCCCCAAAAATCTTAGTGTGACAGCTAATCGTTGTTTAACACTTATACTTTTGTATGTATACTTCTACGTGTTGGTAAGTATGTGTTAGATTTCGCAAAAAGCTGCTATATGCTGTATAGGTACTGAGTCTTCGATCACATTTTTAAGAAATTAATTTACAATTTTCATTTCGGACAAATTACATACAGGTTGATATTATTATTGGTATATTTTTTTCGAGAGCGATTCCAAGTTTCTGATACTTTGAAAGCGTAGGCGCACAACTTCACTGCTCGACATTTGGCTGCCGAGTGAGTGCTGAGTTAGGGTGGTGATATCGTGTAGTGTAATCAGAACGCCCAATCTATCGAGCCCTGCTCATAGGCCCGATGAATCGTGTCGTCTAATCGCTACTTAACTGTTCTGTGTGAGTGTGTGACAGTCTGACCAATGGTGACATTGGTGACGTTACTGACGAACAATCTGCAATGTGCAATCTGTATTCATTCTTATTGCCTTCATGTATTAATATGTATAGTTATTTTTTTTGATTTTTTAGCTTGTTACTCCTAAACAATAATAATCCGATTTAGTAATCAAGGTTCAAGCGTCTTCTGAAAATGATTGTATTACTTGTGTTTGCACGGTGTTTTGTACATTAACAATAAATACGGCATACCCGACAGCTTTCCTTATTATAGTTGACCAGTTGACCTAACGCTTATTTGTGTGCACAAGTGCACAAATTAATCTTGTTGAAAGATATTCGACTTCAAAATGGATACGGTGAGACATTATAATTAGTTAGGATTCTAGTAAATACGCTTGAGAAGATGGCATTAGGCGTATCATTCATACAAGTTGCGTAGTTTTATCGGACTCTTATGCCATAATAAAGTAAGGAGCTAAGCAAAGTAAAGTTAGTAAATCTGTGAAATCGAATTAATAACTAGACCCTAATTTCTAAAGTCCTGCAGATTTCGCAAGTTGTTTTACAGTGCAGTTTTCTTGAAGCCCATAGATGATCTCATAACTCTGACTCACTATACAGTTGTTTTATCTTATGAATGCGCTGTTACTTCTGTTGTTTGCGTAGTTGTGTGTACATAATTTTGATAAGGGTTTGTATGAGTTTTACTAATGTGGATCTACTTTCTCTGTCTTTGTATTTGCATTTTTGTCTGAGACCATTGAATGAATCTGGGAAAATAAAATCGCCTGGGGAAATACCACACCTTTGCTAGTTATTCTACCGCCAAGCAGTAATGTGCAAACATTACTGTGTTCCAGTTTGAAGAGCAATGTTTCTAGAGAAATTACAGGGCTTAGAGATATAACATCTTAGATCTCTGGGTGACGAGCAGTGCTAGGTAATGATTTGGACTCTTCAAATACAAATACAAAAATCTTTATTGCTAAGTAACTTATTTGTAGGTAAGATAAGATGATACAAAACATTTTAAAAGTTGACCCATACAAAATGTCCCCTGCGAGAGGCATACAATATGTCTGGCAAGATAATTTGTTCTAGTCTTAATTTATACAATGAAAAAAAATTAGTTAGTTGGTTAAAAGTCTTCTTCTTCCTCATCTTTTCATTTCTGGTTTTTATTGAGTTGTGTTATATGTCACCTGATTCTTCATCTTCTATTCATTTCTGGCTTCTATTTGGTTGTGCTATATATACGTGTGAGATAAATGCTTGGTGAACACAATTTTGCCAACGTCCTGTGTGTCAGCAAGATGTTGAAATTACAAGACTTAGAGATATAACATCTTAGATCTCTGGGTGACAAGCAGTGCTAGGTAATGATTTGGTCTCTTCATGTTCCAATAGCTGCGTGTCACTGTACTGTTATGTGGCAGGTATGTTGCTTACCATCAGGCACAAGTCCTGTTCGTCTTGTCACTTGTCATTTAAAAAAAAAAATATCTATTTGTCTGTTGTTCTGACCTGTTTTGGTTGTATATACTGATTCATGCTGTTAACTATTACAATGATTTAAGGGCAATGAAAAAACTTATTTTTTCTGCTTTTTTATTTTTATGATGAATGTTTCCATTTGCTCTTTTTCTAGGAACAATTACACATAAGCTTGCTTGAATTATAAGGTTACCTTGCATGACAAAGATTTTAAACAAACTTAATAAGTAGGCAAGTGCAAGTTAGCTGCATGGTATATATTTTGAATTAAAAGGAAGATAAACTTCATTGATAGGGTTGATATTTTATTTTATTATGTATATCAATAAAAAGATGATATGGAATCAATTCAAGATAAAATTAACTATTTTCTGAATATATTCTTTTCTTCATGCATTCTAAAGGTATTTTTATATTTTTCAGTTTGGTGAGAGCAGTAAGCGAAAAGTTCCTCCAATGTTGCAAAGAATCCTCCAATATGATGTCCAAATCACCAAGAAAGTTGTTGATACAGCACTCAAAATTACAGCATTAAGATCTCTGCGAAACCATGCACAATTTCTAGAGGTATTGTATTAATGACTTAGTTGATATTTTGTTATTCAAATTTCAAAACAATTGTTTATTTTCCTTTCACTTCCATATCAGTTACATCTGAAAATAGGCATGACAACTCATTTTGGATCTAATGTGCCATCAAAAGGCTACTCAATAACTGAAACATAGGTGAAAGAATTACTTTGTTATCTTAAAAACTTCACATGATATCACGATTTTAAGATCACAACTCTCTCTCGGACTCTCCCAAAAACCCTTCATACAAAAACACTCCATAAGAGTGACGTTACAGTGCCATATCGTTGTTGAAGTTCTAACACCACGTATGTCAAAAATAGCAACTTTTCAGGAGAGAAAAAAAATAGGAATATCTAAAAAATCTAAAAATACAACCTTTTAATAATGTAATGATATTTTCTTACCTTTTTTCCATAAATTGTTAGGAGCAACCGGGTAGTCCGTTTCTCAGTATGGAATTAAATGATTTACGTGCTGTTTCCAAATATAACGCCGATTTGGTGGATCCCGTGTAGTTGCATTTTTTCTTAATTTCACGAGTTTTTATTGGTCGTTACGTTTTCTTGATTGGCTTAAACGATGCGTCTTCCGATTCTCAAAATCAAAAAATCGGCATCAAAAAGTCAAAATAGCCAAAAAGTGAAAATAGCTTACTTGATGTTAGAACTTCAACGACGATATTTTCTATGCGTTGTGTGTAAAGTTTGCATGGTAGCTATATTAAATATTGCATTTAGGAAACTGGTTTCATAACAAAAGTCACTTGAAATTGAATGGGTTATCCAATGGTAAATACATTTTCTAATAATATTGTACTTTTAAAATGGACTTGCCCATCCAGCTTTGAATGATCATAAAGTAAGTGAAACTAAAAAGTACAAAATTAAATTGGTACATGACTGACCTCGGGCTTAGTGGGTAGTAACTCTGCCTGTGAAGCCGAGGGTCGTGGGTTCGATTCCCACCCAGTGCAAATATTTGTGTGATGAATTCAAATGTTTGCACTGTGTCTGGGTGTTTTTATTTATGATAAGTATGTATTTAAAAAAACTATATAAATGTATTATATCAGCTATCTGGCCGCCATAGTACAAGCTTTGCTTAGTTTGGGGTCAGATGGTGTTGTGTGTGAATTGTCCACCAATATTTATTTATTTATTACATATTTTATTCTATCTAAATACTGTCATTATATCAAATAATTGCAGGACCGCCTATTATAATTTTTTAAACTACTACATACTTTCTTTGTATTTTCCCTCTTCTGATATATTTTTTTTTGTTTGTGTGGTTTAATCATGGATAATTATAAGATATTTTTATTTTATGCTGTAAAAAGTTACCAAAAATGTTGATATGAACTCATTGGTTTCAATGTAGTCCTAACTGAATTTTGGAAGACAATGGTTCCTCTCATGTTAAATTTGTAAATAAATGTTTTGTTATGTGTGAGTGGCTGTGCATATATGTGTACTTATTATGTTAACGTGAAAATTATTCTGTGCCAGGTATCTTGTCATGGAATCGTATGGCTGGCGGGGTGGCTGAGCTTCATCTGGCTCTTCAATAACAAAGATCTGTATCAATTACAAGTCAATATGTTCATAGGTAAGTAATTAAGTATATAAAGCTTCAGCAAACCTTCTAAAAACTGACCTTCCCACATTGCACACTGCTTGCCCTTAGTACACAATATGGTAAACTTTTATTAAAGTCACAGAAACAGGATAGAAATTACAATCAATTTAAGCTTTTATTGAAGTATTTTAATTTGTGCCATTACAGCTTAGAGATAGCTTAACCAGGCAACCATCACAGGTGGGATATTGAAGATAAAATGGCCCTTAGCTTAAACTTAATTAATAAATTCAATTGACAATACCTTACTAGCATTCACCCCTCATTATCATTTGTTCCTACTATATTTTTAGTAGACGTTGTTGTAAGCTTGTTTTTGTTTTATAAGTGAAAAAAGATTTTATCTATCATTAGCTATATCGCCAGTAATTCAACTAGTTTGTATATTAATGTGCTTCCCATCAACTATAAACATTGTAGGTGATGGAACTAACACAATTTATAATATAACTGTATATGTACCTCTCTCTTTTTGTCTCAAACATTGTATTTATTGTTACCACTATTGTCCATTGAAACATACATACTCTTAGAATTAGACATTATGTATTAATATTAAGATGTATAACAATGAATATATCTATAAATAAATAAATATATATTACCTACTGTTAAAGTTCGTGTATGCAGTTATGGTTCAACTAAGAAACACATAAAAAAATTATAAATGTCAATGTTGGTTTCTCAATTATGTCATAACATATGAACAGATCAGGAAATTTGGAACACAGATTATAATCTGGAAAACTTACTTTTATCCCGGAAAATAACTGAAACTACGTGGGTAAAACCACGGGGTGCTGCTCATACCTAAAAATAAAACTGCAGTTTTGAAAAAATATGTATGAGTTTGGACAGTAATGGTTGATACGTAAAACAAGTTGCATCACCAAGTATTTTACAATAATTCCATTGCTTAAACAAAATTTTCGAATACTGTATGGCGTAGCATGACAAATTACATTTACCTTCCTGAAGTTTTACATTTAGACTCATGAATATTTGTAAACCTAGTACAATGTGGTAATGTTCTTTGTTTTATGACTGTTTTTAATTAATTTTTTCCTTATTTCAGCTCTCATCTTAGACATCATAGTTATTGCAGTCTTAAAAGCGATTGTACGACGAAGACGACCAATCCCAATGAACAAACTACTAGAGATTGGCCCAGATAAGTTTTCGTTTCCATCTGGCCATGCTAGCAGGGCAGTAATGATCGCATTTATTTTGACTTATGTTAGTCCCGTATCAATTTTTCTCTATCCTCCAATTCTTGCTTGGGCATACACAGTCTCCATCTCAAGAGTCTTGGTAGAACGTCACTATATTTTGGATGTAGTTGCCGGAGCAGTTATTGGTATAATTCAAGGTCTCTTCATAAATCTAATCTGGCTTTCTCAGAGTTCCTCAGCAAGTATTCTGTCTTCACTTTCTGATGAGAAATTAGATGGAGGAGAATACCATGTTTAGACCTTCTGTAAAATGTATGCTTGTTATCAGAAATTTATTATAATAAAATGAAAAATGAGTAGGTAGATGCATTTCTAACTTTTATATGGTCCACTTTGTTTAATATGTGTTACAGTGTTCTAATTGATGAATTTGATGTAAATAACAAAATAAATTATTGTACCAAATGAATAACTGTTTTTATTTATGAGGTGTTTTTCGATTGGCTTCGATTTTTCAGACTTCATTGAGACTTGCTATCTATACAGTATAATGTATATATGTCTGCTGTAGATAACATTTTTTTAGTTGTTCTAAATTGACAAAGGTCTGGCAGTCCCAAGCTCTTACTCCAATAGCTACGTGAGATTTACATTATTTACACCGCATCATAGAATCCATACTAATATTATAAATGCGAAAGTAACTCTATCTGTCTGTCTGTCTGTCTGTCTGTCTGTCTGTCTGTCTGTCTGTCTGTCCGTCTTTACCGCCTAAACCAACCAACAGATTATGATGAAATTTGATACATAGATAGAATAGATCCCGAGAAAGGACATAGGCTACTTTTTGTTCCGAAAAAAGGGTTGAAAGGGTTAAAATAAGGGATGAAAGTTTATATGGAAAACTTCGTCATTGTTGAAGAACTATGAAACTTTACGTCTAGATATTTAACACGAAACCATAAAATGTATGTTTTAGCAGTTTTGTAGTTTCGAACTGTAGTACCTACGGGGGTGGAATTGGGGGTGAAAGTCTGGAAGTTCAATATTATTGAAGATAAAACCATGAAACTTTGTATCTAGACACTTGAAATGGAGTCGATAAACGTGTGTCCAGCAATTTTATAATTTCTAACTATACGGGGATACTTATATAACCGCTTGATACACTGGCCGCTTTTCGCGTTTTACAAATTTGGCGGGAAAACGGGTGTCAGGTTACATAAGTGCGGTGTTTATGTTTCGGCATACGAAGTGCCACCTTACTTTTACCCGTTTGAGCCATTTACTCTCAAGAGCGTTTTAAGACGCTTCTAACGGTATCATTTATTTATAATTAATGTACTTAAATAAATTCAAGATGGCCGCCGCTACAAAATGGCGGATAATTTATGTTTTATTAATCCCATCAACATGGGTATCAAATGAAAGGGCTCAAGAAGCAGAATACAATATATTATAAAAAAATTGAAATCCAAGATGGCGGCCGCTACAAAATGGCGGATAACGTAGGTTTTATCAATCCCATCAATATGGGTATCAAATGAAAGTGCTCAACCAGTAGAATACAATGTACTATATAAAATTAAAATCCAAGATGGCGGCCTCTACACAATGGCGGATAACTTAGGTTTTATCAATCCCATCAACAAGGGTATCAAATGAAAGGGCTTGACAAGAAGAATACAGTGCACTATACAACCTCAATATTTAAGATGGGCGCAGCCACTAAATGGCGTATCAGACAGAATTTTTGATAGTCGACGAGATTTTCATGGTGTCTTATCAAATGTTTTGCATGATGGACGCTCGATTAAGGCAAATTAAGAACTGCGAAAATGAGTTTTTGGAGGAGTAAACGTATTACTTTTCGGTAATCTTTTACAACTGCCTCCTATAAAATGATCAGGAACACCTGTTTTCAATTCTAATATGAAATTATATATATGAAAGTAACTCTATCTGTCCGTTACCGTCTAACGCTTAAGCCACTTAAAGAGTTTGTTACAATTTGGTGCACAGATAGACTAGACTTAGGAAAAGACAACGGCGACTTTTTATCACAGAAAAAGAGTTGAAAAGAGTGGGAATGAGGAGTAAAAGTGTGCATGGAAGGATCTTTGCACTCTTTGTATGCTATTTTTAACCGACTTCTAAAAAAGGAGGAGGTTATCAATCCAGTTGTATTTCAATTGTGAATCAATTTAGATGGTTATTTTTTTGGTTGGTAGATAGTTCAGAGGTGGTCATATAAATTTTATCGAAATCAGTGCGGCGGTTTTTGAAATATGAACAACAAACTAAAATTTGCGTTCATGTAATCGGACGATATATCTACTAATATCTACTAATAGACTCTAATAAAATTTGGTGGACCGTCCCAATATGATTTTAAATTAAAGTCTGTTTTTGATTAATTTTTTGAGAACATAGTTTTTTTGTAATTTGTCGTGTAAATTGTACATTTATTAATAAATATAAAACTTTGACTTAGACCGATTTTGATTAGGAAACGTGAATTTGTATGGTAGTAGACATACGAGTAGGTACTGCCTCAATTACTTTAAAAAATATGTGGCGCGGACGAAGTCGCGGGTAAAAGCTAGTAGATAATATAGATAGAACGGACACTCCCCACCCCCCGCCAATTTCAAGCTTCCTCACCCCTCAGGCCGTTTCGGATACGCTAGGAGCACTCAACGAAGGGCTGGTATCGAACATCTAATTCCTAACGAAATATTATCATGGTGGGTTGTTGTGCTGTTCACGGCTGTCCGTCAACTAAACGGGACAAGATTAAAAGCTTTATAATAACGTAAGATTAGAAACTTTTCAATAACGTTGCTTTATAATATAAGCTTTGCTTAGTTTGGGGTCAGATGGTGTTGTGTGTGAATTGTCTACCAATATTTATAATAACGAAGTCATTTTTAACTCGATTAAAGTTCGTAACTTACACAGCCGGTAACTTACGTGCCCAAGCACGGATTGATAATGCCTGGAGGAATAATTATAGTGACAGAATAAAGTTTCCTTCATGGGTAAGTGCATGGTATAATAATATAACTGTTTTATTAGACTATGGGTAAGTGTAAAATAAAATGCGAATGTGTTACCTACTAACAGAAATAGATATCTAGGTACCTGATCTAATCTATCATTGGTTTCGTTTCATTTTACGCGGCAATACAAACACCCACAGATTTCTGAAACAATTAAGAAATCTGTGCAATCACCCTTTTAATTAGAATAGTAGGTATAATTTGGCTCCATTCTATTTATGTAACTCAACATTTACATTACTCAGAACTCAGACTACTTTACGTTACCAGGTGAACTCAAGGGCACAACTACCTATTCAATAAAACAATTGAGTAGCCCTAGCGCTAACGCACACATTCACGCGTGTGTACGAACGACATCTGCGTAGTTGTGTGAAGAGTAGGTAGCTCCACAGCGGCGCTGGTATGGAGTTTTAGTGGAGTGTCCGGGGTGTGACCGCATGCAAAAGATACTATTAAACATTTTCTAATGATTAATTTGATTGATTTCTGAGCCAAATCAAGTGCAAAAAATGAGACATTTTCTTGGCCAAATTGGTGAGAACAATGTGAGAAAAAAAACTAGAACTTTTTAATCAATGTCAAATGACGTACAGCGAGTCATACTTTTGCTTACGTCAAAAATAAAATTCTTGCCAGAATACCATAATGTAACTGTTTTAGTCATAAATGGTGGGCATTAGTAACTGTCTGTAGACATGAGTTAATTAGCTTTTGATCAAATTCTATACACAACTTTTATAATATGAAATAAAAAAGTCTAAACCTATAAAATATTTTGAATCCTTATAGGGATATATTTTAATTCGACAAATAATTAGCGATAATGTTTGTTCCACCCATATATAACGAGAACTTTAAAAAAAATATCATAGTAACACACATGTTATGCTTTTAAATGATATGCGTTGATTCAAGGTTTATTTATTTCGGCAATTTAGTGACTTCGTGTCCAAAACATTTTAACAGGAAATTTCGAATCGTAAAGCAATCCTTCGATCCCTTCGACAACTTTACTTCGAAGTTATCTTCTTAGATTAAAAAAATAAATTAAAAGGTACAAAATATTTACTAAATTTTATCGGGCCGCCGAAATATTATACGTGGCAGGCGGCGCTCACATATTTTTTCAAATTTTATTTATTTTCAGAAGTTCATTATGCGGAAACTAAAAGGAGCAGTAAAAGAAACAGCGAGGCAGAAACGTGAAAGAAAACAGGAGTTTGCCAAGATGAGACAACAGATCCACACCATAGTTTTACCAACGTGTGCTGTTATATTTCTATTGATATGCTTCTATGTGTACCTGAAAACGAGACCGGCTGCAATGCAGTACGCGTAAAATATTCTTTTGATGTGAGGTAACAGGCTGCTTTCGGTTTATCCGTAAATAAATATATTTTATTTGTAGGTAGGTACTTTAAAAAAATAGTCAAATCCAATTCCAATCGGAATTAATTTTGTAAAATAATATGATTTTTAAACAACAGGATTTCAAAGTAAAAGTGTACCAAATTAAACATACAAGCAACTTTTTGCAATGAATCCAATCCTGAAAGCAAAATCTACGACTCTGTGTATAGAATATATCTGTACAAGAGCAGTTTTCATTCATTTGTTTGAGGTTTAGTTCTGTATTTTTTTTTCTGTAATACTTCACATAGTATCATATTGCTACCCAATTCCATGAACATAGAGCTTTTTCTATTGATAATAAAATTCATATGATGAATAATAATTCATATTCATATTCATTTATTTGGTAAAGCCAATTTACACGTCACATAGAATTAATAATTTATAATAATTAAATCCGAAAATAACAATAAATAAATTACAATTGTAAAAATTCATTAATGTCATAAAACGAGTGCTCGACAAGCCAGCGCTGAAGCCGGTGTTTGCAACTGTTATGGTTGGGGGCCATCCTGATAGAGTCTGGTAGCTTGTTATATACTACTGTACCCATGACATGCGTGAGTTTGCGTTATTATATTATGGTATTCGTATTTCGTATTCGTAGGCGGGCTGTTTTCCGCAACTCGACGTCTCGATGCGCCTATTTTGCGTGTGTGGGAAGTAGGCTTCACTCCTGCCATCCCAGCTCCAGCAGGAAGCCCAGCAGCATCTTCACGTTGCCGCATGCTTCGCGGAGCGTCCCCGGTGTGCCCAGGAATTTTGCCCGATGATCCGCCACTCCCGTGCACTCCGTGAGCACGTGAGCGGCCGTTTCTTCAGCCTCAAGGCAAGCTCTGCAAAGAGGACTGTCGGTAATACCTAGTGTGAATAGGTGTTTATTGTACAAACCGTGACCTGTCAGTGCGCCCGTGACCAGTCGCAAATGTTGACGATTCAGGTTCAGCAGCTGCCGAGTGTACCGTGTATTACGGCCCCCCAGTGCTGCCCTGGACTGTCTACAGTCTAACCTCTTGGTCCAGTTGTCGTTGTGTTCCTTAAGTGATTTCTCACGCAGCCATTTCCGAACCTGCGACAGTGGGAGTGGGACAATCGGTTCGGGTCCATGTACCCGTTCCGCTGATGCCCTCCTCGCCAGTTCGTCCGCTGCGTCGTTACCTCTCGATCCACTATGGCCTTTGATCCATTGAAGAACGATTTGGTTTTGTTCACATACCTCCGTAAGAGATTTGTGGCATTCAAGAACTAGCCCCGAAGTGATGGTGTTGCTCTTTAGGGCATGTAGAGTCGCCGCGCTGTCGGAGAGTATGCGGATGTTATATCCTGTACCTTCTTGTCGGCGATTATGGTCGCAGCCCTCGTGATGCCCACGCATTCTGCCTGGAAGACGGAGTTGTAGGCCCCAAGGGATGTGTAATACCTGATGTTTAAGTCTTCCGAGAAGGTGCCGGATCCGACGCCCTCGTTGGTTCTCGAACCATCAGTAAAGATCGTTAACTCGGTGGAGCTGTGGTCTCCAAAAGGAGATTCCTCGAGTTGAATTTTGTATTTCTTATCAAATACGAACTGTTTGGGTATCCTGTCACTTACCGCCAGCAGCATGGGTTGATGCTTCAGGCTGTCCTGGAGGACCTTCGTGTGAGGAATACCTGTTTCATGCCAGAGACCGAGGGTCCGTAGTCTTATTGCAGACATCGCCGCCTCCTGCTGCACATGTGAGTGGAGCGGAGCCAGATCAGCATTATTTCAGGGCTGCCGTTGGTGTTGTGCTCATACCGCTGGTAGTAGCTAAGCATGCCAACCTCTGGAATTGTTGTAACTTCGCGATGGTTGTCGCCTGTGTAGTCCTGGTCCACCAGACCAAAGCCCCGTAGGTGATGATGGGCCTGATCACTGTGGTGTATAGCCATAGGGTGACTTTTGGATTAAGTCCCCACGTCTTACCTATCATTCTGCGACATTGATAGAAGGTGACACAGGCCTTGTTGATCTTGTTCTCCAGGTGTTTGTTCCAGTTCAATTTGCTATCGAGGATCATCCCTAGATACTTCACCTCATCAGACAGCTGTAGCGTTATGCCATGTAGACCTGGTAGTGTGTACAAACCCAGAGAGCGTTTTAGTGTGAACATGACCAGTTCCGTCTTTGACGGGTTCACTGTTAGGTCGGACTCAGTGCACCATCGCTCAACTAGCCTTAGAGCCGCGTGCATCAAGTCGCAGGCGGTGCTGGCATGGATACTTGTTATCAGTATTGCTATGTCGTCGGCGTAACCTACCGTGTAGAAACGCCTCGCATTCAACGCCACGATTAAGCCATTCACCACCAGATTCCACAGTAAGGGTGAGAGGACCCCCCCCCTTGAGGGCACCCTCTCGCGACCAATGCTATTTTGGTTGCGTCTCCCGGTGGTCGTACGATGCGATGTCTCAACATATTTACTATCCAGCCCGATAGTAAGGCGTCCACTCCATGTCTGTTCAAAGCTGATTCGATGCTGGAGAATTATATTATGGTTTAATCATCGCATGGATAGTAAAAGTGAAAACGGAGATGAAATGTAACTACTATATCTGACTTGAGGCTTGTCATTCTTGTAGATGTCAGAGTGCAGCACAAAATACTTCACACGATTCTGATTCCTATTTTCCTAGCAATCCGCAAAATCCAAACATACCTGAAGTTAGCCAACAGTAAAATTGTCGAGGTGCAACAAATCTCGGGGGGGAATTTATACTTGGGTTTGGTTATTGGTCATCAGGAATATGAGCCCATTTAATGTAACATGTAATTACAGTATAATTAATTTCCCATGCTTCTCAGAGACAGAACAGAATAGCTTGTCTACTGTTTGCCTATAGCAGTTAACCTGTGGTATGTGTTCTATAAGAAGATGGAAAAAAATATCCTTAATCTATTTTAGGACATAAATAGGCCACATTTAAATGACATATAAACAGCACCATCTTCTCTGTTATAGTTGTAAGATAAATTATGTAATTGTATAAAAAAAAAATATATTTATCAATTTATTGTTAGAATTGAGAATATATTTATGGTTGAGGGTGTGTAGTGCCAAAATATTGAATTTTAAAGGTGGTGGAAGAGTATTGCCATGAAATATTTAAATAGTATTAAGTTTCGGTAAGAGATCATTGCAGCAGACTAAGTATTGGGTCATATACATTCCATACATACATATCAATAAGAACTTTGTAAATATGGTAATTTACAAAATATACTATTTAAAAATTTACTATAGTCTTTCATTTTAGAAGTTTGACTCTATATTTGAACACTTGGCTGTTTATTGAATCAGGTGTATGGGTATCTTTGTGGAAGTCTGTCATAGTAAACAAAACAAGTAGTTTTTTTATTAGTACTCTTCAAGGATATGGATGAATATAAATTTGAACATTTTTTTTTAACTATAATAGGTTCGCACTTGACTACCATCTCGCCTGATGTTAAGCGATGATGAGATCTACGATGGAGCGTGCTTACCTAGAAAAAACCAATTCACTCTCGATTTGAAGACAACATAAGATGTAAGAACAGAAAAAAAAAATATATAGGTAAATATGAAATTCTAGCTGTGCCTGGGAGCATAACCAGGGGCATAGCAGTTTTTCATTATAATTTGTTTTCGCCAAATACTAATCACATAAACTGAGGTTACATAGTTTATTTGACTATGTATCCCACAGGCAGTGCCGTACATAGTTTGTAGTGGTAGGACTATATGCAGAGTCTGTCTGGGGAAGTACCACACCTTTGCTAGTTATTCTATCGCCAAGCAGTAATGTACAAACATTACTGTGTTCCGATTTGAAGAGCAATGTTTTCAGTGAAATTACAGGGCATAGAGATAAAAGATCTCATGTCTATGGGTGACGAGCGCAGTGCAGTGCTAGGTAATGATTTGGACTCTTCATGCTCCAATAGCTACGTCTCATTGTGCTGTTATGTGGTTGGTATGTTGCTTATCAAGCACATGACCTGCTCGTCTCGTCACTTTAAACTATGTATATGTATAAAAAAAATAGGATCATCTGGAAGACTTTAGAATTTTACTTGTAAGCCAAGTAACCTTCCCAATACACGCTTCATCGTAGACCGCATCATCGTTTAACATCAGGCGAGATGGCGGTCATGTGTAAACCTATAAAAGTAAAAAAAAAAGTCTTCCAGTCCCTCTCCCCAACCTCTACACGTAGAAGTTCCCACCGCCGGCCGGGATTCGCCATCACACAACAAGATGCCACCGACGCAAGTTGTGTGATGCCCAGGGTGCACCACATGGAGGTTCCCGAGCCACGCACCCTGTGCATAACTTGTCCTCAAAGGATGCAGGCTAGTGTCCGACCGAAAGTTCGGTTTCCGTTTCGGTTTCGGCCAAAAATCAAGTTTCGGCCACAGTTTCGGTTTCGGCCAAAATCGGCCGAAACTTGCCGAAACCGAAACTTAACAAGTTCAAGCACGTTCACGATCGCCTAACATTGTTTTCCGCGGCAACGCTTTGACGGACGCTGTCGGCCCTTTTCGGGAATTATCGTGCGCCCTTCGGATAGTTCTGTAGCAACCAGCGATGCCAACCGTACGAGGTTCCTCGTACAAATACGAGATTTTGTAGTCTTTCGTACGAGGTACGAGAATACTATTAATTAACCTCGTACAAATAAGTACGAGATTATAATAATCTCGTACATCTCGTCGGTTAAAATAGTGAAAACTAGAGCCATCTATCAGAACTTGTAAGGACTTACAAGACTTCTTACTGATTTCTTATCTATCCTATTATGATATATATTGTGTTTCCATTTCATGCCCTAATTAAGGCAAAATAATAGGTAAAATGCACCAAATTTCAGTATTTTAATAAATTATATACTTGACCACGTGAGTTTCGGTTTCGGTTTCGGCCGAAACTGAAGTCACGGCCGAACATTCGGTTTCGGTTTCGGTTTCGGCCGGAAAATCAGTTTCGATCGGACACTAATTGCAGGCTAATTATCAATAAGCGCTGGCAAAAAAATGAGAGTGATTTTTTTTGTCTAATTTAACTGGAATCGAGCACAGTCGAACAAACCGTAATAACACTACCTACTTCATATACTTAAAAAATCTTTTACCCAACATTATTTAACAGTTTAACCTGCTCATCTGGTCGCTCTATCCCACGAGCGACGAGATGTGCAGGACATGTGCCTGAAGGTAAACAACGTGCCTGCCACATAACAGCACAGTATGCAACTATTGGAACATGAATGAAGAGTTAAACTCATATTGGATGTGTTTTCTACCTAGCCCCTTACTACTATTGCCCCATATTTGTATCACGTACCTAAGTTTTGACATAATCACATTAAACTAAGTGAGCTATCTTGTACGATGTGCCTAAGTTTGTAGTCTGTTTTTCTTGCGTATAAGTATTATCCATAAAGGAATCTTTAAGAAGGTAAAAAATCATTCTTTACATTCACACCTGTATTTTTTCCTGAGAACCTGGTAAACGTGAGTGCCGAACTTTTCCCCCAGGATTCGAAGGTTTTTGAGGAAAGATACCCAAGGTTTTTGGAATAAAAATATGTTAGCGATTTCTGCTGAATCTGCTGGTTTATGTACCTACATTTCACCTAATTTCGCAGACCAATAAAGATTATGATTAGGGAAACTGATAGGTTAATCAGTATAAAAGAAAGAGAAACACAACCCATATTTGAATTGTTTTCGGAATAAATGTATGAAAATAGTAAAAAATTAAACACATACCTACTTAATGACATAATTTGATAGCTTATACCTCCACCTATAGGTACATATAAGTGTCATCTAAGGGTAGAAAACCTTGTAGTGTAATAATCCTGGTTGGTCTGGCCATTCTTGACTCCTCAGAGTCTACGTCCTGTGCCTGAGCACCGTTCTCACCGCCGCGCCCTATTTACGGCACTGCCCAGGGAAATAACTAACTTTAAATGAGTGACATGCAGCTATTGGAACATGAAGAGTCCAAAATCATTACCTAGCACTCCATTGCGCTCGTCACCCAGAGATATAAGATGATCCATCTTATAGTCCCTGTAATTTCTCTGGAAACATTGCCCTTCAATCCGGAATACAGTGATGCTTTCACATTTCTGATTGACGGTAGAATTGCTGGCAAAGGTACTTTCCAAGCCGGACTTTGCAAAAATCCTACCACTACAAAACTTATGCTCTAAGTATGTTTGTATGTGCGTAATGGGCAAGTATAGTACCTATGTTTTGATTAGTAGCCTAAAGTTCAATAGTCAGTAGAGGCCATTTGAGGCTAACTGCCATAGCCAACTTTAAAATAAACTGGTCAAGTACGAGTCGGACTCGCGCAAGAAGGGTTCCGTACCATATAAATCACAACAAAATCATGCTGCATGAGAGACTCCCATAAATATTTGTTTTGTTTAATTATTTATTTTTAAAGTGGATATATGACTATAGTATGTTCTGTGAAATTTAAGCATCGTCTTTTCATTCGAATTGTCCATTTTAATTATCATTCGAATTTATGTTTATGGTACCTACCTAATTAGAAATTAATAAAATAGACACATAATACAAACTTAACATTTTTATTAAATCACTATAATTTTCTATATAAATAAAAACTATAACATAAAAATTACCTTTACTTAGTAATAAGTACAATATCAGACACTCATATAGATCCTACATTACATCAAAGTACATACATTAACATAATTATCACAATATATAAGTACCAAAATACATAACCAGGGTCTGCGTGTAGAGCGTCTAACCTAAAATAAAAACACAACATTTTTTAATTTCATTAAAATACTCATCTTTTTTTTAATTGTTTTTGAATAGTACCATAGTTGTTTCAAGTTACCGACAAAGCTTAGTTCTAGGGCCCATAGGAAATGAGGCGTTATCAAGATGCAAATTTTCAAAAATAGGCTTAATATATTAATTATTAGTAGCTGGGTGACCTGTGAGCTATGTGGGTGAGCTTTGCTGGGTTACTTAGATATTAAGTTAGGTTAGTTACCTATTTGCTAAAACAAAAATTAACTTGAAAAAAAAAAGGCGGCCGGTTGGATTCGAACCCGGACCTACCATATTATGACCGCCCATCTTCCCGACTGAGCTAATCTAATATATTGTCGCGCGACGTTGCGAAATTTACCGTCTCATTCTAATCTTTATGTAATAGTTTTTCATTGTCTAAAAACACGCATAAAACTTTTTATTTATTTTTCTTCTATTTTGAAAATATTCCAAACTCTTTTCGGCATAGTTTATGCGGTTTTAAATGTCAATTTTAACTTTGAAATGTCACTTCAGAATAGAATAATGTATGTTTAACACAAATGTATAATAAGTTCTGTTGTTTCAAATGTTTTCCCCTATTTGTGGCTCTAGTTTTGTTTTAATAAAAGTGCAGATATCGATGGAGTCACAGCCTAAGTTAAATAAACCCTAAAAACTCTTAGGAACAAAATATATTTATGATTAAAGTCAAGATAAATATAAATAAATATTGGTGGACAACTCACACACAACCCCATCAGACCCCAAACTCAGCAAAGCTTGTACTATGGCGGCCAGATAGCTGATATAATACATATATATAGTTTTTTAAATACATACTTATCATAAATAGAAACACCCAGATACAGTGCAAACATCACACAAATATTTGCACTGGGTGGGAATCGAACCCACGGCCCTCGGCTTCGCAGGCAGAGTTACTACCCAATAACGAGGCCTGTCATATTTAAAATATGACTGGCATCATAAGATATTTCCATCCTTTCCATATTCATTATGATAAAAAGGGACATCAACATTTAAAATGTGCCCTCAACCGAGTTTTAATATGCTCATATTTTGTCACCATTTAAGTCTACTAAAAATTATGTCCGAATTGGTTTAGTTACCAGTAATGATTGCCTTCAATCTAACATACATAGATATATTAATATATGTTATGTTCTTATGATTTGTAGTAAGTAAGCATAAGTACATTATAATTGAAATGTCACCGTAAAAAATGAAAAATATAATGAAATAAAAATTGTAAAATTGTTTAATCTATCGACGTGACAGAAGATTACAAACTAACCTAACCGACAGTGAGATTATAATTGTTAGGGGCTCTGATGTTAGGGCCTACTATGGTTGAAGATTAATTTTACTCACTACTAAATTATTTGTAAGGTTGAATTTATGACTGTTCGCTATGACTTTCTTTTGACAACTGACTCGTGGTCGAAACAAGCGCCATCCTCTTCTTTATGTACACGTGTGTGCGTGTACATTCTCCCGGGCGTTGAAAGTGAGGATAGAGTAGATATATACTTTCAACACCCTTTCTTGTCTTAGTTTCGTGGCGGAGGCTCAACTGATGTTGAGACCTGTTGGTTAGGGACAGTATCGGTCTCGTCCTTGTTGGTAGCAGGCATAATTTGTTGGTG
The DNA here is from genome assembly GCA_017562165.1 of Ectropis grisescens. Taxonomy (NCBI): domain Eukaryota; kingdom Metazoa; phylum Arthropoda; class Insecta; order Lepidoptera; family Geometridae; genus Ectropis; species Ectropis grisescens. The sequence continues at coordinate 24,864,715 of CM029781.1, read as the reverse complement.
GCCCTTCTGACAACGCCTTTATTTGTTTTATGTCTGCTACTCGAACTCTTCCGTCTGTGCCTGGGATGCATTTTGTATGATACCCAGGCGCCAGTGTAAAGGCATTAAATTTTCTTCTTTAATTAAAACCACGTCACCAATGTTTATGTTGTCGACGTCCCTTTTCCACTTGGAGCGGTTTTGTAGTTCCGCCATATACTCCATTCTCCATCTTTCCCAGAAACTTCTTCGAAGATTTTCAATAATTTGGTACCTCTTAAGTTTGGTCACCCGAGTGGAACTCGTCGATGGAGACGGTAAGGACGTTAGTGGTCGTCCGATTAGGAAGTGTCCCGGGGTTAGGGGTGCGAGGTCATTGGGGTTGGAAGAGAGAGGACACAATGGACGGGAATTAAGTATTGCTTCTATTTGAGCAAACAGTGTAGTCAATTCCTCGAAAGTTAAATACGCATTTCCAGCTATACGCTTAAGTAAATTTTTGCACTTTTAACGCCACTTTCGGCTAGACCGTTAAAATGAGGTGAATATACTGGACTGAATACAAAACTGATGCCTTCGGAGGCCGCGTAATCGGACACAGAATGACGAGCAGATTTCAACAATTTTGCTAGCTCATTATTTGCACCTACGAAGGTTTTGCCATTATCGCAGTAAATCGTATTCGGCTTTCCTCGGCGCGATATGAATCGGCGGAGGCATAATAAAAAAATTTTGTGTAGTAAGATCAGATAAAACATCTAAATAGATCGCTTTGACTGCCAAGCAAACGACTACCAATAAATAGGCCTTTGTTAAGCGGCTCGACCGACCATTTTTAATATAGAATGGGCCAGCGAAGTCCATAGCGCATGAAGACCACACAAATTTTGTCTGTAATCTATCCGTAGGTAACTGACCCATAATAGGTTGTACTGTTTTGCCTTTAATTTTAGTACATAGAACGCATTTTCGTACTACAGATCTAGCTAGGTTTCTACCTCCTATCGGCCAGAATCGTTCTCTAAATGACGACAATGTTAGCTGTGGGCCCGAGTGCATGAGGCGCTGGTGCTCATGCCGCATTAACAATTTAGTAAGATGATGCTTGGCGTCCAGAAGTACTGGATGTTTTTTATCGAAATCATAGGGAGACTGTTTTAGCCTACCTCCCACTCGAATTAGTTGATTGTTATCTGCGAACGGGTCGAGAGGTAGCAGTCTATTTTTGAATGCTTACATACTTCAATATTTTTAATTTCTCTGGGAAATGATTCCCTTTGGCAATGTTTGAGCAATAATGTTTGTGAATTGTCAAGCTCGGTTGCCATCAAAGGTCCACTTAACTTAGTTTTATTATTTTTGCAATTGTTGATAAAGCGCAGTACATATGCATAGACTCTATTTAGTTTTATATAATTTGAATGTTTTTCAAATGAAATAAATGATTTGTTTGATTCAGTATCGTTAGTGACAACTAAACCCTTGATTTCAGGTAGGCTAGACGATACATTGTTAGGTTGTGCAGGCCATGTTGACGAGCCTTCCTGTGTAAAAAGCTCGGACCATGCCACCATTTTTTGTCGATTGTAAATGTTGAGGATCGATTCCTCTAGATAATATGTCGGCCGGGTTTAATTCGCTAGGAACATGCTTAAACTCGTAACCTTTAGTGAGCTCATTTATTTTGTTTACTCGATTTCTAACAAAGGTAGGTAGGGCCTTTGTTTGGGTTTGTAGCCAGCCGAGTACTACTGTGGAGTCGGTCCACAAAAACTTTTTATGTACGTTACAGGGAATCGATTCGAGAACCTTTGTACAGAGTTCCGCTCCAAGTAGAAATGAGCATAGTTCAAGGCGCGGTATGGTTAAGCTACGCTTTGACGTTCTTAGCGGCGCCACCCTACTTTTTGCACAGAGCAGGTGCACAGTTACGTCGTTAGTGTTAGTGTAGGAACGAACGTAACCGCAGCTACCGTACGCGTCCATTGATGCATCTACAAAAATATGTACTTCGATAGTAGCGCCCCCATTTTCTATCTTTGGCGTTATAACAAATCGTGGCACTGATATGTTAGAAATGAAATGCAAGTTGTTTATAAATTTGTTCCATCTATCCGCGAATTGTTTAGGAACCGGTTCGTCCCAGTCCAATTTAGCGGCCCATAAATGTTGAAGTAATATTTTAGGCTTGATAATGCAACATGAAACTAGTCCTAGTGGGTCGAAAAGTTTACAGGTTGTAGAAATTATTATTCGCTTTGTAACTTTAGGTATTTCCAACATTGTGTTTTGATTAGGCGGCCGCTGACTATCGAGTTGACCTGGAAAGTGTATACTATCGGCCAAAGGTGACCATCTCAAGCCGAGGACGTTCGGTCCGGTGTCAAGTTTATGTACGTCGGTATAAAGTTTGGAGCTTGACTGATTTTGATTTTCCGGCAAAATTTCCGAGCAATTTGACATAAATTTTCGTAATGGAAAGCCAGCCGCATTTAGATTGTTTTGCACTTTTTCTAAGATGTAGGCTAGATCAGCCTTATTGTAGCTACCTGTATTTAAATCGTCCATATAAAAATGTGACTTAATTACCTCCGCTATATCTTTGTCCTGACACTCAAGCGCTATTTGTAGTAAACATCTTGTGGCCAAGAACGGTGCGGAAGCCGTGCCATAGGTAACGGTATTTAATTGATACGTTTTATTGGTTCATTTGAATTTTCCTCCATAAAATCAGCTGTAGAGGGCGCTGCGATTCGTCTAGCATTATGCATCTATACATTTTTTCGACGTCAGCTGTTAGAACATACTTATAGGCGCGAAATCGAATAAGGATCGAGAAAAGATCGCTTTGAATAACTGGACCTACGGCTTGTATATCGTTAAGCGATTTAGATGTACTAGTTTTGGCTGATGCGTCAAACACCACTCTTAATTTGGTACTTTCGCGTTGTTCGCGAATCACACAGTGATGTGGTAAGTAACAGCCAAAATGTGGTCTGTCTACTTGGGTTAAATGACCTAAATTTTCGTATTCCTTTAGGAATTCTGTGTATTGTTCCTTTATAGAAGGATTTTTATTTAGTCTACGTTCTAAAGATAAGAAACGTTTAATTGCCATCGGAAATGAATGTCCAAGTGTCTGCTCAGGCGCTTCTTTGAGCGGCATTTTTACGCAAAACCTGCCGTCTGGCAACCGGCGAGTGTTCTCCACGAAATCCTTTTCGCAAAATTCCTCCTCATTTGAACCTAAAGAATCCGAAGTAAAATTTTCTACTTCCCAAAATTTTTTTATTGCGTTATGTATGTTTTGAAGGGAAGTCTCTTCTTTTGATTGGCTATCTGTACCCTGAATAGATTTAGACGTTTGGACTGAGTTACATTGGATACTTAATTTTTTATTTTCATACTTAATTGGAACGCCATTAGTATCACCTGTGACCATCCAGCCGAAAACGCTTTCTACTAGTTTCGGCTTTTTATCACCTAGATGTATAATAGTCGATCCGACCATATTGAAAAATTTGGATTATTGATCAAAATGTCAATTTCTGACGGCACATAAAATGTAGGGTCCGACAGAACGAAGTCGTCTGGAATGCCTAAAGATTTGACATCGACATGGAAACTGGGTTGGTCGGAAGTAATGTTAGGTATGACATAAAATTTATTTTTATTGAACGGTGTAATACGGGATTTTATTACGACCTCACACTGTTCCGTAATAGGGTAAGAGGAACAATTTAGACCTGAAGCGTTTATGGGTTTTATTTCCTCACATTGTAGGTTAAGCTTTTGTTTTAGCTTTGACGTCACAAAATTTGACATACTACCAGGATCGAGCAGCGCCCTCGCGAGCTGAGTTTCGTTTGTACGTGTGTTCACCACTTCTACGATCGCGGTACACAATAAAACTTTATCTTCTATCGACGCTGATAAACAAACCGGGTTGATATTAGTTTCAATGTGTTCATGTTTATTAGTGGGTAGTGTTGATAAACATTTTGATTTGCACAACAAAGTGTTATGCTTGGCTTTACAGGTTTTACAAGAACCTTTTATCTTGCACATCTGATTTGGGTGATGACGTAAGCACGTATCACATAAGTGAAATTTCGAAACTTTGAATAGCCTGTCTTCTACGCTCATGTTTTAAATACTTCACATTGATATACTAAATGTTGACGATTACATATAGGGCAACTTTTATTATAGGAGGGTTGCGCATGAGTCACAAAAGAATGTGTGATTCTATTTTCTTTATAATTTGGCCGATTATTATTGTACGACATAAGTTTCGCATCATGGCTTGATTTACTAGGTGGTAATTCGCTGCGACTACAATTAGCGGTTTCTAAAACATTTGCTCGGTTTTCCAAAATCGTTTGAATTGTTCTAAAGTGGGGAGGTGGTCTAATTGACCTTTATACTCCTCCCACTTGCTACTAGTTTTGTGATCCAACTTAGCTGCTACTAGGAAGATAACCAAAGGGTCCCACCCGGTGGTAGATACTTCCAGCGTGTTGAGTGCACTTAGGTTTTTGGAAACTTGGTCGACTAGATACCTAATTGCCTTATACGACTCTTTTTGAATATTGTTGAGCTGTACTATAGCGCTCAAATGATTATGTATCAAGATATTTTTATTATCGTATCTATCACATAACACCTTCCAAGCCAAATCATAGCTAGCTTCAGAAAACTCGATCGATCTTATTACGACGCTGGCTCCGGAGGTCAGTGAATTTCGCAAATAATGAAATTTATTTATCTTAGCAATTGAATCATTTTCGTGGATAAGAACTTTGAACGTATCTCGAAATTCTAACCATGTCTTGACCGACCCGTCAAAAACGGGTAAGTTTATAACGGGCAGGCGAATCGGGTTAGCATTTACCTTCACCGTACCTTCAATCAAACTTTGAGCAAACGCAATTTGTGAAATGAACTCCCTTTCTGCAATGTCCCGTTCGAGTACCTGGTCGTCTAGATTTTGAGAAAATTCCTCAATTTCTGATTGAGCACTATCAAATCCCGACATCATTTCTTGTATTTGCTTTAATCTCAACGATATTTCTCGAATTTCGAGATTTGATATTGAAGTAACATCTTTATATTTTTGTAGGTAGGTTTTAAAAACAGTCAATCGACTTTTGTAACCTGCTCGTTTTCTAACTAACAATTTCAAACGTTCAGAAATATCACTAGACTGACCAACATTTAAATAAGGTACCGGACTTTTGATCTGTGTTTCTCACTCTCTGCCATATTATAAAACAATTAATTAACAAAGTACTTATATAAAAACCGAAGTTAAATAAAAATAGTATAGTAGGTAGGTACACAGCCATGCAATAGTGCCGAAACGCAGTAGGTACTCACCAAGCGTGAGCGGGTAATTAGTTGTGTACGTAGGTATTTAGAAATTGTTTTCCAAATGGATTACACAAATTAATAATCATTATTGCAGAAAGGTGAACAGATATCAACTATAGATGTTTAGGTAGTATAAATTGTACACGTATAATTTAGGTAGTATAATTGTTTTAAACCTATACAATCGCAATCACAACATAAACTAAAACATAGACATGTAACCTTTGAAATGCAATAAATGAATGTTGCACAATACGTGAAGCGAAGTATATTACGTAAATGCCACCTTCGTTAAATTTGTAAAATATTTTATATAGGTGATTAGATCTAAACCTTTTCTAGGTGGTTCGAAGTTCGGTTCATTTACGCATAACACTATCGGGACACGATCAGTAGAAAAATAGCAAAATTTATCTACTTAAACCAACCAACAATACGAGCGGCAGATAGATAACGAAATTTATATTTTGATTTTACTTTTTTTGTGAGTAGGTAGTAGGAAATACTTATCGAAAATTAAAATTTTTGTATTAAGAATAATGGTTATTTGCTCACGCGAACTATAGGTCGGTAATAATTATGTAATAAACAGAATTAGGTTCACTATATTTATGGAATGAACACTTAGGTATATTTAGAGATGAGTTGCCAAATAGTTTAGCAGTGTTTGTTGATTTTATCTATTTTCGCATGTGATATTACGCAGCAAATTAGGCAGCATTAAACAATGCAAAAGTGCTTAGTTTACCTAAGCTTGTAGGGGGTTATCAATAAACTCTATAGGGTTTATCAATACATTAATAGTCTTGTACTTAGAGTAAGTACAAGTAGGTAGGTAGGCTTGATGCGTAATTTCGGCGAGCTAGATAAATCGTTAAATTGTAGATATTAGGTGACCGTTTTATAAATTTTTATGTAGGTAGACTGCTTAGACAAGTGCTAGAATTGACCAAAATTTACCAAAGCGTCCAGCCGGGTAGGTATTTATTAGGTATAAATTACGAATTATCGGTAACAGAATTTATAAATTGACCCAAATATTAGCTGGGAAGGTATTGGGGATCAGCAAGGTTGGTGTACGTAGATAACTGAGACACTTCCCTTGTATATTCCTCGCGACGTGGCGTCGGCACGAAGATGGTTGTTCTTATTTCCATGCACTTTATTTCCAGTCCTGTCACGGTGATGTTAGGGGCTCTGATGTTAGGGCCTACTATGGTTGAAGATTAATTTTACTCACTACTAAATTATTTGTAAGGTTGAATTTATGACTGTTCGCTATGACTTTCTTTTGACAACTGACTCGTGGTCGAAACAAGCGCCATCCTCTTCTTTATGTACACGTGTGTGCGTGTACAATAATCTCCCGCGTTAGATTATAATCTGACGTTGTTGATATTTTACGTTGATACGTAGAATAAAAGATTCTATGTATCAACGTAAATTCTATAGTTACAACCACCTTTTACGTTTTCTAAATAGACAGAAACTTGAATAAAATAAATTAATTTCGGTAAGATTTTAATCTGCCGAAATAAAAAAAATTACATTTCTTGTAAAAATTTTAAACAAACTCCAATCTCTACAGAAATTTTGGATGTTTGTGACGTCAAACGTACCGATGGAAGGAGACAAATTCAACTTCAGTAAAGTTTTATAAGATGTCAGATAGTCAATCAACTATGAAATATTTTTCATACCTGTTAATATAACGGTTTTACATAAAAATAAAACCGATATTATGTGCCGAGAACGGAAAACATACAGCATTATATGAAGAAGAAGCAGTATGTATACTTATCTTATTAATCTGTGGTCGACGTCTATACCATAGACAATTAGCTTCATCTTGACGCCACCAGAGGGCGCCGCAAGCGCGCCACCAGCAAGGGCACCCGGCGCGGTGCGATCTTTGGGATTCATAGTCTTCACCAGAAAGCCCTTTTAGAATGCTGTATGTTTTCCGTTCTCGGCACATAATATCGGTTTTATTTTTATGTAAAACCGTTATATTGATGTGCCTCAGGAAAACATACAGCATTATATGAAGACGTGTTTGTTATCTGCTGGTGTAAGTATGTCCAAGAAATAACAACGCTATGATGACTGAAACATTTTAATACTTATTAAAATAAAGTGTTCAATAACATTTTGTAATTAGCTAAATTAACAAAGCTAATTTGTGTGTGATGTAAACTTTGAAGAACATGATTAACCATTTATGTTAATTTCGCAGTAAATTAACCTAACATGCTTAATGTGTTAAGATATTTCCATATTTTGCTTAATAATGTCATCAATCGATTGGGTATTTGATCATCCAAAGGCTACTGCTATATCTGGTCCACATCTCCTAGTTGTACGTTCATGGCACTGTCTCACTGGACTGGACATATCCAATTTTTTAATAACAAGATGTTAAGCAACTGCTATAGATAAAATTTATTTGATTTGACTCGAAAACTATTCTGTTTTTCTCAGATAGGAACTAGAAATATGTGATAAGACACAAATTATTCTCATTTTCCATGTTCATACTGCTATATAGCAATAATACCTATGTATATTTCGGTCTATAATATTTAAAAAGGGGTTATTATTTAAAGAACCGTTCCAAACATATATGTTTTACATACTGTTTTTGGAGGAATTGGAAAACAACCAATCTACATAAAGTAACTCTCTAAGACTTCAGGTAGCTGTAGAATTCAGACGATTATCGCTTTCGCAAAATTTTAAAATGTACATAGTTATGAAGTTCCATTTTAGTGTGTTGTCTGCAAATAGGCGACATAATATAAGTACATACTATGTGTACTAATTCTGTTTTAAGTGATAAGCTGTTATTTGAAACTAGACTTATCCGTGTTTTAGCTGTCAGCAGTTCTTGAATTTTAATATCAAATTATAATTATTTTGATCAGACTTAAGAAATATTATAACATATTTAACGCATATAAGTCCTCGCTCGACCATCGTTTCGTCCGGTGCCGAGTGACAGTAAGGGTTGGCAATGATTCACACTGACCTAGCGTTATTTTATAAACTATTTTTTCTGTGAGTTTCTCACTCAAATCTACCCTCATTTTCCCAAAAATCTAGGGTTTTATCAATACTCATGAAGATTTCAATGTAATGATACACTCTACAGCGACATTTACCTAGAATCTTTCTAGGTCACGCGTTATCCACCAGGCCACACCAGCCCGGTGGACCATGGCTTTTGCCGACTCCCAGTGATGGGAACGAGTCAGAAGGCTGGGCTGGTTTCGTATAAATATAATTTGTTTGTTGGCTAGTCGAGAGCCACTACCTTGTACGTCCTTGTTGTACAGTTCGAATGTGCTAATAATAACCAGGAAAGAATACTGGAATTTGGGTTCATCAGAGCTTGTCGAAAGCATTTATAGGCTTTGTTGATGACATTTTGCAATTATTTGTTGCAAATGGATCTTTTGAATCCGTTTATTTATAAAATATGGTGGTTCTTAGTCGCTGTTTTAAATCTCATCCTCAAGCTTAAACTTAAGATACCGTTTACATAACGGTTCTGCTACAATTATTTCATGTTACTGTTCACCGTATCTACTTTCAATTTGGTTTTGGTGTTATCTCGAAATGATAAAATCTTAAATCTTCCATTAATATTTAACCTTATTATTACTTATCAGATTTTATAAAATCGAAGAGCATACGGTTTCTCTCTTCAGAATAGAGACCATACGGCAAGCTGGGCACTCTTTCACAAACTAAATATTAATCAACATTATCGCTCATTGAATTGAAAACACAACTGCGTAAGACGCGTGTTTTAAATTATCATGTGTTTTAGGAGTATAAACATCATCAGGGAATGTCAGAAGAATGCAAACGATTCGTGGTCATAGATTCCTTCGTTGTTGTGATAGAGTATTAGTCGTTAAGTAATTATTCGTAGTTAGTATTGCTCATGGTGCTTTGTGTATTGAAACATAATGAGAAGTGGCTCCGCGCCACCACACCATCGCAGTAGGTACTACAAACATCCTTTTGTTATATCATGTAAGTACAAGTCATACTTGACGAAGCTGTTACTGGTTAACTCTGAGATGGCGGATATTAAAGTCTGCCGTATGGTACCAGAAACAGTAAAATTTAAGCCACCCTTCAATTCCAATTTAAGCAAATCAAATCTAACTTTTGAGTCAGATGTAGGTAGATTCATGTACTTTTCTATAAACGCTGTTATGTGTAGATATATGTGCGCCATAGTTGACCTGCTCCTATTTTCTGTCAATAACCTTCCAGATACATAATGTGAATATACATAGATACCTGCTTTCTCGATCATAGTTTTGAGGCATTTCCAGTGTCTCGCGGCTTCCGCAACCTAGAGACGTAACTTGAACACTGCACCAGAAGGAAGTCGTTCAGTAAAGACTGACACGACCCTTCGAACGCAAGGTCTCCGCGACCAAACGTGTGTTAGTAGTAAGATATGGTGTGGGGACCAGGTCCAAAACAAGTATTGGTCAAATATATTGACATGAGAGTATGTTCCAAGTGTCTCATGGCTTCCGCAGCCCAGAAACTTAACTTGGTACTGCACCAGAAGGAAGTCGTTCAGTAAAGACTGACACGACCCTTCGAACGCAAGGTCTCCGCGACCAAGCGTGTGTTAGTGGTAAGATATGGTGCTGGGACCTGGTCAAATGTGAGGTATCAATTGTTCCAAATGATGTCTCGCGGTTTCCGAAATCTAGAGGCTTATTTAAATTTTTATTGCACCAGAAGGAGGTCGTCTTGTAAGATTAGTGCGAAGTGCGACTCTTCGTACGCAAGGTTTCCGCGACCAAGCATGTTATGAAAAATGTGGTGCTAAGGAGAGATCAAAATTTAAATATGTATACGTATTAAAATAAAACATGCCATAAAACATTTGATAATACAATAGAACATCTACTTGAATGATATATTTCTTATAAATATCTCTGAAATTGGCGACTTGCTTCTCTTCCGCAGAGAAGGTTTGTTTTATAACAGGGACTCCTCCCCTGAATCGATAGTTATCGATGTGATGAGTTGGATGTAGCTGTGAATTTTAAATCTATTGATATGGGTTTATGTGAAATTTTATTCTCCCAAATAGTTATATTGGCACCCAGAGCTCGCCATTGCATATGAAATACTTTTTTTTTTTTTTTTTTTTTTTTTTTTTTGTAGGTATGTAAGAATTTTAAAATGCAATATATTCACGATCGTATTGTATAAAAGATCCAAACTTAGAATATCCTTACATAAATAAATGGTTATGCATGTATGGTTTGCAAATTTGTCCACGTCTGAACTAGTTCGGTGGACACCGAAGGGTATAAAATTTAATTTCGTTTATACCTGTTTTTGATGTTTTAATTAATTTCATAGAATATTATTCAATGTTGATTCCGATTCTGAATAGCCATTTTCCCTTCTTTTTTTTGAAAAGTGGGATTAGATGTTGCCATAATTATATGTAATATTGAGATACTCTTAATAAGTTTAGCTTCCCAGATGTTACTAAGCAGTAACTTATTGGTTACACACCTTACCAAAGTGTATTAGTATTAGTAGGTAGTTGAGACAAGGTTCAAACAATAAATAATTTAAACAAGCCAGTTTAAAACTGGGAGATGCACCTGAAACCCTTAGTTTTTCTTTTAGCGGACACGCTGCCAAGCGTGTAGGTACATGCTGTAGATTTACTTAGCAATTTAACGTTAGCTGGTCTAATAATTTACATAATAGCCTTCAAAACCTTTTTACGTGTGTCTACCCGCATGTCCAAAGAGTATCGGTCACATACTATGTTGGTACAAGTGTGTTCCAGCTATCACACGGTTTTCGCAACCTAGAAACGTAATTTGAACTGCACCAGAAGGAAGTCGTTCAGTAAAGACTGACACGACCCTTCGAACGCAAGGTCTCCGCGACCAGGCGTAAATGATCGAAATGTTTTCGATATATTGGTCAAAACCATACATTAGAGATTAGGCAAAACTCGCACTAGTGAGCCAGCTGCTCACTTTTGATAAAATGCATATAAATGAATGAAGACTGACCTGCATGTATAAGACCTTGATTCTGGAATCGGTCGATCTCACCTTTACCACGCAGAGGATTTACCATTTTCTTCGATGGATGAATTATCCGCTTCACTCACGGGTACTTCGAAAATCTCAATCCGTTGAGATTTCAATAAAATTTCGTGTAATATATAAACACATTTAAAATATTTTTCGATAGTTATTAATTGTTAATTAGTGATAATTGAATATTTTTTTCTATAATTTCGACCACTCGTGGCGAAAGTATACAACGCTATGAATCCCAAAGATCGCACCGCGCCGGGTGCCCTTGCTGGTGGCGCGCTTGCGGCGCCCTCTGGTGGCGTCAAGATGAAGCTAATTGTCTATGGTATAGACGTCGACCACAGATTAATAAGATAAGTATACATACTGCTTCTTCTTCATATAATGCTGTATGTTTTCCTGAGGCACATCAATAAATAAATTTTATACTACATTTTATTTTTAAATAAATAATTTCGCCCTTAATCCCTATGTTCGTAGTTGCCAGCTACGTGTATAGGTAAATTCGTTTAAAACGTGTAATTAATACTATCTTTCAATGCCTTCCATTAAGCCTATTTCACACGGGGGCATAACAGTGAGGCAGGACAGTGGGCAGCACAGTACTGCTAATGTTTGAACGCACATAACAGGACTGTCTTGACAGTAAACAAGACAGAAAAGTTAATAGCCAGCCGGTCTATTTTTTCCGGGCAGTTTGCTTCCCCCACCACCATTCTCGCTCGTCTGTCTTGTGTTTGGACTCATGTGAACGCAAGGGCAGTGCAGTCTAAGTCTAAAGAGCAGGACAGTGGGCGTACGCGTGTTTTGACTTGTTTTGCGTTTGGTGTGGTTTGTTTTACTTAAAATTTGTTTGTTTTTAGATTAAAATGCCATCTCCTAAATTATCAATGGACGAAACTATAAAACTAATTTTCTTTTGTCATGCGCATAATCATTCTAAACTCTTCAATCCTTATTTCTTCTAAAACAACTAAGCTCTGGTCTTCTTGCCAGCCAGGGTCTGATCCAAAGTTTTTCTTTTTTTATTTATTTCATTATTTACAAACTCAATAACCTCATCCAGAGCTATTTGAGCAGATTTTTTTAGTAAACGGCGCAAATATTGCTGTTGTGGTTGACGACACTCCATCGCTCACTTGCACTGTCTCGTCAATCCTATATTTTAACGATACTGTCCTTCCAAACTGTTCTGTCCTACTGTTCTGCCCCCGTGTGAAATAGGCATTACATTAAAACTAAGTAAAGTCTATTCAACGTCACTTGGTACAAAAAGCTAACAAAATGGTGGATAGTCAACAAGTAAACAAAATGGTGGATAGTCAACAAGTAAACAAAATGGTGGATAGTCAACAAGTAAACAAAATGGTGGATAGTCAACAAGTAAACAAAATGGTGGATAGTCATCAAAATGCTTTTCACCGTAACAAGTAGGTATAGGTACGTCAAAATTACGATTTGTGATTAGTAGTTAGACACCATATTTATTAACTTTTTGTGCCAGGTTAGTGTGAACACATATTTAATTAAGTAACTGGACACTTAGGTAACATTTTACAATATTAATAATAATATTTCTCAGTTCATGTATTCAGCCCAGTTTGACTGGTTGACTGGTACAATTTGAAGCCCTTTAATTATAGACGTACAGTCGGTTTTACCTTAGCAAGGGCCGTAGCAAAAACAGCAGACTATGATGTTTAAAATCAGATTTATTCATTACATTTATTTCAGTATAACATTACGAGAATCCAGTCATCACTTCTAGTCAGTGGTCTTCTCTTCTAGTAACATAATATGAGTTAATTTATTGCTGTCAACAGCTAAATGCTAATTTGATAACAATAGGTTATTATGATAGTTCTATTGCCATGATCAATATATTATTTAGATGCCAGAATAGCTTTGAATTTACACAAAAATCAGACATGATCGTTTGTAACAATCACCGTAAGTAAATATTACTTAAAAAACGTGACGATGCAAGTTAGACCTAATTTTCATTGTTATAGAGTCCTCCACCTTGGATCGCCCGTCCGAGTTCCCCCCTACTGCTAGTTTGAGGAAATAATTTACTAACAACGGCGAGGTACTCGCTATGGATATGTCGACAAAATTAATGGGAATAGCGAGACATTGGAAATCATACTCCATTTCTACTTGCATAGAGTCTTTTTCTGCCTTCCTGTATGGCCCAACCAAGGCCCCATCCGCCTGCAAGCGCGACGAAAAGGCCGCTTATCGCGTAGTACTGGGACGGTATCGGCAGGTCCAGGGTCTGGATGAGGACGAGAGTGAAGATGGACTGGATTCCGGTGCCGAAGAGTGTGTTGATACCAAATATCAGCCCGAAGCAGCTGTCGTCGTGTAACTGGGCTGCTATTTTTGCACTGAAAATGGAGAATACATAAAATAAATACTGGTGGAAATGGAAATATATTACATCTACACAGACAAGCAAGTACGTACGCACGAATTCAAGTGCACACTCGCACTCACGTCCTCACAAACACACACCAGTCACAGCATTCAGCAGCATCTTTTTTTAGCAGACTTCAAGGAGAAGTTTCTTCGTAATTTAACAAGTCTTGACATACAGACTTTTGAGTACATACCATGATTTGCCAAAGTCTTGCAAACATGTACCGTTGTAACTCGAACATCAATAATGACGCAACGTAAACACATCTTAAACTATAAACTTATCTAGCTGATGTTAGTAGTGGATCGGCATACCGGATAGCAACTATGTCCCAGAAATAAAGCGAAGCCTCGAGCTGATACGACGGAACATTATGTGCCGATATTACAGCGAACGTCAATCATAACGTCACGATACCATGGCGCATAAGGTTTTTTTTAACTTTATAGGTTCGCACTTGACTACCATCTAGCCTGATGTTAAACGACGATGCTATCTATCAACGATGGAGCGTGCTTACCTAGAAGAAACCGATTCACTCTCGATTTGAAGACACCAAGATTGTAACTATCAGGAAAACCCACTCAGGCAACGCACTCCACAACCTAGACGTTCTTATCGCGAACGTGGATTCAAATATCTTCGTTCGTGTTTTGGAACATCAACCACGAAACGATGTCGCTATTTTGAGATACGAGAGGTCCGATGTTTACCAACTTACATAGCTAAGGTGATAAATATGGTAGTGGAACAGCACGCGCTTGACGATATATTTAGTGCCGGTTTTAGCGCTACCTAGTGCGACGGGCGCCAAAGCTATCGTGAACTATATGTCGTCAATAACGACGCAACGTTAGCTAATCGTATAATGTGAACTTGCCTAGTTAAAGTGATGGAGTACGCGACGGCTGCGGGTAGTACCGTCTACCATGAACTGTGAATGTCAATAAAAACGTCACGTCAGCACAGTCCTTGAGGGAACTTACCTAGCTAATGTGATGGAGTAGTGAAACAGCATGCCCATGACGATGTAGCCCGCGTAGGAAACGAACACGTTGCCCAAGTACGTGCCGAGGAACATGGCCACGCCCTGGACGGCCGCGACCGGCGCCGGTATCACCGCAAACGTCAATAAAGACGCGACGTACGCGCCGCCCGCGCCGAGTAACGTCTGCGCCGCTTCCACGGCACCGTTGTATGGCATCTGGAATTAGAAATTAGATTGCTAATTTTAGTTAACTATACATTTCATGGATACCTAAGTGCAGCAAAAAAAATGTGACCCTTTTTACGAAAATTATGCGGTCAGAGGAGTATAGATCGTACGCTTATTATTATTGACACACACGCATAAATACTCTTTTGTTAAGAGCCCTCTCACGAAACGACAGAACTCAACTTTAGGTAAAATCCTGCAACATTGTCAGCGTGCGTCCGTTCGATTCAGCTCGAGCGTTTAGGCGGACAGAACGATCTTGAGCCGTAACGGCAGTGTACTAAACATTTTGATGAGATTTTCTGACGTGACAACGTCTACTCAATCGATGAACGCTGGCTGCGTGCACGAAAATTGATGACTTATTGTCCCAATCGGTGATACCGACACGGGCCAAGAGCCTAGTGTGGGGCCATTGTATAAATCCATAAATGTAATCTGTTTTTGTACAAAATAAAGTGTTTAAATTGCTTTATTCGATCACTAGTACTTACATATTATAGTAGTCAGGTCTTATACATTTATTTTGTTTTAAGTTATCAGTTAACTGACTAACTTAAATAATTTGTAAACAAACAAAATTATACGTGCTTTAAACTTATAATATCTACACAAGAATTGTCTGTGAATAAAGCAAATCATCATATTAACAATACCATATTTAGAAATGTGTCATGCGTCTGGTATTCTCAACATGTACAAACTTTACACATTATAAAAATAGGCTGGACAAAGTACTTTACGTCTAGATAAGCAATGAAAATAAAAAACTTCCTTCTTTGCAATGTTGACGATAAAAAGGACAATGGTATGAACATCAACATTGAATACGATTGTGTTAAGCTTAGGATTATAACTACGAAGTATAAATGTGGCTAAACTAATATTTACAATGACTAACTATTATCTCGTCCAGAAATTATAGATGTAGGTAACTCCTGTTTCAAACAACAAAAGCCTGAAGGTTCGAAATTTTTAAGTAATAAGCTTGTAAGTTTTTTTTTTATGTTTTTGACTAGATTTAAATAGGCACTCGTACGTAAATACATACAAATATATACCTATGGTATTCATGTTTTCACTTCGACCAAAAGAAAAGAAAATATTATAGTAAGCTTAAGACCACACGGCAGAAACTAAAACTAAAATAAAAAAGAACTATTAAAAAAAATAGGCAATCATAGGAACTCAGAATTTGATAGCTTACTTTGGAAACTACGCGGGCGAAACCGGAGGGCGTGGCATATCTAGATGATCAATGGTCATGGCCCCGAGTTTACTCGAAGATTTCTTATTACTCCCGAGCGTGACACTAGAATTCAATTCACAGTCCACGAAAAATTTGTCTGAGGCGCGCCAAAAGTAGTTTTCACTTCAAAAATAAAAATGATAAAATAAATATTAGTAGACAATTCACACACAACACCATCTGACCCCAAACTAAGCAAAGCTTGTAATATGGCTGTCAAATAGTTGATTTAATACTTATATACTTAGTTGTAAATACATACTTATTATACATATAAACACCCAGACACAGTACAAATATTTGAGTTCATCACACAAATATTTGCACTGGGTGGGAATCGTAACCATGACCCTCGGCTTCGCAGGCAGAGTTACTACCCATTAAGTCATGAGGCCACATGACATATAAATTGAATATAGCAAACACGGCGACACGACAGTTACAACTGACAGACAGCAGCAGCTGACTATCTTTCTCGCTCTCAAACTCGGCGGACTCAAGTTCACCCGAAAGATTATTTCCCTTACGAACGTGACGATAAGCTTCATTCATAAGCTTCCTTTCATAAGCACACCCCACGGAAAATCTGTATGTGAAAGTAAAAGAAGTTTTCACTTCAAAAATCCATATCGTCTTCATACTAACCGTAGTGTTGTCTTCGTGTTGCATTTCACTCCACAACAGCTGTACGTACGTCTGCGCTTGAACGAACATCGCCAGCGCGCAGGCGTAGAGCACCGACCACGCGACCACCTTCGGGCGGCCATACGCCGAGCGAGCGTGCCGCGCGATCAGCGTCGACGCTTCCACCACGTCCGAACGGAATGTACGCTGAAAAATATAGTTTATATTTATAGGTGAGTGTTGATGTACGTCAGAAAGGGGCCCCCTTAAACCTACGCCCGAGTCACAAGTCTCGGGATCTACTCGGGTTTTCTCTCTCTGCCACACGATGGACCCGGCACCCGCACGGTGAGTCCATGGAATGCTAAGAAGATCGTCTCACGTTAATGCTGGTTTAGTCGGGAGAACGGCGACTGCCGATCCGGAGACCCCAGTTCAGAGTTCAAATCTCACACGCACCGCTGTCTTTTCGAAGTCATGTGGGAACATTTAGTGGGCTGCTTATGCAATGCTATTTATTTATCTGCTTCAACAGGTCCAAACTTGGTCAAAAAACAAAAAAATGGTCGGAACGGCACGTACTGATAGCGTAATTAATTAATTTCAACTACTATTAAAGGGCCAAAATAAATACTGGTGGACATTTCTCATACCACACTATCTAACCTAACACCAAACTATCCAATGCGATACGGGATAGCTGATTTGATATTTTATAAGGAACAATTTGTAACTACTTATTTTATTTTTTTAATTGACATGTAACTATTATCTTGTTATGAATAAAAATCTGAATCTGAATCTGCAGATATACGTATATACCTAATTGTAAATCCATACTTATGAACTTAACATAGGTATATAGAAACACCCAGGCTAAACAAATGTACAAAGTAGAGCTCATGTTATATGTATACCCTTTTATAACCACATGTACATGTAAAAAATAACGATTAAAATAGTAGAGCTATAACCATCGGCCTTATCGACGAAAGCAATCTCTGCCTGATAGCCTGACTGCAAGCAGGCTAAAGATGGAATTTGTTTTAAAGATGTCAGAGGGTAAGATGTCCTGAAGAGTTAACCTGAGGCAAATTGGCATTGATCCTACAAAACTAAAAATTAGCATTAGAGAAATGTATAGAATAGAGGTGATCGTTTAGCGTAGTTACCTGGTTTTATGTATTTACTTACTTCCAAAAAGTCATAAATTTTTGTGCAGCCTACCTAAGCCTATAAAAATATTCATGACTGATTAGATAATAGGGGGCAATGAGATCTTAATTATCCGTCTTATCATGTCTGTTTATGAAACATCATGGAAAAATGAACAAACGATAACATTTTTTAAGGTTTTTCTTATCTTAATCACGGTATATGACCAATGTTAATTGAGATAAGCAATTTGTCTTAATCTGTGCTCATTTGTAGACCAGGTGTAAGGCAACTGCTTAAGAAACTTGGCTGATGCGTTGTTGTCATCATCCATACGACACTAGTATTATAAAACTGAAGAGGTTTTTGTTTGAACGCGCTAATCTCAGGAACTACTGGACTGATTTCAAAAATTCTTTCACTTTTGGATATGTATGTGATCCCTGAATTGTCATGTACCACGGGCGAAGTCGGGCGGACCGCTAACTATAAACAGTATTTGATGATGTCTGCGTCGTGTCCAAACGATGGGGACTCTGGTTGGTTCCTGCCCTTCTATCGTCTAACTAAATCGGCTTTCGCTTTGCTATTGCGGTCTCTATCATTTCAAGCTGAAAGATAAGAGAGATAAATATCAAAGCTAAGCCATTTTTCGTTCGGCGGTAGACCCCCTGGCGTCCACTCAAATGTGGCTGACAAATAAAAATATTGTCTTCAAGACCCGAGGGTCTACCGCCCAACTGCCTTACTAAAGCAGTAAAGCAGTATCAGGCTTTGTTATTGCTCTCTGTTTCCTTTTCGCTTGACATTATAGAGAAAGAAATAGCAAAGCCAAAGCCGACTGAGTTCACACAACACCATCTGACTAAGCAAAGGTTGTAGGTACTATGGCGGCCAGATAGCTGATATAATACTTACATAGTTGTAAATACATGCTTATTCTACATAGAATCACCCAGACATAGTACAAATATTTGAATTCATCACACAAGTATTTGCAATGGGTGGGAATCGAACCCACGACCATCGGTTCCGCAGGCAGAGTTACTACTAAGCCACGAGGCCAGTCAATACAAACATACGTACTGTGAATATAATAAAATATGCACTCGTAGAAAGACACGTTTCGAAGATATGGGTCTTTGTAGAAAACTGTGGGAACTTTCCCCTCCGATCATCATAACCATATCCACTCCGATATTTTCCTTATCTTTTGTTTTCTATCAAGATTAAATAGCCATATCTAAAACAAATTTTAAGCCTATTATTATTTCCTTATCTTAATTTCATCGGCCATATCAGGATTCGCGGCTATTTTTGGGTATCTGAGTAATTACATATTAATTAAGATATTAAATGACGTTGATATTACCATAATCCATTATTTATAGACTAATTATAGATTGGAAATAGTATCTAATTATAGAAAGGTATAATTTTGACTTCGTACTTAAAATCGAATGTAGTTAGTTTACAACGATAAGTAAGTCTCAAAGTATGTACTCACGCGGCGTTCTGTGCTAAATGCGATGCAAGAATTTTTTTTAATTACATCCCTCAAGTTACTAAACCAACACGTGTTTTTGCAAAACCTTTTTTCTTCTTCCAACCTTACTGCATTCTCTAATTATGCGCGTTTTCGCGATATTCCTAGGATTTTTGCGCAAATTTTGTTTATCAAATTACCCTAAGAAATATGCATAGGGAAGTCAGCTCAAAGCGGCCACAGGAGGCAAAGTGGCTATGGTCTATAACTCGGTTATCTATACTTGTAATAAAACTGTAACGGGTCGAATTCTGCACATTGAAGATATTTAGAAAAAAAATATTTTTGGAGCACTCCATAGTCGGTACTGATGGCGAAACTGCATTTTTTTTCTTTCATGTCTGTCTTTCTGTATAGGGATCACGCATCACGCCAAAACTACTGATTGAATTCAGCTGAAACTTGGCATGATTTTAGTTTATACTAAGGAGATTGCTGTAGGCTACTTTTGATCCCTAAATTCTGATCGGTTTTCTTGCGGGAGGGGGTGAAAGTCAGAATGTGTATTTGGTTGTAACGATTGTTTGCGTTGTTTAATTTAATTAATTCTTTTTTTGTTAGAAAGTACACATTTTTTATATTGTCCCATTAAAATTTGGACTTGAACGGTCTGGTGGTTCGGAAATTACACAAACATTAAATAATAACGACACGCGCGGCGCGTTCGGTACATACTAACTTCTAAGTATTCTGTGTATCACAGACGATCCACAGAATATCTAGATTCTAGAACGTGCCCACGTGATCGCGTCGCGTCGTCTTGAATGAAAAAATAATTGTCAAAAATATATTTTTGTGTGGAAAAACCAAGGAAAAACAAACATCATTCGGTTATAACCGACTTCAAACAAGGAGGATGTTCGCAATCGGGTTGCATGTTTTTTTTATTTGGTTTTATTTTACGCGATAACTCCGCTAATTGTGAATTGATTTTGATAATTACTTTTTTGTATGGTAGAATAACTTCAGAGGTGATCTCATATATCGATAACAGGGAGGTAGTTTTTCAAATATCAACAATAAACTAAAATCAGCTTAGATTTATCTGTACGACATAGCCATAGCTTCTTAAAAAATTTAGTCGAATGACAGAATTAAATTACCTGTTATTGAAGTAGATTTTTGTTCTTTAGGAGAAAACATGTTAGCATAATAAGTAGCAGCATAAACAACCCATTAAATGTTCCCACTGCTGGGGGTCGGGGCCTTCTCTCGCAAGGACAGAGTCAAGGCTATAATCCACCACGCTGGCCCAGTCTCGGTTGGTGGATGACATATGACTTAGAACTTAGGTTCTAGGTATATTTCGGTTTCCTCACGATGTTTTCCTGCACCGTTTTATTTACCGGCTTTACGAACATGACTCTGAAAAGATAGTGGTTTTGAACCCTGGGTCTCCGGATCGACAGTCGCCGTGCTCCCGATTAGGTCAGCTGTAACTTACTAGACCAGCTGTAACTTATTAGAAAACGTATCATATCAATCCAAATATTGTTTAAAATTTAAAGGTACTGTTTAACAAGCTTCGGTTCGGTGACCGAAGCAGACTGTTGTTAGGGTTCCGTACCCAAAGGGTGAAAACGGGACCCTATTATTGAGACTTTGCTGTCCGTCCGTCAGTCCGTCTGCCACCAGGCTGTATCTCAAGAACGGTGATAGTGATAGTAAAATTTTCACAGATTATGTATTTCTATTGCCGGTTTACCAAAGAATATTAAAAATAAAATAAATATTTATTTAAGAGGGGTCCCATACAACTTGATATTTTTTACCGTTTCTTGCTCGATACTAATAACGTACCTGTCACAGACGCTTTAACTATTCACATAATATTTAGTTTTATGTTGTCTATAAATGTAATTAATAAAAATAAAATAAATTATTAAGGGGGCTCCCATACAATTAAAAGCGTTTATTTGCTAATGGATCGGAACCCTTCGCGCGCGAGTCCCACTTGAACTTGACCGGTTTTAATTATTCAAATTTTTGTAAAATCCTATCCTACCTAATATTATATAAATATGCCAATGTTTAAATTTTTGCTGCTTAATTACGTTGGAACGGCCGAATGTATTTAGTTAAAATTTGAAACACATTATATCTTAGCTTAGCTTAAGTAGCAATGTTTAGCCTATGTGTTCTTCCAAACTATAATCTAATTGTATTTCAAATGTCAACCCGATCACTAAATACGTTCCGCCATGATTAAGTAACAAACATCCAAACATTTATAATATTTACAGGACAACGTGGGAACGGCTGAACACATTTGAAAGGAATTCGAAACACACGTACTTAGTTTGTACTCAAAAATAGCAAATCGGTTACAGTTACAGGTTATAGGTTACTGTGACGTCAGAAATACTAAGCAAATTTGGTAGAAAATTGAAACAGAGATAACTTATAGTCTGAAATACCACATATATACTACCTATCAACCCGAATAGAAGCATTGGCCCTAAGGAGATATGTAATCTGTGGCCCTGAGGAAACAAATATTAACGTCAAAACGACACAGCGAATTGGTTTGACATACGAAACGCAGATAGTTTAGAGTTTAAATTTCAGATGGGGTAATAAGTCTATATTTTATTAAAACCTTTATTAACAAAACTAAAATACAATGAGAACTACATACACTACACTACAAACCTAACTAACTACTTACACTAAGCACACCTGAATTATCTATAGACCACTGTAGGTCTATAGATAATCAAGATGTTCAAACCCACTACCAATCGGAAGCGTACCCAGCATGCTGGCGGCATTACCACGCTGAATGGCAATGCTTATGCGTTGGGCCAAATAAACGCCAGCATTTTGGTCACGCGTCGCGTCGACCAAGCGCTCGGATAGGCTTTTGAAAATGAGGTGAGCTCCCGGCCCCCACGGTCCCAATGTCTCAACCCCAAAGGGCTCAAATATGTAACCACTTCCGAGGGTTGCATATTTGCGCCGTTTGAGTCGCTCAGCTGAATTAGCCGCTGCACCGGCCCTACTATGTGTCTCTGGAAGATGTGATGGTGCCAGAGTATCGACGCAAGTTGCGTCCCATACTAAGGGCCGACCGAACTTCCAAGGCACAACAGTCATGCCGTCAGGTCTTTTGCCATCGTCACGCGCAAGACCACTCGGTTCGAGTATGGCTGGGACATTGGCGGTGGAAAAGCCCGGCGTATGATGTCGTTCAGGCAGGCGTGGCGGCCAATACGACCCGCGCTTTTCGAGCAAGAGAGACCATGGTGACCGAGTTGGTCGACGGCAGTACCACAATGGCAGCGATGGGCTTCATAGCACCTGGCACCCAAGCGCAAGCTAACAGCTAGACGAAATGCAGTTGGATCTAATAGGCTACCGGTATTGAAAGATGGCAAAGCTTGTAACCAAAGGCCCGATTCCCACACAGACACAGCAAGGATACGAGCACGATCCGCGATACTAGGACACGTATCGAGAAGAGAGTTCCGTGCTAGATCGCAGATCGGTCGATCCCACTGTCTCTGAGATGACAGACATCTGGGGAAATCGTTGTTTGGACAAGCCAGCCTCCAAGCATTCTTAGCCTCGCACAAATTAGCTACTACTACATCCGAATGGCCTAATGAGGGTGCGAGAATTTTTTCGATTAAATTTTGAGTACTATGAACTGAGGACAAGAATGCCGGTAAAGCTACACTTGAAATTTGGCGGACCCCTAGGCCTCCCAACCTTATGGGTAGTGAGGCTTGTGACCATGCCCTCCCACTCAGGTCCACATTCAACACCGATATTAAAGATTCCTTTACGACATTGTCTAAGCTCCAAAGGAGCTCACCATGTTTCCACAGTGGACTACATCGTAAAGCGTACATAAATTTCGGAACAAAGAGACAATGCCGAATAATTGTAAACGCCATATGGGCGTTTACTTTGAGTAGCCTATCGGAGGCTCTCGTAAAATTTTGAATTTTTTCCTCGACAAAAGGTGTAAACGACTCATCTAATATCGGTGAACCCAGGAGGCGCAAGGAATGTTTGTCAACTGATTTGATGTTGGGGGCCAGATCATTAAATTTCTGTATTATCGAATCTTTATCTGGACATGTGTCGCAAACGAAAAGTTCGCATTTTGAGAAATTTAGTTCTAAACCAATGAGACGAAAACCGTCTATAAGTTTTTGTAAATCAGTTAAAACAGTATTCACATCGCCCCCCAACGTTCCGTCGTCCAAGTACCAAACGTTTAGTTTGGACTGGAGACGTTGAATGATAGGGTGAATGGCCAGGGCGAAGGTCGCAGGGCCGAAGGATCACCCTGTTGACAGCCAACGGAGGATAGCATATGATTGTTTTGATAAGTCAATTTTGTGGGCTCGCCATAACATTGCCAAAGAAAATTGTACAGATCAGGAATTTTATCCTTCACTTGGGCCAACAGGGCTCCTCGATCAACCGAATTAAAAGCGTTTTGACGTCCACCTTTAACAGCACCTCTCCGCAATTTTGGTGAAGGAAGGTCCGGACAGAATGAACGGCAGCCTCACATCCACCCCGCGAACCAAAGCCGAGTTGTATTGGTTGGAAAAGGGAGCTCAAAAGAGCAACCTTTTTCCTACAACCCACCTTGGCAGCAAGGCGACGATATGTGGTGCCGACAGCGATTGGCCTGATCCCACCATCTTTTTGGAAAGTGCGCACAGATTAGCGCCGTACAAAACTTCGACAATATCACTACTGACTCGACCAGATAACATGAGATTAACTAAAGAGGTTAGATCTCTCAAGAGGGACTCTCCGACCTACCAGAGCTAAAAGATAGAAGATCTTTTAGATGTTGAGGTGTCAGGCCATCTAGGCCTCCGGCTGAGCCACTCAAAAAGATGTAATCGCAGCCGTAACCTCCTGCGATGTGGCCTCAATAGTGACGTCATCTGATTGTGGGGATCAGGAGGTGGAGATTAGCTGTCGCAGGTGGATGTTTGTCACGAAGTGACTGAATGTGTGTGTTGTATTTGGCGCAATAGTGTCACTGGAAAACAGAATACGTGCAGCGCCTTTGATGTCGCCATCGCTAATTTTGTTCTCTACTATCTTAATTATAGCCGAATCATCACTTTTTTAGAATTTATGTTATTCCGCTGCTTAGGCGGAATAAAACTACTCAAATCTAAAGGGGTTTCCACTGATGCAGTGTACTTAATGCAATTTTCCTTGACCCTAGTGGTAAGGGACTTTTTGTTCGACGGTTCTAAAGGTACATAAAGTACACTGTATGGGAAAGTGAGTAAATGTTCCCAAGCATCTTTCGAATTTTGTGACAGAACAGTTTTGATAACAAACGATAAACTTTGAGCCACCGAAACACGAGCACCACGCGGGATGCGCTTAAGGATCGGAAATGAATTTTTCAGTGAGCTCAACACTTCCCAAAAAGGTTGGGAAGGCGTAGCAGCGCTCACGAAGCTGCCACTTGGGGTCTGCTGACCCGCAATCGGAGCCGAAAGCGGAATTTGCAAATTTTGTGGCATTTAGCCCGATGAATTTTGAGCCCTTTTGTCCCTTAAAAAGTCGCACTTGGGAACATTCTGTGCACTGTATCATGGGTTCCAACGACACTATATTAGACAACGCATTGCGTCCAACCGGGGTGCAAGATGCCATACTATGACTAAAACTAAAAATAAATAAAATTATCTTAGTGTCCCTAAATGACGACCGCAAGACAGCGAGACGTCAGGCGATGACGTTGCCTGAGGAGCGCGCAGGCTCGCCGGATGGCGTCGTCATGGAAACAGAAAAACACAACTAAGCGGTAATCTGTCAAAATATATGGAAATTATAAGAACTATGAAAACTAATATCTGGACTATCCCCAGCTCTACAAACAATACCTTGCAAAATCCTTAAATATACTTGCGGCTGATATAAAGAAACCAGCCTAAAACGAAGAAAAGCTGAAAGAAAAATAAACTGAAAATTTGCCAACTTGCGTTGACAAGTCTTTTAAAAAAAAAAAAAAAAAAAAAAAAAAAGTCTATATTTTCATTTAACTCCATATTATATTAAATATATGCACCCGTTTTGGCGTAGATAATACAGGTGCTTTGCGTGCACAATCAAAATAACAAGCAACGTTATATTCTTATTAGATGGCGCTAATGTCAGTTTAAATCTAAAGCACTAAAGCCCATTTAAATCAATGTTTTGCTATCGTGGTATGTATTTTTTTCTTTCATCACTAGGTGACGTTACTGGTATTCTAAATTCCTAAAATACTGGTATACTAATGAGTTTCAGAGGCAGTATCCTATAAAAATCCTACAAAGTTCTCAATTGCGGCTATGTTCGCTACTACGAAACCTTACTAAGTATGTTTGATTTTGTTTAAAAAAAGAAAAAATAAGGATGATAAAATTAAATAAATTTTTGTGTGGAAATACAAATTCACTCGGTTTTTCAATTGCTACTTATCCAAATATTTTGATGTACTTTCAACTAATGTATAAGTCCGTAACATCTGCTTACGCGAACGAAGTAGCGGGTTCAGCTAGTATTCAATATTATCGTGACTTTGCCACTTCGGGGTCATTGGCGATCCCCTGCCCCGCACCGGGTCGCCGCGCTCCCGTATTCGCAGCATGCGCAGAGCCGTGGTGTGACAAGTATGATTTTTATCCGTGCGATTAAAAAAATGTCTGGTAAAAATTTGCTGATTTGGCCCAATCTTATAATATTTTAGTGTTTGTGATTCAATTGTATAATTAATTGTTTCATTGCAAACGGTCCTGTAGCCTTGCTTTTTTTTTTTCAAAGTAGAGAAAGGGTGTGCGCAATTTACGTTGAAAACAAAATGCCTGAAAAGGCAAAGCGGTCCGGACAAAGTGGCCACTGTCCGCTTTGCCATACCTGCAATATCTGAGGATTTGATTTGATCAATTGATATCATAAGTGATGAGATTACCTACATAATCACAAACTTAAACCCCAAACTGTGGATTATGGACGAGCAACACTATTGATTAGGTATACAAAAAACTCACAAATTGTTATTTTAATCGACAACAAACCTTCGTCACCTGGTCTCGTTTATTCTGAAGAAGTACTCTTAAATGCGACTATCGATTTATACAAAACGGCTTACATGTTATGAAAATATAATTAACTCTCTATCTATTCATCAAAAAAGTTTTTGAGAATATCGTTCGTTTTGTCATCTATTATTAAAGTCAAAGTCAAGGTGTCCGCTTTGAGCTGACCTCCCCTAACTAAGGTGTGTATGTTTTTCCCCACGTTGCGTTGTTACGCTTTCATGCAAAAACTACTGAAGTTTTATCTGAATCAAATTTGTAACATTGTATTGACCGGGTCTGGCACGAAGATCTCCTGTACAAGATAAGAAGCTACCTCCCACATAGCTACTTTCTGCTTTTTCAGTCCTACTTGTCTGAACGACTGTTCTAAGTCAAGGAGCAAGAAACTATGTACTTCGAAGCTATACGAGATCAAAGCTGCAGTACCCCAAGGTTCTGTGCTGGGTCCGGTCCTATATACAATGTTCACAGCAGATCTACCAATAGAGGAGGATCTAACTATGGCTACATTTGCTGACGATACCGCAATCCTTGCTAGCAACAAAAATCCGGAGATGGCCACGAATTGTCTACAAAAAGGATTGGACAATATATCTGACTGGTTGCCGAAATGGCGTAGCAAAGCCAGTGCATCTAAATCAGTACATGTTACCTACTCACTACGTAAAGGAGACTGCCCCCCAGTATACTTGGGAGGGAAACATGCTTCCTCACAGGGACAGTGTGAAGTACCTGGGCCTGAATCTCGACCACCTGGAACCAACACATAAGAAAGAAAAGGGAAGAGCTTAATCTTCGGTATAATAATCTTTACTGGATCCTGGGAAGAAACAGTGTACTCTCCACTGATAACAATTTGTTGATATACAAGACCATCTTAAAGCCAGTTTGGACGTATGGCATCCAACTGTGGGGGTAGTGCCAGCAACTCTAATATTAGCATTTTGCAAAGAATGCAGAATGCTATACTGCGCACCATATGTAATGTACCATGGTTTATTCGAAACTCAAAAATACATGAATTCGCAAATATCACCACAGTGGCGGAAGAAGTACGCGCTTGCTCACAGAACTATGGGAAAAGACTATTGCTGCACCCAAATCCACTTGCTACTGCATTGCTGACATTACCATATACCAAACGTCTCAAAAGAAATGACATGTTGCCGATTGTTTGATGGCAATCCATGAATTGTAAATATTGAGTAGTGGTCCTAATGGGGAGCACACTAAACCCGCCTTCAGCACTCAACCCATCTGCTTATAGCACAGCTGATTGCAGATAAACACGGAAAAAAATGTAACATGGATATTATATTATAGACTAGAATAACAAATAGGATATTTTTTATACCGGGAAAATAATGGGATCGGTAACTCCGCTAGTGTTACTACGGGACGGTGCTTCACCTTCAAAATCGAATTTTCTAGATTCATTACATTAGATTCATTAATAGGAGCAAATGATAAGGGTTGTGTATAAAAGTACCTTCTCTTCGATGGGCGACTTGTCAATGGGCGCGCTGATGGTGGTCTTCCGTCGGTGGAAGTAGATTCCATACTTCACTGGAGGCAGCCATAGAGCCCAAAACGTCGCTACGATCTGAGCTGAAACACATAATTTATGATAAAACCGACGGGGATCAATCGCAAGCCAACTTATGTTAAAAATATTGACACATTGTGATTATTTTATCATCATTGAGTAGTAATTAAGGGACTCTTGATATATACCCGTAATGGTCTTCACCGAGTACATTTTAAGTCGAAATAGGGCAACTTTTGACCAGATGGGAAGCGATAACGTTGCTTAAGTTGGTGTCTTCAAATCGAGAGTGAATGTGAATCGATTTCTTCTAAGCAAGCACACCCCATCGTAGACCATCATTTTAGCCCGATTCATACGTTACGACGTGATTGAGCATCAAACATCCAAAATATCTAAACATACACACTTCTATTTATAATACGAGGGTCAAACTGAAAGTTCTTAGAAAATCAAAAACTGATTACATTAGCCAGTTATTAGTTTTATTATATCTTTTCAAAATATTGTCCATTCACGTCAATACACCGCTGCATGCGATGGAACCACTGGGAAAAGCACTTTGCCCACTCGTCCTTAGGGGTCTCTTCAATGGCATCGCGATACGCAGCCACCGCTTCTTCAGCATTCATAAACCGCTTTCCTTTAAGTTTTTCTTTAATTTTTGAAAATAAATAAAAATCACAAGGCGCGAGGTCGGACCTATACGGCGGGTGACTCAGTAATTCAACGTTTGATGTCGCCAAATAGTCGATCGTTCGCTTGGCGGTGTGCGATGAGGCGTTGTCGTGGTGAAGGAGGATCCTACTGCGAGGTCGTTTCTCTCGAACTTTTCCAAGACAAGTGGCAAACAATTGGTAGTGTACCATTCTGCAGAAACTGTTTTTGATCCTCTAACACAATTGTTGTGAAATGACCTATCCTTCCAAAGAACGAGGCCACCATTTTTCCCCGCACTTCGATCTCTCTTCACTTTAGTTGGCAACTCCTCGAAAGGAAACACCCACTGAGCAGATTGTCTTTTGGTTTCAGGATCATAACAGTAAATCCAGCTTTGTCACCTGTTAGTATGTCGAACACAGCATTTGAGTCACCTCCGTTAAATCTTTCAATCATTTTACGGCACCAATCCACACGATGGAGTTTTTGAGCCTCAGTCAAATTATGAGGTATCCACCGGGCGCAAAGCTTCCTGACCGCTAAATGTTCGTGTAGTATTTTGTGCACTTGACTCATACCGATGCCTAAGCTTGTCCGAATCTGCTGATAGGTCACTCTTTGTCAGTCTCTATCGTACGCCGTACAACACAGATGTTATCTTCAGTCGTCGCCGTAGAAGGCCGTCCCTCACGTAAATCATCAGTGAGATTAGTGCGACCACGTTTAAACTCATTAAACCAGTTGTAAACAGTCGCACGAGATGGGGCTTCATCGTGAAAGGCCAATCGTAGTCTATCATAACTTTCTTGTTGACTTAAATGACATCGAAAGTCATAAAAAACCCTCGTATTAGTAGGATTCACAAGTTCTTGAGGAGGTGATTGAACTACAAACGTTTGTAGTTCAATACATAAGTAGCTCAAAAACTATGAAATTACACAGTAAGAATATAGTTTGGAAAAGCACATTGGGTACTTTTTATTACCTACTTGTTAAAACCCCGGGGCACTGCTAGTAACGCATAAATACAACCGAATTGATAAGTACCTATCTACGTACCGTCTATGATTTATGTAACAGTTATAAATTGGCAAGAATTGAAGTGTAATATAGTACTGTCTTCTATGCGCTGCCATGACGTCACCGCGCACGAGTAAATACGTATTACACGGGACGTCAATGTAGAAAACAACATGTGATTTCTGAAGTCGATTGACTTCATAACTTTTGTAGTGGTAGGTATTATGCATTACAACATAGCTGTTGTTTAGACTATGTTTCTGATGATCGTCATATGACCTGACGGTCTAGAAATTCTACTATTGCTTTAATACAGTAGAGTGACAAACAATACGTGCGCTAGGTGGTAAGCAATACAATTCTAAGCAACATAGTGCCACGCATCTCTCTTAACATGACGAGCCGAAGAACCCTTGCTCCATAAGATGAATCGTCTTTGAATCTTCTGTCAAATAGATTCATCATCATCTGCAGCCTGCAGACGTCCACTGCTGGACATAGGCCTCCCCCAATGATTTCCACAATGACCGATCTTGTGCCGCCTCCATCTACCGACTTCCCGCGACCGAGACAATATCATCGGTCCATCGTGTGGGGGGCCGTCCTACACTGCGTCTGCCGGTTCGTGGTCGCCATTCGAGAACCTTTACTCCCCAGCGGTTATCGGTTCTGCGAGCTATATGGCCTGCCCATTGCCACTTCAACTTGCTAATTTTAAGAGCTATGTCGGTGACCTTCGTTCTTCTGCGGATTTCCTCGTTTCGGATTTTGTCACGCAGTGAAATTCCGAGCATAGCTCTCTCCATTGCCCGTTGCGCAACTTTGAGCTTGCATATCATGCCAATAGTTAGCAAATAGATTAAGCTTTAATGAAATTGCAATAAAACTGAGACTCTTTTGGTAAATTTCCAGTTTATTCTTAATGTTTCATCTTCATTCATACAAAAGTGGTCTTTGAATTTGACGTGATATTTAGCTTTATATATCGAGACTGAGTCGATTTCTTTTAATTAAGCGCGTTCCATCGTACTGACAAAAAAGCATACCAACATATTGTGCTACATATTTTTGTCTGCAATTGTTCTGTATAAACTAGAATTGTATATTTTGAAAACCTTCGAGTACAGTAACTTACGATAATTCTTTAATCATAAGTAGATAACTTTTTCTAATATGAGTACGTTAATTACAGGCTTTATCTAAGATACAGAGGGGAGTAATGTTATAAATAACTCTTTACGCGCGGCAAACTGGGTAAAGCGCATAGATAGCAAATTTATCTGGACATTACGTAGTTGGTGTTGCGTCTTTCGACATTTCTTTAGAGGTTGTAGTTGTAGTAGTGTATCTAAAGCTGCACTAGTAGGCTCATATCAGATTTGGCTGGGCAGGGAGAGAAAAACGAGTGGTGAAGGAGTGTTGATGTACGTCAGACAGGGGCCCCTTAAACCTACGCCCGAGTCACAAGTCTCGGGGTCTACTCGGGTTTTCTCTCTCTGCCACACGATGGACCCGGCACCCGCACGGTGAATCCATGGAATGCTAAGAAAATCGTCTCTTTTATTTAGGTAGAAATAAATGAAAGCCTTCCTGAACCCGGCGTTTAAAATAGTACTCTCAGACGGTCTGAGAGGACAGACGGTATGACTGTACCTTGGTGTCGATCGACTTTGTACCGCACTGTTGTCCCCTCGAGACGAATATTTTGCTTGCTCATATGTCGCAGCCGGATAGTATAATTCGCTTTATTACTATTGAATGACGTATGGCGTCGAATACATTCCGGCTGTTTTTTAATCAGCCACATTCAATCTGGCTAATCGTTAAAACGCAGCTTTACAAAACGGCCCTGCGTTTCAAAACAGCTAGCCGAAATGTAAAACGGCGAATTATACAATCCGGCTGCGACATATATATCGGCGCATGTTTTTATAGTAAATTGTCTAAAAGTTAAAGTTCATTCAACTCGCCGGTGGTCAGACTGGAAGGACTTTATCTCGGAGCTCAGCGAGCCAGGAATAGCAATTAGACATTCCTTTGATGAACGATCTGAACGAGCATTAATTCAGTTTGAAGACCACGATTTAGTGTTTTTTTTCTTCGCATGCGTATGTTCTTTATATTCGGAATTTAACAGCGTCCTTTTTCTTAATCAACATATTGCAGTTGTTTGGCCTTGACGATGTAATGCTATTGTTACAGGATAAAATGATTAAATAGATACATGGTATATGAATACTAGGGTTTTCATATGAAGAATTTAATGATTGTAAGCTCTAAGAATTTAATGATTGTAAGGAAAACATGGAATCGATTTTTTTATAGGAGACAATATTCAGTATGGATTTATCTATATTCGTCGATTTATATTTGGCTTGCGCAAATATGATCACATATCCGAATTTCGTAATCAGCTCAAGTGGCTCCCCATTCGTTTTCGCCGGAATGCTCATATCCTCTCCCTTCTTTAAAATGTCTTGTTTAAGCCTTCAACCCCCCGCTACTTAAAATATAGCTTCACTTTCTGGAGCAATGTGCATTCTCGACCTTTACGATCAAATGACAACTTATCATTGAAACCGCCCCCTGCACGTTCTGAAACTTTTTACGGCAAATCTTTTGCGTTCCAGGCTGTCATACTATGGAATGCCTTACCCGTGGCCCGTGGCCGTCAGACACGCTCCAACACTGCCTGTTTTTCAGAAACAAGTCAAGGAATTTTATCTGTCACTGCTGACATGACACTGAAATTAATTATTCTTATCAAATATTCATTTTGTTTTTGTTGTTATTTTATTGATTTAAGTATGTATATTATTTATGTTTTGTATTTATTAGTGTATTATTATAGGAACTAAGTATTCCAAGTATTAGAATGTATGATTATTAATATGTAAGTTTATAAAATACCTTAAGTTACACTGTACCCTAACCCCGTCTAACTCTATTTCATCTTTTTCTCCAACCTTCGGTTGCCTGGAAGAGATCGCTTTTAGCGATAAGGTCGCCACTTGTTTAACTAGCTTTAAGGATATATCGTTTTGTATATTGTTTTTTGTATTGTGGACAATAAAGAGTACTATCTATCTATCTATATTCGAGTACGACTAGGTGTACCTTCAAAAGCTATTATTATTACTTACTAGTGACCCACCCCGGCTTCGCACGGGTGCAATGCTGATACTAGAAATACGTATAAATATGGTTATTGTGGGTTATCCCTAAGATATAGACATATACCATTGTTGACTTTTTTGTAGACATTTTTAAGGGGTAAAATACTGCATCACATTATTTTGATCCATCTCGTATGATCCAGCCAGTGCAGCGTTTGCAAAGTAAGCGCAAAAAATGTGTTTATTTATGACATCACATTAGAAACCTTTAACATTATTAGTGCTTCTCTACTGCAGTTATATCCAAATATTATACATATAAACCTTCCTCTTGAATCACGCTATCTATTTAAAAAACCCGCATCAAAATCTGTTTGGTAGTTTAGTTTTATATATATAGGGAAAGAGAAAGCGACTTTGTTTTATACTATGTAGTGATACCTCAAAAATATATCGTACGAGATTGATCGATGTTACCATATCATTGTAAATACCATCAATATACAATA
Source organism: Ectropis grisescens (assembly GCA_017562165.1). NCBI lineage: Eukaryota > Metazoa > Arthropoda > Insecta > Lepidoptera > Geometridae > Ectropis > Ectropis grisescens. The sequence continues at coordinate 24,831,120 of CM029781.1, read as the reverse complement.
AACAGTGTGCAATTATAAACCTAAGGTGGGTTAAGTTACTCTATAATCTAGCGTTATTAGATTATACCTAAACTGTCAATATTTAGAATTTTACTGTGTTTAAAGTTATTGTGACAAAAAAGTGGTACCTATGTACGCAAATACGTATTCTAAGTCGCACTCATTATACCTACTGCAGCATAAAATCCACCTTGATAAAACAAAGACGGCAAACATAGACAATAAACATACCAAATGGCGTTTGCGCATAAAATTTCCGTCATTTCACAATTGGGATAAATTGTATGTAATTATGATCGGTTAGCATTTATTCACTTCGACTTGTAGGTATTCTATCTAATGTCAGTCTAAATGATAGTTATATTAGTGTGCTACAATGAATTTTAGTTTAGGTTTCGCCTGAGGCGCTGGCTTGTCGATCAGACATTCTACTTCTAGTATAGCTACAATGAGTTCTTTGACTTCAAACGATGCAAAAATGGATCTGTGTAATGTCTGCCTTTTCGTTAAATATTTTTATTATATTTCAGGATAGCCACAATTTGACAATTCTTTATCAATTATTTCATTTCATACTTAAAACTTGGCATGTAAACCGTATTTACGTAATAAACATTATGCAACGTATGATTATTAAAACAGGACGAATGGAATCAGTGGAATTTCTTCACAATCACAGATTTTTATGCATTTAAGGATATGGTTGTTTTTGATTTTGGCATGGCTGTGACGTATAGACTTCCCCTAGTACAAAATGCTAAAGACTTTCCACTTCAAAATCTTTAGAAAACAAGAAAGGTCTTTGAAAATTTAGGGCAAATATGGGATGAAATATTCACTTTTTAAGAGAATCGTAGACGCTAAGATGTGAGACATAGTGACCTGTAAAAGTGATGTAGTTGAGCTGCCGGTAATCCATGAGGCCGTAGTGCGTGAGCAGCTGGGAGCTCACGCCGGACAGGAAGCGTCCCGAGAGCGCGGCGATGCGAGTGCACGACGACACCAGCGGATACCTCGCTGGGTCCACCTGGAATAAATGATGCTGTAGTTTGTACCTCTACACCTACGGCTAAGCAGGCGCGCTCCCAGCCTCGAGTTATGGAGGGGGTCACCAGTAAGCAGCCTCAGATTTTGGGGGAGGGGGGGGGGGGTGGGTCACCAGTAGAAATACAATATAGTACATACATATGTATGTACTATATTAGATACCTTGTTTGTTTTTTAATTTTTAGTTTAACGTATACGATTGGGGGGAAGGGGTCATGTCTCCTGTGACCCCTCCCTTCGGACCGCGCATGCGGCTAAGTAGGCACCTACCAAGATAGACGTCTACACACACAGGTAGAACGAGTTCTAAGCGAAGTGGACCCTTTACGTAGGTAGCAGAATTTAAGTAAATGTCGTAGCCAGATTGTATAATTCGCCGTATTACATTACGGCTAGCCGTTTTGAATGACGAAATAAATAATAAAGCGAAAGATTAGCCGCCGCTTTGTAATTTTTAGTTCCGGTTCTTAATACTCATGGCGCTGTCTGACATAAAAACTATGGCGTTGAAAACAGTACGTGTGTTGCTAAATTGCTAAGGTGACTGTGGATTCTGGTGTTCGGCGGAATCCTACACAATATTATTAGGGTGGTTTACCACTGTCCACCTTGCTAAGACCAAATCGGACCGGGTAGGTTACGAAGGACCCAGATCCGACTCGGAGCACCCCGACTCCACCTAGTCTTGTCGCTACTACCCCTAGAGTGTATATAAAAATGCCAGCCAGAGCCATGGGAGCCAGAAGCTCAAGGGAGGTTCTGAGTGGAGCGAGTCGGCGACCTCCGTAGTGGAGCGTAGGCCGAGTATAGAGAAGCGACACTCAGGGCTCACCGCAGAGCTTCTGGTGGGAGCCCACCCGGAATCAAATTTCAATGATAGACCCTTGTCTAAGTGCACCATGTTTCTTAGGTGTACCATCACCAATATCAAGTTAGGGGCTTCCAAGTGTTATCTGAGAGGTAAGATGTTTAAAAAAAAGTAAGAAACATGTCAAGAGGTAATCTGCCAGCTTTTTCTGATCACCATAATTTTCATTTTGTTATGTTTGACCATACTTACAAAGTTTGTAAGTTTGGTCACCCTACAATTTAAGTAGTAGTACAATGCGGCGAAACGTTGGCCGCCGTATTGAAGAACGTATCGCAATAACAATGCGGCTAATCGTCGAACCGCCGCATTACAAAACGGCTAGCCGTAATGTATTACATCGGATTATACGATCCGGCTGGGACATAAATACGAAAATACGTAGGTAGAGGTTTACTTTACGTAATTTAAGTGAAATAAATTCAAATAGCTTTATTGTAATTCATTATATTCTTGAATATAATCTGCATTTTGATTTGATTGAAATTTTATTAATAATTTTAATCAATAGGTATAGTCATGGACGTATAAAAAACGTCGGACGTAGTCTCGCTAATACAAAACCTGTGTTTATAGAGTTCGCCAGTGGGCTGTCACATACAGGCTGACACGCTGTCTATACAGTCTGCCAGTGCGATGTCACATACAGCCTGACACGAACACATACACACATCACACGGTCATTACGCGCGGAAACTTGTGGGTATTACGTGCGTGTCAACCTGTCACCTACAGGTACAGCGCACTGGCCGACTCTATAGACACAGTTTTTGTTTTAGCGAGACTACGTCTCGACTTTTTTATACGTCCATGGTCAGTGTTTTTATTAATATTCCTGAAAATAAACACATTAAAATAAAGTCCGCGATGAAGGTAAATTGTGCCCTTTGATAGCTTATTTAGTCGGAGGAAGTACGAATCGTCACCGTCAACAACGTGGAAACATTGAGAATTTTACGGAGAATTAGAACAATAGCAAATAAATTGCCAGTCATAGGAACTGCCGATAGAACGGAAAACTTTTATAACTCAGAATTTGATAGCTTACTTACTTACTTACTTACGGCCATGAGGTTGGCCCGAGTTTACTCGAATATTTTTTATCGTTCCCAAGCGTGATGCTAGAATTCAATTCACAGCCCACGAAAAATCTGTCTTTGGTGCGCTAAAAGAAGTTTTCACTTCAAATAACTATTTTCGTACAAAAAATTAAATCGACTTCAAAACCACAAATAAGCACTCAAAAAAAATAAATAAATTAAAATCATTAAATATTATAAGCACTACTCAATCATATCTATTTGAATTCGGATATTTGAAGTCGGTTTAATTTTTTGTACGAAAATCGTTTATTTTACCCTTCTTAGTGCAAAACAAGTTTTTATTAATGAATTTACACAATTTCGTATTGACAGGATCGAGTTTCATAACTTTTGTCAAATCTACAACTACCTCATCCAGAAAATTGTACGCAAATTTTAGTTTATGGTTCATATTTCAAAAACCACTAGACCGATTTCGATAAGATTTATATGGGACCATTCAGGAAGAATACCCATCCAAACACAAAAATAAATTTTAAAATCGGTGCGGGGTGAGAAATCAGATAACATACATAAAAAAAATCATTGTGGTCGAATTAATAACCTCCTTCTTTTGGAAGTCGGTTAAAAATACACACGATCCGCGTGTGTGATCAATATTACGTATTCTTGTCAGTCGGGTAAAAAGCGGTGATACGCTGACTGTGTTTTGTCTACACATTTAAGGTTAGCTGCCACGCTGCCAGTGGTAATCATGCTTAAGGCTGACAAAAAGAGAAGTTTAATCTGCAAGGCTACGTTATAATCTTATACCTTTAAACGAGCAATTCTTGTAGGTCTATAGAATCTGAATCTCGGAAACGGCTCGAACGATTTTCATGAAATTATGTATACAGAGGGTTTCGGGGACGATAAATCGATCTAGCCATATTTAATTTAAAAAAAACGCCGTTTTATGCGCCTTTTTAGACAATGAAAAACTGTTACATAAACATTAGAAAGCGACGGCAAATTTCGCGACGTCGCGCGATATTATATTAGCTCAGTCGGGAAATTGGACGGTCATAATATGGTAGGACCGGGTTCGAATTCAGCCGGCCGCCTTTCTCTTTTCAAGTTCCTTTTTTTTTTACAAAATCTAAGTATCGTATCTAATGTATCTAAGTATCTAATGTATCTAAGTAACCGAGCAAAGCTCAGTCACCCAGGTGCTTAATCTTTGTATGCGCGTCTTTATATACAACTTGTATTATTCGTGCTCACATGCGATAAATATAAATAAAAAAATCGTACCTTTGCATATATATAAGTCAAGTATGCCACCTCGGTGGCCATGTATGTCCCGTAGAAAAACTGTGATACCTGAAGCCATTCCAGGCTTGTAGTCCATAGCAGTATGGCATAGACGGCTATGCCACTGAGACCTGCAGAAGAATTTTTTTGTTACGATAGTAACGTGAAGGTACTATCCCACGATTGCAATCGCGTAGTTCTCGTTATCCCTATTTTTTCGGCATAAAATGTAGCCTATATTCCAGACTATTATTATTTGAGTGATGAGTGGTTTTTGCGTGAAATAACATACAATAACATACACACAAACTTTCCCATACATTATATTAATTTGCAGTAGTAGTAAAATAAATTGCTACATTCTGAACACTTACGAAAGCAAGGACATGGACCTTAAAGCTGCAAATGTTTTGCATAAGATTATTGAAGCTTTTTCTCAAGTCAAATAATGCAAACTCTTAAAAACAATTCACAACACAATTTGGCCATATGTCATGTGTTTGAAGAAGTTAAAATTATAAAAAGTCACAGGATCATCAATAATCCTAGTAATATTATAAATGTGAAAGTTTGGATGTTATTTGCTCAATCACATGAGAACTGTGGTTTGGAAATTAGATATATTATGGTTGTGAATAAGACATATTAAGCTACTTTATGATTACAGAAAAATGGAGAGAACAGGAACTACACGGGTGAAACCTCGGGATGTTGCTGGCTGCTGCTTATAAAAACAGTTGAGTAATCTTTTAAAACACGCATGTACACTTAAGTCTAGCAGGATATTAAGCCATAATGCATGTACAAATGTAGTAAAACAAACTCGAACATTTACTTAGACTGACTAGATACAGACTTGACCTAGATATTAACTTGAATACTGACTACATTTTAGATTCTACAGATGATTGTTTCAACTAACAACGAACCTGTCTTTAAATAGGTATTTTAAACTTTGGTAAAAAGAAGTAAGACTTACACAGTTCATTCTATCAATGTTTACAATTAACAAGTAATTTATTTTTTGTTTGATAATACTGGCTTGTTCAGAGGTTAATAATGATGAACTGGCAGTTGACTTGTTTAACCCAATAAATTTTAGAAAATTATTTAAATTTATGTTGATTTGAGTATATACATACATTGTAGGTACATAGTTCCATTTTTATGAACATGAAATTAAAAGCAGATTATAACTCTAACTTATCAATTAGCAAAAAATTCTTATAAATTGAGAGAAAGAGATCAGTATTTATTATAAAGTGAGAAAGTTGATTTTAAGTGTTTGTTTAAATATTTGCAAGCACATCTCAGATAGATCAACCTCATCTTATCGAGAATATCAAAAAAGGAATATCCAGATGATCTAGACTTACTAACTACTGTACTAACTAACTTACTAATAATTAGTAGCATCATAACAAAATAAATTTACTTTTAAACTACATACTATTGTTTTCATCTATTAACATTAACATAACCAAACACATACTGTTAAATCTCATAGTAAAATATGTAAACTATGATGATTATCTTATCATATATAGCAGTATCATAAAATAAACTTACCCGATAGAATGATGACAGGTTTGAATCTCAAAAAATCAGTGATGAGAAATATTAAAACCAGCTGAGCTAAGTAAGAGTAAGTGCCGACTGGATACACGTCGCGGTTAAGTTGTTCTTGTGTGATGTCGCGCCATTCTCCCATTAAGAATTCTGATACAAACGGCTCCGATGGCCGAATCTCCCGGACCATGCCATATGTGCATAGTAGTAGTGTCACTTTTTTCCAGTCTTGCATCTTACCCGCGAAATCTTCGATTGTTACGAAACACGAGCGTCTTTGCCGCAGCTGCAGCGGTCGACTGAGTATCACGCGCCCTCGCCGACGACTGCCGTACAGCGCTCAGCCCACCTCCGCGAGGCTGCGTAATCAGCATTTCTGACATAACTATACGTAGAACTTGTGCAAGTGACCGAGACCTTGAATTCAGGCGGACAATAATAATTAACCTCAAACAACATTTCGTAGATGGAATAGAAAACCGAATGACGAGTATTATGGACTATGGCCTTCAATAATAAAACTTTAAAGTTAACTAATTAAACAACACCGTAATGATAATTATGTGTGTTATTAAAAATATCTAATGAAACAACAAATTTATTGGCTACACATTCATCAATTAATTTGTATTTTGTAGATTATACATTATATCCAATATCCATATATTATATACTATATATTTCCTTTTTATTCAATATTTTTTGTTTACTTAATTTGACGTCTAATAAAATTGAAGCTGACAAAAGAAAACTGACTAAAAATGACACTTGACAGTGAAACTTCACTCCAACTAAAGGGGCCTACACATGTAGGTAAAAAGTTGTGTTTCCTTCTGCCGGCCGCAGCAGCTTTACGTTATAAAACTTAAGAGCCGGCTCACGTCGTCGCACGAAATTCAAAAAGTTTGTGTTCCGATTTTTCCATCTTTAGTATTATCTAGAAAAAGATAATTACGTTCAAAAAATAGGCCGATCTTTCTTGTTGACGTTTCCTTGTTTCAATTTTACTAATAATAAAGCCTTTGGTCGTAGGGAACGATCTCCCATGACCATTTCGCCGAAAAGTCGCCGCCGTGTCAGTTTCAGACTTCTAAATCTACAAGTGATACTCAAAATTTATACTTAAAAAAATATGGGGAACATCATACACATATTTTATTAATTCAGACGTGTTACATATATCTGAATTTTGGTCCCATTTATTAGTAAAAAAAACAAAATTATGAGCCAATTTTAAGTTTTATATTGCAGTTTTAGCGTTGTCTCTGTGTAAAATACACAGTAACTCCAAAATAAAAATTAGACACGATAATACTTTGTTCTTTGTAGAATCCAATACTATAGTTACTTTTCAAATCATAGTTGTCAATTTTTCAAAAAATATAAATTACCAGCAGTCGAAATTACAATAAATTACGCTGCGCAATTTAGAATTTAGTATGCCGCGAGCGGCCGTCGGGGGAGGACCTGCGTCAGTTAGCGTGGGAGTCGGTTACGTAATATTTCGCGCGTTTATGACATAAACTAGAATAATTATAGTGCGACCACTAAATTTTAAGTCGTTTGGCGTTTTATAACGTTTCATTCTGATTTTTCGCATCGGACCATCACATTTGATCTTGTTTACTTCTTGAAAAAGTAGAATCTGTCAATATTTTTTTTTGACGTGACAACGTCTAATAAGTCGATGAACGCTGGCCGCATGCACGAAAATGGGATGACTCGTTAAGCCCATTGTCCCGTTACGCTCGTTGTCCCGTTGCGTTACGGTAAATTATTCTTGCATTTCCAAACTCTGATTACTAGTATAATTTCAAGAATTTATACTTTTAAGTGAAGGTTAATTTTTCATGCGGTGGATCTTAGCTTTGTTGGGATAATATTGATTAAAGATGGCCGCCTCTACAAAACGGTGGAATAAATATTTCTTCATTTTCATTCATCTACCTCAATATGGGTATCAAATAAAAGGGCATGACTAGTAGAATACTGTGCACTATGATACATTTTAAAATCCAAGATGGCCGCCACCATAAAATGGCGAATGACATTACCAATTTTTCACTACTACCTCAATATGGGTATCAAATGAAAGGCCTTCCCTAGTAGAATACTACACGTTATGACAAATTTCAAATCCAAAATGGCCGCCACCACAAAATGTTGAATGTCATTATTTTTTACTACTACTTCAATATAGGTAACAAATGAAAGGACTTGACAAATAAAATACTATGCACTATGACAAAATTCAAATGCAAGATGGCCGCCACCACAAAATGGCGAATGTCATTATTTTTTACTACTACCTCAATATGGGTAACAAATGAGAGGACTTGACTAGTAGAATACTATGCACTGTCACAAATTTCAAATCCAAGATGGCCGCCACCACAAAATGGCGACTGACATTATTTTTTACAACCACCTAAATATGGGTAACAAATGAAAGGGCTTGACTAGTAGAATACTATGCACTGTCACAAATATCAAATCCAAGATGGCCGCCACCACAAAATTGCGAATGTCATTATTTTTCCCTACTACCTCAATACCATGACCAATGACCATGACTATGACCATGACCAATTACAATGACCATGAGGAACGGCCACGACCAATGACCACGACCAATGACCACGACCAATGACCATGAGCAATGACCAATGACCGTTCCGACGTGTTTGAGCAACGAACTTCCAACATCAATTAATCATCATTAATTTTTACTACTACCTGAATATAGGTATCAATTTAAAGGGCTTGACTATGCACTATGACAAATTTCAAACCAAGATGGCCGCCACCACAAAATGGCGACTGACATTATTTTTTACTACCACTTCAATATGGGTACCAAATGAAAGGGCTTGACTAGTAGAATACTACGCACTATGATAAATTTCAAATCCAAGATGGCCGCCACCACAAAATTGCGAATGTCATTATTTTTTACTACCACCTCAATATGGGTAACAAATGAAAGGGCTTGACTAGTAGAATACTATGCACTATGACAAATTTCAAATCCAAGATGGCCGCCACCACAAAATGGCGAATGTCATTATTTTTTACTACCACCTCAATATGGGTAACAAATAAAAGGGCTTGACTAGTAGAATACTATGCACTGTCACAAATTTCAAATCCAAGATGGCCGCCACCACAAAATTGCGAATGTCATTATTTTTCACTACTACCTCTATACCATGACCAATGACCATGACCATGACCAATTACAATGACCATGAGGAACGGATATGACCAATGACCACGACCAATGACCATGAGCAATGGCCATGACCAATGACCGTACCGACGTGTTTGAGCAACGAACTTCCAATATTAATTAATCATCATTAAGTTTTACTACTACCTCAATATAGCTATCAATTTAAAGGGTTTGACTATGCACTATAACAAATTTCAAATCCAAGATGGTCGCCACCACAAAATTGCGAATGTCATTATTTTTTACTACCACCTCAATTTGGGTAACAAATGAAAAGGCTTGACTAGTAAAATACTATGCACTGTCACAAATTTCAAATCCAAGATGGCCGCCACCACAAAATTGCGAATGTCGTTATTTTTCACTACTACCTCTATACCATGACCAATGACCATGACCATGACCAATTACAATGACCATGAAGAACGGATATGACCAATGACCACGACCAATGACCATGAGCAATGGCCATGACCAATGACCGTTCCGACGTGTTTGAGCAACGAACTTCCAATATTAATTAATCATCATTAATTTTTACTACTACCTCAATATAGGTATCAATTTAAAGGGCTTGACTATACACTATGACAAATTTCAAATCCAAGATGGCCGCCGCCACAAAATGGCGCATGTCATTTTTTCTACCACCTCAATATGGGTAACAAATGAAAGGCTTGACTAGTAGAATACAATGCACTGTCACTATTGCCACCTCAAGATGGGTAACGCCACCAAAAAATTGCGAATGTCATTTTTTTTACTACCACCTCAATATGGGTAACAATGAAAGGGCTTGACTAGTAAATACTATGAATGTCATTCGACAATTTGGATTTGAAATTTGTCATAGTACCAGTTTGACCAAGATGACCAATTACAATGACCATGAGGAACGGACCAATGATTACGAAATTGTGAATGTCATTCACAATTTTGTGACATCGCGACCATCTTGAATTTGAAATTTATCAGTGCATAGTATTTTATTAGTCAAGTCCTTTCATTTGTTACCCATATTGAGGCAGTGAAGTAAAAATAATGACATTCGCAATATTGTGGTGGCGGCCATCTTGGATTTGAAATTTGTGACAGTGCATAGTATTCTACTAGTCAAGCACTTTCATTTGTTACCCATATTGAGGTAGTAGTAAAAAAATAATAACAATCGCCATTTTGTGGTGGCGGCCATCTTGGATTTGAAATTTGTCATTGTGCATAGTATTTACCTCGTCAAGTCTTTTTATTTGATACCCATATTGAGGAAGTAGGAAAAAAAAAATGTATTTCGCCATTTTGTGGTGGTGGCCATCTTGGATTTGAAATTTGACTTGGATTTGAAATTTGACTGTGCATAATATTTTACTCGTCAAGTCCTTTCATTTGATTCCCATATTGAGGTAGATTATGAAGAAATATTTAGTCCACCATTTTGTGGAGGCGGCCATCTTGAATCGATATTAACCAAACATAGCTAAGAACAACTGCACAAAAATTAACCTTTAAATAAAAATGAAATTATACTAGTAATCAGATTTTCGTAATGCAAGAATAATTTATCGTAACGTAACGGGACAACGAACGTAACGGGACAATAAGTCATCAATTTTCGTGCACGCAGTTAGCGTTCATCGATTTAGTAGACGTTGTCACGTCAGAAAATCTCATTAAAATTTTTAGTACACTGCCGTTACGGCTCAAGATCGTTCTGTCCGCCTAAACGCTCGAGCTGAATCGAACGGACGCACGCTGACAATGTTGCAGGATTTTACCTAAAGTTGAGTTCTGTCGTTTTGTGAGAGGGCTCTTAAGTGATTCTCTAACAGCCTGCGTCCATACAGTACTATCAATCACAATGCAGCAGATTCTAAATTCACTACTGTTCTAATACATAATTTATATTCGCTATTTAATCCCTACAAAGTGTTTTCTGTAATAAACTGAGGAAATCAACGACATTCTCTGTTTGTGATGCGTGTTGGCAAACTACACAGGAAGCGGTACAGCCCAACAAAGAAAATAAAGCTCACAGAATGTCAAATCGAATGACAAATCTGACAAATGATAATCAGCTGTTTACTTGTATTTATCGTTTGTATGTAATCTTTATTAACTTTGCTTTGTTCCTTTTATTATTTTAATTTTAACCTAGTTACAAAAACACTATTAAAATCATGTTTTAATATTTCGTGTCTTCTAGATTGGTTATCTATATTTTGCATCGCCTCTGACGACATCAACATTTGGAACACATACCTCAGAGCTATCCCGCGTCACGGCCTTCTGATTTATTTGTAAAATCCGTAATTATCTTCCAGTATCTATGTACGTGAGATAAGAACGCGCAGATAACACAATTCCCCCTTAAAAGTTTGGTACAGCGAAAATGACCGCCGAGTCGGCCGAGGAAGAAGCGAGCGCGAAAATGTTGGAGTGTAGTCACTGTACGAAGACTTTTAGGTACAACAGCGAGCGGATCAGACATGAAATGAGTCACTCGCCGGGGTTTGAGTGCGAGATATGCTGTAAGAAGTTTAGTTTTGTGTAAGTTTTGTTTTCTGAGAGATATTTCTTTTAAGCTATCAGCTAAGTCGTATGATAAGCTTAATTAAATAAGGATTTAAATAAAGAAAATTCATACAAATATGATTAAACAATTGGTTTTTTTTTATAATGTGTTGAGGCAATCAAAACATAAACCTGTAACACAACTGCCCTTAAGGCACCATGCCACACTACCTTTTCAACATGAATAGTCCAAATCACTGCCTTGCACAGTTGACTGCAGTGCGCTTGAGCATTAATTATTCAACAAGTTTGAAAATTGTCTAACTTTTAAAATATGCTTTTAATTCAACTAAATTTTAATATAATAAAGAAAACAATACAAATAATACACCTATTCAGTTTTTTAAATTGCTTTAACTTGTGTAGTTTTTTTAATATCCCCATTTTTTTATGTGTATTTTTGTATTTTAATGTTGCCTAAAATAAGCATTTCCATAATTAAAGTAATACAATAAACCATTGTATTACCGTTTATTTCTTTTTATTATCTTGTAACTAATTTAACTTTAATATGACAATATTAGATTTATCAAGAGGTAGGTAATAATTATACATTCTTGAATATATTTATGATATGTTATTTTCTATTATAACACCATAAGACTTTTTTTTGTAATAGTGGCTTTTGAATTTTATTATTTATTTATTTGTCTATGTCTTTCAGTGTTCAAAAACAAATTATTGGTAAAATGTCTGTTAAACTCAAATTGTTTTTAAATATCAGTTAAAAGAGCATAATGATTGTGGTGAAATCACATCCTAAGGCAACCTGTTCCAGTTTATGTAATTTAATGTGTAAAAATATTGTTGTTAACTTCACCGTGTTGTGACTACTTTAGTTTGTTTTTTTTTGTGGTAATAGTGATTAGAGGATGGATTCAGCATGGCAGTGCAGCCAGCATTTTTGGGAAACGTCGGGAACATGTGTTCCAGTGCCGGTTATAAAATCAGTTAAATGTTATTGGGTATTTTTAAGAATTTCGTAAATTTATTCATACTTCGCCCATGGTATATATATAGCGTATAGCACTCAGGATCATGTACATATCGAATGATGAAATAATTTTTGAGATTCAGGTACAGACTCGCCGACTCAGATTTGAAATGCTTAATGAAATAATAAGTCGTTCTTGGTTAAACGGGCTTAATTGTAATTTATTGAGTAAGTTCCGGAATATTCTGTTTACTTTTTACTTTTGTTTAGGTTCATTACAAAAGGATTGTACAATAGATTTATCTGTGACAAGAAAATCGAAATATCAAATGCTATACCTACAATGTAAAACTGAAACTTTTAACTACAAAAACAATGTGGGTCAACATTTATATGTATTGCTATTCTGCGTGGTAATGCCTCTAGCACGCTAGGTTGATGATCTTAATTAACTTTAGAACTTCATCATTTTGTGAAAAATTCAGCTGTGGTTGGTGTAAGTAAGTAAAGTTAGTAAGGTATATAGTTAAAGTATAAAGTACTAGCTGTACCCTGCTACGATTTTGCAAAAGTTTGATAAAAACAATCCTTGATGTGGAATATATATCATTGCAAAATTTTAGCTCGATCGGTGCAGAACTTTTTGAGTTTTTTTTTAAGCGTACACAAACCAACATTACATTTTTGATATATAGAGAGAGCGAGGAGATTCAGTAGTTCCTAGTTCCTGAGATTAGCGCATTCAAACAAACAAACTCTTAAGCTTAATAATATTAGTATAGATTTTACAGCAATAAACACAAATAAAACTGCTATTAATCAAATATTATGTTGCATCGACACATATTGAACAAAGTGAAAGTGGACCAACTTGGTTGGTGACTACTATACAGGAATTTTCAAGTGGTCTGTTTCAACAGTCACTAAGGTATAGCTTAGTGGCCATCATTTTTCCCAACTTCAGAAAAGTAGGATATTTCGTGTTCAATTTAAAAGCTGAACTTTGTGCTGAAAATGGTGCTGAAATTTGGATCGTAGCCATATTTTAGTCTGGAATAGGACATGGTGTTTTTTAAAACTGTAATGAGCAAAGTATTCATGGAATAATTCTTTTCCAGACTCCACATAGATGCAGATATGATCATATCTATACTAATATTATAAAGCTGGACAGGTTATTTTTAGAGCATGCTAATATCAGAACCAGGGTTCAGTAGAACCCGTTTTAAAATTTCAGTCTTGGAAACGTGCTTGAATATTTATAACTTTTGTGCAAAGTTTATGAATTGAACTGATAACTATTTGCTGAGGCTTACAAAGCTGATTTTGTGTTTTAGTTCTGCTCTACGCAGGCATCAGAAGCAGCATGAGAGAACGGGCAGTGTAAAGTGTGAAGAGTGCAACAGAAAGTTTCGAGACGAAGTTCTCTTAAAGAGACATATCAAATATGCACACAAAGGTACTTGTTTCTTTTGTTTTCGTTATAATCACAACAGGCAGATAATTAAATTAAAAAAATGTATGTGTGGACTTATGTAGGTAAGCGTGTAAGAAATTACACTTCTTTAATTTTTCAGAAGAATTACTAACGCGTAACTCACACTCCTTCTGCGCTAGCCAAAATTTGGCTAGATAGTAAAGGCAAATTGAGGGCAACTGCAATAAGTCCCTTGAAAAAAAAACTCAGTTTGGCTAAGTTATAACGCGCTTAACCAATATGAGGTGGTGTCCTAATTAGAATTCGTTTTGCTGCGGTTCCACTGAGACTGAGCGGAGCAGAGCGGAGTCTCACCAATTACATGGCTTGAAATCCAAATACATATTAATGTATATGTGTAAATACGTGAATTTCAAGCCATGTGGCTAGTGAAACGCGGCACAGCTCGTCTGCACTCTGTTACGCCTCATTGGAACCGCAACCTAATAGTTAATGACACATACTCGTTTCCAAAGACATGGTATTAGTTTGCTCGGCCAAAGGCAAAAAGTCAATAACCGTAAAACTTGAACATTGTTAAAAAAATAAATATTTTTCTAGGAACATTTACGTGTACGAAATGCAACGCGACGTTCAACAGCGACCAGGCGCTACGCACGCACATGAAGACGCACCGGCCAGAGTCGGAGCGCCGCTTCAAGTGTGGCTTCGAAGGCTGTGGGAAGTCCTTCAACTTCTCACACCACTTGAAACATCACGAGCTTACGCACACTAATGCTAAGCAGCATTATTGTAGTGTGTGTGGAAAAGGTTGGTGTAGTCCAAAGACTTTACATAAACTACTTATAGAGTTAAAACAAACGCTTTACACCGAAAGCGATCAGACCCGTGGGTCTGATCGCTCTTGTGAAAGTGTCATACTTTTGTCGCAACACATCACTACGTCGCCATAGCTAACATACACCTCATCTGCTTACGATTGGTACAAAGGAACCTTGCAGAAAAATCTGATCTATTTACTTCCTAAGGTGTAGACATTTTCCTTTACTCGAACTCTATTTCATTCGATCAGGATATGTATAACATCTCGATTATCGAGTTCTTCTTCCTGACCTAAAATAATGAATGTTAAAAGTATGTTGTGTTAGTCTTTGGATCTGTCTATCGTATGTATCGTCGCTCGTAAACGAATGGACTTATTTTCCTGCGGTTTCGTTCAAGAACTGATGTAATCGAGAAGGTTATTATCTACAATTAATGAGTTATAAAAATAAAACTGTTCTTGTATCTAAAGTTCGTTCGTAATCGTTTTTATACAAAATGTATATTCAATGAAAAACTTAAGCTAAAGAGCAGAGGCAAGGATTCCAATATTAGTAGGGTCTGCTCTAGATTTGTAGATAGGCATATTTGATTAGGTACGCCACGGGTAACTCACGCGTGATATAATCGGTCCATTCCGAGTTTGGTTTCGGCCACATCTGGCGGCTTTTTTCGGGGTGAGCGCGCGCGCATCATCGCTGCCCGTTTGGCACAGCCATCACGTACCTACGAAAAGGCCGCAGGACGCGGCCGAAACTCGAGTCGGACCGACTGACCGACTATATCACACGTAAGTTACCCGTGACGTAATTAAATATACCCTCATTAATTATTTATCGACAGGTCATATTATAAACACGACTATTGGCACAATGATAATGGTAATCGAAAACATCTCATTATTCAGCAGAATTACATTTTGCGGTATGCTTTTAGGTTTTATCCAGTCTCATCATTTGAAAACTCACCTGAAGACTCATGACCCCTCTGAGTGGCTGTACTGCGATTTTTCTGGATGCAAGAAAAAATTCTCCACGGAATATGCCAAGAAGCGACACATGGCCACACACAGTGAGTACCCTACACTTCTATTTGTACAATTAACACTTATAACATAAGAAAAATTAACCGTATATTTTATTACGCAAGGAATAGTAGCAGTAGGTACGTACTAGTAACGCCCCGTGTTTTTGCCAACGTAGTTCCCGTTCTCGCAATTTTTCTGCAATATAAATTAGTCATACCATTTCAGACTGTAGTCTATCTAAGTATGGTTCAAAGCGATCCGTTTAGCCGTTCCGACAAACATACACACTTTCACATTTACAATAGAAGTATACACTATGTGAATCAACTTTATGGAAGTTCTTGTTAATAATTTTATTTTGGACTAGCTTTTAGTATGAGATTTAGTATTTTACCTCAGACGTGTGCTTCTGCAGAACTGGCTTTCGGCCACGGTAGCATTGATCTACTCAATCTTTATAAATGACGAGGACAGGTTATGTCGGAGCGCTTTGGAATCCACATTGGGATTCCGAAAAATACTAGAATAAAACATCTTCTTCGGGCTTGACTAAATGTATTGAACAGCAAAGTCTTTCTTCCCAATGTAGTTGTTTGTCACGTAGAAAAATATAATTAAATTCTAATCGTAGTAAACAAATACTTTACGCTTATACAAGGAAACTAGAACCTTGGCTCTTCCTCTTATTTCTTTCGAACCATGATCCGTACGTTGGTTTCGTACAGACCGATAGACTATCCCTACCTTCAAAGCTATGAAACACACCAGAAAGTTTCTCTGCTGCTGCTGACATCGAAGTTGAGTATCGTTTGAAATAACCCAGTTTGGATTCATGTAACAGCAGTGCACTACGATTTTCGTAGACAGCGGTGACTTACCATCATGTGGCCCGTCGCTTATTTCCTTTCTTTTTGCGTTAAACTAGTAGGAACTTATTTTAATCGTGTTTTTTTCAGAAGTTAAACCTGACAGTGGAATATCTTCAGACTCAAACTCATGTGATGCTTCAGTTTCATCAAAAGGAAATACGGAAGGTTTGTATAATTTATACCTCCATTATACATTATTTAGCTTTTCTCTCTAAATTCTATAGCCGTTACCTATATCTCAGTGTATCAATAGAGGTACAAAATCTATAGGCTTTTTTCTCTTACAGATTTCATTCTTTGCTCATCGTGTGGCGAAAATGTGTATCAATCAAGTATACTCAGTCATTCGACAAGATGCGGAGGAATATTAGATATATCTCCGAATGTGGAAGATTGTACAAAGGACACTGCCAAGGACGGAAATTTCTTCCATCAAACTATGTTCTCACCTAAACCGTTCCAAAGTTTAGTGAAAGATGAAATTAACTATGAGGAAGAAAATACGGCTGTATTCGATAAAAATGAAGGCGATTGTAAATCTGCTTTAGGCGGATGCATAATGGGAAATACTGACTGCGTTTGCGCAGACATGACAAAACCTATTGAAGAAAATCACGATTTCATTCCAATTATTGACTCAAACAATGTAGCAGTTGTAAATGAAAACATTAGAGAGAATAATAATATAGAATTCATTGACTACTCGGAAGTTGTTCTGAACTTTTTCGACAATAAAGAAAACAAGGCTGTGGTTAAAAAAGACAATCTAATAAAAGAATCAATGCCAATAACCACGAAACAATATGATACAAAGAATATCTGTGAAGGATGCAACTGTGCAAGTACTTGTAATGTTAAAGTACCAGAAAACTGTGGAGGTAATAAAAACATAATTGCAAGAAATGACACTTCAAATGTAAAAACAGTAGGAGGTGTGGTGAAAATTAAAGATACATTCGATATAGATATTCCCATGAAAGTAGAAGTTAAAGTGGAAAGTAATGATAATAAAAGATACAGCGAATTTATTCCATTCAGCACTTGCAAAGATATTATAGGAAACTGCATAGTTGGAGGGATAGAAAGTTGTCTCTGTGCTAGAATGATGATAGATGAACAACAAGCGATGGCTCAAGAGATAGATGATATCACACCCATGCCAAAGACAGAAAACTACACTTAATGATGTTCTATAACTTGGCATATATTGTCCTGCTTTATAGAAAACTTGATTGCTTCTACTACAAAGAATGATTAAAGATAAGGTTGAAATGATCGGAGACGATGGAAAAATAGGAAGCGAGATACACGTGCATATGGAGTACACACTTGCATGTATGTGCTATACACACTCATGTATTTAAATCATTATCTCCATACTAAGCAAAAGTGCTACTATCATCAAAGTTGTTGTTGATGAACTCGAGACGTACTAAAATATTGTAAGCTCTTTAGGACATAGACCCTTATGTTAGTGGAGTGTGATAAAACTGTGATCTATGCATACCAAATGTACTTAGTATAGAAAATGCCGTACTTACTGTTAGTTGACTTAATTATGTATCACAATTTAAATAAAATTTGTTAATAAAAATGACTTTTAGTTTGTGTAGAAATGAAATACACAAAATAATTATTAACTTAGATTTATTTACAACATATTTTTACAATATTCAACCATTTATACAAAATATTTAGTTAACAATATACTAAATTATTTATCATACATCAGACCTCACTTCTGCTTATTACTAAGTAAAATTTTATGGAATGTAGATATATATCACATACGGCATGGCAGACATAATCCTCACGAAACCAAATAGCAATAAACTTACTCGAGATTGTCATTACCGAGACAATTATTAATTTCGATAATAATAATTAAAATATACATTTAGCTATGGTAACAAATCAATTGATAAAATTCATAATTCGTGGAAATATAAAACTTACAACGTGTGTTAGCCGCGGTGACAAAGTTGCAATTTTATAACTTCTGTAGCTTTCGCCGTGTTAAACATATAAATCTTAGTTATTGTAATTTCCTATAAATCGTAACAATGGGTTTAACATGTTTATTTCCTGGCATAAATCATAAATACACCTTGCGGCGAACAACTATGAGATATGTATACTCATTAACTCAACTAATTCCAACTTCAGTAGGGTTTTCAAGTAGACTAGCGTTGGCATTTAATTAAACACGACATTACCCAAATTCCGTTTTACTTGAATAATATTCTAATATCTTGGATATTAATAAAATAATATTGAATCTTTGGTGATGACCTATATTTTTTATTGAATTAAATGATTTAACAGTCAATTACAAAACTTCTCATAGGTGTCCGACGCGGCATTATAATTTATTTTGTATACCAGAAGAAGCTACTTTTTACAAAAACGATAGCAGCAATGTAGGTCGAATGATACTACTGCACTGACTGTACGACAAGTACAGAAGTACGGCAGTGCTATACTACAAGAAGTACCTAAGTAGCTACACAAATTACTGAGGAGCAAAATGGGCCTCTGCTCCATATGCGCAAGCGCATCATTGCTCAGTTTGTTTTTCGTTAAACTTGTTTCGTAAATGTAAGACGCTATACAGAATATAGTTGAAATACCTCATAAGGAATCGCGCAATAATAATTATTGATTTTTGGCGCAATATACACTACAATTTTTATTCGTAGGTATAAAACAATAAATAAATCTATGTAATCCATTACGATGACTTTTTCTAGTTTGACTAGTCTAATGGAAATAACATGCTCTATGGAATGAAATATATCATTTCAGTAAATTATAATTTTAAGTACATAATTGTGCTCTTAGGGGGACATCAACCCTGAAATATCAGTGTGATAAAACATTGAATTCATGGTAGGAGGAGTCTGTTGGATTAATAATATTTTGTTCGTACAAACCAACAGCATCACAGGACTTGAAATAGTAAATATACACAAGATAAGACTTACCCTACAGTTACTACTACGCCTCATTATCATTCAATGAATCGAATTTGGTTTCATCTAATGTCCTTCTGTCACTCTTTTTTTGGTGAATCACTTATATCATTAAGTTCACTTCCGTAATCCTTTTTTAGCGCTTCTTTTTCTTCCAATCTCTCCTCTTCAATGGGTACAACACTCAAATAATCACCTTCATCATTTAAGTCCGTCATAGATGACGGCGACGGTGTTATGACACCATTTTCTAGGTTGTTTCCAGACAATGTTGTTTTCTGCTCTGTCGTATGTGTTTTATCCAAGTCATCGGTGTCAAGTAAAAATGTTGAAATTGGCACCGACTTCTTCTCTTCCGAGTTTTTAATCTCGACGTTCTCAAATGACACTTTAGCAGTTTCGGCGGATGGTGTTGAATTCATAAGTTTATTCGTATTTGCATCTGTTTCAGTAGAAGGTGGCGTAACAGTAGTAGTTGCTTTACTTTCATCAGCCAATGAGTCATCATTATTAATAATGTGCGTAGATTCTGAAGTATTATTGGGATGATCTTCTAAATTTTCGTTTTGTGTCTCATTGAAAGTTGTGGGTTCAATGTCGTGACCTTCTTGGAGTTTTTTTTCACGAGACTCTTGTTATTTTCTACTTCTGGTAAGAAAGGATTCATTTCGGTTTCATGATCTTCGAATTCGCCGGAATGGTGATTTGGAGGTGTAAAAGAGTTGTTTCTGTTATGACGAGATATTTCATAAATTGTCACGTTTAAGTTGTTTACTTTTGTTTGAGATTCGACATTGCTTTCAGTACTTGATGTTTGTTGTACGTCTATTGCTGTGGTTTGATCTATTACACTGTTTGAAATTGGTGAAACTGATGCAGGAGACATTGTTGTGGGTGATGGTGTAACACTGATCGTGGTTTCTTCATTAGAAACTGAATGCGTTGTTGGAGTTATTATTTCCTTTGCATTTTCTAATTCTTTTACCGCCAAAAGCTTGTCACCTTCTGAATCTTCCCACACTGGTGCTGGTTCAGATTTTTCAGTGGAAGTGGTTGTATCGAATGGAACCATTTCTGCATTATTTTTTTGGAATTACTTGTATAGAAGAATCATTCAATCCTTTTTCAGCAGTTTTATAAATGTAATCAATGATTGTTGTTGTTTCAATAGGCACCACAGATGGGTTGGTGTATATTGCCCTAATTATAGGTGTAACAAATAAGTTGCTTTCTGTCACACCTTCTTCAGTTGTCGTTTGTTTAGTACTCGTTTCCTTAGTTGCTTCTTTTTCTTCATTAACTCTTTTGACTCTAGAATCTTCAGTATCGTAGTCATGAGTTATTCCGTACAATGGTATGTTGTCTTCCTTCACTTTATTATTAGAACTCATATTATTTAAGTAATCAGGTTCGAAATCATCTTTAGTGATACCACTATTCATTATTTCATCTATTTTAGTACTGCTGGATTCTGTATAAGGTTGATGGTTTTCTATTTTATTCATCCCTTCCTCATAATTTATTTCGGTAACCGATTCTGATAACCAGTCGGAAACTGTTGTGGTTTCGATCACAAATGGTTCAGTTACCCCAGAAATACTATCATTTTTCATGTCACCTGAATTCGACGATCGATTAATAAGCATATTTATCGTGTCAAATGTGATATCCATTCCATCATCTGTTGTAACCTCATTTGTAGTGGATTCAGCTTGAGTAGCGTTTTTGTTCACAAGAGCATTTATAAGATGTTTTTCTGCTTCCGACGAATTGAATTGCTCATAGATAGAATACTCCTTTACGTTTTCGGTTGTAGCAATAGTTTCAGATTTTTTATTAGATTCTAAAGATCTGCCTTCTGCTTTAGAAACTTGGGGTGTGTCGTTATCGTCTTTGCTACCATTCTGTGTATGAGTTTTTTCTTTTATTACTTCTGACATGACACCATCGTTATAATTTTCGGAGTCTGTATTGGGAAGGGAGATTATTTCAGTCTTTTCTGTTACAATGGGTTCTAACTTATCACTTTGGTTGTTTAGAGTTGTTGATTCTTCATTGCCTTTTTTATCACTTGCCTCTGTATTATTGTTCGTCTTTGAACCATTAACGATGTCATCGTTTACGGTTTTTTCGGTTGTTGTATCTTCTGCAAGTATATTGACTGACGTAAGAGATCTTTGTTCGGAATTATTGATGTTATGTATGCCAATATTCTGTAGATCATTAGAGTTGTGAGAATTCTCTAGAAGCAATTCGCTATGATCGGTAGTAGGTTCATTGTTATGTTCAGTTACGAACTTAGGTACAGATTCACTTTCATTGTCTTCCCTAAGAATTGATATTATTTCTGGTTTTGGTTCATAAGAAGGCTCATTAATTATATGAGGTTCAGAAATTGAAACTCTAAGTGTTGTGTTTTCTGTTTCTGTAGTTGGTTTTGTATCAGAAGCTTGTTCTGTTTGATTTTCAGATTTTTCTTCATCAGACAAATCGTGTGTAATAGCTCCTAAAACATCACTTTGACTGCTTGTGTCATCTATGATGTCGTGAAAATCAACACTCTGTTTAAATGATTCCTGTGGTTCTGGGGTTGTTGTTGGTGCACTTATAAGTGACAAGTCAGATTCTCTTGTTTTTGACGAAATGTTATGAATAACTTCAAGACCTAAAACGTCTGGGTTGGTTGAAACGCGTTCAGTCGATGTCTCGGTTTTAAATGACTGTAAATTTGACTCTACGTTAGATTCCATTGCAGTTTGGACATTTGATTCTGTGCTATCTACTTTTTCATTTGTGGATTGTAGTTCTGAGTTTGATTCTATCTCAGGTTTTATTTCGACATAATCTTCAGACGTCATTTTTGGCTCCGTTACTACTTCTGAATTACCCACGGGTTCTGCTGTAGGTTCAGGTTCTGGTGTCGTTACGTCATTTAAGAGCTTGGCTTCAGCAGTTATTTCAGTTTCTGGTTTGGGCTCTGCTACTGGTTCTGGCTCTACGTTAGGCTCTACTGTTGGTTCTGGTTCTGCTTTAGGTTCTGCTGTGGGTTCTGGTTCAGCTTTAGGTTCTATTGTTGGCTCTGGCTCGGCTTTAGGTTCTGCTGTTGGTTCTGGTTCTACCTTAGGTTCTGGTGTTGGTTCGGGCTCTATCTTAGGTTCTGCTTTTGGCTCTTGCTCCGCGTTAGGCTCCGCCATTTCTTCTGTGTTAACATTAGGCTCTTCGATTGGTTCTGATTCTGTTTTAGGCTCAACTGTTGGCTCTGGTTCCGCCTTAGGTTCTGCAGCTCGTTCTGGTTCCACTTTCGGTTCTGCAATGGGTTGAAGTTCGTATTCGGGTTCGAGTTTGTGTTCGTAAGTTTCAGATTCTGCTTGCGGTCTAGCATTTGGTTCTGGTTCGGATTTTGGCTCCGCCGTCGGCTCTGGTTCTGCGTTTGGTTCAGGTTCTGGTTTCGGTTCCGCTGTCGGTTCAGGCTCTGCTTTAGGCTCTGTAGTCGGTTCCACATTGCTATGACTGGATAATTCTGTTTCTTGTTCGCTTCCATGACCGAATATGTGTGACAAGTTGAAGTCTTTGTCTTTTTGTGTGGTTGTCTCTGAATGTGTGTGAACTGGTTCCTTCCAGTCGAAAACATTATCGTCTTCATTTACATGTACTGT
The DNA here is from genome assembly GCA_017562165.1 of Ectropis grisescens. Classification (NCBI taxonomy): domain Eukaryota; kingdom Metazoa; phylum Arthropoda; class Insecta; order Lepidoptera; family Geometridae; genus Ectropis; species Ectropis grisescens. The sequence goes on along the minus strand of CM029781.1, from coordinate 24,807,782 downwards.
GGCCGATTTTTCCTCTTCCGGTACAGGCTTTGATGTGGTCGGATTGTACTCTGTCTGTATCACTTTCAGCCCCGTGTGTTCTTTGTTTTCATTGGATGTTAACGGATAAGTGTTGTCTAAGATAGACATGCATTTTTTTGGATTTGAAATATCCAGAATTTGTCCATGGGGGCAAGTGCACGTGAACTCTAAGCTAGTTTCGTCAAACTCGCATCCGTATTCACACTGATTTTTCTCTATTTGGCAAATGTCGAGGACTGGTTTTGTGGGCGTGCTGCCTTCGTATACATGGTAGACGTTTATCATTCTATTATTTTTAGCTAAATATGTATTTAGTTTTGTCTTCAAAGATTCAGCGGTGAGAAGATCTGGAGTAGGTTCCGCGTTCAGTTTAGGTTTCCAGTGGATCCTGTACGTAACCACGATTGAACCTTTCCTGTAATTGAAAGAAAATGTACAGTTAATATCGTGTCGCTAATTAGATGTATTAATGAACTCTACATTTTAGATTTGTAATTTTGGGATTTATAAATGTGTGGTGAGTGCATTGATATCTTAAGTTCAATTAAGTATATGTATATACTCAATGCAAAAAAGCGTATGGAATTTACAATATTATTTTATTCATTCATTTGACAATGGTATGAGAAATCTCCAGAGGTGGATTAATCTATTGTCAAATTTTTTGTTCATAAAACTGGAAGCGAGTATGTTGTGCAACTTGTACGTATTTCAGGTGTAACTAAATGTGTCGTTATATCGTTTGGCACTTGCATTTGTCTTTTCTTTATAATAATTGTATTATTTAAGTTATGAATTAGTACATTGTAACTGGATCAAGATATTGTTTTAAAAGGATCCTGTACAAGTGCACCGAACCACACACTTTGAGATCTATATTCTAGGGTAATTAAATGAATATTTACTGTAGTTTGACGACTTCTACGATGACGTCATCTTTGCCATTCTCAAGTGTGCCTCTATCGAAGAGTGCCCTCTTCAGGCCCTCTGAGAAAGTAGCGACGAACTCGTGGTATTCAGGGCTCTCTGGGTCTTCGAGCGCTGAAGAGTACTCTTCATTGTCGATCGTCAGCTCGCCTTCCACAGTCCTCGGCACTGCGGAAAAAACATCACTTTTATTCAAAGTTTTAAGTTTGATTTAGGACGAACAGCTGTCTTAAAGTCTGCAGCTTCGGCCACTATCCTATTGGAATTATCCTATAAATAATTGAAATTGGCACTATAAATAATTGAAATTGTACTTCATAGGCTGTGCTGTTAGCAAAAAGGAAATCGTGGCCAAATTTTGACGTATCCAACATTAAAAAACGGGCATTTAAAAAAAAAACGTAGGATACATCAAAATTTTACTACGATTTCCTTTTTGTTAACGGCACAGCCTAAGATATACTCTATTGAAAGTGGTGTCTATCGGGAAACCCAGTATCAGGTAGAGTATTCCACAGATTAGTAGATTTTAAATGAATTGATTGATGATTGATTGATTGAATCTTGGAGCTTTTCCGTTCTATCTGGGGGGTTGGGAAAGCCGTGATAAAGGTAAAATTGTTGGTAAGCAAAAGTAGCGCACTTTGTTTTCCTATAGCTAGGACTCGGGGCCTTCTTTATAAGGAAGTCAAGGCCATAATCTACCCGCTAGCTAATTGCGGGTTGGCAGATGACAAACATGTTCTCGAAAGAGGTTTTGCTTCGAACATGTCGGTTTCTCGCGATATTTTCATCGTAAAAGCCAGTGGCGATAACAAACTTGTAGATAGGTCATCTTCATATGAAAAAATACTCAGAGGCGCATGCGGGATTCAAATCCATCACTTGGACGTTCAGGCCACTAGGCGGCGCCAGGACAGAATTTAAAAAGCAGACGAACTTCGGATTATTGATAAATTGTCAATATCTTATCATTCGCCAATTTAAGTAGATAAGTTATTTATTTCATTAACACCTTATCGGCTGGATATCGGATCCATGACTTTGCGATTGGTGTTTTTATTACTTAAGAGTATTAAGTTATCACATATTTGCGCACATTCAGTCATTGTACAGGGTTATTTTAAATAACTACGGAGAATGCTAGTTTAGCAAGGGTCTACACACTACAGTATAGCTATGATCAGGTATTCCGCTAACTGCCGTGCCGTGAGTTGATATACTCGTAACACGTGCTTGATTACTTCAAGGCGAGCCATGCAAGTGGGCAACCTCAACGGTCTTAGGCCAGATGCTCACGTAAAATATCCACACTATTTTCTGCTCGCTTCGTAAAACCATTTTCTATCAGAATCCTTTATTCATTAAATGATTCACTATTGCGTTGCTATTGACATCTCTATTATTTCAAAACAAAAAGAGAGAGAGAAACATCACAGCTACGACAGTTTTACCCGTGCAAAATCCGTTCCCGTCATTTCCTGAATAAAAAACCTATGAATTATTCCTCACTATAATCTGTTCCAAATTCCAACCCAATCCGTTCAGGTATTACGACGTGATTGAGCAACGAACATACAAACATCCAAAAGATAGAAAAGCTGTGAAATAGAGAAAAATAACCCTGTACTTTTATCAATGTTTCCGAATCGGCAACGCATTGGATTGTATTTTGGGCAATGATTTGCGTATATGTGCCGTCATGACGTTCGATTGGATACCACAGTGTTATCGGAGATGGATGGGCCTAGATTAAACATAATGATCCTCACAGGTGACGGTAGAATTATGCGGATATAAAGTCTCGTTATCGTTTTCTATCGAGACTGTAATAAGGTAATGTTTTAGAGACACCTACATACCTACTCGTATGTGTACGTATTTACGCAACTATTAAGTATATGTGCTTAGGGCTGCCAGGTCGCCAAACCAGGCAGTTTGAATTGAAAGACCAGGTAGTTTCGCCGGAGTTTTGGGTAAAAGGGCCGGATCCGACAATCTACTCGCCTAAACTTGGCTATGCTCAGCGCTCGCTCTTGCCTAACAAAAGCCGGACAAACTCGATACCGTTTATTTAATTTATTGTGTTGTGAATCATGCTGCAGAATCCTTGAATTCAGCGTAAGCCATGATAAAACACACACATCCAGTCTTCTTCCGAGTACTCTCGTGCTTTGTGTTTACCTATTGAGCTCATTTCGACTGACTTCTTGGTTTAGTAAATCTCTGCCCACGGAGTTGTAGGTTCGATTCCCACCCAGGACAAATGTTTGTGCGATGAATACAAATATTTATTCTGTATTTGGATGTAACTCATCCCATACGTATTTACCACAGAAATGTTTATGGGTGGGATTTAAACCCAGGACAAACGGCTCAACGAGCTGACTCACTGCCGACAGCGATTGAGGCTTGAGGGCTAATCTTAGAGAAACGCTCGGCAGATTAAGTAGTATGGTCACTTACTGAGTAAATGAGAAATCCGAGCTATGCTACATCTACATCGGAGACGATTTAAAAAAAAGTGCGAACTATGCCTGCGTGCGCCGCAGTACTGAGAAACAACTTTGTTAAGTTAATTCCATTGTAAGTTAGTAAAGTCCTCAACAGTTAAAGTATTTAATTATAAAATTAAATCCTTACCATACAAAGAAGTGTCGCTTTCCTCCGACACCACCGATGGCTCATCGTTCTGTTCCGTTCCGTGTGCGGGCTCCTCCGTGGTTACGACGTCTTGGCTTCCATGGTCGTGGTTATGGTCGTGGTCGTGGACGTGGACGTGATCGTGATCCTGGCCGTGGTCGTGATCATGGTCATGGTCGTGATCATGATCGTGAGAATGACCACCGATTCCACCAAACGCGCGCGCTGAGCTGACAGAAGTGTTGTATTGTTCGAGAGTTGTGGGTGAGCTTGAAAACAGGATTCCAGCTGAAAAAACAAGTTTAATTTGTAAAGTATAGATATGGTATCTCTTGGATTATTTTGTAAGTGTTTTATGGTTTTACGGTACATGGCATAAGAAATATTGAAACTGATTGATCGTGGCAAGCCGAAGACGACGAACAAGTGCGACCTGACTCGGGCCCTCGGTGTGAGCACGCCCCATAAGACCCGATACTTACACCGACATAGTGTAGCTACATGTTCTAAGAGCTACATTTAAAATGGATAAAAGTAGGTACATCTTACAAAATGCAGTAAACTTCCTGTAAACGAAACGCCCAATATAAATAACTATCAAGCGTTTCAAAAGATACTTTACAAACTGACTAAGGCTAAGAAGTCATGGAGCGATTTTCACTCGTGCCCGCCTCGGTTGCGGAACTACCGTTTTATTTCGAAACTTACGAGACTGCTTATTGTCGCGGTTCCGCAGTCGCCGCGGTTGAAATTATCGCCCGCCAACGTGACGGACGGGCGCTACCCGCCGTTCTTAGACTTGATATCCAAAAATTTAGATCTCTAGTTTAATAAATTATACTCGTACATGTGTCAGCACTCGTCTAATACGAGTACCCACAATATATTTTTTGCGAAAATTGCGCGGACGGAGGACTATGTACTACTAGGTTACCTAATTTTGCTTATGTATAATAAGTATAAATTTAGGTACTAATAGATAAGTATCATATCAGCTATCTGGCTTCCATAGTAACAAGTTTTCCTTAGTTTGTGGTCATATGGTGTTGGGTGTAAAATTACCACCAATATTTATTTATTTATTGAATAGTCAAATTTCGACGACTTGGAGACCACTAGTCTATTTACCTACTTATTTCGTTATTGTACCAACGTTTCTTGTCAATAACATCGATGTCGTGCCATAAGGTGATAAGAATAAGGATGTGATAATAAAGATCGGATCTAATTTCTGATATTTGTTGTCATGATTAAAATTCAGCCCGAGTCATCACAAGAGTTTTTTGTTGTGTGTGTTTTGTTGTGTTGTGTGTATGTTACGCGACTGCTCTGCCAACTATGAATAGATTTTGATGACTCTGTTTTTATTCGGCAGATCATACATCAGAGGTAGTCCCATATTTAATGAACGATTGCATTTTAACGCTTTTGAAAATGAACAAAAACAAAATAAAGTGCAAATAGCGTGACGATTTGTGGTTTCCTTCAGCAATTTGGTTACTGATGAGGCCTTTACAATCAACCTTTTTTTAACGGACTTTAAAAGGAAGGAGGTTCTCAATTTGGCTTTCGGAAGTCGTTTGTTGGTTTATTTGAGTCAGCTGGTGTTATGTGTGAAATGTCCACCAATATTTATTGATTTTTTTTAAATGTGTCACCCCACCCATGTATCACAAATATATCTCATCGTGAAAATGTCTCATTAGGCAATGGTTCGCCTTGGTACAGGTACAAACCTACTTTTGTGTACCTAATCCTATGTTATGTAAGCGAAGTACCAGCTGAAGGCTTTATACCCTATCGAGAGACGTGCAAAAAGGCTCTTAGGCAACAAAGGCTCATAGGCAACAACTCTTCTTTTGTTTGTAAAAGACTTCAAGTCTTGAACATCGCCATAATGTTGCAAGTTAATCGGGTTTTTATCAGATGCATTTCGAAGAGTGTGCGACTGATCTGCATGATGTAAAACGACTTTGCCTTTTTCCTATCGGACGGTTCGTAGAACCAGAAGGCGACATTGTGAAATAACTGATGTTTCAAAGACTCGAACGAAGAGGTTTGACTCTACTTTCGTAATAAGTACTGAACTTAGGAATGCGTTGCCCGAGAGGTATTTCCTGATAGAGGCTTAATCTGTATATCTTCAGGTCTAATTAGTTTTTTAACGCTTAACATCAGGCGAGATGGCGGTTATCTACTATAGATAAAAAATATGATGTGAACTGTGAAAAGTAATTTGCAGAATGTAGGTAGGAAAGAAGGCGCTAGAAGGCAGTTACGGACCATCAAAAGGAAAACGGCCACGACAGTCATTATCATTCGTTTCCGTCACACTCTTAAGCTATTTTAGGCAAGCTAAACAACTTCATTGAGTGTTTGTTACATTAGTATGTGTTAGGTAATTGAATGTGCTCACTCGATGAGTGTTGCCGTTGTTTACGAGTACACAACGACTTGCAGACTAGTATTTATATATTTATTTCATGGAGTGTTTGTTACATGAGTATGTGTTAGGTAATTGAATGTGCTCACTCGATGAGTGTTGCCGTTGTTTACGAGTACACAACGACTTGCAGACTAGTATTTATATATTTATTTCATGGAGTGTTTGTTACATGAGTATGTGTTAGGTAATTTAATGTGCTCACTCGATGAGTGTTGCCGTTGTTTACAGTATTTACATATTTACGACTTGCCGACTAGTATTTATATATTTATTTCATGGAGTGTTTGTTACATGAGTATGTGTTAGGTAATTTAATGTGCTCACTCGATGAGTGTTGCCGTTGTTTACGAGTACACAACGACTTGCAGACTAGTATTTATATATTTATTTCATGGAGTGTTTGTTACATGAGTATGTGTTAGGTAATTAAATGTGCTCACTCGATGATTGTTGCCGTTGTTTACGAGTACACAAAGACTTGCAGACTAGTATTTATATATTTATTTCATGGAGTGTTTGTTACATGAGTATGTGTTAGGTAATTTAATGTGCTCACTCGATGAGTGTTGCCGTTGTTTACGAGTACACAACGACTTGCAGACTAGTATTTATATATTTATTTCATGGAGTGTTTGTTACATGAGTATGTGTTAGGTAATTTAATGTGCTCACTCGATGAGTGTTGCCGTTGTTTACGAGTACACAACGACTTGCAGACTAGTATTTATATATTTATTTCATGGAGTGTTTGTTACATGAGTATGTTGTTAATGGTAATTTAAGTGTGCTCACTCGATGAGTGTTGCCGTTGTTTAATGTGCTCAGATACGAGTACACAACGACTTGCAGACTAGTATTTATATATTTATTTCATGGAGTGTTTGTTACATGAGTATGTGTTAGGTAATTTAATGTGCTCACTCGATGAGTGTTGCCGTTGTTTACGAGTACACAACGACTTGCCGACTAGTATTTATATATTTATTTCATGGAGTGTTTGTTACATGAGTATGTGTTAGGTAATTTAATGTGCTCACTCGATGAGTGTTGCCGTTGTTTACAGTACACAACGACTTGCAGACTAGTATTTATATATTTATTTCATGGAGTGTTTGTTACATGAGTATGTGTTAGGTAATTGAATGTGCTCACTCGATGAGTGTTGCCGTTGTTTACGAGTACACAACGACTTGCAGACTAGTATTTATATATTTATTTCATGGAGTGTTTGTTACATGAGTATGTGTTAGGTAATTGAATGTGCTCACTCGATGAGTGTTGCCGTTGTTTACGAGTACACAACGACTTGCAGACTAGTATTTATATATTTATTTCATGGAGTGTTTGTTACATGAGTATGTGTTAGGTAATTTAATGTGCTCACTCGATGAGTGTTGCCGTTGTTTACGAGTACACAACGACTTGCAGACTAGTATTTATATATTTATTTCATGGAGTGTTTGTTACATGAGTATGTGTTAGGTAATTTAATGTGCTCACTGATGAGTGTTGCCGTTGTTTACGAGTACACAACGACTTGCAGACTAGTATTTATATATTTATTTCATGGAGTGTTTGTTACATGAGTATGTGTTAGGTAATTTAATGTGCTCACTCGATGAGTGTTGCCGTTGTTTACGAGTACACAACGACTTGCAGACTAGTATTTATATATTTATTTCATGGAGTGTTTGTGACATGAGTATGTGTTAGGTAATTTAATGTGCTCACTCGATGAGTGTTGCCGTTGTTTACGAGTACACAACGACTTGCAGACTAGTATTTATATATTTATTTCATGGAGTGTTTGTTACATGAGTATGTGTTAGGTAATTTAATGTGCTCACTCGATGAGTGTTGCCGTTGTTTACGAGTACACAACGACTTGCCGACTAGTATTTATATATTTATTTCATGGAGTGTTTGTTACATGAGTATGTGTTAGGTAATTTAATGTGCTCACTCGATGAGTGTTGTCGTTGTTTACGAGTACACAACGACTTGCAGACTAGTATTTATATATTTATTTCATGGAGTGTTTGTTACATGAGTATGTGTTAGGTAATTGAATGTGCTCACTCGATGAGTGTTGCCGTTGTTTACGAGTACACAACGACTTGCAGACTAGTATTTATATATTTATTTCATGGAGTGTTTGTTACATGAGTATGTGTTAGGTAATTGAATGTGCTCACTCGATGAGTGTTGCCGTTGTTTACGAGTACACAACGACTTGCAGACTAGTATTTATATATTTATTTCATGGAGTGTTTGTTACATGAGTATGTGTTAGGTAATTGAATGTGCTCACTCGATGATTGTTGCCGTTGTTTACGAGTACACAAAGACTTGCAGACTCGTATTTACAACTAAGTTATAATTATTACAAGTTATAACTGTGATTGGACGAGTGCACACATAAACATACCTATTATTTATTCTTGTTTTGCTCCTATTTATTGATAGTTTCTGGATATATTTTTGAAGTGAAACTCTTTTTGACGCGGCATAGATACGATTTTTCGTGGGCTGTGGTGAATTGAGTTCTAGCGTCACGCTCGGGTATAATAAGAAATCTTCAGATAAACTCGGGACCATAGCTATTTGCTATTTAGAAATGCGTCAGCATTTCCTTTTAGATGGCCATGCTTATGGCCACGCCCTCCGTTTTCACCCGCGTAGTTTCCAAAGTAAGATATCAAATTCTGAGTTATAAGTTTTCACTTCTATCGGCAGTTCCTATGACTGCCAATTTTTTTACTATTTTACCGGTAATTACCTACACACTTGTATTTTGTATTCAGTTATCAATGTTTCTCATGGAAACGAGATAATGACTCATATATGAGAATAAGATAAAATACAAATATAAGTATTAACGCAAATCCATAATTACTATAGTAATACATAATAGATACACGCCCGGTATATATTGTCAAATTTCTCAAACTAACTTCCCAATGGTCGAAATTCCACCATAGAGCAATATTATAGTCTATTCTAAATTGAACCACGCACTTTAACAATAAACGAAAGAGCGTGAGCAAATTTATGAGCGTGTTTATACATCATAGTGTTTGTATTTTTTTTTATTTAGCTTATCTTTTTATGTATACTTTTTTTAATATTATCATAACCCCCATGACCCTGGATCCACCCTTGGGTATAAATCGGAATATAGTTTATATTCAAAAGAAAATTATTCATAACGAGGCTATAAAATAATATACCTCGAAGATCGGAAAAATTAACATATTAGTTGCAAACGACCTATATAGCAAGTTATTTTATTTTAAACTTATGTAAAGCATGGCCGGTAAGTGCAGCTAACTACATAATTAGGGCGGCTGACTAGAGAGTAAGTGCGGCTGACTAGAGAGTAAGTGCGGCTGACTAGAGAGTAAGTGCGGCTGACTAGAGAGTAAGTGCGGCTGACTAGAGAGTAAGTGCGGCTGACTAGAGACTAAGTGCAGCTGACTAGAGAGTAAGTGCGGCTGACTGGAGAGTAAGTGCGGGTGACTAGAGGGTAAGTACGGCTAACTGTAGAAAGTACTTACTGGCAGCGAGGACGATGATGGCAACTACGGCAGCCACCACAAGCACGAGCAGTGTCCAGCAGAGCGGTCGCTTGCAGCCGCCTTTCTCGCCGCGTTTGTCTGCGGTTACGTACAGCTTCTCGCCTCTGGAATTACAGAAACATCCTGTTTAATAAAGGGTTAAAGAATTATTGATTAGTAAAATCTTGAATCATTCAGTTTATTTCTTCTTTATCCTATTTAAAAGGGTTAACCCCTGTTGATTAGTCAAATCTAATCTTTTAATAAAGTTACGGCTGGTCTAGTTGTCACTGTAGTGGTCACTGCCGTTCCGGAGCCCCGGGTTCGAAATGCCACGCGCACCACTGTCTTTTCGAAGTCATATGCGTAATGGCGGTAATATAAGACGGTGAAGGAAAACAATGTGAGAAAACCGACATGTACTTAGAATCTCTCGAGATCATGTTTGTGTCATCCATCAACCCGCGCTGGGCCAGTGCGGTGGATTATGGTATTGACTCTCTCCTTGCGAGAGAAGATGAGTCCTAGCAGTAGGAACATTTAGTAGGATGCTTATGTTTAATTATTCAGACAAATACTGAACAGCGACCGTTAAAAGTATTGTGAACCATCTTTTTTAGGTAACATTTTGAGGATTTTTTATTAAGATCATAGGGTGTGCAAAGACTCTGCAAAGAGTCCTACCACTTCTAAAATAATAGTATTACGGTTAAGATTATAACTTAACCATAATACTATTACGATATGTAACAGAATACGTAGGTATTTAACTATTTCTTTTTAACTCCGACGCCAAAAGAGCGGTGTCATGAACTTGCAATGGCTATTAGATGTTTCATCAAAATCAGTTCAGCCGTTTCAAAGTTACCACATTACCAGCTTATTTATGGTTTATTTTTGTAGTCAATATTTTTTACACTATGTTGGTCTGGCCCGGAAAAAGTGGAAGACAGGAGAAAAAAGTGGAGGGGAGCTATTTCTCCTGCAGTGGGACAGAATAGATGCTATAAATAACAATTAGTAAATTACCTATCTGTAAAGTATTAGTAATAAAGTAAATAATATATATGTAAATACACTTATGATAAATTACATAATTTATTGATTTCGTTGACAAATCTACGACGAATACTCAACATGAAACGAAACTATGCATTTTATAACCTAAGTCGAACCTAACTACGACTTGCTCTAATTTAACACGATTTTCTTACGCAACTTACGAATACGGAAAAGGAGTTTCTTAGTGCATTTGAAATTGCTAAGAACCACAACTTGTTATTTATTTCGGTTCACTGCAAACCACAAGAATAAAAACAAAATGGCGCAGGGCGGAACAGTTCATGAAACCAGTCCATTCGCTACAATGTTAATATTGCAAACTAAACGATATGTAAATTAGAAATACACTAGTGGTTGGACTCTTTTAACGTACACTTGTGGAAGTGCATTTTTGCGAGCATTTCTACCACACAATAGTAATGTGAAAACATACTCTGTAGGTTCCGGTTTTCTGAAACTACTCTTCAAAGAGAAAAAACTCGTGTCCCAGAGGGTGCATTTGCGCAGCGCAGTGCGCAGTACACATTTTCATTGGTCTTAATTTGAAATAATATAATTCTGTAATATTTTGCTATTATAGCCATATAGGTTTTAGTCATCAGTAACTACGGTATACGGTGTTTCCGCGTAAAAGCTTGCAAATGTATAAAAACTATAAAAAATGTATTGTCTGTAAAATTTAAAGAAAACATGTGGTTACTATGAAATAAAATAAAAAATATTCTAAAACCCCCCCCTAGAGGCGTAGCGCTGTTCTGATTTACCAACTTTCACGGCCGCCTATTTATAAGCATTCAAGAAAAAAAAACGAGGATTACATACTTTTCATGGTCGCTCTGGCTGCCACAACTACTATTACTAGTATTCAATAAATTTTGGTCATCTGCTGGATTCTCTGCCATTATCGTGCCTTGCTGGGTAGCGACTGAGTCAACGGCGAGTTTTTGTCGACGCAAGCAGTTAAATTGTCGACTACCCTCATTTTAACATGAAGCTACATGTGAAATGACATGTGATCGCTGCGACTCGTATTACGTCTAGCAAAATGTAGTGTTTTGCTGACTTGAGTTGCATATTTACAGAAGGTTAGATTGAATATAATTAACAAAAATAAAAGTTATACACGACAAATATAACTGAGGTTGATGCAAAAATTTTGTAGTAAATCAAAAGGTTTTCATTTCACTCCATGTTTTGAACGATTTTAACTAGGTACGTCAAATATTTAGTATTTGACTCATTCAATTTTATAAAATAATCATTTTTTTAGCGATTCCCGGGTTTGCCCTTTTAGTAAATTAATAAATGTTAGTAAAAACGTTTAATAGTACGAATTCTTAATATGTAAACGGTAAAATAGTTTACGCTAGGCAAAAATAAATTTATGAAAGTAAATAAATAATGGTGGATTTAAACCAGGGGGGTAAAACACACACAAATATAATTAAAAATACAAAGGTACTTGGGAGACAGAAACAAACACCCAGGCAAAGAACAAAATCCAAATTTATCACACAAAAACTTGACCCGTGGTGGGAATAGAATCCACGACCGGCTAGCCATGTGGGTTAGTTATTGTAAGTATACATATAGGTATTATATGTACATTAATGTATTAATAGTGTGTAGGCAGCTCTTTCGGCGTAGTTAACCCTGTATAAGTGCCAAAGATTGAAAAACGATTTCAAAGTTGAACTTCAAGGTTTGAGTGGAGTTAACGCACCTATGTAAATACAGGTAAAGTTATGCCAAGGCGCGGCGCGCTGCGGTTGGCGTAGGGCTGTCGTTGTAATATTGGGATGTAGCTGTTTCATTTTGCGAACAAAAATTGTTTCACGGGGTCACCAGTGCTATCGCTAAAAATCATCTGTTCCGTACGATTTGTGGAATTCAAAAGGTAATGACGTGTATCTTCTTTCCTCTCGGTGCCTGGATATTTTCATGGGAGTGATTTCGTGAAAAGAGACGGAAATGTGTTACAGGAAATAGAGAAGCACGTGCTATTTGATTTGACGAATGAGAGTGCGCGGATGAGTAGAGATGGCTCAGACGGTGTCACCCCATTTTGGTTTGGTCTCTGGTTTGTTCTCCGTCGTACTGATCTCCAACATAATGTGTGCGTTTCTGTGACGAGAAGGCAAACAGACAAGGATAACTCATCAGCTGTAAGCTTACATAAATATAATAAAAAAAATGTGATTCTAGGCTTGGTATAGAGGATAGATGTTCTACATATACACACTATACACTCTTAACATTTGAACGTTTTTCACTTAAATTAAAAACACAAAAATAGCGAAAAACCTAGAAACTGGCGATATTGTTGCTACTGGCTACCGAAAACAATATACAGGCTAGGTATAAATATATCACTAATTATTGATGAAACCCGGATGCATATCAAAGTATTGCAAACACGGAAAAATCGGACGAATGGCAGCCCTAGGTTGTCGCATTCTTTATTACGTTATTGTTTGAATTGTGAGGGCGAGCAATGCGCCGACGCATTCTCTACCCTGAATATTTAGTAATTTTTACAGTACATAACATAATTATGTGCTAAACTAGTTATTCATTCATGCATTACAAGGTGCATATTTTACCTTCTCTTTTTGATGTCATTTTATACTTTAAATCAGCTCCAAAAAGGGTGAATAGGTTTCTTTTAAGTAATCGCGTTCCATCTTAGAACGCATCGTCACTTTATATCAAGTGAGATAACGATCCAGTGCAGGCTTATCTTTGATTTAAAAAGAAAATATGCCACGTTGGTTTGAATAACGTGTATTTTTTTTACAAATCTACGAGTACTTTTATTTACAGAAGATTTGTGGGTACTTATATTGACGGTCGAGAAAAAAAGTTAAAAGCAAGCGAACTATTATTATCGTCTCGTCAACGCATTTTTTTGTAATTACTTTTTTTACAGGTTACATTACATAAGTACCTACATACGAGTAACAGGGTACATAACATTTGTATCATTCTGTAACTAGGTGTCTAACTAATAATTGACAGCAATTTGAACTGAAAAAAAAGAAGAGAATGGCTTTTTTATCGATAACATGATGTGACATACATCACTTGACTGCCACTTCGACTGAAGTTAAGCAACGATGCGGTCTTTGATAGAGCGCGATTACCAAGAGAAAACCGAATCATTCTAGACTTCGAGAAATCCAACAGGGAATGCCCACTCTGGCAATGCATATCATAGGTAGTTTAAGAGTTTTTATTACGAAAGTTGAGTCCAACTTCGAGTCTTTGGAACATTACGAAAACGAAACAATATCAATAACAACTGTTTTTTTTTCGATTTCAGGGTTGGTGTTTTATAAAAGTTGTTCGTAATGATAGGTATAACACCCCCTAACGGCAAACGAAATGTAAGTAGTGTAATCCAGATTACATTAAATTGAATTGAAAACCGACTGAAAATTTAGACATAAAATCAAAATTATGCTAAATACAAGCGTTATATGTAACCCTGTTACTACCACGTTACTGTCCTTTGCGTTTGCGCAGTTTGAAAAAACAAATTCAATCGAGTCATTACCTATAACCGGCTAACTAATCTTTTCTTTATATATAAACATGTGTTGGTTTGTGTACGCTTCAAAAACTAAAAAAGTTCTGCACCGATCGAGCTGAAATTTTACAATGATATATAATACGCATCAAGGATTGTTTTTATCTAATTTTTGTATCAGTCACATATATGTGTCACAGCGAAGCGTAGCAGGGTACAGCTAGTTTAGTTATAGTTCTGCTAATGCTTTGGGACCTTTTACCACTTGTTGTGTTGTTACGTGGCAGGCATGTTGCTTGCCATCAGGTACAGGACCTACTTGTATCGGTACACTTAATTAAAACAAAACCTTTTCAAAATATTTATGTGAAATAATAATTGAAATTAACGCAAGTACATTAACAAAATTTTATCTTATAAAATGAAACTTTAGCACCTTTGGTGTAATTCAAAACTATTTTGGACAGAATTTTGCAATCACGTAACTTTTGTGATATAAAGTCAATATTATGTAAATCATAGCATCGTAAAGTAAATGTAAATACAAAAGAAAAATGTAAGCAAAGAAAGTCAATACTCTCATCACATCAATGACAACAACTAAGTATATCGTGCCCTGATCAGGTTAAGAATCATTTTCGCGGACCTAAAGTTCCCGGACAGATTAACGTTTAAGCTCCTCCGAGTTCAAATCATATTGAAAACTGTACCTAATCGGGATCGGAATATTTTTTAATATCGTCCCGGTATTTCTGTCGTGTTACAACGGCCTAATTTCCTCTAGGCGTTTTGACTTTTCAGTAATGTTATAGCCATGGACACGAGATTAAACATTAAGTTAGGCGATGGACCCCCAGGTGGTCTTTTGCTAGGTGACCTCCATGCGCTCAGGACCGATAGAGGTGAGCGGTCGCCGGTCGACGACCTCTGCTCCTGCCCCCCTCGGACCTGCCCCTCACCCCCCTCATCCTGCTCGGAACAATCACCGTCTTTACGTTCCTTAAAAGACGAGAACGTCGTTTAACCGTCGTGTTACTAAACTTGAGTTTAACTGAATTTTGTATTTTGAGCAATGATCTATAAATAATACTTCGTAATACGTGATACTTTGTAATACTTCGTTAATTTTGAGTCAATTTGATGTCAAAAACGTTGAAAATTTTGACTTTTGCTGAATAATTTAACAGGTTTTTGGTATTATAGGTTTTGGTTTTGTAGATGTTTGGAATACACCCGTACCTAAAGCTTTCAATCAAATACACATACTTACTTTTTGTTTACAGAAAACAATTTATAAAATACAATACACTGATTATTTTTTGCTTTATTGGTGTTCACCACACTTTAATAAGCTTCTAATTAAATAACTTGAGACCTTGATATTCTAATGTTAAAGAGATCATTTTGGACATTTGCTCAAGGTTCACAGGAGTCAAAAGGTTTCACAGCCCAAGCTTTGCCTATTTCGGAGCCTGATGGAGTTGCGTGCAAGAACGTCGACAATGTTAATGTCCATCTAATTACTTGGTTAGACTAAATAGGTACAAGAACTCGAACTCAATTTTAACAATTTAAAATTTGATCCCATTTAAATAAAATAAACTTAACTTTATTATTTATTTCCCTCAAACGTTGCCAACATGAGTTCAAATTGCGAAAGCTTGAAAGCTCATTCAGCGTAACACTATCTTTAACTGTGTTTAAGTAGCCGGATCCTGTCAAATATTTTATTATAAATGTAATGTATATTAATCATTACCTCTACAATTGGTTAATCAACTTCAACGGACATTTGAAGATGCCATTAGGCAAAGCTAACGCCTTTGTTTTACCAACATGATCTGACCCAGATTACAGCCGCGTGATCAATGGCACCGAGCCATTGAGCCATTGGGCAAGCTATTCAGAACATCAATGGACCAAATATCACTGTGCCATTTCACTCGTGCAATGATGCTTAGGTAGGAGGGAAACCGAGACTCACCCACTCAAAACGGTTTTGGTAATAACGATAGTGATACTACACGCGCTATGATGTTTTGAGAGACAGGCATTCCGCAAGTTCAATGTTGGTTCAGCTTCTAAACTAATTCACATTTTTTTATACTTTGTTACTATTATTATTTAAATTGTAAGTGAGGTCAATCTCGAGCGTCTACCGTCTATCTAGAATGGTAAAGATGGTATTTATGTTTATTTGCATACGACATGAGTGAGTTTTGTACAAAAGATTAATAAAATTTTTAATAGCTTTTCTCTTTAATTTCAACTGTATACAAAGAGAGCCTGCCTTCATACTGACAGGCCTAGGTTGTGGGTTTTACGTTCTACCGCCATCAAGACAAACATTTGTGATTAACATGTATCTTTATTTTGCGTCTGGGTGTCCTATGTGTCATAAATATATATTTACAATTCAGCAAGTAATATCAGGGATCTGACTTTAATTATTTACAAGTTTGAATTCTTATTTTAAAGGAACCGATGGTAGTTTGTCTCAACAATTGGTTTCTACTGCCTAATGAAGTTTGGGCTACAGCGGAAAGCGGTTAATCAGTTTGTGGTAAGATAACGCCTATGTTAATTTGTTTATTATGTATACTGACTGGCTATGATGGTATGGATCGGATTTTACAAGTTCGCTGACATAAGTGAATGTTGCTTCACTTTACTAATCAACAGTTTTATAACGTTGTGAATAAAATTTCAGATCTTGGTGACTGGGTGTCCGTCGGCATTTGTTGAGTAAGTTTGTGTGTGTGTATGTTGTTCCCACATATCTTTGTAACAGTTGAACGGATTCGAATGAAATTAAATACGTAGTAGTAAAGTAGCTACATTGCGTGGATTAACACATAAGCTACTTTTTATCTCGTAAAAGTTAGTAAATGTTATTCCGCAGGCTACGCCGAGGAGTGCAGCTAGTAGCTAAGTGAATATGGGCAAAAGTGAGACGGCCCTGCGTCCCAGCAGTGGGAACATGGATGCCATGCCTATTTTATACTTAAGGTCCAAAGAGTTGTATTTGTAATCAGGTAAATTTAAACTATCATATTCCAAAAAGTAATTCATATCACATATTTGTATAAATAAAATTTTATACGTGCATAAACAGGTGTGTTGTAATATTTAATAGAAAACGCAAGTCAAACCAAAGTAAATATAATAAACCAGCACAACTTCGAAATAATTTTATAAAACTGTTGATAGAAATAAATATAAATAACAACAGAATTTTCGAAACTTGATCCATTTTGAATGTTTCCAACGTTATTTAAGATTAAAGAACTGGTTGTCGACTCTCGATGCATTTAAATTGTAGTTTTTAAGGCTACTCGTGTGAGGTCCGTGGAATACGCTTTGGATCCTCACTGTTCCCACTGAAGTTAATCCACGGTTGTGGACTTTATTTCTAAACAGATAGAATCGAAAATATTCACGATTAAAACATATGTTCAATTTGTGAACGCATCGGGAATAAATTATGAACTGTCGTATATTTAATTTAAAAAGAAAAGAGCAATTGTAATTGCTGAAATGGTATTTTAATAAATGAAATAAAAGTAAATAGTATTTGAGTGAAATACTTATATTATACGTCGTAAGCACATCGCTTGGAACATGCGCGGAGCGTAGCGTGTCATTAATATGTAGGTATAACTATAGGTACTCAGTTTAACATAAATTAAGTATAGGCTACCACCATCTAGAGTAATATAACCTTTCAGACAGTATTCGGTTTTTGATATCGGTGCGTTGATTCCGAAGATTACCTTACACGTAGGTATTATAGATATGACAGACGAAATTGGCTTTCGCTTGTTATAATACTAATATTGTGTATATAAAGCACAAGTGGGATGATTGTTTCGTGTGATAATATCAAAACAATTTGGAACCTATAGACTTCCTTCATATCATATGAAACTGAATTAAAAAAAAATGGAAACACAAAGTTAGGTCGGTACTAACAATAAATAAATAGCCTTGTTTGACTGATTTTGTTTTTATTTGTAGTTCTAACAACGCACAGTAACAGTTTGGACAAGACAAACAATTTTCTACTAAATGTACAGTTATTTGGTCATGGGGAAATTTTGAAACAATGTCTACGACTAAACCTCACGCTCTAAGTTATTTAGGCTTCAAAAAATGTCCAAACCAAAACATTTAAATACAGTTATTCTAGGTTAGCCAGAAAAGATAGTCTTAAATGAAATTCCAGCCACCTTGTTGACCACTATGAAAAGGAATCTATGATTATACAACGTTTTGCACATATAATTAAATAACCCAACTTGTGCCCAGCCGCAGTATTTATGAAAAATCATAAAAATAATCATATAATTTTTGACCAAAGAAAAATCGATATCGTTTTTAATGTTAACACCATGTTACTTATCACCTGACTGTACAGACATAGCCTCCCAAAGTTAAATCTACACAACATTAGCAAATAGATGGTTTGAGACACACAATAAACATCCACATTTATGGCATAAACGTATGTTTCGCCGAACCGGTGAAATCACGGTAGAGTAAGCTGATTCCCTACGAAATGAGTCAGTCCTTCAGTTTCGGGCACTCTGTCTGCGTAGCCTAGTAGAGAGGAACATGAAAAGCAATGCCAATGTCTTGTCACGGTCTAGCGCAACGAACCGCGTTGTTGCTCCTTTGTCGCCGCCTCTTTTCATCCATCTCACAAGTGTGCAACGGCTTTCTAACAATATATGCCCAAGTATTTTTTGTTCCGCGGCAGTTTTAAGTTTAAACTTTCTGTCGGACTCAAACACTCGAAACAATGGGAATGGTTGGGTAACCCGAAACTGTCGTTTGGTAATTTGAAAGGTAAGGAAACGAGCTTTGTTAGCCTTCACTGTAATCGTAAGCGAGCTTGAAAAGGATTCCGTGTTTGACATGTTTACACAATAGTTCTTACTCTTGGAGTGAAAATTTGCAGGATTTTGCAACATATGATAGACTTGTATTAGCAGCACCCGTGTTTTTTTGCGCGTTGTTTCCGTTCCGGTAATTTTCCCGCGGTGAAATATATTGTTGTTTATTCAACAAACCCTACACAGTAAAAATTGTGAGAGGGGTGTGGGTTGCTGGTAGTTTTTACTTTTTTTATGGTAGGTAGAGAGTGACGAGACGAGCATATCATGGCCTGATTGTAAGCAACATGCTTACTCATAACAGCATAGTGGCACGCAGTAATTGGAACGTGAAGAGTCCAAATCATTATCTAGCACTGTACTGCGCTCGTCACTCAGTGATATAAGATTTTTTATGTCTATGCCCTCATCATGCCCTGTGATTTCACACTTTGCCCTGCAAACCTGGAACGCTGGAACACAGTGATGTTTTCGCATTACTGCTTGGCGGTAGAATAACTGGCAAAGTGTGATTAAGTGTGGTACTTCCCGAGACGGGATCTGCAAAAGTCCTACCCCAACAACTCTACGCTACAACAACTACTACTTATGCTCATAGGAAAAGTATTTTTTAATGGTGTATTGGACGCAAGCTTTTGGCATAACGAAGGTTTTCATCGGGACCCTGTATTTGCTAAGATAAATTATGAGGTACATCCTGTTTATAATCAAGGTAGGTATAAAGTTTATCAGATGTTATCAACTATAATCTACCTATTACACTTTAATTGGTGTTCGGAAGTTTCTTGATAACAGTATCAATCACGTCAAAAACTCTTTATCTACAATTTACAGTGAAAATATAAATAAATAAAAATATCTATAGGTACCTAAATACATTCGAGTCTGTGTATGGCACGAACTAAATAAACGAGAACATACTAGCGAGCTCGAGTATCTTGATTATGTGTATCATCATCAAATAAATGTATAGTACATAAATGATTTTAAATCCTTCTAATCTAATATTATAAATGCAAAAGTTTGTATGTTTGTTGCTCAATTACGTCGGAACGGCTGAACGAATCGGGCTGAAATTTGTAACACTGTTAGAATATAAACTGAAATAGCAGAAAGGCTTCTTTTTATTCCGAGAAAATAATAGGAATGGGAATTACGCGGGGTGCTGCTACTATTTTTTTTAATTGTTTAACTTTTAAAAGTGTAGCCAAAGAGCTATTTTCTATTTGTATATGCAATTATTGTATGTATTTACAATCGCCAAATAACATAACCGTTGTTCATTTACGTGAACGTCACTTCTTTTCACTTTGATATATCATTCGGTCAATTTGTTTTCAATTCTTATATCTTATATTCACAACTCTATCAAACGCATAGCAATTTCTAAGGTAGCAATACTCTCAATATCCCATTTTAACGTGACAACGTTTAATAAATCGATGAACGCCGGCTGCATGCACGAAAAAGTGTCCTGTTATGTCCCGTTACGCTCATTGTACGCTTGCGCCGCATCTATCAATGTTTTGTTATAGACGTTGTCACGTTAAACTATCGTTCGTAAACCAACCGACTTTACAGACAACCAATTTTTAAAATCCTTCTAATAATATAAATGCGAAAGTTTGTATGTATGGATAGATAGATGGATGTTTGTTACTCTTACACGCAAAACTACTGAAGGGATTTGGATAATATTTGATACAGAGATAGATCATGGTCTGGAATAACACAGGCAATTTTTTATCCTGGAAAAATAAAAAGATCGGGAAAAACGCGGATGAAACCCCGGGGCGCTGTTAGTTGTTACGTAATTTGCTTACACACATTTTAAGTTATCACTAGGTCATACACACTACAATACTGTTATGACAGAATAACGTTTGCAAGGTTAGCCGGTAGCTTTATACCTAATTCTTTGATTGCAAAAAAAAACACGTTAGAATTTCATTGTTTATCTATTTTCTGGTATACCGAAACTCGAGCTCTGTCGTTTTGTGACAGGGCTCTTAATAGTATGTATGATGCATTTGTATTTTTTTATTCTAATTGGTAAAAGATGTTATTATTTTGAATTTTGTAGATATACTTAAATAATTTGTGACGCAAAAAGCTAAAAGCGATTTTATTTAAATTTTCGCATAGACACTAATGCAACTTCTTTAATGTATTTGTATGTTTGACCTGAGACGGTCATATGCAGTGTCATAATAACGATGCATATTACATGAAGATTGCATAAACACTAAATGACTAGAATATGTACTTCCTTTCCGGAATTTGAAACAAACGTGGGATTAGTTTCAATTCTTAGTTGAGTGAAAGCTCGCAGAAGTGTTATAATGAGCATAAAATTGGCACCGTTCCGAAATGTGATAATGCGATAATTTGGCAGAGAGTTCCCATTGATGCAGACGCTGCAGCATCTTGATTCGGACTTAATTGTATTGCGAATCTTTTGTTTCACGTTGATGTTGCCTTGTATTAATGAACTACTTAGAACAAAATATGTTTTTTTTGCAACAAACTTTCAAATTCTTTGCGGTTCAGTTCCAATTCGGTTGTATTTTTAATATGCAAAATTTGCAAAAAAGTGAAATTTGATCATTCTATCATCATCATCGGCCTGTACTTGTCCACTGCTGGACATAGGCCTCTCCCAAGATACGCCACTCAGCCCGATCCTCGGTCTTCCGTCTCCAACCGCCATCAGCTCTCGCTCGCGGTCTCCACTCCAGAACCCGTTTACTCCAACGGTTATCAGGTCTGCGACAGATGTGTCCGGAAAACTGCCACTTCAGCTTACTAATACGGTGAGCTATGTCGGTCACTTTAGTTCTCTGACGAATTACTTCATTGCGAATGCAATCCCTCAGAGAAACTCCAAGCATACCTAGCTCTTTCCATAGCTCGCTGGGCGACTTGAGCTTACGGACCATTTTGACTGTAAGTGTCCACGTTTCAGCACCGTAGGTCATCATTCTATCAATATGCTCTTAATCTAGTCCACTCTAGAAATATCCCGGGCCATGGCTTGCCACTCAGGCCGATACTCATTTTTACATTTCCACCTACCACCTATTTCCTCCTGTGTTACTTATATCGTCACTTCATCTAGTTTCTAGAATAGTGTCCTGCAGTACTTTGACTGGTTCGCGGTCCAACTCAATAACACGTGTTCTCCAACGGTTTTCGTTTCTGCCATCGATACGACCAGGCTTTATATTCATTAAATACAAAATCAATGTTTAACGGTCGCTTACGGAAGAACTTTCCGAGTTCTGCGCAAGGGTTGCGCAGGAGACGAGTGTCGTAAGATCGTAACAAAGTATCGACAATACAAACATGAATATGAGATAATGATTCTATTTTCGCTTTGGTTACAATGCCGATTGTGTTATTAATATTGTTTATTCAT
Source organism: Ectropis grisescens (assembly GCA_017562165.1). Classification (NCBI taxonomy): domain Eukaryota; kingdom Metazoa; phylum Arthropoda; class Insecta; order Lepidoptera; family Geometridae; genus Ectropis; species Ectropis grisescens. Next base: position 24,785,284 of record CM029781.1, on the reverse strand, counting down.
AAGAAAAGCGGAGGGTTGGAACGTTTGCCCAGTAGTGGGATAGCTGAAGTTACAAAAAAATAAAGAGTAACGAGACGACCTGCAGCCTGCAGGTAAGTAGTATTCATAGCACAATACAGTATGGTGCAGTAATTTAGACATACAAGTGCAAATCACTGGCTGGAATTGCATGCAGTGCGTTCAACTCCGCGATAAATATTAAAATTTGTACGTTCGTACGTACCATCATAGGGTGGCAGAATCACAAGATAAATTGGATACTACCCCAAGAGGAACCAACATTTTAAAATCTGTTTGTAAAATCATGATGTGAATCACGTGTAAAGATAGATATTTATCAGGAGTATCCAGATAGAAGCTATGGTGGAGTAGTGGCTAATACGTTCTATTCACAATTGTGAGGTAGATAGGTTCGAGTCCGACCTACACATTTGAGTGTTTTTCTAAGTACAGATGTACATGTTTATTTTACCACTGACTTTTACGGTGAAGGAAAATACCGTGTGGAAACCAGTATGCTATCTATCTATTGAGGTCATACGCCAACCCAACAACCCGTCAGTGTGATGGATAACTTTCTCATTGCGAGATAAGACCACGAGACCTAGTAGTGAGAACATTTAGTTAGCTGCTAATGCTATTCAGAAAGAAGATGTACCTAGTATTACTCTGCACTGCTTTGTGTACACACACAGATTGATAATGTAAATTTTACAAATTCCAGTTAATAACACCAGAGGATTCCAAAAATATCTCGAAGACTACGCTTCGGAATCTGTCGTTGCTCGTAAATTACTATTGTCCACGCCTAAACCCGCTATACAATATTTTACACACGTTTCTGGCCTATTAGCAATTCATGAGAGCTTACGTCGATGGCGACTACTATTTAATTTGGCTTTTATTAGTGGCTCAAGGTCGACGGTTGCTGGCCAAATATGCGGGAGCTTACGAATTTGTCAACGCGATGCGGCGATGTGGATTTTGAAAGATCAATCGTAGATACGACCTTTTAGATAAGACCAATATTAGTCTAAGTTACCGAACGTCCTTTTATATATTACGAGGATATGTAGATGAGCTGTGAAACAGTGTGAGATCCACAGGATGTGCGGGAAAATTACGCGATTACGCGATACGGATGAATGGCCAGGCTGTGGAACGGTGCATAGGAGGATGCGTATTTCTTCATACTTTTAGTTTGTATACCAATTGGCGTGAGTTCCTAGCTCGCGTTAGTTTATTTTTGGTTTTACATCTCGTTTCACAAACCCTCTTTCTCTATTTCTTTCTTTAAATATTTTGAGTTTTCTTATCTTATTAATTAATTATGCTATATTTTATATATTTACATCAGATTTAATTATTATCATTAAATTTTCATTAGCTTTCATTCAACTCAGGATGCTTATATTAAACTTAAGAATGGAAATTGTGTTTTTTGTGTGGTTATAAAATTATAATATTATTTCATTTTAAGCTTTTAAAATAAAATGTTACTAACTGTACTTCAATTTTACAGTTTTATTTTAGCGTACTAGAATAAGTACATTTCAAAAATCAGTCATTATGGTAAAAGGTCATTTTAAGATTTGTTCTTTACGGTTTTAGTACAATATAACATTCATTTCGCAATCAAACAGACCGCAATCTGTTTTACCCCTCTGACAACAATACTAAATACTAAAATGAACAATTTAAATTATAATTACTTTTAAATTAACATTATTTCGATGAAACTTATTTCTTCCGGCCGTAAAAGAGAAATAACTGATAACTTTCCTGTGTGTAGCGATTGGCACTAAAATAACATTAGTAATGACATCCACTCATCACTGCAGAAATATGACCATTTTAATGACTAGTAGCATTGCATGCTGATGGTAATAACCATAAAACCCATCCCATTACGGCAGCATTAGTTTTCATCTCACTATTAAAGTCCGCCTCAATCTAGTTAAATACGGGCTTTAAATAAATTCTTCATTTTGATAGGACAACCTGGTTTTATACAAGGATATCCTTCACCTATTAAAGTCATTAAGATTCACTTAGGTTACTTACTTGAAATAGTTTTTTTATCGCGCATACCGAACGAACGTTTCCCGCCAATTCGCCTGTTGCTTTCAGCTTTACTCCTGATTGCTTTGTCTCTCAACTAAGTAGTCATAACATTCGAATTAAAATAGATCGAACCTCCAAATAACACAGTGTCACAAATATGCAAATCTCGTGACAAATGATCGGGCCCAGTAAAATAGTTCATTGAATGACATCACGCCTGAGCGGGTTCAGTTGCATAATCCAACCGGTCTACCACTGAGCAACCGCACCGCACGACTATACCGGCAACCTGATACGGTTTTTAAATAGGTATGCACTCTATTAGAATATGCATACGCCTTTACCCGGGCATTGTAAAATATGGACTTTAACAAAAGGTTAGATTTTTTAGGGTTAAATTATCGCTAGGCGGCATGATAACAACTCAAATTTTATAATTGACAATTTAGATTTTGTGTAGCCTCCAGCCAGAAGCAGGCATACATATTATGTAGGGAAAAGAGGAATTGAAAATGTTTTTAATAACTGGTGTAAGAGATTAGATTTTCGTCGATATCTTACATTTGTCAGCTTGAGTGAGCTTTAGCTATATGATTATTAGATGCCACTAGGAAGGTAGAAGGCGTAAAGTATTTAATGAATAATTTAAAGTCATGCATAAGCGATGATAGTACGTTTTGAAAGTAGGTATAAGGAAGTGTATAATAGTAAAGTAGATAAAACAACCAATCATAAAGAATTAACATTCGTGAGAAAGCTTTAAGAAGACACAATGTGTACCAGTAATAATTTTATGAATAACTGCTTTTCGTTGTCGAAAGTTTTTGGAATTTACAAAAATAGTAGGTACCTATCTATCTTTCACATAGGTAACTCAACTTTTCCTTGGCTACTAACTATATGCCTTCATTCGGTTATATCATCGTAATTTTGCCACTCTTTTCACATAAGATATTTCTTACAATTTTAACAAATGCTTTCTATGGAAGTCAATGTCACGTCGATTTCTTAACGCATGTCTAAAGGTCTTTGCCCTAAAACAAGGGTATCGTCGTTCAGCCTCTTGTTATTGTCATAACTTATTGATAGGTATTTCACGGTTTTAAAAGACAAGATGATTGCTAATTTTAATTTCACAGCAAGGCTAAGATTCTGTCCTTGGGTTAGAAGGCAAGCGGAAATACGGGCCGTGACTAATTCTATAGACACGCTCCGGAGAACGTATTTTAACTGAATCATCATTGATTGTCTAAAATTATTGGCTAAGAATGAATTTGCTGTTTAAGTTCAATGCTTTTGTGGGTACTACGGGTCGATTCAAGAGAAGTTAATTGTATTCACGACATTTCAGTGGATCTGTGACAGTTGACAGGTATAGTAAATTCATATTATCTTAAGTGAGAATAAGTTCGGTGATACTTTTATATTGGAATTTGCTAAATAGTCATGGAAATAACCTACTTCAAACCTTTAGGGAAAATGTAAGTGAAAAGAATATGAATCGCGAAATTTTGTTCTAATCGGACAATATAACGTTACAAAACGTGCATATTATATTTATAAGTCTACTTGACGAGCTAGACAGTAGTTGATTTCCTAGTAGACAAGTGTCTAAATCTGTGTCATAAATCTTACAAGTAGTTAGTTTCAAACGGTCAAAACATTACAAGGAAACCGGCTCGTTTCAAAAGATAGCCCTCCGCATAGATATTGATGTGCCTCAGGAAAACATACAGCATTATATGAAGAAGCAGTATGTATACTTATCTTAATAATCTGTGGTCGACGTCTATACCATAGACAATTAGCTTCATCTTGACGCCACCAGAGGGCGCCGCAAGCGCGCCACCAGCAAGGGCACCCGGCGCGGTGCGATCTTTGGGATTCATAGCGTTGTATACTTTCGCCACGAGTGGTCGAAATTATAGAAAAAAAATATTCAATTATCACTAATTAACAATTAATAACTATCGAAAAATATTTTAAATGTGTTTATATATTACACGAAATTTTATTGAAATCTCAACGGATTGAGATTTTCGAAGTACCCGTGAGTGAAGCGGATAATTCATCCATCGAAGAAAAATGGTAAATCCTCTGCGTGGTAAAAGGTGAGATCGACCGATTCCAGAATCAAGGTCTTATACATGCAGGTCAGTCTTCATTCATTTATATGCATTTTATCAAAAGTGAGCAGCTGGCTCACTAGTGCGAGTTTTGCCTAATCTCTAATGTATGGTTTTGACCAATATATCGAAAACATTTCGATCATCTACGCCTGGTCGCGGAGACCTTGCGTTCGAAGGGTCGTGTCAGTCTTTACTGAACGACTTCCTTCTGGTGCAGTTCAAATTACGTTTCTAGGTTGCGGAAACCGTGTGATAGCTGGAACACACTTGTACCAACATAGTATGTGACCGATACTCTTTGGACATGCGGGTAGACACACGTAAAAAGGTTTTGAAGACTATTATGTAAATTATTAGACCAGCTAACGTTAAATTGCTAAGTAAATCTACAGCATGTACCTACCCGCTTGGCAGCGTGTCCGCTAAAAGAAAAACTAAGGGTTTCAGGTGCATCTCCCAGTTTTTAACTGGCTTGTTTAAATTATTTATTGTTTGAACCTTGTCTCAACTACCTACTAATACAAATACACTTTGATAAGGTGTGTAACCAATAAGTTACTGCTTAGTAACATCTGGGAAGCTAAACTTATTAAGAGTATCTCAATATTACATATAATTATGGCAACATCTAATCCCACTTTTCAAAAAAGAAGGGAAAAATGGCTATTCAGAATCGGAATCAACATTGAATAATATTCTATGAAATTAATTAAAACATCAAAAACAGGTATAAACGAAATTAAATTTTATACCCTTCGGTGTCCACCGAACTAGTTCAGACGTATACAAATACATAGACGTGCCAATGGGGGTTGAAATGAACATATCATAATTATACGCATTATTAACTAAGATTTGACGAAACTTAGTTCAGTTGCACTATTGTAATTACACCATCACTTAATTTAGTTGCACTATCGAATAAAGTAAGCTGCTACAACGTGGACAAATTTGCAAACATACATGCATAACCATTTATTTATGTAAGGAGATTCTAAGTTTGGATCTTTTATACAATACGATCGTGAATGTATTGCATTTTAAAATTCTTACATACCTACAAAAAAAAAAAAATAAGTATTTCATATGCAATGGCGAGCTCTGGGCGCCAATATAACTATTTGGGAGAATAAAATTTCACATAAACCCATTTCCATAGATTTAAAATTCACAACTACATCCAACTCATCACATCGATAACTATCCATTCAGGGGAGGAGTCCATGTTATAAAACAAACCTTCTCTGCGGAAGAGAAGCAAGGCATCAATGTCGCCAATTTCAGAGATATTTATAAAAAAATATATCATTCAAGTAGATGTTCTATTGTATTATCAAATGTTTTATGGCATGTTTTATTTTAATACGTATACATATTTAAATTTTGATCTCTCCTTGGCACCACATTTTCATAACATGCTTGGTCGCGGAAACCTTGCGTACGAAGGGTCGCACTTCGCACTAATCTTACAAGACGACCTCTTTCTGGTGCAATAAAAATTTAAATAAGCCTCTAGATTTCGGAAACCGCGAGACATCATTTGGAACAATTGATACCTCACATTTGACCAGGTCCCAGCACCATATCTTACCACTAACACACGCTTGGTCGCGGAGACCTTGCGTTCGAAGGGTCGTGTCAGTCTTTACTGAACGACTTCCTTCTGGTGCAGTACCAAGTTAAGGTTCTTGGCTGCGGAAGCCATGAGACACTTGAAACATACTCATGTCCAATATATTTGACCAATACTTGTTTTGGACCTGGTCCCCGCACCATATCTTACTACTAACACACGCTTGGTCGCGGAGACCTTGCGTTCGAAGGGTCGTGTCCGTCTTTACTGAACGACTTCCTTCTGGTGCAGCGTTCAAGTTACGTCTCTAGGTTGCGGAAGCCGCGAGACACTGGAAATGCCTCAAAACTATGATCGAGAAAGCAGGTATCTATGTATATTCACATTATGTATCTGGAAGGTTATTGACAGAAAATAGGAGCAGGTCAACTATGGCGCACATATATCTACATATAACAGCGTTTATAGAAAAGTACATGAATCTACCTACATCTGACGCAAAAGTTAGATTTGATTTGCTTAAATTGGAATTGAAGGGTGGCTTAAATTTTACTGTTTCTGGTACCATACGGCAGACTTTAATATCCGCCATCTCAGATTTAACCAGTAACAGCTTCGTCAAGTATGACTTGTACTTACATGATTTAACAAAAAGGATGTAGTACCTACTGCGATGGTGTGGTGGCGCGGAGCCACTTCTCATTATGTTTCAATACACAAAGCACCATGAGCAATACTAACTACGAATAATTACTTAACGACTAATACTCTATCACAACAACGAAGGAATCTATGACCACGAATCGTTTGCATTCTTCTGACATTCCCTGATGATGTTTATACTCCTAAAACACATGATAATTTAAAAACACGCGTCCTACGCAATTCTGTTTTCAATTCCAATGAGCGATAATGTTGATTAATATTTAGTTTGTGAAAGAGTGCCCAGCTTGCCGTATAGTCTCTATTCTGAAGAGAGAAACCGTATGCTCTTCGATTTTATGAAATCTGATAAGTAATAATAAGGTTAAATATTAATGGAAAAAGATTTAAGATTTTTATCATTTCGAGATAACACCAAAACCAAATTGAAAGTAGATACGGTGAACAGTAACATGAAATAATTGTAGCAGAACCGTTATGTAAACGGTATCTTAACTTTAAGCTTGAGTATGAGATTTAAAACAGCGACTAAGAACCACCATATTTTATAAATAAACGGATTCAAAAGATCCATTTGCAACAAATAATTGCAAAATGTCGTCAACAAAGCCTATAAATGCTTTCGACAAGCTCTGATGAACCCAAATTCCAGTATTCTTTCCTGGTTATTATTAGCACATTCGAACTGTTCAACAAGGACGTACAAGGTAGTGGCTCTCGACTAGCCAACAAAAAATTATATTTATACGAAACCAGCCCAGCCTTCTGACTCGTTCCCATCACTGGGAGTCGGCCAAAGCCATGGTCCAACAGGCTGGTGCGGCCTGGTGGATAACGCGTGACCTAGAAAGATTCTAGGTAAATGTCGCTGTAGAGTGTCATCACATTGAAATCTTCATGAGTATTGATAAAACCCTAGATTTTTGGGAAAATGAGGGTAGATTTGAGTGAGAAACTCACAGAAAAAAATAGTTTATAAAATAACGCTAGGTCATTGTGAATCATTGCCAACCCTTACTGTCACTCGGCACCGGACGAAACGATGGTCGAGCGAGGATTTATATGCGTTAAATATATCTTAAGTCTGATCAAAATAATTATAATTTGATATTAAAATTCAAGAACTGCTGACATAGCTAAAACACGGATAAGTCTAGTTTAAAATAACAGCTTATCACTTAAAACAGAATTAGTACACGTAGTATGTACTTATATTATGTCGCCTATTTGCAGACAACACACTAAAATGGAACTTCATAATTATGTACATTTTAAAATTTTGCGAAAGCGATAATCTTCTGAATTCTACAGCTACCTGAAGTCTTAGAGAGTTACTTTATGTAGATTGGTTGTTTTCCAATTCCTCCAAAAACAGTATGTAAAACATATATGTTTGGAACGGTTCTTTAAATAATAACCCCTTTTTAAATATTATAGACCGAAATATACATAGGTATTATTGCTATATAGCAGTATGAACATGGAAAATGAGAATAATTTGTGTCTTATCACATTTTTCTAGTTCCTATCTGAGAAAAACAGAATAGCTTTCGAGTCAAATCAAATAAATTTTATCTATAGCAGTTGCTTAACATCTTGTTATTAAAAATTGGATATGTCCAGTCCAGTGAGACAGTGCCATGAACGTACAACTAGGAGATGTAGACCAGATATAGCAGTAGCCTTTGGATGATCAAATACCCAATCGATTGATGACATTATTAAGCAAAACATGGAAATATCTTAACTTACACATTAGCATGTTAGGTTAATTTACTGCGAAATTAACATAAATGGTTAATCATGTTCTTCAAAGTTTACATCACACACAAATTAGCTTTGTTAATTTAGCTAATTACAAAATGTTATTGAACACTTTATTTTAATAAGTATTCAAATGTTTCAGTCATCATAGCGTTGTTCTTTTTGGACATACTTACACCAGCAGATAACAAACACGTCTTCATATAATGCTGTATGTTTTCCTGAGGCACATCAATATAACGGTTTTACATAAAAATAAAACCGATATTATGTGCCGAGAACGGAAAACATACAGCATTCTAGAAAGGGCTTTCTGGTGAAGACTATGAATCCCAAAGATCGCACCGCGCCGGGTGCCCTTGCTGGTGGCGCGCTTGCGGCGCCCTCTGGTGGCGTCAAGATGAAGCTAATTGTCTATGGTATAGACGTCGACCACAGATTATTAAGATAAGTATACATACTGCTTCTTCATATAATGCTGTATGTTTTCCGTTCTCGGCACATAATATCGGTTTTATTTTTATGTAAAACCGTTATATTGTGAATTGATTGAGTTATTATTCAGGCGCCATGTACTCCCATCGGAATCAGCTGTAGTAAGCCTTGGTATCACAAATAACATCCCACACAGTACCTTTGTCCAACGGTTCTAGTGATAAACATCTACTTGTCCCGCTAGGTTCAATTGAACATTGATTAGCTAAGATATTAAGGCAGGTTGATACACTTGGAAGAGCTATGAAAACGTAATGAGATTGTGGTTTTGCTTCCGGTTGTTTTGATTATTTTGCAGCCGTTATTTGGCGAAGGTTATGGTCAATGTAATCACATAACAAGACTTTTATTTTTGACTAGACTGTTTTGGTTTCTTTAGCTTAAGTGCTAATCTATTTCACAAATTCATTTGAATTATTTTTATTGTCTTTGGGTGGTTATTATCAGGATACCTATATAAAATGTATAGTTTTTTTCTTATTTTGTGTAAAATTAAAAAATACATACCTCATGAATTTTCTATGTTCATTGACAGGGACAAAGTATTCGTCGTAAGGGTTGCTCGCATTCATGTCGACCTCCACATCTTTCTTCTTGGTGCCATTCTTTGGCGTCAAGTTGATGAGTTCGAGGTTTACTGCTTCTGGGAGTTTAGTGTCACCATTCGGTTCTTTGCTGTGGCCGTTATGTTGCGGGCCATTGGAGGTGAATGAGTCGTTGTGGTTTGGGTCTTCGTCGTGTGTGTAGGCGCGGTTGTCAAACGCTCCCGGGGATGAAGGAGGCGAAGGGGGCCTGTGTTGCGGCCGCATGGGCTCCCGCGGCGACGCCGATCTACTGTGGCTATCCATTACTTTTGGAGCGGACTGACATCTGTGGACAAGGAAAGCTGGTGGTTAGTTTAGTAACTTCAACTAAGTGCTATTGAAAATAATACTATTGAAAGATACGCTTTACTTTAATTTAAATCAGAACTGACGAGACGAGCAGGACATGTGCCTGATGGTAAGCAACATGCCTGGCAGCACAACAGCACAGTGACACGCAGCTATTGGAACATAAAGAGTCCAAATCATTACCTAGCACTACACTGCGCTCATTACCCAGAGATCTAAGATGTTATATCTCTAAGCCCTGTAATTTCTCTGGAAACATCGATAGATGAATGAAACGCAGCGATTAGATATTGATGGAAAATAGTAGGTAATTAATAAATATCTACAGATCAGGTTCAGTGGCATACTTTGAAAGACCCATAAGACATTATTATGGGCACACCATTATTTTAGGCTCTGAAACATTGACACGTTTAAATATAAACTATTTTTAACAAAAAATTAAACCGACTTCAACACCACAAATAGGCACTCAAAAGCGAAAAATAATTTAATATAGGTAATTAATATAACCGCTACTCACTCATCCATATGAAGTCGGTGCCAGCTAGCTAGTAGATAGATACTATGTACGAGGTAGTAAGTAGGCATAGGTATATCTATCTATACTTATTAGAGTTGGCTGGCACCGACTTCATATAGATGAGTGAGTAGCGGTTATATTAATTACCTATATTAAATTATTTTTCGCTTTTGAGTGCCTATTTGTGGTGTTGAAGTCGGTTTAATTTTTTGTTAAAAATAGTTTATTTTACCCTTTTTAGTGCTAAACAAGTTTTCATTAATGCATTTACACGATTTCGTATTGACAGGGTCGAATTTCATAACTTTGTGAAATCTACAAATATGTCACCCAGACGAATTAATCTTAAAATGAAAAAACCGCATCGCAACCGGCCCATCCGTTTGAGCTCTACGGTCACTACGGTGCCACAGACCGACAGATATTTTTTTGGTCGGGGGTTAAAAAGTATAGCCTTGCTTTCGATTATATTGTCCAAACGAGGTGGAGGTGTTCAATATGCAGCTCGAGATATAGATGATTCTAACTTGAAGGTCGATAGCGCGTGTTATTTTACTAGTGGCGCCATCTAGTTTGCTAGGGCTGTACTAATGGTTGGTAATCAATAAAGATGTAATCAAGTTTGTTGTATGCCAGCCCTCCTTAAATATTTATTTTGTTTTATTCTTAGTATTTGTTGTTACAGCGGCAATAGAAATATATAATCTGTGAAAATTTCCACTGTCTACATAATACCGTAACGGTGATACCTACAGACGGATGACGCAATCACTATGTCGTCGAGGTAAATTTTAGTTGTTTTTGTTCATATTTCGAAAACTACTACACCGATTTCGATAAAATTTATATGGGACCACCTCTGAACTATGATCTACCAAACAAAACAAGAACCATCGAAATTGATTGACAATTGGCGGCGCTATCGAGTAACATACATACAAAAAAAAAAAAAAAAAAACATACAACCGAATAGAGAACCTCCTCCTTTTTGGAAGTCGTTTAATAAAAATAGAGGTCAGCGATGCCCATGCATAGATAAAAGAATGTGAGAGAGAAATTTTTAAAAGAAATTATTCGGAGCATGAGCACGTACCCTGGTCACTTAGTTTTGTTATGCATATTTAACTCTGTAAAGATCAGTAAGCGGAAAACCACGAAGGTCACTGGGTTAACGACTGCAAGGAGACAACAACTAATACACGTTAACACTAATACGTTTCGTACTGTGTATCTATTTGTTTTGGAATCGACAATTCGTTAACGAGTTTGCACCAAATCTACCATAAAAGTAATTCATCCATGAATTACCATTTAAGTTGATATAATTACAAATAACAAGCGTGGTACGAAATGTTCAGTCACGCTTGACAATATTTCGTCAGTATAACAATCCAAGTTAGGTTTCCAATGGTTTCCATTCCACAATAATAGACGGCAAATACTTAAAATCTGGCTAAGTAGTAAAATAATATTGTGGCATGATTTGTTTTACAATAAATATATATATAAAATTGAATGTGAGTTGTTTTGTTATCCTCCTGTGCAAAATGAGCGTAAATTTTGTACGCGTAAAATTTAGATAACAATGTGTTAGTTTTCATGTAAGTATGAAATCAGTTCCAATTTTGTACAAAGCCTCTGTTAGCGGTTTTCACCAGATCATTACCTAGCACTGCACTGCGCTCGTCACCCAGAGATCTAAGATCTTATATCTCTAAGCCCTGTAATTTCTCTGGATACATTGCCCTTCAAACCGGAACACAGTAAAGTTTGCACATTACTGCTTGGCGGTAGAATAACTGGCAAAGGTGTGGTACTTCCCCAGGCGGACTCTGCCAAGAGTCCTACCACTAGGTACTAAACACAAGACAAATGTTACTTAATAATGAATTAGCCCTAAATTACAGACTGGACGGCGATAGTGCGTTTTAGTACTATTGAGGCTGGCCGTAAGCTGTGTGTGATGATGATGAAGAGAAGTGATGATGCATAAAAGTAAATTGAGAATCATGAACAAAGCTAGGCACGCCATAACATAATGTCGATTTTACGAAAGCGATTAGTCAAAATTTTCGATTAACGTCAATTAGCCCAACTGATAAAGACAAAATTGTAGACTTAGACGAAATATGTATAAATAATATTTAAATAACTTAAGTTTGACGTTATACATTCGACACCAATCATAATATTAATCATATCGATTTTGTTTTCTCTGAAAACTCCATATTCCTGAGCATGCTAAATTACAAAAATGTACTTAGGTGCTTCGAAAAGCCAACTGTCATTATGTTGGTGTTGTTGAATGGATTTCCATCTATAACTTAGTATGTAACTATATATTGCATTATGTTTTAATACATAATGGTTTATCTCAACGCACAGCGAAAGCGTCCATGATGTTTTGATCTGCAAACAGATTTCAGAATTCAAAATAGTAAACAAAATGAGCTGGCAACTGCTAAACGATTGTACGGTTGGTAACTATCCAATATATAACAATACAAGATGTTTATGTATATAAGGTATAAGTGGTGACTGTATGTATTATAATTTATGTGAAAGTTTAAAAAATATTTCAGAAATGATAATATGAATTTGTAAAGATCCTGGGTGAGCTTTTACTGCCATTTAGAGATTTGTGTACATTGTAATTGTAATTACAAAATTTTGAATTTGGTCCTGAAGGTTCATAAGTTCATGAAAAGAGTGTCATAAAAAATAAATAAAACAAATACTAAATAGCTGATAAAGTACCGTTTTAACATGAATAATAAATTATTGAATGACTTATGTCATTCATTATTTGGTTATAAATCACAAAAATAGGTAAATGATACGTACCTATATAAATAAATGTTGGTGGACAATTCACACACAACACCATCTGACCCCAAACTAAACAAGGCTTGTACTATGGCGGCCAGATCGCTGATATAATACATATATAGTTTTAAATACATACTTATTATAAATAGAAACACCCAGATACATTGCAAACATTTGAATTCATCACACAAATATTTGCACTGTGTGCAAACATCGAACCCACGACCCTCGGCTTCGCAGGCAGAGTTACTACCCACTAAGCTACGAGGCCAGTCGTATCAGTTCTTACTTCTCCTTTTGTTGCAACAATATTTTGGGAACATGTGAGCTACAACAATTTTCTGTTGACACATAAAAATAAGTGAACTCCAACCTTCGAAAGATGGTATCTACAATAAACGTGATGGATTAAGAATGAGTTTTGAATACTGTAATGTATCACAGTTACATCAAAATAAAGTTCATTCGGCGTGTTACGATTACGAGACAGTGTAACCACCACATATCATCATAATGAGGCAGTGCGCTGTATAGCAGCTGTCCTTAATCCCAATGTGCCGAAGTGTCGACGAGGCAAGCCACCTCTTACTAAGAGGTAGCTTTACATCGAATGCGTGATCATTGTCGGCGACAGGGTCAAATGCCGAGCTTAGAGGCCAACAGTGGGCAAACGGAGAATTCCAATTGTGACCTGTTTCTGAGATCAATCTTGATACAATTACGAATCTAATGATTATATCACGCATTGGTTTGTATCTGAGTAACGGAATCTTTAAGACGTGACTTTAAAGGGTAAGTATCAATAGGAAAAATAGGTAGTTTCACTAGAACCTTTAAATTTATTTGAGACATAAATTTATTGCGGGAAATATATAATTTCTTGAAGACACCAGTCTGCTTTTTGGGTACATGATTGCGAAAATGATAAGAAGTGTTTCCCCAAATATGGCGTTCCCTTTAACCAAATATGTCAAGGCTAACGAAGCCAAAATGTTGTAACTTCTTTTAGTCACGAATTAGCTTATTTAAAGTAAAATTGTGGAATTGAATTGAAGCTCGATATTTTTGGAGTGTCCCAAGAACTTAAATTTAAATTAAATTGATGTTTGATTGTTGTACAAAATTGTAATAAACGGAGTAAAATTTTATAATTTTTATAAATGGATTTTTATAGATTTAGTAATGCAAAACGAATGAACCAAAATAAACAAAAAGTCGTGATTTAACGTCGACGATGAACTTTTCCAGAATATAAAATATTGGAAACGTTACAGGTCGGTTCGATCATGAGTCGTTAAGTACCAAGTAACCTTTGAGTTGGATTCCACGAGAATGTTGCAATGTGAATGCGTGCATCAAGATCTTTGAGAAGATGCGCCCTTTGTGAAATCGTTGGTCTCGTACTTTCCGGACTGTTTTAAAGCCGTGACCTATAGTTATGTTTGTTTAGGTTTTGGCAGTGCCCGGGGATTTACACGCACATGTCCCATTCCTGTTATTTTCTCTGGAAACTAACTATGTTCAAATTTTCAATCCGATCCGTTCCGACGTTGATGATAGTAACAAACACCCAAATATGAAAACTATAAGATATCTAATATATAAAATTCTCGTGTCACAGTTTTCGTTGCCATACTCCTCCGAAACGGCTTGACCGATTTGGATGAAATTTTTGTGCTTATCCGGTATCTATGAGAATCGGCCAACATCTATTTTTCATCCCCTAAATGTAGGGGGTAGTCCACCCTAAATTATTTTTTATTTTTTGACAAAATTTTAATTTCTATTTTTTTATGATACAACATACAAAATACATACAATCCTTAATTTTCACCCTTCTACGATCACCCTTATTTTTTAATAGCCATTTTAGTAATTTAATCATTTTCATCCCCGGTCGTTAACTGACCAATCGTCATTTAATTAGTTATCCCCGCCAGTTGTCTACAGGTGTCACTTCTGACCCAGTAAACAGCACGATAATTTGGGGATCAAAAGTAGCCTATAGCATATTTATAGTTTGAACACGCTAATCTCGGGAACTTCTGGACCGATTTAAAAAAATCATTCACCGTTCTTTCGTAATCCTTAAATGCTATAGGTTATATATATGTACCACGGGCGAAGCCGGGGCGGGCCGCTAGTTAGTTTATAATATTAGTACCATTAGCATTTGCTGCGTTTAAATATATAAAATTTAGAAAAGATTATTTATTCCCTAAGCAGCGTACCCATAAGTTACTAGCAGCACCCCCCGGTGTTACCCACGTAGTTCCCGTTCCCGTTATTTGCCGGGATAAAAGCAGCCTATGTGTTTTTCCAGACTATTGTCTGGATTCAGCTCGATCCGTTTATACGTTACGACGTGATTGAGCAACAAACATTCAAACACCCATACATTGACATTTATAATACTTGTAGGTTAACAGACTATGTATAACAAGTAGGTACATACCAAAATTCAGATTGATCCGGTCTTTTTTGACAACGTCATTGATCATTCAGAAACAAACATTCGAACATCTAAAATTTCGTATTTTTTTACATTAGGTAGTAATAGGTAGGTTGTATCTTTCTTATCATCATTGATCTTGTTTCATATTCACTGATGAATTAAGTCGTGTCATAATTGAGAAGTACCTACACATACACTGATGGCTCAAGACACCAATATGGAAGATGTAACAGCGATAGTAAAGGCTGCATACATACATAGATTTGGTTGTTCATTGGGGGCACTGATTTTTTATAGTAAAATAAAGTGACTGGACGAGCGAGATTATACGCCAGATGATAAGCAAAACGCCTGACCATTACATCACAGTGCCACTATTATATCAATTAGCTAATCTATACTAATATTATAAAGCTGAAGAGTTTGTTTGTTTGCTTGAACGCTAGGATCTCGGGAAGTACTGGTCCGAATTGAAAGATTCTTTTTCTATTGGATAGTCCATTTATCGAGGAAGGCTTTAGGCTATAGAAAATAACTCTACTATTAATTGAAGCGGAGCATGAAACAAGAATGTAACAAAATCGGGAAAAAAATATTCCCCTTTTGAGAGTTTTCGTACGTTTCGTGCTTTGACATGACAGCATGTGTCAAAGATTGCGTCATTGAATTTCAGTAATCTGTGCATTGAATATAAACCTTTGCTAATTTTTTTTTCTAATTCTGAGTTGGTACGACCAATTTCCGACAGGTGTCGTAGCAGGTTGCTGAAGAGGTTTTTTGTTTGAAATCGATATTCTCAGGAATGAGTGAACCGATTTCAGTCATTCTTTCACCGTTGGATATGTACGGGATCCCGATGAGTGCTATATAATATACCACGGGCGAAGCCGGGGCGGGCATCTAGTATTTATAATAAAAGCTATTTCATAAAGATTACAAATCACTCCCTACCACTGCACTGCGTTTGTCACCCGAACTTACAAGATATTTTATCTCTCTACTCTGTTATTGCTCTGGTAAACCTGGTTATTGCCCTTCAAACCAGAACATTGTATTTGCATGTTTATTTATGTTTGGCAGTAAAATAACTGACAAAGCTATGGTATTTCTTCTCCCCCATGTAGGTAACATGTAGGTACATTATGAATGTTATAATGATGTGATGATAAGTTTTCATGAAAATGATCGGCGAAGAAAGATATAGTAAAAAAGGCAACGCCTTGAGGTGTGGGTGATTATGATATTAAAAGTCGTGTGCTATGATTTTTTTCCACTTCTCTCAGTCATCTGCAAGGTTTTCTCAGACTGAAAAGTCTTTGTTGAATGAAGACATGTCATGCTTCACACTGTCTCTAAGCCATTTATAATTTGTCATTTTTTAACAACTCTAGTATTGTATTGTAAATAACTGCTGGTTTGTATTTGCCATGGTTTAATACTAAAGCAGTTTTGGTCAGGACGACATATTTTGTGTCTATATATCAAGTAGGCTAATTGACCAACTTTGGAAGAAGTGGAAGGTCATTAGTACATAATATAACATAGTGAAACGCTGTATTCGATGATCAATAATTAAAAGGTTGACCTATGTAACTTGACTTACAAAAGCGCAAAAACCCAACGAACTTTGAGATACAGATTTAAGCAAACATTCACATATTAGAAGTCCACTCTGTGTTACCACTGCTCATTTATAAGAGCGTCAAGACCATATTCACCAGAATCAATCACGTATCCTCGAAATATGAGTGTCCTGGAATAGTGCCAGTTTCGGCCACGATATCTTTCTTCACCATTAAAACCAGTGCTGAAGACAAACTGGTGCGTGGATTCGAACCTACGACCTCAAGCTTGCGACATCGGACATTGCCGCCACTGGACCACCACGACTTCAAAACTAACATGTATTTGCCATCAGGTAAAGTACAGCCGTCAAACTAATTACGTCTTCAAATTTCTCACCGTGGCCTGTTGACAGCAAAATGCAATCGCCTCGTCACCGGAGGGTCTATCAGGGATCTTGTGTAGTAGTAACGCGCGTGGGCGCTCCTGGGAGTCCTAGGACCCTTACGGTACCGCTCGTACCTTGTATAGTTCGCGCTTCCAGGCATTTTATCACATCCTATCCATATGTAGAAAACGCGCACATCCCGAAGTGTTATAAGAATTCAATCACTATTTTTTTATTTAGTTATTTTAAAACTAGCCGAGTAGTGGTCGTTTCAGCAAGTGATTAGCCCGGTACAGGGTAACGTACTGGCACGATCTGTGATGCTATTCCACATTCATGTGACGAATCAAACAATCTTGTAAACAATAATGTTGTTGTCTCCGATCCGACGCACGGGATGCTCCTTTGTGGGGCTGTTGTTGTCGGAATCCGTTCATGAAACGTGGCGTGAATAACTTTGGGTGCTGCAGTTTCTTGGCAATATTACCTTACGATTATCAAATACTATGAATTAAAATTCAATATAAGAAGGATATTGACGTCATATAAATGTCTTCTTTTCGACGTATTTATCCAATATGATTTCATAAATACTGTCATTATTGATTTATATTTCTTTGTTTGTTCGAGTGCAATTATTTCTGAAATTACCAGTCTCATTTACAATTGAAAAAAAAACTGTTAAAACTTATCCCAATTTGTCTGATCTTATGCTTCGTCTGGTCAAATTATGAGCACATTAGAAGTTGATATAACTCAGTAACTTATTCACTGTTTGCAAGTTCATGCTATTATTCTTTGTATCTGGTGGATAGATGGTTGGTTAGTTAATATGTATATTTTACAATGGCCGGTAAGCGAGGTTCAATGGATTTCATCTAAAATTTGTTGAGCCAAAACTCTGGTTTTAAAATAGTAGCGTGATACGAATATTCCATCGATTTATTGCTGTATAAACGACATCGAAGCAGACCAAGGAAACCTCGATGTCCACCGTAAAGACTGGTCAGAATTAAAATTAGATAGAGAAAAGCGGAAGGAGGGCTAGTTTTGACCAACAAATAACCACATAATTTATATTACCATATGACAATTGAAAAATATTTTAAACGTAGGTACTAAATAGTTCAATGCCAAGTATTTGATTTTTTTCATCACCCTGTGTCACTTTATTTGTATGAGTGATTTCATGCTAAAAGAATAGTGTCGGTTAACGAGCAGCTTCAATGAACACTCAATGGTAAATAATAGGCCTAACAATGCATGTTACTGTAACAATTCAACCTTTACCATCAACACTACATTTGCGCCTTTTTGTCAAATTAGGTCATTACGGTCTATAATAGGTCATTAGTATCGACCAGGAAGACTATATACAAAGTATATCTAAACCTATGAACTCATCACCATGGTCACCAGCTGAGGTAGGGCTCTTAGAAGAGTCCACCAGGCGAAGTTCCACAGTTTTGCCAGTTATTCTACGGAAAACCAGTAATGTACATACAAGACACGTTATTTTGTCAAACTGAATAATATTTCCAGCTCAAAACACAAGGATAAGACATGTATTATCTCATATCTCTGGGTGATGAGCGCAGTGCAGTGCCGGACTGTGATTGGATACTACGTGTTCAAATAGCTGCGTGGCCTGGTGTTGCTATTTGTAGGTTATATTGCTTACTATCAGGCGCATGTTTTACCACTCCCATCACTGGGAATTTAGAAACAGTAATGTCATTCTCCTATCTAATCCCACGTACGTGGGGTTGGTACAAACCCGATATCCGTGGTACAAACCCAACCACGTCTGTTTTCTCCTATCGAATCTATCTTCGTTATTACAGCTTAGAGAGTCATGATAATGTTTTCCTTTTAAGTACATCATTTTGTTTGCCCTATTCCACATCCATCCATTTTCATACTACTTGGCGATTTAGGCAGAACTCTTTTTAGAACTTTTATGTGTATAGGTTGTGAATTTTTTAATATTTCGTTGCAATCTTGCTTCGTAGCAAGGTTGCACCGTGTTCACGGGAACAGGCGCATGAAACCTTGAAAAATCTGGAATGTCATCGTGACGACTGTTATTTATAGACTTTTAAGTGCGTGGTGTCCAATATTAAGTAGTTTATAAAAATACGCGTCCAAATTGTGTTCCAATTGACAAAAGTAGTGATATAGTGAGTATTTTGTCGAGATTAATTCGAGTTCGGCTAACAGTAGTAATCGCCCAAAAAGACTGAGAAACAGAGTAGTTTGATTTATTATTAGATAATTTTGGTCAGCGCCTTCTATGCGTTAGTTTCCTCGAAAACGAATTAGATATCGGGGAATCGCTCAACAATAGAGGAATATGTATAACCACGGTAAATAATCTCGTAATTATTAATGTTAATTAAATTCCATATAATACACGTGCAAATAAGGTACGGCACCTTTGCTTTATTTAATGTTGGTATGCCTAACATCCAGCAGTGAAAGGCTGGGTCGTAACTGGCGACCAAACTCTAAGTACCTACTAGACAAACTGCATTGCAGGCCTATTCTGTGATGACATCCAGCTATTGATGCATTGATGGAATTCCTTAAGGTTACTACAGGAATAATGATATTACGGTTTACGTATGTCAGTAGGAATGTAATACATTGAACTACATATAAGTCACCATTCATTTTATTCACTCAAAAGCAGATTTTTGTATGGAACCGCTGACTTTTATTTCGATTTCAGGGGGACCACAAAGTAATTGTTGTTATTTTAAATGCTCATAGGTCGCCGTTTGATTACCAATTCACATATTGGTAAGCGATCGAGGGTGTGTTCAACGTATTGCACGCTTACCAAGAAGAATCGTATTAGGTCTAAACTTGAATTGAAAAATTGAAAATATTTCAGTAATTAGTGAAGCCGGGAGCTTCTTCCACTCTTCGCCTGTATGAATAAGAAAGGAATACTCAAATAGCTTCGCACGTATTTCGGAGACATCAAAAATGGTTATATTAAACAGTTGAACATGAACCTGTTGCCTAAAAGAAGCGTTCTACGCAGGCGTTCTAACATAGCCCTCTCCAAAAATAGGCCGCACTACTTTCAAGATATTGGAAAATATATTTCATTGGCTAAATAGTAGGTACATATGCCGTGAGTCATTTTACTAGTGTACGAACAACCGTGACAACTTAAAACAATATTTCATACGCATCATGGAAGACCTGTAAATGATAAATATTATAAAAATTGGCAGTCATAGAGGCTGCCGATAGAAGTGAAAACTTATAACAGAATTGTCTCTCTTTGGTAACTACGCGGGCGCGGAGGGCGCTGCAAGTCTGGAAGTTAGTCAATAATGCTTTGAATAATTAATGCAGAGCATTGTTGGCTAAATAAGTCTTCTAAGCATGGTCATCTAGACTACATGGCCATGGTCTCGAGTTCACCCCAAGATTTCTTTCATCTACGAGCGTGACAATTGAGTTTAATTCACAGCTCACGAAAAATCTGTCTGTCGTGCGCCAAATGAAGTTTTAACTTCCAAAAACATGTCATACTAAAATTATAAAGGCGAAAGTTCGTGTATTGAGTATACCTACTCAATACACAAATACCTATGTTTGTTCCCATGTGTTTCTATAACGGCTGAATGGATTTCAATGAAGTTTACTACATAGCAAGAACATTGCCTGGTCTCATAGTACTACAAAAAACTGCGAGTAAAGCGTCCACACACGAGTTCTAAAATCAGAGAAAATGACGTAAAAGTAGTGGGGCGGAG
The DNA here is from genome assembly GCA_017562165.1 of Ectropis grisescens. NCBI lineage: Eukaryota > Metazoa > Arthropoda > Insecta > Lepidoptera > Geometridae > Ectropis > Ectropis grisescens. The sequence continues at coordinate 24,764,172 of CM029781.1, read as the reverse complement.
CCTACATCGAACCATAGATCACCAATCATATCCTACATCGCACCATATGATTGGTGATTTATGGTACGATGTAGACTCCGCCCCACTACTTTTCCGTCATTTTCCTCTGATTTTAGGACTTGTGTGTGGACGCTTTTAGCGCGGGACTCAGGTATTTAAAATACTATCTAGATACTAAACAAAGATTACATTAAGAACCCGTCACAGACAAGTCTAGAATTTCACAAAGCCGCAAGTTGCAACGAAACACCTAAACGAATCGGTTTTCAAGGCTGGCACGTTTCGCTATTAAATCAATATTTTGACACGAACCACTTTTTTTTCAATAGCTCGTATTCCTTTCCCAGTAAGGTTCAATGTGCAGCCGATAAATAACTGGATTATAGGTGAAGATTAGCGAGGATAGCAACTAATTATTTTAGATTTCGCAACAATGATAATGATTTTGTTTTTGGAAACATTTTCATCCTAGTAATATACTAAATGTGAAAGTTTTGATGTTTGTAATGTAAACACTAAACACTGCAAAATCACTGTCAATGTAAAAAAATAAAAAAAGGACAAAGGTCACGGACCCCGGAGTCTATGGAGTTGCTAAATTGAAATAAAAAAATCTAAACACTATACCTACAGAACATAATCACGATCAACATTATTATCTAATTACCTCGACGTTTCGGCATTTTGTTAGTTAAGCTACTTAGGAAATAAAAATAATAATAATTAGATATTAAAATAGTATCCATTCACAAATGCGTCAAAAGTATGAATGAAGTTTACGTCTTGATTTCCATAGGCACGTAAATTGTGAAACTTGGCTGCATACTTCAAATCGTTAAGGATCGTCACATTGTTGAAAGGGCAACCACATAAACAACATTCTTATGGTAAATTATACACTGACTAGTAGAGTTTTACGTCTACTCAGCAAGCGAACCCGTGGTATTAACAGCTAAACCATAGTCGCAAGAGATGATAAGTTTTTTAAACTAATAACATTTTTCTCGCTTACACAGATAGTTTTCCCGCCAACGCACGAGTATAGTAACCGCCGTATAGTTTTTATGATTGGAAAAGGACCGACAACATCTCTGACGTTGCAGATTCCTGTGAGCGAGAATTAACATTTACCAACAGGTAAAAGATTAGCTTATACACAAATCATTTTATAAAAATTCTTACTTATTAAGTCTATACCAAAGTTGACAGCGTGTTTAAAAAAATAAACTTTAGTAATGTAATAACACAAACAGAGAGACGATCTTCTTAGCATTCCATGGATTCACCGTGCGGGTCCATCGTGTGGCAGAGAGAGAAAAACTCGAGTAGTTCCCGAGACTTGTGACTCGGGCGTAGGTTTAAGGGGCCCCTTTCTGACGTACATCAACACTCACCTTCACCACTCGTTTTTCTCTCCCTGCCCAGCCAAATCTGATATGAGCCTACTAGTGCAGCTTTAGATACTCGTTCTAGTATAGAACTTACTGCACTTCTGGATAAGCCAAGGTCTTTCAGTAGGTTATAGAGAGATTTTGCTGGTATACCTCTCGCTCCCACTTCTACAGCGTATAAACTAACTACATAGCCGTTTTTTGTTAATTCGTTTAGGAGGTCGTAATACTTATTTTGTTTCATCGCGTGGTCTTTAGGTATATTATTTCTTGTATACATCAACGAATTATGTAAACTAAACTCTATCAATGCAGAAATGTTGATGTTTGCGGATGACACAGTCTTGGTTTTCCAAAGTGATACTTGGACGGATGTCTTTAAGGAGGCCGAGCAAGGGCTATCAAAGGTGATTTCATGGCTCGAATACAATTTACTATCCTTGAACGCATCCAAGACGAAATACCTTTCTTTCAGTAAAACTAACTCAAATAGACCGCCTAATAATTTACGTATCAAAGCACATGTGTTTCCTTGTAATATTTTAAAGGAACATAATAATTGTAATTGTAATATTTTGGATAATACCAAAAACATTAGATATTTAGGCGTTATAATTGATGAAAAATTGAATTGGGGAGCGCATATTAAGTTTGTTGCAAAACGTGTTAGAAAATTGATACATGTTTTCAAAACACTAAAATTTGTAGCAGATGAATTGTTACTGATTCGCACCTACAAATCTTTTAGCTGAATGTGTTATAGGGTATTGCATAAGTTCCTGGGGAGGTGCCGGACAAACAATTATGCTTACGGCAGAAAGAGCTCAAAGAGCTCTATTAAAAGTTGCAATGAACCTAAGCTTTCGACATCCAACTACAACGTTATATGAAAAGTGCAAAGTGTTAACCGTGAGGAAGCTCTTTATTTATCACTGCATTCTTAGATATCATAGAGATACAGTTCCCAACAATCTTAAGACTGATAAAAGGAAAATTAGATTTTGTGTACCGGTTTACAACTGTGAAGTGGCATGGAGACATTACCTCCATATGGCACCCATATTTTATAATAAAATTAATAGTTTGCAAGATATACGAAAATTAATCTCTTATAACCTGAAGAACGTCACTTTCAATTGGTTAATAGGCTTTGATTATGCTGATGGCGAAAACTAATGAAAAAAGTGTTATAAGATACACATAGTCATTGTTTTCATTATATGCTTGGTAAATCTGATTTGTTTGAAATCTTTTATTATTCATTTATTTATCTTGAAATGGGATTGTGTTAATTTTAATAAAATAATTACATTTAGTTAATAATTACGTTTAATTTTGTTGCTATTTTTGCTTTCTAACAGTATTACTTATTTGCAAATTAGTTATAAGTTTGTTTTGTTCCTAAATTTTATGTTGTTGAACATCATATTTAAGTGATCAAATGGAAGACGCTGCCTTTTGCACCACAGTATTTATACTAAAGCAAAAGGCAGAGCCACATAATTAATTGTATTTGTATTTTGTTCAATAAATTATCTTATCTTATCTTATCTTATCTTATTAGTTTCCCACGGTACGGTAAGTTCTACAAGGACTATGCGTTTCGTAGCTCTAGAAAAAAGGAAAATGTCCGGTCTGGATGACGAAACACCCACATCCTCTGGGATTTTGTAGTGCTTTTCATACGTGTCCATTAAAATAGTCCAATCAGGTGCTGTACCCAGGATTGAGTAAGGCTTGTTCCTGGAGTTTGAAGTTGAGCCTGCTTTTACAAAGTTGATTGGTCTTTTGTTTGTCGTCAATCCCTTTTGGGCTCTAGCTACTGAAAGGCTCATGGCTTCACGTATGATTTCAAGTACTCTGTCATGACGCCGTGAGTAATGACCCCATCAAGGAGCACCTTGCATCCCACCAATATGTGCCTTGCTGTACATATCGCCTCTCCACAAGTATAGCAACATTTTTCAGAGGCTTTTCCCCACCTTACCAAGTTACTCTGGTCAGGGAGGGTCATTTGGAATGCATTTAGATAAAATTTTAATAAGGCAGGAGACCAGTCATAGATCAAGGTGCGCCACTTTAGAGCTAATGGGATACAGAACTCACCTATGGTTAACCACTCACTTTGCATTTCTAAATTCATAGCGTGCACTTTGTAACCGTTATTTTCGTCTTGTTGTAGAAAGGTTTTTACCATGTCTCGGTCTTCCTTTTCCTTCTCGCACCCAACCCAGCAGTATTTACTTGTGCACCTGCCATAAATTGTTTACGGAATTGAAGTCTAGATTCCAGGTCTGAAGCAGTTTTGTCTTTTGGGAGAGATGTAATTAAGTCGTCTTGCGACTTTCCCAAAACATGCGTTTTGTAACTCTTAGGTGTTTGTAAAGTTCAGACGGTTTCTTTAGTTTCAGCCCAAAACTATTGTGATCCCTAAAAAGAGTAGAGGGATCAGCCGGATGTGCCAATCCTAACCAAGACTTCAATATCTTTATGACATTGGCATCTAGCTTTGCCAGGAGAGTTTTACCGATGTCATATACTAGGAAAGGCCAAGTGAGACGTGATGTGAGGTAGTTGTCATATATCCATGCTTTTTGATATTGCTGATAGGCTGCTGGTCTACCTTATTGAGGTTGTTCATGAAATTTTCAACAACCACCTCTAATGATGGTGTACGTCCTTTGTGATCTATCTTTCTACCAAGAAATTTGAAAGGCACTGCCTCTGCAATTGTGGCAACTCCTTGGCCACTTATGGAGAGTCCCGGATCGTAAGACGTATATTTGGTATTTCGTCTACCCAGACAAAGATAATGACATTTAGATGGTTTTGTCCTCATTCCCTCCGTCCATGTACAGAACTCATCGACTTCGTTCAACAATTCTTGACACTGTTTAGGATTACGTGTAAGTATTGCAAGGTCGTCCGCAAAGGCCAAGATTGACTCAGTGTATTATGTTCTCAGGGATTCCTCATACCACACTAACAAGTTCCAAACTAAGCAAAGCTTCTATTATGGAAGCCACATACATGCTTTAATACATATATAATTGGAAATATATATTATACTTTAAATATAATATATATGACACGTAAAAACATTCACACACAGAACAAAACATTTGTCCTGGGTAGGAATAGAACCCACGACGGGTAGACATAATACCAACTAAACCTCGAGGCCAGTTGATGTAAAACGTCATTTGTATACTTTGGATTCCTGAAATTAGTAGATATATTACGATCTGAGCCATGATAATGAACAGGAATTCGGTTTCACTTAAATTACTACTGAAATAATAGCCTTGGGTAAGTTATTATTACAGTAATTGAATGCAATGCAGATAATTACCGTAGTTTGCACCCAATGTAACACCTTGCGATAATCGACAAGCAACTGATTTCTTTTTCTATGACGCATTTGACTATTGACATTAAATATTTGGCAAAAATTTTATAATGACCAATTAACAACAATATAATAAATAAAATAGTATTAAAAACAAATTAATAAAATAGATATGAGGTCACATAGGTTATAGAGGTATCAGTGTCACAAATTCTTTGTCTGTGTCGTAGAGCGCTTGGCTGATAGGCCAGCGTCTAGAACGACTCCTGAACAAATCTAGGTGTCCTCTCAAAGGTGCGAAGGTACTTCAGGTCTGAGCAGTTGCTCACGTTATACCAAGCACAGATTCGCTCCTGTATGGAGTACTGCTCGCACCTTTGGGATGGATCGGCTAAGTATCAGCTGGAAGCTCTGGAATCGATCGAGAGACGTGCCAAAAGGCTCATAGGCAATGACATTCACGTGCGAAAAAGACTGCAAAGTCTCGAACATCGCCGGAAAATTGCTAGCTTATCGGTTTTTTATCGAATACACTTCGGAGAGTGTGCGACTGATTTGTATGATCTAATACCACGTTGCCCTTTTTTCTATCGGAATGCTCGTAGCTCGAAAAAGCGACATCGTTTCATGGTTGATGTTCCAAAGACACGAACGAAGAGATTTGACTCTACTTTTGTGATAAGAACGTCTAGGCTGTGGAATACGTTGCCTGAGCCTTCCGTCCACTCGACACCACCAAAACGACACCATCCGTGGTGTCGTATGGAATCTCTAGTCCTTACGACACCACCCTAGTGATGTGCTGTTCCGCCATTAGTTTTTATGTATTTTATGTCGTCAGTATTAGTATCCATGTCTATTGTGAAAAATTAAAATATTCGGACGGAAAGACAATAATATGCAAATTGCAATGAACAATGTCAAGATGACCATTTGAGTGACAGATAAATATAAACTTTATCAAATGACGTACCTCATTAATGAAACTGCTTGAATTTAATTGGAGTTTTCATATCAACAACTTTGTATGTAGGTAACCTCACTATTACTCGGTGGTGTCGTATGGACTAGTGATTCCATACGACACAACCGATGGTGTCGTTTTGGTGGTGTCGAGTGGAAGGAAGGTGCCTGAGAGGGTTTTTCCCGATATTTACAATCTTTGTGTCTTCAAATCGAGAGTGAATCGATTTCTTCTTAGGTAAACACGCTTCATCGTAGACCGCATCATCGTTTAACATCAGGCGAGATGGCGGTCAAGTGTAAACCTATAAAAGTTAAAAAAAAAAACTACTTTCCGTGTTTCAATTATTTTCTTGGAAGTTGGTCACACGTCGCGATTATGTCCTATATCCTCTGCTATAATCAAAATATATATAATATATTATATATATAATCATATATAATCAATATATGAGTTCAAAACGCGAAACTTTATAACCGAATTAAATTTATTGTTTTTAGGCCCAGAAAACACATGCGAGTTTATTACTCACACTAAATGGACAGATGACCTCACGGTCAGTCGGTGAAAACGGCTGGTTGCAGGTTCCGCAGGACCATTCGTTGTGGAAATCTGGGGAGGCCTATGTTCAGCAGTGGACGTCTTGCGGCTGATGATGATATACATGGAGTTACCTCAACACACGTACGTCCACCTCGCCGGATGGCACGTAACTCCACATTGTGCGCGATTATTGAACCGCGACCACTACGATACATCCACCGTAGCTATCCGGCTGCGATTGTTCCGTTGCAGTGAAAGGCGAGAGGTCACGGCACTTCTGAAGATGTACCATTTTGTTTGGTTTACGCCGGATATGCGAGATGTGATACGAAGGACCCTGTTCATTTTATGAATGTAACGTTGCATGTTTAGATGTTACAATGTTTGTTGCTCAAATACGACGCCACTTAAATTTGGAACGAATTTAAATTTGGAACGTCGATCGTCAATAGGTACTCATTTGTTACCCGGAAAAAATGCAAAGTTCCTCTATATCACGTACGAAGTCGCAGGCAATTTGTAAAACTATGTTTCCCCCTTTACTATGCATCGATTTTTGTTACTGATTACATGTTTGCACTTGACCGCCATTTCTCCTGATGTTAAACAACGATGCGATCCACGATGGAGCGCGCTTACCTAGAAGAAATTGTTGCACTTTAGACAAACTTTATGAAATAGATACATAATGTGAATTTCATTATTTATTCATTTCAAAAATAAAACGCCTTCGATAAAATATATTTTTTTATAATTAAAAAACAAGTTTGTTGGAGGTCAGATCCTATTAAGCTACTAGGTAAATAAAAAATAAAAACCCACAGAGCTACTTGCATTATGAAAGGCATGGAATAACTAGGACAGACTAGACATTTAGACTTTTCCAAAACAGAGACACAAAAAGCGCTTGTCGATTCCACTAACATAAACAAAAACGATGTTTTTATTGATTCTAAATTCACACTCGGTGAAGTTGCTAAAAGTAGTTGACGATAAATATTTGCTAATCTACAAAAAGCAGAAGCGTGAACTAGCATCCGGGTTCAACCTATCTTACAGTGTTGACATTTGTGGCACAAGACATTACTTTTTAAGGATTGTTCCTCTCGAAGCAAAATTTAATCCGGCCGAAAATTTATTTTGTTTCCCTGGTTTAGATTTGAGTTTTACTCTACGATTATTATTCTTGATATATCTTTATTACTCATTTAATTATTACATACTTGAAAATGATACGATATCTATTTCTGACGTTTTGTGATTAGATTAGATTAAGTTTGATTAAATAAGCTTAGAAATGAATAAAAATAGTTAAAATTATATTTTATATAATTCTTGGAACGTGTCAACTATGAGTAAGCATTCGTTATCGGATCAAATCCAAAAAATAACTACTCTGCGGTGTTAACCAATTGATTATATAATATGTAAGGTGGGTTACGGAGAAGTATACACACTGAAAAGTATACTCGCCAAAACACTTTTGATTATTTAATTAAGCAGGACACTCTTCAACTAAAATTAATGATAAGTGCACAAATGGAACTAAAATGAAAATGCTACTTTTAAATTACATAGTTTTGGGTTTGGCCTGTGGTTTCTTCTAGTAAGACTTGACGACTCGTAGGATGTCTTCCAATGTAGATCGCATCGTCGCAGGCGAGATAAGGATTTTGTGCAAAGTTATAATTGCGAATACAAATACAAAAATCTTTATTGCTGTTTGCATGTAAGATAAGGTGATACAAAACATTTTAAAAGTTGACCCATACAAACTGGCATCTTCTTCAAGAGGCATGCAATATGTCTGACAACACAGTTTCTATTGGTCTGAATTTATACAATGATAATAATAGTCAGCTGATAAGGTCTTCTTCTTCTTTTTTCATTTTTATCGGTTGCATTATATTATTTGTCATTGATGAAAGGCGATTTTATATTGGATTCTAGAAGTTTCAATATGTCATGGAAATAAATACCTAACTCCTATGAACGAGAATAAAAGAAGATATAAATCAGTAGAATATTACTCTTTAAAATATAAAAGTATTAATCTAGCTGTTCCCTATTGTATATCAGATGTTCAAAAACCTATGACTGTAGTCGCACCATCCTATAAAGGTTAATTTTCCTTGACTGAATTTACGATCAATAGAACAGAATCAGAGAGCTCCAAGATCTAACCTTGCAACAAGTTAAAGGTTAATATCACCTGGTAGGTCAGCTTGTATGTTACCGACGCTTTCACGGAACTACGGAACCCTTGAGAAGGAACCAGTCAACCACAAGACTGGTTCAATGCAACAACTGGTCGTAACGTCAATAGCGCTCGGAAAAACCTATTGACTCAGCCACTGAAGTTATTGCAAAGCGGAAGGCGCTAAGAAAACGTGTCAATTCATTTTTCCTGATCTTGACTAATGTAGTTGTTATTCATAGCGTGACGGATGGCCACTGCAATATAAATAAGTTTTGATGCTGCAATACTGGGTGGTGCACTCAAAAAGACGTTTTTGAAATTGAAATAGCGTCAGTTTCTGTTGTCCTGTAAGTCACCGCGACCACACAGTGCTTAGTTATTAGCATGTAGGTATGTGATTTCCAAATGTACTCATGCCTGAGGAACTCTCAAAAGTGTCGGAAACCACAGAATTTAGGATTGTAGTTTTACTTAAATAAATTTCTTTAGACAGTTCTTCAATTTCACTCTTTATTCAAATACAGAAGTTTTGTTTGGTATTATACTGTGACGACACAAGCAAGTCATGTGCGTGATGGTAAGTAACACATAACAATTCGAACTTTAAACTACACTACGCTCGTGAGCTAGATATATCATTCTTACTCTGTAATTTCAACAGAAATATTGTCAACATTCAAGTGGGAATACAGAAATGTATCTAATATATATATCGGAATCTGTAAAGAGTCTTACTGTATACCTACGATTAGTAGGACCTTTATCTTTAATGTCTTCGTTATAATTTAGTGCCAGATATTTTCAATTACCGATTTCCTTGTCAACCACACAGTACGTGCGAAGGTAAATTGTTGTAAAAATTGTTTTTGTATACGTTTTAAGAAATCCTGGCAAGTTTCCTCAAGGCCGGAAGGTTTACATTAGCATGTTATCGGCTCCACAAACATACAAATTTCGTTAAAGTGATACCAATCAGAGATTCACGGCAGCGCTCGTTGTGGTCAGAGAATGCGGCAATTCCGAGCATGCCCAACGTTGGGAAACAGCCGAACGATGTGCATACTAGTGTGATTTTGATGATTTCAAATAAACCTTGGCTTATTTTTAAATGACTTGTCTAAAACAAAAGTAAATGACAAGAAACCTTAATTTAACCAATGAAATAATTCTGGTCATGGAATTTTTTTTGGATTGTTATGTTAATTGAATCAGAATTAAGCTACACAGTTCTACGTATAAAATATATTTTCTATCATCAAAAAGGTATCAATTCCCTATTGTGAAGATTTGATAATAAAGCTAACATAACAATGAGAACTATGTAATATGATACCTATTTAGCTGACTACTTACACTATACACATCATAATTATCCATTGACCAATGAATATCTATAGATTTGCTTAATTTTCACTCTGTAATGACTTCAAATGTTAAGTCTAAGAAAGCAAAATTAAAAAAAAAAAATACCTACAGCCGAGCACAAAACGTGAAAACATTGTTTGAAATCGTTTAAAAATGCACATAGGTAATTCAGCTTACTCTAGCAGTACTCTATTAGATATTGCTTTTTGCGCTTATTGTTACAGCTGAATGAATTTTGACCTGAAACTGACCTTTACGCCACTGTTTCAAATCCTAATTTTATAGTTGAATGATTGAAATAGCGGTTTTAAAAATCTAGCTTTAAGGCTTTCTACACGTATTTAGTTGAAGAAAACATTTACGCAATTGAACCTTAACATTTAATTTTTCAGGTAAACTGTTGAATACAATTAGCATTTTCGGTAGGTATAAACAGAGATGACTGCTCTCGTCTTTGTCCCAGACAGAATACGTGGGATCCATTGTATTATAATTTATAATTATAATGGTGTAGGCTATATTTTGATCTTGCCAGATTTATGCAAGACCTGAGTAATTTCTAGAAGTAAATAGATTTATAGATACTCTTTATTGATACACCAAAATATAGGATAGGTACATAGCAAAAATAAACAATATACATATAGTAAATTAGTGCAGCAGTGGGCTGCCATCGCTATCGCTAAGAGCGATCTCTTCCAGGCAACCTAAGGATGGAAAACAATATATGATCTAGTCAGAAATTGATGGATTTTATGTTGTTACATGTTTTTAACAAAAATGGTCGCAAATGGCACGATCAGCGTCTTGGTAAGCGGTTGTCAAAATTTTTATTTATATACACTTACATCCCATCGATTCAAGTGTAAAACTAGATGGATAGAACAGAACATAGCTAAGTACCGTTGTCATTTTTAATATTGTACACGCAGAATTTGATGGATATAATGTGTTTGTTTAAACATATTTATTGCGTACAAAAATTAGCCAACTGATATGGATGTAACTTTACAGCAATATATCCAATTCATTAAATTCAAACAAATCCAACATAATAATAAAATACTCGTATTTCCAATTCATTAGCAATTCAATCAAATCTAACAAAATAACAAATAGAGTAGTTTTTTCAAATTTTGTTAATCTCGTTATAGGTGAAACCGTCGGCTGCGGATATTGTCCGTCCATTGGCTTAATAGTGACGTATAGGTATAGGTATTCCCAAGTATAGGTAGTATTCTATCAAATTGAGATTCAAATAAATAGTTAAACAAGTAAGTAAATGGATTACGTATTATGATATTAAGCAGTTGTATACATATATAGCTTTGCCCGCATAGACGACGATGAGGCGTCTAAAGGCTATATAAAAACTCAATTCGATATCTCTTTGGACGTTAATTTTCGAGACAGAGTTTTATAGTGGAAGTGTGTTAAGAATACTGCTAAAATTGGTTATTTTGTTCCTTCATGTCGAGTTTGTTTCAGTTAGTCACTCCGAATATTTTTAATAGACATACTACTCGTATGTAGATCGATGTAATGAACTAGATTCAATTACTTTTGCATCAATATTAGAGTCTTTTTTACTCACTGAATATTTGTGTGTGCTAAAACTTCATTGAGTGTGTCACTATGATTGTTAAATTTAAAAAAGAAAATAAAACAAAAAAGGTTTTTAAAACCGTCTACAAGTTCTTGCAGATTGCGAGTAGAATACATTTTGGATTTTACACATTCAAGTCTTTTAGGGTGAAATGTATTTTAAATTGCCTTATTTTGGTGAAAGCGGTCATAGTGTTTGCTGTGTACTTAGCGAATATATTTTTCGTAGACTCAAAGCTAATATTTTTGCTAGAAGTATCTTACTCGTTCCAATATTTCCTGTATTTATTGACGTTCATGTCCATGAATAGAGATACCACCCTCGCTGACATTATGTCGGCATTCCGATACGTCGACAATTTACTCAATATTGATAGCCAAACCTTTAATCTGGAAGTTAAACATTTATTGGCAATTATTACATATCTTTTAATCAGGCTCACAGTAACTTACGGTTATAGAATTATCTATAAATGGCATAAAAGCATCTTCGTCAATTTATATATTATTTGTATTTTGAGTCATAAAGATATAATTATAGTTTTAAATGCGTTTGTTTTTTATATTATTAAATGTCGCTTGGTAAAATTTGTAAGTGTTATGAAATTATTACAATAGTCATGATGTCATGTGGTTTTTTCGAGTGTATAGAATTATTTCTGATACAGCACTCAACTTAAAAAGGCCTATGATATTGTGGTGAGTAATTTTTTTGTTTTAAATGTTCTGAAAAAAACCTCAAACTTTTATACTCTCAAAAATTCAATTTTAATTATAAAAATTAAGAACATTCTCGTCAACTATCAACAAAAAATCTTGATTCCCGCGCGTTGCCTAGTGCGGGAGCTGTAGTGTATTCTATGCTGTTGTGCCACCCATAAACATAGACTATACCTACTTTATAAAACTTAGCTTACTGGAAAACCATTGCATGTTTATGTTTATGGAGATAAATGTTTTTTCATTTTTTCATTTCATTTTTAAAAATCCATCAATCAAAATCTGTTCAAGTCATGCAAACACATCAACCTTGTCACTTAATAGCAGGGCCCTGCAGGCAGTGGTTTTACCCGCGTAGCTGTTTTTCCGCGATGATAGCCTAAGGGACTAGACTAAGCATCCAAAACTGCTCATTTATAATAAATATTACTAGGAAGTAAGATAACTCCTATTCCTAGCACGATGCAAAACTTGCCAGCTTCAATACAACATTTTAATATCAGTTTTAATCACAAGTGAAGTTAACTTACTGTTCAAATAATTGAGTGGAGAGGTGTGGAGGGAGGCCATTGCTCAAGATTTGGCTTGTTTCCCAGTTTTATGGCGAAAATGACTCTTAATTGTTAAGGCTTTGACTTATCTAGTAGTCTTTATTTTATTATTTAGACATTTAACGAACTCTCCATTTCAGTTCACAATTACGATAACATTCCCGTTAGCTCAAAAGATGATACTTTTTTATGACTCAGTTATGATTATGAAAAATTTAAACCTAACGGTGAGTTTTCCTGTCAATTAGTTCATTTCACGAAATCTTCCAAAATAAATAGAAAAAATTGTTCAAAGCTGCTTTACATGTATGTTGCTGACATACCATTTCGAAACCAAATAATGTTTATTAAAAATCTGTAAAAAATTTGGGTAGGTACAAATTGCACAAGATGAATTCAAACATTTGTACACTCCGCGAGGCATAAGCTGAGCTTTGCATTTGTGTGAGTGTACATGGATAGTGTAGGTGTGACAACCGGCCTTAGGCGCGGCGCCATTCTGTCTCGCCGCGCTCCTGCCTGATTGGTGATCCCTAACACTAATGCAAAGCTCAGCCTATACCTCGCGGACAAAATTTCAAGCTCCTGCCTGATTGGTGATCACTCACACTAATGCAAAGCTCAGCTTATACCTCGCGGAGTGTACTGTGTCTGGGTGTTTCTATGTATAATAAGTAAGTATGTACATATGTACAACTTATAAGTATTACATCAGCTATCTCGGTATATTACAAGCGTTGCTTAGTTTGGGGTCAGATGGTGTTGTGTGTGAATAGTCCACCAATATTTATTTATTTATTAAAATTTTCGAGGTTTGTGACACCAAATAAAGTTAAATAGACTATTGAGAAAATTGACTTTAAGCCCAGTTTCGTCATAATACGGTGGTGAATTTTCTACCGTTCGCTTCTATGTACATAGTTGAAAGTTTGTTTCAGATTTGGGCATCGCCGCTGACGATTGAAAAATTCGTATTATTAGACTTCGTGTTTATGACTTTTCCTTCTCCGGTGTTCGCGGGGACGTTGTCGACTCTCGTGGAAGATCTCCTGATACCTGATCCTGATCTCACGATAAACTTTTAGATTGCCAAGGTATTATTTTCTTTTTTAAAAGAGAAGATATACAATCTATACTAATATTATAAAACTGATGCGGTTTTTTGTTTGATCGCGTTAATCTCAGGAACAGCTGGACCGATTTCAATAATTCTTTCGTTGGATATGAACGTGATCCCCAAGTACTATTGTCTATAATATATATTACTAAATGCCCGCCCCGGCTTCGGCCGTGGTACATATTTAGCACGCAGCGGGATCCCGTACATATCCAACGTGAAAGAATGACTGAAATCGGTTCAGTCATTCCTGAGAATATCGCTTTCAAACAAAATAACCTCTTCAGCTACCTGCTACGCCACTTGTCGGAAATTGGTCGTACCAACTCAGATTTAGAAACAAATTTGATTAGCAAAGGTTTATATTCAATGATGCCATCTTAGACACATGCTGTCATGTCATAGTACAGTACTAAAACTGTCAAAAAGGAATATGTTTTTCCGTTTTTGTTACATCCTTAATTCATGCTCCGCTTCTATTGATAGTAGCTTTATGTTCTATAGCCTATAGCCTGGATATATAAATAAAAATAAATATATATATGAATTGTGTTACCTGCAAATAATGTTAATAATATTAATGTATTGTTTTCTAATTTACAGATTCCCAAAAAGTCGTCAGATCAAGGATTTTATTCGATACGTAGAGGCAAATCCTATGAAATTTACTGTTTATACAGTAATACCCCTGAACATCAGTCTCCTTGGAGAACTTTTTAGCATGTTTTCCACTTACTTAATCTTTATAATACAGTCAACTAACGTGTATTAATTAATATACTTCTTCATATATTTTATGTTATTCAACTTAAGGTAGCGGTTCGCCCGGAGACCGCGACGCAAGACCGCGACAGGCACTTGATACTATGGAATTGTATGGGCGCCAGTTCGCGCCGAGACCTCGACAGGAGACCGAGACACGTGTCGCGAGACATGTGTCGCGGTCTCGGCGCGAACTGGCGACCATACAATTCTATAGAGTCAAGTGGCTGTCGCGGTCTCAGCGCGAACTTGTACCTGTAAATTGTTCGTTTGTTATAGGTAGTTGTGATTGACACACACAATTGGCGTTTGATTCTAGATTAGGCAAAACATCGGAGAGATTAAAAAAAAGATATTTAATTTAAATAACTTTCTTAAAAACATATAACAGTGTCTTTAAAATACAATTTAAAACCTGTCTAGGTCTCATCTGAATTACTCTAGGATTTACCAATGTGTATGTCGTTATTTATTCGCTTTTTTCCCCTCTCATCTCAAAGAAAACATACGTGCTCGACGGTAAGAAACACGCCTGCCCATTGGCAGACATTTATTTGAGCAAAATTAATGCAAATTACTACTTACTACTGCATTGCGCTAATCACTCAGAGATGACCTTTTTTCATTGCCCTGTCTATAAGTGATAACAATTCACGATGAGCATCCTTTTCGTAACTTTTTGAAAAGGCTGTTTCCTTTAAGGAAACTTGAGTCAATTTGTCTAACCGCGTCGTATCAAGGCATTTGCCTCAAGCTGTTTGTGACTAGATAGTTAAGCGGTGGCACAGTCGGTAGGTGTTTCTTAATCCGCCCTCGCGTCGTGACAGCCTGGCCTCGTTGCAAGTTTACCACTGCTTCGCCTCGCGCGTGCCGATCTAAATTCAAAGGAAAATAAATCGCTGCAAATGTTTTTGTGACGGAATATTGTTACAGCTGATAGTTTGTAGAAAATATTGGCAGTTCCTGATACTTTAAATTATTATATAGTTCAGTACTAAATTCAGAATGTGCGTATGAATTGGGTCCTTATAGGTATTGTAATCATTAAATTAATTTGTAATGAATGCTAACAAGTTTTGAGTATTGTAAGGTAGTTTGTAGTTGTGTTAGTTAAATAGATGAATGTTTATTAAATAGATAAAAGTTGTGTTAGTTAAATAGTTCAACGAATATAAATTATTTTATTATTCTATTATTTGTTGAACAGAGTGACGCGATAAGCAGGACATATTGCTGATAGTAAACAGCACGCCTACTCGTAACAGCATAGTGTGACTATTGGAACATGAAGAGACCAAAACATTACCTAGGACTGCACAGCGCCCATATATAAGACGTTTCATCTCTATGACTTGAAATCTTCTGTTGTTATGTCTGAAAAAAATGCTCTTGAAACCGGAACACTGTTATGTTTGCACATTAAAGCAAAATAACTGCCAAAGGTGTTGTACTTTTCGAGCCGAACGCTGCAAAAAAAAACACTACATAATACATGACTATACACGACGTTATAAGCTTCAAATACGCAACAACCCGCAGGCTTAGATCGACATAGATTATGCTAATCCAAGCTATTGCACCGGTCTTGCTAATTGCCAGGCTGAGTGCTGACGCTCTGGTACGAGTCAATATTAGTTCAACGATCACAGTGATTTTCCGAGTTGCGTAACTGGAAATAGTAGGTGTACTCACTGATTGACATCAATGTTTTCAACATTATCCAATCGACGGGTTTTCTTAAGATTTTCTCAAGCCTAAAAATTTTATATTTTTGAGTACAGTTAAATCGGCGTCTGTGACGTACACAAACTCAAAGTGACAAGTCTCACTGAATGTCCTTACGAGCTGTTACGAAAGAGGTAAGAGGTGTACTAGGAAAATTTTCAAGTAAGAATAGAAATATAAATACTGTTAGATATATCACCCAGTATTGGTCTATTTGTTTGAATTTACTGCTATTAGATATTGTTATTGTTTATTAGATTTCTAGTGGATCTAGTAAACGTTGCTTTGCCTGGTGAAGCAGATTGATTGAAATATAAGGGTTTAAATGTACAACTTTATTTTTCTTAATATTTTCCATTCCCTAAATACTTCTTACAATTCAAAGATTTAAGCTATCTCCATAAGGTATGTGTATGTGTGTGTTTTTTACTGCATTTGAAGACATATCGACACCAGAACCACCTTTCAGGTCCTATTGTTTTTCTAAAACATCCAGTAACCTATTCTAAAATAGACACAGAAAATTTCACGAAAATCTGACCAATCGTTTAGAAGGTGAAACCACAAAAAACAATACCAATATAAAACCTAAATATACGTAGATCGCCTCCTGCAGTAGAAGAGCCTTAGCTACGGTTGCTTCAAAATCAAAATCAAAATGTTTTATTGCGTAGAACTGTGTACAGTAGATGTTAAATTATTAAAAAGTTTCAACAGATTACCCGTTGTTTCGGGCGCGCAATATTAAATACAAACAAGACAAAATAATGTATAAGTGTTGCTATAAATTTACATAAACTCAATAATTACATTTTTTAACATACCTCTATATATAACACAAATGCAATATCTCAATAGTATTATGTACTATGAGATCAAAAGAGTTATTTATGCTTATTTTCTTAGCACTGTTCCAAATACCTTTTTCTTAAATAATTGTTTGAGGATTCATAATATTCCTTAATACTATAGACCGCTTTATTAATTAGCCATGTTTTTAATGTATTTTTGAAACACATTCCTTCTAAGGAGTTAATATCGAATGGTAAACTATTAAAAATTTTTGTAGCTGTGTTTAGTGGACTTTTATAATGCATAGCATTATTAACTTGCAATACCTGGATATCAAATTTGTGTTTTTGACGTAAGCTATCTACTCGTGAAGACTTAAAAAAAAGTAAGCCTTATTATTTTTGACGAACAAGCAAATTTCTAGTATAAATATACTATTTGATTGGATAACGGGACACTCACGTATATACGGTCGGTCAATTCGAGTTTCGGCCGCGTCCGGCGGCCTTTTTCAAGGCGAGTGCACACGCGCGGTGGCTGCCCGTTTGGCACTAGGCCAAACGGGTCGAGTCGGATTGACCGACCGTATATACGTGAGTGTCCCGTTATCCAATCAAATATGTGTAACAACCACGTTAATTTTAATACTAAAATAAATATACTAGTCAAAGTTAATAAATTATTATCTAGTGTTGCAGTAAGGAGCCTCCTGACGAAGCGAACTGTTAACCGTCTTCTGGGTTATGGTTATGGGTCTTTATTCAACCGTCTAACGAAAACCTCTATAAATATTAAATAATTAATTAATTATATTATAAGAATTTTCAACCTCGATATCCCGCGTTTTATAAAATACCAAAATATAATTATATAAGAGAAATGCCATTGATCAAGTAATAAATTGTTTTTAAACTTTCGCGGTTTGAAATCAAGTCATGCATGTCTATTCTGAATATGGTAAGCCGCTCGACAGTCAGTTTTTTTATCAGAAATCAAAATCATTGGACATTTCAAAACTAGTTTTTGGTATTGGTTACTTATGTATTCTTTTTTCAAAATATCACGTTCATCGAAAGTAGAAACAATTGAAACGTGCTTTATCAACGCATTTCGATTACTTCTTCAATCACTGTAATTTTGTTGCTATAGAGGTGTTTATTGCAAGTATGTCAAGTGAAAAGCAGCAAAGTATGTCTCTATCAAAGAAGATTTACACATGGAATTCGTATGTAATTTTTTTCTACAGAACAATTTCTTATAGAAATAGAGATGAATATTGTCTGCAGAATTACCAGAGGGACAATCGGTTTTAGGGTCTCTATCCTATCCAGCAAGTATGGATAGATATCGACAGAATGATTCTATTGTGTGAGTGTGAAAGAAAGACGAAACCATCTATTATCGTATCGTAATTCATTCAATCGTACGCATTCCAGTTTGTTTAAAACTTCCTCGGTTTCAATTGTAAATTGTGACTGAATCACAATAACAATGTTTCGCCAACAAAATGAAGATTGATCGTCTTTATTACTAAGTGCGCGGAAATTGTAAGGCGTTGCGCTAACTGTAAAGTGTATGGCGACTGGTCAGTGATCATTGACTGCTTTAAGAGAGGTAAATGGACGAGTGTCGGCGTGGGAGTGTTTGTTCGCATTTTTAGAGATACCTAATATTCTAGATGTTATACCTTTATGGCAACGTATATACTTATCTATACCTTATATTATTCGTACAAAAATAGAACACATATTTTGCTAATTGAGTATATAAAATATGTATCGGTGAAATGTAATAGGTATTCGGAAGCATTTGAAAGATATGGTTCTCCAGGTGGTACAAACTACAGTACTATATGAGTCATTCTCATTGTTCAACCCGGACAAAGTAGGGGCAGACCGCTTGTTACTCATAAAAGAAAAGCGATAGGGCAGATTAATGTAATCTATAGTCGGTAGAGCGTTCCCCCACTATTTATTACGATCCTGACAGCTTAGTATAACCAAAACAGCCATCTCTGTGTTGGGGTTCTCACATTAAGAGAATCAGAACCATAATTCACCACGACGGCCAAATACGAGGTGACAAAAGTCATATGTCCCAAAGAATTCTAAAAGATATAAATACATAAGTAGATACATTTCATTTATGCTTTTATATAAGGATTTCACAATCTTCATATCTGTTAAGTACAAAGGTTAGAAGACCTCTTCTGAGTTAGTCCAAAATTCGGTAGGCAGATGAGACCACCCGCCATCCTTAAAAAAAAACAATCTTTAATCTTCAGAGTTGCGCAGACTTGAAGCAAAACTGAATAATTCTTACGACATTTTTACGTTCTTTTGTTCGGTGTTTCATCTGGAATTATGTTTATTGTTCACTCTTAACAAAACTGCTACTACTAAGAAGACATCAGTTTTAAGATGAACTTCCGCAAATTAACTCCTCTTCACTTTCGTAAATTAGTGTGTTGAACTTAATCAGTGTAATTAAACAGTGCGTCACCATCGTCTTGTTTCATACGGAAGATTAGTTCCTTAATTTCGCCGATATCGTCGACATTTTACCATCGTGACGTCTATCGCAACCATAAACAGGTAAACTCATTACACATTAAACATTATTAATACATTGCATATTTTGTTTAACAGCCAGTCTTTGTTCGTAAGGTAGTTTATATTATGATTTATAATACAGTTTTCTTTGTCCGTAAATGCATCGGAATGTTCTATCTCAAATGGCAATAAAGGTCGCAGCTACTTGATTTGGTTTGGTTAGTGCTTGGAGTAATATCACACAATGACTGATTTGCCATTCAGGAAGTCATTGATCGTAATCAGTTTGTCACGAAATTCGTTGATGTTGTAGGTCTACAAATAATATAAATGTAAATTTGTGACATTTTTAAACAGTTCAACAGTTTTTTTGAGACAATTCTAGTTGTAGGAGACTGATTGACATACATACCTACTCAAACAACTAACAAGATGTTGACAACAAGACAGTTGTATTTCAAATACCTTTTTGTGTAAAACCCTATCAAACTTTTGAGAATTTCATCAAACTTTTGAGACCTACTTATATACTTCCAAGTGACACAGTTTATGTTTACTGCAGAGTTTTTAGCATAGGATTTTTAATTTTTAAAAGTAAAAAGTATTTATTTACCATGTAAGTATTTTATTACATCATAATATGAATTTTACAATTGATTAGAATTAAACCTATTAACCAACTTGAAGTAATTATTTTTCTTTCAAATTTGTCAACAAATTTACGTCTTTTTTATCAGTTTTTTTTGTTGTGGGACTTTTATGACAAGTCACATGGCAGTCCCATCATTTAAAACACTTGGTATGCTAATAATGTGGTTGTTAAAAAAAAGGTAGGTAAGTACTAAAAGGCATTAAGGGCTATTTCACAAATTTACGTCATAGAACACAGTAACAGCAGTCAATGTAGTTGGAAAGGCAAGCGGAAAGCTCAACATTCATATCCTTTGAAGCAAGGTCAAGAGACCGCATAACGAAGCAGCGACATATTTCAGTGATACTCTGACAAAGCGAATAAAGTTTATAGTAGCTGGAGAGATATACTTATTATGAATGTCGATTAAACGAGTATTAAACCTCACGCCCAAAAAGTAGTGCAGAAATTAGAGCATATTTTTTGTCAAATCTAGTTAAGCGTGCTTCTTCTTAGATAGTGTCATTGCTTTGTTTCAGGTCGACAAGCACAAGCCACTAATTAATAATAAAACTCTTTTCAGATATAAATCTTAAAAACCTCTAGAATAAAAGGTTACAAACACTATTTCGTTGAGTTGTTCTAACTTAAGTTATAGAATAGATAATATAGACTTAAGTGAGCAATCATATTAATCATAGTAAGGTACAACCTATCACAAAACCGATGAAGTCATAAAAAGTACCTAATGACTATAAAAACTACATGTGTGTACTTTATTTGTGTGTATGATTGATGGATATTTTAATTTTATGTCATACATAACATTGATGTAATAAATCTTTTTAAAATAAAGGCTGGGGGATTTAAAATTGCCGTAACGGGTAAGTACCTTACCAAGCAAGCATTAGATTGTGTCAACAAGAATAAATAATAATTATTACAATAATTCGCTCTGTAGGCGGTATATTATAAATTAAAAACAGATTACGAAACAAAAGATTTCTTTTAATAAGACTTCGACTTTTTAAAAATGTCACATTTTTCGACTTTTCAAAAATGTTACATTTTTTTAGCTGTGTCCGTAAGATTCCCACTTGCGACTTATTTATTTCCTTTGCTTAGTTTGGGACTAGGTGTTGTATGAAAAATGCCCAACAATATTTATTTTAAAACTGCTAAGTAAAGTAAAAATATTTTGCAATTTGTAAAATTACCTGCAAATAACGATCGCCCAACCTGTATTTTCGGTGTTGTAATG
The DNA here is from genome assembly GCA_017562165.1 of Ectropis grisescens. Taxonomy (NCBI): domain Eukaryota; kingdom Metazoa; phylum Arthropoda; class Insecta; order Lepidoptera; family Geometridae; genus Ectropis; species Ectropis grisescens. The sequence goes on along the minus strand of CM029781.1, from coordinate 24,742,644 downwards.
TCCATAAAATACTTAATTTGTAATAAAATATTATCATAAGATGTAATATGTAGTAACTGTAAATAAACCTTCGCATATTTCTTACGTTTTTTTCTCGAGTACAGTGATATATTGCGTTTACGCTGGTTGTGTCACTTCTGCATGAGATGGTTGCATGCTTCAATGGCTGTATGTATGTGACCTGAGTTTCTTCATTCATTGAAACTTATGCCGATATGGATCGCAAGCCCTTTGTTAAGCTGACGAGTTGTCATCGCGCAAGAATTTGGGCTGGTCTCGTGCCATGACACAATAGGAAGGCATTATCTCGGATGCTTGCAGCGGGCTACGCAGGAAGATAGTATTGAACATTATCGGCGACAATACTGAAATATACATTAAAATATCTGCTTTCTGTGCTTTTGAATAAGATTTCTTGTATTTCCGAAACGATGCGTCATAGTGCCTAGCTCTGATTGTAAATGCGATCAAAATAGCAGCTTCTCAGCTTTAGATTTTTGATTACGACTTACCTATTTACATTTTTGAACAAAGCGGAGAAATTTTTAGGAAGGCGGCCAAAGGCAACTTTAGGCAAGTGACTCTTTCTGCGTAGCCTAATATTATGATGATTTTATTATGAGGCACTGTGATTGTTCTTGAGGAATGGTAATAGAGGTGACAGGTTTGAGGGCGGTGCAAATTGCTTAATAGTCGAAAGTAGGGAGTGGGAACAGAGTGGGCTTGTATTCAACGCATGTTTTCTTCAATAGAATTAACCATTGAAAAACATTGTCTGTTTAGATTAAGTGGTTAAAAATAATCTTTCTTCAATAGAATTAACAATTGAAAAACTATCGGTGTTCAGATTAAGTTGTTAAAAAATAGAAAGTAACGTAATCATTTGTTTTGTAGTTAGATTAGCTAATAATGTGTAAGCGAAAATCCTATGTACTCGTAAGGATACACTAAACTAATGTTTTTTTTGTAGTGTAGAGTAAAGAGGTGAGCAGGAAATATAACTGATAGTAACCAACATGCCTGCCACATTACAGCACAGTGACACGCAGCTATTGGAACATGAAGAGTCCAAAATTACCTAGCACTGCACTACAAATCAATAACACACTTAACAACATATAAAAGCTAAAATAACCCCTGTTAGAGGAAAGCTTTTGAGAAATGTAACCTGTTTATCACAGAATACTATCGTATTACCATATATTTACATCACAAGCTGGACATTGTTCATGTTAAATTTCCAACTGGACTTTGCTATGATGAATTCATGTATTTATCCTAGATGTCCCTGTCCTTTTATGTTGTCTCTTAATCTTGTCTTATTAATATTATAATCAGTTTGCATTCTGCAGTTTTACCGTGATATCGATTACCTAGTCTGTGTTATTTCAGACTATAATGTATATTCGTGCCAAATTTCATCCATCCAGTAGCTTTTACAAGAAAGAGTAATAAACATTCGTACAACATACAACAGCTAATGTTGAGCTCAACCATGTGAGCAACTTTACGAATAGAATTGAAATTTGGAACGCAAATAGATGAATATAAACTACTCTATATACTGAAAAAATATTAGATAATACTCTCATTAGACATTTACTATATATAGTGCTACTGGTTATGATTAATATATCTATATATATAGAAACGAGAGTTAAAACAACATATTATGTCTAATCAAAACTTTGTCTGGGTCTTCAAGATCAATCTCGAAATTTCCAGTAATTAATCGATAAAGAATCGATATTGTGGATCCACTCATATGAATAGCCGAGGAACAGATCTCAGAGTCATCTCTGAGTAAATATGATTGTGAGTCATACCAAATCTTAATAGATGACCTTTTTCGACAACTGCTTGTCACGGTTTGTTAGGTAAATAGTTTAGAAGCCAGTTTTAAATGATCTGAAGGACAATTAAAAACAAGATCTGTTATGTTATAAATAATTTAAATATTTTTATGTCAGCTTTTTTATATGAATAAAAAAATTGCTAAACATTTTTACACAACACTATCTAACCTAAAATTAAGCAATGAATAAGTCCGTAGTATCTTTCTCCTACATCCATATTACACGCCAAAATAACATCAATAGGAAAATCAAAAGACTGAAAACGGTAGTCTCTTGTTAAGATGATGACAAATAAATGTAAATGTCAGTTGCCTGCTACTCCTACCTTACTTCGGACCCATGCAGGGCCTTAATTAACCTTGAAACCGGCGCACTGGCCGTGGTAAAAATGAATGGAATGTTAAGATCAACTAACTGATTTGTATCACTAGTAGAACCAACCGATTCTACTATACTTATAAAAGGATATCTTTGAGTCTATATATTTAGGAACACATTAGAGGTATACTTACAGTGGCTCACTTACGACACTGAGCCCGTACTACATGTCGAGACGAAATACGATCAAGGCGTATTTTTTAAAATTATGTACCGCTTAAGAGGTCAAACGGTTTAGAAACAGTAGTTTTTGCGTATGTAGCCCTGGCAAAGTGAAAGAAAGGCGCTACTATTGTATCCAGTTAAGGAATAGCTGACTAAAATGATGTCAAAACAGTAAAATATCTTCGTTTCGTATCGTCTGTATATATTTTTAGCACCTTTCTACATTTAGAAATAGCTTAAGAAATCGATAGTCAATTGTCGAGCGGCGTGTAACGCGCGCACGCGACGATCCACCGTTACATCCGCCTGCGCCGGCGCACCGGATGTGGCGTCCGAATGTGAGCGGTTATGCCTCTTGTAACGTAACACCGCGTTTGTTCACTTTATTTTTAATTTAATAACATCGCGTAATGCCGGTGTCACACTTGTGGTGCAGGTGTTTCCGATTATATGGCTAGTTAAATGCACATTTATTATCAAACAAATATGAGAGCTTTCCTACTTCATGGCCCAATTACTTACTTATGATGGATTTAAATATCCTTTTTTTACATTGTTTCAGTCGAAATGTCTCAATTTCAAATATGAATTTATTTCTGATAACAAAAAGTTTAAGGTCAAACCAATTAATGTATTGTCCAAAAAATGAGCTTGTACACTCACGACATATTGTAAAATCAATAGTGATTCTATTTAACTCAATACAATCTGTTAATATTTTTGGGACAACTTCTTCAATTGTTTCTATTTTTAAATATAACCACCTGGTCCCATAATTGATACAGAGGAATCAATTATTATTTAGTATGTAAAAACTAGCTTCTTAAAAACGTACTATTGGTAGCTTTTGTATTCCTTCTAAATTATATATTCCATCTATATAAAAAACACGCATCCCAATTAACGCTTCAAGTCGCCAGAGTGTCAAATGTAGTTGCACCGTTCAGTACCAGTAGTTCAGTATTTACATATCTTTAAGGACCTGATGTATTATTATGGGCATAAACACTTGCAAACAATTGCTCTTGCATTTCTTAATTATATAAATATATCATTATATCACAGGCTATTAAATAAATTTCTTTATACTGTGATTAAATCTTCTGTAATTTCAACAAGTTACAACTCCCATGTTATTTTTTGATAATTATTAAAATTTATAATTCAAATACAGAAAGAACATACAATCTTACCGATGTTATGCTGTTATGTTTAAAATTGTGTCGAGTAATTGGCAGATAATGCAATTCAAGTATCAAGTAAGGACATAACCGATATTTTAAGACTGCGCTTGCGCAATCCGATCTGTAATTAACTCGAGAGTGACTTTATTTACGAAACATACCGCATTATTACTTTCACGAAGCTTTCCTCTGATCATGCACGCTTCTGAAATGATGCAAGCAAGACAATTAGCCATTCCTTCAGTTGTTTTACTTATGTAATATACGATTTACGTGCATTAATTCAATCGTTACCTTGTTTGTATCTTTATTATGCAGTAAGCACCTCTAAAAATTGGATCAAGATCTTAACAAAGTAGCGGTTTTATTTCCTGAGCATTTTAAGATTTTAAAGTGTTTTTTAATGACAATTTAAATTTTAATGGTGACTATTCTCGTGTTAATCTACGTTTATAAAGGAGTCGGATAGTTAAACATATATATTATACTAGCTGACCCGGCAAACGTTGTTTTGCCATATAAATAATTTCCTAATAAAATAAGGGTTAATCGTAGAAGGGTGAAAATTGAGGATTGTATGTATTTTTGTATATTGTATCATAAAAAAATAGAAATTAAAAATTTTGTCTAAAAAATAAAATTAAAAAAATTTAGGGGTGAACCACCCCTAACGTTTAGGGGATGAAAATAGATGTTGGCCGATTCTCATAGATACCGGATAAGCACAAAATTTTCATCAAAATCGGTCAAGCCGTTTTGGAGGAGTATGGCAACAAAAACTGTGACACGAGAATTTTATATATTAGATTACAATATGCAGAACATAATACAATAAAATAATCTAAATTTATAAATATATTTAGCGGATTTTATTAAATGGCTTCTGCTCGGATATGCGTTTATTAAAGATCTATAAATCGAAATTGAAAACTATTTATCTTTTTAAGTAGGATCCATTACAGAGATTGTGCCCAAATTTGATTAAAATCGCTTGATAAGTGGTTTCGTGAGTCCATTGAGGACAAATATTGTGACACAAATGTTTTACTGTATATTAAGATTTATTTAAGCGTATGATTTTATTAAATGTATTCTGTTTGAATGCGTTTATTTGGCTGCCATTCTATTTGCCGAGTTTTCAGAAATTCATTCATGCTTCTTATAGCATCATTTACAGAATTTCTTATTATGTTTCCTTTAAATTGTAAATACCGTCTGATTATAATCTACTGACTTGACGTTATGATAAACCTATCCTATTGTATTACATAAAATATAATCTCACGCTTTTATTTATATAAAAGATATTTTAATTTTCGTCATTATATAATTTGATAAATCCTGAAGCACAACAACAGTACACTCCGCGAGGTATTGAGCTTTGCATTAGTGTGAGTGATTCAGGCAGGAGCTTGAAATTTTGTCCGCGAGGTTAGGCGCTTTCATTAGTGTGAGTGATCACCAATCAGGCAGGAGCGCGGCGAGACAGAAAAGGCCGGTTGTCACACCTACACTATCCATGTACACTCACACAATGCAAAGTCAGCTTATATAACTGTTGTTGTGCTTCAGGATGTCAAATTATATAATGACGTAAAATTGAAACAATCATATCGGAAAAGCCACATGGCAATAAAAAAATGTGTAAAAAGTTGTGCCAATTACTATCAATACTCAGCGTATCTCTTAGTCCTCGAATTTCATTGGAAATATCGACCGACCGAGGCATAGTAAAGCTCCGCTATTTACTGACCTTAAAAGTATCATTTATATCTGTCGCGGGTCGTCAATCAGATCACCAGTAAGCATGCATGATGAAACCGAGAGTGGTGTCGTGTGGGCGACAGACGGCCCTGAGATAGCGCCCGCGGCCACGCATGCTGTGACGAACAGTGTACAGTGAGCTTTGAGCTTCGTCAGGCAAAAAACCTTTCAATATATCAAATACAGTAAGCATTGCGTACCCTGTTTCAGACCAAATTCTTAGGTACGGATTTTAAAAGGAAATGAATGTTTAGTTCCATATTTTGACTCCATTTTGTCTTGAGAAGGACCAGACATTTTTGACATTGTATACGGTAAGTTTTGTATAATTTCAATGATTTTGCATTTATTTCATATGTTTTAAACAAATTGAAAACTACTGTTGTGACTTTTTTAGTCTGAATGCTTACGTTTACTAGCAGCGGTGCGAATTGCTCTATCATTTAATGTACTTTCTTTTCAACGATATTTTTCGCAGTCTCAGATTGAGCTAATTGTCCTCCATTGCATAATCATAGCAACCAACTCATTTTTTCCACTGCTGGGAGACTAGGCGGCTTCCCTTATAAGGAGAACTAAGGCCACAACGCACCACCCTGGATAAGTGCAGGTTGATATGGCGCATGTTGATGAGAGTTGTCTTTTTGCAAAACATGCTGGTTTCCTCACAATGTTCTGTCACCGATAAATCAAGTAGTAATGACAACTTTGTACATCACTTATTGAAAGTAAAATTCTCTTGGTGCAGGCGGGGTTAACACCTCCGACCTCTTATTTGTGGAATCGGACGTTATCGCCATTGTGGCACCACTGTTTTTTTATAATCAGTTTTAGCCAGTTCCATTAGCATAAAGTGATTTTCGCGTCACTTTGATTTAAAACATTTTACTTTCGATTAATACATATGTACGTTCAATTTCTCTGCTAATTTATTTGGAAAAGCTACGTTTACCGGCACAGCAAATAAGTGTATAAATTAAATGAAGAGTATTATAACTAATCCTTTAGTACACGTGTAACAAACTTAGTTAACCTTCGCTGTTTCAATAAAGAAGACAATACATGAAGGTGATCGATCACTCTTTTACTATTCTTTCTTAGTGCAGTTATTTTTATGGCCGAGACCTCGAATCCACAGTATTGGTTTAGATTTGTTGTTAATGTTTTCTCTTCACACGTTTCAGTTTCAGTTTTGAATTAGCAATATTGTAGAGCTTGTTATAACAAAAGATTAAGGTGGATCAGATCAACCATTCGTGATGGACATGTAGAGCTTAAAATATATAGTTAGCTCTACATGTTCTGTATTGTGCTAAATTTATTTCATTTTATGCAATGAATTTTTTCTTGCATAACGATATTTCGTAAATTTTGTGTAAAAATTACAAATAATGCATTGTGTCAATGTTTAATTTAATTAATTGTGATTTTGCATTGGAAAAGTATTTTTTGTTTTGATGGGTAAACTTCTCAGGTAGCCTCGATAGATTTAAATGTTATCAAAATCAGGTGTGGTTTTTAAAAAAGTCAGCAAAGTGTTTAGATTTTTGCCACAAGTATGTCTTATTATTATTTGTATCGATGATATTTCCATAATTTGGTCACTAACATCGCTGTCTTATTTATTTGAAAATATTAATAAATGGAACTCAGTTATTAAACTAAACTTAGTTTTGTAATTAGTAAACTTTTTAATTCGGTGTTATGTATTTGAAGATAAGCTACTAAATCAAAAATATACCTGATTGATATATAATAATAATATGTTACAAATGAACTTGCGTACGCAATTAATAGGTCTATTCGTGCCTGCCCACGTGTCGTAATGTATTCTTGCATTTTGGTGCCGTTACAAAGAACGCCTATGAGGCAACAAATGCACAAAATATGGCGTTTATTTGATCATTATGTAAATAAGCAATTATTTCTTGCGGCGCGTTTACATTTGAATACATAATGTATGTATTAGTGATGTTGACAGTAGCTCAAATCATTTAATATTTATAGAGCCAACCTAGACTCACGGTGTGTGTTCTAGCTAATAATTCAAATATAATATTTAGTCATTTCTAAACATCTCCAAAACGGCTCTACCTACTGTTTTAACAACTTTTTTATGTTTGGTAGGTTTGAGAATAGGTTGAAAAATATATCTTATCCCCTTAACTTCATTATCCCTTTATTAATTGCGATTTTATTATTTTTATATCAAAAAATATAAATGTAACGTGTATAGGTAATTTCATTCATCATTCATAGGCTGAAGGTCGGCGTTTGTCAAGTGTGGTTTTCTACACGAGTGATTTAAAAGATTAAAAATTTGTAGCTGTGAATGTTTGGCCTTGCTCGAGATAGCAGGTTTTGTATAACTCTAGCTCAGACAGCCGGTTTAATTTGTAGGATTAATATGTTTTCGTGAGCCTCAGTTAGTCTGAAATATTTAATATTTAAAACAAAAACACGAAATTTTAGTATTGTATGTTATTAGCTAGACTTGATATACAACATCTATTTTTACAAAATCATTTTTTCAATAATATTTTCTAAACATATTTCACTTTCGGTAGATTATCACCTGAAAGGTGATAATTTTTCTTACAACGCTCTCACTTGACAAATACAAAATCACAAGTTGCATGTCGAAATACAAGACAAGATTAAATGTAAACGTGGAGAGGTACAATTATATGTTTGTTAGAGTTAAGTGTAGCCATCGAAAATGGTTTACTTTACCTGGCTACAAGAGCTCATATCGTGGGATGTCTTAAAACTGCGGACAAAGTCACGTGTATTGCCTTGGGTAATAGGTTTTTATAATCAATAATGTACCTAGGTGCCCTAATGAGCATAAATTGATTAATGTTCGTAAACAAACGCATCGGAGACTATTAAAGCCCTAAGCGTTTTTTCTCAGTATTAATTGAGCGTACCGAATCGTAATTACTATAACTGTTTCATTATGAATAACGGTTTTGTCTAAACGTAACATAACTTGTTTTATTCATTTTCAATTAAAAGTTAGTTCATACTGTTGTTTGACTACATATTACTGAGACCATAGATCATATATTTTACTAGGGCATAATATAATACTTATATTCTTAATAATAATATGTGATGTGGGTAGAGTCCTTACCATCACTCTTATTAATTTAATTTTCAATATGACACAGTTGTTGTTTATTTTTATTTGTATGGTTCAAAATTTTCGCACAAAAATGAAGCGTTTTCAGAATGATAGATATGAGTTACAGATGGATACCACCAGAAACATTCACGTTTATTATCTAATTTATATTTAAAAAATAATATTAACGCCACTTCTGGCACAATAAATTAATTTATAATAGGTAAGTATTTGCTTTCCTGCTTTCCTCTAAGATTTTGAAATTGCAGCAGACAACTTTTTTTCTGGAAAAAATAGCATGTCAGCATTCTGCCAGGGTCAAGTCTTTAAAACAATCAATTAATTTAACATGTTGCAACCGATTTTGGTTCGTAATGACGTTGTGCTGTAAATTCTAACAGGTTAGAAAGAATACTCAAGGTTGCCCATTTCAAGTTTAAATTTAAAAGCCTAAGCTATTTATTTCTGAGTTCGAATTACTGTAGCCTTGCAGATCGCATTATGGTCGGACTCAATGCCAATTCTAGTACGTTAATATCTACGTATCCTGCATTAAAGACCATTGTACGATCAATATAACATAATGGCAGGTAATTAAATCACCATAAGCTTTGGATACAGGAAGGAAGTGGGTATTTTGTTCATTTTGAGATAGTTACCGTAATATTTTTTTAGACTGTAAAGTATTAGGTAAGTATGTACGCAAGCATGTATGCTTACGAATGCTTGTAGTTTCTACATCATGAATGTAATTTCGATCCTGTTTTTATGGCCTTACAGTAACGATTATGATTGCATTGTATTGTACAATCTATGCCTATCTACTTACCAATTCAGAAAAGTCAAGTTTTCGTACGTATAATTTCCTTTTTTTTGTACATAGCTACGTGGTAATTAGTTTTTGAAACTCATGTAGTTTACTGAAAAAAAGTGAGATACGATATTTAGATATAAGTGCGCTTGCTTACCCGAGAAAAACTGATTTGTACTCGATTTGAAGACGTCCAGATAATATTGATCAGGCAACTTATTCCAAAGTTGAAATATTCTTACCTACCACAAAAGTGGACTCAAAGTCCTCTTCGATAAAGTCTTTTTAACGTTAGCTATGAAACGACATTGCTTTGAGCTAGAAAAGGTTCGTTACAAAAGGAAAAATATTTGTATTCTTTTTTGCCCAAATCAAGAGGAAGGGCATTTATTTAACTATCGGTTGATTCCTAAAAATATATTGATTTGTCTATACTGTATAATTTATAGCTAACTCATCCACTATTGCCCAGGTTATGTCGCTATTTTGTGTTGATAAATAGAACTATAAAATAAAACGTAAACTTTTCCTTTAAAATTGCGTTCTTCCGTAGTTTTTACCAATCAATCTTGAAAATGAAATGGCCAGTTCGCGAATAGCTTCAGCAAATGGTAAGTGTAACGGTCAATGAACCGTGCGCGGCCGTCTCGTCTAGTCGCCGGTTACTGTACGGTTACAGACAGACAAAGCCTTTACTTCTATTAGATACATCGATGCATGATGGCTATACTTATACTGGCGTAAATATTTGTATTGTATGTAGTGTAATTATGCGTTATCTGATTTTCCAAAGCATGCTAAAATGTGTCAAAAATAGTTTTCGTTCGTTTAGTTCGTAAGTGGTATTAATATATATGTTTTTTAGATAAATTTGATGGGCTTGATCAATGTTAAGAATTTGACACATTTTCCATGCAGCATTCTAAATGAGTGGTGGTACAAGTGACAGATGTATCTTATTTTGTGTTTTGTAACTTATTTCTTCAGGAAATTTTTGTCGTATTTTTTTTAAGAATTATAAAAAGCTTCACCGGACGCTTTAAGTAAACTTAATCTTTTAAATTTATGTAGTTTTTGATAATTTTTATATATTTTATAGGCTTGATAGCGGTCAAGCGCTATCTCGCCTCGCAACAATGCGGTTATTTCATTTCAAAGTATTTTTTCTCCGTATTTAACTGATTTTGATAAGCTGAGATCTTGGTCTGTGGCATTTCTAGAAATAAATTTTTTTTTTATTTACCAGTTTAATTTGGTGCCCAAAAGACAATTTGACAAAAAGCAAGAAAAGCAAAACCGTTAATGTGGTGTGATATGGGATAATGGGTGAAAAATCAATGTTGGACACCAAAAATTAAACTTTATTATTTCTTAGAAGAGCATGCATTTGGACTCTTGACACAAGAGTTAAAACCAACATAGCATATTTAAACTTGAACATAGTAAAGAGAAAATTCAATGCACTCCATTCGTTGGTCACTTTCTTTTCTCCTGAACCAAATTTCCACCATGACATCCATGACTTGTTTTTCTCGGATGACACATTATTTCCTCTGTGTTGTCACTGTCCAGTACGTTACATAAACCATGTTCTTTCAATCAATAGACCGTGTCCTCATTAGTGCATTAGAGCATCTTCGCAAACACGTAGAAAGTTCACTTGTGCATTACATCATGGCGAGAGCAAACGGACAAATATACGAGGAAGCTATTATACAACAGATGGACGAATCACTGTCGCTGATACTAAGTGCACTCTTCAATACGCATTCTAGGTCACTGTTTTGTCAATTGAACTGTCTTTTGTAAATACTTATAGATACTATTCGAAAATTGAGGCTACGATAGTTTGATGCGAGTATTTTGTGAGGAAAACAAACGGATTAGACGTGTGTAAGACGGAAATAAGTGCGATATTCTTTAAAGCCATAGGTTACAGTTTGCTAAATATAGCCGATAGAATTTAGTGAAGTTTAAGACCATTCGGTAAGCGAGCATACAAAATTTAAAAGCGAGGATTGCTTGCTTGTAACTTGCTTCCGAATGAGTCGACTTACCTTGTTTCTGAATTCAGTCACTAAATTTATCCAAGTGTAAGAAGGCTTTTAGTTTGCATCAAAATACATTTGTGAAAGCAGAAAGTGAGCAAAATGATCATAAACAATAACTTGATATTACATGTATGATAACTAGATAGACAACGATGAAGAACCGATCATCATTGATCTGTTTATTAAAGAGTGACTAAACAAGCAGTATCTGCTAAATGGTAAGCAACACGCTCGAAACAGCACAGTGCCATGGAGCTATTTGGACAACCCACATCACTGGAGTGCGCGGAGTGGATAACAGCATTATGTTGACGACAAAATCCATATCCGAGTCATCGAACTAGAAACAAAAGGGTTTTGTCTAGAATTTTACTTAAAACCGTAAAACGAAACGTATATAATGCGTGAGCTGCGCACGCGTAGTGCGACAGCTGCGAGTAATCACTGTGTTCGCCATTTTAGATTTTACAATTTTGGCGCTAAGAAGTTATAATTTGAGATTTCTATTTTGAGATAAAATAAGGTACAATAATAAAAAACCGTGTATGCTTATGAGCTTATTAACGTTTTCATTTGTTTTCGATTAATTACGAGTAATATGGGTGTGTTGTCTTTGCGCATTCATCTCAGAAAGAGTAAGGACTACGTACGCGTTCGAAACGCTCTAGTTGGTTTTTTTCTACAGGTTCGTTTCTGAGGCATTAAAATTAAAGACTCTTATATCAGATAATCACTGAATTTACAGTCCACTTAGTTAATTGCGCGGTTAGTTAAAGACAATAGGATGCGCGTCCTGTTTCCTTGTTTGATTTACTGAGTCACTGTTTAGAAAATTAGTTTTTTTAGATGGCAGCCACACAAAGAATAAGGAAATCCTGTTATAAATCTACTTTTTAGCAAAAAATGGCATGTTAGAGACATGCCATGCGGTTGCTGAGTATAAAATTCCTGCAAGGGTATGATAGCGTTGAATGCGAACAATTTCGCATTTTTTAAATCTCTTGCAGTACCTATTGCCGCGTGTGCAGGTGAATCAAAGACCACAAATGTGAAAAAGTGAGATAGATATATCTATGTACAGAGTTCAGTTGTACCTTAGATTCACTATTAATACATCAATGAGGCGTTTTCAGGGTTCAAATATGTCAACCTATCTGACAAAGCTAGTTCCCAGTTTTGCCAAACGTGGCCTCAATAACGTCTTTTTCTGCCGACAATTTAAACGTAAAATAGTTCACAATTGCGCTACTGGTGGCGTTGTTGTTTGATTTTGTTAGATATATTTGAAAAGCATAAGCATTCGTCAATATTAATAATTTGACATATTTTTCAACCATATGTCACCTATTATATGGATTTGTCATTCTGAAAACTCCTCAGTGAAGAAGTGAGTTTGTTGGTTTATGCGTTGTAACGCATTCATACTTAAGTTACAACGTGTGTGGTATTTTTAGAGATGGGAAAATGTTAAGCAAACATTCACCTTGTTACAATTAGCCAAAATGTTCAATAACATCTGACTTATCAGATGTTACGTAATGCTAATTGAACAGAAACTGCAATAAACACTCAGTCTAGAAAGTTTTTGTATCGGTGAACGGATCTCTTTCTTTTATTTTATCTGTAACCAGATGTTTGAATCGACTAATGGTAGATACCTATGTATAGTTGCTAGGGTGGTTTGTTTTAAATATCCAGTTGGAAGTTGTGTTTAGGTACTTACTGTGCTAGGTTAGGTTTGTTTTTTCATACAGGATAAACAAGGAATGTGACATTTGCTTCCGAGTAATTTTAAAAGTAAACTACAAAATTTTCGGAAACTGACAGTGGGTCCAAGTTTTACATAAGAAGTTTTAAAGGTAACCAAGCATCATTTTTAACAACGATGAGTATGAGTAAATCTAACATTTATTTATTTATAAATGTTAGACTTAATCATATGTAATTAAATTTATTAACATGTTTAATTTTAGTGGTCAAATCTTTATTATCATCATTAGGAGAGCTTGGTCGACGTGAAGAGTTAGGCGTTGATTTGGCTGGATTTATAAGCATTGTTTATCAGCTTGGTAATGTCGGCAGAATGCTGGGCACATTTACAACTAGGCTTGATATTTTGATTATCTCTGAAGCTTGATATTTTGACAAATTGTAGTGTGTTATGATATTGTGGTAAAAATTTTTAAGCTCACTTAAAGTTGAACCTATAACGTATATCTTCATTACAACCATGGGTTTAGTAAGTACCCATATTATAGACGAGATATAGACGACACTGGTACTAAATCTTTATTATCATCATTAGGAGAGCTTGGTCGACGTGAAGAGTTAGGCGTTGATTTGGCCTCATATTTTCGGTCTATGGATAATTCGGATGTATCTACTAGATAGCTCTCATTTATGCATATATTATGTTTGCAACAGACACATACCAGTACCTACACAGGCACGCAGAAGAAGTGGTTGCAATGTGTGTCGAAAGTGATTTCTGTTTGCATCAGCATAGTGAGATGGTTTGCATTTTGTCAACTTTAAGTCGTATTTCGAAGGGCATTGCTATTTAGAGAGTTTGTTTGTGCTGACACTAAAACTGATCAAGCAATATACCTACTATCCTGTTCGTAGATTTATCGGGGGTTTGGTATTTTTTTTAACTTATAAGATTATTTATTACTTATTTTTTTAAACTTCTTTTAACTTTTTTAAAACCATTTTATAAAAAATAAAATTGTAGATTTTATATTCCTTGTAGTATCTAAAACTACATATTTTATTATTATAGATTAGTAGTTATTGTTTTAAAAGTTAATAAAATGTATGCTGGTAAAAAAAAAAAACTTATAAGATATTCTTATTTACTATTACAAACTTATGGAAGAAAGAAAAAAAAGCCATACCTAATTCAGGGACATCACAGGCTATATCTAATATTATCACACGAATATTACAAAGGTACCTGTGTTTTTGATTGGGTTGTTAAGAATGCTACACCACAGGTGTCATAGTTTTAAACTATTACGGCTGTTACCTGCACTAATATTAGTTGTGAAGATTCACTTCGTGATATTTATAACCACGGTATACATCCGTAATTTCTTGTCTTATCGATTTATTAGACGTTGTCACGTCAAAAATTATATAACAAGAACGATCACGAAATTCGATCAGATTTATCATCACGTTTTGGAGGATACAGAAAAAACTAGTTATTAAAATATTATTACAAGTTTTACAAAATTTCAGTGCATATACTCATTCAGCAGTGTAACAATCCCATATAAAATTCTTATGAAACTTCTCGACTAGCAATTACAATTCGTCACAGGCCACAAAATGTCTTCATTGAACCGTTGGCTAAGCAGAATGTAATGTCAACTTGCAATTGTGTCTGTACAGCCTGTATTATCTGTGTCCCATTATTATCTAGTATACAGAGTTACGCTGAATACTTGCACTAAGCAGCGAAAGCCGTCGTTGTACTGAAACTGAAAAAAAAACAACCCAAGTAAGTAAAAAGATCTAGAAGATAAGTAGAGACCGAAAATGACCCCGTTTTTCTGTTTGTACGTTCTGGAATAGCAATAAAGTTGTCAGTGACTACACCTTATTGCTAAATATTCCAGAACGTAAACTTTTTACTTGGGTTGTTTTTTTTCAGTTTCAGTACTACAATGGCTTTCGCTGCTTAGTGCAAGTATTCAGTGTAACTCTGTACACTAGACAATAATTTTTAGATTTATTTTTGATCGTGGATGTTTGGGTTGTTTTGAATTTAAGTTCAATAATAATCAATAATATTATAATTATGAACAACTTTTACCATGGTAGCTACCAACAATTCCGAAATAAACTAAGTCATCCAAACAAAAATGTGCTTTGAACTCAACAAATTAAAAGAACAGAGAAAGGCCATGTGACACAGCCGGTAGCGAAACTCACTGAATTGTAGGTTGGGGTTCCGATTCCCGCATAGAAAAATTGTGTGATGAATCCGGATAGTATATGTTCCAGACAGGGTGTGGGGCCAAATAGTCTTATTTGAAAAAGTGGTGAACAATTTTTGTTGTTGAAAAAAAAGAGTTGAATTCGATTGTTTCGACTTAATACAAATATTGTTTGTAACCCTGTATAGCAATCATTATGGCATCGGTAGTACTCAGAAGTGATAAAGTGAGTATGTTCGTACTAATGAGCTTCGAAATTCACTTTCGCTTGCGTACACAATGTGCAGACGTGTTTATCGGCTTTGGGGAATGTTGAGTCAGTCAATAGAAGATAACGAGTGATTTTGTTTGAAAGGAAAAGTCATGCCTTGTTGTGGGAGAAAATTTGAGACCAAATCCAATTAGATGTTTGTCTTTTAACGAGAGAAACCTTTGAGTATTTGTTTAACTTTGTAAAGAATATGAAAAGCAAGTTCATTGTTTATTGATGTTTGTATGAGCAAGTTTTGGAAATCTGCCGATCACATAACTATTGAGTATAATATCTTTTCTAACCATTCTAGCTAAATCCTCCAAAATGTTGAATGTCGTTCTTGTAAATTCTGACAAAAGCACAAACCCGAGAAGTTACCTCCCGTTTGCATCTCCGAGTATCTTTTCAAGTACCTAATGCATAAGTTTGTTTTCTACCACTGGCTTTTATGGTGGAAAAGAAATATGGTGAAGACCCATAGCGATATTCTAAGAATATTTCAAGAGAATTTGTTACCTGTCTATCGCTTCGCCAGCTTGGCTAAGGCTACAAAGCATTGACTACCTTCTTGTGACAGAATGTCTCGAGTCTCAGCAGTGGGGTTAGAAAGTGGGTTGTTTATACATCTTATATATCACTAGATGCCCGCCCCGGCTTCGCCCGTGGTATATTATATAGCACTCATCGGGATCCCGTACAAATCCAACGGTGAAAGAATGACTGAAATCGGTTCACTCATTCCTGAGAATATCGATTTCAAACAAAAAACCTCTTCAGCTACCTGCTACGCCACCTGTCGGAAATTGGCCGTACCAACTCAGAATTAGAAAAAAAAAATAGCAAAGGGATATATTCAATGCACAGATTACTGAAATTCAATGACGCAATCTTTGACACATGCTGTCATGTGTCATGTCAAAGCACGAAACGTACGAAAACTCTCAAAAGGGGAATATTTTTTTCCCGATTTTGTTACATTCTTGTTTCATGCTCCGCTTCAATTAATATTAGAGTTATTTTCTATAGCCTAAAGCCTTCCTCGATAAATGGACTATCCAATAGAAAAAGAATCTTTCAATTCGGACCAGTACTTTCCGAGATCCTAGCGTTCAAACAAACAAACAAACTCTTCAGCTTTATAATATTAGTATAGATTTGAATCACCAAAGATGCTGAACGATGTGATACTCCTCAGAGTTTACAGGAAATATTACCATTTTCCTATCTGTTTTACCTTATCTATAGTCAAAACTTATTCTACAAGCTAATTTGATTAGAATGTATTCTCTAAAAACGTAAGCGTAAAATACAGATTTTACCGTCGCTCACAGGTAGTTTCATAAACAAGAGTTGTTATATACAAACGAAATTTTAAAATGTAGAGTCTTTTGTAAGTTTTATGCCACTAAGCTTATTAAGGTTTATAAGCTTCAACCCGAGACTTGGGTTTGGTAATCGGTCTATAATTTAAAATAAGATTATTGTAATAGTATACATTTTGTCAAAATGAGAAGATAATAGGTACATTAAATACCTATTTTGATTCTTATATTTAAAGTTTGAGATTTGTTACCTCTTTACAAAGACTTGACTTACCTACTTGAACAAGACATAGATTTCAAATGAAAATATGTAGGATATGTTGTTTAAACATAATAAACTCATTGTCACTAATTGTTTTGCACCTTTTTCAATAACATACTAAATTAGACATTGTGAACGTATTCATTTGTCAACATTTGAGTCAAGCAATGTAAATCCTAATAAGCAATTTTTTACTTATTAAGTGACGGCATAAGGAAGAGCTACCCTTAATGGTATGATTGCTCTTAATCAACACGCCCATAATGCGTAAGAGCAGAATAACACGCACCTATTTTGCCATGAAAAGTCCAAGCACTGCACGTCACTGCCTAAGACTGCACTACATAACTCTTTGCTCTGTACAGTAATTTCTCTTCCTGAAATTTAATATTTGCAATAACATAGAGAACGTTATTGTCAGTTTCTTTATCGATTTGCATGCCGAATAGTATAAGGCGTACTCCACTTTTTAATCACCATCACAATGTAAACTCATATTACTCCAACTTACCATTACTATTTAGATTTTCATTTGAAAACAGTTTTGATTTCAGAATAGTCTAACAGGTATGTGAGATATTACTTTACGCTCTGCGCTACATTTTCGGAGTGACTATGATACATACGTCTATTTACCTATATTCCACTTACCGTGTTTTACATGCTGATGTGAGTTTAATTGCACGCCATTCGTAATGTTTACATAGACGTATCGTAATATCACTTAGCATTCGACATGTATTACACAGAACATGTTGAAATCCATGATGGGAAGATCACGAGGCAAAAATGATGTTTGCGTTTTCACTGCGAAAACTTATTTTTGCAATAAGTTATGTAGATTCGAGAGTCGCTAAAGAAGAATGCACGTTTAGTGACGTATAAAGCTCGTGACTATTTATGGGCACTCATTCCATTTATGAAAAAAATGTGAGATTTCAATACTTAACGTTCAAATTAGAGGTCAAATTTTAAGGTTTTGTAAGGTTTCAAATATTTCAAGGCCAATTAAGATGCCTCTTAAAAAAGGCCTGCTCAAAACTTTCCTGTACCGATTCCTGCAATATTAATGTTGTAATGTATTTATAAACGATATTAGGCTCTACGAGTCACATACCGAACCACAGACAAAATTAAGCAAGTTCATTGTTCTACGACAAGGATAACGATATGTAGTGGACCTAATAGTTTTGGGCATCACTTACTCTAGAGGTAGTAACAAAACAACATTTCTGTTATAGTACAAAGAAAGCACATGGACATAATTAGATAAAACCATTGTAACAATGATTATTTTTCAAAGCTAAAAAAATAACTTCTATAGAATATCATTTCTAATGACAGGATAAACTATTTTCTTCAAATAAATGTATTGTGCTCGAAGATAAAAGATTCCTGTCCAAATGCATTACGTCATTAACTTAAACTATTATTAAAATTCTTTAGCTTCTTTACCTCTTAAGTCTTGGATAATCGAGAGGCCGATTACTTCGTGGAAACTTTTTGCCAAGTGCCGTTGGCCTGAGACAGCTCGTCTGGTCGTTGAAAGCTGGCTCTACCTTACTTGGAAACCACCTGTAACTTTCTGATGTCCTGGTATGTCTACTACTTACACTTGTCTAGTACTTCCTTAGTTTCTTCATTATGCAGTATCTGAACTCACTGTTTGAAGAACTTGATAGTACTTGATAGCTACGAGTATTTCTATAGACTTGAATATTTCGCAAACGTTGGGCTGTTAAGTAGTAGAGGGCGTCTGAGGCCAACTGACATTAGGCCCCTTTATAAGAAAAGAGATTTTCAAAATAGCACAGAATTTAATTAGAAAAGGTTCGTTAGCCGTGGATATAGAAGTAATTTGCTGCAAAACCATTAAAACCTATAAACCATTAAAATATACACGACACAATAGGACATAGCTGAATAGTATTAGAGTCTTATTTATACTATTTTAACAAAAATGTCTGATTTAGTTTATTTGACAAAACAATACATTGTTTTAGGTACAACTATTTATTTGTCCCTGGTTTTTCTACATACAATTCTTTGAACATTATGCAGAATATTTTTGAAATCAAAAATAAATATTTCCCCAGTTCATAATCTTTCCCTACATGTGCCTGTAAGCTGGGTTAAGTCTGATTGGTGCAGCAGCAATTTTACACAATCATCGGAATTAATGGCCGAGGTCGATGCCAGCAGTTTTTACCGAGGTTTATACTGTGAACTATGTTTTTGTAGGATTAGTTATGCTATGATTATGGTCGTTTTGTGGAATTATAAATGCTTCAATAATTGCAATCTTCCTTTTGGTTAAAACTGTAGGTATAGTAAATGTTGTCTCATTAAATTGTTGAACATTACAAATAATTTCGTTTGTAATTATGTTATGTTGTTAGTTGGCCTGTGATAACGTCAGATTGAAAAAACGTGTATTAGTAGGTTCGAACCTTACTTGCACTTTTGACTATTTATACTAGTTCGTCATTACCATTGGATTTAAAGATGAAGAAAATAATATCATCATTGGCAAACAGTAAGTTTCAAAACACATCTTTCAAAGGCGTCACTCCAACAATCATTTGCTAAGATTGGTGGATTATAATCTTGACGAAGAAATGTGGGAGAAATGCTTAGTCGTAACAGTGGGCAGACAGACAGGCAGTTTCTCAGGCATTTAGTAGTTTAGTATTAGGTACTTCCGTCGTCTATTTACATTAAAAATCATTTTGTCTATGCAATAGCTTTGCGTTAACATATTATGTTAAAAGATAAGATGTTAAGTTAATATGTTACATACAATTTAACGCTCAGTTTCAAGCTCGCAATACTTTAGATTCGTAATTACGTACGTTTATTCGGTTTATCTGTTACGAGGTAGTTCTGCGTTTCGGTTTATCGTTGTCGATAAGTGTAAGTGTGGCGAGAGCCGGTGTTATGTAAAGTAAACGAGTTGGGAGCGGGAACAGGTTCAGAACAGATCTGGGTCGGGTAGCTTTCCAGTGGGTCCCTGCTCCCTGCAAGAGGTACGCCTTAAATTAACCTTCGTATTTATTTGTCTATGCGATTTGCGATTTATTGAAGCTTTGTTTATAGCATCGAGTGACGAGACGAGTAGGACATGCCTGATGTTGCAACACATCTAGTGTCTTAAAAAGTACACGATAGGGTCTATTTATAGTTTTTTATCTGTTTTGTGGTATTTTAACAAACAGCTTATTATTGTTATTCTAAAAAATAAAGTTTCCGTACAAAAAAAATGTTTTGCACAACGCTTATCCCAAAATGTCGATGATGTCATTGAAAGTTTTACACAAAACGCATCGTTATTTATGATCCGCATAAAATGTTATTGAGTAAGTAATATCCTCATTCTCGATTCAAGTTGCAATGACGTGCATGGACCAGTCGAACCTGATAATAATTCCGTAACTTCTTTTTTCAACTGGTAACTGAGATATTCCGCACACGAATCGTGACTGGTCGACGCAACCTGTGGGTACTTTCTTCGGTCCAGGCGGTCAGTTCTGTAAAAGTGAACTCGGCTCTGGTTTCGATGAGGAACTAGCCGTTGCTGTAATTTCGCATCAGTCCACTTTAAAGCTTATTTGCGTTCGAAGATATTTGAAAAATACCTACAATGATTTATTTTTTAACTTTCATAGGTTTACCCTTGACCGCCATCTCGCCTGATGTTAAGCGACGATGCGGTTTACGATGGCGCGTGTTTACCTAGAAGAAACCGATTCACTCTCGATTCGAAGACGTCAAGATTGTAAGCATCGGGGTAAACCCGCTCAGGCAACTCATTCTATGATACATGTTTTAAGAATACAACAAATATAGGTGTAATAGCGGCGCTATTACACCTATATTTTTTACCTATCGTTGTTCCTGTTTTCATAATTTTCGCGCGATTTAAAGCTTAAATGTATAATTCCAGACTATAGGTACATATAATTATTATGATCTAACTGCGATCCATATTTCAACTCAATCATTCCATAGTGGTTGAGAACCAAACATTCAAACTTTTATTTTTATAATATTAGTACGTTACTTAGTTACTCGAATAGTTCCCGTTTTCATACTTTTTTCTCTTTAGCCTGTGCATAATTATCTCTTATTTCAGGTTACATTTTTTTAACGAAATTTCATTAAGCCAGTGATTTCTGCACGACTGAAAACAAAGATCCACATATCTTCGTCCAAACATATGAACTTTCGCGCTTATAATATTAGATAGTAGAATTCGTAATGAGTGCTACTAGAGCCAGTAATAACAGAAGCAAACTCAACACATCCAGTGATACTTAATGAAATATTTCATTTGCTTGTATCATTGTTAGCGAAAATAAATTATCATGAAAAACTGTTAAGCCGCGGTTTTCACCAAAAAGTTGTAGCATTTTAAAACTTTGTAATACGTTTAGTTAGATCATGTTAGACCTCACACGGTGATGATGTCATTGGTTATTGAGAAATTGTCATTCAAACCCACAAGGAAATCGTAAAACTATTTCTATAGAATTACTTATATTGCGATTGTCCTAGTAAATAAAGCAAGCTATTCCAATATCGAATTATTATAGATTGTCAGATTTAACGGTTGAAGTATTGGTGTAATAGATGCTATGTTTGGAATCTACATAAATAAGTTTTTATTTATAAAAGTGGCAAAGTTTTGATGTTCTTAAAGTAAACATTCCACGTAAATTAGCATAAATCAATTTAGAAAGTTTCAATTTAGTTTAGTTTAGAGTAATTCAGTTCAGAAATAAAATATACCTACATGACATTCCAAAAATATATATACTAAATTACTGTTAAAAACACGTCCACGATCGTCAAAAATCCATGATAATAAGATCCTTGGATTTCTATATATCACACAGTCAGACTTCACACATAGAGTGAGATCCAAGAATAGATAAAATAGATAGAACTTAAATGAAGTTAAGTCATTATTTTGGGAGTTTTAAAGCGTCTGGGAGTATGGAGCTTTATTTTTAAAGATATTGCCTGTAACATACGTGAAAATCAGTCATTACAAATACGTGAAGTAAGTAATGTATCTTCTGGCCTATCTAATTGACCGTCTAAGCAAGTTAGCGGGTAAGCATGTGTTCATAGTACGTACCAACTAACTCTACTCAATCGTCCACGTTTCGTTCATCAGAAAATATGTGACGTCTGGCGGCTCTGGGATCTTGGACTAACAGCTTGTGCATCTAAAAGTCTACAGAACAAATTGAGATCTACAGTGACTCTGACCTTTTATTTAAAATGGCTGTCCTCCAAAACCGAATCTGACTATAGTCTGCTATATATGGAGTAACTATTTAAAATGTGATTGTATCTTTATAGCTTATGGCGTTTCCTTTTTGTTAGTACCATTGATATTTCCATTTTCTGCCCATCATAAATCGTGCCTACATGAATTATCCATAAAATTACAGTACGTATCTCTCTATTTAGTCTGTGGTCTCAGATTCTATAAAAATATCTTTTAATTTTTTTTTTAATAATAAAGTGTTTTGTATTGTATTAATATGTTTTAACTCGTGCCTTTTTTATTAGGCTTTATGTAATTTGCCTGAAAATGATCTGTCGTGCGTCCTCGACCTTGGCTATTGTCGAGGGCACTAATCACATCCGATGGCGGAACAGCCCCATCACCATGACAGTTACGCCATTTTCTCGCCATAATGCCGTCACGCGGGAAATAGTGCTGTGATTTATTTAATTCATCGAACAATAATCGAGTTTTATGACAGTAGTGAAGTGTCATTGAAGTTCCGCATATTTGTTGCAATTTATTAATCCAATTAAATCTAACCAATTATTTTTATTATTTCTAGTTACCTGACTTTAAGGATTAACTGGAAAATAGCTATGTATTTATGTGGATAAAAGGTTTTCAAAAATAAAAATATTGGTATTCTAGTAGTATAATATTCTAATTTTTTTCTCATATATTTGCCACAAACAAGGTTTATCATGGGAAGACAGATGCTCAAACCGGTACAATAAACAGAGAGCAGTTGTCTTTAATTGCTTACTTGATTACTTCGTTCTTAGAAGAATCTTATTTCTTGAAGATAGTAAATGGCGTTGCACTTGAATGTGTCTACGAATGGCAGATCATTTACATCGTTATATGTAATGTCGTAAGTTGGAAAATAATATAATCAAGAAGTATGATTCAGATAACAAACCGTGTAATCGAATAAGGAATTTCCTTAACGATAATAAGTGAAGAAACATAATGAGTGAAGAAATATAAAAAAGTGTTCCGTAGGTCTTCACTTACAAAATGACAATATGCATTTTATGAATTTCTTAATAAATATTTTATAAGCAACTTTCGCTCTGATTTATTAATAGCAACCCAGTACATTTGCTAGGTTTTCGAAATGTAGGTAGATCGATTTTTTAATGCATCTATGCTACATTTATTGAAAGTTCATTAATGCGTCTACTCTCACAGAATATATAAAATAACTATTTTAAATTTAGTAGTCTAAAAATGTATGTGCTAAAAATCACATTTTTATATAAAGTTAGAAATTTGAATAGAGAAGAGTGATTATAAGACTCACCAAGGCTATACAGCCAAGTAGTTAAATCGCCGTCTGATAATCCAGGACACAACACTACACTTTAGTCGATTCTCGTAATATACCACAGTTCGATGATATAACACGATGGTATCGATTCACTTTCGTCGATTATACTGTTTTACATCTTACAACTGTCAGCGGTAGAGTTCACCATCTAAAACAAAGAAACAAAACTATTAGCCTAAACTAAAGTAAGAAAGGTCTTAAGGTCTAGTTACTGTTCGTTTGTCACATTTTAACGCTTTAAAAATTTAGGGATTAATGTGTATCAATCTTCTCTTGTATCTTCTTATGTTCTCGGTGTCATATTTTTGTTTTTATTGCAACCCTAAGTTCCATGAGTTTTAGTATTAAATCAATAACGTAGTATAGAATTCTAGACCGCCAGATATCTAAGCGATTGTTTTATTCTTTTCAGGGTGGGGTGTCCCATACATAGAACTGAAACTTTACATTTTTTTTTATAAATACCATACGTGTGGGTTATCTATGGATAGGTCACCAAAAATGATATTCAGGTTTCTAACATATTTTATTTTCTAAACTGAATAATTTGCGCGAAGGACTCTTCCAAAGTGGTAAAAAGTAACCCCAGATAAAAACCTCACCCTTTAACTTCTCATATAAGACAATGACAAAAATAAAAAAAGTGTATGATGTACATTTACCATGTAAACGTTCAACGAAAATTGGTTTGAATGATATCTAGTAAGTAGCTTTATTTTAATACGTCATAAATTGACTATTGTTAAAACACTGATTAAAGTAACAACGAAGTACAAGAACCTTTGTATTATGTTACTTGCTGCTACGGAAGCCTTCATGGGCGAGCCCGACTCGCACTTGACCACTTTTATTTCATTATATTTTTTTATTGAAGATAATAATTGTTTCTGCAAAATAATCAGCAAGGCTCGTTTCGGTGTAGTCTGTTTAGCCACAACACTTAACGCTGGTTATTTGACAAAAACAGCTTCCCGTGTAACTTCCGCGTCACAGGTGACTATTTTTTATAGTATCCCGTTGACTCACTTGTCTTGTGAGTATCATGTGTTGCAAAATTAGCCCCACGATCCGGTTTGCTGTGGTCACCGTGTCAAACGGAAGTCTTTGCCTGTAAGTCTTTGAAGATTTGTGACCATGCAAAATCAGGGAAACAATATAGGACAGTACGATATTTATGTATTTTTACATAATAAAGACGGAACAGTAAAGACATCCGCCTGATGGTAAGTATCACGCCAGCCCATAACAGCGTAGTGCCACACAGATATTCATTTGAACATAATAATCCACACTACTGTTTAGCACTACACTGCACTAGTCACTCGAGTATAAATCTCTTTGCCCTGTTCGCTACGTAAGATTTCGAACCAATTCAAGATGTACAATTGTACACCCTTTTCTTATTTATTTTTTAAATATGTTAACATGGAGAGTCCTTGTGCGTAAATATATTTAGTTAACAATCAAGAGTTCAGTAAGAAAAAAAAAAGTTCAGGATGGCCGTTGCGTTTACTGCACTTGCCCAAAAGTATATATATTATTAATTGTTTGTAGTGGTAGGACTCTTGGCAGAGTCCGCCTGGGGAAGTACCACACCTTTGCCAGTTATTCTACCGCCAAGCAGTAATGTGCAAACTTTACTGTGTTCCGATTTGAAGGGCAATGTTTCCAGAGAAATTTCAGGGCTTAGAGATAAAACATCTTAGATCTCTGGGTGACGGGCGCAGTGCAGAGCTAGGTAATGAATTAGACTCTTCATGTTGCAATGGCTGCGTGTCACTGTGCTGTTATGTGGCAGGCATGTTGCTTACTATCAGGCACATGTCCTGCTCGTCTTGTCACTCTATATTTAAAAAAAATGGCCAACTGGCATACGTCCCTTTATTAAAAATCCAAATAACTGCCTAGCACTGTACCGCGTTTATCACCCAGAGATCAAGACTATCTCTTTCACATATATTTTTTTCGAGACCCTTTAACCTTCAAACTGTAAAATAAAAGGGAGAATAAATTAGTACGAATTTATAGATCATGGAAGTGTTGACGAAATTTTACTATCGAATTACTATCTCAATAAACGTAATATAAATAAACGTCGATGCCATCATGGATAATAAATACAAACTGCAAATAATGCAAAGGTCTTCGTATACAGTTATAATTCAACATAACGACCGTCCATGAAACCATTAGATACATCAAACAAATCTTATGTAAAACATTATTAAAATATGTTTATTGTTTCATAATTTGCTTTATTAGTGCGCCAGACAAGGCTGTCTTGTATATTAGGTGATGTTTCTCATCAGGTAAGGTCAAGGGCAATTTAATCACAAAATTATGTGTCAAAATACATATTTAATTCGTTATGCTATCCTCGATTTGTTGTGCAGAGAATAAATAAAATAATTAGAAATAGATATCAGATAAGCTCGAGTTTTTAGTTTGAGAACAACCAGACAGAAAATAAAATTACAACGCCTAATCCTCTGCCCTACAACTTTAATTTGAAATATGATTAATGTCAAAAGTATGTAATTCCCAGTTCTCTACTAATATCAAAAGTATGTAAAGTTCTCTACTAACATTATGAACTAAATGCGACTAAAGCTATTGCTTTGTTTTCTGTCTGTCTATTATGCTTTCAAGACTTAACTACTCAACCGATTTGAATGAAATTTCGTAAAAAGATGGTGTTGATCAGACAAAAATGGTCACATGAAAAAATAGTTGTAAGACGTTAAAAGTAGACTGGAAATCGAAGTTTTGTCTTGAAGTTTTGTTTTGACTTAAATTTGTTGTTTGATTACCTACTTACTAAAGAAAGAAGAAAAAAAAAACTAAAAATGAAATGTGACATAGTATGCCTCACAGTCACAGAGAAGCGATTATGTATTAGGTCTACTATGAATTCTAAACATCCACTACCAATTTTATTTGACGTATTGCAATAAAGAGTGTTTGTATTCCGGTACCAACATTACTCTTATTTAATTACCCAACTGTTATAAATTTTACTTTTAACCATTAAATAAACAATAGATAATAATTCATTATGTAAAATACATCCATCAATTAAAAAAATTATCAGTTATTAATTTTTCCAAGCAATGCTGTTAGCGCGAACTCTGGTGTAGTAGAACATCTAGCATATTATCCCATTCTATTGAAAAAACAACATTTTTTTAAAAACTTTTTAAAGTTATATTTGACCACCACCTCACCTGGTGTTCAGCTAAGTTTTCATACTAAGTACCTAGTTAGAGTTTATATGAGTGTAAGTGCGTCTTGTATTGTTTAAAAGTATGTATTAAATTAAATGTATGCTGAATGCTGAAATTATTACTACGAGTATCTTTGCTTCAACATTTTGTATTTACGATTCTATTTGTAAAAATAAATTATTTTTTAAATATGTCTTGTCCTAAATTCAAGATTTTATGACTACAGTATGCTATTAAAACAAAGCTTAGCCCATAAGATGTCATAGACTAGCTTTTTTTAAATTTACGATAGTGTTTAATAGTTAAATTGGAACTGAAAAACCAATACACACGTTTATACCCTGAAAACTAACACTCTTTTTAGTATTGTTTAAAATTGGGCCAAATTTGAGGGCCGTACACACTGACCCGTGCGCAACGCACGACTGCTCACGTTGCAGCAAAAATGCAGAGCAATCGCTTTACGTTCACGTTTGATACTCCAATTTGTGAATCCGCTGATGCGCTTTAATTACACCTGTTGCGAACCACTGGAAAACTATTAACCAACTGCCTTTTAATTAAGTTAAACAATTACAGTCACGCTTGCTTACACATGTTAAACATGTGTGAAGAATGTTAAATTTAACGTGAAAGAATGTCTGCGAACTTTTTTCTCCGTCTTTTATTAAAACGTGATTTGAAGATGATGATTCAAGGTCACATGCCACCATCTCTTTTGCATATATTTTACACAGTTACATCATAAGTCTGTGTGTTGGAGTTGGATTCAGAATGTAAATGTCAGTTTGATCCGACGCGGGTCGCGCTGGCGTCCTCGTCACAAATTGTTGACCCACCGCACCTGCCGCCGATCGAAAAAAAAAACGGGTTTACGTAATTAATCGCGCGAATACGTAATTACAGTGTGGACATGGCTTAAGAAACGTACGTGTAAACTTTACCTAATAAAACGTTCGAGTGATTGTGATGTCTCTGATGACATATTATTTTAAAATATGTGTTTGTTGTCATAGCACCAGTTTCAAACGTTTGTATTATGATGTAACTAATTTGTGTTTTTTTTTATTAAGCTCGTTTCTAAGCGGAAATTTCGAATTAGAAATATGAATATAAAGGAAATGTTCTTGTTTTTTTTCACTATTTTTTAAGAGTAGGTTTTGTTTTATGTTGCTCAATTGCGTTGGAACGAATGACCGGATCGGATTTAAATTTTGAATACTTAGTACAGTTAGAAAATCACGTAAATATGCTACTTTTTGTCACAAGAAAATTTAGAGAATTGGAGCTACGGCGGCAAAACCGCGTGACGCTACTAGCACTTCATAAATGTTATAATTTATTTATTCATTATGAATATGTTATGCTAACGAGGTTAAGATCATCGCTATAATTAATGTTAAAGTGATGAGATATTTCCTTACTTTAAAAAACGGTGTTTGGAATGTGTAATTGATTATAAAAATTAATGATATCCTACACAGTTATCTGTTAAAAAATTTAGATATCATTTAGCATATATTTTCTATGACGATGACATTACGTGTACTATTTCACACCGCAACTTTTGAACACGATAGAATAACATGGCTACGAAGTGTAATTTTTAGACCAAATTTTATTTTACATACTGGAATGGTGAGGCATTCAGTTACATAAACATAGGTCTGGTTGCATGAAAAAGATTGCTCTCAGCAATAAGCCTGCAACTTCTGGCGCTAGTTCATAAGTATTGTAGTAACGATTCAATTTTTTTGTGTCACGATAAAGAGCTTCTTAAAATCTATTTAGCTACTAAGCATTTGTATCTACATTTTTCAAATAAATTAGGACGATAATGGCGGTCAATTGCGAAGTTTTGATCGAATTATTTGAACATACTTACTAGCATAAATAGGTGGTTATGGAACTTTTCAACACGTTCAAGCGATATGGCGGTCAAACAGAGGTGAAGTATAGACCGAAACTTCGGAGAACGCTAGAACGATCGGTCGGCGTAAATTTTAGACCGAAAGATCTTGTGTCATGACTATTTCATAATAGTTTAACTACCAACGAAACGTTTCAAACACGTGTCTCACATCACATTAAAATATGATTCAGTTCAAAGTGTAAACTGGCCAAGAGTTGCATTACAAAACCAGTTTAACCTTAAATAATGCTCTGATTAAGCTTGTGCTTGAAGGTCACGTATGAAAGTCGGAGTTAGCTTGAAACTGGTGCCGGTATTGAGCAAGCAGTGCTTAATCAATAAATTGTTATTCAAGTACATAAGATAGGTAGGTACCAATTTTAGTATGAAAACTAACGTGGTTATTACACATTTTACATAAATACACGGGTAACTCACGTATAATGTAGTCAGTCCAGTCCGACTCAAGTCGAGTTTAGCACTGAACGAGCTGCGAACCGCGCGCGCATGAAAAGATCGCCGGACGCGATCGAAACTTGAGTCGGACTGGACTGACTACATTATACGTGAGTTACCCGGGTATTTATGTAAAATAGGTAGGTACCGTTTGATTTTTGTTACTTGTAGATACCGTTGAATATATTAATAATAAGAACACATTTTTATTTTTATTTTAGAACAGAAAACTCTTGTACCGTAACAAGAAAGTTGACTGCTTGACAATCTAGTTGTAACCGGTTTGAGTCCCACTCACTAGACTATTATCCTTACTGTGCCCTAACTGTTGTATTTAATAAATAAATATAAATAAATAAATACCTATTGGTGGACAATTCACACACAACACCATCTGACCCCAAACTAAGCAAAGCTTGTACTATGGCGGCCGGATAGCTTAAACTTAGCTGTAATATATTTAACTACATATATATTTTTAGTATAAAATCGGCTAAGGAATCGATCAAAGATCAATACAAAATATTAACCCTACATTCACATTGCAGCAACTAGCTAATACTCAATAACTCTATTTACCAGTTGAAATCATGATCATCTTGCACGGGGTATGAGATGATGATCGTGATTGCTTTAAAGAGAGAAGTTGATATTTAAGACTCTACTCAAGAATTAATCGTGGGGGAAGGGATCAAATTGAATTTGCGAATGGGATGCCAGATTGAATTACCAAAAGGAAAGTTTGGTGCAAAGAAGTTTCGTTTCTTTCAGAAAGAATAATGGTGGTGACGTAGTGGCGTGGTGGTGACAACGTCTGATTTACAATTGTAAGGTGGTAAGTTCGAGTCCATACCATGTAATCTCTGAATATTTTCCAAGTACAAATGTGTAACTTTACGATCAGAACTGGCTTTAAGGAACAGTTAACTCAGTTGCTGGCTGAAAACAGAACTGGCATTAACAGTGAAGGGAGATATCGTAAAGAAAACGGCTGACGGATGACACATGTTCTCGAAATATATCTTCCTTAGGACATTCAACTCGCATTTGACGAGCGTGGTATTATGGCCTTGACTTCCTTGTAAAAGAAAGTGTACATTTCTCACACAAAAGATACTCCGAGTCCTAGTAGTGTGAACATAAAGCTGGCTGCTTATGCTATACCTAGCTTGAGAAAAAATGGAAAAGGCTTGTCTTTGATCTGCAGTGGAATGAAACAGGCTGAAGGAACAATTGTTAAGAAACGATGAATTGTTGAATGCACGACATCGAGTGTAAAATTCAGCAATAAATAGTCGAATCGAGTTGTGCCTGCAACGCGGCGCAGGTTGGCGCGTGGATGCAATGCGAAAGTAAGCGGCGACCAACCGGTCCGCCGAAGGCCGCCCGGCGAACGCTTTTGTCTAACGTCCTGGTGCAAGGCTTAGAAGGTAGCGGGATACGCAGCGGAAGCGGAAACAGAAGCAAACTTCTGCTGTTATAACCAGTTCTGTTGGTAGTGGTAGGACTTTTGCAGAGTCCGCCTGGGGATGTACTATACCTTTGCCAGTTATTCTACCGCCAAGCAGTAATGTGCAAAGACTACTGTGTTCCGGTTTGCAGGGCAATGTTTCCAGAGAAATTACAGGGCTTAGAGATATAACATCTTAGATCTCTGGGTGACGAGCGCAGTGCAGTGATAGGTAATGACTTGGATTCTGCATGTTCCAATAGCTGCGTGTCACATGTGGCAGGCATGTTGCTTACCATCAGGCACATTTCCTGCTCGTCTCGTCTGTCTTTATTAAAAAAATATACGTTATAGCACCACCAGAAATAGTATCTTTTATATATTTATTTGTTCTTTTTTCCTGTGATAAACAAATGTACGATATCTAGGTGACTAGTGCAGTACAGTGCAGTGCTGGGCAATCATTTGGACTCTACATAGTTTTTTTTCAAAGTTGAGAATAAACAGTTATTCTTATTCTTTATTTATGATATTGAGTAACGGGATGATCAAAACGTGACAACACGAAGAGTCCAAATTATTCCCTAGCACAGCACTGCGCTCGTCATCCAGATATTTAAAATTACTCATCTATTTACCCTGAAATTTCTCTGGAAAATTCTGGCCTTTAAAACCGGAACACCGTAATATTTGTATATTTTTGCTTGCCCGAAGCATAAGCATGATATCATCATAGTGGACTCTGCAAAGAGCCCTATCACCACAGAAAGAATAAAATGCTAGGCTGTGATTTGAACCCTCCATCTTAAATTACACATATTTTGTAATTTCTGAAAGCACGTGTTACTTACCATCAGGCGTAAGCCCTGCTCGTCTCATCATTATATTTTGTATAGTCATGAAAAAACAACAATTTTGTTTATGTCGTTGAACATAAACACGACATTTATGTGAAACTAGTTTTATTGTCCTGGGAGATTTTTTGTTTTTCATTATTGTAAATAGTTTTCCCGATTTTCTTGCTGATTGAAAGTGTATTCTAGTTATTTCTAAAGTTACGCATGTAACACATTACTCTTGTACCTTAATCCACAGTTGAGACTGCAGCAATGCACCAGCAAAAACGCATACGGCACCATTCCTTGCACCGAAATGCTTGTTTCCGTCTTGCTCTCTCCTTCGGTTACGACGTCATCTCGTCCTTGTCTGAAGGACTCGTGTCGAAAGTGTGTAGGTATAGGACGGAGCGTGTTTTATTATCTGATAGCTAACTGATACCTGTAGGACAGCTGTAATATCGGGAGTAATTACCTAAGTCCTTTAAAGCAGTACAAAGTAATTCCCAAAATGTATTTAATTTTATTGACATCTATAATGTCGAAGAATTTAAGTTAGAGTTTTTTGCGAAATCGGTAAAAACATGCCCAAAATGTAGCTTAATTAACCCAATAAAACTATTTTAACGGATAACTGAATTACTAAACAGTATCAATCAAATTATGAGTTAGGTATGTAAATACTATAGGTATACCTCAATACAAAAATATCATAGTACTAAATATCGTTTAATTTAAGCTATTAACCTCTATTATTATCATTACCAACATGTGCTAGAGCAATTTAAAATCTTAAGTACCTACCTACCTATAATCTCAGATCTTTATAAATGCTGTCTTCAGTCTTCATGTTCACTATAGAGCTAAGTGGTGATTTTGCATAATCTATCACTTTACATTTCACGCAAGTAGAAAGTGGCAGGTAGTAGTTAGCTAATCAATTATAAAATACTATAATCCATCTATAATCTTATAACGAAATTAGTAGAACATCATTTAATACATTTCATTACAGAAAAAAAAATCAACTTATAAATTTCTAAACGATGATCACATTTATTTAAAACTAGCTGAACCCGCTACTTCGTTCGCGTAAGCAAATGATACGGACTTATACATTAGTTGTTAGTATCGTACGTCAAAATATTTCGATAAGTAGTCATCGAAAAACCGAAAGAATTTGTTATTCCACACAAAAAAATTTATTTTGTCATCTTTATTTTTCTTTTTTTAAACAAAATCAAGTACTTAGTAAAGTTTCGTAGTATCGAACATAGCCGCAAGTGTTAAGTTTGTAGGATTTTTATAGGATACATTTTGAAAAATCTGAAGCTGATGTGCATGATCTGATACCTACTGCCGAATCATCTCAGACTTTTACCTGCGAGCTGTTTTCTACTCGAGTGCAAAGATTCATCTGTTACCCGCGACTTCGCCCGCGTAAAATTTTGAATGAAGCCTATGTGGAATCAAATACTATGGGTATTTATTAAAAGTGGATATCGATTTTAGAAGGAAACGTTAGTGTCACAAAACTAAACAAAAGACATATTGCATAGAGGTTGTTCAAGACAATCAAAACATTAATGTCATGTAACATCGTAAACGTATGGGTTGTTTTATGGATTTATTATTATTTTATTAGCGATTATTAATACCTAGAAGTAACGGTGAAACACGAACGCTGAGTTAAAACTGAGTATATTTTAATTCACTTTTGCAAAAAAAAACTTAAAAAATCATGATATTATTCACTATTGCAAAAAAAACTTTAAAAATCACGATACTGCTAACTGTGGTCTTCGCTAAATAAATCTCTAGTGATATTTCTCACACAACATTAACTAGAACAAAGCAAAGCTAAAGTTACTGGGGGAATTAGATAGCTGTTACTTATAACATAATTGTAAATAATTATTTATAATTCATCAAAAGACACAGACTCAATATTATGTATTTATCACACAAATCTTTGTCCTGGGTGTGAAATAAACATAACCTAAGGGTTTGCGAGCAAATTTAATAATACCTATATTATACTAAGCCATGAGGCCAGTGAATACTATGCGTAACCCTCACCGTGAGATAAGTTGTTCGAAGCAAAAATAATTTCCAATTAAATCCTAAATCAACGTAGTCAATAACAACAAATTTATGTCATTGCAAAACAGTTTTGTTTTGTGGAGTTTCACTAAAGTGGTTTGTAAACAAAAACAGGACTTCATTAAGTTTTGTGATAATAATTAATCTGTTTGCAATAAATAACTGACTTAATGTAGGTCTCTTTAGTGTTTTATGTTATACCTAATCCACGTCATTTAGAAACAACGATGTTTTTTAGAATTATTATAATCAGAAATCGACGAAGGACATAAGAGAGACCGATACAAAATAATATGGAAATATTATTTCGAATGTAGTATTTACGAGCGCTGAAATATCAAAGGTTGTCACACAAGATTGATATGAATTGTAAAATTGTCATAGCTTTATTCCTACGACTAGTTTGTCATTTTACCAACTTTATTCACATTACCAGTTTTACATTACACATCGGTTAGTACTACTGACGTGACGTTATTGATAGCTGTAGCTCAAATATTTATTCAAGGCCTAAGCGATGTAAAAGTTGGTCTAATTTTTGAGTAGATACATATAAATATCCATACAGAATAAACTGATGTAATGTCAAATGAACTCAAAGAGACAAAATTAAGCTTTAAGCGATTTAAATTTAACTTAAGTAAACACACACGGAGGTAACTTGTAACTTAATATTGTCCCACCTTCCCCAAATTCAATGCTAGTATTGATAAAATATTGCTGTTTGTGATCACAACAACCGCTAGGGCTTGCGTAAAATATTTCGTAAATTAATATATGAATGGTATTTCCACAAACATATTACCCTTACATGAATTTATCCGAAAATTATTGCCTATTTTTGCACGCTCGTTGTTTCTACTTAGAAATTAAGTTCTTAATTGTGTCTTAATTAACGACTAATTTAGCTATTACTACCTTCAATAAAAACAAACGCATTTACTTTTGCACGTGTTGGAAAAAGTTGAAGTTAGAAGTAAGCAATGTTTCCAGAGAAATTACAGGGCTTAGAGATATAACATCTTAGATATTTGGGTGACGAGCGCAGTGCAGTGCGAGGTAATGATTTGGACTCTTCATGTTCCAATAGCTGCGTGCCACTGTGCTGTTATGTGGCAAGTATGTTGCTTACCATAAGGCACATGTCCTGCTCGTCCTGACACTCTTTATTTAATAAAAAGTTACTTTTCAATTTGTATTTGAGAAATATTGTGATAAAACGTGACAACAAGTAACAATTAGTAAATGATTATGAACTAACATTTTAAATGCATAACTAAAACCTTCAACTATGAAGCACTTTACTCCAATACAAAAAAACCTTTTTTTAATCACTATGTAAATATCTCACATAACACCTACTAAGAAAAGCTTACACTGTGACAACCAAATTTAAAAATGAATACAAAATAATTAAAAAAAAATAGATGTAGTCCAAATTGAATTGCTGACACGAAGAAGAACTGTGACAACTATCTTATATAGTACTTATATTACCTATATTTGTAAAAAGATACTTAATTAACATATGGTACATAAAAACTCCCCCCTGAGGCAAAATAAATATTTCTCCTGGATAAAATGCATCTCCTGGGAATCGAGTCCACGATCTACAGCTCTAAACTAAGCCTTGAGGCCAGCCAAGATTTTTATAGGTTTTTGTACTTACGAATGTAGATGACTCAAAACCATGACAAGAAATTACCAAATACTTTGAAATACACTTTTATTTTTCTAAACTAAATCCACAAAACGTTCTTTTAAAAAAACTCATGTGTTTGACATTCGAATTTTCCATGAGGATACAAACTGGTTTGCGGGGTATAGGAACTTCTGACCTTCGCTACATCAGGATGTGTCGATTTCTTCTTAATGTGCCTT
The DNA here is from genome assembly GCA_017562165.1 of Ectropis grisescens. Classification (NCBI taxonomy): domain Eukaryota; kingdom Metazoa; phylum Arthropoda; class Insecta; order Lepidoptera; family Geometridae; genus Ectropis; species Ectropis grisescens. The sequence goes on along the minus strand of CM029781.1, from coordinate 24,707,036 downwards.
CATTCACATAAAAAGGTGTTTGTGACTTCTTATCGTCTTTATAAGATTAGCAAAATATAATTCGAAAAATACGACACAAATGAGGATTTATCAAAAAAATAGAATTGTGGCGAATTTACACACATTTGTTTTTGTGGCGAATTAACTTTGTGGCGAATCGTCTATAACCCATAATAAGATTCTCGATGAAATACTATGCAACAATTTGACTTTAATTATCATAAAATACATACATATGTGGGCACGTATGTGTGTATGTTGTTGCTGATGAGGGTCGGCCCAGTTCCTATGGTGAGCAAACGACAAATTAATTAAATAAATTTATTAATTAAATTAAGCGAAGCACCGCTATGCCATACTCGTAATCACATGTTTTTATTATTTAATTTTAATGTTTGTCTTCGTCCGCCATGCATTTAAAAAAGAATTATTCCCTAAGAAACTAGATTTTGCCGGATAAGAATGAAATACTAAATTCACTTTTAAATTGAATACAACTCTACTGATATGTTTTGAAACGAGCTGAACCCAAAATCTTGCGCGGATTGTGGTAGAAGTTATAAATCTAGAGTGGTTTATAAAAACAATAACATAAAAAAGCTATATATAAGTTATTTTGAAAACTTGATTAATACGAGTATTACGCAGTATGTTTGCTTCGCAAATCATTGCCTCTAAAGGTGGTACGTATTATGCATTGATTATGCAATTTATTCGTTAACTATTTACATATTATAATTACTACACAAGGATATGAAGACTAGCTTATCCAGCTGTTTCGTCTCGAACCTCAGTCAAAGCACACTATATTTGTGTTTTTAATAGACTGTGGTCGAAAATATATAGGGATAATTGAAAAAACAAAGTGCAAGTTGTAAAACATATTTTCAATCGATCTGAATAGATTCTAAAATAATCACTGTTTATTTAGTTTTGACTCACAGAATCAGGCTGATATTTATTTTTATTCTTCCATTCCTATCTCAGAATTGACGACATTCGTCAATCTAAACTAATTTGCTCAATAATACGTACTTAGATCTCAGTTTTTCAAATCTTTTTTTGTTCTCATATCAAAACCATTGCTAGTCAGCATGGTAAAGCCAGCAGCATGCTGTGTACGCTTCACAGCAGGTTCTTCATAGCTGGTAGGCTTGATCATCTTATTATTAATCAAGGCTTCGTCTATGGTTTTCACACGTCTATGGTTGATTCAGATGTACTTAGTGTAAGTATAAAGGTAGTGTAGTTTACATTGTAATTCCTTTTATAAAAGTTATGCACGTTAAAAACATTATAAAGGTAAATTTTGTTATCTGCGTCCGAAATGAAAAGTAGGTATAATAAAGTGATATTTGGCCTCAAGAAATATGGGGCAGCCACCACTCAACCTTAAAGCCTGGCTTCTGAGAAAACAATAATGATTGGCATTGGGCATGTAGAGCGTAGCTCTTAATTTTTACCACATTTAGACAATTATAGCTGCAACAATAGAACAATTGTTTCTGTTAAATTCTTTTCTGCGAAGGATAGAAATATTTTTCTTGTTATGTGTACCTGGCTTGTTCTAAGAACTTATAGATTACTAACACTATAATAAAATTTTATAAGTTAAATATTAATAATGTAGTGTTTTTAGACAATATTACCGTTATGACCCGTAACTTTGAGGAAAGAACAAAAAACATTGCAAATCGTAAAGTCAACAAAAAAAGTATACTGATTAAGTTACAGAATTAATCAAAGTTTAAATCACATTAATCATTAATTAACTGCAGTCTAGGTAATTATCAAAACAAGACAAGAAACTGAACATTATTTTTTTATTTCTCCGTCCTTAGAAGGAATCATTGAATTATTGAAGAAATTGACTGGCCTCGTGGCTTAGTGGGTAGTAGCTCTGCCTGCAAAGTCGAGAGTCGTGGGTTCGAGACGCGGCGCAAATATTTGTGTGATGAATTCAAATATTTGCACTGTGTCTGGGTGTTTCTATGTATAATAAGTATGTATTTAAAACTATATAAGTATTATATCAGCTATCTGGCCGTCATATTACAAGCTTTGCTTAGTTTGGGGTCAGATGGTGTTGTGTGTGAATTGTCCATACTATAAATTTATTTATTAAAAACGTGACGAATACGCAAGCCCTTTGAAATCGCGAACGTAAGATGTCAACGTACATATCTAGATATCTTTCTGCCATCGCAAAAAGCAACTTTTGAGTAACAGCATTAGCTTCTAATTTGCGAAAAATTTAGTCCATTGAGTATAATTAATGAATCATTTCCACATTCCCTTGATTCTGCTGTAAATTACAATTAAAATAAATGAATAAACCTCAAGCGAATTACAAGTACTTAAGACAAGTTGTGCATCTTTTATTAGATATGTGTAAGAACGTGACGATAAGTCACGTAACGCGTATGATCACGCGCAAAAACGCTGCCTAAACGTATGTGTGAATAAATACTATAGACATATTAATGGCAGCATACAAACCTTCAAATATGACTACAGCGAGCAAAAATTAGTTTTACACCGAGCACTATTAAGTTACTATGAATATCTTCTAGTCGATATTACGAGTTTTATCAGGTGCAACTCGCGATATACCCCGCAGCTTGACAGTTTTTCGCCAAATTTAGTCGTATAATTACGTATCCCATAGAAACCTCTTAGTTTAAAGAGATTAAAACTAGCCATACAGCCTATTTTTGTTAAAGAAAGTTAATCCCGGTAATGTACTGACTACGTACTAAATTCATTCAAAAAAAACGTAAGCACTTGTTATATATAATATTGCTATAAAAACGAAATAATTTCAGTATAAACTAAAAGTTCCTAAAACACACATTTGCCAAGCCTCTAAATTAAAACATCAATTGTATAGTAGTTATGGAATACATTTTTGAAAGTTGATGTAACGTTATATCGAACCTCCTCATAATCGATGCATTCCTTTATGTGTTCTGATAGTTCCATAAGTACACTAAAATGTATAGAACTGGACTGGAACACACAAATAACACGTATTTTTGTTGTGTTTATATGTACAAAGAGTATTTATATATTTAAAATTAAATAAATATTATTTCAGCTATCGAGCTCCCATTGTACAAGCTCTGCTTAGCTAGATGGTGTTGTGTAAAAAAATGTCAGACATTTATTTGTGTATATTATGTTTATTTGTCAAACAAACATTTATTTGTTTTTCTGTATTCGAAGTAATAATGTCTCCCTCTATGCATACCAAACCTCAACGAAAGAAGAAGTAGATGACGAAAAATTGGACCTTCAATTTTGAATATGGCCATTGCCCATAATTTAAAAGGCTACGGCAATAAAATAAAGAATTGGGCGTAACGAATTAATTGATAGTAATTTATTCATACTGCTTCATCTACTTTAGATTGATATTTGAATTGTACTTAAATCTATACTGATACTAGTATTATATTACGACAAAAAATATGGAAAATATGAGCAAACTATATATGATGGAATCAATGCGATTCAATCATTGCATTCTTCAGTTCAATTGCATAATTCGGTTCGTAATTTTTTTTATCAAGGTTGGAAACTTCTTCACAGATTTGATTTAAATTTGACAAGTTTTGTACACTGTGTACACACAGCTCGCTTAATTTAGTAAATACTTAAAGTACAGTAGCTATCCATGTTAACTTAAATAAATAACTAATCTATATCTAGTCGACAACTAACGTACAAGTTAGCCTATTTCAACAAAATGTTATACTATTATCCTGACACTATATACATCTATTATGCAAATATATATACTTACATTGAAAGACATTTGAAATTCTGAGTTTTATCATTTATTTATGAAATAGAGTATTATTTATGTATAATATAAGATTTATATTAATTTGAAAAATCAGTCCCGATGATTTGATATTTCAAGACAGCAAGCAAAACTCTTTTTCGTTAAAATTAGGTGTAAGGATCATGGTATTTTTTATATAGCAGTACCGCGTTTATTTTTACGCAATATCTTACCGATCGACCCAACTATTGTAATTAATTCCAAAACACGCTCCATTTAGCATAAAAGATGTTCAAACCGATCGTAACGATATTTTATTAGAATTGGCCAAACGCCTTTGGACGACCGTTGCCATAGCCGGTGCTACCTATATAATTTATATTGTTTGCGTTTTGTACCAGAACCCGTTGAAGTCTTTTCTTGTGATGTTTAAAGGTATAGCATAGTATGAGAATAAAATATTTGTGTTAATTTTTTTGTGGAGAAAATAAAATTAACTTTCGGTTACAGAGGTAAATTAAAGCATTTTTTTTAAGTTCTTAAACATAAAATTAAAGAGTAGTTGATTAAATTTAAAAAATACTTACGTGCCCAAAACTTGTTCCCAAGAAAGCACTGGCACAAAATCCTCAATGAGTTCGCAACACTGGCACACAATAATTTAATTTAAAAATGTAGAGACGGTTAACGATCCGGATTCGAAATTCGAACGGCGGCGTCCGAGGTGCGCTCGCGAGTGGCGCCGGGTCACGTGCGCCCGCCCACCGATCGCAGGCACCTGCTAACCGGCCGAATCAAAAAGACACACAAACATTCTGCATGTGCCTTTGTTCCTTAATTTATGTGAAATGACGTCTTTCTAACACAGGTTGCTTTTTGAAACAATGATTATCTTAGAAGACTTGCCGCTGTATATAACATTAGTGCAAGGCTTACGCGATCAAAAACTTGTCAAACTTTTGAGTACAGTCATATCGGTATAGAAATTTTCCAAATTTGTGATATTAATCAGACTTTGATAAGATTTATTAGTTCTAGTTTTAGTACAATAGCTGTAAGTTTTAGTTTTTTAAGCACTTTTATTTTATGAACATCGTCGCCTAACATTAGACTAAAGACGGTAATTTGACGGTCAAGTGTAAGCCTAACAAAAGCAAAAACATGATGATATCACAATTTTTACTTTCATTTTAGGTACGAAAACAGGTGAGTCCCCCGCACCCTACCAGTTCCTTCGTTGCTTACTTCCTGCCCACCGTTCTTTCGAAAAAAAAAGCCAGAATATTTTAATTGAAGGAGGTACTCGTAGGTCATTAACTTACGGTCGTCTGCGCCGGTTCACTGATTTTAATACTTATTCACCCAACTGCTGGTCTTTTTTTACTTTAAACTTGACATCCTTGATTGTCTTTGCGATTATATTTACTAACTTTTTTGTGTTGGTTTTTGTTACTTAATTGACAATAGACTGAATTCTACTGAAATTATTCAATATCGTGAAATATATTTCTGCTTTTTTAAAAACGAGTAGGTTTTATTTTAGATGTTGATGATATTCAAGCTCTATAACACATTTTCAGTATTGTAAAACTCACAAATAACCTATTAAGGTTTAAATTTATTGTCTGTATAAAAATGAGATAGATTGGAAATTACCACCGTTTATACGTAATTTAACTCTAAATATAAACTGACCTCATTCCAAAGATACGAGTATATTTAGTTAAAAAAAATACAAAGCGATCAAATAGAACATAGACTTAAGCCTTTCCAATCACACAAATATCTAAAACAAGGACAAGCCGTCAATTAAAATGATCTAGTTTATTTTAGATACGGAAAAACAATATCGATTGCTGTTTTTTTACACAGTTTTTATTTCACATCTGTCTGGTAAACGGTCGCTGTGTGCAGTCAAGTGACACGTACCTTCTGAATTTGGTCGTGTAGCGTTGTCTGGCGAGTTCGTGTGACGGAAAAAGCTCAGTTATAAGCCAGGTAAGCTGTTATCGGCCCAGGAAATAGTCAGAATAGCCGCTTACCGTCGATGCATTGTGCGATGCAATAATAATTAACATTCATTTTATATTTTTATGTCTCTTGGAGTCGGAGTGCTAAGCACATTATTACATTTTTATCAATGGGACAGGTAGGGAATTTATTTTTATACATTCATGTTTTTATTTTTATGATTTACATACCAAATAGTATTTTTTACATAAATAAAAGTAATAAATATTCCATGATTAAAATAACAAACTTATGCTGGAAATTTACCTATCTGAGAAGTGCATGCTGTTTTAGTAGGACTCTGCGCCTTCGCCTTCAGTGCAAGTCCAAAGTTCTGTAAGTTGTAGAGGTCTTTTGAGGTCAACTGCTATAGGTCCAACATAAAAAAATTAATATTAAAAAACGCGGCACGGCGTTTCCATTGCAAATATAATCAGAAAATATCCATTTTGTATAGATGCATCAGTTTAGGCTGTGTTTTGATTTGTTTCCAATCTAAAATTTCCAGGTCAGAGTGAATAAACTCCTCGTTCCAAGCTCGAGTAAATACTCGAACTTACGCGAGCTAAAACCTAATAAAAATTTGATAGTAGTGAATCCGATATAGAAGTCTCCGCCATTTGAGATGTATGAACTCAACGCAAGAAAATTTAGACAGAGTTTTGGACTCTGTCTAAAAGTTTTCATTAATGTCATTTGTGATTAAGATCATAATCTATTGTTGTCCATTTTGGAAACGATTATAATATGGATATAAAAAGTATTTATTTTTACCAATAATTGATAATTTATTGTTCTTTTTAAAACTTTTGAACTCTAGTCATCATTAGAACTATTTTAAAGTCAAACCGTACAGAAGAGTAAGCTAAGTTCCTTTTTTCATATGGTGTAAAGGGTGGAGCAAGATGTGGCGCTGATAGTAATCAACACACTTTCCTGTAACAGCACAGTTCCACGTGGTTATTTGAACATGATGAGTCCAAATCAAATCACTGCCTAGCTGTTTACTGCGTCCATCACCGAGTTTTAGAGAGATAATGCAACTATTTGCCTTGTAATTTCAAATCGGAATACAGTAATGTTTGCACATGTCTGCATATCAAAGTAGTATAATTACTGGCAAAGGTGTGGTACTTCAACAGGCTACTCTCCAAAGAGTCTTACCACCAGTCTTACACCACTACAACGTTAAGCGAATGTAATGATTCTATCATAGGTACTCATACAATTGGGTTGATATTGTTAGTCGTAGAATACTAGAACTGAACCTTTAAAACATGTTGAATAAACAAATAATAGTTCTTTGTATTCAACAAGTCAGTTTATAGCAAAGTAAGAAACAATTTGCGTAATCATAGCTGTTGGCTCATGAACATTTGTGTTGGATTGTACTAGTGAAAGTTGTAATGTAGTAAATACATTTGAGTTAAACCTAACTACGATAGGTAGGAAGTGATTCCTTTGGATTGATCGATTGTGAAACTACTGCTCACTAATTAATTTTTCACTAGTAGGTATTGAAAATTAGTAATTAATACGTACCTACGTTCGACTGAACATTGTTTTAAAATTTTGAAATTAAATTAAACCGTTTTTTAAAATTTTGAAATTAATCTAACTTTTACTTTTATCACTAACTACGGGAAATACACCGTGGTTTTATTACCGCGGTACAAGTTTATTGGCACCAACAAAACCAGGACGTTCCAGGACATTTCGACACTTGACCAACGTAGTGGGTTATGATCTTGACTCTCTCCTTGCGAAAGCCCCGAGTCTTAACAGTGGAAACTTTTAATGGGCTGCTTATGGATATTTTGCTCGTTATGTCTCTAAATTTAATTATGAGCATCAAAACAAATACTGGTGACTTTTCTTACGTTGCGTAAATACTAACAAATATATAAACAAAACTTTTGCGTCCGTTAAAAGCAGCTAACCCTACTGATATTGTACATATGCGAAAGTTTGGATGATTGTTGCTCAATCACGCCGTAACATTTTTCCTTTTAAATAAAGATTGTAGAGACGATCAGTACATGTGCCTAGTGGTAAGCAACATGCCTGCCACATAACAGCACTAGGGCACTCAGTTATTGGAACACGAAGAGTCCAAATAATTACCTAGCACTGCACTGCGCTCGTCACCTAGAGATCTAAGATGTTATATCTCGCAGCCCTGTAATTTCTCTGTAAACTTTACCCTTCAAACCGGAACACATTAATGTTTGAACGCTACTGCTTGGCAGTAGAATAACTGGCAAAGGAATGGATCGGAATGTAATTTGGAACTCAGATAAAAGTCTGGGAACATGGGCTTTTTTTCACGGCGATATAACGGGAACTACGCGGGTAACACTACAGGGCACTACAGTTTACCATACATTTGCCAACGTTAACTTGATGTTACTTTCATACTACAACTACTGGTAGCTTTCAAACCACCTCTGAACACCCTAGTTACCCACATCCCACGATCATCAGTGACAGGTAACCTTAACCTCGCGCGGCAGGAAACAAGTAGGGCTCTCGGGCCGTCACCGGAGCGCGACCGATGAGCCTGTACGATACACACGACTAAGTTTTGTTTTCTTGCATTGTACAAGTTTTATCTCTTTCAACAGTCACATTTATAAGCATAGATTTGTCTCTTTGATTCAATGTAATAGATGCAGAAGAAATGTCTTTATCAATTTGAATTAATAAAAATATATAACAATATAAGTTAGTAGGAAAGCAGCAAAAAGAAAGGGTTCTTTAAACATCTCTCCGGGCTGTCAAAATATCCTACGGATCTCCAATGTTGTAGATTTTAATGAGGTACGGTTATCGTTTACCATGAAGTAGCTTAAAACTCATCTTAAAAATAGCTTATTGGCTTGCAGAAGCTTTAATTGAACAAATACTACGTCTAGTAAAAGTAAAGTAAATTTCATGTCTCTTTGGTTGCGGGTTACGGTGGCTAGTCTCCCTAACAGAAAACTACGCTTCAAGTCTCTGGTTGCGGCTTAGATCTTTGGTGGAGAATATCACACACCTGCTCTACTGTCCTGAAGACGGTAGAAGTAATTAAAATAAATATCTGGGACAAAAAAGGTTAGGTTAGGTGTTTATCTCTAAGCTGATAAAGCGCTGAGAACAAAGCCTGTTCTAGATGCAATCTTGTATATCATGTAATTCTGAATAGAGACTTGGTTTTATTAAAAGTTGAACTCAAATAACAATGTATAATTAAAGAAATATATTAGTCATAGTTATAACCACATTATTAATTACATTAATAATTAGCTCTCTGCATAAAACAGTTTTGCTCATTTTTATCCTATATACTCGTAGCATCGGTGAGTGACTCACACGTAAAGTTTTATTTTGTGACTAAGTTTAGTGGATTCCTAATACCAAAACCAAAATAAGGTAAAATCTTCAGTCGGAAATCCAGATTAGGTCATTGACAAGTATAAGCATTTAAGAAATAAATACGCATGTTGCCTAAATTTTTTTTATAGTTTACTATTTGCGTGACTTGCTTAGTGAGTCACTTTATTACTAGATTTTTCCGACAGCCAACAGAGGATCATATCTTAATACATAACAAATCCAGTATGTTTTATGATGTATGTTTCTAGTGAACTCTTCACCGATTCAACCGATATTCACGAAAGTTGGTACTTATGTGTAATTTGGTCCAATTTGAGACATAGCATTTTTTTGGAACGTTTTAATTGCGTTTTACCACCATCTCGCCTGCTATTAAGCGATACGAGCGACGGTGCAGTTTACCGTAAACACTTTAATAATATGATCTCTAAATAAATATACAAAAAACTAAATGATATTTTTAAGAAACTCCGTTATTCGCTTGTACTTGTATTATCATTTATTTCCACAAACGTACATGGGTACAACATCATTTGACAAAGCCATCAATTATTGCTGCCGACCATCTTTCGGCCCTGATGAGAAGAAGAGAATTGAATCTTGTATGCCAACTACCAGACTATTTATATGAATGTTATTAAACTTCGTAGGTTGGTACACTGTAAAATAGCTGCTTGCAGGATGGTAGTTAAGAAACGAATAGTTGGTAGGTTGGCACTACCGGAATTCAACACAAGTGTTGCCATGTTTAATAATGTGAAATAATAAAATTCGACTAAATTACGAATCAAGACTAAAAATCATGACATTCGGCTATCCGACCACGTGTTGCCTCCCGGCATACACTAAATAATCTCATATTATAATTGTTTGTGAACTAGTGAATAATAAATACAATTTCAAATGTGCTAACTTACAAAAGTACTAAACATAACATAGGTACCTACATAATATATCAATGACAAGTACCTAAATAACAATGAATTATTGCTCAACTGTTCTTATCCCAAACTAATTTTTTTTATGTCTTATCAACACCATAAGTAATATATGTAATGTATAACAAATGATTCGACTATTATCCAAATATGTATCTTGAACATTTTATTAAACAATTGTATGGAAAACAAATGTAAGTTTTATTTTACATGAGGGAATTGCACATATATGTACCTATAAATAAACTAAAAATCATACATACGTACAGATTTATTACATTAGACTAGAAAACTTAGCATTCCAATAAGTACACATAATGTATTGTGCAACAAGTAATTTGCTAAATAGTGTCCAAAGAGACATTACAAAAATATATTAAGTAGGTACAATAATTCAGCGAATTTAACAATATTTCAAGTAAGGCATAAATAATAACTAAGTTTCAAGCCGTTTAACGTCAAAATAAATTATAAACTTCTTTATTTGGGAAATTGGATAATTACAAGATCTGGAGTGTTCACATTAAGAACTCCATAATCAACGTTGAGGTGTTGTGTTTCTATTCATCAATCGAAAGAAGTTGGAAATCAACCTTAAGGCATGAAGACAAACGTCACTACTATAAAGCTGCCCATTCAAGGGCTATCAATTTTACATTATTATTATCTACATTCACATAATTATAAATTGTTAATTTATTTGTAACAAAACAATGATAATGAACGCATTGCAGCAATAACTTTAGCAATGACAGTAAGGATACAAATGTTCACGAATAAGTAAAAGCTTACAAATCTGAATCCAAGTTATTAATGTAACCAATGCCTATACTCCAGCAATAAAGATGATTTGATTAGAACTCTTATTGGAACAACCATCAGAACTATTATTAGTTGTAATTATCATTTACTACTACTACTCTAATCTCAGGGACAGACACATTTTAAATAAATTGCCAAACAAAAGTTTGATTTGATCGTTTTGGATACCTATCAAGGCTTATTTGGTATTTAGTTTGCTGTAAATCTGAATTTGTTGCATTTGTTGACATATTACATTTCTTAAATAGCCGGGCATTTTAAACCCAAACAGTTTCTGTCGCCATTGTTTCAATGCGCTCTATCACGTTATTATTTACACTCACTGAATCTTGCTCAAGCACTTGCTCAACCGCGCTCATGACTACCACTATTTTATCCAGTTAAATAGTTTAGTCTGATAGAGCCTTTCTGCTTGACAGTTTTGTTTTATCATCAAAATCTGGCTAGAGTAATAAGATTTTGGTTCCTAAATCTTCTAACCTGTTCCCGTTCAGCGTGAAAAAGACTGTAGGGAGGGCAATAAGCTACGGATTTGTTATGTGTTAATCTTATCTTTATAGTCTGGTCTACGTCACCCTCTATTTCTCCTAAATTAGAGGATAAACAGTCACAATAATTCTGCAACAACTGATACAAATTTTTGAACTACTTAGCATTAAATCCAGGGCCTGTCTTTGTCCTTCCTGTTGAGAGGCTCTAGTTGATCTGGGTGTTTAATATGCTATTTACGTCACACTTTGTTCGGTAAACATAGCTAGTAAGCGTGATGACTCATTTTGATTTAATGTCAAAAAAAGGCTACTCAATAAGTGAAATATAGGTGAAAGAATTACTTTGTTACCTATTTTAAAATGAAAACTTCCCATGATATCACGTTTTTTTAAATCACAATTTTGGTATTTCCCAAAAACACTACTAAAACGTGACGTCACAGACCGGTACTTTCCATGCACCGCGCGCAAAGTTTCCATGTCAGCTATATCAAATGTTGCGTTTAGGAAACTGGTTTCATAACAAAAGTCACTCTAAATTGAATGGTTTATCCAATGGTAAATACATTTTCTAATAATTTCCTACTTTTAAAACAGACCTCCCATTGCAACTTTGAATGATCATAAAATAAGTTAAACAAAAGACATCAAAATTAAAGTTGATACGTATCTTATTCTATTTACAGACGGTCATTACATCAAATAGTTCAACATAATTTCAGGATCAGTCATGTCTATTGTCAAGAGTGTTGTGTTAGTGTGCATCATGCGGAGATAAGTATTTTATCACGGCTGCTCTCTAGCCACCATGAACACTGAATCCGCCTAAAACAGACTACTCGTATTCCTTTCCAGGTTCAAAGTGTTCACCGGGGTGCACTGGAAAACTGCTCGGGTTTACCATACTATTAACGTGTGTACTATCAATATGAAGTTTTAAAGAGCTTGAGCATTGTCCGATAGAATATCCTTGTTCGGACATTTGTAAAACAAGAGCTTAGTCCAATTTTTCAAATCAGTAACGCAAAGCAATGCCATAAAATGTTGGTCCATTAGCAAAAGTGTTTGGAGAACCATCAAAACCTCAATTGATTATTTAATTGATCTGAACATTTATGTACGTCCCACCCGGTTGCAACGATTGCACTTAATTATTGGTCTAGAACATTTGAAGTATGAATGCCTTTGGAACAGCAACTATAGCATGCTATTATGTTAAATCTAGAGTTAATTATACTAAGACCAGGATCTGTTTATTTTCTTAATAATGGTTGTAGTGTTATATTATTTGAATAAGTTTGTAGTTTTTGAAATTAAAGAAAACAGAACACGTGTTTCGGCTTAAAATAATGAAGTACTTGTGCTCCGTTACTAATTGATCGATTGTATACTCCCTAAATTACATAATTATTAATGTACCGCTTTTTTTTTTTTGCCAGTAATCTCATCTGTGTACTAGACTTCAGTTTGCCATAAAAATACCTATTCGTGAAGATTCTTATCATTGCGTGAAGTTAGATATAGTAATTTTGTTTTCTTTCAAAAGTTAACCACAATGTTCTTCACTTGGGGAAGTTTTCAGCAGTTTATTCTGCCATTCCTCGCAAGTGAAAACAACTGTCGTCCAGGACTCGAACCATTTCTTTGCTAATTCATCTAATTTTAATACCATGTTTTACGAGAAATGTATTTTATTTTGATTGTCATTTCAACCGTATACACTTGTTGACTTGACTTGTTCTTATCCAGAAATCAATGGTTTGAGCTCTGTTTTTTGGCTCCAAGTGTGATGAAACACGATCACTTACAAGTTTTTCTTGATTCAGACTTAACATATTAACATTTACAGCTTACTTGTTTTCTTCCCGATCTTTAGAGGTGGCGAGAGTTCATTACTAGAACAGGTCTGAAGAATATCATCAAAAAAATGGCATCAGAATCCTTCTCCTCTTCTTAGTCCACCGCCACCCATGTCGTGTACCCGGGAGTGTAACCACATCGTCTTCAGGCATCCTTGTACTCACTGAAATTGAAACGTAATTTCCGACGTAATCTGTTTTCGGACTAACAGTAACACAGTCTGAGATATCTAATTATGCGATTCATTGTTTTTTTTTTTATACGAACATTAAGATTTGGGCTAGTCTTAAAATTGTGTTTTTTCACGAGTTAAACCTTGGGATGCATATAATTGAAAATTACAGTTTACATGACAATAATGATTCTGGTTTTTTTTTTTACATGAATATTAAACCGTTAACAACAACATAAATGATTATTAAACCGTTCATAAACTAAAATAGAACTAGCTGCCTAATCAGTCGGCTCAGCTAGCTATCAAGCACTAGCGGTACCTACGCTTTCGCTTTTCATAGGTAAACATAATAGGTACATATAGTCAAGCTCAGACTTTTATGTAACCCTGTAGTACAACATTATTTATGTAGTGTCCGTTATTCGGAAAATGAAATATTAAAGAATTCGATGCAACAAACAATCAAATCTTTCTCCTTATAATATTTGTAACCAGTATAGAAAATAATTTATTTTAATAAATTACCTGTATAACCAATCAGTAGATCTGTAAAAGAAGTTCTAATTTTGGACTAATTACATTTGTTAATCTGTAATAAATTTTTAGGCACATTAAGCATATATTTTACTCTGTTACATCATGGGGTAATATCGATTAGTCTTCTAGCGAGAAACATACAGCTCACAGTAAACTATCCAGCAAGGCACATATTCGCTCATAGTCAGTTACCCAGCGAGAAACATACTCGCTCATAGTCAATTATCCAGCGAGAAAATACTAGTTAATAGTCAATTATCCAGCGAGAAACATACTCGCTCATAGTCAATTATCCAGCGAGAAACATACTCGCTCATAGTCAATTATCCAGCGAGAAACATACTCGCTCAACTAACTATCCAGCGAGAAACATACTCGCTCAACTAACTATCCAGCGAGAAACATACTCGCTCAACTAACTATCCAGCGAGAAACATACTCGCTCAACTAACTATCCAGCGAGAAACATACTCGCTCAACTAACTATCCAGCGAGAAACATACTCGCTCAACTAACTATCCAGCGAGAAACATACTCGCTCAACTAACTATCCAGCGAGAAACATACTCGCTCAACTAACTATCCAGCGAGAAACATACTCGCTCAACTAACTATCCAGCGAGAAACATACTCGCTCAACTATCCAGCGAGAAACATACTCGCTCAACTAACTATCCAGCGAGAAACATACTCGCTCAACTAACTATCCAGCGAGAAACATACTCGCTCAAATAACTATCCAGCGAGAAACATACTCGCTCAACTAACTATCCAGCGAGAAACATACTCGCTAACTAACTATCCAGCGAGAAACATACTCGCTCAACTAACTATCCAGCGAGAAACATACTCGCTCAACTAACTATCCAGCGAGAAACATACTCGCTCAACTAACTATCCAGCGAGAACCATACTCGCTCAAATAACTATCCAGCGAGAAACATACTCGCTCAACTAACTATCCAGCGAGAAACATACTCGCTAACTCACTATCCAGCGAGAAACATACTCGCTCAACTAACTATCCAGCGAGAAACATACTCGCTCAACTAACTATCCAGCGAGAAACATACTCGCTCAACTATCCCGCAATAGAAAACAAACTCAAATTCAATTAACACAAATTAAAATAATAAAACAATTTATCAGGTTTTTATATAATCAGGAGTCACGGGTAACATTCCAAAACATTACGAAGTAATTGACCACTTCGTAAAAATGTAGGTATTTTCTCTTTAAATAAAGTGTGAAATAATACTAGGTCCAATACAATTTTTAACGAGGGTAGTCATAAAATGTTGACGTGCCGATAAAAACAAACTTTGGTAAAAGATAGGTGAGGTAGTAGAAAAATTAACAATCGCGATTTTCAATTGTGACGGGCAAATAACAGTAAATATCAAACATTCCAAGCCATCAGAGAGTAGCCCTGATCACGCAGTGAAATGCCCAATTTAATACGCATGCAAGTGTACGGCGAACACTGCCAAAGAGTAGCCTTGGCCGAGGATCAACGCACATCAAACACACAGTAATCTTACACATTATTACGCGTATCTCTTATCAAATCTCGATTTAAAAATTGACAATTAACTATACAAAATTGCAAAGAAAACGACTAGCATAACACAGAACGTTTCAAACATTTTAGTGCTATCAGAGAGTAGCCCCTGAACAAGCAATGAAATGTTCAATTCAAAACGCATGCGAGTGCACGATGAATACTGCCAAAGAGTAGCCTTGGCCGAGGATCACCGCACATCAAACACACATTCATTTTGCACGCTATGTTACGCGTATCATTATCCAATGCAATATTAAAAAGAAAATCAAATATCATCGTGGGCGTTGTATCAGCAACTCAACAAAGGAAAAATATGTTCACAAAGAATAACATTTTTCAACATACCTTCGTTTCTGGTTTTGTTCCCTCTTCTGAGTTTTTAAGAAACCCGTTATTCGCTTGTACTTGTATTATCATTTATTTCCACAAACGTACATGGGTACAACATCATTTGACAAAGCCATCAATTATTGCTGCCGACCATCTTTCGGCCCTGATGAGAAGAAGAGAATTGAATCTTGTATGCCAACTACCAGACTATTTATATGAATGTTATTAAACTTCGTAGGTTGGTACACTGTAAAATAGCTGCTTGCAGGATGGTAGTTAAGAAACGAATAGTTGGTAGGTTGGCACTACCGGAATTCAACACAAGTGTTGCCATGTTTAATAATGTGAAATAATAAAATTCGACTAAATTACGAATCAAGACTAAAAATCATGACAATATAAATGATATCCTTTTTTTATTACTACGTTAGACCGCCATCTCGATTAAAATAAAACAATCAACTATATATTCACCATCTTGAAATCATTACAAAACAACAAAAAATATGCAATATGCAACGTGTTCGAATACGCTTACGGGATGTTCCCAACCCCCGCTATCTACCTGCCCCCATGAATGAATGTTTTGTACAGAGTGATATCATGGGAAAGGAATTTTGTCTATCTTCTTACGATGCTTGTGTAGGCGTCTACCATTTAATTATTTTAAGACCTCATTCATCAGTGGATTATCCACTCTAGCGATTTTCTTGAAACGGCTTATTGCAACACCAATATTTATTATGACTATTTATAGGTTGTGAAATTAGGAAACACATAATATTCACACTCACAAATTACAAATAAACAAATGGATCCCTGGAAACGTAAAATTTTCATCTTTAAAAATTCGTGGGATAAAAGTGATTTCTAAAATTGTTTTTTTCTATCTTGAGTGCATTGTGTTAAATTTAACATATATATTTATATTCATTTATGAGTAATTATTATTATTTGTTAAAAGCCGCAGTGGTTTAGTTATTACACAAACGTGAAGTTGCAGGTTCGCAGGTTTTTAGAGAAAAAACGACTTAACAAAGATCATCTCAAATTTTAACGGTTAAGAGTCGTGCGAAGATTTTTAAAAAACCGTGGCAAAAAACGGCATAGAACATACTCACAACGGCAACGGTTGCCATGATCGGGCTTCGGCGTCCGTTGCGTGACTCATCACAGGAGCAAGCATTATCGTGTTGTGTAGCTTTTATAAGTTTGATATTTATTTTTGTCAAGTATAAAATAACCTATTGTTCTTGAATATGATTCGTGATTGATGCAAGAAACTTATACATTTTGCCTTGAAGCCTTTTGTAAAATAAAGGTTATCAATTAAGTTACGATGTCTTGCATCAATGTATATTTTTTCAAACGTAAAAACCTTTTAACCTGCTTTAAGTGCTAATTAATTTAAGCATAAGCTGCTAATTTTTAAAGAGACCTATAACAGTTGATCTCTAGTGGCCGCTACTGCCTACGTTTGGGTAGAGCAGAAGGCACAGGACCCAACTAAACTAATCTTACCATCTCTGACGATAACTAGCTTATAAGCAGCTCACTACTTGTTTACTTGATGTTTCCACTGATACTCGGAGTTTTGCTCATAAGGTAACAATTAAAGTGATAATTCACCACGTTAGTCGAGTATGTTACAAATCTTCGAATCATGTATTTTTGTACACGCAAGTTTCCTTACGATATTCTCCTCCAACGTTCAGTATCGCAATGCTCTGTAATGACAAAGAACGTAAAAGTAGCTATCGACTTTTTACATTTTGCAAATAGAGCCTTAAATGGCTGTACTATAAGTAGGTATCATGTATGATACAGGCAGATATAATCTATGATACAGATACATAAAAATTCGAACAGGTTGATATACAAAGTTAAACATTATTTAGAAGTGTTAACTTTGTACCAAATAAGTTTTATCTATGGTGTCGTGTCCAAATAACGCGAATATTTAAGGAGCTTAGTTGTACTAGTTACAGTTGCGAAAGAGATAGAAACAGGGCTGTTAGCTTTCTCATGTTTTGGAAATACGTCGAAAAAGCTAACCTAAATCATGCTACATTTTAATCTGATCATTTTAACCTTTTTGCGATCATGGTAAATTTGTACAGCAGGTTTTATCTATACTAATATTATAAAGCTGAAGAGTTTGTTTGTTTGTTTGTTTGTTTGTTTGTTTGTTTGCTTGAACGCTAGGATCTCGGGAAGTACTGGTCCGAATTGAAAGATTCTTTTTCTATTGGATAGTCCATTTATCGAGGAAGGCTTTAGGCTATAGAAAATAACTCTACTATTAATTGAAGCGGAGCATGAAACAAGAATGTAACAAAATCGGGAAAAAATATTCCCCTAAAAATATTTTGAGAGTTTTCGTACGTTTCGTGCTTTGACATGACACATGACAGCATGTGTCAAAGATTGCGTCATTGAATTTCAGTAATCTGTGCATTGAATATAAACCTTTGCTAAATTTTTTTTTCTAAATTTGAGTTGGTACGATCAATTTCCGACAGGTGGCGTAGCAGGTAGCTGAAGAGGTTTTGTTTGAAATCGATATTCTCAGGAATGAGTGAACCGATTTCAGTCACTCTTTCACCGTTGGATATGTACGGGATCCCGATGATTGCTATATGATATACCACGGGCGAAGCCGGGGCGGGCATCTAGTTGGAGAATAAAATAAGACATAATGAAATGAAAATTATTTTTGTTAGGTTTTGCATTTTGAAAACGACTCAGAAAGAATATCAAAATTTTTATAAATATATTTTTGGACCACGTTGTAGTATAAGTTATGTCCGGACCTGCTTTTGCAGTTCTTAGCAAATAGTTCTTATAAATATTTGTCAACTGGTGCAACTGTAGCACGTTAACCTTGCCTTATCTCATGCTGTAGTTGAATCATTGTCACTTGATAACGTAACTTGCTGTTTGACTTTAAATCCGTTATTTATTTTTCAACTAAGTAAATGATTGTTCTAAGTAAATGCAGTCTTCCGAATGTCTATGATGTTACTTTACTTTCTATATTTTAATTGACTATTATGTGTCTTTGTTATGTATTAACCTTCATCGGTCTACAAATAATTAGTGAAAATGGCAAAGTTGATACCTATGTAGTGTACTTTTGGTTGTGTATTTCTCGATAAATAATTTAAGTCAGGAGATCGCATAAGCATAGGTCACATAGGCTGTGCAGCCCGTTTCATTTTCCCATTGCTTGGATTTGGGGCCTTCTTTAACTCGGAGAGACTCAAGGCCATAATGCACCACACTGAAAACTAAAGGTTGGTAGAGTGTTTCCTCGGAAGATATCTCGAGAGATTTCTTAGAAATTACTGTTATAACAGTGTCTTCGCGTCCTTTACCATTTTGAAAAATACTCAGTGGTGCGTGAGTGCTTCTGCGATTCTTACTTACGACTTCACAATATCCATTTCATTAACAACTATATTTGTGTCTATTATAACAGCTATTAGGTATATTTTTATTGGATGCTCTCTGCTGGTGTAACGTTTAACAATTTTAAACAAAATTATGCTCGCGGTGCTTTTTTCTGAAAATAAAATAAGAGCATATTTCTTGATTCCCTTGGACATTAGATTCCATTCCGTATATGTAGGTAGTTACTATAAAAAAATGTCTAACAAAAAAATAAAGCTTTTTTTTTTTTTTGTATATAGCGAAATTGAAGTGACTTATATTAATAGCATTGTGTCGTTAGGTTTCTTCCTAATACGAGTATAGCGAACCAAACCATCTGATCAATCAGCTGATTACAAAATCCCATTGAAGTATATTAGCTTACAGTTCATGAGTCATATCTTAATTCAAGGTGATCGTGTCCTACATCGGCTGAAGAATAAAACCATGACAAAATATAACTGTTGCAGATTCTTTGAACTCTGTTCAACTAAAATCAGTCATCCTTATTTTGACAGGGTTTTAAACTGCTCAGGTATTTAATAGGGTTGTGGAATGTATTGGAAGCTTAGAGGTTTCTCAGAACTCGTTCAGGGTTAAGAAGATTGGGGTGTCATCGCCCGTCTGGTGATGCTGACGTCATTCGTGGATCCCAAAATATTTTGGCCGTTTTACAAGGTTAAGGTTGGGTTTTGTTGTTGTAGCTTACATTTAACTTCTAACATGAAAAGTTTGCACTTAGCTAACATTTCGTCTGATGTTTACGATTATTAGGAACATAGTTTATTCTAAATTAAGAACACCATTAGTTCATAAATAAAACAGCTATGATCAGTCTACAGCATTATATTTCGGAATCAGTCCTTCATACCAACTTATTCATAGCTGCCTCGTGCAGATCAAGTAATACATTTCGTACTATAATTAACAAAAACGCTTTACAGTACCTTAAAATCAGTAACAGATGTACAATTATCACTTTTACTTAGATATTTACTTATTACTGGTTACGAGTACTTTTAATTTAAACCTTTCGCTTAGACTTGCTGCCGTATATGATTTTGTATATCCCTGTTCCCACGAGACCAACGTGAGCGTCCTAGTTTCCCGCCAAAACTATCGCAGCCCACAGACTACAAACAAATCATATTCACCCGGAATTTTAGGGTTACCATAGAGTGCATTACGGTATTCTTACTATTCTTTAAATACCAACTTATATGAATTACTAATATTGCTAACAGCTCGGCCATCCTGCAGAAGCGAGTCCTCGCGCTCGGGTTTTAAATTTATTTTACATCTTGACTAAATTATACGAGTAATTCTATTCTATTTCTAGTTAATCTAATATGTTTAACAAAGTAATCATCTTATAGCAAAGGATTACAAATTTATCTATTACCATTTAGTTAATAACTCTATTTTAAATAATATGTTTGTTACATGTAGTTACAAATTGGATATCAAAGGAGCATAATTAATTAGTTATGTTCAAAAGAAAACAAATAAAATTGAGCACATTGCATCATCACTCACTATAAATATCTTTAAATGTGTCAGTCACTATACTTAAGAAGAGCAATATTTTCATAGATACATTTTCAAATTAAAATCATGCATTATTGATACACACAATTAAACAATATTTATTATATTTGTATTTACAATTCACAATAATAAGATTGTACGATTTTACTTGGATTTGACATAAGAATATAGTAAGTAGGCATTATTGTCGCATTGTAAATTAAGCTTCTCTCAATTAATCTCAAACTAGGCCTAAGCCTGTATCCAGATACCTGGAGTCTAGACACCTGTTTACCATGTGTCTATTTTTTTTTTGTGAAATAATTTTGCTACAAAAATATGGGCTAGATTTATATAATAATAGTCTTCAATCCAAAATACCTATTCAGCGAATCATGACAAGTACGTATAATTAATTAAACCTTGGTACATTATTATGTTTTAATTTCTGATGATTATCACATGAAAATTATAATTACATAAATACATATATCTAATTTCAGGCATATACGATAATATACCTTATCTATACTTTGCGGTAGTCAAAAGATAACCTGCATTTCATTACAAACAAACAAAAACAAAGTATAACCGAATTATTCATAATATTATTATATATCTAATAATTAAGTTACGTAACAATTGTTTACAACAGTTTTTGGTCGTAGTTGTTATAACTTTACTGAAAGTTTTATTCGTTGAACATAATCCAAAGTAATCATTTACTTATAAATTAATGATGATGAATCACGTCAATGGTTTCTCTACTAGGCAATATGATGATTTCAGCGTGTCTAATCAATTAGCATAATAACCTACTTCATATGAGCGACAAAATATTTTTTACTGATACTTATAGGGAATCATTGATTGTTTCGTGACCAACAATCTGATAGTCTCTATTGGAACTTGATTCGAATTAAACGTATTCACCTATTAAACACCATCACTGGTTTGAGTTCTCGTATCTGCGGCTACCACGTCTTCATAACGACCGCGGCGAGTAAAGGCATATATATCATTGATCAGATGCCTAATATTTGTCAAAATTTCTAATACGATACAGGTCTTGAAATTTTATAGCTAATTTTATTATCACTTGGCGTTCCACGCCTTACATACGAGTACTTACTAAATCCTCGTCGTTGACCCTTATTGACTAAGTATGCAAAAGTATGTTTCGGATCTGATCATTATCGTTGATTACTCTATAAATCTTATCTTTATACCGACGATATATATTTCTTATAATATATTTATTATTTATATTATAAGAAATTATAATAATTTATTATTTATAGAATCTTCAATAATTATTACTTTCGGATTAGTTGCTGAACAGTAGATATCTTTTCAGCTTCGTTTCGTAAACACGTGCGTATTGTCCTTTACGCGTAGGTATTCAATGTTATGAAGTATGTTTATGTAAGTCTATTTTAATATATTTTGTTCATGCATTATATTATTTACTAGCCATCCACCCTGGCCTGCGGTAGGTGTATTTATAGCCTATAGCGTGCAACGACCACGCACATAACCAATGTAATAACTTTGAAATCAGTCTGGTAGTTTCAGAAATTAGTGCGTTCAAACAAACAAGATTTATATTTATTTTCTTTATCTTTATAATATAAGTATTAAGTAGGTATAACAATAGCTATGTACCATATCTGTACAACGGATTTACTTCTAAATGATATGTATCCTATTTGTGTAATTGTTTATGTAGGTACATAAGTTTATCAAAGATACCAGACCCATACCTTTACTAGTTATCTTGTCCTAACAACCAAAAAGTCATCTAGAAGACATTGCTATTAGCGATAGGCTTGACTTTTGTGTACAACATTTTAATTACTTACATGTTTAGTCACTTTTTTTCTATTGTATTGTGATATACCTAATAAAGTGTTTTTTTTTTTTGTATTGTTATCTTATTAGCTGAGGATAGTTATTGTATCCAATCTTCAGGATACTCTATAAAGTCTGGGATTTGGATCTATAGCTTCCCCTTGGGACTCCTATTCTAAAGCATCCAAATGAGGGTTGCTCGCTCGATACGCGATGTCGCCATTGAATTCTTGGAACTACACCCCTCAACGACCACACACGGTACTAGATCTCTGTTAGTGAGTGTGGTTCTCGGCGCAATGCAGTTTGACAATATTTTAAGTGGGATACTCTGAAGGTAAACTCTAAATTTACTAAGAGAGGATACTGCTGAGAGGGTTTCAAGTTCGAATGAGTGGAGCTTTTACTTCTCTCAGGTTTCTCTTTTTCTCTTATTACTGTAAGGGACTGTCCTAAGGACCCCAGAATACCTGCCACGCCGTACTCTCTTGAATCTGTGTGGACCGGCCAAACGGTCCGCAAATCACGGAAAACTATTTAAGACCAGTTCGTATGGGTTTTTTGATGTACTTAAAGTATCTACTTAGAAACCGCCTTCAAGTCCAGGCTTTAAACCGTCAATACTGACTGCAAACCCCAGGAAGTCTGTTAAATTGTAGCGTGATGAAATGCCACCGCGATAGTTCGAGGCTTTACCCGGTTTGTTTTGTCATGTGACATACGATACGTCTTGTATATTCCTGGCTTCGTATCCTTCATCTCATGACTTGTGGCAAACTCCTAAATCTCTTTTATTTTCGGACGAGAAGTAATCGCTATATTCAACGAGCAAATTATGTAGTTCCTTTTTCCAAAAGTATTGGCTACTAGTCACCATTGAAGAAGTGCTCGTTATTATCATATGCAACGGGACAGATATCGCTCATTATAACTTGTAGGCATAATTTGAGTTACTAAAGTACTGTTATAAACCGAATCTTCGCTTCAGCGAGATTTCGAATAACATTTCCTGACCATCAAGTGTGAATTGGGAAGGCAGTAATACATATTATAGATATTAGTGGCCCGCTCTAACCTCGCTCGGAAACCTCCATACAAAGACTATCCCATCTTTCAAGTTGGATCAAATCTTACACGGTGCGCAAACCAGACTACAATTGCGGAGTCCGTCGACAAACAACGCGACACATAATTTGTGTATATTTTAGAGCTATTACCATGAATTGAACAGTCTGCATAGACTGACTCTTTATCTTTAATACTTCGCTTTGTGATTTTCTTGGAACAGCTACTAGTCGCCCTGAACCAACAACAACCTCATTGTTTAACTTAAGATAATCTCTTGGTTCGGACCTTATTTCCGACAAGAAGTCATCTGGCGTATTTGTTATATTCATATTGAATTCTTAATATAACAAGCACATATCAATGTTACACCATCATTCTATAATATTATGAAATACAAAGTAACTTTAACATTGTTAGGAATAGCGACTTCTGTTTTTTTAATTTTCATTAAAACTGTTACTTATAAACTTCTCCGTTCAAAACTAATCCTCGATAGTTTCTGATACATCGTGAGTTTTATGTTTACGTTGACTTTGAGCAATAGCTAATTTCTAACGGTTCCCAAATTGATACTCTTAATCGATCGTCAATTCTGTGTAATTAACATTATGCTACCTTCCGTATCTCTACATCTGCGATAATCTTCTTGTGTATGCTTTTTGGTAACAATGCTGCCTCCATAAGACCATGACGTGCAAGTTTGGCAAGCTTTCAAGCCTAATAATAATAGTAAACCTGCACGGTTGTCCCAGTGGCAGCGGGAGAATGCCTCGCCAAGCTTTCTTATCCACTCGGCCCAACTATTAGAGTAACGTTTCTGAGATTTTGCGATGCCTGGTTATTGGGTACAGCAAAATGGATTATTTTATTTTCGTTCCACTCGTTAATTTTGACACATTACTTTGTTACTCAAATCATTGTAGTCTGACTTTTAACATTAGATCAAACTCTGGTTTTACGTTTGTAAAAGAAAGCTCAGCAATCAAATGTCCATGTACACTTTTCAACTCATTAAATAAATGTATGAAGAACATCATGAAGTTCATGTTCAAAATCCGATGAACAGAAGTGACGTTTTGCAAAGTGTAAAACAAAATATATTTTTTAAAATAATTTAATGTGTCGCTATAATTGCAGCGTCTCTCTCGCGTCTTGTTGCGTAAACCTTGAGCAGATTCGCCTATACTGTAATGCTCTACAATTTCTCCTCCTCCCAAGAGCGAACGATCTTTCGCTAGACTGTGAATCTTCGTGAAAACCCGTGATCTTTTATGTTTATCATTATCGTTTATCTTATTACTGTCACCATATTATGAGCCTTCTGTGGCCTCAACAACTCTTCTTTAAACCACGTCAAATTTACTACATCATAAATCGAATCTAAATAATAGCGGTTGTGGACTTGTCTGTTAAAATCCAGACTACCTTCCACATCTTCTGGTTCTCAAATGTGTTAATTTACAACATTACTAAACAAATTCATATTAAAGCGCTTGTGGACTTGCCTGTTATCCAGACTCCCTTCCACTTCCTGGCTACGGTTCTCAGTATCAGTTTACATCATCACTGAGTAAATTAAAATTAGAACGCTTGTGGACTTGCCTGTTATTCAGACTCCCTTCCACTCCCTCGTTCCGGTCCTTCTCAATCGGTGGAATACTCGTTATCCGAGCGTGCCCTTTGCAGCGCTAGGTCTCAGGTTCACTCTTCATGCCGCAACTTTCGACGCTATCTCTGCGTCCTTGATTCGGTCTATCCATAATCTGGAACTTCCAACAAAGGCATTAATGATTGCTCAACCTACCTTTAACTCTATCTTTTCCATATATGAGCAAGTACTTTCTTCAGATTACTTTAGTTTAGAACACTGCTAAACTGCAATGAGAAGCTCTAGTACCTACTTTTCTACCTTGATGATACTAGTCACGCGTGACTCTGGTTTCAACTCGTTTAAATGTACAATCTATAAAGATTTGCCTTATTAAGTTACATCTTCGCTGAACAATAGCCACCTCAGTCGAAGTTCACAGCTCACCTCCATTCTCAATGAACGGCGCATGCTGTGACTTAAGATCATATCACTGGCAATGTCAGTTTAGTTCATAACTATTGGTAGAAAAGAAGAGTTTAATTTAATATACGTCACATGCCCATGGTTATCTGAATCAGCAGTTAAACACAGTTTCTTTAAAATTTTCTACGTGCATAAGATTATCTCTCTAATTGAATTAATTGCTAAAACGACTCTGTACACTAAAGACAAACTTGACTTTGTCCGGATCTCCATGTAAGATATTTACGATTTGGCGGGGGGCACTGCTGTGTGCCCCAGATAATATGCCAAAAGCGAGCTAACGTCAAACCATATACTGTCATTTATACTGAATGCATTACCGCTTTGGTTCGTCATAGTTACTCTACACAGTAATTTGAGAACATTTTATAGTTATGATCTGCTATGAGGTTCGTACATACAGCTTCGACGTCTGACCCGTGATCTGACATGCATATCTATTGTGTCACCATTTTATTCCCACAACTGGGACTCTGGTCTTCTTTTAAAGAAGATAAACGCCAATACCCACCACTCTATCAAGGTCCGATTTGACGGATAATGAGTGTCCCTGAAAGATATCGTTTTAGGTCCACCCCGTTCCCTTGTGACTTACATTATCATCATATATGACATCAGTGGTCATGACAAAGTTTCACTAACACAACATGGAAAAATACTCAAACGTACCGCCGGGATTCGAACCATAACCTCGTGTAAATCGAACGTTCTCACAACTGGGCGACCACAGTTTTAAAAAGAACATTTGAATAAGTCTCAGAGTAACGTTAATGGTTTGTCCAGAATGACTGACATTGCGGTTATCGGGTGTTACATATTTTTTTATCGAAGCATGGTTTTCGAAAACTATATGATATAGAATTTTTGTAAAATGGCATACCCTTTTTAAATTGCATAGAAAATATGTATAGCCACTATTTACACATTTATTATTATGTGCAATATCTTGTGCACAATTAAACGGGTAGTTAAAAATAATGAACACCTCGAAAATGCGGTACAGGATGCAGTCTACTAGACTTATTCCAGTAATTAATGTAGTGAGGACCACTTTGCAATAACAAATCAAAAATGGTACCTAAGTACCTACACGGAAAAATACACTTACGTGAGATTGTTCACTCCAAAGATCTCAATACACAAATGTGCCCTCCCAAACTTCAGGGCGCACGGAATCATGTCATAGTTGGGAAGAGTGAGCTCACTCACCCGTTCCAGTCGGTTGCAGGAAGCGGTGAACGCCAGACGTTTTTACACATCAATATTCGTTGTCAACAACCAAGATAAGTAGAACCACAGCAAATCGCGCCGCTAGCGATTCTAGGGGTCAAGTAGATTAGTTATGTGTAAACTACTTACGACACACATATAGAGACGCAGTTTATTACCAATTCCAAGTTACTCAGGGCATATCCATTGGTTTATATCGATGGTTCGCTCTGCAACTCATTAAACCGTACATTTTACCACAAATTAAATACTGATCATAGAGTTTTCGTATTGAGTGACATTAACAAGCAGATGTTAAACGTGGAGAGAAAAACATTGAAAAGAAAAAAAAATATATCACATGGGCGGGACCAACGGACAATTATGGTTTACTTGTCCGCCGATCCCACTTCTGAGATATTAGGAACATAGTTTATTCTAAATTAAGAACACCATTAGTTCATAAATAAAACAGCTATGATCAGTCTACAGCATTATATTTCGGAATCAGTCCTTCATACCAACTTATTCATAGCTGCCTCGTGCAGATCAAGTAATACATTTCGTACTATAATTAACAAAAACGCTTTACAGTACCTTAAAATCAGTAACAGATGTACAATTATCACTTTTACTTAGATATTTACTTATTACTGGTTACGAGTACTTTTAATTTAAACCTTTCGCTTAGACTTGCTGCCGTATATGATTTTGTATATCCCTGTTCCCACGAGACCAACGTGAGCGTCCTAGTTTCCCGCCAAAACTATCGCAGCCCACAGACTACAAACAAATCATATTCACCCGGAATTTTAGGGTTACCATAGAGTGCATTACGGTATTCTTACTATTCTTTAAATACCAACTTATATGAATTACTAATATTGCTAACACGATGGAGCGTGCTTTTCTTAAGAAATCGATTCACTCTTGACATCACGACACCAAGATTGTAACGATAATTTATGTTCGCCAAATACGATGCCCTATATATTATTTCTATGAGTACTTATTTCAAGGAAACCACTAACCTTAAAGGATTTAAATAGACGCTTATGTTTAAATTAAGGTAATTTACTTACTATTTGATGAATTTCTTTCCAACCCGTTCTGTTGTTGTAGATATAATAAGTACGTTACGGAACAAACTTACATACTGACAAATTTTCGCCTTCATAATAGTAGTATGATACTCTCTATATCTCGTCAAATATTATGCCTGTGATTTAAGAACCGTAGCCATGGTTCATTTTTAGTCATTTAAATCTACAACCTCGTGTTTTTCCAATAAATGTGTCATACCATTCAGGTATCGGGAAATAACCTTTATGTCATTTACTTTATCTCCAAAGACCTTAGCTTTTATTGAAAGTGACCGCAAAACGTCTAACCAGTAAGCACTTATTATAAGCAATTTGTAAGTAATATTTATTCAATTTATCATTTCCAAGATGATGAGGTGTTTTTGTAGTGCGTGCCTCGGGCGGTGGTTCGTGAGAGCTGCGTCTGCATTCTCGTATTACCTACTTTGGAGTTTCCAAAAACATTGTTCTCATTGTCATCTTGACATCAGTCTATAGAAGAAAAATATAGAAGAGAGATTACAGTTTTCTTTAGCCGCACTGAGCATGTTGTAGTGGTAGTACTCTGAGTAGAATCCGCATGGGGAAGTATCACATCTTTGCCAATTATTCTACCGCCAAGCAGTAAATAAGCAGTAGAATGTTAAATTTAAACTTTAAAATGAATACTCTTTGCGTGCTTGAATTTTGTTTTTCTAAAATTGACGTGTAAATTGTACATTTATCAACACAGTTCCATATATATAATATCAATAAGTTTAGTGTAATCTGTGTTAATAAAGAACTTTGACTTTGACATATCATGCTTGTCTTGTCATTCTATACTACAAAAAAAATGTTTTTGGTTGGGTAAAATCATATCTGTTCGCATCATCGACTTGTTATAGCGGTGTAGCGTCGGAGCGAAAGGCGCAGTGGAGCGGGAATTTTTTGTATGGGTGAAATCAGGCGAAATCTTGTGAGTTCGCGATACCGACAATGCGTAATTAATTTAAATTCTATTTTTTTTTATTTGCTTGCATTAAGCTATTAAAAGAGACCTACTCGTAGAAGTAAAAGATGTCATTGTCCAATATGGAGTACCTTAAGTCTGTGTCTAATATTAGGACACCACAGGTTGAACAAAAAATGGTGTTATTTTGACAGTTTATATTGTCTTCAATGGCATCATCGCTAGTGAAATAAAAAAATATTTCTCGTTTTTTGGAAAGTTTCAAAATAGATGCAAGACTTTTTTTACATCGTTTATTTTGTTCTTCCGATATTTGATGTGTAGGTATTCGTTCTACACGGAGTTATTCGTTTGATACAATGGAAACAAACACTTATATCTCCGTGTTGAAGATAAGTTCTCACGAAAACCGCCTTTGATTGGGGCTTTTTTGAGCCCCAATGACTCCGCATTGACTCATCTGTTCTGCACTGCAATGCTTTGAACTTCGCGGTCATTAGCATTGGTCCATCAAACATTTAATCGAAGTTTTGTAATTATACAAAGGAAATCCAGTCCCCTACCCCCTTTGATGAGGAAATCTTGAAAGTTGTTGTAGTTTTCCTTATTTCGAGTTTATCGAAGAAGTCAAATTGAGTTGTGTAAACATCTTTGAATAACTGTGGTGTATATTTGATAAACTTGGCTGGCCACACTGCCGTGTGTCTAGATATTTTAAAAATTAAGGATTAATAAAAACTCTCAAATAAACTTTAGTATATTTAGTGTTAATAATATTTTTTGTGTGAAAGGCAGCGAAACTGTTTCTTCTTTATTTTACAAAATGACAAGATTACATTTGGGGAAGTAGCTACCACACCTTTGCTAGTTCTTATAAACGCTGCACATTAATGTGTTAGAAGGAAAATATTGCCAAAGAAATAACAGACCACTCTTTGCACTGTAATTCCTATAAATAAATATTACTTTATTAACTTAATTTACACACAAATTTATCAATATTTATAAACAAGAGGAGAGTAGGTACAGTACAGTGCTAGAAAGTGATTTGAACTGTACAACGTTTACATATTCAAATGGCGGCATATGTAGTGCTCTAATGGGCTGACGTGTTGCTTACCATCAGGCACACTTCCTGCTCGTCCCATTAATATGATTTTAAAAGAAATCTGATAACGCAAAGAACATTTTTAACTTAACGTCGATAAATACAAGCTGTCGGTGTTGTCTGTGTAACGTTGTTGAAAATACCCACATCGGCTTGAACCAACACATTTAGGTCTAAGTGCTAATTTTCAAACAAGATAACAAGATGCTAATACGCAATATGATATTGATTTGATCCTTGTATAACACAGGGCGGGGGAGTGATCAAGCAATACTGTATTGATTGATGACTCCCCTACTCCTAGTATCTGTCCGATGCTGGGAGTGGCGAACGGTTTTAGGGAGGAGCGCAGGTCGCAAAGATCCCCTGAAACAAGGCCAGTGGACTATCCTTCCCGAGGTTGCCGCCTGTTTTTGGCCAAGAACCTTCTGTTATTGGTATAACAAAAACCTCTGGCCGTCCCCCAACACCCCTTCCCCAATCCCTATCCCAGCTTCCCTAATCCTATCCTAACTTTCAACTTCCAATCCCAACCTCCTTAATCCTGTCCCAACTTCTTAAATCCCCTTCGAATCTCCTCTCCGAAATCACTCCTCACCCAGATCCCGCAGAGCAGAGCCGAACCGTGGCGGCGCATAACCACACATCAGGTCTACACGGCCATGGGGCACTAAATACCCCCAAAAAGTATGTACCACACCTATCGAGGGCGGATAGTGTGTGAGTTTTTCACCATCAGCTCAAACTCCCTTTTTAAGATGAACGCACAAAATAAAAAAGAGTACCCCAGGAGGGTACCACTAGCACCGCTAGTGGAGAATCCCTCACCGGGCCTAGCCCGGTCTGCCCCTCGTACTCTGGGGAGGGCAACTTGTGCTCCAAATCAGGCTCCAGCCTAGATTTGTCCGGCCTCATGGAGGCCATACCAAACACCACCACAACATCAACCACAACCAATACAACAACCTTTGAGTCACAATGGACCGTAATTGCTGGAAAGCGCCCTTGCAAAAGGGGGTCCTCCCACACAAACTCGGGAAAAACCAAAAGGGTCCGAAAGGCAACCCAGATCACAGTCGCCCACCCAGGCGTGTGAGAAGGAGGCTCTTCAGCCCAAAATCAAACCAAATACTGGTACGGACGTCGCAGCAGCGGAAACGCAGCGCGGGACCACACCGTCCACCTCGAAAGAGGAGTTACCACCACCACCACCACTAACACCACAACTACCAACACCACCACCACCACTACCACCACCACCACCACCACCACCATCCGGCCGACAGAAGAAGAAACGGAAAACGAGAGGTGCTCGAGGCGGGCGGATCGCAGCGGCGGCTTCTATTGCACCTGAAAAGGAACAATCTGGGAGCGGAAACGTGCTGGACGAAAAGGCTTCCTCGAAGCGTGCTCGTCTGGACGAGACCTATTCTCCCAGGGCGACGCCAAACGCGCGAAAACCGACCGTAAACCAACACGGACGGAGAGCTACGCAGACGCGGCTCAATCGCACCTGAAGGTGGCGATTATCACCGTCCCGCCGAGGGACCTCTCGCAAATCCAGGCGAAAATGGTTAGGGAGGCTGTCGATGACAGTATCCTTCAAACCGTTCTAGCACCATCTTCTCCAAGCGCACTAGCCCCATCCTTCCGCGGTCGACCCTTCCTAATGGACGGGCGTTAGCGATGTGGTGTGAGAATGCAAGTGCGCTAAGTTGGCTGGAAGGAGCGGTCAAAACTATCCCATCACCAATACCAAACACCACCCTGGAGGTTATCAAGCAGTCGGAAATGAAGAAGAAGCTCAAGGCAGGGCTTCTTGTTCATACCTGCATAACTGACGCCACCACACTGCACCGAGTTCTTTGTGCCCAAAACCCATGGTACAAAGTAAACTCGTGGCAGTGTTACGAGATGACGGTGGATGATAACCCCAGGAACAGGACTCTAAGGAGAAGGTGGTCCACCTTATCCTCGGAATACCGGAAGACCAAAACAGTCCATTTTGGACAGAGACCGCCGGGTAGCCCACATGTCGGGAAGTGGTACATCCGATTCTTTCTCCAGAAGAAGATAAGGCCGAGAAAAAGTCGAGTTGACCACCACAGCGACGGAGACCATGGTAACGGAGACATCAACTCCGGAACCATCCACCTCTGCTCCCCAAAAGAGTCAGAGCGAGGTGGTAGCAGTTCTCACCGCTGGAAATTGAGGGTGCTCCAGTGACGAAGATGACGTCCTGCGTAGTCCTTAGCCCCTCAATTTCATCCAAACCAACCTCCAGCACAAACAAATAGCGGCGGCCACGCTACGCAGAGTGCTGGAGACAAATAAAATGACCGTCGCTATGATCCAGGAACCCTGGGTCAGAAACAACAAAATCTGCGGTCTAAATAACACCAACGGTAAGTTAATGGTCGATACTACTGTTGAAAACCCAAGAACTTGCATTTTATGCCAAACTCTGTAAACACCACCTTGCTTAACCAATTCTGTTCTAGAGACCCAACCGCAGTGAAACTCATTACGGAAAACAAACTGTCCTAGTCCTAGCATCAGCGTACCTGCCGGGCGAGGGAGAAATTCTTCAAGAGAACTTGCGGAACTGGTGCAACACTGCGAAATGCACGACTGGGATCTAATTATATCTGCCGACTGCAATGCTCATCACTCTCTGTGGGGAAGTAAGAATACCAACAAAAGGGGTGAGTCTTTAGCCGAATATTTATTTCAAACAAATTTAAACATTATGAACAGAGGTGCGGAACCAACTTTGTAAGTTCCAGGTACCAAACTATCATAGACATTACCTTGGCAACCAACTCGGCGGCTAGTCAAATCGAGGGATGGCACGTATCAGACGAGCCGTCATTCGCGGATCACCGCCGCGTTTGTTTCCAACTACAATACAAATCAACAAACCCTGTCCCATATCGTAACCCCCGTAAAACTGATATAACAAGGTACACAAAACTACTAAACCAAGCACTAGGTGACATACATCCAACTGACACAACACTTAGTACAGACAATATAGAATCAAACGTACAGCATCTCACGGCAACTCTCATAAACAGTTATGAATTGGCATGTCCTGCTGTTAAACCAAATGACGTAGGAAAAAGATCTTGGTGGGGCCAGAACTTGAAAGACTACGTCAAGGACCTGAGCCCTTTTCAACCGGGCAAAAATACCAGGACTAGTGAGGACTGGGACAAATACAAACAAGCACAAAACACTACAAGAAGCGAATCAGATTCAGAAGAACAGAATCCTGGCAAAACTTCTGTAGTAGTATAGACTCAACAAACCAAGCCGGAAGAATAAAGAAAATCCTAGCTAAAGGGGAGCCAAATCATATGGGATCCCTAAAAAAGGAAGACGGCACTTATACTAACACAGACAATGAAACCAATGAAGTACTCCTGGAAACCCACTTCCCTGGATGTCAAGTCACAGGAGACCAGGAGTGGCCAGACGAGCACTATAGCACACCAACAACCCAGGAATGGGAAGTAGCAAACAAGATAGTAACTGCAGACAGAATAGAATGGGCACTGAGAAGTTTCAAACCCTTCAAATCTGCAGGGCTGGATGGCATATTCCTGCAGCACTACTACAATGGCAACCAAAGCAAGCTATAAAGCAGCTACTCCCAATCTATAGGGCCTGTATAGCCTTCAAATATATACCAAAAAAGTGGAGGGAGGCGAAGGTAGTATTCTTACCAAAACCTGGTAAGGAAGACTATACACACGCTAAATCGTTTAGACCCATCAGTCTAACGTCGTTCCTTTTAAAACACTAGAAAGATTAGTGGACCGATACCCAAGAGACGGAGCACTAAAACACAAACAACTGCATCCTCAGCAGCATGCTTACAGGAAAGGCAGATCAACAGAGTCGGCACTACACATGGTAGTACACAAAATAGAATCGGCTACCACAAACAAGCTATCAACACTTGCCGCTTTCTTATAGACATAGAAGGGGCATTTGATAAAACCGTGCATAACAGCATAAACCACGCCCTCCGGAGACTCAAGGTAGAACCAGTGATTAGGAACTGGATCACCGAACTGGTCAGCAAGAGGGCGGTCCAGATAGTGATGAATACTACTACGAGGGCAAAAGTAGTCAAGGGATGTCCCCAGGGCGGCGTCCTATCACCACTATTATGGAACATAGTAGTGGACAGCCTCCCAAAGGCACTTAACGAAAAAGGGTACACTACTATTGGTTATGCGGATGACCTTACGATACTGATAAGTGGGAGCGCGGAAAACATGCTATGTAAAGTCATGCGTTCAGCCCTTCAGATTGTAGAAAATGGTGTGACGAACATCAACTGTCAGTAAATCCAAGGAAAACAGAACTTATTCTTTTCACCAACAAAAGGAAGTTACCTGAACTACACCTACCAAAACTATTTAATACCAAACTCTCCCTATCATCTGAAGTGAAATATTTGGGTGTCACTCTTGATAACAAATTGAACTGGGCGAGCCATATCGATACAAAAATAAAAAGGGCCTGCATGACTTTTGGCAATGCCGGAGACTTGTTGGGAAGAAATGGGGTCTCAATCCAAAAATCACACTTTGGTTATACACATCAGTCATCAGGCCTTCTTTGACCTATGGGTCAGTTGTGTGGTGGCCCAGAACACAACTGACCACCGCGAAAGATAAACCCAGAGTCTACAACGCCTAGCGAGTGTAACAGCTACTGGATGCATGAAAACCACACCATCAGCTGCATTAGAGTATCTCTTAAATCTGAGACCTCTACATTTGGTCGTACAGGAGGAGGCCACGGCAGCCGCCCTAAGACTAAAAGCAAACGGACTGTGGAAACAAAACATAGAAACACGACACTCAAAAGTTCTGCATCGGGTCCTGAAAGAAACACCACTTCTTGAGGCACCCATGGACAGAACAACATGCCAACATGTCTTTGATCGTAAATACAATATCCAACTCAATGCAGAATCGAAAGATAGCTCTGGCAGCAGAGAAGTTAGGATATATACTGACGGCTCCAAAACCGCATTCGGAACAGGAGCTGGTGTCTCTCAAATGACTTAAACATAAAGATATCAACCACTTTAAGCAACTTAAACACAATATTTCAAGCCGAATGTATCGGCATCACCAGGGCAGCAGCACAGGCAGTCGCAGCCAGAGATGTTGGAGACCTAAACATCAAAATTGTCTCCGACAGCGCCTCCGTGCTTCAAGCCCTTAAAAAATAATACTATAACCTCTGTCCTTATACTGAATGCCACAATGCACTCCAATCCATAGCGAGTGCAAACAAAATAACCTTGCAATGGATTAAAGGACATAGCGACTCACTAGGTAATGACGCAGCAGATGAACTAGCTAAGAGGGGAGCTAAGGCAAAGGCATATGGACCGGAACCACTAATGCCTATACCCCAGGCTCAAATAAAAACGTGGCTGCGCAGAAATACTGAAAAAGCCCATTTAACAGAATGGAATGACAGTGAAGGATGCAGGCAAACAAAAAATGCTGTTCCGGAAGCATCGAAAAAACTTGCCCGCAACCTCATGAGATTAAACAGGGACAAAATTGTAAAGTCATAGGTATAATAACTGGTCACTGTCCTTAAATAAGCACCTATTTACCATAGGTGTAACAGACAGTCCTCTATGCAGAGGATGCATGGAGGAAGAAGAAACGCCACAGCATGTACTCATGGAATGCAGAAGTGTGGCGAATCAACGGGCAGAATTCCTCCAATCTCCGTCGTCTGTTCCGGATGCCTATCGCAACCTTAATAGGATGCTCGCCTTCTGGGACGGCCTAGGCTGGTTGGAGTAGAAAGGGAAGTATGAGTCACGTACAATGGCCCAATAAAGAGGCTAGGTGCGGAAAAGGCCCCGCTAAACTAACTAACTAACTAACTATAACACAGTTTCTTGACTGTTCCGTTTCCGTCCAAATACTTTGTTTTACAATTTACGCGCAAAGACGTCGACGATTGCGTGACGTCTTTTTTCACATGATAACTGAAGTATTATGCAAAAATATACATTTACCGAAGTATTTTTGAGCTCATTTAATAATATTCTTTTTCACTTGGCCATACTTAACCTTCGAGTGACGTCATAGGATGATTATAATTGACATGTATATCTTTCGTTTATCTTTCCTAGTGTATATTGCATAAACTATATTATACGTCCATGATTAACTTCAAGTGTTTTTAGGAAACTTTTTCTGCTAAAACTATTTGGACAAAAAGTATTCCAGGAGAAGTATTACAAATTTCCCAGTTACTCTACCGCCAAGCGCAATGTGCACACATTGCCGTGTATCGATATCCAGTTTTTTTTAGCTGAAACTTAACCGCCGCCGTCTCGCCTGATGTTTTTTTTATTTTTCATTTCAGTGAGGCAAAGGCAATGTTTGCAATGTTTTCTCTGGGAGACGCACTGGAGTGCTAGGCAGGCTAAGACTCTTTGTGTACAAATAGCTGCTTGGGACTATGCCATTGAGCAGGCGTGTTTCTTAACATCAGGCGTACGTCTTGGGCACTCACTCCCGTCACTATCTCTGTATATAAAAATGTTATGTTGGTTTATGTACGCTTCAAAAACTCAAAGTTATGAACCGATCGAGCTGAAATTTTAGAATGATAATTTTTGCATTACAATGGCCACGGCGAAGCGTGGTAGGATACAGCTAGTAGGTATATTATAAAAAAACACAGATCGCTAACAATTTGACAATAAATATATGACCGAAACTTCCAAATTTTCTAAAACCAAAAATGAATGTAATATGTGAAATAAAGTTTATTGGTATTTAAAAACCTTAATTTAGTTACACAAACTTAACAACGCATGAACGGTAAAACGCTTAATTAAGTACCTTTGAATGGGTATTCAGGTTTTTTTTGCTTTTGCACCGCGTATAAAAAAGAAAATTTCGAAATGAAAAGAAAATAACAATGCAGGTACGTAAGCTAAGGAATTAAATTAATAAAATTGTTTGAAATACCTA
Organism: Ectropis grisescens; assembly: GCA_017562165.1. NCBI lineage: Eukaryota > Metazoa > Arthropoda > Insecta > Lepidoptera > Geometridae > Ectropis > Ectropis grisescens. Next base: position 24,669,810 of record CM029781.1, on the reverse strand, counting down.
CTGACCCATTTGAATTATCCATAGACCACTGAAGGTTGACGCTAGAAATAATCAAGATCACTACCAGTCGGACGCGTGCCCAGCATGTTGGAGACTTGAATTATCCATAGACCACTAGAGTTAGACGCTAGATATCATCAAAATGATCAAATCGACTACCAGCCGGCAGCGTGTCCAGCATGCTGGAGACATTAAGGGCGTGTGGGCCGTAATTTTGAATTTTTAAAACAACTTTAAGACCTTTAAAATAGTGTATTAAACTCTGAAAAAATTATATGTAATAGTTAAGGATCTAATCTAGTGCAATTCGTAGTCAGTAACACGATTTAATGAATTTTACTTGATAGAAAAAAATCCCAAAGTTACCCCTTTTCAAAAAGTTTTTACAAGTTTATGACTAAACTAATGATTTTTTTTACTAAATTTTTGTACTCAACGAAAGCCACTAAAAAGTTATAGATGCATTCGCAGAGTTTGACTTGATAAAAAGTATCAGTTATTCACTATGTTTTAATATCTACCATATATATAGCGCGCCGTTCGGCAGGCCTGATCAGTCGCGTTTCGGCGCTCACGGACGACGGGTCTGTGCTTGATTTTGCAATTTTGACAACCAATAAATTTTAAATATTACGATCATAGTGCCACAGTATAACAATATCAGTAGGTATTACTAGTAAAGCACGCTATGATCTTGATTTTTGATACCGTTTTCATTGGAATTGCAAATAGACGCTGATACTAATTAGTACGCTGTTTACTTTATGTTGTAGACCAATAGGGAAGTCTCAAAAAACTGACGTCGATAACACATCAGTTAACATTTCAATGCGGATGCAATGGAAAATAGATAAGTATCGGTAAAATATTTGTCCGTCAAATCAGAGATCGGGCGGGATAAGGAAATAATGAGAGGGGAGAAATCCCTTGCGCAAATCCCCTAATATAAATGCAAGTTAGGTATCATAAATGATACCTAACTTGCATTTATATCATAAATGATACCTAACTTGCATTTATATGCCATTTAGGTAAATTCTTTGGTAGTAAGGTACTTAGTACTTGGAAGAAAAGTCCTCACATACAGAATTTACCACTTTGGAAGAGACTCTTGCGCAAACTATTCAGTTTAGAAAAAAAATGTTAGGAACTTCAATACAATTTTGAACACCTTTCCATAGATACGCGTATGGTTTTGTTAGAATTTTATTTTTATTTCTTTTCCAAGTTTGTGACACCACCAAAATGTATTGTTTTTCTTTTTTGTATGAAAATGTTAATATTGTTCATAGAAATTTAGACACTTGACCAAATTTGATAAGAATCCTTTTAGGCAGTAAAATTACTCGTATAATTTAACTCTGCACTAAATTTCCGATTCGTATTTTTATATAAGGTTTAGAATCATTTCCTGAGCATAAAATCACAAAATAATAACAAATCCAGGAGCTTCAAGCGCCAGCTCGAAAAACGTTTTGACCGATATTCTGAAAAGTTATAAAGCCTATTATTATTGTAGAAAATAAAATTTCCCATCTTTTGTTGCCAGTAAACTTTTTTTCAAACTTACCGATTACGATTTATTATGTCAAATTTGATGATAACAATTTAAAAATAATAAGATGTGAATTCTGTTCCCAGTAGCATAAACATGTCCCTTTTTACTGGAATGGAAGAAGGGTTATGATGTTCGCGCGTATCTTTTATGTTTGTAAATCTTTTATTTCCACATATCTTCCAAACGGCTGGATGGATTTTGGTAACTAAGATATTCTAAGACTAGTCTGACTCGCCAAAGTGTCCTTAGATAGTAGGTAATATTTTTTTACGTGTAGATTTTTTTGTAGTCGGGGTTTTTAAGTTAAAGTTATTCTATCATTTTGCTCGTTGCTCGAATAAACAGCACCGTTCATCATCATGATTGAAGAGTTGAACAAAGAGTTTGGTCTCCACTTTTGTAATAAGAACAATTAAGCTGTGAAACGCATTGCCAGAGTGGGTTTTGTCGAAGGTTCGAACCTTGGGGTTACGAGGTACACTGTGCTTGTTTCTATTAGAGAAACAAGTTCCATCGTAGACCACATCATTTTCATCCACTATTATCGGCATCATCGCAATCGTATCATTAAATGGGTTATAAATCGTAAACGGTAAGTTTTACAAAAAAATAATTACTAGCAACAAAAGATGCAAAATTTTATTTTCTACAATTATTGTCAAAATATATAGTTTCCAAAATATCGGCTAAAACAGTTTTTTTTCAATTGGCGTTTGAAGCTCTACCTGGATCTGTGAGCATTTTGTAATTTTATGCTCAGTAAGTGATCTTTACCTCATAGAAAAAAATTGGGATTAGAAATTTAGTGCAAAGTTGACCGAAAAACCTTCTATTTTTACTGGCCTTTCATTACGTTTCAGCACATTTTTTTTAATTTTTGACAAACTTGTGAATTATTAGGAAACATTTTAAAAAGATGCATGAAATTGGAAAAGCCGTTCACAACTTATAGTGTGACCAAAAAGAAAAGGTTGAGTTTTGTATATCTACGAGTATAGATAAATTTAATATTTCTTCGTTTATATATCAAAAAAACTCTTATCACTTCACAAAATTGTTATCACTATTATAAACAAATCTTGAACAAAAATGAGTTTAAATTACATAGTCCAATATTTTAATGTTATTTCTGCACTGTGGCACCGATTCCGCGGCCGGTGACGGTCGCGAGAACAAAACAGCGTTAAATGCCTAATTTGACAGAACTACCTGGCCTTAATACATAATCCTAGTATGAAACCGTACTATATTTGCGGAGTCAAAACAAGTTTATCTTATTCCTATTTTCGAGTTGACATTTGGACGATGTCAAGGTGATCCGACCTCTTCAGTTCGTTAAACCGGTCCACTAAATTTTATGGTCCGGATTGGGATGGCTAATATTAATATTAATGAAGTCGATTACTCAAAACAATAGTAATGACATTCTTTTGAAGTAATCATAATTAGTAACGCAACCATTTTTTAACGCAGATAAGACAGCATTTCACCGCCGATTCGTCTGTATCCGCGACGATGACATATCAACGATAATAACCGTGACCTAAGCGCGAAGAGGTATTAAGTAACAACTACAGTACACTCCGCGAGGCATAAGCTGAGCTTTGCATTTGTGTGAGTGTACATGGATAGTGTAGGTGTGACAACCGGCCTTAGGCGTGGCGCCATTCTGTCTCGCCGCGCTCCTGCCTGATTGGTGATCACTCACACTAATGCAAAGCTCAGCTTATACCTCGCGGAGTGTATCTGCCAAATAAAGTCCTGTAGTAAAAAACTAAGGTGCTAATGTCCTACTTTAATCTCTATATATAAAAATGTTATGTTGGTTTGTGTACGCTTCAAAAACTCAAAAAGTTCTACACCGATCGAGCTGAAATTTTACAATGACATAATATAATCCGCATCAAGTATTGTTTTTATCTAATCACAATGTGCCACAGCGAAGCGTGTCAGGGCACAGCGAGTAATATTATAAATATCAAAGTTAAGATGTTTGTTGCTTAATCATGTCGGAACGGCTGAACGAATCGGGTTGAAATTTAGAAAACAGAATATAGTCTGGAATAGCACATGCGTTTCACAATCGTGAGATCATAGGCTCGAATCCCGCCTGTGCCTCTGAATATTTTTCCAAGTGCAGACTTACTTGTTTATCATCGCCACTGGTTATGAGGGTGAAGGAAAACATCGTACGGGAACTGGAATATGTAAGGCTGCTGTTGTTCGGCGTACTGGGCCAGGTTGGTGGATTATATCCATCTCTCTTTGCGAGAGAAGGATCTGAGTCCCAGCGCTGGGAACAGTTAATGGACTGCTAATCTAAAATTGGAACGATACAGACAAGATTAGCAAGCAGGGGCTTTGCAATTGCAAAGATGATACGTAAAATCGTGAAGCGTTCTACATTTTTTGGACCTCTCAAAGCCGACCATCTCAGTTAAGAATTCCTACCAGAACGCAACCTATCGCTCCTCCGCGGAGGTTGTATTCTGGTAGTAGTAGGGGTAGGATTCTTGGCAGAGTCTGCCTGGGGAAGTACCACATTTTTGCCAGTTATTCTACCGCCAAGCAGTAATAAGCAAACATTACTGTGTTCCAGTTTGAAGGGCAAAATCCAGAGAAATTACAGGGCGTAGAGATATAACATCTTAGATCTCTGGGTGATGAGCGCTGTGCAGTGCTGGGTCCATGATTTGGAGTCTTCATGTTCCAATAGCTGCGAGTCACTGTCTGTTATATAGCAGGCATGTTGCATACCATCAGGCAGATGTCCTGCTCGTTTCGTCACTCTTTATTTAAAAAAAAAAGGTAGTTATTCAGATTGGTTTGTTGCATTTAGCTGCTTTGGTTCGGAATGGCTATACCACCATTTAGCGGTTCCTCAGACCCTCCATTTGTTGATTGGTAGGATGATGCCAAAGTGAGGTTGATTTGGAGCAGATGGTGAAAGACACTTCATTATCATTATCAGCCTGTGTTCATTGTCTTCCGGCTATGTCCAGCAATGGACGTTTCTCTTAGTAAAATAATTAGACAGAGAACTAAAGTCACCGTCATAGCTCCGCGTATCAGCAAACTGAAGTGGCAGTGGGTCAGTCACATCTGTTGCAGACCTGATTACCGTTGTGGTAGATGGGTACTGGATTGGAGACCGAATCGGCAAAAATAGTGCAGGATGCCCAGAGACTAGATGAAGTGACGATATACGAAAGACGGCTGGTGGAGATTGGAAACGTATAAGATCGAGGATCAGGCACTCAGCCTGTATTATGGAAGACGCCTAAGTCCAGAAACACACTTCATGATTATAAATATTAGTTCACGAAGAATCTAAATTACTGCCTAGAATACTGTGCTTTACTCTCGTACATAAAAAATGATGTATCTCATTACCTTTTTCTCATTTTTTCATGAAACGGCTACATTGTACATGGCAGGGTTTTCCATGGAACTTTCCCAGGCGGACTCTGCACAGAGTGCACCACAAAATATCATAGAAGAATATCGAAACATCGAAAAATTTACATCGCTAATTGTAATTGCATTAACATTGCCAACTCAATTCCCACGTATAACATCAATGCCTCCACATACATATATTGGAGTGGATCTATAAATCATTGGATGCTTAACCAATAGTTCTATTATATTTGTATTCTGCGATTTGCGTTTGTATTTGTGCGCAATTTTATTTTAAATCATTAAAAAATCATATAGCAACTTTAATAGGTATGTCTCTCAGAAAGGTTAACAGCAATATTTAGTATCAGTTTTGCACAATAGAAATTGTTTCAGTGATCTAACTAATCGAACAACCTTGCTTTCGAAAAACTCGCAAATAAATCTAGTCATAGAATATATATCGGCTATGAGTACCAGTGAGTATCTACATAAACGTAGACCAAGAGAAATAATCAAACAATTCAGCTGTTACATTTTTTGCACATGACACTTAAAATTTGTTTACTTCATAGATTTAGTATGTTTAGGTACATCAATTTGTTGGATTGTAGATCATCATCATCATCAGCCGCAAGACGTCCACTGCTGAACACAGGCCTCCCCCCTAGATTTCCACAACGAACGGTCCTGCGCAACCTGCAACCAGCGGTTTCGAGCGACCTTTATGAGGTCATCTGTCCATCTAGTGGGAGGCCGTCCAACACTGCGTCTTCCGGTTCGTGGTCGCCACTCGAGAATCTTTCTTCCCCATCGGTTGTCAGTTCTGCGAGCGATGTGGCCTTCCCATTGCCACTTCAGCTAGCCTACTCTTTGAGCTATGTCGGCCACTTTCGTTCTTTTGCGAATATCCTCATTACGGATTTTATCGTCGGAATCTGTCGGTGCTTTGTTTAAATTGTCGGTGTTTTGCTGAACAATTGTCAAAATTAAATCAACATATTAACGTTTAATCAACTCTCCAAAGGTATCATTCATTATTTAAAGGTATAAAGTCTAAATACTTGACTTTAGAAGTATCGAACATTTTTCATAACAATGAATTAATAATAAGTTTCACTTTCTTATTCCTAAAAAGGAAAAACAGCTGAAGATTGTTTTGGAGTGAAGTTTGATCGAAAAACTTGCGCCACAGCGGCCAGTGCGGCAGCGAAAACGCAGCGGGTTGCGCAAGCGCATAAATGCGTGAAATTGTTAATATGCAATTGTGCGTGCTGAGAAATTTCATTTCGAGTATTTTAGAAGTATTAAACAGTAATTTATAACTGATCTTTGGGAAGTTTGTCCAACTGCATGATGAGTCAACAAAATAGTCTACTGCGAGTTTCGAACACGCGGTGATTTTAATTTCGCCACTTTCAAAATTTTCCTGGGCTTTTATAAGCACTCTAATGCCGGGACTTGATGCCTTTTTGTCACAAACAGAGAGATAAAGGCGTATTCCACCACGCTTATCTTAAACACCTATACCCCTTTGCTTTGGCAGTGATCGGATAGAAGAAAACACGATAATAAGAAAAATGTCTATCTGCGGTGTTTAGAAATATGCTGATGATTTTTTTAACGGGCAGGGCCTTAATCAACTAAACTTAAATACCTACAATGAGTGAGAGACACTCAGCATATATTTTTTTAAAGGTCAGAGCCTTTTTTAACAAATCTAAAATACAATGAGAACAACACTACGGGCACTACGCTACATACCTAACTACTTACATTTAGCAAACCTGAATTGTCCATAGACCAATGAAGGTCTACAGATAATCAAGATTCAACATCTTCAAGCCTACTGCCAGTCGGAAGCCTGCCCAGCATGCTGGCTGCATTGCCACGCTGAACGGCAATGCTTCTGCCTTGGGCCAAATAAAAGCCAGCTTTTTTGTCACGCGTCGCGTCGTCCATGAAATTATTTAATATAAATGATTATGATATAATCTGAATAAATTTATACATAACTAATTATTAGAATCTAATGAATCAAAGAATACGAAAAGTTTGTTAAATTGATCGCGTTATATAGAATAACGCGATCAATTCCCAGACAAAAAATCCCCAGACGAAATGACGAGAGCATCATGCAAAAGCAAAAATATGAGTTTTTAGACAGGCGTTTTAACTTGTATGTGAATATGGGGCTATCCATAAATTACGTCAGGTAGTTTTAACGATTTTTTTGATACCCCTCCCCTCTTGGTGAGATTTTGTTCAACCCCTTCCCCCCCTCACGCGAGAATATCAGATTTTTTTTACTCAATTACTACGAAAAAAATGACGTGTGTTTTGCCGAGATCACCTCCTCCTCGACGTGAGATATGACTCGACCCTCACCCCCCTTGAACACATCACGTAATTAATAGATGCTTCCTATCTTAAATGAGTATAAAAGCAGACTTTCAAATAATTGTGGTTGAAATAATACAGATTAATAAGACAATAGAATAAGGTTTTAATTTTAACTTTTAACTTTATAAATAAAGGTTAAAAAACATGTAAACGGTCGAATTGAGAAACCTCCTTTTTGAAGTCGGTTAAAAAGGAAATAGATGAAAGATACATTACAGACAATGAGCGATAGATTAGAACTAGGAGACGATTTTTGGGCGTATGTTGACATCGAAAGCTACAAAGATGTTAGTTATTTTAGATTGGATGGAACAATTGGCTTTTTAGTCAAATATTAACAATAACAAACTTAAGAAATTGAGCACCGATTGGCCCGACTATCATGGATTTTAAATTTGTCATAGTTTAAATGTCGCAACCAAATAGCTTAATCAGCCATTCAACCAACAACAACAGCTTTTAGTAAACAGAACCGAGTACCCAGCTTCACGAATAATATTTAGCCAGTTGATCAAACAGGCTTAAATTACTTGAATCTTTGACCCTTTCGGCTGCTTTGTGCCGAAACATTCCAAACTGTCTAAACAGACAACTGACATATTGAGACGTGAAATAATATGTTATCCGCCATTTTGTGGCGGCTGCCCATCTTGCACTAATTTTCATCAATCATAGCTCGATTAATTTACCTTTCGAACAAAAAAATACAAAATCAAAATCAGGTTTATACGTTCGGGAACCATGATGCCACAGATACACACACACACATAAATATGTAGACACATCCAACTTATAACACGTTTTAACGCATTCAACAATGTTTTTGTGTCGGGGGTCAAAAAATCTAATATCTAGTATCTGAAATATAATAATCTAATATTCAGTAAAATAAGTCTTTATTACGAAGGTGTTAGTTAGGCGAGAGTTAGGCGGGGCCGTAGCCGCCCTTGAAGCGATGGTCGAGGCTGCCATAACTGGGGCGGTACTTTGGAGTGCGTTGGCTCCACGGACTTCGACGGTTCTTGTAACTGGAGCAGGCGATCAAACTGTTCATGGCCGGAGGACGTGACTGCTCCACACTGATGCCACAACGTTGGCTAGAACAAAAGTGTAGATTTGTATGTTTTCCATGCTAAATTACAATTATCTCGTAGCGCATGGTTTTCAGCTAAACCAGGAACAGATAACGCTAAGGCAGGTTAACGACACATAGATGGACCTGCTGAAAAAAGTTTAGCACAGCAAGCAGTTCTTGCAGTTGGCACGTTCTAGATTTTTCTTTTTCTCGTCGTCTAAAGAGAAAGTCGCTACGTTAGTAACATGTGTTAAAGTTTTATGTTTTTATTTTTTTTATTTAACCTCAACTGTCCCACTGCTGGGCAAAGGTCCCCCCATTCCCTCCACTTTATCCGGTCCTGAGCTACCATCAAATTTAGCGAACGGAAAAATTCACGTGAGTTTCTTTACTGCCGATTAAATTTAGATGTAAAGCTGAAATAACCAAATCATAATATCAGTTGATCCGTTTTCTAAAATATATGTTTTTACACAAAATACTAAAATACGTAGGTATTGTAGTATTTTGTGTAAAATACTCGTAGTATAAAAAGTTCCGCATTGGGCTGCGAAAAAAAGGAAAATGTGAGATGGTCCTCACATAAGCACACGCTAGGTACGTGTAAAAGGCCCATCGTCGATCTGTTAGCTTGTTTAAAAAGGCAGCACTTGTCAAAATTCGATAGGATCGACTAAGTCACCTCATAATGAGGTGTGAAAAATACTGTAATACGCTTAAATGTAAAAAACATTACAACACGAAATATACGTATTTAAATTTCTTCCCATTACGTACATATCCACTCCACTCACGCCAGAAACTTAGTTTATAGCGGAACTTGAAGCAGACACGCTCCGTGATTATCTAATACAGGGTTTAATTTTTTCCCCTACTCTGTACCGAATCCTACAGTAATTACAACCTTTTGTAATTATTATTGTTTTATACCTCTTAATTCTCGGCGCGGGATACTTGTCTCCGATGAGGACGCTCTCGTCCAAAGTGCCGTCTATCTGAAGCAAGTCTCCCGCTGACACAGACACATCCATCTTGTAGCCACCGTCCGTCATCCATAAGAACAGCATGACGACGAAACCCTAGAATGAGGGAAATGGTACCATTTGATCTTTTATTTACATTTCTTCCAAGACATGGTGATTCAACAGGGCTGTTTCAGTGTAAAGGACAATGGCTTCAAAGAATTTAATATCAAATAGAAAAATCATCGTATAATATCGCCGACCGACAAGGGCAAAATATAATGCACAGTGGCTAATACTCTTCGTATTGAAAATACTGAATGCCTCTGTGCTATTATCATCTGGCCAGACCCAATGTTATTTGCCTCTATCTTATTAATGAAACGAAAGAATGAAAATGCAAAATAAAACTTACGACAACAATGTGCAGTACGAAAATAAACAGCGTTGAGTTTCTGAATCCAATGGAGTCGAACAGCAGACCAGATACGGTTGGGCCGATGAAAGCGCCGAGAGCAAACGTCGACGTCCACATTCCGGATACTAGACCGTATGTTTCTATGGAGTTGGGCAGACCGCTTGCACTACAAAGAATAAATAATTATTTTAGTTTAGAAAGTGTAACTCTGAATGTCACAAATCATTGGACAACTGATGGTCGTATACAGTCCATAAATAAGAGAAGTAAAGTATCTGACTCATCAACAGCATTAGACAATCTTAGGACACTGTTGAACGTACGTCTTATGAACCACTTACAGGAATGGAACAAGGTTCTTCATCTTTTCTTTTGGTAACATAACATGAACTCAGCACATCACGCATCGCACATCGCAATTCATGCGATCAAGGTATCTTTAAATCGAGAGTGACTCCGTCTTAGAAAACATTGCTTGCTTTACATCAGGTGAAACGATCAAAGGTAAGGCTAGATCGATAAACAAATAAAAATAAGTGACTAGTCTGAAAAAATGCAGCCATTCACTTCCTATTTATATTTTGCGATAATGATTATAGTCAGACAGACTACTTAAAATTTTATGCTAATAATAAATTAGTCACTCGCCAACAGATACCGCTAATATATCTTAATCATCTTAATAAATAATCAGCTATCAAGTATAATTTTTGACAACACAATCATACTCGTAATAATAAGTTCGACATCATATAACGGTGGTTAAAAAAAAACCTCCCCAGTAGATGTTCTAGACTATCTAGACTTAGCAGGGTGCCCCAAAGGACAATTGTAAGCATATCCTAGAATTTCCCTATCATTCGCAAGTATGGAGTATGGGAAGTAGTGAGTATGGTAAGTGATGTATTCAGGTACGGTTCGAGTCATGTGCTGACTATCAGCAAATGTACCACCCCTTCTCTGTTATTTTTTCCTTGCCCTCAATTCTGTTTTAACTACTTACTGCCTGAATTGCTCGTTAGTGATACGAGTTACGATACGATAGTTACTGTGGTTTGTAGATAAGATATTCGATATCAATTGCGACTTTTCGCATGTCTAAATGAAGACATGCGAAAAGGTAGAGGTTTAAAATTAAGAGTTTTCGGTCTTCTATTTACAGATGATAGTCTAGAGTGAGCTGAGTTGAAGATAATGGAGGGTGAAAAAATAGTCGGGTTAATACTTACATTGCTGTACCAAGTGCATCAGAAAAGGAGGCTACAAGTTGGCTACCTAAGCCTAGCCCGTGAAGTACTAAACCAACGACGGAGACCCACAATACCCTGAAATGGAAAATGCCATTTAAGTAGTTATAATTTTACCACATAGTTTAAAAAAAAAAATACATCTAAAACTTAGGATTTGGTGTCTTATTGTTTTGGTGGTCCTGATGGACATGTTCTACCTTGAAATGGAGAGGGCATCGGTAAGCTTATTTCGACTTAGACTGTAGCATTGTTTGCCGTCGGAGACTGTAGGCGAATGCAAACCATTGATAAAATCACGCAATGATAAAAATAACCATTAAATAAATAGAGGCATTTAATTAAAACATTATTAAAAAATACAATCTATTTGCTAAAAACTTTCAAAACAATTTAGGTTATTTCAAATGTATTGATATGATTGGTTCAGCCTGTGGTCTACATATTATAAGCGTACATGAACCCCGCAGGTGGAGGAGAAAACTGCCGGTACTACGGCTTATGGTCGACCGGACCGTACCAAACCGTGATCAAAGACCTTCGCGGGAGACCAAGGCCCGGGGAGTCTGGCACCCATTTACTGGTTGATCCTCGAGCTCATCACGGTGTGCCTCGGGTGTTCAGGTGCAGCCCCAGAAGGGGGACTAGAGGAAAGCAGGCCACGGCGGGTTAAAAGAAAGTAAGAGCGGCCCTGTGTACCCGTCGTAAGCGGCAAAGGTGAACCTCGTGAAGATTACAGGCGGTAAGGGCACCAACTGTGGTATTTAGTCTGATATAGCCCGAACGTGCTCAACGTCAACGTTGTACAATTTATAAGCAAGCAAGTACACTTACGTCGGCATATCAAAGAAGGGAGCGGGTCCAATAAGAAGAAAAGCACCGGCGACGAATATACACCCCATGACAGTAACGTATTTAGGCTTGACTCCGGGGCGGTCGCACAGCCATCCCCACGCGGGAGCAGATATTGCGTAGATACCGCCGTTTATCACGAACATCAGCCCCAGTATCACGGGAGAGAATTCGAACTGGAGGACAAAAGAAAACAAGTTGGTATTACTGATATTTGGTACCTATAACTTAATAAAGAAGTTTTCGGTTTGTACAAATTCTAGTTAATTTCTTCCACGGAATGCCACTTGTGCGGAATGTCGAATGATTTCCCTGCAATTGTTTTTTTTTGTCACAGTACACCAGATATTATTTAAACAAGAACAAAATTAAAAATTTTGATTAACCCCCGACTACCTTAGATTTGTTATCTGTAGAACATTCTACTAGTCAAGCCCTTTCATTTGATACCCATATTAAGGGAATTGTGAAAAAGGAAATGAAATTCGCCATTTTGTGGTAGCGGCCATCTTGGATTTGAAATTTGTCATAGTGCAAAGTATTCTACTAATCAAGCCCTTTCATTTGATACCCATATTGAGGTAGTAGTGAAAAAATATTATATAATTCGCCATTTTGTGGTGGCGGCCATCTTGGATTTGAAATTTGTTATAGCGTTTAGTACTCTACTAGTCAAGCCCTTTCACTTGATACCCATATTGAGGTAGGTCGTGAAGAAATATTTTGTCCGCCATTTTATGGAGGCGGCCATTTTGAATCGATATTAACCAAACATAGCTAAGAACACCCGCACGGATATTAACTTTCAAATAAAAAAAACCGCATCGAAATCGGCCCATCCGTTTGAGCTCTACGGTGCCACAGACAGACACACACACAGACAGACAGACAGACAGACAGACAGACAGACAGACAGACAGACAGACAGTCAGACAGACAGACCGACAGACAGACAGACAGACATCGACGTCAAACTTATAACACCCCTTTTTTTGTCGGGGGTTAAAAAGGGTATTTTGAAACTCTTTGTTTTGATACAGCTTTGTCAAATCCCCTGTTCTATATACCTAGCAGTTTTTTAGACTCAAAAAAGGTACAAATCTTTCAGTTAGTCGACACAAGATTTATCCTAATAATACATAAGATGAAGAACTTAAAAGTCAGCGGCCGGCGACACTGACTTGTATGACAAAACTATGAACCAGTCTATTAGCGACATCAGATAATAAAAGAAGTAGGCAAACAAATGTTATATACCTCTAAATAAATAAATTTTCATGAAAATTTCTCACACCAACACCACCAAGCCCGAAAGTAATGCTAGTACTATTATGGGACCCAGATTAATATTAAATCAGCGTTTAATAACTTGACTTACTTGTCGGAAATGTGGCTCCAGCGTTGCCTGCAAGAAGCCGATGCTGAGGCTCGTGGACATGATGCTGATTGCCGCGAGCAACACGCCAGGGATCCGGAGTAATGTAAATATGTTTGCTGTCCAATGAACAATTTAAGTAAGGATCACTAAGAAGATAGATTTTATACATTGATGTTTTTTATTAATATTTCTTTCAATCCTTTCGTGTTTATAATATTCGTAATATTATAAGCGTGAAAGTTTGTGAGTATTTATGAATGTTTGTTACTTTTTCGCGCCAAAACTACTGAAGAATTGATTTATTTTATTACTTTGGTGCATATGTCGCAGCCGGATCGTATTATCCGCTGTATTACATTACGGCTAGCCGTTTTGAAAACCAGGGCCGTTTTGAAAAGCGGCGGTTTGACAATTAGCCAGATTGAAAGCGGCTGATTGTAAAACAGCCGGAATGTATTCGACGCCATACGTCATTCAAAACGGCTAGCCGTAATGTAATAAAGCGAAAGATTAGCCGCCGCTTTGACAATTTTTAGTTCCGATTCTTAACATTCATGGTGCTGTCTGACATAACAACAACATGGCGTTGAAAACAGTACGTGTGCTGCTAAATTGCTAAGGTGACTGTGGATTCTGGTGTTCGGCGGAATCTTACACAATATTATTGGGTTGGTTTACCACTAATAACTGGGAATCGGACCGAGTAGGTTAGGAAGGACCCAGATCCGACTAGGAGCACCCCGACTCCACCTAGTCTTGTCGCTACTACCCCTAGAGTGTATATAAAAAATGCGGGAGCCAGAAGCTCAAGGGAGGTCCTGAGTGGAGCGAGCCATGCGAGGCCGAGTAGTGCAGTCCGTAGTGGAGCGTAGGCCGAGTATGGAGAAGCGACACGCAGGGCTGACCGCAGAGCTTCTGGCGGGAGCCCACCCGGAGTCAAATCTGAATGATGACCCTTGTCTAAGTGGACCATATTTCTTAGGTGTACCATCACCAATATCAAGTTAGGGGGTTTCAAGTTTTATCTGAGAAGTATGAAGTATGATGTTTAAAAAAAAGTGTAAGAAATATGGCAAGAGATAATCTGTCAGCTTTTTATGATTAATACAATTAATTTTCATTGTTTATTTTGTAAGTATGGTCACCCTACAATTTAAGTAGTAGTACAAAGCGGCTAAACGTTGGCCGCCGTATTGAAGAACGTATCGCAATGACAATGCGGCTAATCGTTGAACCGCCGCATTACAAAACGGCCCTGTTTTTCAAAACGGCTAGCCGTAATGTAATACAGCGGATTATACGATCCGGCTGCGACACATAGATGATATTCTGGAATATAATTTTTTATCGGGAACTAAACGCGTGTTTCGGGAATACTTCTAGTTTAAAACCAAAACTTACGTCCAATAGGCCTCACGTCTTCATCGTCATTGTTCTTCGGCAGCGCTGCGCAGCTCATCAGAGCAGCACAGAAGAGAGCTGACCCTAACACAGCAAAGGGCAGTGTGTAGCCTCCGTAGCCGTAGAGAGCTCCGCCTAACGTTGGCCCCACTATCAGGCCCAGGCCGAAGAATGTTTCTAGCGACGCCTAAAGAAAACAGAAGAGAACTTTACAAGCTACATGTGCTATGATCGAAGATAATATATTCTCCTCATTTAGATTTCCGATTTAATTCAGCCGGGAACAACACAGAAAATCTTTTTTCAACACAGGTATCTTCAATTATACTAGAAGCCGCCGTTCCACCTTTATTTCTAAATTACTTATATTAGTATTGCGTCTCGTTTGTGTGTTGAATGACGTCTAGGTAAGTATGTATTTAGAGGTAAATTGGGTGGGTATTTATTCTTCTTAGTTCGTTAAGTATGGGTAATTGATTTCCACCATTTATTTGGGCTATTTTTAGGTAATATATGTTATTCCGTAAACGGTAGCATCAATAAGATAAGTTTCTAATATGTTTTATTGACAGTGCATGATCTTTCAATAAGGTGTGTATTAATATCATTAACAGCAGGATACTTACGAACATGGTAGCAACGTTGTTAGGGAACTCCTTGGCAATGATGGCGAAAGACGCTGTAAGGAAAGCGGCGTTGCCCATTGCTTCCACTATGCGGATCACAAAGCTCAAGGTTATGAACGGGATGTGCCCTTCCACTCTGTCCAAGAATCTGTCAAAGAAAAAAAGTGTAATATTATTAATTCCGTTCTTTCTTTTTTTTATTACCTTAACACGACTTACATAGCTTACATTACATGGCAGTGAAATTTAGATGGCAATTAGAACAGTTCTCTGCTAGCTTAGTGGTTATAAAACATTCAGGAGTCATAATTGTTTATTCGCTTGTCTGGTAAAATTCTAATTGGGGGATTTTTGCAGTGTCACCACAACGGCGCATGTTTTTGTAAATAAGTAAACTAATTGATGTACCTGCAGAGTCTTTTTCTCGGGAGTGTTAATAAGTATTTTATTTATAAAAAATGTTAATGGGCTACCTAAACCATAACAATGTATTTCACTTACATTTCTTCTTTTTGTCAACTTAATTTATAGAATATCTGGACATTACTAAAACCTTATAATTATAATTCTTATCAAGGACATATATGTTAGCTTGGTTTCTATCACAAAATTCATTCTCATTTTTACTAGCGAACATTACACTCCACGGAGTCCTGGGTTCGTGCTTTTTACTAACAATTACAAAAATATTTAAAGAGTAGTTAAAATTATAAATAAAATATTTTAATTTTCTTATTTTATCCCATTCAAATGAGAAACGAGAAACGCGTATTTATGCCGTGAGCAGTGTAGCTCCTGCAAGCTCCACCCGAGGGTCTACCGCCTAAATAAAACTGTTTTAGATTTGAAATTGCTCTCTCTTGTATTTTCACTTGAAATGATAGAGACAGCAATAGCAAAGCCATAGCTGATTTAGTTAGGCGGTAGAGGACCGCTCATCTTAATATATATAAATCTCCTGTCACGATGTTTGTCCGCGATGGACTCCTAAACTACTTTACCAATTTTAATCAAATTTGCACACCGTGTACAATTTGAGCCAACTTGAAAGATAGGAAAGTTTTTATTTTGATTAATGACGATATGTCTATAAATGACGATATCCGAGCGAAGCCGGAACTGGCCGCTAGTTTCATAATTTCATATATTCTGGTTAAAAATAAGTTTTGGGTTAGATATTTTATAAGGCTATAAAAACGGTTGATGCCTAAATATGTTTTAAATTAAACTGTACTGTGACATGCAAGTGCAAAGTGTTTGCCGTAATTTTAGATAGGGACTCATTAGCCGTAAACATCTGTTGTTTGTTCAACAAACTGTCCGATTGCTCTTTTGGTGGAAATGCGAAAAAACAAATCTCTTGTAGATCAATATCAACGAGTTTACATATACTACGTATAGAGTTGGCACAAACCCTTTTCACCGAAAGCACGGGTAGCATCTTTCTTGCCTTGTCGCTCTTGTGGAAGTGCACATCGCTCTGTTGCCATGGAGGGTAACAAAAAGGAACCGAGCGGAAAATCTAACTCTATACGTAGTATAGTATGTAAACATATTTATATTATGTCGTATCATGCAGAATAAAACATAAACATTTCTTAAATCTGATATTATTCTACACAATTATAATTATATGCTTGAAAATGTTTCAAAAGATTAAAGCTTTGGCAGAAATTAAAGCAATTTTATCAATGACGTAGAACCTTTCATTCACGGTCTATTTTACCAAAAACGGGGCATTTCACCATTAGCCCTACTAAGGAAAACTGCATATAACTAGCTTATTTATAGTCGTGAAAGGTCCGTGTCCCAGCAATAGGTACATTTTAGTGGGCTGTTGACAGTGCCGGATTAAGCCAGCGCGGGGCCTATAGCAATTTGTGTCAAGGGGCCCTTGGTTTGCTTAGGTTTAGGAAGGGTAGGGTCAAGTTATGCAAGATATTTTCGCTACATATTTACAATCAGACAAACGTCGGAGCGTGGGGCCCCCAGTTTGCGCGGGGCCCGTAACATTTGCTACTCTTGCTATATGGCTAATCCGCTGACTGTTGATGATTGATGATGAAATGTCCCGTTGAAAATAAATGGTATTTTGGCTTGACATGAGTATGAAATATTAGACATACCCAAAAAGTATGGCACACGTTCCTGTAGTAAGGATCCCTCCATTGAAAAGTAATTTGGGGCCGATCCTGTTGAGATGGGCTCCGTACACGGGGCTTATGAGGAAAACCACCAGCTCAAATACTCCGAAGACCAGACCGTACTCCGTCGCCAGGCAGCCTTTCTTCTCCGCCTGAAATATTTTAATATTAAACATTTGAAATATTTTGACTAGCCTCGTGGCTTAATGGGTAGTAAGTAGTAACTCTGCCTAAAAGGGCCACTGTACCGAAGTCTAATCTTTAAACAGCTCTAAAATGAAAAGCTGCGCGGCAGGGTGTTATTAAGGGCGTGTGGGCCGTAATTTTGAATTTTCAAAACAACTTTAAGACCTTTAAAATAGTGTATTAAACTTTGAAAAAAATATATGTAATAGTTAAGGATCTAATCTAGTGCAATTCGCAGTCAATAACACGATTTAATGATATTTACTTGATAGAAAAAAACCCCAAAGTTACCCCGTTTCAAAAAGTTTTTTCAAGTTTATGACTAAGCTAATGATTTTTTTTACTACATTTTTGTACTCAACGAAAGCCACTAAAAAGTTATAGATGCATTTGGAGAGTTTGACTTGATAAAAAGTATCAGTTATTCACTATGTTTTAATATCTACCATATATATAGCGCGCCGTTCGGCGGGCCTGATCAGTCGCGTTTCGGCGCTCACGGACGACGGGCCTGTGCTTGATTTTGCAATTTTGACAATCGATAAATTTTAAATATTACGATCATAGTGCCACAGTATAACAATATCAGTAGGTATTACTAGTGAAGCACGCTGTGATCTTGATTTTTGACACCGTTTTCATTGGAATTGCAAATAGACGCGGATACTAATTCGTACGCTGTTTACTTTATGTTGTAGACCAAAAGGGGAGTCTCAAAAAACTGACGTCGATACCGCATCAGTAAAAAATTCAATGCGGATGTAATGGAAAATAGATAAGTATCGGTAAAATATTCGTCCGTTAAATCAGAGATCGGGATAAGGAAATAATGAGAGGGGAAAAATCCCCTGCGTAAATCCCCTAATATAAATGCAAGTTAGGTATCATTTATGATACCTAACATTTAACCTAAATGGCATATGCATTTATATGCCATTTAGGTAAATTCTTTGGTAGTAAGGTATTTAGTACTTGGAAGAAAAGTCCTCACATACAGATTTTACCACTTTGGAAGAGACTTTTCGCGCAAACTATTCAGTTTAGAAAAAAATGTTAGGAACTTCAATACAATTTTGAACACCTTTCCATAGTTCCACGTATGGTTTTGTTAGAATTTTTATTTTTTTATTTCTTTTCCAAGTTTGTGACACCACCAAAATTTATTGTTTTTTCTTTTTTTTTGTATGAAAATGTTAATATTGTTCATAGAAATTTAGACACTCGACCAAATTTGATAAGAAGCCTTTTAGGCAGTAACATTACTCGTAGAATTGAACTCTGCACAAAATTTCCGATTCGTATTTTTTATATAAGGTTTAGAATCATTTCCTGAGGTGGAGCTTCAAGCGCCAGCTCGAAAAAACGTTTTTGGCTGATATTCTGAAAGAGTTATAAAGCCTATTATTATTGTAGAAAATAAAATTTCCCATCTTTTGTTGCCAGTAAACTTTTTTTTCGAACTTACCGATTACGATTTATTATGTCAAATTTGATGATAACAATGTAAAAATAATAAGATGTGAATTCTGTTCCCAGTAGCATAAACATGTCCCTTTTACCGGAATGGAAGAAGGGTTATGTTTTTCGCGCGTATCTTTTATGTTTGTAAATCTTCTATTTCCACATATCTTCCAAACGGCTGGATGGATTTTGGTAACAAAGATATTCTAAGACTAGTCTGATTTGCCAAAGTGTCCTTAGATAGTAGGTAATATTTTTTTACGTGTAGATTTTTTTGTAGTCGGGGTTTTTAAATTAAAGTTATTCTATCATATTGCTCGTTGCTCGAATAAACAGAACCGTTCATCATCATGATTGAAGAGTTGAACGAAGAGTTTGGTCTTCACTTTTGTAATAAGAACAACTAAGCTGTGAAACGCATTGCCAGAGTGGGTTTTTGTCGAAGGTTCGAACCTTGGGGTTACGAGGTACACTGTGCTTGTTTCTATTAGAGAAACAAGTTCCATCGTAGACCACTACATCCACTATTATCGGCATCATCGCAATCGTATCATTAAATGGGTTATAAATCGTAAACGGTAAGTTTTACAAAAAAAGTTTACTTGCAACAAAAGATGCAAAATTTTATTTTCTACAATTATTGTCAAAATATATAGTTTCCAAAATATCTGCTAAAACAGTTTTTTTCAATTGGCGTTTGAAGCTCTACCTGGATCTGTGCGCATTTTGTAATTTTATGCTCATTAAGTGATCTTTACCTCATAGAAAAAAATTGGATTAGAAATTTAGTGTAAAGTTGACCAAAAAACCTTCTATTTTTACTGGCCTTTTATTACGTTTCAGCACATTTTCTTTAATTTTTGATGCATGAAATTGGAAAAGCCGTTCTCAACTTATAGTGTGACCAAAAAGAAAAGGTTGATTTTTGTATATCTACGAGTATAGATAAATTTAATATATCTTCGTTTCACTTCACAATTCACAAAATTGTTATCACTAGTATAAACAAATCTTGAACAAAAAATGAGTTTAAATTACATAGTCCAATATTTTAATGTTATTTCTGCACTGTGGCTCCGATTCCGCGGTCGGTGACGGTTTTGAGAACAAGACAGCGTTAAATGCCTAATTTGACAGAACTACCTGGCCTTAATAAGGAGCTCTTAAATCTGGTGAAGCACCACCATGGACGTATAAAAAAGTCGGACGTAGACTCGCTAAAACAAAAACTGTGTCACTAGAGTCGGTCACATTTGTACGTGTGCGTTGTCAGGCTGTAACTGATAGGCTGCCATATACACAAGTAGCGCGTGTAATGACCCACTGATGTGGACGTGTCAGCCTGTATGTGACAGCGCACACGTGTATATTATGTGGCCGACTCGATGGACATAGTTTTTGTTTTAGAAGAGGGTAGCCTCGCTAAAACAAAAATCTCTGAAAAGTCTGACTTTTTTTATACGTCCAAGAGCACCACTGATAAAACGCTGTTTAAAACTGTTCACGTTATTGGGATTATCTACTACGAAAACATGTAATTCGTAGTCATTAATGCCCGAGCTACACGAGGCTAGTTTTCCAGCTAGGATAGCAAGCTAGTCTTAGTAAGCTAGCAAGCCAGTACTTCTAGCTTCGTGTAGACAAAACTAGCGTTGCCTACACGAAGCTAGAAGCTGCTACCTTGCTAGGATGCTAACACTAGCTTTTTATCCTAGCCTGATAATCTAGCCTCGTGAAACAAAAACTCTCTCGAAGATATGTTTTAAGGTATCTGTGGTTTTAAGTGTGTCATGAATATCAATGGTGACAACATCTCTCACCTACGAATTGCTGACGACATCGACATAAATTCCGAGTTACTGGGGGACTTAATTCTAAACGGCCCCCACCTCTCCACCTTTTTTTTGCTTTTCAACACATACGATTAGTTCTCCGGATTAACTTGGATGAATTCAAAGTCAGGGTGAACAACGATGTACCGGGCTCTGGTACTCCGGGACCGGTTGCTATAATGAGACACTCTTTGAAACGCAGCTAACTTAAAAAGGTGAAGGAAAAAACATCGTGAGGAAACCGACATATACCTAGAATCTTTCGAGCCGCACTGGGCCAGCGTGGTGCATTAAGTGATTGTGAGAGACGGCCCGAGTCCCAGCTGTGGGAACATTTGGTGGGCTGCTTATGGTTATTATAATATGCTTATGTGTACCAAGGCAGGCGCTCGAACTAGGAAAACAATTTCGAGATAGGCTGGGCAGTATTCAGCCAACTACGTAATTATTTCATAATTATTGGATTACTTAATAAAAGCTATTAATTAAATTAGTAGGTCTTATTAATCTGTTATTAAGCTATTGCATAGCTTTTATCGCGGGCCTGGGGACCGAATTTTAGTGATCGTGCATCTCTTTCTTATGTTCACAAGAAAGAAGAATGGAAGACCGTAACGCCGTCCTCCCCACTCGGTCATTCGACTTTGAATCTTATTTGTATTAGCTTTACAGACTAAATGCTCTTAGCTGTTGAAGACTGACTAGATTGTATTATACTTCTTTGCATATTTTTTTATGGTAAACAAATGTCAATTTTCAAAATAAAAGCAATTCCGAAAAATTGTTCACATCCCTATTATTTTGTTGAAAAAAATGCATACAAGATGCAATAGCTTTACCGCGGCAGTCCCCGAGTGCCACACTTTTTTTTCAATTGCTTTCTAATTTAGTAGTGGAAAATGTTTCCAGAGTCTGCCTGGGGAATTTCACCTTTGACAGTTATTTTACAGTCAAGCAGTAGGTAATTTGGAAACACCTCCGTGTTCCGGTTTGAAGCGCAATGCTTCCAGAGAGATTACACTATATCTCTGGGTGACTAGTGCAGTGCAGTGCTAGCTGATGATTTGGATTCTTCTTGTTTCAATAGCTACGTGACACTTTGCTGTTATGGGCAAGCGTGTTCCTTACGATCAAGTACATGTTCTGCGCGTCCCGTCACTCTATACTATACAAGCACAAAATTAAAAATTTGATTAACCCTCGACTACCTCAGATTTGTTATCTGTACAACATTCTACTAGTCAAGCCCTTTCATTTGATACCCATATTAAGGGAGTCGTGAAAAAAGAAATGTATTTCGTCATTTTGTGGAAGTGGCCATCTTGGATTTGAAATTTGTCATAGTGCAATGTATTCTACTAGACAAGCCCTTTCATTTGATACCCATATTGAGGTAGTATTGAAAAAAATAATATAATTCGCCATTTTGTGGTGGCGGCCATCTTGGATTTTAAATTTGTTATAGTGAATAGTATTTTACTCGTCAAGACCTTTAATTTGATACCCATATTGAGGTAGGTCGTGAAGAAATATTTTGTCCGCCATTTTGTGGAGGCGGCCATTTTGAATCAATATTAACCAAACATAGCTAAGAACATCCGCACGGATATTAACCTTCAAATAAAAAAAAACCGCATCGAAATCGGCCCATCCGTTTGAGCTCTACGGTGCCACAGACAGACACACACACAGACAGACAGACAGACAGACATCGACGTCAAACTTATAACACCCCTTTTTTTGGTCGGGGGTTAAAAATACAAAACAATGTACATAGAAACTTTCCATGATTAGTGAGATCTATGACAGTTCTAGAATGATTTAGTTTAATGAACCAGGCTAACGAGAATTGCAATTATCTTGTATTATGAAGACAACAAACATTACTTTTATCTCGATATAATTATGTGCCAATTTTACGTAATAAATTAGTATCGGGTGGTGAACTCGGCCAAGATATATGTTCCATTTGATTCTAGAATGAACGTCTAACAAATGAATCTCGACTCCTTGCAAGTCATTGAATAAATTATAAATAAATAAGATAGAGAAAACAGTTTGCTCAATTAAGTGTTAAAATTGATTATTTTGTGTATATTTGTTCGTCATTATAAGCTGATGCGTAGTAGAAAAGTAATACAAATAGATAATTTTATTTGTGCATTGTTCATGACAGAGTTTATTTAAATGTACATTGAACATGCATTGGACTGGAGTTTGGAGTTTGTCGTATAAAATACGTTCATGAGATTGAGAATTTACTTATTTTTATTTTAATTTCTCTTCTTGTTTTTATGGAATCTAGGGCAGTTAGTCTCAGGGTGGTTTACTGTCTACCAAACTAACTGTTTGGGCTAATGTAGAAGGCACAAGGTCCTATGAACCTAACCGTACTAAGAACAATACTGGATCACGTATGTAGAGCAGACCTAAAAAAATACAAAAAGCATACCTGTAACTAGTCCGTTTCATTAAAGTGGCGATTAAATATAACTTGGAGATATAATATCTTAGACTGGGTGTTTCTATGTATAATAAGTATGTATTTACAACTATATAAGTATTATATCAGCTATTTGGCCACCATATTACAAGCTTTGCTTAGTTTGGGGTCAGATGGTGCTGTGTGTGAATTGTCCACCAATATCTTAGATCTATGAGTGACAAGCGCAGTACAGTGCTAGGTAATGATTTGGACTCTTCGTGTTCCAATAGCTGCGTGTCACTGTGCTGTTATGTGGCAGGCATGTTGATTACCATCAGGCACATGTCCTGCTCGTCTCGTCACTCTATGCTGTAAAAAAACTTGTTATTCAAAAATAACTATTTTGGATTTGTTTCTTAAATTTCTCGAAAAAAGAAAATCGAACAAGCAATGCTGGCAACATACCACAATGTTATGAATATGTCGAGCTTGTGCTCATAACACGAGCCAGTGTCACGGTTCTCACGCGTACGATTTTTACTAAATTTAAATCAGTATTCGCCTTTAATGTGTAATATTTTGCTTGTAATTGTAATTTACATTATTATAAATTGTTCATTTACATAGATCGTCAATATTATGTCTAATTTTGTTAACCTTAGTATTTATTTTGTTTATTTTATTAGAGTAACTTATATAAACGTTCAATGTCAAATTTCTGTGTTTAGTATTGTTGTTGTTTAAGTGAAAAAAAGATAATGCCATAAAAGAGATGCTTAGCTTAGAAAAGCAAGCTAAACGTTTTTATACTGTTTTCTCTTGAATTTGTTGAAAGTGTAGTAGTGACGTAGGACCGTAAGGCCCTACACTGTATTCGTAATCTCTTATAATCGGTGTGTTGAACTAATATGTGAATACATCGTGTGCCTGTTAATATTTCAGTTCATGCCAAAGGTTATCATAGGCGCCAAACGCTTAGCGATTGATAATAATCGTCTTGGTAATACGTTCCTTCAATAGGTTCTGAGTTATACAATAAAGTACAAACAATGTATATTTTCATACTGTTATACATAAATTAATTTAAAATGTCATTTACTATTTTAAAGCGACCTGTAAATTTTAAAAATTTCAACCTCAGTGAATTAGTTTTAGGAGACACAAAAATATTATTCAAATAATTTATTTACAAACGTAAGCATGTACAATTATTATGTTGGTTAAATCATCCAATAGTTTTGAAAGTACAGGATTATTTTGCTGTTATGTTATGCACACAGATACTGCAATATTATAAATGCGAAATCGGGGATATTTGTTGCCCAATCACATCGGAACGCCTAAACGGATCAGATGAAAATTTGAAACACAGATAGATTATAACATATAGGATATATTCTTCATCGCGGGAAAACTAGGGATGTTAGATTGATGGAAAATAATCGATTAATTAAAAATCGATTTTTCTTTATTCAAAATTAATCGATTTGTTAAAAATCGATTATATTTAAAAAAATAATCGATTTTTGCGAAAAAAATCGATTTTTTGTATAAGTCAAAAGTAAATACTTTTCATATTAAAATTACATATAAATACATAAATACTGGTGAACAATTTACACACATCACCATCTGACCCCAAACTAGGCAAAGCTTGTACTATGGCAGACATCATGATTATCATCAACAGCCCACTAAATGTTCCCACTGCTGGGACTCGGGCCTTCTCTCACAAGGAGAGAGTTAAGGCAATAATCTACCACGATGGCCCAGGGCGGGTTGGTGGATGACATATGACTTTGAAAGGTTCTAGGTACATGTCGGTTTCCTTACGATGTTTTCCTTCACCATTTTAAGCTAGCTGCATTACGCACATGACTTCGAAAAGACAGTGGTGTGCGTGGTTTTGAACCTGGGGTCTCCGGATCGGCAGACACCGTTCTCCCGACTAGACCAGTCGTAATTTAGCAACTATGGCATGCAAATAGCGTAATTTATAATATTTATATAATCGTAGTTGTAAAAACATACGTATTATACATAGAAACACCCATACATATTTCAAATATTTGTATTCAACACACAAATATTTGCACGAGGTGGGAATCGAACCCTAACTAACCTAACTTTTTCGTTATTCTTCAAGTTTAGATAACAGTAAAATTACAAATAATTAATGCCACAAAACCACAAATGTCTTATGTTACAGTTCAGTAGTATGAAATTAAAATACTTAAAACGAGAATTAAATAACTAAACGACTACGTTGTCCCAAAAACTAGAATTTTCAGCAACTTTTTCATGTTTTTCGAAAATCGATTTAAATACGTCATTTTATAATCGATTTATAAAAATCGATTTTTGTAACTTTAAAAATCGACACAAAAAATCGATTATTATAAAATAAAAATCGATTATTTTTTAACATCCCTAGGGAAAACAACATGAACGATAACTACACGGGGAAAACGTTTGGCGGTGCTAATACGAGTATACCTACAATATTTTTTTGTATTTGTATTACATAATATTATAAAATAGAATAGGAAAAATGTAAGATTAAAATAAAAGTTTATCTCGTTCGCATGGTGTGGGTACCACTACTGTGGGTAGTTCTACGAACAGGGTACCTATGTCTCGTAGATCACCTCACGAGCAAAGCTTGTCATCTTGCGAAAACGTGTTTTCGTATGATATTCGATGTTTCTACAAACAAATCTGCACTATCACTAAAAACATATTTTGACTCAAGTATTTTTTTATCTTTGCTTTTGCTAATGAGTTTATTGACATGAGCCATGATGGAAACATAGTAGGTATAATTTAGTGGAAAATTTAGACCTTTTTTTATTTTGAAATTTATGATGGACAGTTTAGTCAACAAGTTCAAAAACGTGTTAGGAATAGATTGAAAGAAGACACCGTAAATCGGAAAAATGTGTAACTTGCAAACTATTAAAATTAAACAAAACTTGGACATAATAAGTATTCAAAAGCTAATCCAAAATTAAACATGTAAGTATAATATTATCCGTTGTGATGAATCATAGACGACATAGCATAATCTGTACATAGAGTGATTATCATATTTTTCTCGAAGTGTAATATTACAATCAAGAAAGTATAGTTTTAATATTGTGAATATGGCTTTACTTGCGAAGTTGCCAATTTTTTGACTCGTGTAAATAAACGTTGGGAATTAGACAGATATTCGAAACAATCCCCATACGTGGGCTTAAAAAAGGGGCGGACAAGAGGGGTGTGTGCCACACTCGTTCGATAAATTTACCCCTCAGAGAAAAAATAACCAATTTTAACATTTTTTTATAACGAACAAAGTTGACGGTGTCGCGTTCTTCCGCCTAGGCACAATCCTAGGTCCCTGGATATACCAATGACAATTACATTTTCATTTATTGACGTGGACACTACACTACGTGCACGAGATAGGTACTGCGTGTATCGTATTCAATTCATAAATAAGCATAACTGAGCGTAAAATGAGCTTTGGGTCTTGGAGCCTTTTCTTATAAGGAGAGAGTCAAGGTAGGCGGTAGACTGCGCTGGCCAGGTTGGAAAATGAGAGTCATTACACATTTTAAATGAATGTACGGGTAACTCACGTGATGTACAGTCAGTCTAGTCCGACTTAAGTTTCGGCCGCGTCCGGCGGCCTTTTTCAAAGAGAGTGTACGCGCGCGACCGCTGCTCGTTTGGCCAAACACCACCCGTTACCCGTATATTCATTTAATATGACACAGTCATGTCTTACAAATATGTCTTGTTTATATGTTAAATTCTTTACCGTTAAAATGATTAAACAAGGGGTGACAAACTTATACATATACACTTGGAAAGTATACAGAGGTGCAGGCGTTATTTGATGCTCACGCTTGTGATATCGAACCTTCCAAGATTCATGAAATTATAAACATTTGGATCTTAACACTACCAACTCTAAAACCACGTTATGCGGTTGTTTTAATCTTCAGTGTCATAAATTTTGTAAAATTTTGTTATTGTCTCTTTGTCCTTTCAATTTTGATGGCATTACGAGTACATAGGAACAAGATGAAATATTACCTATTAGAAATTTGTCCATATACTTAGGTAATTAAAATGTAAATACTAAAATGCAAATTGATCCGAGTCTCATATGCACGCCAAAAGTGATAGTGAAATTAATAGTGTTATGAATTGGTTGTTTACCATATAAACATGATAGTTAAGCCATTTATTTTAATAATAAAGCTCATTTAGGTTATCTGAGAGTACTAGTAAAAACAATTCTATCAAAATTCTGAAGCCTTTTGAGATCCGTGTTTCGCTTTCTAGAGAAAATTGAATCTCAAAAAGGAAAAGTCTTAAAATCCTAGAGTTAGATAAACTAACTAACACCGTAAGAAGGAACAAGGAAGGAAGGACGTAATTTGATAAAGATTGAGAATGGATATACAAATGGTTTGGACATGTCGAAGAGATGAAAGAAGATAACTAAAATCGATTAATTATTTTAGTAAAGTAATCTAGGAAAGGTTATAAACGTCAACAGAGACAAATATATTTATTATCAGTACAAGAATATCTCAAAAAGTACGAGTATACTTCAAAAACTAGCGCGAATTTAAATACATATTTATATTAATAAAAAACTAATAAAAGTAGACGAGCTCTATCGAGTCCAAGGCCGAAGTTACCCAAAACTAGATGTCGTCTCGCATGTGCGCAGGTGTGTCACATCTGAATAGCTTCACTTTGTACCCAGCACAAATTCGCTCATGTACGGAGTACCTATTGCTCGCACCTTTGGGAGGGGTTGACTAAGTTATCCAGCAACTGGAAGCTTTAGAATCACATAATAAATTATGCTCACTTCGGGCTTAAAAATATTTTTCATAAGCGTCGTAGTGGTAGGACGCTTGGGAGAGGTCGCCTGAGGGAGTAAGTACCAGACCTTTGCCAGTTATTCTACCGCCAAGCAGTAATGTGCAAACATTACTGTGTTCCGGTTTGTAGGGCAAAGTTTCCAGAGAAATTACAGGGTTTATAGATATTACGCCTAATGTTTTGCACTCCAATTTTCCAATAGATGCGTGTCACTGAGCTGCTATGTGGCAGGCGTGTTGTTTAACATCAGGCATATGTCCTGAACGTCTCGTCACTTTTTATTAAAAAAAAAAACTTTACTCGTTAAAAACTCTTTTTAAAAAAAACTTACCTCTTGAGGGTAAAAAGGAGCCTGTAGCGCGACACATATCGCGTTGCAGAAATCAGCTATTGATATCACCACTATAACCGACCACTGTCTCTTCGTAAAGTTAAAACCCATTTTTGTTAAATTTTATTAAAATGGTTTAACAAAGTCCTGAATAAGTTTTTTGTAATCTTCTAAATTAATTGTCAATTAATAATCGTCATAACTTGAGTAAAATCCCATCACTTATTTCACCGCCATTTTAGTTTTATCCTGATTGCGGTCACAAAACTATCTGACGACTGTAGTTCTGGATATACTAACTGCCAATGTGCGTACTTCAATTATAAACTTTAATTAACAATTGAACTTTATACTGTTTTCTTTTGATAACATACATTGCGGGACTCGTACTGATAGATAAGTGTCGGGGCCGAATATAGCTGGTGATGGATTGCTAGTTGTAGCAGATTTCTGTCGTGCCAAGGTTGACTCTGGGAAGAGAAGTAATGACCGCAAGAATGATAATGAGACAAAAATATCTATAAAAGATAAGTGGAGGGGACAATGGGGTAAAGTAGAGTACCTACTTATTATTTAAAATAGCTAGAAATTATATCGTATATCAACTGTATGACTGTATTGTTAGTGTTTTGTAAGGACTATTTAATACTGTTAAAAATAGTATACGTATAATTATATCGTATATCAACTGTATGACTGTATTGTTAGTGTTTTGTAAGGACTATTTAATACTGTTAAAAATAGTATACGTATAAAAGAAAAACTAGAACAATTACAGGTTCATTTTGACATTTTCTATTAATTTTTTTACGAAAAATAAAGCCTAATATTCTATTGTTGTCTAGTTTATTATAAAAAGCTGTTTTAGCAAATCACAGACAATCAATCAATCACTATTTTAATTTTCAATAACTACTCAACTCGCCAAAATGCGCTGGAACCAAAATGTTGAAAAATAAATCAATAACAGTTAAATACTACTTTCGAAATCTCAAGTATTTACAGCAGTCATTAAGGGTGTAAATGACACCTATTTATATATCTATTATCGGTTGTACTGAGCGATTAGCGCGCTAATAACTGTCAATTTCTTTAGAATACAGCATTACCACTTAAACCAGAACTTTTGGTGTCTATATAATTTTCGTTACAAATAACCAAACTAAACTTGCGTCGCTGCTTCGAGAGCAAATTTGAAGAAGTTTATCCAGTAATAGTCAAACCTTATTGAATATTAGCAGTTAAAATATAATATCTGTCTAATACTTTTTCCTACAGCAGTTGGCTTCAGATCGTCTCTATTGCTTACTCTACTCGTACTCTGAGCTAGCTGAATCTGAGCAGAAATCACAGGCGAAGCGCCCTAATAATTATTTACTAATTGTTATTTTATACACCTAGCATAGAGCATGCTCGAATCCATATAATATGAAGCGGATTCTGTATGCTAACCACACTTATTTACCGTATTATGTCTCGTATGACTAACCCAATAAACCTTAGATGAAACGACCACATATTGGGCTGCCGTTGATTAAGGAAAAAGCAAGGATCGGCCTGGCATGTTCGAAGATGGTACCTTACGGCCCCAGTGGAGACGATCTGGTATATCTAATACCAGCCAATTCCATAAATTAGTTATATTGTGCAAGAATAAAAACGTACTCACCCATTACATGTTCATTTTCTTTTTACTTGTATAGGTTATCACTTGATTGCCATCTCGCTTGATGTTAAGCGAGTAAGCGACGATGCGGTCTACGATGGAGCGTGTTCACCTAGAAGAAACCGATTCACTATCGATTTGAAGACACAACGATTGTAACTATCGGGAAATGCCCACTCAGGCAATTAGGTACCCACGAACGCACGTTGAAAAAGAATTATTTTACAAAAACCTCGCTATAATATTCCTAAAGCAATGGACATCAATGAAACTGTGAATTATGTACTTAAATTGTAAATGTTTTTGTCTGATTTTTTATTCCTGGATTGAAATTTGACTCAGTTGCCTTTTCCCTAATTAGAGACTATTTAATGTAATCATAACTTAAATTAATGACGCACATTCGATAATGAGCTACTATACCTATAGCCGTAGCATCATTGTATCATCAACTGTCCGTATGTTACGCCTCTTAGTTAAATTTACTTAGCACATTATTGAAAGATAATAGTGAATTCGACCAGTATAACCGAAATCATTTGAGAATTAGATGGATGATAATACCCACAGTGTCTAAGTAATTGTGTCTAGTGCATATACTTCTTATACATACTTACATATACATGTGTATATGATTGTGTTTATTTGTGTGCGTATTTGTACGTTGGTTTCTTCTCTGTAAAATTAGGGTTGAATCGCATTTGATGGCTACACGCCATTATCCTGGCTCATCACAAACACCGCTCTTATCTGGAAGTGTGAAGGTCAATTAATGTAGTCTTCCCGTCGCTTTTCACAAGTTTACCCGATCAATGTGAGCGATATAGCGCTCAAATTATCGGCTAAAGTACAACCGGTACAACACTGTTAGATGTTTTTGTCGTCAATACCACACTAACCAGCTAACCAGTAACCATAGTACATATAATAAAACTAGCAGCGCCCTCTAGTTTCACCCTCGTAGTTTCCAAAGTGAGCTATCAAATCCTGAGTTATAAGTTTTCACTTCTATCAGCAGTCCATTTGCTATTTATTTTTTTAAGTGAACATTTCTTTTGGCGCCCACACTCAGATTTTTTCGTGGGCTGTGAATGAAGCTCATCGTCAAGTCCGTAAGTGAAAGGTTCGTTCGGGTGGCCTTGAAACCACCGAGGGTATCTGTGATAGCCTATACGTCTTCAGCTTTATGATATTAAGTATATCTCTAGATTCTAGATCAAACTTTATCTTCATTTTCCTTAGTGTCTTTCTTAGTGTGCTTTTCCTATTGATTGCTTGGAAGAGATCACTACTAAATATAAGTAATTTAAGTAATTGTTCGTATTGTTTAATTGTTGTATTTTTTTCTGTTGAGCATAATAAAGGGTTTCAATCACTATCTATTATCATCACTAATCTATTATAATCATTGTCTGTTTGTCTGTCGATTTGTCTCTTTGAGTTTGTTTTGTATCAACTTACTACTGGTAGAGGGTACTTACCCTTAGTTAAGTAAATTTTAGTTGTTTTTGTTCTTATTAAAAACACCACTTCACAGATTTCGATAAAATTTACATAGCGCCACCTCTAAACTATGATCTACCAAATTAAAAAAAAAAAACAAAATTGTATTGTTTCACAATGCGCGTAATTAATATCGAGTAACATACATAAGAAAACCATACAACCGAATTGGAAACCTCCTTCTTTTTTGAAATATAATAGAGAATTAGCCATAGCACAGAATATAGCTTGTATTTATTATGTAGCCGTAAATAATGAACAGTCAAAGGAAGGTAGGGGATACTTCGCTTAGCTTTAGAACAAAAAAGACAGATAATTTAAAAAAGTAAATAAATTAAAAAGAAACTACCTGAATTATGATAACAGTATTAGCCCAAAGAAAAAGCATTTCATAAGAATTAATTGAGCCCTTCTCCATATTTCGGTTTCTGGAACATTTCCCTCGCGCCAGGTATAAGCCATGTAAAAGAATTTTGCATCGAAGCCTCTTTGTAACCACAGACTTTGTAAGTTTGTATTTCAATAAATTCAATATTTAAATGAAGTTACGTCGGTTTACATACCTACATAATTATGTAACTTAAAATGACCGTGACTTAGGCAGGCCGAGAATTTCATAGTCACTATTGTGACAAAATATGAAAACCATTTAAAATGGTAATCTTCAAAAAAAAAAATTGGGCCTATGGCCTATGTAAATATTGCATGGGATGATATATACATTTTATTGTTATTAGAGATAAAAAAATCGCCTTTTATAATACTTAGATAATTTTCGGCCATATTACGTAACACGGTCGATACATTGATAAACTTAGTGTAATCAGTACGACTACCTTAAACGCATTGGTGATCTTTTACAACAGTCCGTTTCCTTGAAAATCCATAATTTCACAAGACATTCTTTGTCCTTTCCATCCTAGGATGACACAATGCGGCCAGGTAACTAGCTAATAGATGAATGGCTATTTACTCGAGCACAAGCCAGAAAATTAGACGTGCGAAGCATCGCGTCCTACTCCCTAATACGTTGATTAGTAAACATTTTCATGGAGGGAGCGTCACTGGGATGACGAAAACCTCTCGTGGATAAAACACATAGCCCCGTGCTTTCACTTCAAACTTGGAACTACATGAGAAGAGCGTCCGTCAGCGTCAAACAGTGGACCGAACTACTCCTATTGACCCACACAATCCGCAACAAGACGGACGCGTCCAAAATATTACCTGTAATAAAAAAAAAAACAAAAAAAAACGAATTCGATATTAGAACCAGCCTGTGACTTTAGCTGTGATATTGAAATGAAAAGTTTTTAATTTCAATTAAACAAAATATTAGTGTTCTTTTTTTAAATAAAAAAAGTAATCAATAAAAATGAAAATGGCAGATCGTTGTATATTTTCGCTAGTGATATTTTGTATTTCTGTTATTTGTGATAAAGGTGAGGCAGCGGAGAGCGAGAATGCACTTACAGCGCGTAAGTTTACAATTCATTCAATATTTTACAATTCAATTTAGCTTGATAGAAAATTAATGTAATTATTCGTCATAAAAGCGACTGTTATGACGTGACAATTTTTATGAAGTTTGAACCAATGCAAGAAATAAAACGAAAACAAGCATTATTTTATCTTGAATGTTGTTAACAATAATGCATTTTACTGTTTCTTTATTACGATAAACAGTAATTAACATCAAATACATGGTTTTTATGTGCATGTGGATCATATAGGATAGGAGGTTACTACGGCTGCTTTTTGTGTAATAAGATATAACTCCATAATTATTATTTGTCTGTCACAAATAAAGTGTTGTTATATTTTTGAAATTAATTTCAAATAATTTATTATTATTTACCCATTTTTGGGGTTTGTCAAAATTGAATTTCAACTACTTAATTAAATATTTCGCTCAAACGTATCAAAAATAGTACATACCTACTTCAGCTGGAAGTACCTAGAGATGTAACAAAATAACTATCATAATCCTACTAATATTAATACTGTCAATGTTTAAATTTTTGGACGTTTGTTGCTCAATCACGTCGTAATGCATGGACGGATCGGGTTAAAATTTGGAACACAGAATATACTCTGAAAAAAAACACGTAGGCTACTTTATATCCCGGAAAAATAACGGGAACGGGAACTACGCGGGTAAAACTTTCAACTTTTGTTCAAGAAATTTTTCATGGTGTATTTTTTGCAGAATAGAAATATGTCACTGTGAAATCCAATCACCCATATCGATAAACTTGTAATGTGTAAAATAATACTATCACATAATTTAACTAGTCGTTAGCAATAGTTTGGTGTGTGGTTCGCAGTTTGCATAATTTTTAACATTTTGATAGAGTTGCTAGACGGGTAAAATAAATACATATAATAGGTACATACTCGTATTAGCTCAATGGTTACTTTTGCCTCACTGGCTATCATCAACAAGCCAAATGGGTTAAAAACATATTGTGGACTAACAAAATCACTTGAGATCTTATTCTCATAAAGTGCAAAACATCATCCTAAGTAATACAATTTTATTATTGAATAAATAAAATATATTAACAGTGTCGTCTCTACGGAACAAGCTGTTTAAATTTGTCACAGTTTAATGAACTATGTGAACATAGTCTTCATCTTCATTGATCACAGGTTCAGTTACTAAGTAGTACATCTAAATAATTTCTGAAGCCTAAAATGTTACTCTTTATGCACAGAAAATACATAAAAGAAGGTCTTTCTTTGTGCGTGAACCAAACTCAACAATGAAACTGAAGTTCAAATACGACAAAAACGAACCTGCACTAGTTAATAATAATTTTCAAACAGACAAAGGAAAACTCGAATTAAGAAAACATACGGATTCACGACCATAGGTTCCATTGACATAATATAGGTGTGGTATCGTGTAAATATTGGCATAGACTAATTGACGAAACATACAGGCATGTCATAGAATACATAAACGACGCACATAGAGTATGACATAACTACAATTTTCAAACTATATGCCTACGACGTATTGCGGCAGTGCGAGTTACGATCTTAAGCAACTTAGAATGTCATAAATCTGACAATATGGGCGTATTTTTGTTTTGTATTTCATTAAATTTCACTTTTATTGCTGTTCAAGTAATTGTATTGTTGAGTGCAGTCATGTGATTTTAAAACATGTATATTACGAATGTTTGTGCACCAAAGAGTTTACATATTATATACTATGTATCTAAGGTGTGCACACACCCATATTGAGTATTTTAAATAATCATGTAATTCTAAAATGTTGTGTTTAAAATGCTTTCATTCGCAGTGGTACATGCAGATATGCACAGGTGATAATTTGGTCGATAAATTTAGGTATTGGACTTATAAAACTCTACTCAGAGCAGAAATGTGTTGTAAAGCAGTTGTCCATATAACTTGAACTTAAAAACATACATTAGTGTCTGTGCTAATAACTATTCTACCTAAATATTTATTTTATAACATTGCAAAGATTCTGTACTAATAAATATAATTTTATTCTCCCATCCAATGTTACTTCTCAGTACCGGGTATTCGTAGGTAGTTTCTGATTTTAGCCAAAAGTTGTAATGTACTGTGCAAATATATATATAATAATTAAAGATTCTTATTTAAAAATAGCAGATGTACTTTAGTAATAGTTAAACTTTCTTTGGTACAATATAAAAACCCCTTGTGTAGACACTACCAACCAACGCAACGATCACGGAGGTCCAATCTTTTTACACTCTTCTCACGTTCTGCCATTGGCTAGGTCATCTCATGCATTTATTATAATCCTTTGTGTTCTAATCTTTATAACCCAAAGAATAATGTTAAAGTTTCCTATTATCAGAAACTACGCGTGGCTGCAAATTTACGCACTCTAGGAATTGCAAACTGCTCTTATGATACATTCAAGAGCAATATTTTGTTTTTAAACACAACTAGTGATTCTAAGGATATCCTTCTGCTATTTCTCCAATTTTGTTATGTTAGTAGCTTGCAAGCAACACTACTTACCTACTATCATACACCTAAGTGAGTGCTTATGTTTGTTCACGCGTATCTCTGCAACGGTAGAATGAAAATACATACGTAGTAAGTACATAACCTGGATTAAATAGGTTAGTTTTTATCCCGTAAAAGTTAGTGGTTCCCGTGGGAAATAATTAATCTGCGTGAATCTACGGGACGTATATCTATTCATCTAGCAATATTTACAATTACTTAAATATGTATAGTAAATGATTTTCTATAATTTTAACAATATCCAACTTCATTCAAGCTGTCCTGGTAAGGTCTACTGTCAGATCACTATAATTATAGTATATGGTGTATAATACATGCAATCATATTTAACAATTGTATTTAAATCGACTGATGAAATAGCCGAACGTTCGCTGCGAAGTACTCACCGGCTTAAAATTATGGCGAAACTACTTGAGCAATATGTTTCCTAAATATGACCTTTAGTGCGTTGCATTTTGTCATTCAAATGCAAAAAGAAATTTATAACATGTATTAAAATCTATTTCTAATCTCTATGAGTCTTAGCTCTGAATTTAACTAACCAGTTTATGTGTTGTTTCGATGTTGATATCGAAAGATCTGGCCATAATTAATTTATTGTCGTAAGCAAGAAGTTTTTTATGGTTTCTGAAGCTTCGATGCAGAAATAACAATAAAATCATATACAAAATCATTGTACAGATTTATAAGACCCGAAATTCTGAATTTGCAGACGACACGATAGTTTCGTATAGTAGTTATGCCATGCTTTAACAACCTCTAACTTTCACGGTATGAAATGTAGCCTGTGGTAATGGTAATCCAAGTACAGCCATCACAGAGATACATCATAGAGATATCATATAATTACATATTCCCCAGCACACCAACTTTTAGCTTTAAAAAGCTCAAAATATAAATGTTTGAGCGTGAACTGAAGAATGAAATAAGTACATGTACTTGTATCAATAAATTTCTTCAAAGTACCTAATCACGGCAGGTATATAGAGATTACCTAAAGAATTATAATGCTTTGAAACAGGATTCTTTTGGAATAATTTACGTACGTACCTTGTTGAATTAATTACTCGTAAGAATTTGGATTAGATTATCAATAAAACCAAATACGAGTATATCCTTATGAATCGTATAATGATATAACGAGTGGTTATTACCGCAGACTGTGAACGTTGTGTAAATAATGGCCAGTTTTGTCAACTGCTAGTTTGGCGACGATTAGAAAAGTACGTGATCATTGGTGTCAAGGCTGCCAGCTGGAGTTTGTTCCGTTTACAAAACTAATGGACATATTCTAGTTAATAGCTTAGCGTGCCTAGGTTTACGGATTTTAGGCCTTCCGCTAGAATATGGGCGTGCGGAAATAGCAGCAGCGCGTATCTGTCATCGTTAAAATATAGGTACGAGTACAACCAGCACACTGCGGTACTAAATATTACCCGTCACACGCGTTTGCTACTTTTCGCTCATACAACTTTAGGAAAAAAGACGCGAGTACCCGCCCGTCCAACCACTCGTGTTTTAGAGGAGGGCCTTTTTGTCCCCGGGGATGTTTAAATTGAGATAAACGTGAATATTATCCAATTATCGACCTACGTCTCAGAATCGCTTCTTCTTTCCTACTTCCTAGTATTTTCAATCTTATATTTGACTTATTTATTATAGTTTAACAATGTTAATAGTCAGAATTTCAGTGTATTAACTGGCTCAACATACAAATACAAATATATAAAGCAAGGTTACATGCATAAACCTCAGTGTATTGAATTAATTATATCGTTTTGTATTAATCCCTACAGCTCCAAGACTGAAAAATCAAACATCTCCATATCTTACAATATTGTACAATCATGGAACTCTTAAAAACGTTATTCTAAAAAACCTTTTCTTATTTACGTATATCAATGTAAACAAGAACAAAATTAAAAAATTTGATTAGCCCCGACTGCCTTGGATTTGTTATCTGTAAAACATTCTACTAGTCAAGCCCTTTCATTTGATACCCATATTAAGGGAGTTGTGAAAAAAGAAATGTATTTCGCCATTTTGTGGTAGCGACCATCTTGGATTTGAAACCTGTCATAGTGCAAATTATTCTACTAGTCAAGCCCTTTCTTTTGATACCCATATTGAGATAGTAGTGAAAAAATAATATAATTCACCATTTTGTGGTAACGGCCGTCTTGGGTTTGAAATTTTTTATAGTGTATTTTGCTAGTCAAGCTCTTTTGTTTGATATCCATTTTGATGTAGTAGTGAAAAAATAAATACAATTCGCTATTTTGTGGTGGCGGCCATCTTGGATTAGATCTCTTCGACTCAAAGCACAGAAAACAACTTACAAAATACATATCCTACTCTTGTTTAAATAATAACTTTATGGTTTACTATCGAGTTCTTTTAATGAAACCCACCAAACCATATCAACAGAATCAAATGTATTAAAACATGACACAAAAATAATGCCTGTGTAACAATAGAATGATCCCCATCATACGTCTATCATAGAGTTCTTACAACAGAGACAACATAAATTAACTTGTCATATATGTTTGTTTACCGACATTAAACTTGACCTCGGTTATAACAAAGAAAATATATTTGTCTTCTTAGGGCACAGCTTCTTGTGAATACTAAACAATTGTCTTTGCTATAGGTGTCCATCTACTTCCCTGCTACTTCGTCATATAAAGACTAAAGAATATAAATTACCAAATTAGTGCGCAAGCACTTATTTTTAACGAATGTCTGAACTGGTCTGGCTGTGTCACAAAGTTGAAATCGTTGCATCTATATCTGAAATCTATTTGTAGTCAATAGTTTGACTAATCCTCGAATGAGAATGAATAGTTATTTGACAAATGGCTATAAAGCCATCCCCAGAATAATGAAGTCATTCCCTTCTCCGGCCCGAATATGGCGAGCAAAACCTTGCCTGACCATTTCTATGGCCTATAACAATTAAATGGTCAACTGTAACGTGGTCAGAATTCCAAGGGTGTGTTTAGTGTACTCTGTGCCGTGGCAAATATTATGTTTATCTATTCTATGATTATGTTTAAAAGTTGTTTGTTTGTAAAAATGATGATGATGATAATGAAATAACCATGAATGATCTTTAACACATTTTTTAAATGTATTTTATTTGTTTTCATTAGGATCAGTTCTTTAACAGAATGTAAACACAAAAAAATGCTTTGCATAAATATGTGTGTTGCATAATTAAAAAATATGAGTCGAAGTTGTTTTTTCTTAATTATTTTTTTATTATAATTTTTTATATATTTTTTTTGTTTTGGCCACTCATTATTCTTATTAAATTAGCTTCAATATCTCATTTTTTTCTAAATTATTTTAAAAGTGGCAATGCCGCAGATAGTTTAACATCGATTTTAACATTCATTAACGAGAAGCATTTTCTCATGAGATCTTCATGACACTGTTCTGGCCTACTTACCATCAAGGGAAGGGGGCTCCGAGATTCTAAAATATTTATAACAAATAAATTCGTTACTTAAAAATTTAATATTTTCTTTTAATTTAGGAAATTAACTTCCGAATACGGAAGTTTATTCTTACTATCGAGGTAATTCACTCCCTAATAATCCATTTTTCTTGTCTTGCAAAAAACGCAATCAAGCGATTGCGTTTTTTTGAAGTCTTCATCACATTGTTTATTGATCAAGTAGAGTAGGTTACAGCATAGAATGTTTTTTTTTCTCATTATATGCTTTTGCTTCAGAATGTCTAATGATATTATTGTATATTTACAATTATTTAATAAATTAAGCTGGTGACACCAGTCCATTATCTTGAATTATTCACTGCGGCGTCTAGATATACCAAACATTTGCTCACGCCTTACGCAGGTAAAAAGCTGCAAAAAATTTGAGCATTGTCCAATCGATTTTGATGCATATTTTCATCGTTAGTGACGTCAAAAAGACTCGAGCAGACATGTGTTTTTGTTAATGATGTATACAAATAGTAGGTAAATGTCGTTTTTAATAATAGTTAAATACCTACATTCATCAAAATTGTTGTCAATGTAACTGTTTAACAATGTAACAGGTTTCCTTAAAAAAAAAGACGTAAACTGTGTTTAGTTAATTTAATTCTCTGATATGGCTACTGTCTTATTTATTTAGGAACTTACACTATTTCACAACGTTCCACACGTTCCCTTTAAGATGATCTATCTCTATTTCCTGTTATTAATCTAGAGATATTGCCCTTCAAAACGGATATTCACCGCGGTTATATGATGGAGTGAAATATCCCGGAATTAATAATATCAGTGTCGTGAATAACCGTTATAGCTTAAAACAATAACGACTTAATACAATGTTGAATGAGGCGATATCGGAATGACATATGAATGACAAATACGGCAAGTTGAACATTGACGTATGTTTGTCAAATTTGTCTTTTAGCATGAAATATGAACTAACTAACTAACTAGCGCAAAAAAAAATGTTTTTGAAAGAATTAATTTTGCATTCACTCTGAAACGCCTTATTTTAAGAGTTGCATAGCAGTGGCATTTCGTAGATCCATTCGTAACTCCAGCAAAAATTTCGTTATTCAGCTATCTCGCCACTCTTTGTAAACTATCGAAGCTCCGCTGGCACCCAGTCAGTCCGACAGCTGGTCCGGCGCTTGCGCAGCCTTGACACCACACGTTGCGTGATCGTTTGCGAAACCCTGCGTTTCGTAGTGACCTCACGGATCGCTCCCTTATTTACGACGAGCCTTGGAGATTAGTTATAATAGACTATAGCTATGCGATGCTCTGAATACTAATACAATTTCAACTAACGAGTTTTAAACTGTATATATTTAACGATTTTCCTCAGCCGATACCTAACAATTTTAGCATATAATCACGATTCAGCCTCAAAAAAGTAAAAAGTTATCACTATATATAAAAAAAGTGTTTATATTAATTATTCAATCATTTGGATGTCATATTAGTGAATTATTGGATGTCTGAATGAAATTATTAAATAATTAAGAATTTCAATCAAAAGTCAGTATTCTTCATAATGGTAATATACAAAATGGAAATAAACTTTAGTCATAGCGATAACAATACTTACAGGGTTATTTCAAATGCTTAAACTTTATCAGTGCCATAACACTTGTAATGAACTTTGCCTTGATAGATTAATCTATATTGCACAGTGACCCAGTGAATATAGCATATTTCGATGAAACATACTTCGAAAATTTTATGCGCGTATGACGTAAAAGGAAAGCTTTATTTTTGAATAGTTTTTAAATTTAGAATTTTCGAAAACTATGACAAAATTTAGTCTAAATAATTTACATTTATACCTAGAAAGAACATTAATCAAAAAGGTCGTGACTTTAGAGGGCCATTATTTGCGATGCAGTTACAATTAAAATTTTGCTACCTACATACAAATACACGGCGGTTAATTCCACCCTGTCGATGCAGGATGCAACTGAAATTACCGACGTTTTATGGCTCGTGCAATTGCTGTGGTAACGAATTGGCGTCAGTCACCGACTTCTTATATTTTGATCCATAGTTTTTAATAAAAAGGATTACTTTTCATAAGTTTTGTTTGAACGAAACCCCTCCCTGGAGCCACGTGAGTCCCCTCCCCCTGGAGCCAAAGCTGGATCCGCCCTTGTTTTTGTAGTACTTTCAACAAAAACTGCTCAACCCAATTCCACATTACCTATATTTAGAAAAGAACAGTCAGATTCTTCATTGCAACACTCAACGGTCCTTTTTTGATTCTGATCACGACTGCTTGCATGAAGTATGCCTGTCTACTCTTACCTTGCACCTAGAACATTACTAAGACCAGTTCACATGACATTTACACAATTCTTCAGCATTTAATCTTTCTTTTTAATCTTCAGCATTTGTGGTGTAGTCAACATTGTTGCCTATTTGTGGCTTAAAATGTTTTCATGACGTGTCTCACGCATTCATCGTATTATGTATATTTATTACCTAACTTTAAAGCTATTTTTCAACTTTGAAAACGATATTCTTGCAAAGTCACTGATGAAGATAAAACTGGTTCAGTTCACCCATACTTGACTAAATGTCAGGATGAAACTATAAGTTAATTAATTGGTAAATTTCTCCAGAAAACTTCATTGTAGCTCTTGATTATAATTAAAAACACAGATACTCCAAATTTATTTATTTGTTTAGATTTGAATTTTTCGTAGTTAATACAGTAAAATAAAAAAAAAGTTTTATAACAGGTAGCTGATAAGCTATTCTTGTGCGATATAAAGGGCACCCCATTATCAAACATTTTACTTCTATTATTATTCTTTACTTCTATTATTTAATTTCTTTCAAATCATGTTAGAAAGATACGTGGCATCAAACATACAAACATATTTATATAAAACTCACAAGATATAAGATTTTTTTAAAATATTTCACTTATAACTCAATTTTACCTGTCACAAGTTGCTTATAAAACCACTTACTTACTTACGTTTCGCAAGTTTGAAAGTACGTTTGTCGTTACTCATAGTTAGCATCATTGCTTCATATTCTGTGAATAATTCACATAGCTATTCATTTATTCAATAAAAACATCTTTTGTCCTAAATTGTGTATGATGTTGCATCTTTTTAGACGATTTCCTTAATTCTAAAACATTACAAAAATCACAGGTTGCGATATTAACATATTTCAAAACAACAAAAATTTGAAACAATTTCATTGTCTAATGAATGTTTTGTTTAAGCCAAAATAAATCTTGTTCTAAAGTTCTAGGAAGAAACACGAAATTGGATGATACACACTTTTGTTTATTGCATGGAAGGACTCATAGCAGTGTTATGGTGCAAAGAGATGTAGTGGTAGGACTCTTTCTTTGCAGACTCCCCAGTTATTCTACTGCCAATAAAGATTTTGCAAACATAATTGTATTCCAGTTTGAAGGACAATGTTTCCAGATAGTAACAGGAAAAGAGATAAATCATCTTATATCTCAGGGTGACGAGCGCAGTCCAGTGCTAGGTAATGATCTAGATTCTATGTGTTCTTTGACACTGTGATATTACGAGCAATAGCATTGCTTATCGTCAAGCACATGTCTTATTTGTGCTGTCACTTTTCTTTTTTACTTTCGAAGAATTTTACAAAGAGAGATACAATAAAAAAAGTAATTTTGTTCAGCTTATGAGGTGCTGCCAGTAATTTTATTACCAAGATACCTTGAAGTGATAAGGTCCATATGTATTGTAAATTCTG
The DNA here is from genome assembly GCA_017562165.1 of Ectropis grisescens. Lineage (NCBI taxonomy): Eukaryota > Metazoa > Arthropoda > Insecta > Lepidoptera > Geometridae > Ectropis > Ectropis grisescens. Next base: position 24,626,769 of record CM029781.1, on the reverse strand, counting down.
TTCTGTTTTTAAAATGTGTAATACAGACATTAGCTAATTGTTTATCACGTGACAAGAACGTTCAACGTTCAAGACGTTCTACACGTTACTGATTTAAAAACAGACACGCTCCGAAACGTCTGCATTTACCTCGAGGTACTGGCAATTCTGCCTAACGAAATTTATATTCTTACCATGATCCATTCTACTAATTAACGTGGGCAGGCCAGATCAGCCTGGTTGCAACACTGGTTGCATCACTCAGGTAACGTGTAATTACTTGATCGTTACACGGTGCAGCCTATTCCTAATTTCACTTTGCCATTAGGAAGTCAAGGAAGTTAAGCACCCTACTATTAGCCGTAATATTATGAATAAAAATACTACGTAAAGTGAACTACATAGTTTTTAAACTTTACATAGTATTATTTTCAGTTTTAAGTATCTACTGTCAATTTCATCTGTAAATTTAATCTCGTGCCAAAGACTCAAATAAGTATTTTTAATGGTCAAGTTAAAATATGATGTTGTAACTCGATAAGAGATTGATATAATTGACACGTTATCAGGTCAAAATAATCAGAGAGCATCTCATTCTCATTTTTGAAACATATACGAACACAAAAGATCCAGAGGAAACAAAGAAAAAACGGTTTAACAAAGGGAAAATAAAGTTAATATGCTAAAAATATACGAAACTATGAATAGTTTGTGGCTGTTAAGGGGCATCAGACTAAACATGTTGCGTTGATTTTGTTACAATGTTCTATTTTTTATGTATACTCGTATCTTTATTTTTTTGTCCTTTGACATTCTAAAATAAATACAAAAATAAATTATAACTATGAAACATTTAAATCACGCCCGCTTTGAAAAAATAGACGAAGTCAGTGCGGCCTAGTGACGAGAACGTCAGATTTCACAATCGTGAGCTCGTAGGTTCGGATCCCGTCCCCACTATTTTTTCAAATACAAGTATACAGGTTTGTCATCACTACTGGTTTTAACTGTGAAGGAAAACATGGTAAAGAAATCGAAACATCCTCGAAAGACATCATTCGAACACATGACTGGATCATCTGCCAAAACGCGCCAGGACGTCTACTCTCTTTCTACGAAAATAGTTATTTGTTAAACAAGAGTGCAAAGTTGATTTTTAACCGCGTGCTCAATTTTGATGACCGAGCAAGCGAAGGATTCTAAAATTGAATCACGAGCGCAGCGAGTAATTCAATATTAGAATCCTGAGCGTAGCAACTCGAGTGCAACACGTAACTTTTCATTCCACCTCAGCGAGGAAATGACTAAATGCAAATTTTTTAATGTTTTCGCGCTAAGCAAATTAAAAAAAAAGTAAGTACACCAAGGAGGTTCCGAGTCTGAGTTTTTAACATGTTAAAAAAATGTATGATGCTTTCGGCACCAAGGAGGTAGAAATAAATAGGTTGAATTTTGTTTTGAATTCAAAACCGCAGTACACACGATGTTCTAAATTCAAATTTACATTAACCTCTAGAGGGTAAAAACGACTTTTGCGCCCTGATATCGAGGAGCAAAAGTACTCTTTCCGAGCTGGTGGGATGAAAAAGTAATTTCGAAATAAACTCCCGACTTTTCTACTCCGGTTCTGTTTCGTTTCGTCGGATCGAACATTATTTAACGTTTAAATGTTCTACGCCTACTACGATTTCAATAAGGTTTAGAACATTTAAACAGAGATTTAATTTTTCGTTATACAAAGCACAGATTCGCTCCTGTATGGAGTACTGTTCGCACCTTTGGGATGGATCGGCTAAGTATCAGCTGGGGACTCTGGTATCTATTGAGAGACGTGCCAAAAGACTCATAGGCAGTGACACTCTTGTGCGTAAAAGACTTCAAAGTCTTGATCATCGCCGCAAAATCGCTAGCTTATCGGTTTTTTATCGGATACACTTCGGAGAGTGTGCAACTGATCTGCATGATCTAATACCACCTTGCCCTTTCTTCTATCGGACTTCTCGTTCCACAAAAGGGCGACATCGTTTCATGGTTGATGTTCCAAAAACGCGAACGAAGAGGTTTGAGTCCACGTTTGTGATAAGAACGTCTAGGTTGTGGAATGCGTTGTCTGAGTGGGTTTTCCCTGATGGTTACAATCTTGGTGTCTTCAAATCGAGAGTGAATCGATTTCTTCTAGGTAAGCACGCTCCATCGTAGATCTCATCATCGCTTAACATCAGGCGAGATGGTGGTCAAGTGCAAACCTATTAAAGTTAAAAAAAAAAAAGACGAAACAACGGTTCGAAGTAGAACCGGAGTAGGAAATTCGAAGTTTATTTCGAAATCACGTTATTCGTAGAAAGATAGTAGGCGCCCAGGCCAGCGTGGTGACTTTTGACATTCTCAAAAAAGAGAGTACAGTGGGAACATAAAATGTGTTGTTTACATAGAAGCTCCTATTCCAATAGCAGCGAAATCTCTTTTATTACGATAACTCATCTATCAGATACAAGTCTATTTCAATATATAAAAACTAAATATGTAAAAACGTTATGTTGGTTTGTGTACGCTTCTAAAACTCAAAAAGTTCTGCACCGATCGAGCTGAAATTTTAGATCGATATATAATCCGCTATCAAGGATTGTTTTTACCTATTTTTTGCATCACAATGTGCCACAGCAAAGCGTGGCAGGGTACAGCTAGTACAGTCTATAATTTATAGAAATAACTGTGATTGAAATGTGGTCATGCTGCAACACTCAGGTGCATTGTTTGGTGATTGTGCGTGCGTTGAGCAAACAGATCGCCGGGTGATCCGAACCAGGCCAACGCAACTCGGTTGTATAACCGCTTTACATAACCGGTGACCTTGTGCAAGACCTCGTTCCACCGTTCAAGTTCAACACCTCATTTGAATAATAAGCTTATTAATGCGCTAATATTGTTTGTAATACGAATATTTCATTCAAGAATTTACATTTGTGATTATGACAACTTTTTTATTTTCGTTTCATGTATTTATTTCTGTATTACTTACCCTTTTTTTGAAAAAAATAATGGACAAATGATCAACATTTATGTAAGTACTTATTATTAAATTATATTATCAACAAATACTGAAGCAAATGAATTAGATTTTTGTTATACTGGTTATTTTCAATTATCAAACATTCTGCCTTTTCCAAAACTCAAAATATTAATTTTCAATATTATCTGCTTTTTTTACACGGTTTTCTTATTTGTAAAAGTTTCATATGAGATTTGAATATATACTTGTTATACCTACAGTAGGTAGACGTACATATGTAGTACAAACAATACTGTTTGTATTTTATATGTACGTCTTTATACAGTATGTATACACATACTGTATCTGTACTGACCCATACATAGAGAACTATACATGTACATAGGGAAGAGATTTATCGATCATTTTAATATTTTTTATTCAAAGCCAATATTTATATTTGAATAAAAAGTCGGTTATTAACCCCCGACCAAAAAAAGGGGTGTTATAAGTTTGACGTCGATGTCTGTCTGTCTGTCTGTCTGTCTGTGGCACCGTAGAGCTCAAACGGATGGGCCAATTTCGATGCGGTTTTTTTTTATTTGAAAGTTAATTACCGTGCGGGTGTTCTTAGCTATGTTTGGTTAATATCGATTCAAAATGGCCGCCTCCACAAAATGGCGGACAAAATATTTCTTCACAACCTACCTCAATATGGGTATCAAATAAAAGGGCTTAACTAGTAGAGTACTATACGCTATAAAAAAAATCAAATCCAAGATAGCCGCCACCATAAAATGGCGAATTATATATTTTTTTTCACTACTACCTCAATATGGGTATCAAACGAAAGGGCTTGATTAGTAGAATACTTTGCACTATGACAAATGTCAAATCCAAGATGGCCGATACCACAAAATGGCGAATTATATTTCTTTTTTCACAACTCCCTTAATATGGGTATCAAATGAAAGGGCTTGACTAGTAGAATGTTGTACAGATAACATATCTTAGGTAGTCGGGGGTTAGTCAACATTTTTAATTTTGTTCTTGTTTTCATTCAGCATTCAACTTTTAAGTTCAAATGTTACTTTGTTTAATTTGACATTAGGTTTGGTCCCATAATATAAGTTTGTTAACAATGTAACACACCGAAATATAGAACTTCATGTTAAAAAATTGCTCAAAATAAATAATTAATAAAAATAGTTGTTAATGACTTCATGATCAATAAAGGTGTTCAAGTACTCAATAAAAAGTTGTAAATTATTTTACTAAGGTTTTGTGTAATCAAGTAGGTACTTAAAACGAAAATTGTTACAACTTATAAGTACCTACTTCGCCTTTGTATTGATTCTGATAAATATGACGCCCTGGATCGACATTGAGCCATCTATCAAATTTTGTTGACCGGTCAAACATGACACTTTGAATAAGGGATGAGACATGATAAACAGTAGAGGAGAACTCTATGCAGAGTCTGCCTAGTGTAGCTAGTACCACAACTTTATCAATTTTTATACCTCAAAGCAGTAACGTTCAAATATTGTTGAATTCCTGTTTGAATGAGATAACAAACACCACAAACGTGCAGGTAAACTTTCACATCTATAGCCTTGTGATTCATTCACGAGAACAGTTATGGATACTTGCATTACCTGTACCTAAAACATATGAGATTTACCAACGTGTCCTTGGACTAATAACAGATTTCACTTTTGCCGTCAAAACAGTCGGTCATCGACTTTGCGTCACCTTGTCGCCAGTGCGTTTACCCACTGGTATACTTTACCGCTTATGTAACTAACAACACTTCGCCATACCAACCTAGTTAATCAGCGCTGCTAAATTACTTCAAGATAAGATGGATATCGTCAATGAAATGGTGTAAAATTACAAATACACAGACTGACTGTACCTATAACTATCTATGTTTTTCTAACTTTTAACACTCGTCTTTTTACGTAGGGATTTGAAAGAAGAATTGTTTGACTGCACTTACATTATAAAAAAACACACACACACATTCGTACTAAACTGTGCAAGTATGTATTATATAGTAGGTATTTATATTCCCTTATGAATTAAGTCAGAGGTCTTTCAGTCTGGAGTGACCCGAGGGTCTACCGCCTACCTAAAACTGTATTGGCTTTGAAATAGCTCTCTCTTTTCTTTTGCTTGAAATGATAGAAACAGCTATAGCAAAGCGATAGCCGATTTAGTTAGGCGGTAGAAGGGCCGGTTTCTTCTAGAGCCTAGACATTCGCGATCCATCGGAGACTGCATCGTCGCTTAACATTAGGCGAGATGGTGGACAAATGCAAACTATTATTATTGAACAATTTCAACAAAAACTAAATACTTCTTAATATCTATCTATATATAAAAATGTTGTGTTGGTTTGTGTACGCTTCAAAAACTCAAAAAGTTCTGCACCGATCGACCTGAAATTTTACAATGATATATAATCCGCATCAAGGATTGTTTTCATCTATTTTTTGCATCACAATGTGCCACAGTGAAGCGTGGCAGGGTACGGCTAGTATAATATATAAAAAAATATGACATGAATTGACTCACGTTAAGAAACAATTGAAAATTATTTTGTAGAATCTTTCAGCATACACAGTTTACGCAGTATAAGTAATACACAGTTTTACATAAACATTTCGCCTAGTAGCAATTTTCAACCTTGACCAGCATTTTTAGTAATTGTAGTATTTTAGGCGATATAAATTTTTACAACATTCGATTTGTAAAATTGAATTATTAGTTACAAAATTCATTCAAGTCAATTTAACTAATTATTTTCAAGAATAATAAATGCCCCCTGACTTCGTCCGCAAAGAAATTAGAAAATGTCTCTCCATATTTGGAATGAACCTGTTTATCCCTAAATAATATTGGCATCTTTATGAACTCAACATTTCAATGAACTGAACTGAACTCATAATTTCAACTTGGATTCAAGCAGACATTTTGAACCCAGTTCAGTTCTTATAAAGTGATCGAGCAACAAATATTCACACAATAAAACACTTTTTGTAAAATTAGCAGATATCAAAATAACGTTTTCATAAATTCTAATGACATTTTTTCATATTTCCAGCGGACTACATTCTACCATGCAACCAAAGCGATCCAGAACTGGACAATTGCATAAAGAATTCGTTCAACCACCTGCGGCCGTATTTGGCGAAAGGCCTGCCTGACCTGGGCGTCCCGCCCGTCGAGCCCTTACTGATCGACCGCCTCGTCATGGAGAACGCGGCTGGGCCCGTCAGAGTCACTGCTGCGTTCAAGAACATCACCGTCATCGGCCCTAGTAACTACACCATCACAAAGATCCGGTAAATGTTAGAATTATCTTGGATGATTAGATGATGGCAGGAAAATTTCCAGGAAACCCATTCGGTTAAACTCTTAAAGTATATATGTATTACGTTTCTGGAATTTCAAAAACAGATTCTCACAGCAGAAATATCCAAATAATGGTAGAGAAATCCGAGAAAAACTAATACGAAGCTTCTGGTTATAAGTACTCTTGATTTTCTAACGCTGTCTCAAAAATAACTAAGAATTGATTATTTTTATCTCAAATTCATTTTTTTAAGATCTCATTTACTTTCGGCGCATGCTTTAGAGACAAGCTTTTCAGATTATTTTAAAACAATAACCTAAACAAAAATTAAAACTAAAATCCTTTTATTACTTAGACTAGATGCCCGCCCCGGCTTCGCCCGTGGTACATATACAGCGCTCAGCGGGATCCCGTACATATCCAACGTGAAAGAATGATTGAAATCGGTTCAGTAATTCCTGAGTATATCGCTTTCAAACAAAAAACCTCTTCACCTACCTGCTACGCCACCTGTCGGCAATTGGTCGTACCAACTCAGATTTAAAAACAAATTTGATTACCAAAGGTTTACATTCAATGACGCCATCTTAGACATATCATGTCGGGTCAAAACACAGTATGAAAACTCTCAAAAAGGAATATTTTTCCCGTTTTTGTTACTTTCTTTATTGATGCTCCGCTTCTATTGATAGTAGCTTTATGCTCTATAGCCTATATATAGCCTTCCTCGATAAATTGACTATCCAATAGAAAAATAATCATTCAATTCGGATCAGTACTTCCCGAGATCCTAGCGTACAAACAAACAAACTCTTCAGCTTTATAATATTAGTATAGATATAGATTAAGAATAGAATAGAATAGAATAGAATAATTTTATTGACATATTTAAACATTCCATTAACATTTCTTACATTAATAGGTTGCAAAACAATGAATAACAGGGCTTAAATATGTCTCGTCAAAATATACAATTAAACAATTAATACAATGTTGCTGTAAAGGGGCAGTTGTTTCAATTTCAAAAATTCAATTATTTCCTATAAATGTGATACGTTTCATAATATAAAAATAGTAGGAATGCACAGTTCGATTACGTCATTATTTATAAAACATTGTCATCATATTTTGTACATGTGTACTCATTAATGCTGTACAGCGTTCTCTCCAATAGAAGTTCTTTCAGTTTGTTCATAAAAGCGGTGTCATTAGGGATTGCCTTCAAACCTTCGGGCAAATGATTGTACAGAATACGCCCCATCTGTATAGGTGACTTCTTCGCAATAGTCAACCTGGAGGACCCTATTGGGTTTAAAACAGTCCGCTTCAGTCCTGATCTCCTATCTTGCATCTCAACTGACACAAATTTATTAAGATTGTACCTAATGTACTTTATAACTTCTAATATATAATGTGCAACAGATGTCAGTATTTTATAATGTTTAAAGTGTTCCCTACAACTCTCCTTAAATTTAGCACCGGCTAATACTCTTATGGCTCTCTTCTGCATTTTGAGGACTCTCTGAAAGTCTGTAGAGCATCCCCAGAAAACTATTCCATAAGTCATTATTGAATGGACATAAGAGTAGTAGATTTCCTTTAAATTTTCAGGCGATGTTACATATTTTAATTGCTTAAGAGCGTATACACCTTTTGCCATCTTTTTAGAAGTGGCTTCTATATAGCTCTTCAAGATAGAGCGGGATCGATTTCAAAACCCAATAGACTTACATTTTTAGTAGTTGTAATTACCGTGCCATCTGGCAAGTTAACGGAAACATTAGTTTGATTTGGGGATTTTAAATTAAAATACATTATATTAGTTTTGTCTGCATTTAGATTAAGCCCGTTGTTGTGAAACCACTCATCAAATTTTGAAATGGCGCACTTAACTTTCTCATATAGATCCACTTCCGTAACTGCTGATAATATTATTGTAGTATCATCTGCGTACTGGATGACTTTGCCATCTACATCTAGCATAGCCATGTCATTGACAAAATAAACAAAAAGCGTATTTCCCAATGAGGATCCTTGGGGACTCAATATTTGGACACCGAGAGTTCGATTGTTGTTGTTTATCATTAACTTTTACGTTTACTGTTTGACATCTATTCGTTAAAAAGGATTCTATAAGCTCTAAGCTCTGGTTATTGATTCCGTAAACCATGAGCTTCTTAATTAGAAGCTCATGATTCACGGAATCAAAAGCTTTCGACAAATCCAGAAATATAGCAGCTACCTTATTCTTACTGTCCATGCTCTGAATGATATTCTGCGTGAAATCATGCATAGCAGTTATCGTCGACCTACCCTTTCTGTAAGCATGTTGAGACTCTGAAACTATTTTGTTTCGATTTAAGTATGCCATGAGGTTTTCCGACATCACCGATTCGACGAGTTTCGAAAAGGTAGGTACAATCGTAATCGGTCTAAAATTTTTACACATGACGTGTCACCCTTACCTTTATAGAGTGGGGTTAGTCTCGACTTTTTTAAAAAATCAGGATAGAATTTTGACTGTAGAATATTGTTAGTCAAAAAGGTGAAATGGTCGCAAATGTATTCCATTATACAAAACAAAACTCTACCGGATATACCATATAGGTCTTTTGTATCTGACACCTTAATCTTATTTTTTGCGATCGTCATCAACAATTCATTAGACACAGTTTCGAAATTGAAATCATCCTGTACTTGGACTTTACCTGCAAGAAATTTCAATGCTTTTGAAATGTCTGGAGAGAAGAATTATGAGATAAACTGTCGGCAATAGACACGAAAAACTCGTTTACGTATTCGGCTATTTTTCCTTGGGGTACAAATAAATTAGTTGAGCTATCTATGAGGTTCCAATTCCATTTTTTCAAATTTTTGTTTGTCTCTTCTTTAATTACATTCCACACTTCTTTTTTGGGGTTTTGGAATTTGTTATTCGATTTTAACATATTCCTCTTTTTTATTTTGATTTTATAATCCTAGTATGTATCTTCTTTTTTATAAATATTCCCGATAATTCAGGGAACTGACGTTGGAGTTGATACAGGTCATGAATATCTTGCTGCAAATTTATTATTTCATTACAGATCCATGGACATCGATCCTGAAGTCTAATTCTAGTTTTTGTCAAAGGGAAGAAAATGTCAAAATTCCAAAGAAATTTCGTAATAAAATTTCTGAAAGTATCTACATCGTAAACTTTAAATATATCATCCCAGTCATAGGCGAGCATCGAGTTACAAAATTCCATTATCTTGAACTCGGTAAAGAAACGCTTTTCCATGAAACCGTATTTCTGTACAGTGCGACCCTGAAATTTTACATTAACGAGCTGAGCGTCGTGATCGGACACTGCAGTGGCTAAAGGAATAATATTAAAATTTGTACATTGAATGTTCGTAACTACACAATCGACTGATGTCTTAGAATTATCTTCATATCTTGTTGGGAAATCCACAGCATTTCGATAGCCACAGGATTCCAATATGTCGTTGATTTTTGTTCTATTCAAAGACTGTACTAGGAAATTGATGTTCCAGTCACCGGTCAAAATTACACTTCTATTGGAGAGGCTGCCCAGCAAGTCAAATAATTTCTTTACTGTATTGTATAAAATTTTAAAGTTACCTTTACCCGTTCTGTACATACCCACTATTACAATCCTATTCGAATGCACATCTATCTCCACAGACGCAAACTCACAGTGGAATTCAACAGACAAGTCATCCACTTTCTTAAGTGGCTTATAAGTCAATTCATTGCTTACAAATATTGACACGCCTCCGTGGACACGTTTTCTTCTAATGAAATAGTTAGCGTGGTTATAACCCTGCATCACAATATTATTAACATTGTTTTCATTAAGCCATGTTTCTGATAAAACTAGAACATGTGGTTTGTGTGTTTCACTACTGCTTGCAGGATCAGTGTTTTACTGGTATTCAGGGATCTTATGTTTTGGTGAATAATTTTAATATTTCGCTATTCAAATTATGGATGCTATGATTGTTCCCTTGTCTAAAAAATTCCCTGAGAGCCATTTTCTTTTGCTAAAGATAAACGTTGACAAATCTTATGACTACTGAGTCCCGTTAAATAAATAAGATTGTTATTACAAGACATTTCAACATCAAAATTTTTAGTATCACCTTACAAATAAATTTAATAAAAGATTTAGAAAGTATATTTCTAGTTGTAAAAACTGATTTTCCATAAACATTTACATCAATTATTGACATATGTGGGAAATGATTTGATAGTTTGTACAAATGTTTGTTAATAACAAACTTTTTAACATTGTGTGCATCATCATTCACCTTTCCATAGTTGTATGGGAGTGTTGAGATCTGCAGATTTAAGTTTTACGTGAGCATAGGTCTATTAGATTAGTAATACATGTCAGCTTATAGTTAGAAAGATTGGAAGATATAACAATTATTTCGTCATTTTCAGTCATTGTTTTTGCCTCTTTATCAACATTTTTAATTATTTCCTCCAGTGTAGCATTAGGTTTACAAAATGACATAATAACGATACCGTCAGAAGTGCAGTTTATAAGATGTTCAGCTAAAGATTTTCCCAGCTGGTCACATAAAATTAATATCCGTTTTGGTGTGAAATTGTAGTAGACTTGGGTTGGGATGGGTTGTCTTGATGGGTTAGAGATAGGTGACATTAAATATGGAGGAGTAAGACGTTTTTCTCGTTTTTGGTCTTATCTCCATCACTCGCATCGACATCTGCAGCTGAGGAGCGTTGGCATGTTTGTTGTATGGTATCTTCAGATTGATTTATTGGGGAAAAATATTCTTCTTCGGGTATTGTTTCTCTTAGTAAGATGTCTTTGTTATTAATGTTATTAGTTTTATATGTTATATACTCATTTTGTAGGGATAGAATTTGATCATTTAATTTAAGGATTTGTTCATTGAGACCGTTGATCTTTTCATTATATTCCATTTCCGTTCTTTTTTGGAGTTTTTCGAAAAGAGAAGCATTCTTCTCGTGCATTTGAATTATTTTCAACGCGTTCTCGTATTCATTTAGATCATTTATTCTACTCTCTGTTGAATTTTTAAGATCGCTGTTTTCAGACGTCTTTTCTAAAATTTCCAATTCCTTTTCGACGAGTTTTGCTTTCAACTGTACTATCTGATTCGTAAGGCGTTTAAATTCCTCTGCACATTCTTCTTGTTCCGCCAGTAGCTTAATATTTAGTTGTTGTGTCTTTTCTAGATCGAGAGTAAGAACTTTTATACGGCGTTGGGCTTCGGCCAATGTTTGGCTTCTTGTCTGAGCCATTACAGTTATATTATCAGCAGAAATAACAATTTTATGCAATGTTCAATATGTTATTAAATTTAAAATTAAAATAAATCTATAATACTTAAATTAAGTGAAAATTCTGCGAATTTTCAGAATGTGATTTTATCTGTATTTTCATAGACAAAGTCGTAACGTCTGTAGGCGATCTTATATCAACTTTTAATTTCTCAAACAGAAATGTCAATGTCATACGTCAAATGTTCGGTGTCACTTCAACCAGTTATCAATTTTATAAATGTTTATTTGAAAAGTAAGGTATCCTTGTAGTAATTTTGTTATTATCTGAATGTATGATCTAAGTCAAGTACAAATAATGTATAATAACGGTCCAAATTTTTCGTTAAGTACTATAATATAAGCGGTTTGAGCTTTGCGTATGATAGTAAAAACAGTGTATGCCTATTGTTTCTCAGGTTTAGTGTATTTGTCGTTCTCGAAGTGGTGTACGGTTTGTGTTCTTGATGTTTGGTGGTAATATTCTAGTGTTCAGACAGTTACGGGCTTGAGAAGTGAACATCTATTGAGGAAATATTAAATGAGTGCAGTTTTATCTCACCAACGTCCGTGTGTCGTACTGAATATATTTGGAGGTTACGTACTGTGCTATTTACAACCTTTTTTGATTAGAACACACTGAATTTAACACTATTTTCCAATATAAATACACAGAGCTCAACTTAGTGTTGTTTTTAAGCCGTCAGCTATTAAATCTGATGGTCATAAATCGTAACATTGTAATGATCAGTTATACTAATAATAAATTTGAGCTAAATATCGATTTTATGGTCTATCCGAAACTAAATCTGTACTGAAAGCGTGAGTTTAAAGATCCGAATCGAGGTCAAGTCTCCGTTACTTAGTTCGCGCTATTACAAATCAAAATATAAATTGTTAAGTATTTTGCAACTTTCCGACTAGATCCAAGTTCAGATGGCTTTGTTACTCAACACGTCTGAATAGTTGATAGTTGAAGCGTCAATAACTGCAACAAGAATGACACTTCAAAGGAAGGTTTCTCGGACAGTTCGATGGCTTGATGTAAAGTCAGTTTGAAAGGAATTGACGTGGGGGGGTTGCTCAACAATTTGTTGTTTGTTATACACAACAATGTTTTCATTATAATGTATGGTTTTGAAATATCTGTATTTTATCATTTGACCTAGATTAAAACAATGGGATTATTGAACTGTGCCAAAGATGACCTTACATTAACACATCTTATAATTTTGAAAGTTGCAATTAGTAACTTTGCCTTGAAAGTACTACCTGAAAATGAGTAATTCATTCATAGTTACTATTCAGTATTCACACATACCATACATAACAGTTGTTTGATGGTTAATGACATGCGAAACAAACTTGACCCATTGCACTGAACAATACATTTTTTTTCCAAAACATGTCCACTTGTTTTAGAGCTCCATTAGCATTTTTCACATGATAAACAATACAGAATTTTATGATAGATACATTTAATAAATTTGTCACCTAATGCCGCAATGTCGACTGGCCTCGTGGCTTATATATACAGATATGTATTGAGCTTAAACAAGACTGTAGAAAACAAGAGTTGTTTGTTTAAATATAAAAAACAAGCTCTTAAATGGATGCATGCTAATTACTAGTAACCCTGTATATAATTTTGTTTCGACTATGTAAATATTTAAATTCTATACGTACCAATAAATATAAACTACGTGAATCTTTATTTATTCAGCAACCGCAAAAATAAAACAACATACTTAATGAACGAAACAAAGCGGTTAGGCATCTTGTAGGAATGTGGTTTATTAATTTATAAATGCGGTAAGTTCCATTCTTATGTCACTGTTTTAACGTTTAAAGGGTAATAACATGTCTAAATAAATTAGAAATTTAAAATCACAAACGTTTATTTGCGGTATAAATCTCATAAGGTTAATCTAAGAACTCGAATGGTCCATCATCGGAACAGATACATTTGGAAAAGTACGTTGAAATCGGCTCCTTTTTGCGGAAAACAGACACCCCTGTGGTCTTTCCATCGTTTAATTTTGCCTGATTGGTATCGCCCCATACAGGGACTGCCGTAAGGACTAAGTTCATATGATCTCTCTCAGTGCATGGGTTCCTTGTCCACTGGTTCGTGGACTATATTCGTAATCCTCTACGATGGTGCTATCAGCTGGCGTACCCAGCAAAGGCATTGGACTTCAACAAATATTTGATATGTAACAAAAAGAGCGTCGCAGAAAGCACCGACCCTTGAGGGACTCCGGCATTGATAGCCATTTGATCCGACGAGCAACCATTTCAAGGGTATGATGAATGCTGTTGAGAGCTATACGACATGTTAATTACCGATCGTAAATTTATTTAGATATTATTCCCACAAAAAATAGACAGTCATAGGGACTGCCGAATTGAAAACTAATAACTCAGAATTTGATAGCTCGCTTTGAAAACTACGCGGTTAAACCGGAGGGCGTGGTGATTACATGGCCATCTAGATCATCCGAGTTTACCCGAAAATTTCTTTCATTTACGAACGTGACGCTTGAGTTCAATTCACATCGCACGAAAAATCTGTATGTGATGCGCCAAAACAGGTTTTCACTTCAAAAATATAACTTCGATTTTATAACGGGGCTATATCTTTGCAACATCCCGCGTGTTTGGGTAAATTTTAGTTTTAATTTGATTATTTATTTTCGATATGTTTGATGTTTGTTTATAAATGGAATTGTTTTCCTTAATGATCAGTAAATAACGTTCACTATCATTGCCAATTTCAGGTCGGACTTGAAGAAGCTGCGAATCGACATGGGATTGGTTCTTCCCCGGATCGAGATCACGGGCCGGTATGAGGTATCAGGGCAGGTGCTCCTGTTTCCAGTCAGGTCACAGGGTGACTTCTGGGCTGCGTTCAGTAAGTAAAGCTCACAAGGTCAGAGTAACCAAAATGTTTATTTTTTAAATTTGTAATTACATAAATTTATTTGCAATTTAGAAATTAGTGTAAAATTACAAGTGTGTATACTCAACGTAAAAGGCGCAAAACTGTACTAATTGATAACCTGCTATCAATTTTATAAAAATTGGTATATAATGATGATGTCTTCCAGCCGATTTCGGCTACGGTGACTGTGTCTGTTTTTTTTTATTACATTTACCGTGGTTGGTGTGCTCTCAGATGACTTATGTAACCTATTTTTACTGTGAAAGTTCACGAACAGTCATGGCAAGTTGGGATGCCATCCACATAATTTTTATTCTTCGCTCTTCGAGCAGCCCATTTCGAAGTTTGGAATACGGTGTTGGGTAGACATGGGAAGGTTACTCGGCTGATATTCTTATCATCCAAGTAACGTTACCTAAGCCTAAGCCTTCCTGAAAAGGGTCCTCCCCGAGCACTGTGATTTGTAGAGTGCTTAGTGGAAAGACAAGACGCCTGTAGGGCGCGGTTGAGATGGGGCCACGGCTAGATCTATCCTAGCGGCTTACTCGCGATAACAGCAGGTGTGAGGGTAGACCACTCATCGTCGACCATCATAGATAAGATAAATAGATGAGGCTATTACTTCGCTCTCAACCACTGAGGCGGAAGTGAATACGGAGGTGAGCCCGAAGGAGGACTTTGGTTTGCTTACCGCAGCACTGGAAGGCCTGGAGCGTCGGATGTTTAGGGTTGACTGGCATCCCGCCTGGAGATAGGCCGCATCGCTGGAGAGTCTGTCCTCGGATTTGATGAGCGCGCAAGGACGCTGGCTGTAGTAAAGTCGCTGTCGAATGCAATAGCGGCCCCGCAACTTTGTTACCTAGCCACGACTGGTTTTAATTGGTTGAGGCAACAACACTCCGTGGTGTCGCCCGAATATCCCGCGAAATACGAAGGAAGATACATAAATGCATTTCCTTCACGCAAAAAAGTTATACACTTGTAGTTGAGTTTCTTTATTATGGGACCCATCTGGAGATCACAAAAAAGGTATTATATGCGCTATTGCTCCATAACCTGGATAAAATGTATGAAACTGTTGTTTTTTGGTTTCCTGTTGGTCACTTTTTCCTTAGGACACCATTTTCGCGTAAACCTGTAGTACCACGCATCATCACTCGTTAATTATCATCACTTTTATCAACGTCAGATTCGTAAGATTATCATACTGACAGTATTGGTTTCTAGCTAGCTATAATTAGTCTCCTAAGGCAAAAGTCTAGTAGTAAATAATTCCATGATAAAATTTTAGTCTGATGTATCCATAAATATCTTACGCAAAGTGTAGAGTTAGAACTACAATCGTAATTTCAACATTTACAAGGCTACTTGCATGAACTTTAACTTGATTGATTGGTCTGCTAAATTTGATCTATGATAAAAAAATATGTAAGTAAATAAGTTACTCATGAGTCTGGCCTGGTGTACCTGACTTTAGTTTCAACTGCATTCTGTATCAATAAAAGTGCGAAAGCACAACTGCGTCCCGCTTATTACTATTCCATTTTCAAATGTATAATGTGAGACAATCACGTTAGTTTCATAGTACAAAAAAAATCGCATAATATACATAAGCTACCCGAACACATTCAATAATATTGACAATAAAGAAAGTATTGTCAATAATATTCTGTATGTACGGTCTGTATTGTGGTATTGTTCAATATTATTGTAAATATCCAGAATTCTGTTTTTTAACGACAAAATCGGGGTCTGATGTGGGCAGGCGGGCGGGGGTATTGCCAATAATATTGTTGAGTGCTATTTTTTCGTGTAATTATCATTTGACGACTCGTGAGTTTGTCAAACGTTGGTTATCACATGTCGATTTGTGAAAAGAACGGATACCACTTTATTGTCAATATTATTGCGTGTGTGCGGTCAGCTTATGTCTATTTTTTTTTGTAGTAATCATTTTGGTATTTGTACTGTTTTTTTTGTGATTCTTTGGAGGTGCAAAATTATAGGTGTTTATTATTATACTACACGGAAATGTTTGTCATAAAATTATTCACGTACAAAAAAGTTTCATTGCGAAATGGTGAAACCTAAAAAATACTAAAAAGTTGTTCGCTACTGTTTTGTGTCTTTAATTAAAATGTAAAAATTGGGGATGGTTGGGCTATGTTGGACTCGAAACCAAGAGTGGTGCCCCTAATGACAAAAACCTAGGTATATGGAATTCCACTTTTGCCGCTTACGATGGAAACGCGGAGAGGCTTTCGCATATTTTCACGAACCCTCCGCGGATTGCCCTTCTCAGGTCCCTCCTCTAGGCCAAACCTTGTCACCGGTGCACCTGAACCCAAGATACCAGTAAGATAAGATAAGATAAGTAACCCATAGATAACCGATCAGTAAGTGGGTGCTTGGCCCGATCCGCAGCGGATCAGGTCTGTTGTCCTCCCACTACCACTGCCGTCCAACATCGCAGCCCACCTCAGTGGCGCCGGCGCCACCGCGCTACCTACATGCTCACATCCTATTCGGCATGGAGGCAAAGCCTAGGCGAGTGGCCTCACTTTGGGTTTATCTTTGCTTCTTCGCTTCACGCCACCACACCACGGCTACTGAGTCCCCTCTTCACCCCCTTGCTTCGACAATGTGTGAACTCCTTGGAGGGCTTACTACGTACCCTCACTCTCATTGGAGCAGTGCGTAAAGTCTTTAATTTCATAAATTGCATTGGAATGAGTTGAGTGTGTATTTCAAAATTTATTATTTTTTTAAGTCTAAAAACATATTCTAATTTTTGAGACTTAAAAAAATATACCTAATAAGAAATATTTTATTGTTAATAATCATTTTAAAATAATTTTTGTACCTAAATAAAAAAATTGTCCAAACGAAAAATATTTAATGCACGACGCGGCGCGTAGGACATTTTGCAATTATCTTTGTATTTGTACCTCCTATCCTTGGCTCATCAAACAGTTGTGTTTGATGCCCCGAAGGTAGTTGTTGAGCACATAATGATGCCATAAATGTTCATTGACTCTAGTTGCATGAATCTTATCATCATCACTTCCAAAGAATTATATCCCAATGCAATGAGCCTTGCAAGAACACTGTAGGGTAACACCTTAACCTACACTTGTACAGATATTCACTTAGTTATACGCCTCTGAAACTTTTCCAACATTAGGGTATACTTATCCTCGGGCGGATGCCAGACACATGCACTGACCTTTAGTTTACTCTGAACCAAGGCATGGAATATGAGGCTCATAGCCTCGATATTTTGGAATTCTCGAGAGTGCCGGAGCACGAACCCCAGGCATTTAAAGGTAATAAGATAATAAGGTGTGCCTGTTTTTTTTGCTGCCCAGCTGGCCTCCACCTTCAATCAAAATCATCAATACAGCCCAGCATGTTTGTGCTATATATAGAGGTAGGCAAGGTAATGTTTTTTTCATTCGGGTACCAGTTCCCGGTACGTAAACTGTTACCTAAGGATATTAGAGATATTACTAGTATCTCAAATGTCTAATTACCAACTCTATTTTACAACTTATTCTTAAAACCAGACTTACTTTTATTGTACGGCATTATAACAATTACGTTATATTATATATTTACGTACACTG
The DNA here is from genome assembly GCA_017562165.1 of Ectropis grisescens. Classification (NCBI taxonomy): domain Eukaryota; kingdom Metazoa; phylum Arthropoda; class Insecta; order Lepidoptera; family Geometridae; genus Ectropis; species Ectropis grisescens. Next base: position 24,608,551 of record CM029781.1, on the reverse strand, counting down.
GTATTATTAATTTCGGGATATTTATCGTGGTTAACAGAGTGAGTCCCGACATTTCGATAAAGTTTCATGTACCATGATCACAGGAGTGCACCATTTCCTTTCATGCACCCTGTAAACTGACGAATGACAGGAGTTTATTAGTATATTTCTGCTCGTAACCCCGGGCAGACATATCGAACTATCTACCCTTTTTCTTAGTCTTTTGGAACAATTATATACCATTTATTACTAACGTAAATACTAAAACAAACACACATAATGTAGGTATTTGTTTTATTATTTAGAACACAAATTGCACGTGAATTTTTATTTATTAACATCATTAAACCACGATAAATATGTCGTATTTAATAATATTAGTGTATTGAAAATTCATGGCAGCTTAAAACAATTTATTATATTTATTATTTATCTATTTGTTGCTATTTAACGGTAATTTTAGTTTTCTACTATCATCATTGTGCTACCAGCAACACAATCACAAAAAGCATCAATCAACAATCACCTATGGCAGTTATCCTAGCACTATGCCAGGACTCCTAGCAGAGTCCGCCTGGGGAAGTACCACACCTTTGCCAGTTATTCTACCGCCAAACAGTAATGTGAAAACATTACTGTGTTCCGGTTTGAAGGGCAATGCCAGGCAATTCCAGAGAAATTACAGGGCTTAGAGATATAACATCTTAGATCTCTGGGTGATGAGCGCAGTGCAGTGCTAGGTAATGATTTGGACTCTTCATGTTCTAATAGCTGCGTGTCACTGTGGAGTTATGTGGCAGGCATGTTGCTTACCATCAGGCACATATCGTGCTCGTCTTGTCACTTGTTATTAAACAAAACCTTAATTGGCTTCTACTGCTTACCAAACTTTAGTATACCGCAGAAGGCGCAAGACCCTACTAACCAAATCTTATTGTATTCAACGAGTACACATTATGTATGACGACTAGTGCAAGGGCACCTCGGTATGACCTTGGTTTGAGCTGCCGCTAGTATGAAACGGTGTACCCTACCACAGGCGATATACTAGTAGAGATAAAAGACTAGTTGATATCTTACTACCAAAGTTAGGCAGAACATAAAATATTTTATGATTTTAGTGGATGTGGCGGCGATCGCGAAGATATTCGGCAAGGAGATTGAGCGGGACAGCATCAAATATATGGAGGCCAACAGACTGCTAGTCGACTTCAAACTGCGCAGCTCGCGGTTCAAAGTGCGCGACACCGTCAACCACGGCAGCGTCATCGGTCAGTACAATCAACTTATGAAAGTAATAATTTTCTACAAAAAAGAGAGTTAAATTTATAATCTATCATGCTACTTATGTAAGTGTTATTTTGAAGACATTGCATGCTCTCAAAACGTATTTTTCAATAAATTATTACAATGTTGTTGATCTCATATTGCTTTCAATGCAATCTCAATTTCAACGGGATCAAACCCACTACAGCGAGTTAGTGATCAATGTTGAAAATGTTGGTGAACAGATACCTATTTGTGATAAAAAAGATAAGATTGAACAGTACTAATAACTGAGTGGAAATTGCGTGCACTAATTAGCAGTGTCAACGTATAAATATACATATGTATAGCAGTTCCTAAAACGTTATTTCCAGGGGAAGCAATGAACCAGTTCTTGAACAACAACGCGGCGGAGATCATCGAGGAGATGAGGCCGGCGGCGTCCGTCTCCATCGCCAAGCACTTCCAAGCCTTCATCAACGCGGCTTTCACCAAGATACCCATTGACGTCTGGCTCAAACCTTAAACGAGCACTCATGCCCAACAATCATCGGGGGTTTATCACTACAGTCGCTATTAATGTAACTTTAAACAATAAACTCATGGATTGGACCCGAAATCTAAGCATTAGCAGGTTTCGACATCTTGTTCAAACTTTAAAACAGCCTCAATTCCAAAGAACCGATTGTCTACACGATTTCTTGTCGTTGAAGTCTTAATTGAACTCCGGCATTTTGACATAAATTACTGACGCAAACCTCAAATAATTTCAAATATTATCAATAGAAAATCAGCACATCAGTGCCACGTCTGCGGAGGATGTAACTTTTAACAAAATATTACAAACTGTGTGGCTGAAGACTTAAAGTAACCTGAAAATACAACAACTGTCCGCCGTCGTCTACCGCTACAGCAACATTAAAAAAAAACATGTTTCGTGTGACGTACTCACTATTAATGCTGAGTGTTTGCTGAGTGAATGCTTTTTAAAGGTTTTTTTTTAATAAAACCTATCTCCCGTTGTCCATAATCGAAATCTGGTGCAACATTTATAAGTGATTGATGGATAATGAAGGAGGATTGGCAATAAATTACTATGTTACATAATTTTACTCAACTACAGTAATAATAAATTTATCTCAATCCATAACAGAGTGTACGAAAAACACTGATTCTGAGGCTAAAGAGTTGTGTTTTAGTCATCATTATGAATAATGTTTAATTTGAGGTCAATCCTGCATACAAAATTTTAAAACATCTGTTATTTTCTAAATTTTAGCGAGACCAACATTTTATATGCTGACCTTATAATTTTGATATTTCCACGGATGAAAAATAAAAAATATCATTTTACAGTTTTCGATTCATAGCGATTGACACTAAACTTATAAAAATAGATCTACCAAAAAACGAGCTGAACGCAGACTTCATAGTGAAACTTTGATCGGTTATTATAACTTAGGAGGTATATGTTTCAAAAATCCTATAAAAGCACAAATAACTAACTAATGTCGTAAAAATCATATTATGTCTTTAATAATAATACTAGTAGGTGTTATATCTAAAGAATAATACATAGTTGACACATTTATTAATGAAGAATTTTTTGTATGAATATCTACTTCAACAGTCAATTTCTCTGTGAAGCTTCAAGCGTTGTACAAAATATAGTACTTATGTTTAGGATATTAGATTTTTAAGTAAGTATTTAAATAGTCATGATGAGCATTGACTAGTAACATTTTTTTACGTTTTAAACGGCTTGCAAAACAATTTGTTTCTTTTTAGTTCAATGCTCAACGTGAGCATAATTCTCTAGACAGTCGATAAGCTTTATTTATTTAAGACACCAGTGAATTTATATTGTACTTTAGTTTTAAGTAAAGTACACTTTTAAGAATGATTGTGATGATATTTAGCATGTTTCGAAAACGATTAAATTAGTTTAACTCGATTGTTTTAATCATTTTAACCATATTTGCATGTAGGCATCTAAATCGATATTTACTTTATTTAATAAGTATTTCTGTAAACTCAAGAAATTTGTATCTGGCTTTCAAATTTAACTTGTGTCAATAACTTGTAGCATAAGCAGCCCAGTTTAAGTTCCCACTATTGGGATTCGGGAACTGCTCTCATAATGAGAGAGTCGAGGCCTTAACCACGCTGGTCAGTGTGGGTTGGCGGTTAACTCATGTCCTTGAAAGATCTTCCTAGTGTGTCGATTTCCTAAGGATGTTTTCCTTCACTGTTAAAGCCAGTGATGATGACAAACTGTTACCGTACCGTAGCCCTGGCGGTCTAGTAGCAAGAACGTACGATTTCACAGTCGTGTGAAGTCTTCATCGAATTGTCATGAAATATTAATCCCTATAGTTTAGAAGCAGTTACTGTTATTTTTGGCAAAAACTTGGTTTGTACAATATTGACTACTTTACTATGTGTTTGAATTTCACGAGATAAATAGAACTAGTGTAGAAGATTTTATCCTGCAGTGAGATTAAAAAAAACAGCATTATCCTTGAGACAACTACTTTAATTTAAAATAAATAATTCATTTTCTTAATAAATAATGAGGAACTCATAAAATAAACTTCTGATATCCTAAATCGTCTTGGTGAACACATCGTCAGCGTTAAGGGTCGCGAAAGCGTGGTCTGCGAGGGGCTTGAGGACGTCCCTCAGAGCGGCCTCCATGGGCGGCTGCAGCTCCTTCGACAGCTGCTGCCAGTTATCATTGAGGAACTGGTTCACGGTCTCTCCTGCAACCAAAACACATCACAAAGTAAATTTGGCTTCACTGTCACATATTTTAGTTAATGTGATAATTGTGTTCTACGACACCAACTACTATTTATTATCTATTGACCACCATAAATGCAATAAGATTGAAAAATTTTCGTTTGATCCACTTTTTCAATCTAATTCGTACTTAGCAATAGTATCTAGTACCACACTAGGCCAGCGTGGTGGATTATAGCCTTAACTCTCTCCTTGCGAGAGAAGGCCCGAGTCCCAGCAGTGGGAACATTTAGTGGGCTGTTGATGATTGATTAACGAATAGTACTTATAATAATAGCTGCACTCCGTGTCAACTCAGTAAGAACGTGGCTAGGTAGGCTAGGAACGTGGTTGGTGCTTTTCTAAATCTACGCCTGTTGTTGAAACAATGGTGCAATTGATGGCGCCCTTTGTGTCGGGTATGTATGTATGGTTGAATGGTTCTAATGCCAGAGAAGTCGCCCCATTTGTTGCGAATCAGTTCAAGAGGTAAAACTCATAACGACGACAGGGTGAACCTAGTTACGTATTTTTACGATAAATATATTTGATGAACTTACCTAGGTCGCCTTCTCCTCCAAATAGATTTTCCAGGTGCATCGTAGCGTCTTGGATGTGGAACTTAACATCCAGGTCCTCGCACGTTAGAGCGTCTGGCCTGTGGTCTCGTGGCAGCCGGCCCAACTGAATGGTCACTACAGCTTCAATGTCGCCTGCCACATTAACGGATGCTTTGTTTAACTTGACGGTAGTGAATAAATATTGGATTAAATTTAGAGAATATCTTTTTTTTTGTATTTTTCAGATTGTTAGCTGCATAAAAATGTTATATGTCATTGTATAAAAAACAACTTTTAGTTTAATTATTACTATCTGATTGGTCATGATAAAAATATTCTAGTTTTGATTCGACAACGTTAATATGTTTACCGCTGAACCCAAAAATCGATGTTCGGACCTTATTATAAACTATTTTCGTACAAAAAAATTTAACCGACTTCAGAACCACAAATAGTAATAAATTAATATCATTATTACACGTGCTACTCACTCATCTATTTGAAGTCGGTGCTAGCCAAGTATAACAGGTACCTAGTGGATATGCCGACCTACCACGTGCCTATGTAATATTTTTGGCCTGACTAGCAAGACTTTAAAACCACAAGGTTTTGAAGTCGGTTTATTTTTTTGTACGAAAATAGTTTATTTTCCCCTTTTAGTGCAAAACAAGTTTTTATTAACGTATTTACCCAATTTCGTAGTGACAGTTTCGATTTTCATAACTTTTGTGAAATCTACAATTACGTCATCCAGAAAATGGTGTGCAAATTTTAGTTTTTGTTTAATATTTCAAAAACTACTTGACCGATTTCGATAAGATTTATAAGGGACCATTCGGAAGGCATAATTATCCGAAAATAAAAATAAATTTTAAAATCGGTTCGGAGGGTCCTCGAAAAATCAGGTAACATAAAAAAAAGCATAGGGGTCCAATTGATAACCTCCTTTTTTTTGGAAGTCGGTTAAAAAAAGATGCCTTTCCTTGCGTTAGCAAGAAACTGCTATAATTACTTCAATATATACACTTTTTTACCGCGTGTAAAATGTTTTTGACCACCAACTTGCCTGTAAAACTTTGACAAGTGACGATGTGGCAAAAGATGAAAAACGCATACTTGGAAGGTTCACTCTGCCTTTGAGAAGTCCTAGGTTATAACTTGAAAGAAACAAACTTGCTGGCAATTTGTTTCATAATAGACATAAATTATGGTGAGATAGAAATAGAAGAAACTCACGATAAACCGAAGAGAACTGCCCCTCTCCTTCAATGGGCAGTACCAGGAGTTGTCCTGATAGGGCGTAGTTCCCCTTCATCCTCAGCTCTGGTATGTACAGGTGGGCAATTACTCGATGCTGCTGCGAATCAACTCTAACACAACAAATTAATATACGGCATTATATTTTGCGACATTAAATATAAATGGATGACCTCAATTTGTAAAGGATTGCTTGTATCTTTTGTATTGCGATTTAATTAATGCTCAAATTTCACATGTTTTATTGTAGACCATACAAGAATAGTGAATATTTATTACCCATAATCAAATTTGTAAATTTTCTTACAATGCGTAATGCGTAAATTGCCCGAAATACATAAATGAATTGAATTCAATTTAAGTATTTGATTTTTTTTTTTCTGTGTCTCTGTATGCATCACAATGAATATGTGAGAGAAACGTTGTTGATAAAGCATTCTTTCTCCATGGAAGACCGAGAGACGTGTCAAAAGGCTCATGGGCAACGACACTCTAGTGCGAAAAAGACTTCAAAGTCTTGAACATCGCCGCAAAATTGCTAGCCTATCGGTTTTTTATCGAGTACACTTCGGAGAGTGTGTGACTGATTAACATGATCTAATACCACCTTGCTCTTTTTTCTATCGGAATGCTCGTAGCTCGAAAAAGCAACATCGTTTCATGGTTGATGTTCCAAAGACACGAACGAAGAGATTTGACTCTACATTTGTGAGAAGAACGTCTAGGCTGTGGAATACGTTGTCTGAGTGGGTTTTCCCCGATGATTACAATCTTTGTGTCTTCAAATCGAGAGAGAATCGGTTTCTTCTAGGTAAACACGCTCCATCGTAGACCGCATCATCGCTCAACATCAGGAAAGATGACGGTCAAGTGTAAACATATAAAAGATAAAAAAAAAGATTGTCATACAGAACTCGAAGAAGCTAATTAAACTAAAAAAATAATTAAAAGTTGATGCAATAAAATCAAAATCCAGTCATCTAACGACGATGTTTCAACATAAAATGTTTCACGACTGTGTTTTGTCACAGTGTGTTAACACAGTATTAATATACTGTGGTGTTACTGAGATGTATTAAACTGAATCTTAAACCAGCTACTCTGGTTGTTCTGAGTCAGCTCTATGTATAGAACAACTGTAGACTAATTTTCATAAATATTTCTCTGTTTTATAATCTGTAAGATCAAATCTATACTGAAATTTGACGTTTGAGACGCTAAAAGAACTCAAACAACTCTTTTCATAAAAAAATGTTATGTGAATTGTCCACCAATATTATTTTATAATACTCGTAGATACATTTTTACAAATTTTTGAGTCAAACTCAAAGTCAAAGTTATGTCTTTTTGAGTAAGGCATAATTGAGTTGGGTATTGTTCTACAGCATAAATAAAATATTGTGCATCTTTTGCGGTAATAGCGGTAGGTGTTCAAATTCTGATGGCAACTATGTCTTTGTTACTTACTCGATTTCCGTAACCCGCATGTGCGATGGCCCGCTGACAGTAACGTCAGTGTAGACGGAACTCACGGAGATGGGGCCGGAGGACTGCTTGACGCTGATCGATGGGATGTGCAGAGGTTCGCTGGGCGGTACTCCAAATTGAGGCACTCCTGTAGCAAGGAATGACTAATAAGTTATAGTGGCCGGCAAACAAGTTGAACCAAAAGTGGCGTAGAAGGGGAAAGTTCGCGCATGTGTTCTTCCACAAAAAAAGACCTTAAAAACGTTTCTGCACAGCCATGCGCAGCTAACTTCATTGGGGCAACTTGTTTACCGGCACCTATAAATATCGAACACCCAGTTATTAACGATATTCTTGAAATTGGTACGAAACAGTCATATTTCTAAATTTGTAAAGTAGATAAAACTGCCAACTTCATAAAAAATATGTTTTTAGAAATATAATCCCGTCACTTCCGATCAAATCGTCGTTCATCATTGGCCAACAAGATTGAGAGGTGATCAAATGCCTAGCTGTTAACAGACATTAACAGACAGACATAAATAAATATAACTTTTTGATCTAAGCTCTCAAAAGCTGCTGTGCAATGGCCTGTTTTATTTTTCCGTAGATATATTTTTTCGTTCTTAGGCTACAAAATGGAATAGTGAAAGACAAATAGCGAAATTTACCTATTGCTAGATGCGGAATATAGGCATTCAAAGTGTCGCGAAGACACACACCCAGAGCTCTATCTTCTCTGGGACACACGAACCCTCCAACTGGAATAAATATTCCTAAATCTTAAATAAATTCACAACTACAATATAAAGTAATAATTCAGTCCAATAAAACTCAAAAACTGAAAAAAGTATTGTTAGTTCAGTGAAACTGTGATAGTTTCATTAAAAGTGCGCTCAACAACGGAACCCACGCGCGCGCACTACTGCTTTTTCGAAGTCATGTGCGTAATGCCGCTAACTTAAAATGATGAAGTAAAACATCGTGAGGAAACCAACATGTACCTATAATCTGTCGAGGACATGCGTCATCCACCGACCCGCACTGTGCCAGCATCGTGGATTATGGCCTTGAATCTCTCGTTGCGAAAGAAGGTCCCGAGTCCCAGCCCAGCCGTGGGAACATTTAGTGGGCTGCTTATGCTTATGTTACACTTATGCTTGTACGATTACGTGATTTTTGGCAATCATCATCATCAGCCGCAAACAGTCCACTGCTGAACATAGGCCTCCCCCTAGATTTCCACAACTTACGGCCCTGCGCAACCTGCAACCAGCGGTTTCCAGTGACCTTTGTGAGGTGATCTGTCCGTCTAGTGGGATGCCGTCCAACACTGCGTCTTCCGGTTCGTGGTCACCACTCGAGAACCTTTCTTCCCCATCGGTTGTCAGTTCTGCAAGCGATGTGGCCTGCCCACATTGTCATTTCAGCTTGCTTACTCTTTGAGCTATGTTGGCCTCTTTCGTTTTTGACAATAAATGATCTTTATAAATGAAGAAACATTTATATTCCTAGAAGTATTAGAACGAGAATCGAGTACTGAGTAGTTTCCTTCATTATCGAAGCTAATTCATCAGTCAGGATCTACTTATACATATTTATAAACTACAGTGCCGAAACGAGCAACACATGCTCCTGAGGGTCTACCGCCGAACGAAAACTGTCCAAAGGTACAAGTTCGCGCTGAGTTCGCGACACGAGACCGCGACAGCACAGTAAATACATAACAGTAGGTTATCTAAGGCCGCCCGCCGAGCTATTAGCCTACTCTTGCGTTGATACCCAGGGTTGTAACTTTTCCTTTTAGTTAATATTTTCGAACAAGCAGCACTTGATCTAAATTTATACAATAAAAAGCATATTATGATGGAATATTTTACCAATTTATAAATTTAGTAAAAATTAAAAGCCTTTATTCATATAACATTTATTATATTATTCTGGTTCAGTAGGAACTATGAAGAATGATAAGTCCGGGTTTGCGAAATCGTTATTGAGGCACCCGAAAGTCCTACAATATTTTTTCCCCTTTTTGAAGTCATGATATTCGTAATAATTAATATTATGGTAAGTGGGCGGCGAGAGTGGACGAATGCGCGCGGTCATGTAACGTACGAACGTGCTCACAGTCGTGCTGCCGCTGCACAGCCCGTACTGCCGCCACCTTATTCCCCCATATATTATGCTAGCGTGTGCGTGAAATCGCGTGGCGACACGGCGCGCGGCGCTCACGCACACATTCAAACCAAGAACGGCACGTTTGTATGAAGATGTTTTACTGTATGTTAACTGTGGCGACAGGCACTTGACACTATAGAATTGTAAGGGCGCCAGTTCGCGCCGAGACCGCGTCAGGAGACCGAGACACGTCGCGAGACATGTGTCGCGGTCTCGGCGCGAACTGGTGCCCATACAATTCTATAGAGTCAAGTGCCTGTCGCGGTGTCCGGTCGCGGTCTCCTGTTGCGGTCTCGTGTCGCGGTCTCCGGGCGAACTTGTACCTTTAGCTTTAATTCTTCTATCTTTTTAGGGTTCCATAGCCAAATGGCAAAATACGGGATATAGATTCGTCATGTCTGTCTGTCTGTCTGTCCGTCTGTCCGCCCGTATGTCACAGACACTTTTCTCCGAAACTATAAAAGCTATACTATTGAAACTTGGTAAGTAGATGTAATCTGTGAACCGCATTAAGATTTTGATACAAAAAATAGAAAAAAACAAAAATTTTTAGGTGGCTGGTCCCATACATAGAACTGAAACTCAAAAAAGTTTTTTTGATTAATGCCAGACGTGTGTGGTGTCTATAGATAGGTTATCGAAAATGATGTTGGGGTTTCTAACATATTTTTTTCTAAACTAAATAGTTTGCGCGAGATACTCTTCCAAAGTGGCAAAATATGTCCCCCCCCCCCTTAACTTCTAAAATAAGAGAATGACAAAAATAAAAAAAAGTGTATGATGTACGTTACCATGTAAACTATCAACGAAAATTGGTTTGAATGATATCTAGTAAGTAGTTTTATTTTAATACGGCATAAATTGACTATTGTTAAAACACTGATTAAAGTAACAACGAAGTACAAGAACTTTTGTATTATGTTACTTGCTGCCACGGAAGCTTTCATGGGCGAGCCCGACTAGCACTTGACCATATTGATAAAAAAATTAGTTTCAGTTCTATGTATGGGACACCCCTACAATTTTTTGCTTTTTTCTATTTTTTGTATCAAAATCTTAATGCGGTTTACAGATAACATCTACTTACCAGGTTTCAATAGTATAGCTTGGATAGTTTCGGAGAAAAGTGGCTGTGACATACGGACGAACAGACAGACAGACATAACGAATCTATAAGGGTCCCGTATTTTGCCATTTGGCTACGGAACCCTAATAATATTACAAAGCTGGAGAGTTTATTTGTATGAACGCGTTAATATCAAGATCTACTGGACCGATTGCAAAACATTTTCACCGTTGGATTTGTACGCAAAACTTGAGTGCTATAAGGTTACCTATATATGTACAATGGGCGAAGCTGGGGCAGGCCGCTAGTTAAATATCACTGCTTAGCACTTTAAGCGTCCAAATTACTGCTAAGCATTGCATTATAAAATTACTTATTACAATACCCGATTATTACAATAACGAGCTCATTCGAAGAGTACTCAGGTCGGCCGAAATCCCCTGTGTACTGGAGCCCCCCGGTTTGTCTCGCTCGGACGGTAAGCGGCCTGACGGACTAACTTTGATTCCTTGGCGGAGAGGTCGCTGTCTCATTTGGGACGCCACGTGTGTCAGTACCTTCGCATCCAGTCACCTTCCTGCCACTCAGCGAGTGGCAGGTGCGGGCGCGGAGGCAGCTGCTAGAAGCAAACACCTCAAATACTCTGCCCTGGAATCATCTTACGAGTTCGTTCCGTTCGCCGTGGAAACGGGTGGACCCTGGGTCTCTGAGGCGAGGGCTTTTGTTGCCGATTTGGGTCGTCTTCTTAGGGACAGAGGATGTGATCCCCGCTCGTGTCTCTATCTGACCTAAAACATTTCTTTGGCCATACAGCGGGGTAATGCCGCCAGTCTGATGGGCACTTTTGGTCGGCGATTTGACGAGTGTGAGGCTAAATTGATGACTCCAAACTTGTGTTTGTAGTATTTAGGTTTATGTCATTTTTTTTTAATTGACATGTAAATTGTGAATTTTTACTAACAGATAATACCACACTATTTAAATATAAAACATTTACAATACCCTGTAATTTAAAATTTATAATATATAAAACATATACATATATATATATTACTAAATGGTCCCACCCAAACTTTCTACGACGCATATTTTAGCACACGTGGGTGATAAACATGGAAAACTACGTATTTTGTTGTAATTACGTCGGTATATTTGGCAAAGGTCAGAAGTTATCCAATTAACAAATTGTATCCCGAACAAAGATTAAATACAGATATAATTTGTTTAACTTACAGTTGATAAACGGGTTTTCGGAGCTAACATTGTTAAAAATTACACAACAAAGAATTGATATTTTCCACATCTTTAGTTCCAACGAAATTTTAGAGCTACTAAAAGATTTGTTAAGATTTTTTAATTTAAATATAGATGGATACGTGACGATACAAACTATTGTTAATCTAGTATCAGATCTTATCAAAAGGCAGACGTGGTTTTGATTTGCTCACGAGATCAATAGATTCGAGATAGCGCAATTCTTATATTAAGTATGATTTTATGCTTAGGAATAGATATTCTTATATATACGACATAATACAATGTGGTCATGTGGTGGAGCGAAGTCTGCTTCATTTGAATCCCGTTTCATGTTTACGAGTAAACATAAGTGTTCCGTAGTTAATGATGAAGGTACTAGGTAGGATTACTTTAAAGTTTATTTTAATTGATAAATATTAACCGTCTTATTCAAATAATCATTTACTACAGTGTTTAAGCTAAATAATTAAGTAGTTACGTAGGTACGTAAGTAGTGTAGGTACACTACCTACCATTTTTTTAGCAAGTCTAATTCTAATAAGTCTAAAGTTTTCAAAAAGAGAGACAATTTGTTGTTTTAATTACAGTGATACAAAGTACAAAACAGATACTTACCTATTACTAATCCTCACAAATTTTCACTACAAAATTCTAAATATGGGTTACACCTATCATGTAAAACGTTGAAATAATGAAAATATGACTGATTGACTGACTCAAATCCATTATTTATTGCGAAATCACTTATATTACAAAACCTGACCTAATTAAATAGTGTCTATTTTAATTCATTTAATGTCACAAACGTCGAAAATGTCTATGCTGATTTGGTTTTGCTCAATAATTTGACTGGTTTTTAGCTAGCCGAAGTCTCGGGTAAATATTTGGAATAGGCAATAAGACACTTAAAAATCTATTGATAGAATAAACTTAGTATAAGCAGCCGACTAAAAGTGCCCACTGCTGGGCCTCGGGGCCTTACTTCGCAAGAAGAGAGTAAAGATCATACGCACATGCCTTCGAAAAGACAGTGGTGCGCGTGGGATTCGAACCAGGAGTTCCATATCGGCCGTCGCCGTTCTCCCAACTAGACCACCCGTTAATTTTATTCTATTAATAGCATCTAATTCAATTCCACCAATAAAAAACGACGACAATGCAATACTTGTGCATTCATGAAATCGTCATGCCAAGAGGTTGTCGACCTAGTATTGTAGTTTTAGAACCTTACATGTTCGTTAATAAAGAATATATTAGCTTGACTCTGAAGGTACTGATAAAGAAAGTGTTGTAAGCATTACCAACAATGACGTAATTATAGGCTGCTGACCGTAGCAGTTGCGGAACATTGACACACTTTAAGTCTACTTTAGGTATTCTTTCACAATTTTTATGGGTTTTAATGTGTTGAAAATAAAGTCGAGTTTGTATTGATGAAGTATGACACAGTTTTCCAATTCATGGGCGTCTGGTAACACGCTTTTTTGCAGTTTGCCTTGAGGTGATGCGCTAATATTTAATACTCGTTGTGATTTTCATATAACTTTTTATTTCATAAAAATAATTTACATTTAATATTATAAATTAAATATTCATAACATAACATAATCAAATTTTATTCTGAATTCCATTGAATATTCAGAGCTAATAAGTTTGAGTTTTGAACCAACTCAACGCCTCGCCGCCAACTCCACTCCAACTCAACAATTGATCTCATAAACAATATCAGCCACGTCGAACATTTATTTTTGAATGTTCAATTACACTACACTACAAAAGCAAAAAGTAAAGTTTCCATTTAGTAATTAAGTTATTTTAGATTAATTGCTGTCAATATATGATGATTTTTTTACTGGCAAATAATCGTGGACTGACTGAGCATGCAGTCTTTCCCCTCGTACCAGACATAGCAGTCACGAAGAGATCGTTTTGGAAGGATGTTTGCTCAGTCATTACATAGGTAATGGGGTGTTCTATTAAGTGAATTTCCGATTAAAAGCCAACCTGAAGTAGGTAGATTAATTGGGGAACACCATTTCTGAAGGTATGTTCTTAAGGAATTTGTTGGCGATGTCCTCGAGCACCATGGCTAGTGCAGTCTCCACCGCTGGCTGCACTTCTCTGGCGATGTCTGATGAGTGCATGCTAACGATGTGATCGGTTATCATCTCTGGAAAATACAGAAGTTATTAACTAATAAAAAACTTATGTGTGAGCAACTAATACTTATTCCTAGCGACTGATGATGAGTATGCAAGTGGTAATTTTAGGTGATTGATCACCGGGAATAAGGGCCCAAATTCTGGAGCAAGATCTGTAGGATACTGATAAATGTATGACTCTAACAACTAAAACTCAAACCTCAAATTCTCTATTTAACGTTGAATCCGATAATAAATAATGGTTTTTGGTAGGTTAATTCATGTAGTTACCTACAAATAGATGTTAGTACTGTGTTTTGAGCTATTAATCAGTTGGGATATTTTATATATAAATATTTAGCCATGTATTTTGCTAAAACCCTCTTATATAATCATCACATATAAGATAGCACGTATTTAGAAAAAGAAAACGAGTGACACGTGACATAATTCTGGATACTTACTAATCTTACACAAACTAAAACTTTTCCGTGTTAATAAATTTGGTAGTCCTGAATTGTGATAAGGAATTGGACGTCCCAAGATCAAAATCAAGTTAGTTACCATTTAGAAATATGATCCAAAATCCTCCTAATATTATAAATGCGAAAGTTTGTATGTTTAGATGTATGTTAATCAATCATGTCGGAAGGGCTGAACAAATCGGGTTGAAATTTGGAATACAGCCTAGAATAGTACATAGATTACTTTTATCTGGGAAAATTATGGGAACGGGGATTACACGGGCACTCGTATTAAACATTATATTATACTCTACATATAATCAAAACACAAATGTCAAGAGTTTGCTGTTTTTAACCCCCGACCAAAAAAAGGGTGTTATAAGTTTGACATCGATGTCTGTCTGTCTGTCTGTCTGTCTGTGTGTGTGTCTGTCTGTGGCGCCGTAGAGCTCAAGCGGATGGGCCGATTTCGATGCGTTTTTTTAATTTGAATGATAATTACCGTGCGGATGTTCTTAGGTATGTTTGGTAAATATCGATTCAAAATGGCCGCCTCCACAAAATGGCGGACAAATATTTCGACGCCTCCCACGTAAATTGTTCTATCTCCAAAATTGTGATTTTACAGGAGAGCGTGCCAAAGATAAACATTGCATTTAAGTCGTCATTTCTTGTTATAGTTTTGTAAAATTTGGGTAAAAAATATACATACAAATTTTACAAAAATATAAGAAATGACGGTTCAAATGTAATGTCAAATAATAAAATAAATGTCTTTGGCACTCCTGTAAAACCACGATTTTGGAGATAGAACAATTTACGTGGGAGGCGTCGATTTATGCACAACCTACCCCAATATGGGTATCAAATCAAAGGGCTTGACTAGTAGAATATTATTATATTTATTATTTATTTATTTAGCCCGTTAAACTGGGTTAGAGGTTTGTTCTTTTTAACTTCAGTGATTGGTTTGTTTGGCTATAGAATGTCTCTCAACTCAGTTTGCCTGTTGGCAAAAGCCTCTTCCAGTATTTTCCATTGCTTCCTGTCTTGAGCAGCTCAGAGTAGAATACTATACACTATGACAAATTTCATATCCAAGATGGCCGCCACCACAAAATGGCGAATTACATTTTTTTTTCACTACTATTACAATATGGGTATCCAATGAAAGGGCTTGACTAGTAGAATACTATGCACTATGACAAATTTCAAATCCAAGATGGCCGCTACCACAAAATTGTGTTTTTTTTCACAATTCCGTCAATATGGGTGTCAAATGAAAGGGCTTGACTAGTAGAATGTTTTACAAATAACAAATCCGAGGTAGTCGGGGGTTAATAAAAATTTGTAATTTTGTTCTTGTATTTGTTTGTTTGAATGTGGATATTTGTTAATACTTTAAACCATCATTAAAATCAAACGATTGTTTGTGTCAAATAAAAAGTTGGCAGTCATAGGGACTGCCATTAGAAGTGAAAACTTATAACTCAGAATTTGATAGCTCACTTTGGAAACCGGGTGAAACCGAATGGTCCCGAATTTACCTGAAGATTTCTTTAATTTACGAACATGCCGCCTGACCTCAATTCACCACGAAAAATCTGTCTATGGTTCGCATAAAGAAGTTTTCACTTTAAAAAGTGATACGTGAAAATAAATACAAGGTAAGATATTATACCCATTTCCCCAGTAGTGGAATGTGCTTCCATGAGGTCAGCGTTCACTGGTCCCGTACACTGCAGCTTCACTGTCGCGTCCCGTATCACAATCCTCTTGTGGACCCGCGCTCCCAGCGCTAGAAGAGCCGCAGTGCATCGAGCTGACGAAATATAAACAAAACATTTCATCTTTTCTGCGAACGTGATATTTTCCATAGCGCAAAGGTCTTGCCGATACGCTAGAGCTTATATCGCGTTGCAGAAGATAAAAGTGAGAAGCAAAAAATAGTTTTTTGATGTAAGTACCTACGAAGCAACGACGTGCAAAAATTAAGATTGGTGTGTGTCAAGATCGAATATGAAAAGAAAATGTTTGAAAATGTTCTTCCTTGGAAGCTGTAATGCTTGATATCGAGCATTGATGCGGTCGCTAGATGTGTTTATACCAAACACCGTATTTACCAAACCACTTCACTAGCTACAGAGTTCATAATATTAGTCGGCACTTTTTTAACACAACGCTGGTTTTCATATCAGCTTTAGGTAAGTACTTAGTTTGGTCTTAAGGCTAGCCTGAAGATTTTACTTTGTAATCCAGAAAGTTGATACTCTTTGTTACGAATGAAATGAAATAAAGATGAAAGTAGTTTTATCAACAGTGCCGGCTCATGGTAACAGGGTGTTAGCCGAACATCCACAATTAATTTATTTCTATACATGTCCATTACACTCACTAAAGTTAGCCGCCATTTTGCCGGTAGATTCAACGGGTAGCATTTGGAAGTCTCCAAGGACGACGTAGTCGTCGACCATTTCCAAATGTGGCAGGCTGATGTTGGCCGTCACCTTTAAATCTTCTGGGAATATACTGAAATCCAAAATACTCGTAGTAGGTACTATCGCTAAAAAAACGTTTTAATTTAAAACAAACTAAAACGTAAACAAAACATTTTCGGCGCTCCGTGATAACGATAAAAAGTAAAGGGATGATAGTTGATGAGTGATTTAAAAATAACTAAATAATAAACTAAAAATAGCCCACGGTTTCACCCGCGTTTTAAGGGGTTTCTTTTTTTTACGGAAGCGTAATAAATTATTTTGCTTAAGTAACTTATCTTATGCCGTAGGAGATCAACTATCTGGTAGTGTAAGTCCCGTTATAATAGGTCAAGCCGTTTTGGAGATTTGCCGGAATAAACAGACAGACAGACGAACAGACACAAATATTATAAATAGGTACCTACTTTACAAATATAGGTATATACTTTTACTAGATGTCCGCCCCGGCTTCGCCCGTGGTACATTATATAGCACTCATCGGGATCCTGTACAAATCCAATGGTGAAAGAATTTTTGAAATCGGTTCAGTAATTCCTGAAAAGAATATCGCTTTCAAACAAAAAACCTCTTCAGCTAACTACTGCGCCACCTATCGGAAATTGGTCGTACCAACTCAGATTTAGAAACAAATTTCAGGGTCCAATGCACAGATAACTGAACAAAACGTTTCAGTAATCTGTGGTTCAGTGACGCAATCTTAGACACATGCTGTCATGTCCAAGCACGGTAGGTACGAAAACTCTCAAAAAGCAATATTTATTCCCGTTTTTGTTACATTCTTGATTCATGCTCCGTTTCTATTGATAGTAGCGTTATGCTCTATAGCCTATAGCCTTCCTCGATAAATGGACTATCGAATAGAAAAAGAATTATTCAATTCGGACCAGTACTTCCCGAGATCCTAGCGTTCAAACAAACAAACAAACTCTTCAGCTTTATAATATTAGTTTAGATTTGAATTTTGTAAACAGCTGTTAATTTGCAATACTGCAATTTTGTTTATTTGTATAGATAGAGGGTATTTACAGCTGCAGTTTATGATCATAATTTATGGCCCAATCTAAGAGAGGGCGTCTAAAGAGTTCATCATTGTTCGATTAGAAATAGCATCTTGGTACATACTACGTAGGAACTTTTTAGACATACTATACTTCGTTTGTGTATTTTTGTGGGTGTTAATTTACTTAGTTTAACTGTAATTGCACAGTCATGTCAGCTTTTAAGTGGATTCTTCGTAAAACATAGAACGGCAATGTATTTTTAAAACAACTTACTCCAAATTATTGAACGTGTAATTAGTAAGTCCTTTCAAGATGACGTCAGACAGCCAGGCGTCGTATTTGAATCCGTTCTTAGGCATGTTGTGCTGACGCAGCCGGATGCTAGGGACCTTCAGCGGCTCCAGGGGCTGGATGTTGAGGGAAGGCACTCCCTGGGCGAGGAGGTGCCGGGCCTGCTCCGCTACTCTTTGCACGCATGACGCTACGTTCGGGTCGCTGTAGTGGCACACTGATGTACGCGCTGAAATTGTTTGTAGCATTTTTATGAATAACTAGCGGTCCGCCCTGGTTTCACGCGTTATATATTTGAATATAGCACTTAGAGATCCCGTACGTAAACAAAAGTGTTTTTTTTAATTGATTTAGTAATAACTCCTTACATTATAGCGTTCAAACATTTTTGACAATTTTTCATCTATCTAACGTTAAAATAAGGAAGAGGTTTCAAATTCAGTTGCATGTTGTTTTTTATGGGTATGTTACGTGATAGTTCCGACAATTGTGAATCGATTTTGATGATTATTTTTGAGAGTTTTTCGTTTGTTAGATTATAGTTGATCCCATATAAATTTTATCGAAATCGGTGTAGTCCAAAGCACTGTCTAGTGCACTAATGCTCTTGTCATCCAGAAATGTAGGTGCCCAGTATAATGTACTCTGTTGCCTTGTAATATCTTGAAACAATGCCCTCTAAACTGGGACAATATATACATATATTTATAGATTAAAGTTTGGTTGTCGATTAGCTGGCAAAAGTGTTGTGCTTCACTGTAATGTGTCCTACCACTACCGGGTAAACTACCTGTACCTTTTAAATTGCGTTTAAAAGTCAGCAAAGTGATGGTCAACGATACGTATTTAAGAACATTTAATTTTTCTGCGATACATTTGGATGGTTTTGAAAAGCTAACTAAATGAGCCACGAGGTTCCTGCCAAATATCACAACTGATTGGTACTTACGCACACTATAAAACTCAGAGCAATTTAGTATCACTAGTTTTGTTATTTATTATTTTAGTCCTCTATACCATCTGTGTTATCTCTGTACTATGTGTTGAGCAAGATATTTATAAATATGGTACTTACAAATGTCCTGATTATTGCCTGCAGAAGTATGATTGACTAGACGTCCCCCTGAAACATAGTTCGCACACAAACCCACCAGCAAAAATCTTAGCCACGTCGGCCTCATTGCAATAAGTTAAATAAATAAAAACAAATAATGTTTAACAACCAGTTCAAACACAACCTGATCTAAGCGATGAAATGAAAAGTTATACCTTATAAAAGGATAGAAAACTGGTCGACATAGAATTCCGTAAATGGAGGATAAAAACCTCGGTAGTAAGATGTAAGGACAACCGCATCTATTTGCGTAGCATAAGAAAAACTATTCCTAGTATTTTATCATCATTATCACTAACAATCTTTTACAGAATAGTATATTAATAGTTTCAAATATATGTATTTAAATCATTTATCCTACGGTAGCACTCAAATGCCCAAAGACCAACCTTAACGTCCGAAGCTTAACTTCGGTCATGGCTAAGAAATACATACTTATCTGAACTACTTTAAGTGCACTAACCTACGAGTAGCACTTATCTAGCATATGTTAGAAATCATACTTATAACTTGACCTCTCATTTATGTTTCTCTAGTTCTTGCATGCACAGCCTTATAACGTCAACTTCCTTATGCATATTAGGAAAGGAATTACATTTAATTCAATTATACGTGTTTATTTTGCCATTAACTTTGACACAGAATCTCTTCGAGATTTTTATCATTTACTAGCTTTTACCTGCGACTTTGTCCGCGTGAAATAAATATTAAGGTAACTCGGGCAATATTTGTACACCCACACAAATTCACGATAACTAAAAACAGTTTATCGGTTAATCGGTGACAAAATTGGTTTAGTGGTTTGTTGTTTAGATGTAAAAGCGTAAGAGACAAACAGACAGCGTTACTTTCATATGAATAGTATTTGTATGTATTAATATGGCTTCATGTCTATTTAATAAAGTTCTATGGTTTTATCTTCAACAATGACGAAGTTCCATACGAACTTTCACCCCTCATTTCAACTCCTATTTCATCCCCATACGGTTCCCCGAATTACATAATTGTTAGAACAAACATTTATTTGATGCGTGTCAAGTGTCAAGGTAGATACAAAGTTTCATTGTTTTATTTTCAACAATGACAAACTATCATCCCTTATTTAAGCCCCTATTTCATCCTCGTATAGTTCATAATAGCAAAATTGCTAGAACAAACATTTATTTTATGTGTCAAATGTCTATATACAAAGTTTCTTCTACAAAAGGCTTTGTCTTGAACAATGACGAACTTCAGTATAGACTTTGATCCCCCATTTCAATCCATATTTCATCCCCGTAGCCGCTTAATACACTGGCCACTTTTCGCGTTTTACAAATTTGGCGGGAAAACGGGTGTCAGGTTACATAAGCGCGGTGCTTATGTTTCGGCATATGAAGTGCCGCCTTACTTTTACCCGTTTGAGTCATTTATTCTCAAGAGCGTTTCAAGACGCTTCTAGCGGTATCATTTATTTATAATTAATGTACTTAAAATGTAAACTAACATTTTCCTAAAGTAATTGAGCATCCAATGTCACTATTTGCAGATGACAGCACAATAACAATAGCATGTCAAGATAAAGCTAATTATGAGGAAGATATCAATGCCGCACTAAATTCATCTATCCATTGGTTAAACATTAATAACTTAAAAATTAATTTAAACAAAACCAATTTCATGCAATTTACTCAAAGAAAAAATTACTTGAGTAACATAAACATAAATTATCAAAATAAAAAAATTGCAGAAGTCACTACAACAAATTTTTGGGCCTAACAATAGACATGAAATTGATTGGAAGGCCCATGTTGAGATTCTCTGCAAGAAGCTGGGTAGCTCGGCATATGCTCTGCATAGGCTTGCTCCAGTGGTAAAGAAAGAGGCTCTTCTTACATCTTACCATGGATTGGTGGCATCAGTCTTGAGATATGGGATCATTTTTGGGGAATTCAACTGATACAGCCTCAGTTTTCAAAGCACAAAACGATGCATCCGTGCTATGTTCGGGATGCAAGTTACAGATAGCTGCCGACAAGTATTCATAGACAACCAAATATTAACCCTGCCATGCCTGTACATATTTGAAGTTATGTGTTTTGTAAGGAATAACCCTCATTATTTTCCTCTATTGGTGACAAAGTAAAACGTAACCGGCGTGATAAGTGTAGACTGCTCATAGACAAACGCAAAAAAAGATTATGAGTGACAGCATTTTTTGTATGGCTCCTCTTTTATATAATAAGCTGCCAAATGCCATAAAAAGAACTTAACATAACAATGTTCAAAAGTAAACTAAAAAAGTGCTGATACACAAATGCTATTATACTGTAACTGAATTTTTAAATGATAAGGAAATTAATTGGAATACTAATATTTTAGACATTGTTTAACATGAAATTTTACAATCTTTAAACCTTATTCCATTAATATCTCAATAGATATTATTATTCCATGATGAAATTTGACAGTCAACTGACATAAGACCATATAATGATATATTGTATAATGATGAATTAGTTTGTACTGTATTACATTTTGATATTCTTTGAGTATTTACATGAATATTATAATTAACGACATTTTTGATTATATACATTTATCACACTTTATACATTCTTTGACATTCCTCACATGGATGAACTGCAAGATCTACTAATGCAAGACCTTAGACCCTGGATGGATATATTGATCAAACTCAAAAACACAAGACAATATCCTGATGAAACACAAGATGTTGGCGAAATTGTGCTCACCAAACATTTATCTCACACAAATATATATCACAACCAAATAGAAGCCAGAAATTAATCTAAGATGAAGAATCAGATGACATAAATAAAACCAGAAATTAATAGAAGATGAGGAAGAAGAAGACTTTAATCAGCTGACTATTATTTAATTATTTTTATTTATAAATTACTAACAAATTGTCTTGCCAGACATATTGCATGCCTCTCGCAGAGGCCAGTTTGTATGGGGCAACTTTTAAAATGTTTTGTATCATCTTATCTTACCTACAAACAGCAATAAAGATTTTTGTACCTATTTGTATTTGTATTTGTAACATTTTTGACACTTGAGTAAAAAATTTTGCGATTTCTCAAGTAGTCTAACAACTATAACTTTAATAATTTATAAGGGAGACAGTGGTTTTATGGGTTAAATGTGTTGTATACGAAATAACAAACTTGAAACACCAAAAAAACTGTATTCGATTGCATAAATTATATTTTTTTATTTTTTTCAATACTTTGGGACCATTTTCCCGCCAAAAATGTTGATTTTGTTTTTTTTTTAATTTTACGATTTTTCTATGTAAATTAACTTTAATTTTAATGTGGGTTATATCAAAATAAAGACCGGTTCAAGTAGACGCCATTAAACACACATTTATTGGTATACCTACCCAAATAAAAACACGAAAAATTTTTTCCGCCAAAAACCCAAAACGCAACTATAAGTTTGTTTGTTGTCGTCATCAACCAAGTTTTTGGGTACTATATTACACGCCGGTGTATCAAGCGGGTAGAGTTCAATTTTACAAAACTGCTTGAACAAACATTTATTCCCTTCGTGTCAAGTGTCTACTATACATAAGGTAGGTATCATGGTTTTATATTCAAAAATGAAGACTTCCTATTCATATTAAACTTCAACCCTTTTATTTCACCTTCGAGAAGGGTGTCTTTCTAAACACCCATTTATACACACATAATACTCATGTTCACTTTTATTAACCAAAAATCGTGAATGCACAATTTTATGCTTATAACCTTAAAATGACGAATTTTCACACAACCGTTCATCCCTTGTTTCACCCTCTTGAATTTCACAAAAACCCATCTTAGCGAGCACTTACGTGCTAAAATACACTTTCATGCAAAGTTTCAGACTCCTAGCACTTGTAGTTTCTGAGATTTCGAGAAGAGCGACTTTTCGCTTTTATAAATCAGAAGTATATATAAATCAGAGTCAGAATCAAAACACATCACCGTATCACCTGTTATATCATAAGGTTGTATAAATTGTGGATCTGTGTATCTTACGTACATAGCATAAGCAGTCCAGTAAATGTTCCCACTGCTGGCCTTCTTTCGCAAGTAGAGAGCTAAGGCCATAATCCACCACGCTGACCCAGTTTGAGTTGGTTATAACGCTCTATCTCGAAATATTCTAGGAGCATGTCAGTTTCCTCACGATGTTTTCATTTCAACACTTCACAGTTTTTGATTTGACGGAGCGTGACCACTATCTATTCGAAGTGGGTATTTCGTAATGCCGCTTCACCATAACACCACGGTTAATAACCCGTTTAATTAATACGTAACATTGCTTAAAACAATATTCATGTAATGATTTTTTATCATAATAGCACTTAGATACAAACAGAAATGTAAAATTTTGTTCACCACTCTCGAATCCAGTTTTCGGGAAACAAAGAAATAAAACAAATCTGAAAAATTTGTGTGTAATAACACCGAGATTTATATATTGTATTCACTAATTTTGTCCTATATAAATAATTCACATGAACATTTACATAAGCAGGCAAATTTTTTGTAACTATAACTTAATATTTACACACTTGCTATATTAGATTTAGACCATATAATAATTATTAAGAATAAATAAAGCCTATTCACAGCTTTTCCAGGTAATGCGATGTCATAAAAGTAGATTATTTATGTTTCACACCATTTCTATTTTGTTGTACTTAACCTAACATCATATTTTATACGTAGAGTATTCCAGAAAATATACAAATGTTAGAATATAATTTAGTATTTCACCTCAAACAAAAGTGATTTCCTAGAATAAAAAACCTGATAAGTATTTCGTGTATGTAGTCCAAATTCGTATTTCGACAGTCAGGCAATGCATACAATTATTCAACAAATGTATGTATATGCATGTGATTGTGTGTATTTTACACTTGATTTAGGTAAGGATTATTTTGGAATCGTATCGTTTAGAATACTTTTGAGATCATATTCGTATTAGAGCCCTTTTGTTATGTTATTAGCTGTTGTCAAATCTACAGTACAGTGCGACCAACTTCTGTAGAACGGCCGAAAGCTGACTACTAGTTAAGAAGCGCTACTGAGATACAAGTATTAAAGAACAAAGAACTAATTTTGCTATAGGTAGCAGCACTTACC
Source organism: Ectropis grisescens (assembly GCA_017562165.1). Classification (NCBI taxonomy): domain Eukaryota; kingdom Metazoa; phylum Arthropoda; class Insecta; order Lepidoptera; family Geometridae; genus Ectropis; species Ectropis grisescens. The sequence continues at coordinate 24,584,087 of CM029781.1, read as the reverse complement.
GACCGTAATCCCATCGCTAAATTGTACAGAGAAGTAAGATGGTCGTACTGTAAAACACTTTCTGCCGATCATGTTTCGCTATTTCACTACTTTAATATAGGTACAATAAGTGACGGTCAAATGCAAACTTGCAGATTTGTTTGAAGTCAAAACTTCTTTGGCGCGCCATATACAGTTTTTTCGTTGGCTCTGAATTGAATTCTAGCGTCACGCTCGGGAATGATAAGAAATCATTCGGGTAAACATGGGACGAATTTCTAGATGGACAATGACCATCGTTGCAACTCGTCAGTATTTACCATTGCAGCATGACCACGCCCTCTGGTTTCACTCGCGTTTCCAAAGCAAGCTATCAAATTCTGAGTTAAAAGTTTTCACTTCTATTGGTAGTTCCTATGACGGCTAATTTTTTTTAGTTACTCATAACCACGGATATCGTTTACTCGTAGTTTACTCCAATGGCGCAAATTTGATAACATTCATAGCTAGTGTACTTTTTCAGGTAAAATATAATTACAGAGTGAGATGAAAATAACCTTATTTTTGAAGATCGATTCAAAAAAACACAGGAGTAGCTATACAATTCACCCTAATTTTAAAGTTAGCCTACAAAAAAGAGTATCCTCTAAAGATGTCAGTCAGTGAGGACGTCACTGATGGGTAACCCAGCCAGCAGTTTGTTAGCGAAAGCCTTGACGACGGTGGCGGCTGTTTCCTCAATCAGGGGGTTGATGACGTCGAACACCACGCCTGGACTTGCGTTGAAGAATGTAGCAGCCGTTGCAGCTGAAAAGATAATGTTTGTACTTTAAGAAATAAATTTTATCATCATCACATTATTTTGCCGATTTTACCAGCATGCGTTAATGTAATTCTAGTCTGTAACTGTAGGTGAATAAATACTTAAACTGTGCTATAAACCGTTTCTGTACTTATTAATTTGTGCGTAATAGTAAGCGCCATATTTTGAGCATTAACTCAAAGCTTAGTTCAATAAAACACTACCATGTTTTTCAGTTAAATCAAATCGCTATCAAATTTTCGACATTTATGTAACGTTCGTTTGAAACCATTATAAAACAGTTTAGTCATTGACCGCCATATTAAACATAATCACGACCTACTTTTGAAACCACAATGAATATTGAAAATGTCACAATAAATTAAATTTCTCAAAAATATAATATGATTGGCTCGCGTAAGCATAAAAGAGATGTCTGTAATACGGCTGTTAATCATGTTTTAAAGACGATAGGGTGACTTAAGTATACTTAATCATACGTAGGTCACAGAAAAAAGAAAATATTTGTCACGTTTTGATTAAAAAATCCACGACTGAACTATACCAGTGTAAATAGATAGTTATTAATAGTTCTAACGGCACAGTAACTAATTATAGTTAAAACATTGATTGTTATAAACAATCAATATTTTGTCACACATTTTCTTTCAGATGACTATTTAACAGTACTGAAAGACTTGCTTTACTATAAAAACGTGAAATACATCGTGACCACCACAGAAAACCAACATGTGTACTTGTAAACAAAAATGTGAAACAAAAGTAGGCGACGCAGCAGAGTCGTGGCTACACATCAAGCGAGTTGATAGTAAATTATAATTGTAAAAAAAACTTTCATATTTAAAATTCGAACCTTCATTAATGAACTCTACATAAAAAAGGTTTATAGATCAGATTACTTACCAGCCAGTGGTCTCTCAGTCTCATCAAAAGCAATTTGTCCATTTCCGATCTTGACCTTTGTGATGACTTTGTCTACTTGTAGGAACTCTACCCCATCTTTGGTAATGGGTTTCGCAATACCCTTCGCTATTACAGTGATGCCAGCTGAAAAATTACAACAAATAATGAATTAAATTGGTTGTTAACTTTCTGCCAAGCCTAGTTTACTAATGAACAACGTGGCTTTCCTGTAGAGTGAGTCTCGGAATTTTTAAAACACTCCGATAGTGAAATCGTAAGTTTTAGCCACTAACAATAACACACCATGGCCAACTGATAATTAGCTGAGTAATTTACAATGTAAGTGATGAAATTCCCTCATTATTGTATTAAAAATTTCCCAATGTCAAAAGTGGGAAGTTTTACCACGTAATACAATAGTTAATTATTAAAATTTAATGACAAAAATCATACTTGAGAATTAGGCCTGTGGCTTTAATTTGAAGACTGTTTCAATGCAATGAGCTGGAATGTGCATAAATGAGCTTACGACACCATGTTGCACGAAATGCATTCTGGACTCGCAACAGCTAGTAAATATAGTGAAAGGTCACGAGATTCGCGACATATACTTGCATAAATATATGTAGTAATTGCGTCTTTTAAGAAACCATGGCGTAATATAGCTAGACAAACAAACTTACAGAAACACTTTATTTCGCACATAAAAAAATACTATGATTAACTACTATACAGAAAACCACGTACACCTACTTAGTATCATGAATAACCTTATCGCTCCACTGCATAATCACGGTAATAAATCGTGATTATGTTATTAAATTAAATTAAGTGTCCGAAATACCGAAATCCGACGAAGAACGAACGTTCGGGACGTCGGAGCTACGGTAATCCAGCTAAAGTGGAGTTGGGCGCGACACGTTGCTAGACGTGGTCGTGGTGATAACAAGTGGAGTAGAGGAGTGACCGAGTGGTGGCCGAGGCAAAGTAAGCGGAGTGTAGGCCGTCTAGCTGCAAGATGGGTCGACGATATCGTTTCTATCGCGGGTCGAACCTGGACTCGATTGGCACAGGACCGAGGAAGAGGGAAAGAGAGGCCTATACCCAGCAGTGGGATAGAGAAGGCAATGGATGATGATGACGTCATTTGTAGTAAAATTTCGTGAAAATCCAGAGACCGGCCTAAAGCCAGACAACTGAAGTGCGAAGAGACGTGAAGGAATGCGAGCTGCGAATGAACCGATGACAATGTCATAGACAGAGCGAAGTGGAGAAGTAAATGTAGGAAATCTGACCCCACCACCGTGGGGGATATAATCATAGTCAAGAAAAGATAGAGAAAAACGTAATTGTCTACTTACTGAAATTGCCCCGAAGGCGTCCTTTCCCATTGATGTCCAGGGTCAGGATACGGGAGCCACGCACGTCGTAGTCTGTGACCACTCGTAACTTGGGGAAGTAGAGCTTCACTTCTGCTGCGTACTTGTTCACCACGTTCACTCTGGAAAAAATAGAATAGATAAATTAAAATAAGTAAATTGAAACAAAAAATTGGCAGTCATAGGGACTGTCGACAAAAGTGAAAAGTTATAACTCAGAATTTGATAGCTCACTTTGGTAACAACGGGAGTGAAACAGGAGTCCCGAGGAGAATGTTCCTGAGTTTACCCGAAAAATTCTTTCATTTACGAACGTGACGCTTGAGCTCTATTCACAGCCCACAGAAAAACTGTGTGTGCCAAAAGAAATTTTCACTTCAATAGCGCTAAAAAAATATTACTATCCAATTTAAATGACAATATATGTTTAGCGGTGCACAACATTAAGGAGCCACTTTGTGTTCTCATTAATGGAATTCGAGGGATTCTTACACATGAAGAGATTCAAGCTATATTTGTGCGTACTAAAGCCGCTAATTTTGTTAAATTTGTACATCAACACTTAAAAAATATTCAGAGGGCTAGGCGGAATTCCAACCTACAACCTCACTTTTGTAACATTGAACGTTCTTGACTTTTACTAGGCCACCGCAGCGTTCAAATAAAAATACTTCAGACTAATAGCTAAGTACTTATGTTATGAGTACCGCGTATTTCACATAAAATAACACATCATTTTAATATGCCAATGTAAAAGGTATTTCATTCTCAAATCAAGCACACTGATTCTGCGCTGAGTCAAAAAGGTCATCGCTCCAATAAAATATATAGGAAGGCTAGCAAGGCTAACCACTTCCAACACTCGCTGAAACTTGTTTTCACAGTGTATTATATTAGAAATGATAATTATTTTCTGTAAACCTTTTCAATAACATGGAGTGACACAAAGACCTACTCGTGACGTCACAAGTATGTACTCGTAGGCTCTTGACGTCGCGTCGCCTGATAGGCAGCATAACGCCTGCCCATAAAATCATAGCGCTATGCAGTACTCGACTAGCTCGTAGTAACTCATGTATGTGTAAAACTCAGGAAAATCACTTACTTCAATGCATTAACTCTAAAGTTACTGCCTCCATAAGCCTTAGTATTGGAGACAGTCGCTTTGATCTTCAGGTTGGGGGCGGTTCTGTTCAGCTTGAGAGTGGGCAATGTGAAAGGTTCTAGCGGGGGAATGTTGGCCTCAGGAATCCCTGCCTTCAGCTGTGGTCTCATCGCTTCTATGCCATCCAAGAGGCATTTGGATATTTGAGGGTCACTGCGCTTACATGTTGGGAAGAAGTCCGCTGAAAATAAGAGAACAAAAACAATTACTACCGATTGGATGATTTTTATATACGTAATAGGTAAATAAGATAAGAATTGTTTTGTAAAAGCATCAAAAAAGGCCTTATTGCTCAGAGTGATGTCTTCCAGGCAACCATAAACTATGAGATGCGACGCTCAGAAACCTCTACGTGGTGTATGTAACCTGGGCAACTGACAACAACTTCTCAACCCACATGAACACGACACGATACGAACCCCCTGGAGTTTGTGTCTGTTGGCTAATCCCGCTAATCCTGGCTAGTAAATCCTAATAATCTTCGCGTACCTATAGACTATAGAGGTTCGCTGGAGGCACTTAAATGACTTGAAACGTCACTCGGCTGATAATTCTGGCTGAATAACAGTCCAAAAACATTACAATAGAAGGCGGGGCCGCTCGCCTGGGCTTTTGGGCTCTAAGGCGACGGCGATGGCCGAGGCGACGGAGCCCAATGCAGATTTTAGTGGAATGGATACCACTGGTGGTGTCCAAAATAACTCGGCCATCCCGACCGTTCCAGCCGTGTTTAGCCGAAAATATATTCGTAGATCTATATCCTTCACGTACAAAAAAAGCAACTGTGAACTATATCTACATAAGATAGGATACATAGTATCGAGGCCCTTCACATGCAATTTATAATAGTCGTTAAAAACATACAGTCGCTTACAGCCTTTTTTGTCGTGATTATTAGACTATGAATTTTATTTATGTTAACGCCGTCCTTGCAATAAAGGAACTTTCCTTGGTTGTAACTTATGAAAGTTGATTTGTCTGTTTCTGAGTTTAAATTTCCTGTATAAATAATGTTTTTACATACGTAATAATTGTTCAAGTGTTCGCTTCTGTCGACACTCCCAGAGTGCCACTGTAATTCAGATTCTAAGTAGGAAGCAGTTGATTTTAAAAATTAATGTCGAAATCAGAACGTCATAGTTGAGGACAAGGTTTTCGGGAATGGTGATTGGATCACAAAGTACACCAGCAAATTAATGCTGTTATACCTTTCAATGGCCGTTAAATGCTAGAGGGGTTTGGGTAAAGTTAGAGTTTTTTGAATTTGCACGGCCATGAAACTGGGATATTTTGAAAGAACGGTATAAAGTGAGCAGACGGTATTATGGACACATTTTTTTGAACTATATCACTTAGAGCAAATCTGATTGCATAAATTGCTGGTAAGGTAATATTACAATAAAATAACAAAACCCTAGTAAAAAAAACCCAAATCCCTTTAATAGTGTCATTGAAAGTATCAGTGCTACGTAAACAATTCTTAGTTCTTTGTGACCAACGTACTTCTCGAAGTCACAACACCACTTATAGTCGAATACCTACATACATCTACATATATAATTATGTCCTAGTAGATATAAGTAGGTACTAATATCTAATAATTGTGGATTAGTGAACGGTAAAATCCTTGAGCTCTTTCGAATTTCCTTTGGACGTGTCCGCTGTCCACCATAAGTTGTAATTATGCGACCCTTGAAGTCACTTCATAGTGTATGTAAGTCAATTATGACCCTATAATAGCGAGTTATAGTTGAAAATCACATTCGTCTCTTTGCCTACTTAATCGGTGGAGTGATTAATTTGGCCTAGATTTGAGTAACGAGTTAAATGTAGTTTGACTGAATTACTCAGAATCAGAAGGAGTTACAAATGTTAAAAATTGTAACATAAATATTACGTGGACCTATTTGTACAAACTGGTCTGAACCTTGGATAGTAAAAGAGTAGATCTTCAAGTAGAGTTAGTAAATCTTAAATGATCTACTAAATTAATTCATATACTAGTTTATTAAAGCAAGCCTGATAGGCTACTTTACGTTCTCCCAGCTGAGACTTCGGGACTTTCGTGATATTGGAAAACTTGTATGCATGCATGTTCCGAATGTAAATGAAAATGTATGTCGTATAAAAATATTGAAAAAACTCAGAGGGTCAGGCGGGATTTGAACCTACTACCTCATGTTGTTGTTGACCATCGTATAATGGACGTTCTTGCCTCTAGATTACCACGGTATTAAAATTAAGAGAATAACAAAATTCAGATCATGCTTTATTACACTTCAACATAAATACGTTTTCCAAATAAAATAAAGTTAATTTTATAGTAACATTAGCGAACCGCAAACTGCGCTGAGCCTGTGTCTTGGGATTTAGAGACCCTGTTGGTATAGGCGTAAATATTGACCTAGCCTAAAGTTGGGTGGGAATCATCGATATAATTAAAGAAACGAAGATGAGGTATGCCATAATCTAAAGACAACATAACGTGGCGAAAATTAGTTTGAAAAATATGAAAATTGAATTGTCAGCGAACGTACACAATTGTCAGCGAACGTACACAACTCCTTGTTGCGACTGAGACTAAATCAGGAGACGTCAACTGATTTTGCATCGCCATAGTAGAAACGCGTTTGCCGCTTCTGCCGTTTTTAAGAGTTCGATGGTGGGAATTGGATAATTTCCGGCCAATTGAAATAAATATGTCCATTTGTAATAAAAATGGTATACCTATGGGTGCGTTATTCCTAATGTAACAATTTTATAAGCCACTCGAAGGTTCATATCGTGCAGTTGTTGTTACAGTATCGAACAATAGAGTGAGCAGTGTGAGGTTGGATAACAATCTGGTTGACTGGCCTGGCTTAGTTGGTAATTCTGCCGGTGAAGCCGTGGGTCGTGGGTTCGATCCCCATGCAGTGCAAACATTTGTGTGATGAATACAAATATTTGTACTATAAATATATATATATATACCTAGTATATATTGTATATATTGTAAGTATTACATTTAAAAATATATAAGTATTATATCAAATATCTGGCTCTCATTGTACATGCTTTGCTTAGTTTGACCAGCGTATTTTGTTTTATTTCAGTATTATTTTTAACTGGTAGAGGCTTTATCGACAAAACCAAAACTTCCCAGAGCACTACACTGTAATACGTACCTAACTATTACATTAAGCATATCTGAATTATCTATAGACCAAAGAAGGTCTAAGTTGATCAAGCCCGGTGCCAGTCGGAAACGTACCCAGCATGCTGGCAGGTGTACCACGCTGAATGGCACACAATAGTAATTCATCAGAAAAGTTGTATTCAAGTTAGGTAAGCTAAAATTTGTATTGTAATCTGAGTTATTTACTCTACTTTGTTTCGTTGCTTAGTTTAGCTAAAATCTATCTCTAAGTCATATATTTTCAATCTAAACTAAGTTTATGTACAAACATACTAGCAGCGTCCCGTAGTTTTTACCGCGCAGCAGTTTCCCGTTGTTTGTAGCTTATAGCGTTAAAAATACCTCTTCTAATCTATTATTCCGCAACGCCGGACAAAAATCATGCGACAAGGAGAAATAAATGATCGAGGTTTAGAACCCCCCCTCTTCGACTGCACTCAGTTGGACAGCTTACAAGTGACGGCATAGTGCTCAATCTTATTACTTTATACCCTTCTATCATCCTACATAGGTCTCCTGCTGTATCAGATGACCCATAAATTTTGTTCACGGGCCTGCAGTCTATAATCTATGTTCCAAATTTCAACTAGATCCGTTCCAACGTTACGACATGATTGACCAACAAACGTCCAAACATTGACATTTATAATATTAATAAGTTTTACATTAAATATCTAAACCTACTGATAATTGGAATAATTGGTAAACATAATTGGAAACCTTGATCAACGTCTTAACAACCAAATAAATGAAAAAAAAACAGTATCTAAGTCGTCTGACCTAATAGACCAAAAGCGTAACTGAAGCCTCCTTATTAGTTCTGCAAGCAGCAAACTAGTTATTTTAAATGACTGTGACACAAGTGTCCAATCGCGGTCGAGTATTTTTGCTACTACATTACGTTTGATGGTAACCTTATAAAATAAAGTCGATCGATTAAATATAACTATAAAAATGCAGATGTAGAGATAGGATGAGCCAGGCGCGGTCCCAGCCTCGAATTTCGGAGGGGGTCACCAGCGCGTAGATTTTAGGGAGGATCACCAGTAGAAATACAATAAATCGAGTAAAAGAGACTTTACTAGTAGCCCCCTAGTTGCAGTTACAAAACCAGTTGGCAGTTTTCCCGCGTTAAAAATTCATCATCATCAGCATCAGCAAGACATCCACTGCTGAACATAGGCCTACTCCCTAGATTTCCACAACGAACGGTTCTGCGCTAAAAATTAAAACAACAAAAAATAAACTTACTATAAGACATTTAGATTTTTAATTTAACGTATACGATTTTGGGGGTCATGTCCCCCTGTTACCTCCCACCCCTCTTCGGACTGTGCCTGTTATGAGCAAGTCATGTGCCTGATGATAAGCAAATCTGAATGGTAGATACAAATCAATACCTATTACTGCACTGCACTCGTCACTCGGAGACAAAAGATGTTTGTTTAATTTCTCTACATTGGCCTCCAAATAGGATTACAGTTGGATTTGCACTTGGAAATAGAACAACTGGGAAAACTGTGGTATTTCCCCAGGTGGACTGTGCATGTGCCTGCCTGTAACTGTGTGAACCACAGAAATTTAAATACTAATTATTTAGATTTCTATGGAGCGAACATACCTTTTGAAATATATTTTTGAAACGATCTATCTGAATTTAGATTTTGAGTAGCTTTTCACGTAAACTGTGCTGCCACATAGGTAAGTAAAGAATTTACGTAACGTTCGGAACATTTCTGATGTTTACTTCTCCTACCAACCGTACAAGTGACCACACTAGACATAAACTACAAGGTAAATTTCCAACGGATATTTCAGCTTGGAGATTTTGTAATAGGTTAAACCCCAATGCCTTTCGAAATTTCGTCCTAACTTGCTTAATATTTACCACTATAAATAATTTTGTGGTAATTTAAAACTATGCTTTATTTCGCAAATAACTCATTTACAAGTTAAATCAAATAAAGTAAGGCACGATCAAGTTACATAGTGACTTTGTAATTAGTGGTTAAAGTAAATTTATATCGTGATTTTATGAATCAAGACTGAGATAACTGGATGGACAGGATGTCAAATCCTTAGAATGGAGGATCCGAACAAGATCCTGTGTTTTGACGAGTTCGCATACACAAACCAGTTTAGTTTGCCCTACAGTTGCGCAAAATCACAATGAGTCTAGAAGGTCAAGCTAAATTAGCTAGAACAATCGTTTACATATCGAACAACACAATACATGACATGACATGAATAGCACTAATATTAAAAAGACGTAAGTTTATAAATGTTTAAATGTGTTTCTTTTTCCACATTTCTCTATAACAGCTAAATAAATTTGAATGTCATTAAATAGGGAATAGATATTACTTGCATTATCACATGGGCTACTTTTTATCTCGTTAATGTTAGTGGCAAATTAGTAAATGTTTGAATTTACAAATTTAAAATAATATAAATAATAAAAATTAACAAATCTATTTAAGCCACGATGAGATAGACAATTACACACAACCACAAGAGTAGTTCATTAAAGATCTTTATTCGTGGTAATGATCAATTTGTGCAGAAGCAAACTTATGGCTGGTCTAGTCGAAAGAACAGCGACTGCCGATCCGGAGCCCCTGATTCGAATCGTAATCCCACACGCACCTCTATATTTTTGAAGTCATATTCGTAATGCCAAATTCGTAATGTAAAGAAAACATCGTGAGGAGACCGCCATGCATATTCCAAGAATGAGCGTGGTAGATAATTATGTTATTAAGTTTTGAATCTGTGTCGTCAAACACAGCAAATTAATATTAATTAAGAAATAATTTATCAGTTGATAGTAGGTGTAATGTCGGAATACCAGTAAATTACTAAAAATGTATTTGGTTTAATTATGTGCCCTTTTCTTTAAAGTAGAATGACCAATCAGTTCTTTCCAAAACTGGTTTTAGAGTTAGCCTGGCTTTTTAATTCACTTATAGGATACTTTTTCATCTGAAAATTTTACTATATTTCCGGGATTGTTGTAAAATCGTGAGGTAAAGCTAGATTACAAATAACTAACTTACGTGCAACTCTTCCATAAACACTGCTAACTGCACACATGAATGCAACGAGAAACACTTTCATTTTCACTTTTATTTCTATTTCACTAAATAATTAATATTACGAAAAAAATAATTCTTAATTATTATCTAATAATTTATAGATTATTGTGTAATTTGTAAGACGTTAATTTCCAGAATGCAAGTGTGCAATGCGATTGTTGTTGGCCGAATGCCCGAGGCAGCCCAATTCTCGCTTATTTGTAGACTCATTGCCCCCTTGATGCAATTGGGCAACTCTTGGGGTTTTTACAGTTTTTAATAATAATAGACTTTTTTATTTAGCATATAGAGCCCATAAGATAAATTGATAGAAATTTAGGAAGTTACTTTTATAGCAGGACGCAAACTGGTTTCAGAACTTGTCATTACGCTTAGTGCTCTATGTTTAATATACATATTTCGTAATACAGCTCGGTGGTTTTCATAAACACTTTATAGACGCATTTCAGGTCGTAAAATATATGAATCTACGCCATTCCTTTTTTCATTAGCCAATCCTCAATTTATAATTGTCGCAGTAGATTAATTAAGATAATTATCTAATAAAAGGTCAAGAACAAAAAATAATAATTATAACTACTAATAAGGTACAACTTTGTTTATTATTAATTAGGTATCTTGCTGGCCTTAAAATGAAAGAATAACCAAGTGTTATAGAAGATTTGGTAAGAAGTTGCATAGATTTTCAGTTGTCAACTAAAACATTTTCAATACGAGGATTACATGATAAAAGAGATGTCATACGTCAATAACATTATTTAAACATTAGCATCTGCTGTTAGTCAACTTTTTTTGAAAATTCCACGCTTAAATTGCATGTATCAAATTTTTTTTTAATATCATGACCAATTGATTTGCCTATTTTGTTATGAATAAAATGTATGATTATCTTTATTTTTTATTTTATTTTAAATTCTCCATTATATTATGTGGTCTAACCGATTGGATACGTTTTCAATAAATCTATCACGTAAACGTAAATACCAACTGACTGAAGTGAACTTTTCGCCGTTTTCCAAACATTTGGTGAAAGCAGCTGCTAAATAAACATAGCGTAATTGTTAACGACATTTAAATTGATTTAGTTATTTACTATATCTCTATCACCAAACAAACTCAAAAAGAAAATATTGCGCGTAACAAGTCACATTTTGTATTATGATAATAAGAATAACTCTTACTGCTGGTTTAACTCTACGATTCAGTAAAGCACTACAGTTCTCTAGTAGATACTAGATGCTATACTGAATAAACTATTTTGTTTTTGTAAAAGTACTTTATTTGTATAAACAGTTGCTTTATTTCGAGCGTCGGTTGCAGGAAGCGGTGAACACCGGACGTTTTTACTTATCACTATTCGTTGTCAACAACCAAAATAAGTAGAACCATAACGCATATCACGCCGCTAGTGATTCTAGGGGTCAAGTAGATTGGTTATGTGTAAACTACTTACGACACACATAGAGACGCAATTTATTACCAATTTCAAGTTACTCAGGGCACCTCCATTTGTTTATATCGATGGTTGACACTACTAATTGGTACAGCACTGTGCTCGTCCCTTAGGGACATAAGATGATTAATTTGTACTCATGTGTGTTGGTTTATACATACATACACAGGATGTAACAATTCTGGATGCTCGCCATATTCTGAGACCTTGAAAGTAAAGTAACGTGAGAGTTACCGCTAGTCATTACTTTATTTTTTCGTATAATATTTCAAAATAAGGAAAATTCCGTATTCCGACATTAAATTCATAGAACGAAATATAAGATCTTTGTAAATGTCATATTTGCGTAAACATTATGTACACTCGTACAGCAGGTACAAACTTCCGTGATCTTAAAATAAAAAACACGGTTACACGTAGAAGGCGAGTGACGTCGAAAGAGACACTCTTTCACAAAAATGTTCTAAATATTCCTCTCACTACTGGGATTTGGGTTCTATGAAACAGTCAAGGTACTAATCGATTAGAATGGCCAAATGCGTGTTGGTGGATGACATATGTACTCGAAAGATTTCTTTCTTGGAACATGTCAGTTTTCTCACGATATTTTCCTTCAAAGTTTAAGCCACGATCTATTATTGCAGGATTAGAGGGAATTTAAAAACTTGAAAGAATTTAAGACTTTTGCAGAAAAATTAAGTTTAAGATACGAAAAACTATTTCAATAACAATTTCATTAAAATTAATTACGTTAATTAACAGATGTGTTTGTCATTCTATGATAAAAATGTAAGGACAAAATTAACGTGTTTTTAATGAAAGGACAAAAATAGCTCACAATTTTACATTTCCTACTTACTAGTTTGGCGGAAAATTGTAATTTGAAACCTTTTGTTAGTTGGATAAATAGTATTACTGTGCTTTGTATTTTGTTAACTCGTTGAGCTCCCTGCCTGCCGACGCCGCGCGTTTCGGCATCGCAACGTCACAAAAAAGAATCATACTCAAAAACGAAACTATAGTTATTATTTCTATAAACGATAATGAACTCATTGATATATATCTCCTATCTACTAAGAATCGTAAATAAAGCCATAGTTGAGGATAACATTTTTAGGTTTGCCCAAATCTGTCCTCTCGGTCCGCAATTTTCGAGGTAATTAGTCCGACATTTAATAGTGCTGATTTGTGTAAAGCTGTGTTCAACTATTGCATACATATTGTTGTAGCGTCTAAACAGATTTACAAATTTTAATGGCACGTTGCTTTATGTTTAAAATCTGATTTAATGGAGAACCTACAATTTATGTCAAAGATCACCAGATATGTCAAGGTGTCACTTGAAAATTCAATTATATTCTTGAGTCTACAAGCACTGGCAAGGTTTACACGAGTCTTGTAGATACGCAAATATATAACTGTTGGATCTACGGGAAACTCACAACAATGTTGAACTTCATACATGTTTTTTTATAATAAAGAGTGACGAAACGAGCAGGATATGTATGTGTGATGGTAAGTAAATGCCTGCCCATAACAGCACAGTGACACGCAGCTATTGAAACATGAACGAGTCCAAATCATTACCTAGCACTGCACCGCGCTCGTATTCCAGAAATATGAGATCTTTTATCTCTATTTCCTGTAATTTCACTGGAAACATCCAAATTCAAAACATTCAACCCGGCGATGGAAATGCAAATATGATATAGGACTTATGTAAATGTTATTGTTACGTTGTTTATTATCATTAAAGGTTGTACTTCCCCAGGCGGACTCTACCACTACTAAAGTGGTAAAATTGTAATATATATATTTGCAGCGCGCTCCGACCACGTTCGGGATATATATATAATCATAAGTTTGTTTAACTTCGATGTAGAGGTATAATAAAATGTAGTATTTGATCATTTCAAGAATTAAATTATAATTATGAAAAAGAGACTGTGGTTCTGACGACCCCGCAAGTATAAAAACAACTGGGAAACTCAATATTTCTATTTTATTATTTTATTTTCTTTTATATTTCTTCTTAATATCTAAAATTGGTAAACTAGCAGTCTTACCCACGTAAGGCCCATTCCCGTAATTTTCGAGGAAGGATGGGGTTGCTCTTGTCTTTGCTCAACATGTAAGTACTACCACTCAGCGTATTAAATGCCGTTGAGCACGCTTCCGACTGGTAGTGGGCTTGATTATCTTGATTATCTTTAGACCTTTATTGGTCTATGCATAATTCAGATATGTACCTCGATAGAGATTCGGATTTTGTATGTATGTAGTGTAGATCGCATTGTAATTTAGTTTTCTAATCAAGACTTTGTCCGTTAAAAATAATTTGGTCATTTTCATTTCCATATCAACACTTCGGTGGTCATGGGTGCCCTACATTTGGCCTAAGCCCTACATTTTTTGCCCACGAGGAAAACCGCGAGCACCATTGCAAGGCGTAATTCCTCATTGCATAAAGCTGATCAGCGAGTAATAATTACGTTACATAAATACTGTAACGGTTATCTCATTTCATACAAACGCGGCTAGAATGCTGCAACTTGACACCGATAGGTGTTGGCTGGTTAAAGTATCGATTGTTAATGGCTTAGATTGTGCGCTTTTGGCTATGCATCAGCGCGCATTGATATACTACACTAGATTAGCGGAACGCTTTTGTAACTGCTTGCAAAATATTTAAAATTCAGTCAAAAAATATTACATGAATTGCGAGTCAACAAATGTAGCAAATTTTGTGCAGCGGCGCCTGACGACAAGGCCTTACATACTAGGGCTGACTCTTTTGTTAATATCGGATAGGTAACGTTGGGATTGGGACTAAGATAATCTACATAATGATAGAAACAAAAGCAAAGCTTGCATAATAATTATTATTATTTAAAATATAGAATAACGAGATCAGAAGGTTAAGATGTTTTTCGATCGATTGCAGAACATCCAGCTGATACTTTTAAAAAATTAAGAGTGACGAGCATGACATGATGGTAAGCAACACGCCTGCTGGTAACGACACAATGTCACGTAGGTATTCGAATATGAAGAGTCCAAATCATTACCAACTAACTACAATCGCCATCTCGCCTGATGTCAAGTGACGATACGCTCTGCGAAAAAACGTGCTTACTTAAATGAAACCGATTCATTCTCAATTTAAAGACACCAAGATTGTAACTATCGGGGAAAACCCACTCAGACAACGCATTCCACAATCTAGACATTATTTTAGCAAAAGTAGAATCAAACTCCTTCCTTTGAATCTTTGAAAAGTTAATCATGAAAGATTGGCGCCGCTGGTTTCTGGTGGTCACTGGAGCCAAATGCGGGGCCCCATGTCCCCGCGAGCGGACCCGCAAGCGTGCCCGTAAGGGTGCTGGCGTTGGGTCAGCGTCGTCGAAGGGAGTGCGAAGAGTGACCCCGTGATTTTGACCCACTGCCATGCTGGAGAAACCTGTGGGGGTTTTAGTTGATAGGGGGCACCACTTTTAGTGGTGTCTAGCCCGACACACATGCCGTGTCCCTACACAGTGGACGGTTGACGATTGACGTGTAAATTGTACATTTATCAATAAAGAACTTTTGACTTTGACTTTGGTGCGTCAAAGCTTTTCTGTGGGGACACAAAAAAAGGATTCATTGGTGCGAAAATTCTTTTATCATTTCATTAATAAACCATTACTACATCTCTAACTATAAGGATATATACATAGATAGATACGCTTTGTTGACACACCAATGAAAAAGTATACACAAACAGAAATAACTATATCCTCGTACTTATAAACTATTGCGACAAATGGCGGTCTCATTGGTAAAAAACCATCTCTTCCAGTCAACAAATAAAAAGAAAGCGGGAAGAAGTAATCAAGTACTTAGCATCATTAGATCCATAATCTTATACCTTTAAACGAGCAATTCTTGTAGGTATATATGTATATATATATATAGAATCTGAATCTCGGAAACGGCTCGAACGATTTTCATGAAATTATGCATACAGGGGTTTCGGGGACGATAAATCGATCTAGTCAGGTTTTATTTAAAAACGCCATTTATGCGCGTTTTTAGATAATTAAAAACTGTTACATAAAGATTAGAATGCGACGGTAAATTTCGCGACGCCTCGCGACAGTATATTAACTCAGTCGGGAAGATGGGCGATTATAATATGGTAAATTCGGGTTCGAATCCAACCGGCCGCCTTTCATTTTTCAAGTATTTTTTTTAGGATAACAGTATGTATCTAAGAACCGAGCAAAGCTACTACTGGTACCCAGGTACTATTTACTTTATCCGTGCACATTTTGAATACAGTTTTTTTTTCTCAATTTAGGCTAAGCTAGAATCGATAACAAAGACTGCCCATCTACGGAACCTTTGGTTTTGAATATTTCGACGTCTTTCTAGGTCGGCCGCAGCTCCACACCTAAGTAGTGACCATATTAATTGGCATATAGTAAAATTACATAGAACCAACAACTTTATTTACAGACTTGTTCACGTAAACACATCGTGTCAAGGCAGGCAGCTTAAGTTAGGCGTCTGCTAGCCCTAGTCTGTCACGGTTATTTATTTTTAAATTATAATGGAATATGTATAACGCATAGTTTTTATAAATAATTAAGGGTTTATCATTACGTTTATCTTTCACACCTTGATATATTTTTAGTAACCGATAATAAACCTCAACATTTACTCAAAGCTTGCCAAAAACACGTTTATTTTTGAGTTTGTTCCTTTAAATTGAAAATTATTTGTAATAAGTAATTTATTTTTTCCGAAAGAAACAAAAATCGACTTCAGACACTCGACCAAATTTCATAAAAAAAACCATCACTAAGTCATCTGGGTAAATTAAAGTAAATTTTAGTTTTTTGTTCATGTTTAAAAACCACCATACCGATTTCGATAAAATGTATATGGGGCCTGACTACCGCTCTATCTATGATCTACTCGTACCCAAGACAGAAGTACAAAGAAAGTACCATCAAAATTGATTCACAATTGGCGGCGCTATCGCGTAACATACATAAAATAAAAGTGGTCAAGTGCGAGTTGGACTCGCTCATGAAGGCTTCCGTAGCAGATAGTAGCATAATATATTTTTTTTAAGTTCGATGTTGCTTTAATCATTATTTTAAGAACAGTGAATTTGACGTATTAAAATAAAACTACATTCAAACCAATTTTCGTTGACAGTTTACATGGTAATGAACATCAAACACTTTTTTTATTTTGTCATTCTCTTATTTTAGAAGTTACAGGGGGGACACATTTTACCATTTTGGAAGAGTCACTCGGGCAGTCTATTCAGTTTAGAAAAAATATGTTACGAACCTCAATATCATTTTTAAAGACCTGTCCATAGATAATCCACACGTATGGTTTTGAGTGATTTTTTTTTAGTACGGGAATAAGTTAATTATGGGAGTTAAGTCTAAGTATGGGACACCCCTAAAATTTATTGTTTTTTTCTATTTTGTGTATTAAAACCTTAAAGCGGTTTACAGAACACATCACATCTACTTACTAAGTTTCAATAGTATAGCTCTTATAGTTTCGGAGAAAAGTGGCTGTGGCATACGGACGGACAGACAGACAGACAGACATGACGTATCTATAAGGGTCCCGTAATTTGCCGTTTGGCTACGGAACCCTAAAAATACACTACGAAATTGAGAACCTCCTCCTGTTTTGAAGTCAGTAAAATTGGATTACGCTTATGCACACTCGCGGTACAAGTCTGCGATAATTTGCAGCGATTGCGGAGGCTGCAGTGCCGCATAGGGTTTGCTTTGTACAAAAAAGCTTAAACGATTTTTTGAAAATATGATACTCTTTTTGTACACATCAAAACAAAACCAATCACCAAAATAAATCACCAATCTTATGGTGCGATGTAGGCTCCTCCCCACTACTTTTACGTCATTTCCTCTGGTTTTAGGACTCGTGTGTAGAGCGTTCTAATCCTGCTAATTTTATCAATCTTAGAAAAAAGTTTTATGTGTGCTAGCATTCGGGGTTGCTCGTTACATAACGTTTCATTAAGGCTCAGAAACAGGTGTGTAAAACATTCGATAATCACAATGCAAACCGATAACGACCACTGCTGCAATGACGTAACATGACGATATTGTTCTAGTTTCAGGTGGCCTTGGCCGAAAAACTAGTGAGAAATGTTATCATAATGAAGTCCGGACTCAGTCACTCAGTCAGGTGGGATCCGGAAGGACGGATGGGGGTCACAGGGACATCCCCAAAAAAGTATACGTGAAATTGAACGAGTAACAAGCATCTGAACATTCATTTGTTTTTACAAACTATTGCGTTTATAATATTAGTATGAATTCAAATTCAATTTGAATTCAATAGGATTTCAATTTGACTGGACTCGTGGCTTAATTGGTAGTAAGTCTGCCTGCAACACTGAGGGTAGAGGGTTTGATCCCACCCAGAGCAAATATTTATGTGAAGAATACAAATATTTGTTCTGAGTCTGGGTATTTCTGTGTTTTAATTAGTGTTATAATAAGTATGTATTATATCAGCTATATGACTGTTATAGTTCAAGCTTTGCTTAGTTACTCAAGGCATTAAGGCTTGGTTCACTTAAGGCTAGTCAAGAAACCATCAAATTTCTGGGCGAGGTCAAATCCGTTTAAAAGTTTTCGTCATTAAGGATTTTTAAAGGTAACAAAATTGAGTTTATGCCATGTTTTGCAACATGGCATTTAGGTTTGTGGAGTGGACGAGTTTCATCCGAATTGTATTTTGATCGGCAGTTTCACGTATTTCTACCCTTGAGTTGTGATCGAGTTGCGGAAGTCACAGCCATATTAAGACATGTTTACATTTTTTTAAATATAGTATGGAGTGACAAGACAAGTAGGGCATGTGCCTGATGGTAAGCAACATGCCTGCCACATATCAGCACAGTGACACGCAGCCATTGGAACATGAAGAGTCAAGAATCATGACCTAGCACTGCACAGGGCTCGTCACCCAGAGATATAAGATGTTTTATCTCTATGCCCTGTAATTTTAAAGGAAACATCACGCTTCAAACCGGAACACAGTAATGTCTGTACATGACTGCTTGGCGGTAGAATAACTAGCAATGGTGTAGTACTTTCTCAGACGGACTCTGCAAAGAGTCCTAACACTACATAAAAATTACATGCCTTTTGAGTATCGAAACAAAAGGTAGATAAGTATTATAATTTATTATTTAAACATAGTCTAGACGCTAATCTACAAGAAATTCATTTAGGGGCACCGTGCTTAGTACATCGTTTAGATATTGCTTCAAAATGGACGCGGTAGTTTCGTCTACAACTGGGCTGAACGTTTTTAAAACCACAGATGGATTCCAGTTGATGAACGACGCGGCCGCTCTACCTGTAACCATAAATATTAAAATAGTTGATAATATTTATTTGTCATAGTAAAAAAAGTGGCGGGGCGAGCAGTACATGTGCCTGATAGTAAGCAACAATCCTGCGCTTGTCAGCGCAAAGTCACGCATCTATTGGACGTCAACAGTTCAAATCATTACCTAGCGCTGCGCTGCACCCGTCACGACGTCACCCGAGGGTCTACTTTTGGCTATGGCTTTGCTATAGCTGCTGTCTCTATCATTTCAAGCGAAAAGAAAAGAGATAGCAGTAGTAAAGAGATAGTTTTAGTTAGTAGAGGGCCCGGAGTTATTTATTAAGATATTTTATCTCTATGTCCTCCAATCACTCTGGAATCATTACAATTCAAATCGGGACGCAGTGATGTTTAAGTACATATTAAGTACTGCTTGGCGGTAGAATAACTGGCTATGGTGTGGTACTTTTCCAGCAGAACTAATTGCAAAGTCCGCCACAATACACACACATCACTGCACCAGAACACTTCTTTAGAACTAAGGAGTTCTTTATACTGATGTCAGATATATTATGACTGGCCTCGTAGCTTAGTGGGTAGTAACTCTGCCTGCGAAGCCGAGGGTCGTGGGTTCGATTCCCACCTAATGGAAATAGTCGTGTGATGAATTCAAATATTTGTACTGTGTCTGGATGTTTCTATGTATAATAAGTATGTATCTACAAATATATAAATATACAGTAAGTATAATTATTATATCAGCTATCTGACCACCATCTTACAAGCTTTGCTTAGTTTGGGGTCAGATGGTTTTGGGGTGAATTGTCCACCAATGTTTATTTATTTATTTACAGTAAGTATAACGGACAATTAAATTTACCTGCGAAAGTATCTTCTGTTGGATTGATCTTTAGATCTCCTACACCAATAGTGACTTGTGTCGTCACGGAATCAGCCTGAAGGTATTCCTTATCATCTTTCGTGAAAGGCGATGCTACAACTTTTACCTCTACTACGACGTCGCCTGAAAAATATTTTTAGGAATTAGTAAAAAAACAATTGGATTAAACCAACGGTCTTATTCAAAACTTGTAAGATGATAAGTAACTACATGCTTACCTTATGATAATTGAATACTTATAATAATATCTGACGATAAATAATACAATTACTTTTAATAATCTATACTAATATTATAAAGCTGAAGAGTTTGTTTGTTTGTTTGTTTGAACGCTAGGATCTCGGGAAGTACTGGTCCGAATTGAACGATTATTTTTCTATTGGATAGTCCATTTATGGAGGAAGGTTATATAGGCTACAGAACATAACGCTAACTACTATCAATAGAAGCAGCAGGTCTACTACGAAGTCCGATAAACGATATATCGGCCGAAGTTATGGACGTTTTATACCACGAAACACTATCGGTCGGTTGATCTGATCGGGCGTTTCGTTCATCCCGACCGACACTGATTTGACAGTTTTTGTGTCATCAACCGACCGATTGTGTTTCATGGTATAAAACGTCCATAACTTCGGCCGATATATCGTTTTTCGGACTTCGTAGTAGACCTGCTGAGCATGAATCAAGAATGTAACAAAACAAAAATGTAAAAAACGGGAAAAAATATTCCATGTTGAGAGTTTTCGTAGCGTGCTTTGACATGACAGCATGTGTTTAAGATTACGTCATTGAATATAATAAACCTTTACTATTCAAATTTGTTTCTAAATGTGAGTTGGTACGACCAATTTCCGACAGGTGGTGTAGCAGGTAGACCAAGAGGTTTTTGTACGTACAATATAACTAGATGTCCGCCCCGGCGTTGCCCGTGGTACATTATATAGTTCTCATCAGGATCCCGTACATATACAACGGTGAAAGAATGACTCAAATCGGTTCAGTCATTCCTGAGAATATCGCTTTCAAACAAACACCTCTTCAGCTACCTGCTACGTCACCTGTCGGAAATTGGTCGTACCAACTCAGATTTAGAAAAAAAAAATTGATTAGCAAGTTTTTATATTCAAGAGGTATGTAATCTGTGATATTTAATGACGTAATCTTAGACACATGCTGTCATGTGTCATGTCAAAGCACGAAACGTTCGAAAACTCTCAAAAAGGAATATTTTTTCCCGATTTTGTTACATTCTTGATTCATGCTCCGTTTCTATTAATAGTAGCGTTATTTTCTAAAACCTAAAGCCTTCCTCGATAAATGTACTATCCAATAGAAAAATAATCTTTCAATCCGGACCACTACTTCCCGAGATCCTAGCGTTCAAACAAACAAACTCTTCAGCTTTATAATATTAGTATAGATAGATGCGTATATATTTTGTACGTATAATATAATATATAATACATATAATGCTTGACAGTTTTCTGTACAATAATTATTATAATACAGTAAAGTAGTCATTTCAGACTTTGAAAATGTATACTTGTGAAAATGTAAATGTAAATTGTACATTTATGAATAAAGTACTTTGACTTTGTTTTTTTCGAGCGAAAGCGAAATTCTCAGGAATGACTGAACCGATTTCAATCATTCTTTCACCGTAGGATATGTACGGGATCCCGATGAGTGCTACATAAAGTACTACGGGCGAAGCCGGGGCGAACATCTAGTAAAATATAATTGTCAACTAACTTCAGTATACTGTATAAAGTTTAGCTCCTTCTTCTTTACAAGATAAGGGTACTTACAAACTTTTAATATTGTATTAAATTAACGATTCATAAACGTGTGTCTCGTGTTATAACGATCAGAATATTAGATTGTGAAAAGGTTCCATTACATTATTTCAAAACATTAATACCTAACTAATAAAAACATCAGTAAATAGGCATTATTGATGTTGATAATTGGACTTACTAAAGGATCCTGTAAAGCTGCCGCCACCACTGATTGAGAATAAGAGCATTTTAGAGCCCTGTGTATCGAAATCAGCTGAAACTTGTAACTGAGGGAACCTCAGCTTCAGTTCACCTGCATATGTATTCACTAAATTAATTCTGAAAATTAAAATAAATAATCCTTATTCAATACCAAACAAACAACAAATGTTCTGCTCAGTATCAATTTATGTTATGTCTGTTTAGTTATGTCCATAATATTGTACTCGTAGTTAGATGGAGACTTTAGGTACCACTTTTAGCTATTTTTATGACACATGATTTTGTTTGTGCTGGGGAAAAAGATGCAGTGTATTCTTGTTATGCTAATCTAACACACTCAATTATATAGTAAATTATCTATAGAGATCATAATACAGTGTAACGATGTCAAGAGGCACGTGTTTTTTCCGTGGTGTGAAACAGCGTTCACGAGTTTATTTACGAGTATGAAGGCTCTTATAATATCAGTAATGGCTTGTAATGACTGATCACTTTAATACATAAATTTTATTATAATGACCATCATCATCCTCATGCTAAGCCTTATATTTACCACTGTTGAACAAACTTTTCTTTGCGTACACCGCTTGTTTCGAACTTGTGTTAGTCTTATCTAGTTGTTACCATTTTTCTGACTGTGTTAACCCTCGAAATACTAGAACGAACGTACTTCTACAACTGAACTGAGATTACAACAAATATTTCTCCCATTTAAACTTTAAAGACTCTTTATTCAACTAAAAAGACAACAAGTAGGTATACCTTCATGAAAATAGTTTTTTAGAAACCCTCGACGTAATTATTTGAAATTTTGGCAAGTATACCCATTATGCTTCTAAGATTTCTACTGCAGCTAATTAAAGCCGATAACTTCGAAACAGCTGCACGATTTCAATGAAACAAAGCTTACAACACTACCGATAAATTCTCCTTTCAAACAAAAAAACCGGTTCATCCGTTTAGGAACTATATTGCCACAAATAGACACACACACGCCCTAGACACGTCAAACTTAGAACACCCCGCTGTATTTGCGTCCAGGGTAAAAATAGGTAATAAGCGTACTTTCCTTGACTTACTTTAAGTATTCTATTTTGAAGTTAGATCCCCCTAGAGCCACGATATGCTTGACTGTAGCTACCACTGTGACTCCTGTTATAGATGTGTTGACGAGTAAATTGTCCATCTTGAAGGGTTCTAGAGGAGGCAGGTTTATCTCGGAGATACCCTCCTTAAGCTTTGGTTTAACAGCCTCCACACCCATCAAGATGCATGTTTCTATTTCTGGGTCACTTTTTTTGCATTGAGGAAAATAATCCACTGGAATGTGAAAAATTAAGATTTCATACCACTAATACATGAATTGATGGAATTTCACTTCAAACAGCTCAAAATTTATATATCATCCTCGAGACGCATTTAGCTTGTTCCTGAAATTTGTTTTACAAACAACTTTTTTCTATAGATTTACTGGACCAGCAGGACATGTCCCTGATGGTAAGCAACACGCCTGACCAAAATAACACGCAGCTGTTGGAACATGAAGAGTCCAAATAATGATTTGGTAATGACCTAGCTCTGCACTGTACTTGCAACCCTGATCTTGAGATGATTTTTCTCGATATCTCGAGGACAAAATTTCCATCGCAATTTCAGGGATTGAAATATTGTCCTTCAAACCAGAAAACTAATGTTTAGCAGGAGATAAACTGACAAAGATGTGGTACTTCGCCAGGCGTATTCTATAAAGAGTCCTACCACAACAAAAAGTAAATACCTAACTCTATGGTTTATAATTGTAAGAATTACTCTACTTACTACTACTACTCTGTTAAAAATAACAAATGTTTCAGAAACTGAAAGAACTGTAAAGTTCACACACGTTTTTACTAGTTTAAAAAGGTTTTAATGATCTTCTCAATTTTATTCTGACCCTCAGACAAACTATTCTGACCTGATACTGACATCTAATGTTTTATTTCCTTGAAATATTCCTAGTTGATACCTCTGAATAACAAAGTAAATCACTACATATTATAAACACAAAGTTGCTTTCTATATCCCTATGTCTGCTTAATTCTATAAAACTACGCAACGTATTTTGATGCGTTTTTTTTAATAGATAGAGTGATTAAAGAGGTAGGTTTATATGTATAATACGTGCATAAAATAGTGGAAAAAAATACTGTTATTTTAGAGATTTCTAATGAGATGTCGTAAATAATTACAATTTTTCGTTTACATTTCAAGCGCAACCTGAACCCTATGAGATTTATAAAAATAATGTACAGCAATAGTATACCCCTTCAAAGAGTATACAAAAAAGTATGTAATAGTTTAAATCTATCTCTTAGAAATAACCCACAATAACCATTTCATTAGTACTTATATTTAGTATCAGCATTGTACCCGTGGAAAGCCGGGACGGGTCGCAAGTTACTTTAATAAAGTTATAAACAAATAGGTCTACATCTATAACAAATCTACTTACATGTATATCCGAATTTAAGAGTAAAGCAGACAAAATAAACCATGTATAATTTCATGATTACAGCAATGAATATTACTCCAAGAAAGATCAATACAGAATGTGATGACGCCCAAAATGTTTCAGTATTTGTAGGGTCTCTGAAGGGAAACCTGCGAACAAAAACTAAGATTTCAAATAAGAACAATCAATAGCGCAAGGTAATCCAGCGTAGTTCCCGCATCTCGGGTTTCCCGTGTGCAAGTCATTCCTGTTGACTGCTGTGAATATACTCTTTTGGAATAGTTTTTTATCGTTTACTCGTAAATGTTCATCGATTACCTACTCGAAGACGCATGAACCGACAGGATTTTGTTGTTTTATTTCTATATTTTTCACGTTGTCTCAATTAAATTTCACCAGAATTGGTAGAGGACTTTTTTAAAAATCAACAAAAGTAAAAATATCTATAGATACAAGGATTATTTCGTTGTTTCACAATTATTGTACTAAATTAAAGCCAGCTCTTTTGTTTTTTTTAGCGAAAAAACAATTAAATTTAAAAACCTATCCGGTCTCTAAAATGGATTAGGTATACTCTACATTCAAGTAATCAATCTTATTAAATCTGGTGAGTATTGAACCTATCTTTGAAGCTGACGATTTCTGTCTATTATTTTCTACTATTTGTATTCACGTGACAACATGTACGTAGATTTATGAAATTAAAACAACGAATTGAAATTCAAAATTTATTTTTAATTCCTCCAGTGATGATTTCTGGTAAGCTATCACTACGTAGTATAAAACAATGTCACTTCCCGCGTCTGTCCGTCTCTATACTATAAGCTTAGCTCTTTAAAACCACCAAACAGATTGTGATGCGGGTTTTTTAATAGATAGAGTGATTCAAGAGGAAGGTTAATGTGTTTAATGTGTGCATAAAATAGCAGAAAAATAGGGAGAATTATAAAGCTTTCTAATATAATGTCACAAATAAACCATTTTTTTGGGCTGCGAACGCTGGCTGAACCCTTTCAGCTAGATCAGAATGATGTATAGCAATATTGTACCCCTTTAAAAGGTCGACAAAAAGGTCTGCAATAGTACTAGGAGTAACTCATAATAACCATTTTTATTAGTACTTATAATTTAGTATCAGCATTGTACCCGTGTGAAGCCGGAGCGGGTCGCTTATAAAAATGTATTGGTTTGATTCGAAAACAAATTGCTCCATTTTCCAAAACTTGACTTAAGTACGAGTACGACTTTGTAGCTTAGAATTATTTTAACGTCCAAATCGTCGAAAATGTCTCAATCTTTTTTCAGTTTTGTTCAAATTTGAGACCTTTAAAATCCTGAAAATCGCCGCAAAGTTGAAAAAAAATTCCGATTTCAAAAAAGGAAGAGGTTCTCAATATGGTTTTGTGTTTTTATTTGTATGTATGTAATGTTACACTTCTACCAGACCTATCAGATAGTTCCGCAAAATGTGAGTGAATTTTGATCGTTCCTTTTTTGTTTGGTATCTACCAATATTTCATAGTTCAGAGGTAGTATTATTTTTATCGAAATCGGTATGGCGATTTTTTAAATACGAACATAAAACTAAAATTTAGTTTTATTTATCTAGACGAAGACGTAAAGGTAGCTTCTTATAAGATTTGGTATCTAAATTAAATTTTCAATTAAAGTCGGTTTTTGTTGTTTTTTTGGAGAAAATACATAATATATGTATATTAATATTCATTGCATTCGAATAGTATTAAATATGCACGAACTTCCTTCATCAAACCGCTCATAACTTACTAACAAGTGGATAAGCTGAGGATCAGACTGAATGGCCAACTACAGCAGAGGCCTATAACCAGAAGGAAACTAGAATAGGCTGAAAATTAATCTGTGAGATACGTTGCCTAAATGGGTATTCCCTGATGGATATTATCTTCTAAGCAAGCGCACGTCATCGTAGACCACATAGTCGTTTAAAATCAAGAAAAAATAAAGAAGTATTATTACGTATATTTTGTATAGCTATACTATAAATATATATGTGTAGTTATAATATAGCTATACTATACTACACTATAATTTACAAGACTAACCTGACATGTGCCTGATGGTAAGCAACATGCCTGCCACATAACAGCACAGTAACACGCAGCTATTGGAGCATGAATAGTCAAAACCATAACCTAGCACTGCGCTGGGCTTGTCATCCAGAGATATAAAATGTTTTATCTCTATGCCCTGTAATTTCAGTGGAACCATTGCCCTTCAAACCGGAACACAGTAATGTTAACACATTACTGCTTGGTGGTAGAATATTGGACAATTTCCAAAATCCCCAGGTGGACACTGCAAATCCACCTGCCACTACAAAAATTAATTATCCACTTACCCATTGCAGGTCCATAATACCTTAAGGTATTCTATTTAGCTTCAAATGCAAATAAAATCCCACTGAGCTCTCGTTATGGGAGTTTAAATAAATTTTATAATATAAATACTTACTCCCTTATCCTCAATAGTCATTACAGTTTATTTGTTAAAAAACCACACATGTATGCGCTGTTTCAATAAAATTCAAGAAGTACACACAAAATTAGGCAACCAAAAGTGAAAGGGAGGGACTTACGTGCTGATGGAGCTCCTATACCTGCCGGCCGGCAGTGATACGATGACACTTTTAGTTTCTTGTTAACTCTGTTACTGATCTGAATAGAATGGCAAGCGTCACTGGATGACACCACCTTTTATGTTACTATTTTGAATGAGGGAGGACGATTGATATTAGAGGGTAGGAAAAGGAACGGAAATGTTGCCTGACTAATTTCCCCAATAATGGCCAAAACATCCCCCCGGCTTGACAGGCTTAACGCCTTCAAACCAGCATACACAATTTAAAGGTCACTTCAACGTACCTACGTATATGTTTGATTAGCAGCTTAATTTAGTAAGGTATTAGAATATGTATTAAATGACATAAAGAAAGATTAATAAAGAAAGAACAATAAATGCATAACAATCATTAATTAATTAAATTTATAATGAAATTAGAGAGGTGGACTGTATAAAAAACAATTATTGTGGGGTAAGGGAATACACCTTAACCACAGGTCTTCGATAGAGGCCAGATTTCGTCCAGACATTCACAACCCGAACTACTTCGGCGTTTTCAGGAAAAGTTTGATTAATCATACCAAGAGGCCAAACCAAATGACAACTATTTGCTGTTTCAAAAAGTAATATAGTTCCCTTTATCACTGAAGGACTAGGGATAGTCAATTTGAAGTGCGTTCGTATAGTATGGGAATATTCAATTTTCCATCTTTTCCAGAACGATTGGACTCGATGATCGATTACAAACTTTGTATGATTGAATTTATGGCAATCTTTGCGAATTTCAACGGAACGTTTATTTATATTATTTTGGATATTTAATAGTTTGTACATTTGTTTCAAATAATATAATTTCAAACTGGTAATATGATTAGGTCTCCGGTTAGAACATATAAAATTAATTTCGGGGTTCGGAACCCGCCCAGTTAGGCCACGCATTGGTGCATTTAAGCATATTACAGTATTTGGATTAGACGACAACTCCAAGGGCACGGGTACAACAGTTATGAGGCGTACTAGCAACCAAATGTAATATACTTTAATTCTATGCAATCCGCGCGCGAGATGTCGAATTAAAGTTAAGATCGCAGAGTAATCTAGATCCGTGTGCCAAAAGGGCTTAACTTCGGTTACCCGATATGACGGGGAACTCGCCATCATCATGACGAACTGATTAGTAGATCGCATCTTATATCGCGTCTTATAAAGATTTTTGTATTGCCGCACTCTCTGTCGTACAATATGACGGCTAGATAAGTTCCAATACCCGTGATGTAACAAATACATTAACTGTGGAACACAGTTGTTGCGTAAATTTTTACGGTGATAATAGTTGGCAACTATGTTGACTATATGATCGCGACGCGGCAGGAGACCCGGGTGTTGAATGTCGTAGCTCACACACACACTGTTAGTCAAACAGTCTCCTTGCCGTAATATGTAATTAACAACAAATGAGGTTGAGTTATTATCGGCCGGCGAAAGCATTGTCCCCGCATTGGCTTTTGCGATTCCTACATTGAAACGTAGGCTGTGAAGAGCCTTGATAATAACCACTCGTTCCGCGTAATCGAAATTATTATTATGAAATACTTTGGATACCATTTGGGTTTTCATAAATCCAATAAAATAAATTACTATGCGGAGCAATCCATTCAGCAACAAAACTCGAGTGGCGAGTTTGTATAAATTATTATGATACGTCCGATCTGTAATGATTGATTTCATTGAAATCAGTTTAACTTCTGGAATATAGTCCATAATGATGACAGCTAATTGTTGAATAAATTTAATTGGATCGAGTAGACACTGCAACCGTTGATAAGGCCAGTCCCGCTCGTTCAATAAAATACGCAGGTACATTTGCCTAATGTCCGCGCTTATCGCTATAGGCAGTAGTTTATGATGCAATAATATTTTTGATAAATCATTTTTCAAATTCGTTCCCGTGTATACGATAACATTTAATGAAAGCCCGGAAGTAGTCCGATTGCTGGCGTTCAAAACCACGCGGAGTTTAGTTGTCGATTTATCAGTGCGAACGACTCCGTGATGTGGAATTATGTATTGTTTACATTTATTTATTTTGACAATGGAATTTCTTATAGGTCGTAAATAACCTTTATTTAAGTGTTCTTTGAATACATTATCGTATTTTTTCTGAATTAGGAAGGTTCGTAATAGTTTGCGTTCGAGAATTAAGTACCTTCGCTCGACGGATCGCATGTAATCGTCTATATAAGGAACACACCTTTGGAACGGTAGCGAGACGATACCTGGAGCTTCGCGCCTAGTCGTATTGCTATAAGATACTTCGCATTCCTGTTCTACAGGCGTCAATGAAAACGACATGCTTGGTACTTCCTGTAGCTCGAAATAATGGCTCTTACGATTATTTAATGGATCGGCGATCGTACAGTAAGAATGTACAACATCCTCGGCAGAATTAATCATCATCATCGGCGCAATGCCAACGACTATGTATCCCAATAACGTTTCTATTGCAACTGGCTCGTTAAGGGCGCGCGCGATCTTTTTTGGCTGTAGTATGCGGGCGAAAAGATCAGAACCGAGTATTAAATCGACGGGGGAAGGATGGCAGAAACGACTATCCGCTAGAGGTATTTTGTCTAGATAGTCTAATTGAGCGGTGTCAATAGCCGTAAGCGGCAATAAATCCGTAATACGATTAACCACTAATGGCTGTAAAGTTATTGATACGTCATAGTTATGACGTGAATGAAGCGTGATGCAAGTCACTCCTTCAATTGGATTAGTGACGTCACCGACACCCGATACACACTTATGTTGACTAGGGTAAATCGGTAATTTTAAACGTCTACAACAATCGGTTGTAATGAAGTCCCGTTGAGATGCGCTGTCCACTATCGCACGAACCACATCAACATCACCCCTATCGTTGACCACATAACATTGTGCGGTGCCTATTAAAACAGACGTCGCGGTCTTGGTATTCCGATCAGTAGGTATTGAGGTGCAGACACCCATAGTGCACAGCGACACCGGACGGTCGGTACTGCAGTGACCATTAAAACCGTCGGAGTGTACACTAGAAGTAGTAGTCTGTTGAAGTTCGCCCGGTGACGTCACGCACTGATTTAATGCACCGGCGGTGGTAGTTAGCGCGGTAATATTCGAATTACCCGGCAACGTATTTTTTATTGCCTCGGTAGGGTACCTATTTAATGAGGTATCACCGTGACCGAAATGTAATAAGCTATGATGACTACGGGAACAAGTATTGCACCTGCTCGTAGATTTACAATCGTTTACCTGATGTTTATTATTCAAGCAATTAACGCAAGCATTTGTACGCTTGATAAGATTAAAACGTTCGCGAGGAGACATCGCTAAGAATCGTGCACATCGCCATAATTGAGAATGGTCAGGTTTATTGCAAGAAACACACTTAGTATTATCGTCTACATGAACAAACGTTTTAACATGGCCATTGTTATTACTAGATCGTAACCTTGGGTTATTATTCGACGGTGTCGATTTACGCGGCGTCGTCATCGGGACAGTAACGGAATGCGCTCGCTGCAATATATGTGTGTAGTTACGAATGTATTCTATAAACTCCGAACACGTAGGCATTTTATTGGTATCACCCAAAGACATCTCAAACGATTTGACCGTGTCCACCGTAACTTTTTTACAACCTATGTGAATAAAGATCAAATCATCCAAATTGAAATGTTTAATTGTTTTAATGAGGAAACAATACCAGAGAACTTATCAATAAATTCTTCTAAATTAGTGGGTGATGAACAATCGACTGCGGGTAGACTAATTAATTTATCCAAATAAGCCGCAATCAATAACCGTTCATCGTTGTATTTATTAACTAACGCATTCCAAATAATAGGGTAGTTCTCTGCAGATGGAACTACATCCCTGCAAATTGACAAAGCCTGCCCACATAATCTTCCGATTAGGTATTGTACTCTTTCGCCATCAGTTAAATCGGTATTTTCGTGAATGACCGTTCGAAATGTTTCATAAAAAACAGGCCAATTCTCATGATCACCATTAAAAGAACACATCTCCAATCTGGGTAATTTATAATTTCTACCCTGTGCTTTATTATCGCAATTGTTAAATGATGCATTTTGTTCTTTCGTCAATTGTTTGACACGGTATTTGATTTGAGAGTATAATTGTTCGAACGACATTAATTCCTTATACGATGGTGACGGTGCGTCCGTTATTGAAGATAAATAATTATTTTTTTTGTTCGAGGGTCCGAACGTAATCTGCATGTATCGCGTCAATCGTGAACGAGCTTGCTAGAAAATCCTCAACACTATTAGAATCTGAGATTTTTATTACCCTCATTTTATCGTATAATGACTGAACGTGCTCGAACAATACAGATAATTTGTCCTGTAATTTATCCAACACCCTATCAACATCTTTAGGTTTTTGCCTAGAAGTCATTTTGACTAAATGAAATGGCGGTTACTTTTTTACAAATTAATTATAAAAATAGCCGTAATTGTTAGAAATTAATTACCACAATAGACGTAATCCGCCACAAAGTAATTACAAAATTAGACGTAATTTGCTACGCATCCGCGCCGAAGTGACCAAAATATATGTATGCGCTGTTTCAATAAAATTCAAGAAGTACACACAAAATTAGGCAACCAAAAGTGAAAGGGAGGGACTTACGTGCTGATGGAGCTCCTATACCTGCCGGCCGGCAGTGATACGATGACACTTTTTAGTTTCTTGTTAACTCTGTTACTGATCTGAATAGAATGGCAAGCGTCACTGGATGACACCACCTTTTATGTTACTATTTTTGAATGAGGGGAGGACGATTGATATTAGAGGGTAGGAAAAGGGAACGGAAATGTTGCCTGACTAATTTCCCCAATAATGGCCAAAACAACACATACAACACTTTAGATTCTTTGGCACAGCGATTTTGGTAACTTCACTTCGCGGGCAATCTTCCAAAGAACTGCAGTAATATTCTGAATGTCTTTCATTCGATCTCGTTGCGAAAAAACTGGTCCCTACTGCGCTATACTTTCCTTTCACGAGAAAATTTTTGGACATAAAGGTGGAACACGAGTACTGTTTGCAAAATATCTACCTATAGACCTAGATATGTTCTTATATTATAGCAAAATAGGTACTGTCTCATACCAGATTGCTCCCTGAATGTAACACGATAATAAGACCAGCTAAAACGGAACTGTTTACACACATTGTTTTAGATTACGTATGTATAATTCCAGACTTGACTCACAGACATACACGAATACAATAGAAACTAAGGGTCAATTACATATGCTAATATGTAGGCTTATTTTTTATTGTGTAAAGTGACGATACGAACAGGACATGTGCTTGATGGTAAGCAACATGCTTGCCCATAACAGCACAGTGAGATGTAGTTATTAGAACATGAATAGTCCAAATCATTACCTAGCACTGCACTGCGCTCGTAACGTCGTAACCTAGAGATGATCCGTCACCCTGGTTTATTACTATTCCCGGTAATTTCACTGAAACAAACGCCCTTCATACCGGTTAGCAGTAGAATAACTGGTAAAGGTATGATGAACTGGCACCACCACAATGTAATGACAACAACAAATTCACATGACTAATGTACGGAAAGGCAGTACAGTAGTATTGACGTGTAAATTGTACATTTATCAATAAATAACTTTGACTTTGACTTTGTAATGCACGTAGTTGATAAGTATAACTTGACTGTTGATCTACCGGACCCTTAATCAAGCTATAGCGGTGTCTGTTCGCGATTTGACTGTTTCGGTTTAGTTTCCAGAAAAGTTACAGGGCAAAGAGATCGAGTGTGTGTGACGAGCGCAGTGCACTGCTAGGCAGTAATTTGAATTCTTAATATTCTAAGGATAAATGTTAACCGTGTAAAGGGCACACGTGTTTACAATTCTATTTTTTAAGCTTTTATTTCCGAAATATTTACTGATTTTTACATACTATTTTGACTTAAGTGTATATTTTAGGTAGAAACTATTTAAAATTAAAAATATTTAACATTTTAAGAATTAAAATTATAAAATTACACCTTAATTCGGTTTGCCTTACAGCATAGGCCTCAGCTAACTCTCGCCATTGATTTCTGTCTGCCGCTACTCTCAACCAAAGTTGTTTTCTATTAGGAGTGTGATTTGTTGGACCCGTCACTGTATTATTAATATTAAACCAACTAACCCGTGCCCACTTCGTTAGGCGTAATTTTTTTTTTTACTTTTGATGAAATTCCGAACGTGGTTCGCTGAGTACTAAGTGATATCATTTATTTCTCGACTATAAGGAAATTTCTATTTTTACTGCATATGAATGTATGTTTTTCATTCTAATCTTGTTATATTACCGAGTTTTGAATGCGTGAATGAACTGAATGATGTGTTATGATTTAATTGTTTTAGAATAAGATTGTTTAAAAAGTGACCGACACGTGCCTCCACGCGCCGCCGCGATGCCAGAACATAGTCAGCTCACGTGTTTGATGTGTTAAGTTATCTATTAAACTCTGCAGCCAAAAACATACTTTTTTTCTTTATTGTTTTTCTTTGTAATAAAAGTTTGTAGTTAATAAAGTAAAGAGTTTATCCATCTATCTATCTTGTTTGTTAATATTGGCGTGTTGGATTACATGAAAAAGCCTCGGTCTCGGTTCCAAACATGTGTGGTATACCCATCCATACCTAAAACCATTCTATTTGAAAAGAACGACTTGGTTCGCCTTTTTAAAGCACCCAAAGGTGGAGTTTTCTATAAGATATTTTTATTTATTTATTTATTCCTCTTAATTTCTAAGTTCTTAACAATAAGTATAAAAATATAAACATTATAAAAACTTAAAACTAGGGTGCCGCCAGCAGGGCGCAAGCTACCGGTGGTTAGGGCTGCAGACTGAGGAACCTCCTGACGATGCGCGCTGTGTCGAGGATGACCGCCTTCTGCATCTTATCTTATACCTTAATCCAACCGTCTAGCGAAAGTCTCTTGAGATGTTGGTCGAGACTTTTCGCTACAAGGTTGTTTGCCGACACAACTATTGGGACTATGATCGTCGAATCAACATCCCACATGGCGGTAACCTCATGAGCCAAGTCAAGGTACTTGCTAAGCTTGTCCTTCTCGGCTTTCACGAGGTTCTCGCACGGAGGCTAATACAAAGAGGAGGTGGGGTAATGAAATTTCCATATGAAACGACGCGTGATAGTTTGCGGAATGAGGGGGCACTGAGGGGGTGTTATGCTCCGCCCACTTCTAAATTTTTCATCTATCGGCTAATAGCAAAACTACTAGCTTAGGTTGATGTTGATGTTACTACATAGTTGAGCTACCTTACACTAGATGTCAAAAGATTTAATGAGACGGGACGTACTAAGAACATTAATCTTCAAAAAAATTACAGGTAAATAAATAAAATTATGATATTAAAAACATGCTTTTATTACTTACTTGTAAATAAAATGAACTAAAAGTTTGAAAATAATTTAAACATGATAATAAATGTATAGGCATATTACATTGCAACCTTTAACAATAAATTAAGCTTCTTCGTCTACGTCGCTATAATCATAAATATATCGTAGAAACCTAGATGTATATATTTATTATCAAACTCCAACGGTCTTATTCATAAAAAGTTATAGCATGTCTAAAGACTTGCTATAGGACGTCTTAAGAAAAATGGCATTCATAACAGCATTTTAGCGCTAAAACGTGTTATAAGCCTTCTATAAAGTTATAGAGCCGAGAACCATACTTTAGCGGTGTTTTAAGGCAAATATGGCCGACTCTTAACAGCTGATTAGTGTCAAAATGGCGTTGTGACATATTCAACTTAACTTTTTTTTTTGGTTTCCATTCGGTAATGTCACCATAATTTCGTCAATGTCCAGCGTTTGAGCGTTGGAAGTATCTTTGTTTTACCTATTATGTTCTTAATTCAGGTGTTCAGTTTTCCATCTTTTTCATAGCTTCTGAGAATTATGAGCTTGGTTGTCGGAAAATACGTGAAATCGAGGTAGCAGGATTCTTGCTTCAAATATTCCAGGCGACAAATAGTAGACGTAGTCTGTTTGATATTTTTTTTTAATTAATTCCCGACCAAAAAAAGGGGTGTTATAAGTTTGACGTCGATGTCTGTCTGTCTGTCTGTGTGTGTGTCCGTCTGTGGCACCGTAGAGCTCAAACGGATGGGCCGATTTCGATGCGGTTTTTTTTATTTGAAGGTATAACCGTGCGGATGTTCTTAGCTATGTTTGGTTAATATCGATTCAAGATGGCCGCCTCCACAAAATGGCGGACAAAATATTTCTTCACAACCTACCTTAATATGGGTATCAAATAAAAGGACTTGACTAGTAGAATACTATACACTATAACAAATTCCAAATCCAAGATGGCCGCCACCACAAAATGGCGAATTACATTATTTTTTTTACAACTGCCTCAATATGGGTATCAAACGAAAGGGCTTAACTAGTAGAATACTTTGCACTATGACAAATTTCAAAACTAAGATGGCCGCTACTACAAAATGGCGCCAAAAAATGAAGGTCAAATTAGCTAGTCAACTTTTCAGCAATAGCGTAGCCGATGCACTCCAGCTTTGTGAGAAAAATGATGAAACATTAAAAAATGCAGCCGCAACAATAAGTTTTATACGCTTTATTAACAACGTCTTTGATATTCTTAATTCGAGAAACATGTGTCAGATAGAGTACAAAAAACCGTTATTTGAAAAAATATTTCTAAAACAAAAGAGTATTTAGAATTCGCTAAATATTTCTTGACCTATTTAGTGGCTCCCGATGAAGATAAGCCTGTTATCGCTACAAATCGAAAAACTGGCTTTATAGGCTTTTTAACATGCATAAACAGTACTCTTTTGTTGTACAATTGCCTAATTGAACAGGAAAAGGCACTGCAGTATCTGACTCTGTACAAATTTTCACAAGATCATTTGGAGCTATTTTTGGAGTAATAAGGGCACATGGAAGAACCAATAATAACCCAACCTCCCGTCAATTCAAAGCTGCTTACAAAAAACCCTGTTAAATACAGCACTAAAAGAAGGTTTTAGAGGAAATTGCATACCTTTAGAAGATCTTTCCATTTTAAATGTATCTTCTGTGCAAAAAATTAATATTACATCAGAACGTTATCGGATTTTAAATGATATGAGTTTCGAATCTTCAGATAGGACGGTTGTCGAGCGTATGCCTGACGATATGTTGTTGCAATTTGATGAACAATTAAATACAACTATAGGTGACTATTTCCGCCGTCAAATAGTAGCATATATTTCTGGGTATGTGGTCAAACCTATATTTACATTACAAGATCAAGTGTGAGAGCTGTCTCAAAGAATTATATGCTGATAACTACGACGATAGTGACCTTGATTTGATAAAACTAAAAATAAGGTTGGTCTTACTTTCCCATCTAGAGATGTTATAAAAATATGTATACGGACAGAATGCAGTATTCGTTGTGCTCAATCGTAATCTTTGAATACTTATATTTTCCGTAAACATAAAATTGAAAACACTCGACCAACCATATGTTTGACCAATCAATCACCAACAGTTAATCATATTGTTCTTCTGATGAAATCTATTGTAGAAAAATATATTGATATTCGTTTTAAGCATTTTGCAACAATACAAAACAATAGGGCAACCAACCGACAACAGTTAAGTTTTTCTTTTTTTGAGTGTTTGGCCAGTGTTTCTCATAAGATTATTAAGGTTTAATAAGGTTGTAGTTTTGCGAAGATTGGCAAAATGTAAAAATAATTTAAGTGATAAGATTATATGATGAATATTTAATTTCTTACGTTTGTGAATGTATATTTCACACTTAAAATTCAATCTGAGAATGTCCGGTCAAGGTTCAAACCACTTTATTTACAATTTAAGTAGGTTTCTACCTTTTACTTTAAATTTCTGTTTCAAAATCCAAATTTAGAGCATTCGAGCTGCAATTTTCAAGTTTTCCCATATATTTTAGACTTTGCGTATAACTATGCCGTTGGATTAGGTATTTTTCATTATAAAATAGATAACAAGACGAAGAAAAAACGACTATATAACGCTACATTCGCCCAATGTAGGGACACCATAAAAATATGTTATTCACAAAATAAATAAATAGAGTAGCTCTTTATTTCATTAAATCCTACTAAAATATTAAAAATGTTAAAGTTCGGATGTCTGTCGCTTTATCTCTACTCTACCAAGGAATCTACCATGAGCCATATAATTAGTACTCTAAGATCAACCTAGATGGCGCCACAAGAAAAATTAGCTGGCGGTATCGAAGTTATTACTGCGCCAAGGGACCTTTTTCAACTCGGTTTGTTCCACTGCTCTCAGGAGAGTCGTAACTGACTCTACTGAACAGCTGATAGTGAGCATGGATATGATCTCATTGGTTGAAATCTACTCGCTCGCTCTTCAGCTATCGCAGAGCTAACGCTGTTTTTTGACTCACCTTTTAAACACAGTATCAAGATTCATAGAGCTATGGTAGTATCTGTCATAGTTCTATGAAATGCAATCACTATAAAAATCCTTGCATTGATGCAATGCAGAGTTGACATAGTATGTATGTACGTCATATTATGAAAAAAAATATAGTTCTCCTTGTATCTGTCATAGTTCTATGAAATGCAATCACTATAAAAATCCTTGCATTGATGCAATGCAGAGTTGACATAGTATGTATGTACGTCATATTATGAAAAAAAATATAGTTCTCCTTTTAAATTCTCACAATTGTACATCGTAAATTGAAAAAAAATAGTTATTTGTTATACAAGAGTGCAAAGTTGATTTTTAACCGCGTGCTCAATTTTGATGACCGAGCAAGCGAAGGGTTCTAAAATTGAATCACGAGCGCAGCGAGTGATTCAAAATTAGAATCCTGAGCGTAGCAAGGGAATCAAAAGAGCACAAGGTGAAAAATCTTTGCACTCGAGTGCAACACGTAACTTTTCATTCCACCTCAGCGAGGAAATGACTAAATGCTAATTTTTAAATGTTTTCGTGCTAAGCAAATTAAAAAAAAGTAAGTACACCAAAGAGGTTCCGAGTCTGAGTATTTAGCATATTGAAAAAAATTTATGATGCATTCGGCACCAAGGAGGTAGAAATAAATAGGTTGAATTATGTTTTGAATTCAAAACCTCAGTACACACGATGTTCTAAATTCAAATTTACTTTAACCTCTAGAGGGTAAAAACGACTTTTGCGCCCTGATATCGAGGAGCAAAAGTACTCTTTCCGAGCTGGTGGGATGAAAAACATATTTGTAATATGCTGATTAGACTAAGTTACTTAGTATTTTAATAAATTAGATTAAATGTAGTAGTACCTCAAAGGTACTCCGGATCAGTGGGAGCATTGATTGTATCAAATAGCAGCTTCCTCCCACAGATCCAGAGGCTCATTATTTCCTAGTTAGATAATATCAAATAGCAGCTTCCTCCCATAGACCCAGAGGGTCATTATTTCCTAGTTAGATAATAATACAATTTTAAAATTTTGTATCTAATGTATTTCAGAATAAATAAAATATTAAAAGAAAAAAACATTATTCAATTAGCGGATATTTAGCGAGTGCAATTATACTCGTACTACGTGTAGAGTTAGAACAAACGCTTTACATCGAAAACTTTTACCGCCTAACTAAAAATGTCTTAGATGTCATATTGCTCTCTCTCTTTTCTTCTCGCTTGAAATGATAGAGACAGCAATAGGCAAGCCATAGCCGATTTATTTAGGCGGTAGAGGCGCCGGTCTTCGCTCTTGTGTTGTCGCTCTTGTGGAAGTATCATACTTTTGTCGCAGTCATCTGCTTACGATTGGTACAAAGGAACAACCTGATCTAAGCACTTTATTTTGTACAAAAACAGATTAAATTTATGGATTTATACAATGGCCCCCTTGGCACACTAGGCTCTGGGTCCGTGTTGTGGGTACCTTTATCAGACATTTCAGAGCTCGAGTTACATTGGGATAATCTATACAAAACAAAACAAATAGACAAAAACTAATAAAGACGATAATTTGGTTTGCAATGTTGTATTGGGATAAAAATAAGGATATTGTTAAATTTTAAAAATTAAAAATTAGCATAGGTATGCACTTTTGTGAGTAATAGTGTGCGCGTGTGTGAGTTGTATCTGTTTGTTTGGATGAGT
Organism: Ectropis grisescens; assembly: GCA_017562165.1. Classification (NCBI taxonomy): domain Eukaryota; kingdom Metazoa; phylum Arthropoda; class Insecta; order Lepidoptera; family Geometridae; genus Ectropis; species Ectropis grisescens. The sequence continues at coordinate 24,544,492 of CM029781.1, read as the reverse complement.
AGATGACTATTTAAGTACTTATCTAAGGTGCAATGTTTTAAAAAAGTAAATACAGCGTGGCGCTTTGGTGCCGACATTAAATGAAACCACCTATAAAATATCATATTTTGACCTATTCTGTCAAATTAAATTTCAATTATCGTTATTATTTACTGAGTTATTCGCAATTTTCCAAAATACCATAATAGAGCAGGCTGTATCTAAAATTTCCTGCGCAGAGGTCATTACACCGCAGCCCACAGTCCATCCGATTTATCAATTAAAAATCAGGCGAAAAGCAAATACTAAAGAAACGAGATAGGTGATGTCCTGCAACACACGTGCAAACGTACGCACGTTGTGAATGAAATGCAGACGAAAGAGAAATAATGCACACGCCTATTAACTAATGTTAAATGTAGTCTTTCTCTTTCTCTAATTTTTCACTAGTTTTGTGTAGGGATGTTAGATTGATGGAAAATAATCGATTAATTAAAAATCGATTTTTCTTTATTCAAAATTAATCGATTTGTTAAAAATCGATTATATTTAAGAAAATAATCGATTTTTGCGAAAAAAATCGATTTTTTTGTATTAGTCAAAAGTAAATCCTTTTTTACAAAATTACATATAAATACATAAATACTGCTGAACAATTCACACACATCACCATCTGACCCCAAACTAGGCAAAGCTTGTACTATGGCAGACATCATGATCATCATCAACAGCCCAATAAATGTTCCCACTGCTGGGACTCGGGCCTTCTCTCACAAGGAGAGAGTTAAGGCAATAATCTACCACGATGGCCCAGGGCGGGTTGGTGGATGACACAAGACTTTGAAAGGTTCTAGGTACATGTCGGTTTCTTACGATGTTTTCCTTCACCATTTTAAGTTAGCGGCATTGCGCACATGACTTCGAAAAGACAGTGGTGTGCGTGGTTTTGAACCTGGGGTCTCCGGATCGGCAGACACCGTTCTCCGACTAGACCAGTCGTAATTTAGCAACTATGGCATGCAAATAGCGTAATTTATAATATTTATATAATCGTAGTTGTAAAACATACTTATTATACATAGAAACACCCATACATATTACAAATATTTGTATTCAACATACAAATATTTGCACGAGGTGGGAATCGAACCCTAACTAACCTAACTTTTCGTTATTCTTCAAGTTTAGATAACAGTAAAATTACAAATAATTAATGCCACAAAACCACAAATGTATTATGTTACAGTTCAGTTGTATTAAATTAAAATACTTAAAACGAGAATTAAATAACTAAACGACTACGTTGTCCCAAAAACTAGAATTTTCAGCAACTTTTTCATGTTTTCGAAAATCGATTTAAATACGTAATTTTATAATCGATTTATAAAAATCGAATTTTGTAACTTTAAAAATCGACACAAAAAAATCGATTATTATAAAATAAAAATCGATTAAAATAAAAATCGATTATTTTTTAACATCCCTAGTTTTGTGCTAGTCGCCGGGATGCGAAGTTGACCGTGTTGTCCCTGACACATTTCTCTAAATGGCGCGCTAAAACTTTTACTGTAAATCCTTAACTAGGGAATTTTGTAATCTAATTATTCGGGAAAAAGACGCTTACATGTCATTTTTGTTCGTTCTTTTAGTGTAATTTATTTTTAGAGTCAGTGTCAATAAGATTAGGTTGCTTTTCGTTTTGTTTTGTGTGACTCTGATTGTGTTGTGAATAGTTATTTAATTAGTGACGCCGAACGTACAGTGTTTTCTGAGTGTACCTATGCACATGTGATTTTAGTCTGATAAGTCCTACAATAGGATTTTGAAAATCGACCCAGAACATGTTTTCGACCGTTTAAAGCTTGTAAGTATACTAGCAACAATAATTAGATTTTAAACAAAATTACCTTTTCTCTCAAAGGGTTTTATTGGTTAGATTGTTTACGAAATTTAAATCGTATTATGAGAAGTTGTTTTATTTTATTTCTTAAGAAAGTTGTAGATACCAACCAATTCAACAGCTTTCACGCTAAATGCTCTTTGTTATTACCAAGTGCTGGTCTAGTCCCGCGTTTAAATCCTACCCGCACCACTGTCTTATCGAAGTCATGTGCGTAATGCTGCTAACTTAAAAACGGTGAAGAAAAACATCGTGAACAAAATGTACCTAGAATCTTTCGAGGTCATGTTTATGTTAACCACCAACCCGCACTTGGCCAACGTGGTGGATTATGGCCTTGAGTTTTTCCGTGCGAGAGAAATCCCCGAGTCCCAGCAGTGGGAACATTTGGTGGGCTTCAAAAAGCAATCATTTTGTAATGTTTCGCCAAAGTTACAATAGATACCTACCAACGCTTTTACCTATTTATATTATTTGGTAGGTATTCGATTTATTAGTGATGAACAGGCATAAAGTTGACGGGGAATCCCCATCCCCGTTCCAAACTATCGCGCATTTGTGGGTACCTACCCTCTCGACCGGGGCGGCGTTGCCGCGCCGTGCGCTGCGCGCCGCGCGCGCGCTTGTAGATAGGTACTTTCGTGCGACGTTGCCAGCTTGTTTTACGAAAAGCGAACGTAAATCACGCACACATTGACGTTGAATGAATCTAGTGCACAGGATGATTTTCATTCTATCGCATGATACAATTATTTAGTTGGTTAGAGAATATTTTTTTTTTCAAATAAGCGAATATTAATTTTTCACACCTTTTGTATGATTACTGGTCAGTAACCCTACCCGTGTGTTCATTTAATGTCGGCACCAAAGCGCCACGCTGTATAAGTATTTTATAACTTTCATCAAAGATAGTTCTCAATTTCGTCATAGGTGCCGCGTGGCGCCAATGTTTCATTTCGTTAGAGAATTGCTGTAAATGGCTCATTACTTTAGTTGTAGATCTATCTTATCTCTCACTCACACAGAAGACGACCACATAAAGTTTAACTCTTTTATAATTGTTTGCTTTGAACTGAATTATCGAAGAAAGAGCTAAACTCAACAGAAATAGTGAATTTGCTAGAAAGTTCAATCCCAAACTACACAAAACTAGAATAATAATTATACGTGCGTATGTGCGTAAATATCTATACGACGAACTAACCAAAACTATTATTTTTACAGGTAATTGAATTTTTTGAATAAAATTGTGTTTGTAATAACATCATTGTTTTTAATCTGCCATAAATAAATTTACATTAAATTAAATCGTTCAAAATCTTAACCCTTTAGTTTTTGTACACGACTTTTTTAACCCCCGACCAAAAAAGGGGTGTTATAAGTTTGACGTCGATGTCTGTCTGTCTGTCTGTCTGTCTGTCTGTCTGTCTGTCTGTCTGTCTGTCTGTCTGTCTGTCTGTCTGTCTGTCTGTCTGTCTGTCTGTCTGTCTGTCTGTCTGTGTGTGTGTCTGTCTGTGGCACCGTAGAGCTCAAACGGATAGGCCGATTTCAATGCGGTTTTTTTTATTCAAAGGTTGATATCCGTGCGGATGTTTTTAGCTATGTTTGGTTAATATCGATTCAAGATGGCCGCCTCCACAAAATGGCGGACAAAATATTTCTTCACAACCTACCTCAATATGGGTATCAAATGAAAGAGCATGACCAATAGAATGCAATACATAATAACAAATTTCAAATCCAAGATGGCCGTCACCACAAAATGGCGAAATATATTATTTTTTTCACTACTACCACAATATGGGTATCAAATGAAAGGGATTGACTAGTAGAATACTTTGCACTATGACAAATTTAAAATCCAAGATGGCCGCTACCACAAAATGGCGAAATACATTTATTTTTTCACAACTCCCTTAATATGGGTACCAAATGAACGGGCTTGACTAGTAGAATGTTGTACAGATAACAAATCCGAGGTAGTCGGGGGTTAATCAAAATTTTTAATTTTGTTCTTGTTTATAAGCACCGTCAACGCGCGTACGCATCGTCAGCATATAATCCCTTTTAATATAATTATCATTTATCAATAACTTATCAATGGTTCTTATTTTATTACATTATTACAATGTATTAAGTTAAGTATTAAGCTTTATAATTAAGTTTATCAAGTTAAGTTTTGTAATGCATTGCTGTTTTAAAATATCATCGGATGGAAATCTGAAACGAACATATAAAATTAGTTGGTAAAATAATTTAATTCTGAATACGGCCCTGGATATTTCTTACGTTTAAATAGTTAATGCTACATGACGATAGATGGCAGCCCGTTCATAAAATAATAATAAAAGCTATAAAAGTACTGTTTTAGCTACTAAAATGTATTTAGGACTAAATGTATAACAGTTTTTAGTATTTACGTATTATTATTACAATATAATACTGCAAAATCATACGTAAGCTTATGTATTTTCTTCCCAAAAATGTCGCCATCCAGTGTCAAGTATTAGAAACTTAACACGGAAAGCTGAGAACGTTCTAGAACTTTTATATTTAATTACGTTTAAATTACTTACAAATGAAATGTGATGCCATCCATATTATTAGAACGTCTGTCTGAGTAACTTTGACAAAGTAAAAACACAACACTTCATTCTTTTCTTGTTAAACACTAAAAAAACAGACCTAAAATGCGAGTCTCGTCACATGTGCACCTGATGAACGCTGATAGCATACTAACTTAGACCCCGCCCACCGTGATAACGTCAGGACCTAGTTGAATATCACAGTGCCCAGTTGCTTAGGGCAGCTCCTCTTTGTGTTAGCTCCGTGGGTTCTCGTCATGTGGTACGGTGATATCGACGATCACATCCCGGCGTTGAGACCGGTCTACCAGCACGATGTCAGGCTTATTGGCGACAATAGTCCTGTCCGTGATGATAGAGCGGTCCCAATAGAACAACGCACGACCATTCTCGAGAACTGGCAGAGGCGTTATATTACGGCACCTCGGACTCGACAAGGCCATGTCGAAGAACAAGTTGCTGGTGGATGATCCTGGCTACTAGATTATGTCTGTGCAAGTACTCGCCGTTAGCAAGATGCGAACAACCGGAAATAACATGACGAAAAGATTCGCCTGGACGGCGGCATGCCCGACAAATGTAGACCGTACCGTCCTTCATTACCTATGTATTTCCGGTAATTGGTCGTCTTGATAACCTCGTCTGCAATTGCACAGGCAAAACCCTAGGTTGCTCCGAAGAGGTCCCCAAAGCGCAGCCAGTTCACCGACGCGAGTAGATTCACATCGGGTCCCGTCAGGATCCGATAGAATCGCCCATGCAGCTCCTTGCTCTTCTACACTTCCTTGCGATCATCAGTGGTTTGCGCCAGTTTTCGTTTGCCAATGAAAGAGGCGTGAAGCTCCTGTCCCCTGCCACAACATCGCGATGCATCCCGGACTCGCTGTTGCGGAAATAATCCCTGACACTGCATACCTTGTGTAGGTTCTCGGCATTTAAAAAGCCTTGACCCCCCACTTCCACAGAATATACAGCCTCATAACAGACGAGCGCGGGTGTAGCATGCGATGAGTTGTGAGCATTTGACGAACTTTTCTGTCCAGGGCGTCGAGCTCAGTCTGAGTCCATCTCAGTATGCCAAAGGAGTATATCAGCAGAGGCATTACCCAACCGTTGAAGGCTCGCGCTTTGTTACCGCCTGACAGAAGACTTTTAAGTACTTTTGTCAGCCGGCACAAGAAGCGCTCCTTCACCGATTTCTTAATGTCATCTGCTGATATACCCAAGGACTGTGACATACCGAGATATTTGTAGGTCTCACCTTCGGAGAGGGATCTGAGAGTTATGGTCTCGGAAAGTTAAATTCTCTGAATTTACTACCTTCCCTCGCTGTACATGCAAACTCCATCTTGATGGCGTTACTAAAAACCTCTGTGGTTTTTAATAGCTCCACCAAGTCTTGGCGTTTCGGTACAAAGAGTTTGAGTTCGTCCATGTAAAGCAAATGAGATATAACTTCACCTCCCCTACAAAGATGATAGCCTAACTCTGAATCCTTCAACAGAGTGCTGAGAGGATTCAGACTTAGGCAGAACCACAGCGAACTCAGACTGTCACCCTGGAAAATGCCTCTTTCAATCTTTATCAAGTCTTCCGAAACAAACGTGCTGTCTACGCTACCTAGTTGACGAAGAACTGTGACCCACTGTCCCATGCATTTGCTTAGAAAAGATTTCAGAGTTGGATTTATTTTATATAACTCTAAAACCTTTTCCAGCCATGAATGGGGCACCGCATCATAGGCCTTCTTATAGTCAGTCCTTACTTGTTTTATTATTAGATACTGTTTAATTTCAATTTAGTCGTTACTCTATGTTTTATGAAATAACAATATTACATTTAATGAATGAGACGCCTTTCTCATAATGAATGATGTACCTTGAAAACCTTGGAAAGCTGATCATACGCTTCGACTGGCCTCGTGGCTTAGTGGGTAGTAACTATACCGAGGGCCGTAGGTTCGATTCCCACCCAGTGCAAATATTTGTTTTATGAGTTAAAATATTTGTACTATTTAGGGTGTTTCTATGTATAATAATTGGTATATTATTGTATGGAATTAAATTATGTATGTTAGTAATTATTAGTGTGTTACTTTAACTATATACTATACAGAAGTGTAAGCTTCTATGTACTCCAAATTGTACCCTCGTCTTCCATTACTCATATCTTCTTCACCATCCTACGGTTACCTGGAAGAAATCGCTCTTAGCGATAAGGTCGCCCATTGTTACTTTGATTTGAGGTGTTTCTGTATTTTGTTTTATTATTTAAGTGCAATAACGAGTTTATCTATCTATCTATCTAATACGTATGTATTTACAACTATATAAGTATTATATCAGCTATCTGGCCGCCATATTACAAGCTTTTGCTTAGTTTGGGGGCAGATGGTGTGGTCTACCAGTGTTTATAATCGTAGCTAGAGAAATACACAGTATAAAAGACCCCGCGGAAGAACCCCAATTAGATGGAGAGATCATGTGAGCGGCTCTTCATCACCATACTTTGACAAACTATTAAAAAAGCGCCATCGTCGTAAAAATATTACTTTGCTCCCTTATATTACAATCTACTATATTTTGAATGGAATTCATTTTCTCTAATAATATGACCACTAAAATCACCTAGCGATTTTAATTCTTTAGTGATTACAATGACATTCACAAATGATGTGGCTTTCTATTGTTAAATTAATATTTAAAATTTTATGATATTACTAGCTGTTTGCGCTGGTTTCGCCCGCGGTAGATACATAGCCCATAGCACTCGGAGATGACGTACATATCAAGTGGTAAAAGATTTTTTGTAATCGGACCAGTCTTTTCAGAGTCCTTCTGGGGAATTACCACACCTTTGCCAGTTATTCTACCAAGCAGTAATGTGCAAACATTACTGTGGTCCGCTCTGAACGGCAATGTCCCAGTAAAATTACATGGCATAGAGATAAAACATTTTATATCTCTGGGTGACGATCGCAATGCAGTGCAGTGCTAGGCAATGACTTGGACGGACTTTTCGTTCTATTAGCTGCGTGTCATGAGCAGGCATGTTGCTTACCATCAGGGGTTGTCCATTAATCACGTGATGTTTTTTAACCTGTTTTGTGCCTGGCAGGTACATGTTCGGCTCATCTCGTCACTACTTATATTATAAAAAAACATCGATATAAACCAATGGATGTGCCCTGAGTAACTTGAAATTGGTAATAAACCGCGTATCTATGTGTGTCGTAAGTAGTTTACACATAACCAATTTACTTGACCCCTAGAATCGATAGCGGCGCGATATGCTGTGGTTCTACATATTTTGGTTGTTGACAACGAATAGTGATAAGTAAAAATGTCCGGCGTTCACCACTTCCTGCAGCCGACTGGAACGGAATGAGTGAGCTCACTCTTCCCAACAATGACATGATTCCGTGCGCCCTGAAGTTTGGGAGGGCACATCTGTGTATTGAGATCTTTGAAAAAAAATAGATATTTTTTCATATAAAGAAGGAAGGAAGAGCTAGCTAGCTTTTAGTGATAAGGTCGATATACATATGTGTAAGGTCGAAGGATATGTATTACTAATTTAAAGAATTTATATTTTTGTTTATTTTTCGGTCAATAACATGTTTAATCTATCTATCTCAAACTTACAAACGTTACCTCTTATATAGATAGATAACAAAAACCAGTTTTTAAAATAAAACAACCAAGCCCTAATTAAAAACGGACGCCCAACAGCCAAGCATAGACGTCGAACGCCACCTGTACCTACTTCACTTTACTATTTTAACCGACTTCAAAATGGAGGAGGTTCTCTATTCGGTTGTATGTTTTTTTTAGTTCAGACGTACAAAATTATCGTAATCGCCTTCATGGTGGAGGAAACTATTATAACATAATATCTGATTATAACATTATACGAAGGAAAATAGCTGGATGCCTAGAAGAGATTGCTCTCAATAACAAGGCCGCTACTTGTGGCGCTTGTTCATAAGTGTTTCCAAAGAGTTTACATATACTACGTATAGAGTTGGCACAAACGCTTTACGAAACCGAAAGCACGGGTAGCATCCTTCTTGCCTTGTCGCTCTTGTGGAAGTGTCATACTGCCGCTAACTTAAAACGGTGAAGGAAAACATCTTGAGGAAACCGACATGTACCAAGAATCTTTCGAAGTCATGTGTCATCCACCAACCCGTGCTGGGCCCGCGTGGTGGGTTATGGCCTTAACTCTCTCCTTGCGAGAAAAGGCCCCGAGTCCTTGCCAGAGCCCAGTAGTGGAAACATTTAGTGGGCTGTTGCTGATGACGATGATCTATCTATCTATTATATGATGATACCAATTTGTTTCAAGCAAGACATCTTTAGATGACGTGTGTTTTTCGCCAACTCGTAGTGGACCAGCTTAGTAGACTGTGGCTTTGGCTCTTTCTTTGTGAGAGAAGACCCCGAGTCCCAACAGAGGGAACAAGCAGTGAGCTGCTTATTCAACTTAGTCTATATTTTATAACCAATCCCTTATCAAAGTATGATGAAAATGATTACATACGTAAAAAAAAAAAAAAGTGTAACAAACGTACCGGTTTCTTGAAATATGTTTTTCATTTCTCTCGGCCATTCTTGGAGACTTATAAGAATTAGAACAGCTTCCCTGTAAAGAGTTTCCCGCTAAAAATACTCGTATCAAAGACATAAATGCTAGTAGAGTTCAAATAAAGTTAAATTCTTCACTCTTAATCAATCCTATTATTAATCATCATTGAAGCAATAATTATTCAGTTTAAATTGACGGTAACAAAAGAAAATCAATGGTGTTTACAGGTTTTGTACATGTATTTTATTTTATAGTTCGTTCATCAATTTAATTAATAAGACAGTACACTGAGGAACTAATTCTTTGCTGCATTTACCGGTGTCAGGTATGATCATACTGGGTGTAAGATAACTCCAAAACTAAAGATTACATGATACCATAATAATAAAGTGAAATATTTTGGATGCATTTATCTTACGCTCGGTATTATTATAAAAACCTTAAATTAATATTCAATTCGAGTACAGAAATTACAGACTTTGAGAGAGCAACTTATAAAATATGTCAATGTCTACTTTCAATGCAAAATAAACGTCTAATAAAATTACAATATCAATAATAGATACATACAGTAACGCAAAACACCTGTTCTAAGAACGATTTACATTTTACTTATTACGAACAAAGTTTTTTTATGATCCTAATACAAAAACCTTGAAAAAAAAGCGTCATACAAAAATTAACTTTGATTTTAATCTAGTACAGTGCCTTTCAAAGTTCTAGGTGTTTGTATAGGAGTGTAACTTCATACCTTTGTATTCCCGTTTTTACTTTTGCACGATCTTTGTCTATTTGCCATCTTTTGAAGAAAACAGTAAGGCTAATTTCTAGAACAATTTGTTTTTACTCAAAATTTTCCAGCTTTTTGGCTTGTGTGAGCCTTGTTATCAAATGTTTGGGATACGGTAAGAAACTTCGATACAACGGTAACGCAGCGATCAACAATTTAGAATAAACTAGAAGACGTTGTTGTATGTTGAACAGAAGTAAATTCATTATAGCAAACCCAATAGAGACTCGTTTGCTATAAGCTTTTATTCAATTCAATAGTCTTAAACATTTTACACAGAATTTAAGATATTTATAAAATATATACAAACTCATCGGAATATTAACAAGGAACAGTAATTAACAATCTCAATTGTTAACAAGTGAAAGTATTTTATGAAAGTAGTAGAAAAGATCATTCCAATCTTTATAGAAATTAATGTTACAAATATTATTTATTTTGAAGATAAAATTTGGAAAAACATACATAAGTATATATTGCAAAAACAGTCATAATATCTACACAACATATGCTTATATAAAACAAACACCCTGAAATGATCATCGCTGAAATATTTATCGAGAGTGGGAATCGAATCCGAGACCTATGGTTGAATGGATCGACTCACTATCAATTAAGCCAAGCAGCCAATTTTAATTGTATCTTTAGAATAATTGCTATAACTACCTTATAATACAGTACTTAACAAAAACTAACCAAAACCTTAACCTACCTTAGACACGCGTCTAAGCGTTTACCCCATAAGAGCCCACTTAAAAATCTTACTATCACATTTTGGATTTCACGTAGCCTAGTTTACAATGTAAAGTTAGCCTTAAAATGTAACCCTTTAAAAACTTACTCATATTCAGACTACCTTAGCTAAAGTTACACTGGATTCTCTGTATACTTCACACTTTTGATTTTGTTGTGATGCTATTAATTGTAAGATATTTTTTATGAGAGATGGTTAAATATATGTACTTAGATACAATATTACATTTAAATTTACCTCAATGACTTAAGTATGCGACAACTTTCGAAAGAATTTTAGATAGTGCCACGGTCAATTTATAAATAAATATGTCATAATTACATTTATTAATTTTATCATAACACAAAACACACAATATACATAATATGTAGAGCCATAATGAAGAGTTCTATCTTTATTTATATGAGTATACATGTCACTTTCGATATTTTGAATTTACACAAATATATCTATGGAACGCATCTCTACGGCGCTACATTAGCAGCGCTGTTTTGATTTACATGATTTTGTTTTGCCTTTTCTACTATTTTTTTTTTTTCGAAACAGATTTTTTTACTTTCCTAGTTTATCATAGTTCCCTCCCAATTTTGATTGAAGGTAAGTAGGGATGTGCGCCATCTACCAAGATCAGTTTTTGAATTGAATTATTATTAGTGGCGTGAAATTTGTAAATTAATAAATATTTCATTTTCAATTTGAAACATAATTAAAGCTTTGTTTTACGTCACATGTAGAAAAAAATGTCTTTAATAAGCACTATTACATTCACTACACTAGTATTCGTAATTTTATGGGATACTAGCAGCGGCCCGCGGCGTAAAATGCAGCTTTTCACGCTAGTTCATTTTCGCTAAATACGATTTTGGCAGTGTGCACTGTGCAGTCTGTCTCTTTCTGTCAAACAACTGACATAAGAGATGTTTTTAATAAAAGCAGCCTTTAAGATTTCTTAGTTTATGCGCAATTTTCTTAATGTTTTTTTTCATCAATAAACCTACTACAAAGTATTAGAAAACATTTAAACAAATGTAAACGAAATTAATGTTAACTCGTGTTATTTTTCTTTTTCGTGTGGTATAACGCCTAATATAATGTAGCAGCGGTGTAACAGTAACATTAAAATTTATATCGCAAACATGTTTTTGAGCTTTACGCAACACATGGTTGAATAAAACTGTTTTCGAAACCTATCACAAACTAAACCCAACATACATAATGGCATCAATGGTTCTACCTAAATTCCGAGTTATCATTTTTATATTGCTGTCAAAGTCAAAGTTAAGATAACTAATCTAACATGACGTTCCGTAAGTATCATAGTATAAGGAAGTAATACCACTGGATAAAAATATTATTTCCTTGTAATTATTATTATTATTTATGTTGTATTTCATCTTTTAGTTTCATGTATACGATTTTCAAAAGTGGACATAAAATCTGTTTGAGCATTAATTTTGTTGATAGTGTAAACCTGTAATTTTTTTTACTAAAAATTGCTATCTTATGAACCTATTGGTTATGATGAAATACATACCTAATATTTAAATATATATCGGTACACATTTAATGAAGTTAGCTTTTACTAAATTTTTATCAACTTTCATATTGATATAAAGAAATTAGAATGCCTAGTTTAATATATTTATTTGCAACAAATACATACATGTATAAAAGCTCCTATCTCAAGAGGATTTATTTTATACTACATGTATGCTATTGACTATTTGGCAGGCGCCGGTGAGCTGTTGTATCCAAATCCAGTCTCAAAGTACGCCTTCAGCACTGGGCATAGACTGTATGAACATGTGAAATTTAAAAGAAAATAAAAACAGACAAATCTAAAGCGTTGAAGTTTAGAAAGGTACACTCAGGGCAGTAAGCGCACTCAATTACTTACACTCAATATTTTTAAGTTCACAAATCTTTTGTTTATATTAACCTATTTCGGTTATAGTTTTTTATAATCCAGAAACTATAGAGTCCGAGAAAAACATGTTCAAATTACTAAAAATAGTTTATATGTTGAAAATGTGTCAATAAACGGCACCTAATTATGTGAAGGTTACCGGAAAGAAAAGCCATGGCATAAATTGTTTTTTTTTGCCAACTTAACTTGGTTGTATTGGAATTATAATTTTCTGTATTATTTTATAGTATTGTAATAAATTGTTCTGTATTGTATGTTGTTACTGGAGTAAAAGGTCCTATTTTACGTCATATGGCAACAAACATATCGAATATGATAGTATTGTAAGAAATGACTTACATACAAAATTGAACTTGTGTTGAAATTGGCAAAAAATATTAGAAAACTTTCCCATAGCTTGTAAGTGTCAAAACGTGAGATATGTTCGAAGCAAAAGTTAGCTTTCAGTGATATATTTTGAATATAAATATACATTTACCTACCATTCAAACATTTCAACTATTAAAAACTGTATTAAAATACTTTTTTATTTCAAGAATACCTGCTTTGTCACGTGTTTGTCACGCTAAAGTTCATAAAATAAAGCCAAAACGTATTCTAGTGTAACCGATAGTTTGATCAACAGACAATGAGAACATTAGACAGAACCACCAAGCCAGCAATCACTCAGGGAAACAGCTCCTTATACGTAAACTTAGAAGTGATCTTATTAGCCATTTCTGTGAACAGATCTGCCAGCGACTTCTCTAGCACCGGGCTGATTTCTTGTAAGAAGACCTGGCTGTTCTCGTTGATGACGCGGTTGGTGGCCGGGCCCAGCACTGGGTCGCCGTCGAACAGGTTGGTCAGGTAGATGGAGGACTGGCCCACGCGCAGACGGACCGTGAACGGATCGAACTGGAGGTATTCATCGTCGCCACGTTGCTCCTTGTGCCCAATCATAGTGACGTTGCACGCGTAGTTCTCTGAAATTGGCATAATATCAATTAGACGGTGTAAATTCCCATAACATTGTTAGTATTTTGTTATAACTTTGTGATTTACAAATAAGCAGTAATGGTGGTAGCGTACGAAACACCTCACCGTTGTCGATAATAATTCTGCCACGGAACAAACATGTGTAAATATTACCGTTGTACGGAGCAATGTTTTTAGTGAAAGTAATTTCAGAACACAAAGAAATAAATCATTTTATATCTCTGGGAGACGAGCGAAATAGGTACAGTGCTAGGCAGTAATTCGTATATGTTCAAACAGCTGTGACATTGTTTACACTGGTTACTATCCCGCATGTCTTGCTCGTCTCGTCACTCTACATTTTATAATTTTGGCATGCCATCTCCTGTCCATATACATAGTCCATGTAGTAAGCGATAAAGCTACCAATTAAATTGTTAATGTTGATGTAATATATTTTTTTGTTGTGTATATAATTTATACTCTGTGACTTTTTAGTAAAAAGTTATTATACTGTATTGTAAAAAAAACATCAAATATTAAGTCAATTAGCAGGTGTTAAGTAAAATTTAAAAAGTAATTTAAAGTAATTAAGCTTTATTGAAATTTGTTTTAATTGTGTGATTTCCAAATCAACAATAATGGCTAGTGGCAGGTTGTCAACTCAACCCCTATGATTCTCGAAATGCCTTCAGATCCCTTAACTAATTATATTTTATGTTCTGCAAAAAGCCCAGATCATTGCAATATTTATTTCCGAGTGTAACATGAATGTTTTATCGATTTATTTAGAACAAGACTAAAACAATATTAAACTTTAGTCTTCGTTAACGTACAATTCCCTTTTGAAATAAATTCATTGAAGTTAGTTCTCGGAACTGCAGTGCATGTAGATAGAGCACGTTGTTGCAAAAATCATCTTGCGTTCAGCTCGAAAAATTATTTTGTAAACGCTTCTCGATATTTCTATACCTTTAATATTAACCACCAATTTTATTTTAGATAGATTTACAGGAAGATCGTCTGAAGAAAAAATGTCTGTCTGTCTTTGCTTTATTACTATTACAACAGTTACACAAATTCTGAAAATATCTTTAGGAAATTAGCAACAACCGTACTAATTTTTTTCTTAAATTGCTCTGCTTGTAAATATATATACAGGGTTCCTGGTAATCAAACTGCATCCAGTTAAGGGTATGTTCTGTAAATCTAAACAAACAACTCTTGTTTTTTTTTTAAATATAGAGCTACAAGACGAGCAGGACATGTCCCTGGTAAACAACATGCCTGCCACATAACAGCACAGTTGTGATGACAAACTCTTACATCTGGACATGGAAAAATATTCAGAGCTGCAGGTCTGTTAGCTTGAGGAAATCTATTTGTAGCGAAGAATGCATTAACAAAGTGCGTTTTCTAAGTGGACGCTAGCGTCTACTGGATGGTAACGTGTGGTGCGCCGCGGAATGCAGCCGGCTCGGCGCGGGCGCATTGTGCAACCGCTGAGGTAACCGTCGCGGTAATTGAACTTGACACACATCACTCTGTAAACATTACTCATACGTTTTGTTATCATTTTTTATCACACAGCTGATCTGTATCTACAGCGAATACGAGGTAGCTGATTTTTTTGTGGGTGTGTTTTTTAAGTACAATAAGCAGAAATCCTACAGTGGAATGTGTGAGTCAACGAGTGTATATTCTACCTTCAAGCAGTACTGTGTTCTGATTTAAAGGACAAAATTTCAACAGGGCTAAGAGATAAATCATGTTATATCAGTGCTAAGCAGTGATTTTGGATTTACTGTTATAGGCAGGCGTGTTCCTTACTAACCCAAGTTTTGCTCATCTCGTCTCTTCATAAAAATGACAGCATCAGAGGTTTTGAACCTTTACCAACCATGTTATGAATTTTCTTTGCACGTTTTATATTGAAGTAAGCACCCATTTAAAAACCGACTTCGAATCCTACTAATATATAATACGAAAGTTTGTTAGAATGTTTGGATGTAGTTTGTTATTATTTCACGCAAAAACTAGTGAAGGGGTTTGAATGAAAATTGGTAAATAGATAGATAATGATCTGGAATAACACATATGCTACTTTTCAACCTGAAAAAATAACAGGATCGAGAACTACGCGGGTGAAACCGCGGAATGCTTCTAATTTAATCATATTCCTGAATTTCCTAAAGTACTTAACTCGTGGCTTACCGCAAACCATAACACAATGACTACTTTGTATAGTGCTTCATGGTGTCATAGGAATAATGGCTAAGTTTTACTCATGTATGTATAGTTAGTAATTAATTAATAAGGGTCCTGCGCCTTATTTATTTTATTTAATTATCAACTACTTGCACACTTACAGTCACGTCAAGACGTGTGTCAAATTATAACATACCTTCTACGTTAGCCCGAAGTATATGATAGGCAATAGATGGCATATGAGATCGACAGCCATTTAAAAAAATAGTCTATATATGATATAGTATAGTATAATTTTTACATTTACATAAATAGCAAATTGAGAAACGGTATTTGCGAGTAGAAGTAAATAATGATACTGACTGAATGTCCCGGTAATGTTGCCTCTCCCTTGCAGCCGGAGCAGCAGCACCTGGATGTCCATCTTGTACTTGCCGGCGAAATCTAACTTCGGCAGAAGCAGCTTGAAGTCGAACCGGTTCTTGACCAGGTCGGACCTGCAACGACCGGACGGAATGGATACAGAACACTATTACCACAAACAAACCGGTGAAGTTCGAGTCGAAGTTTCTAGAATACAAGTTTGCATAACGCCTATACGAAATCAAAAGGATGTTACGTTGTTAAGGATGTATGATATGTTCATTATTTTGAACAATTTTTTAAGGACATGGCATCACAAAAAGTGTGTTCCGTACAAAAATGCCTATAGGCACAGAATAGATATTAGTACTACAGAACCCTCACTTAGCGAATTTTTTTATATAAATAGCGACTCTTGCTGGGACGCAACAAAGTGCAATTCAGCTCGCATTAGCGCTCAATGCCTATCGCAATTTTTAACCTAAACATTTGCGCTCTCTTCTAACGCGTAACTCTGTCGCTGTCTGGCGCGGAATGATGCGCATCGAAAGGGTTGTCGACATATTATCTAATAAAAAAAAAAATAACCTTTCGTTATGTAGGTAGTCAGCATTGTAGCTCAGATTATATATTTTAGTTATTTACTTCGTAACGCGCAAGACAGCTAGAAGAGGCCGTAACATAGGGTCGGACACATTGAAATTAAAACAATAAAAGTATACTTTGACTGTTTTTATTCTACTTGATCGTCTAAATGTTGTTTGATAAATATGTAACATATTTTAATGTACTTACCTACACTAATACATACAACCAGCTTCGATTACAAGCTATTTTATAATGTCCCGTACTTTTTGTACGGTTAGCAGAAAAATATAAAAAATGGTGGTATATTTTGTACAACTAGGAAAAAATAATAATTCTTTGTTTTTTGACTCGTGCATCCATATGATACAGCACAATATATGGCGACGTAATTTTGCGCGAGCGCTCAGACGTGCGTTCGACAACCGCCTGGCACTTGTTCCGTGCGAGGAACGGTCTAGCTGCAGGCTAAAACCGCGCGACCTTGAGCGAGTGAGGATGCACTGCTATAGGTCTCGGCAAAATTTATCGAGCATCTGATTATTAATTGATTGTTTTGTGTTCTATGGATCACTTTAAACCAACAGATCTCAGTGCGTATGTTTTCAGTGTGTTTTGATGAAAGTTCTTTGTACACATATTATAAGATGTAGTCGACAGAAAACCTAACAAAAAAAACTGTTAAGTGCTTGAAACTCTTATGCCAGTATCTTTGATTTTACATCTCCTTGTAACGAATACTGTTTTTGCTATAAAGCGCACGTATTGCTGGTTCCGTTACTTTTTCTAATAAATACTATAAATATCAATGTTCGGATGTTTGTTGCTCAATCATGTCGCAACATATGAACTTTTTATCCCGGGAAAACAAAGGCAACAAGAACTATACGGGTAAGACCGTGGGGCGCTGTTAGTAAGTACCTAATATAAAAAAGGTGCGTACTTAAGTTCTTCAATGATAAAGTTGCTAGGTCCTCGCACTTTCACATCGTTGACGACTGCTGTGAGCTTGGCTCCTTGGGGCCCTCGTGCGAGCGCTATCTGACCCAGGCTGAGGGGCTCGATGCCTGGCACGTTCAGCTCCGGTATACCCTGAAAATAATGACAAATTGGTTAATGAAAATGTTCAAATCAACCAACAAGCGACATATGAAATTATTCAGGTTGCAGCAACTCAGGGACAGAAAACGTGCGAAGGTTAGCCGGAGAAACTTTATAAAGTTAGCTGACTGGCTCCAATTATATTTCAAGCGTTCGTTTCTAAACTGCAATGCTGCATTTGGTGTGACTTTGGTGTATGTACTTTAAATTTGTTATTTGTCTAAAAATATTGATAAATAAATAAAGCACATTAAAATGATAGTTAATTTCTACTATCATACTAACATTGGTATTCGTTTATATGATTGAAACCCTGCACAAGTGGAAAGTCTCAATGAAACTAGGTTTAAAACTGAAATAAAAAACTACCTAATAAGCAAAACATTTTACACTATAGATGATTTGGTAAAGGACAGCAATGTTTGGAAAAGGAATATGTCAAAATTAGAACTATGTATTAAGGTAAAATAATACTAAGTATTATTGTATTTAAAGAAGTATCTATGTATTGATTATTTTGATAATTTGTATTTTCACAGTTACAAGGCTTTTTACAGCTGCAGCTAAATCTCAAGGCCCTTTTACAGCTGATTATTTTTCATTTGACATTATTCTTTGGTATTATTTAATTATGTTTGGTGAAACATTCGCAATAAAATCCAGGCAACCTATGCAATGTAAAATCAATTTTAATTGAACAAGTTTTACATAGGAGTAAAAATTTATCTTATTAACCGTTGATAAGTGTAGGAATAGTCAATGGTAATTCAATCAAATTCAATGGAAAAACAGCTTCTGCTTCTTTATTATTTCCAAACTCAAAAACAGATTTAACTGTAACATATTTCCAATTAGGAAATATGCATAATTAATTTCACAACATATTTCATATTTCTCGACCTCGAGTTTATCGGATTTTAGAATAAAAATCATCCTAAAATCATTATATTTGTCAATGGACGATGCGGTTTATCCTTATTCTGACAAATATTGACATAGCCTTGACATCTCAACTACGTATGTTCTCAGGAATATTCCTCATGGTCGTTGCACTTACATCACTCGAATCACAAGATCTTCAACAATGGTAATTTTTATATTAGACTAGCGGCCCGTTCCGGCTTCGCTCGGATACTGTCACATAAAGACTACTAATCCAAATAGAACTATCATATCTTTCAAGTTGGACCAAACTGCATACGGTGTGCAAATATGATTAAAATCGGTCAAGTATTTTAGAGTCCATCGCGGACAAACAACGTGATGTGTAATTTATATATATTATGATAAAGTGACGAACATTGGGAATTTTATGGTAATCTCCTTACAAAGATTGCGATCGACGAGAGAGTAAAATTGACCAACCGGCACATAGGGTCGTAGGGTCGTAGAGTAGGCGCGTAGGGTCAGCATAAAGCATAATCAGCTCATTAAATGTTCTTACCGCTGGGACTCGGGGCCTTTTCTTGCAAGGAGAGAGTCAACCCCATAATCAGACCCAGAGCGTGTCATGTCATGTTATGACTTCCACATGACATGACATGGCATCGGCGCGTAGAGTCACCGGTAGGGATTCCCTCGATCAGTACAAAGCCGCGATGTATTTGCACTGATAAACATTCGGCTTGGGGTTTTGGAACGGAACATACAAAATTATATTAACATACAACATTTTTATTTTCAACTCTAAGAAGCGCAACTTTCAAGAGTAGGTACTTTAGGCGCATAGCTATCGTGTATAAACGAGAATCCAGAAATGTAACTAATAAGGTCGCTGTATCGGTCTGAATAACCAAAGAACGTTAGTTGCATGACTGAACTTACATTATACAGTCCAAACTACTAGCCCTGCGCGTGTTGGTTATGTAGTAAAATAGGTATATTCGATATCTTCTGACTATCTACCCTATCCCTAAAGTCCTACTCTGTCCCTGAAGATGTCAAAAACGACTTTTTAATAAAAAGTATGTACGCAAAACTCTGTTCATTTTACTCTACCGTAAACATTGTCTTGGTTCATTTTATGTTAAATAAGCTACAAAGTATAAATTTACTACAATTACTATTATTTATGAGTTATAGGATAAATATGTGTGTCCATTATAGTCGGGGTGCTCATTGCAGATTTAGAGTTCAATCTTCAAAAATTTTACATGCCTCTTGCTCACAAATTCACATTTTAGAATTGCACACAATTTCAGGAATTGGATACATTTAAAATAAAATTAAAGAAGGTCAAGAAGAGCATTCTTTCTATGTCTTCTAATACGATAGGTAGCGATGGCATTAGCCGAAACATGCTGGTCCCTGTCCTTGAATTTTTCCTCCCTGTACTTTGTGTTATCTTCACACATCACACACTTCTATTTCTTCCCGCGTTTTCCCTTCAGCATGGAAAGATGCACAAATTATTCCCTTGCCTAAATAACCTAATCCCAAATTTTTCTCGGAATACCGACCCATCTCGATACTTCCTTTCTTGTCTAAAGTTCTTGAACGTCTTGTCAGTAATCAGTTTAGTAAATACTTTTCCCGTCATAATTTAAAAAATTCGTTACAATCAGGGTTTCGTTCGGGACATAGTACCGTTAGCGCACTGGTAAAGATTACCGATGATATCCGTCTTTCGATGGAAAATTGTAATCTTACGTGTTGGTACTTCTTGATTTTAGTAATGCCTTTAATACCGTCGGCCGTGATGTCTTGGCCTCGGTACGCTCTTCTAATTTTTCTCCATCCGCTATCAACTGGTTTTATAGCTATCTCTGTGGTCGTAGGCAGCGAGTTCACCTTGAGGATAATGTATCTTCTTGGTGTTCGACTTCTGCCAGAGTCCCTCAGGGTGGCGTCCTATCCCCTTCCCTTTTCTCTTTTTTCATCAATTCCATCACTTTCAACCATTCCTATTCCTACTTTTACGCTGATGACCTTCAGATCTATTCTCATGCACCTCTATCAAAAAATTTGGACGCGATGAACGCCATGTATGTAGATTTGGCTAGTGTCTGTCAGTGGGGAAAATGCTTTGGGCTAAATGTTAATCCCAGCAAATCACAGGCCATAATCATTGGTAGTTCTAGGCAGCTTTCCAATATCGATTGGCAATCGCTCCCTAACACTGAGTTTGATGGTATCGTTATACCTTACAGCAGTTCTGTTAGGACCTGGGCATTATTATGTCAACTTCAACTTCGGTCCGCAACTTCAAGAAACTAGCAGGAAGCTTTACGCAGCGGCTGGAGCATTGATGAAATTGCGCAACTTTCTTCCTACTTCAACAAAAATTTCGCTTGTCCAGTCACACCTGCTTCCCATCCTTGATTATACCGTCGTTTGTTACCTAGATATCACTGAGGAACAACTTAACAAGCTTGAACGTCTTCAAAATTTCTACATAAGGTTCATATTTGGCTTGCGGAAATATGACCACATATCTGAATTTCGCGCAAAGCTCAAGTGGCTCCCAATTCGTCTCCGCAAAAATGCACACATCCTACCACTTCTCTATAACGTATTGTACAATCCAACCTTCCCACGTTTCAACCACTTCAACTTCTGTCATGAAACTTCACGTCCACGCTTTCTGAGAGCGGCTGTAGCACTCAACCTCACTGCACTATCCACCACACAAGACTTCTTTCTATGGGAACTCTTTTACCGTCATGACAGTCCGTTTATGGAATGTTTTGCCGACCTCTTTGAGACAATCGCAGTCCTTGAGCATTTTTAAAGGAAGATTAAAAGGTTTTTGTTTATGTCTCATGTTTATAGGTTAATATTTATTGTTTTATATAGTTATATAGATATGTAGGTAGTAGTATTATAAAATTAATGTCGCTTCCCTCGCCTACGAGTATATGTGGGCTATTTTTCTTTTTGCTGGTTGCCTGGAAGAGATTGCTCTTAGCAATAAGGCCGCCACTTGTGGCACTAGTTAATAAGTGTTTATTTGTAATATTTTAATTTGTTTGTGTCGCAATAAAGAGTTTCTATCTATCTATCTATTAAATTACGGATTCCAAATGTTCCCATCACAAGTTTTGTATTACAACTTATCAATTTCCTTGGTTATGGGTTAGCAGATTTATATCGAAACACTTGCCCCTGTTTATTACAAAACTGCTTGTGACAATGACATACTTTCTTTATGCTCAATTAAATAGATTTCGACTCCTGCGACTGTTTGGAGGCCACAATCTAGCATACGTTACGTTTCTTTGTATGTGAGAACGGTGATTATTTTGATTGATACATTTATTAGGTTAACGACCCTTGGTTTTGTAACTATACCTTCGTGGGTTTCTAAGCGCGCCTTTTGTTGTAGAATTAATTTGAGCAGGTGCCCTTGAGAGTTGCTCCCAATTCTTGACAGCACGATTATTCATGTAAAGAAGTTGGTAAGCACGTTGAACTGATTTAGTAATAACTTAGCTATTTCATGAGACTTTTAAAAAAAAAAATGATACTATATTTGTCGTCATAGTGTCTGGGACGACACCAAGGGAGGATTTCATAATATCCTAGGGACAAACTTTTTACATTGTTTCGAAAAGCTAACGATATTATGGTAGTTAGTTTATACATATTTACATGGTTGAATAATTGCATTATTTACAATAAAAACAGAATGATACACCTAAATTATTCTTGTGGATATATACCTAGATGATTTTTAGTGAAATTAGAAATATATGTATAATAATAATAATAATAATAATAATAAATATCTGACCCCAAACTAAGCAAGGCTTGTAATATGGCGGCCAGATAGCTGATATAATACTTATATAGTTGTAAATACATACTTATTATACATAGAAACACCCAGACACAGTGCAAATATTTGAATTCATCACACAAATATTTGCACTGGGTGGGAATCGAACCCACGACCCTCGGCTTCGCAGGCAGAGTTACAACCCACTAAGCCACGAGGCCAGCCATAAAAAACACATAATTAGAAATACCTTTCCGTGAAAATGCTGAGCCATCTGATGTTTGAAGCGGCTGTGCTTGCATAAATTAAGAAGATTCTATTTTTAAAATTTTGTTTTAAATAGATATAAAAATTTTGGCTTTATAATGTAGGCTTTAAAGGCAAAAACAACAGACTTACTAAATAAACTATTAAAATCAACGATTACGCAGTCATAAAATGAGATGCTTAAAAACTAAAGACTATTAACGCAATAACACGAGCCAGATCACGTGGGAAACCACAAACTATACAATCACGTGCTCAAATAAGTTTCCTAATATCTAAACCGGTATTCCGTTCGTCCTAATTCAGGGCTCAAGGATATAAGCCTAGTAAAATTTGCTCAACTTGATACCTTCTGTATGTCCCTTCGCTTTTGCATCATGTTTCCTTTCGAAAAGGTATATGGGTAATACTAGTTAATACTGCAATCAATCTAAGTCTAATCTAGATATATTTTTAATGCAGCAATTCATTGCTGACACAGGTTGCCTGAATCAAGTCAAAAATATGTTATATACATTTTTACTATGAGACCAAAAAAGAGGTCATGAAAAATTCAGCTAACAATGACCAATCATGCATTGAGTTCAAAGTGCATTTTAACCGACTTACAAAAAAGAGGAGCTTATCAAATCGGTTGTGTTTTCTTTGTATTTTTAACCCCCGACCAAAACAAGAGGTGTTATAAGTTTGACGTCGATGTCTGTTTGTCTGTCTGTGTGTGTGTCTGTCTGTGGCACCGTAGAGCTCAAACGGATGGGCCGATTTTGATGTGTTTTTTTTTATTTGAAGGTTAATATCCGTGCGGATGTTCTAAGCTATGTTTGGTTGATATCGATTCAAGATGGCCGCCGCCACAAAATGGCGGACAAAATATTTCTGCACAACCTACCTCAATATGGGTATCAAATGAAAGGGCTTGACTAGTAAAACACTATACACTATTTAAAAAAATCAAATCTAAGATGGCCGCCACCACAAAATGGCGAATTATATTATTTTTTTCACTACTACCTCAATATAGGTATCAAACGAAAGGGCTTGACTAGTAGAATACATTGCACATGACAAATTTCAAATCCAAGATGGCCGCTTCCACAAAATGGTGAAATACATTTCTTTTTTCACAACTCCCTTAATATGGGTATCAAATGAAAGGGCTTGACTAGTAGAATGTTGTACAGATAACAAATCTGAGGTAGTCGGAGGTTAATCAAAATTTTTAATTTAGTTCTTGTTACATTACGCGATAGCGGGCCGCCATCTGTGAATCGATTTGATGGTTATTTTTTTGTTGGCTAGATCATAGTTCAGGATGGAGGTGGTTCCATATAAATTTTATTGAAATCGGTGCAGCAGTTTTGGAAATATGAATACAAAACAACAAAAATGTACTTTCGCTATCTCGATGACTTAGTGATTGCTTCCTATTGAATTTGGTGGTATGCCAATAAATTTAATTTTAAATTGAAGTTGTTTTTTGTGTTTTTTCGGAGAAAATAAATCATTTTATGAAGAGTCCTTTTTATCGCAAATTCATTGTTGAATCTATGGTCAAAGGTTAAGTGCTCATTGTAATCATAAGGAATGGACACGTCCTTTCCGACTTAGCATAGCTGAAAAGAAAAAAGGTAAGATGTAATTAATCTACCTACAAAAAAAAAATATGACTTAGTAGCATAATACCTAATACATAGATCTCAAATAAATAAATAGATATTGGTGGACAGTTCTCACACAAAACCATCTACGAGTACATAGTACAAACTAAGCAAAACTTGTACTATGGAAACCAAATAGCTGATACTATACACATATAATTGTAAATACATACTTATTATTCATAGAAACACCCAGACAACAGATACTTTTATTCATCACACAAATATCTGCTCTAGGTGGGAATCGCATCCACGGCTTCGCAGCATAACTAACCGCGTAAGAAATACCTACACATCACTCAAACTGTATGAAATAGAACGGATCCTGATGAATTGTTTCTTTGTAATAATAATGTGCGAAAATACCAAGGGAATAATAAAACTATCGCGTAATATAAGTTGAAATAACGATAACATTATGCCTGAGGAAGTGCCAAAACTATTATATACCAATTATTCCGCCGCCGGGCAGTTACATGCAAGAATTGCTGATGTAATTAATAGCTCCAAGGGCAACGTTGCAATGCTTCCAGTGAAATTACTAAGCAAATAAATTTAATAAGCAAACAAAACGAGGATTGTGATGGAGACAGGCAGGGATTTGATTGAATGATATTATTGAAAGAACTGGATTGTTTTAATTTATTTCGACATTTTGACCGCGTTACAACGACTGTGGTTACAAGATGCTATCACCTCTATCAGGTGCGGCCTGAGGGGGAGGGGCATAGGAGACATGAACCCTCCCCCCAAAACAACTGGAACAGCAACTACGCGGGTAAAAATTGCGGGGCGCTATTAGTAAACTCTGTTTTATTCGACATGCTGTATTATCATTGGTGAAAAAAGTTTGATACTACGACCGCTACTGACCACTACACCGCGCCTAAATGTCATATATGATATAAATGACATTTAGGCGCGCATATGTGAGTTCAAATCACAAAAATCTTAACAAATAATATTGAATGGAAAATATTAAGTGACATTACGCATCAGGTGCATGAAATCCTCGAATACATATGAAACATCTAATCACATCATTTTGTACTCTACGAACAGCTGTTTGAAAACAAAGAACACGTGGACCTCACATAATACAAACCTTGATAATCCACCTGAGAAATACGTGTCATCGACAAAGTTAATGATCTGTACGTGCTTTCAATACACTGACACCTTCAAAGCCAATATGATTGTTTCCGGAACGTTGAGTTAATTAAGTTAAAGTTCAGATAACTCCTATCTATTCAAATATGAGTATATAAATGAATTTGTAGTAATCATCAGAGCAATTGTTCAACTATGGGGTGCGAAGTGGTTTATATTGTGGTTCTTCTATGCATTTTGCAGGTAAGTTACCTTTTCAAAGGTATCACTTCTTATCGGAATATCGTTTTATACAAACGAAATAAACTATTTGTTAGGTTTATTAAAATGGCTATGATAACACTTTTCACACAAATTTTTAACAATTAGAAGATGTTATATTAGGAATTAAAATATGTTGGTCATTCAAACATTGTAAAGAGATTAAAAATATTCAAACAATATTATAATTAATATTTATTAGCACTTGGTCGGCGTATAATTTAGTACATTACATTATTTGCATAATATTTTTTTGCATTAATTCTTTAACATGCACACTATTTAACCGAAACAGGTAGAAAGCAATGTAAACATATTATTCTAATCAATGAAAATTAAAAATATTAATGAATTTACTCTTTTTTAATTACAGTGTGACCAGTACCAAGCTCAAAATGGAGGAACCACAGACACAGTGGTTCAAATAAGAACACCTAATTATGGCATAAACAAACTATTACCATACCAGAATTACCTGGCTTACCCGTTCCCGTACTTTAACCAGTATTTTGGCAGCTGCAATAACTGCCCAACATCTATAACGAAATACCCAATCAATGTATCAGTTCCTACAAAACCATTACCAGTCAGTGTGAAATTAAACTGTAATCAAAACCCTACATGCAAACAAGTTGTAAATGTTGAGTTTCAAGTCAAACCGAAGTCGTGTAACTCATCAGTTCCAGGTAATCCTCCAACACCACCAAGTACTATCCCACCAGTGAATACAACTTCACCTGTTGATAATCCACCGCCACAGAACAGTACCGAGAACCCACCAACGACTGATAACCCTCCACCAACAACTGATTATCCTCCAACACCACCAACTACTATCCCACCAGTGAATACAACTTCACCTGTTGATAATCCACCGCCACAGAACAGTACCGAGAACCCACCAACGACTGATAATCCTCCACCAACGACTGATTATCCTCCACCAACGAATACTTCGAGCTCACCACCAATTGATAATCCACCGGCTCAGAATCCATCAAATCAGACTGATCCAACTACTGATGATCCATCCAGCGCTACTCCACCTGCCACTCCTCCAGCAGATAACAGTACTAGTTCATCAGCGGTTGCTACAGCATCGGATTCAGGCGATGATTCAACCGCTACAGCGGTTGCTACTTCATCAGATTCAGGCGACGATTCTACAGCAGCAGCAGCAGCTAGTTCATCGGATTCTGGCGACGATGCAGCAGCAGCGGCTGCCAGTTCATCGGATTCTGGCGACGATGCAGCAGCAGCGGCTGCCAGTTCTTCGGGTTCGGGTGACGATGCAGCAGCAGCGGCTGCTAGTCCAACGGATTCAGGTGACGATGCAGCAGCAACGGCTGCCAGTTCATCTGATTCTGGTGATGATGCAGCAGCAGCAGCTGCTAGTCCAACGGATTCAGGTGACGATACAGCAGCAGCGGCTGCCAGTTCATCGGATTCTGGTGACGATGCAGCAGCAGCGGCTGCCAGTTCATCGGATTCAGGGGATGATGCAGCAGCAGCGGCTGCCAGTTCATCGGATTCAGGGGATGATGCAGCAGCAGCGGCTGCCAGTTCATCGGATTCTGGTGACGATGCAGCAGCAGCGGCTGCCAGCTCATCGGATTCTGGGGATGATGCAGCAGCAGCGGCTGCCAGCTCATCGGATTCTGGGGATGATGCAGCAGCAGCGGCTGCCAGTTCATCGGATTCAGGGGATGATGCAGCAGCAGCGGCTGCCAGTTCATCGGATTCTGGTGACGATGCAGCAGCAGCGGCTGCCAGCTCATCGGATTCTGGTGACGATGCAGCAGCAGCAGCTGCCAGTTCATCGGATTCTGGTGACGACGCAGCAGCTGATGCTGCTAGTTCATCTGATACTGGTGATGATTCAGCATCAGCGGCTGCAGCATCGGCTACAAGCGCATAACACTATCAGAAAATAAATATTCAAGACAAACTAAAAAGTGGCATTGACTAATTTCTGTAAAACAGACTTTTAAAAAAAAAGCCTATTTACTCAAAAGAAATGAAATCACTTCGATGAAGACATGACAAAAAGTACTAAGCAAGTAAATGGAATAACAATGTTTGATTTTGTCGGTTCAACTTTTACAGGAACAATCACAACCACGACAATAATAACAACAATCTCTACTAAAGATACAAATAATGCTCCTGAATCAACTTCAAGTACTCCAGCAACAGGTACTTCAGTGAATTCAATCAAAGTTAAAGACATTTTAAAATGTTCTGAAATGAAACTTCCCTAGATTTTTGTACAATCAACTGTCGTTCTTCCTTGTAGATGAAACTATAAATACAAACTCGGAAAACACAGGATTATCTACAGTAGCCGGTAGTTCATCATCGACATCAACAGCAACAACGACAACAACAACTACAACAATATCTGATGCAAATTCAAGTGGAACTTTTGGAGACGCTGGCTCTGCTACTACTAGTGCAACAAATGGTACTGTTGATTTATTGAAAACTCTTGAAGATATCATGTCCATTAGGATTGATTTGTGATAAGAGTGTTTTGCACACGGTTTTTTCAGGAATAGCAACTGGAAGTGCGGGTACGATTTCCGGTGCCGATACAAAAACTACATATACTACAGTTACTGAAACAACAGAAACAAATTCAATGAATGTAAACTCTGATGAACCTGACCCAGATATAGATTCAGACGATGATGAAGATGAAGACGATGATGACGATGGTGTCACAATTAATTAGATAATAATTTTTATGCAGAAGAGTTTTAAAGTGTTCAATCATAATGTTTGAAACTACCATCAAAAATTCTTCAGATGAAAATTTATCGGGAAACCAAGTGTTAGAAACAACGTGTTTGCTTAATGGAAATTAACTACCTTATGTTGTTTAATCAAACCAGATGAGAATATAATAAGAAATCAACACCAACAATCAACTAAATAGTTGTGGCAACCAATCGTAAATAAAGATATACATAGAAGATCAAGGATACATGGGATCGATGCAGTGAAGTTAACAATAAAGAACCTATCAAAAAAGAGTAATTCCTTTTTTTATTTTTTTATCGCGTATAGGTCCGCGTTTGACCACCAACTCGCCTCATGGTAAGCGACGGTGTGGTCGAAGATGACGCACGTTGACCTAGAAGGTACCTATTCACTCTGACTCTGAAAAGTTCTAGATTGTATCTCTCAGGGAACAAGGAGACCGGCAGCTTATTCCACTCCAAAGCTACGAGAAAAGTGGATTCAAACCGTTTAGTACGGATTTTGGGAATATCCACAGTGTATGGGTGTTAGTGAACCGACTTACGACTTGTCCTGTAGTGGAAAGGGGGAAGGCAATATTAGATCGTGTAACTCCGCTGCAGTAGGACCTTTTACTATTGTACAAGCAGTCAACCCAGCAGAATCAAAATTAGGTACTTCTAAAATGTAGAATACCTGATCTTATCTAATCTTTTTGAGAACTTCTAGACACAGTTATATATTAAATTAAGAATACATATGCGGTGTCATAATAATTTCAGATATTTGGTTTAAATACCCTCATTTAAATTTCGAAATATATCGGCAATAAAGTTACAATAGTAGGGGAGCCCAAGCGGGGATTTCTGGATTTACTAAAGCGTGACAAATTAATATGCAGGAGGATACCTTGTACCCGGTTAAGTACCTTCACCAAATATGAGGCCCATATACAAGGCTGCCCGTGAAGGATACAGGATCAGAGTAGTAAAAAAAATTGCTAAAAAGGAACACAGTAATGTTTGCCCAATGGCATTTGCGCCATGCTTGGCGGTAGAATAACTGTTTCGAGTAATATAGAATTTTCGATAGGGCTGGTTTAGAAAACAGCTGGACTGAAAACACTTAAAAAGGCGCTGCACTCTCAAATAACGATTATAAATTATAAATGAAAGATAGTGCTTATTACTTTTGAATTTTATTTTTTCATTATTTTTGACGTTTTTTGGTTCAAAAAGTGGTATGTATGCATTTATTTTATCAATTGCTTTTCCTGACATAGTAACGAAATTAAATAACTAGTTTGGATTTTCGTGGATCACATTTTAAGTATTTTGGTTATAATGCTCACTGTTCTTAGGTACAAAGATTTTTTAAATTCTTTAATAAGAACAAAATTGTAATTCGTTTAGATTCCATATACCTGATTGTCTGAAAGAGATTGCTTTAGGCGTGGTCAATAGGTTTTTTTAAAGAAAATACAGTAAAATGTTAATCTATCTATCATAATTCTGAAGTTACGGGTGGTCTAGTTAAGAGAACGGGAAATGCCGATCCGGAACCACTAGTTCGAATCTCACGGACAACACTGTTTTGTCGAAGTCATGTGTTTTATACCAGTAACTTCAAAACGGTGAAGAAAAGCATGGAACATGTAACAATAGGGAACCAATATGTTCCTAAAATCTTTCCAGGTCGTTTGTGATCCGCCAGCCCGCTTTGGGTCAGGTTATTAAATAAATAAAATAAATTAATTTTGGTAGACATTTCACACACATATTGATATACTAGCGTCCCGTTCCGGCTTCGCTCGGTTATTGTCATGTTAAGACTATTCATCGAAATAAAAACTATCCTATCTTTCAAGTTGGATCAAACTGCACACGGTGTCCAAATTTGATTAAAATCGGCTAAGTAGTTTAGGAGTCCATCGCGGACAAACATCGTGACAGGAGATTTATATATAATAAGATAAGATTACATCAATTATGGCCTTGAATCTCTCTGTGCGAGAGAAGGCTCTAAGTCCCAGCAGTAGGAACATTTAGTGGGCTGCTTATACCTTGCTTATAATGCTATCATACCAATGGTTTCTCTTACCTTGATCATCTTAGGACGCAGGAGATCAACGGAGTTCATGATACATTTGTCCACTTCGGGGTCATTTCGCTGACACACTTTGATATACGAAGCTGAAAAAAATGGAAACTGTTTAGGAAAACGTAAACTATAAAAAGGAAACGAAACTAGTTATTAGTCTTAAATTAACTGCAAACAACCTGCGCACCAAATTTACCACCAATACGCAGATACCTAATTATAACCGTTATTTATGATCGTCAGTCATATTTTGTGTAACGGGTGAAAACATAACAAAATAAAATGAGATACCTTAAATCTGCGATTTCAGTTTCAAGAAAACTATGATTGTAGCTCAAATATAGGTACAATGTATTATATTTAACTATGAAAACTCATGCTATATCCGCCGACCGTATTGGAGAAACAATTTCTCAGGCAACATCAGGATGAAAATGGTTATTTAAAAAAAAAACGCGGAAATGCAATTCATGGTACAAAATCAGTTAAATATGAATGAAGTGTTTATATACTCCAAATGATTCGTGTAACATGGTGCGTGACACATGACGCGGCTCGCCAGTTTTTTACTAGAATTTCGCTTGCTACACTACCTTGTGTCTAGATACGAGTAAGTAGTCAGGTATCAAGTAAGTAGCAAAGTTATTATTGTAAATAAAACGTAATTTGCCATTAAATTTTAGTAATCTTATTTACTTTTTGAGTTTGTTGATGCTAGTTATCTCAAAAATGTATATATAAATATTTAATTTTGCTCCAAAGCTAGATAAGACAAGTTATCTCGTAGGGGTCGAAATGTAACCAATATTAATTTATTCTCAATTTGATTACCGACTTTAACGATAAACAAATTAAGCGTTTGTCTCAAATACACGATAGTATATGTAATGTTTTTTATTGATTTAATGTATTTTGTGAATTTTTAAATAGAATTCTGCACTCCTTTTCTATCTATTAATCGGATTTAAAAATTATTTCACCGTCGGATATTTGATCCTGAGTGCTATGAGCTATATGATATATATCATGTACCACAGCCGAAACCGGGGCGGACTGCTAGTAACCTATAAGTGTGGGGAATTTCGTTTCATTTCCCTCCGCGCAATTTCGTAAAAAAAGGGGTACAAACTCTTTGCTTTACAAAAATACATATTTATTTATGTATAAAGGTTTGTAACCATTAACGTTCTGCCGATAATGAGCATGTATCCATTTAGTCCAGTAGTAAACGTGTAAATTCTGACCAAATGTTTGTACATTCGGTTTATGTTGTATAGCATAGGTTTATGTTAGGGTTAGTACCCTCTTAGCTTTGGTGGCAAAATTAACGATAAACTTTAGTTAAATATATTTTGAAGTTGTCCTTGTATTTTTTTTATTTTTTTTTTTGTTATAGAATCGTTTGTGTGATTTCAATATCACGTTGTCAAAGTTATAGAAAACTCGGTAGATATTCTAATTGCCGTTTATCGCAACGCACGGTTCTGCAATAGACGTAGTATGTCAACACTCGCGCCGGTCCCAATACACAATTGCTAAAGTTACGAGATCTATGCGAGATACGTGTGTACTATTCTAGTCATTTATGACTACATCAGTTAATAATATATTATTATCATTTATTACAAAAATACTTAAAACTACTTTGTCCTATAACCATGTAAACATGAACTTAATCTAACAGGTCGTTAAGTAGCATTCGTACCTAAAAAGGCACCCCTATAGCTACATTAAATGGCTATGCCAATCTCAAAAAAGTGGTCAAGTGCGAGTCGGACTCGCACCTGAAGGCTTCCGTAGCAGCAAGTAACATACCTAATATAAAAGTTCTTGTAGTTCGTTGTTGCTTTAATCAGTGTTTTAACAATAGTGAATTTATGACGTATTAAAGTAAAACTACTTACTAGATCTCATTCAAACCACATTTCGTTGATAGTTTACATGGTAATGTACTTTTTCATTGTGTCATTCTCTTATTTTAGAAGTTACAGGACACATTTTACCTATTTGGAAGAGTCTCTCGCGCAAATTAAACAGTTTAGAAAAAAAATTTGTTAAAAACCTCAATATCATTTTTAAAGGCTTATCTATCCATAGATATGTTTTTGGTATGGTTTTAATGTTTTTTTTAAGTTTTAGTTGTATGTATGGGACACCCGTATGGCGATTAAACTAGAATGTGTTAATTATATTGATTGTAACATTTGATGGATAATTGATAAAGCTGTGTTTTATTCGCCTCCTGAGTTGTTAGCTTACAACGAATTATCTTTCTAGTAAGCTAGATACTCTATGGCTTCGTGAAGCTGCACTGTTTTAATTCCAATTACGTATAATTTACCCTCTACATTATTTTTATAATTTAGAACAACAGGTCGAGCAAAACTCCAGTCTAGTTGCAAATAACACGTTACAACAACAATAGTTATACAGAGCTATTTGAACAAAAAGAGTCCAAATCACGACCCATCACTACAATAACATTACAATAAAATCGTCTTATAGATACAAGAACATATATCTATAATTTTTCTTCAGATATTTCCTTCACGCATTTATTAATTAACAAAATCGCAATCTGGTCGAAATTCCTAAGAATACTAAGAAAGAGGATTAACGACAAGGATAATTATATTGTTCTAAATATTGCAAGATAAGAAGAAAAGTTCCGTCAAAAGCTAACTGTAATTCGACCCGAAACAAATTTGTCAGTAGGTAATTACTAAACAATACAAGGTACTAGATAAAATTAACTCAACCTCAACTATATATAAATATATAGCTATATCATATTTATAGATAGACATCTAATAAATCCTACTAAGATTTTAATGTGAAAACTTGATTGATAACATGTTTATATTGTTTGCTCAATCGCGTTGAAAAAGGAAGGGATTAAGTTGAAATTAAGAAGTAAAATAGATTTTGGCCTGGAATAATACATACTAATTTTCATCTCCAAAAATTATATAAGTAGTTATTTAGGTGGTAACTATGTTTTCTTTTAATATTCTACGTGGATGAAGTCGTCGGCAAATGCTAGAATTGCATTAATCGTAATCAATAGATAATTATGTACTCGAAACCAATCAGACTGTTATAGTGTTGAGCATTATGTATCAGTAAAGCAGACTTACGGATTTCTGCCGCTGCGAACCGCAGCGTTAGGAGAAGCACAACGCTGACCAACATTTTGTGTGTGGTTGCACAATGCCTACGATCCGCGGCGGTCGGCCGGCCGAGTCGCGATGTGGCCCGCCACTGAGCGCTCCTGCCCACCTCTCCACGCTCCCATGCCGAGGACACAGCACCAGCCCTGACGAACAACCGATAAACAAACAACGCACCAACCCTAATCAACATCCCAAGTACAAATAGCCATACGCATTCACCATAGCAATGCCACCCAGCGCGGCTGCACGCGCCTCCAACTGCTTTTTCATTTGGAATTACATCTATGGATTAGACCTTTATCGGTTATACCTACATAATTCAATGTTTAGTGTAGCTGCTTTAGGCAAATAGTGTTGAGCTAAATTTTCATTGTATTTAAGTTTTGTTACGACCATAAAGGAATTTAACCAAATAGGTAAAAAATATTGTAAGATAACTGTTATTGGTTACTGATAACGTAGAAACACAAATTTTGGTTTATGTGCCACTGCTGGGATTTAGGACCTTCTCTCTCAAGTATAGGGTATAGGTAGACTAGGTCTTGGTAGACCAAGACCTAGTCTACCTTGGTAGACCAAGATATTATAAGTACGCGATCTATCGCGTACTTATAAATTATCAATAAACATTTGAAATAGGTAGCGTTGGTTATTTATAAAAAAATAATATATTTATACGAGTATTTTATTTTTCTGTCATCATTGTGTTTCTAAAACGTAACAAATACAAATGTCTACTATTTCGACAGAAGGTATTGTTACGCCATCAGACAGGTTAACCCCTAGCTTGGGTGACAATGCTTCTCCATCTGCACTGAAATTAGTAATTAATGATAAGCACCGTTTGTAAACGAAAACAAATTATCATTTAATTTTTTCCAATTCCTCGCGCTGATAACTTGGCGGGGCGGTGGAGTGGGGGATAAAGCATCCTCATAAGATGTTTTCCTGGACGAAACCCAATTTCCATCACTATTAAAGCCAGTGATGACGACAGAAGTCATCACTGGCTTATACTTGACTTATACATAAAAAAATAATTCAGTGGTGCATGTGGGCATCAAATTTATCAGGCAATCGTGCAATCTTACGTTTTAGCCTTTAGGCCATCACGATTTCAAGAAAAGAAGCTATGTTTAAAAGTATGGTCAAATAAAATTGAAATGTTTTGTTTCATCTCTAGTGTACTACCTAGCAAAAGGATAAAATCTACATAAAATAGCATTATGTAGATTTTATCCTTTTAATACCATTCAGATCTCTAGTCACATCATTATTTCTTGAATTTTAATAAGTAGCTTATAATGTTAAATGCATCTGTTGTTTGCACAGACAAGACGGTACTTCTAATCTCTGCAATCTATTTATTACAAATCTAATAATAACTCTGTGATATTAAGTTTAAAAATATTACTTTGATATAAATCCCAGATTTGTGAAGATTATACTGTTAAACCATTCATGTGAGTAACATAAATAATTTTATTACATGTTACGTAAGTTCAGGATTAAACAGCAAACATCACGAACTCGACTGCCTTATTCAACATTTGTATAATAATTGTTGTAGTTAAACTTGACCGTATATTGTTGACCTTGTCACAGAACGACTTTACCCGACTGAAGGCTTTTTATTTCTAGAGATTTGAATTGTTATTTATTTTTGCCGTCTGCCTGTCTTTATTTTCGTTGCTTGACAAATGTATGGACAATTTTACTTAAGAGTGAGAACTGCTAAGGCTATTGTTATAATTTTTAAACATTTGTTAGCATTGACAGTAACGGGGCAGCAAATTTTTATATAGGCAGCTATGACCGTTGATCGCATTTTGCCTCTACAGCCTACTGAAATAGCAGCTAGTACTCGTGTCTCACCAACACAAAACCTAAAGCACCTACCTCGCACCATCTTTTTTGTGGGGACTAATGCATTTACGGATCGTCCGCCGTGCAGGGATACTTACGGTGGGTATGTCGGGCTCGACACACTGGAAGGCGTGCCGCTACCGTCTAAAATCTCCACGGGTATCTCTAGTTATGGCTTGGCGACAGAGTCAGGGGACTGCTACCGCATTCGCTCGCGCTGCTCGAATACTAAGGAGTTCCACCTCCGGGTAGGATTAACCACCACCCCCACAAAATGCCACCGAGGCTAGTTGTTGTGCCCAAGGTGCACCACGTAAAGGTTCCCGAGTCAGGCAACTCGCACCATCCACCATTTTATTACTCTGCCGATGCTGCTACTCATAGATTTTCAGTTTCATTCTATTTATTAATTGGTCCAAATAATATGTTTTAACTAACCAATAAATACATTTTCTATGAACAACCACGAAAGTACAAGTAGGTGCTAACATAAAAAATATTGTTCATATCGGAGATAGGAACTTTAACATATTTTTTTGTATTCTTTCAATTACTTTTAATAAAACCACCATGAGAAATAATACTAAGCGAGCTCTAAATAATTCATTATGTGTTAATGCCCATAATTATCCAGCTAACTAGGCTACGGTCCATGTTCTAGTAGCCAAGTTTGCGTTGTTTTTCTCTAATATGAAATTACGAGTTTCATTCAGTCTCAACCTTGTCAAAGTATTGGCAGGGCAGGCACAGCGGCGGCAAACAAGCGAGTTCCGGCGATTTCACCGCGCACAGGGAAATTCGGAGAGGTTCCGTTATCCAGGATGCTGGTTTATTGCGGCATGTTGCAACGTGCCCGTCCGCTTGCTAATCCAGCGACGATTAGTTTTCATCATCAGGAAACGCCCGCGCGACAGATATACCCGTTATCGGCAGGGACAAAATGTAAAAATTTACGGTTTTGCAACAAATTTTAAAATTTAGAAAACGTGAAAAACACCAGTGGAAATTGCAACCTAAATTCCAACTAAAATCAACGATATTTTTCAAATAGGATTGTCTCCGTTATTGTGCCCAGTGTACAAAACAACCTCAAATTATTTATTATAATTTCACTCAAACAGAGAGAGCACTGTCAGTAAAAGTAGTTTAGTCCAGATTAGTAGAGATAACTGGATCTATGTATTATACGTAAATTTTTTTCGATTACCTAAACTTCATTATTTACTTAGTTACTGCATTATCGCCTAACGTCAGTCAAGATGGCGGTCACAAAACTTATTATAGACTAACAGCGCCAAACAGTTTTTCAAAACAAAGCTCGCATATACCTATTTCCCGATTTCGTTCTTTTTCGGCGATAAAAAATGAACTAGGTTTTATTCCAGACTATTTCCTATTATCTACATAGGTACTTATCCAGATCCCTTTAGTTGTTTTTGCGTGAAAGAATTACAAACATCCATACATACTTTCAAACTTTCGCGTATTTCATATTAGTAGGCAAAAAACACAACCATAAACCTAACTGGGTAAAATTGTATCAATCTGCCTTGACCGACATCTTCGCCAGAGATCTTCCCTAAGTGTGTTACTATGTAACAATTTTGCTTTTGATCGTCTTTTTTCTAATGATCTTATTTTAAAAACATATTCAAGGGTAGGGAACCGCGACGGGCGACGGTTTTTTTTCAAAACTCACGAAACCGCTGATTTTTGCGTTGGAAACCTGCAACCTTCGCGGGCGAAAACCGCGCGGACGTGCGGTTGGAAGTCAGTATCATTGCGTAGGGAGGGCGGTAGGGGCGGCCCGCTCGGGGCGGCACTTTTTAAGGTTTTTTTTGCATTAAGAAGTTTTCTAAAAACAGTACAGTAAGGCGCATCCTTCCTTTTGAAATCATTGGCTGCAGACGGCTACCGCGCCGTTGCGCGCGCAGCCACGCGGTCGCTATACGCGAGCGATACGCGGTCGCCACGCGGGCGCCGCGCGGCAACCGCGTGGTAGCGCGGGCGTAAACCGCCTCGTGCGTTTTTTTTGGTGGTTTTACATACAAATCTGTATCCTACAGAAGACGCGGGCCCGCGCCCGCGCGCGGGCGGTTTGAAACCGCTCCATGAAATCCTACCCTAACACTAACCAATACGGTATACATTTTTAAAATCTAAAAATATAAGTCGAAGGCAACATAATTCATTTTCTTCGAATAAAAAATAGCCGACTTTTTTTTTCGATTTCGATGAATTTTATATGGGACCGTCACTATAAATAAATAGATATTGGTGGACAACTCACACACAACACCATCTGACCCCAAACTAAGCAAAGCTTGTAATATGGGGGCCAAATGGCGGATAAAATACGTATATAGTTGTAGATACATACTTATTGTACATAGAAACACCAGGTTCAGTACAAATATTTGAATTCATCACACAAATATTTGCACTGGGTGGGAATCGAACCAACAACCCTCGGCTTCGCAACTACCCACTAAGCCACGAGGCCAATCTCTCTGAACTATGATCTACCAAACAAAAGAAGAACCATCACAATCTCAAACTCGATTCATAATTGGCGGAGGTATGGCGTAACATAGATACGTACAAAACAACATACAACCTAATTGAGAGCCTCCTCCTTTTTTGAAGTCGGTTGAAAATAAAAAAAGTGACAGAGCGGAATTTATACACATACTTACCCATACAAATCTTGGACGCTTTAAGACATCAAACGAAAACGGAGATAGCCTATGCAGAATCTCCTGAAGTAGTACACTGTGTGTCACATAAAGGTATTACACAGATAGTTAAACAAAAAATAACTGGAGTCCCAAATTCTTAGTACTAATTTTGATATCGTCTCTGTGGAGTTTGGAACAGTGCTATGGCTGGTCTAGGCGAGAGAACGGCTGCTGCCGATCCGAAGCCCCTTGTCTGAATCCCACGCTCATCATTGACTTTTCCGGAGTCATGCGCGTAATACTGATAACTTAAAAAAACGGTGAAGAAGAACATAGCCTAGATACCGACATATTCCTAGGATCTTACGACTTATCCACTGTTGTCATCCACCAAACCCCAATGGGTCATCGTGGTGGATTATGGCTCTAACTCTCTCCTTGCCAGATAAAGCCCCGAATCCCAGCAGTTGTGCACACTTAGTCAGCTGGTTGTGCTTATACCTACTGCAAAAGGAACTGACAGTGCTTCATTAGGAATCGGCAGCACTGTCATAATTCAATGTAGAGCTCATTGAATTTATTAAAGAATCGAAAGTACTTTGATCGTTATTCACTTAAACTCGCATAATTATGCGTAGGTATGACTACAATCTTCCATTAGTTTATTATTATCCATTAATTTCAAAAATTGACAACATACAAGTGGATATTTTCAACGCCACTATGATACTCTTTCATATCACTTAATCACAATTCCCTGAACATTTATTATTATACTTACAAATATTCGTCTAATTTAAACGCTCATTTAATGAATGAATGAATAAAACTTATACTTTGCACAATACCATTTACATACGAGTATAAATACTCGGTGTTGAGCAACTGTACCGGTCATCATCGATTGATGCATCAAACGTAACGCTACATTTTTAAATGAAACAAAAAACCGTTTTTATGAATAAAGAATAAATTTGGACTTGCTCAGATACCAGAATCTAAAATAAAAGCCATTTATGTACCTAATTAGGAAACAAAAGTTAAACAACAAAACTCTAACACACTCTCGGTATCGTAGGTACTTTGAATGATATCAAAAATAAAAGTTTTTTAAACGTTCAGATAATAGGGAAATCACACAGACAAATTATTTATTCTTAATACTTTTGTATTAATTAACTCTTTCTTTGTTTGAATAAGTGTTTCAATGTCTTAAATTAAACAAAAACATTTTTTTTATTTTGTAACTGGAAGGAAGATATTCGTTGTATTACATGAGGGGGTATCCGTTGGAACGCATCCGTATCGGTCACTGCCCTGTGATTTTGTACTTAAATTTTTAACTACGACAGGCGCCATATCATACCTTTGTATTAATTAGAGAATAACATAATTATCGTATTAACCTAGGGTAGGTTTTTGATAGGTGTTTTTTTCAACGATTAATTTGTAGTTTATTATATGACAGATTGTTCATGTTTAGGACACTGTTTAAATAGTCTACATTTTCGCAGAAAACATGATGTTAGCGTGGCGATAAAATCAGGAAACAAATTATTTTTGGTGAGTTTTTCGATTCATTCGAAGTGATTTTCATCCGTGATGTGCAGTATATAGGATTGTGTATAATTAGTAATATTTAATGCGGTAGGTCATTTTTTAAGCTTGATATATGAAACTTAATGTTTAGGTTCCGATTAGATATACGATGTATGACAACCAAAGTTCGTGAAAAATACTCTTGAATCGTATGTGGCGGAAACAACATTTAATTAAATCGGTATGTGCACCGGCTTGTTTTTGTTATTATGTTGATAGCCACGTGTATTGTCAAACGTATCTATGAACTTTGTAACATTTTTTAACGATAGTGTGCCCCTCTATATATCTTAGGTGATCCTATAAGAGGTTATGTTTGATTTGTGCAGAATCAGTGGTTTAGTTTTTTTTTTTTTTTTGATAATATTTTTTCTTATTTTCATTTATTTTGTGTATTTAGTTTTCCGTGCAGAATCTGAGAAATAATCAAATTGGATGAATGAAGGAAACGTAGGTAACGTAACTAAAGTGGATACGGATTAGTGAACGATGATGAACATCTCGACCAAATTACAGAACTTAAAATTATTTCCAATATTGCGCGCAACCTTGAAACAACTTACTACAATAATCATACACTCAAAATGTAACTATCTAAAATACAAAAAAATATTGCAGCGCTGATAAGAGGCTAAGCGCCCAATAATAAGGTTTCGTAAGGACCATCTCTGATATCTGGCAATAGTGTACATATGTCAAGTGGTGGATCGCCTTGACCACCGCGCTTGCTTCATCATTCCGATCGACTACCTCGAATGCCTAAATCTATTGGCGAAAGATATACGAATACAGGGACACTAGCTCAAAGCGCGCCTATTACACGCTCCTTAAAAAAATATTTCTGAGTGAAATTTAAAATCTCGGTGAACAAGTTAAATTTTCTCAGCAAAAAATTGTTGCGTGTTTATAAAATAGATTATGTTCATTTGTTCAAGTTGTATTTAAAAAAGGTGGTATCATGGGGCACGCAGGGACGAAATTCC
Source organism: Ectropis grisescens (assembly GCA_017562165.1). Taxonomy (NCBI): domain Eukaryota; kingdom Metazoa; phylum Arthropoda; class Insecta; order Lepidoptera; family Geometridae; genus Ectropis; species Ectropis grisescens. Next base: position 24,503,602 of record CM029781.1, on the reverse strand, counting down.
TTCGGATTAATATGGAAGCAACACAATTATGCAAAAAAAACTTAATCTTATTACTTATAGTGCGTATAATATCTGAAAAATAAAGTTGGCAACACTGGTCACGGTCATGTTTTTACGCGTCACTTCCGTAATTTTTTTATAGTTACAGCGAGTTTTTATATAGTAATGGCAAACATTTTTGACACTTATTTGTACTTATTATCGTACAATATAATGTTCAATTTAAACTTTAAAAATGTTCACTCTTTGTGTGCTCTTATTTTGTATTTTTTTTTCTAAAATTGACGTGTAAATTATACATTTATCAATAAAGAACTTTGACTTTATATTTCTTTGAGAACTTTTAGAACTTTGAGCTAGCGCAGACGTTACAGGGTTCCTAACAGATTAATGATTTACTTGAACTTAAAAACCAACTCCACTTACGCACAAACGTGTAGCATATCTCTATATCTGAATAGTTACTCGAAGCAAATCTTATTTTATAGCATTCTGTATAGACTACACTTACCATTCTCAACGAATAACTACATCTCATACTATTACAACCGAAAGTGTGGGTTCTTCAGAAAGTACAACTTCGGTAAGGATAACCGAGAATTGGTCTGGAATCCCTCAAGATGGTGCCCTACGGTACTAGCGGGGAGGATCATCTGCCAAATCGTGGCATCTATGTAGTACTAATATACTTTTGTTTTCTAATGGCGACTGACTTATTTTTAGGATTTTTTTTTACCTTTCAAAAGATATAACTGTGTCGGTGAACTGTTTTTAACCGACTTCCAAAAAGGTGGAGGTTATCAATTCGACAAGGTTGGAAAGACCGAGGATCGAGCCCAATTTAAGTTGGTGCCAGCCAAGTCTAACAGGTAGTGTATAGATACTACTTACCTGTGCCTACTTACCACGTACCTCCATAGTATCAATCTACTACTAGCTTTTTGACCTGACTGGCACCGACTTCAAATAGATGAGTGAGTAGCGCTTATAATAATGATATTAATTTATTTTTCGCTTTTGAGTGACTATTTGTGGTTTTGAACTCGGTTGAATTTTTTGAACGAAAATATTTTATTCAGTTCCAACTAATGTCGACAGAGTTACACTAGCAACTAGACTAGCGACATCTGACTGATAATAATTGAAGTTAAATCCAACGTCGTTTGACCGATATTGAAGAGAGATTTGGTGTGTGCTGTTTTGTAGTGGTAGGACTGTTGGCAGAGTCCGCCTGGGGAAGTACCACACCTTTGCCAGTTATTCTACCGCCAAGCAGTAATGTGCAAACATTACTGTGTTCCGGTTTGAAGGACAAAGTTTCCAGAGAAATGACAGGGCTTAGAGATATAAGATCTTAGATCTCTGGGTGACGAGCGCAGTGCAGTGCTAGGTAAGGATTTGGACTCTTCATGTTCCAATAGCTGCGTGTCACTGTGCTGTTATGTGTCAGGCATGTTGCTTACCATCAGGCACATGTCCTGATCGTCTCGTCACTCTTTATTAAAAAAAAAAAGTTTGTCTGAGACAAGACTGCTACTAATGTCGCCTGACTTATTCTCCTGAAAAAGAACTTCTACCGCACAGATGAGGTTAGCAAGAAAGCCGTTAGTATTAAAGCGTTACCTATCTATTTGATTTTTAATTGAATGATGTCACCACTAAACTTACACTTATTTACTACTACTATTAAGGTTGTACTGATGCGAAATTCTTGAGGTCCGGCTAACATTTGCACAAAGCAAATTAATTTCAATGTTGGAACTCAGGAACTTCTCTCATATCCCTTAGGTGAGAGACAAGAACAAAATTAAAAATTTTGACTAACCCCCGACTACCTCAGATTTGTAAATCTGTACAACATTCTACTAGTCAAGCCCTTTCATTTGATACCCATATTAAGGGAATTGTGAAAAAATAAATGTCCTTCGCTATTTTTTGGTAGCGGCCATCTTGGATTTGAAATTTGTCATAGTGCAAAGTATTCTACTAGTCAAGCTCTGTCGTTTGATACCCATATTGAGATAGTAGAGAGAAAAAAAATATAATTCGCCATTTTGTGGTGGCGGCCATCTTGGATTCGTTTTTTTTTATAGTGTATAGTATTCTACTAGTCAAGCCCTTTCATTTAATACCCATATTAAGGTAAGTTGTGAAGAAATATTTTGTTTGCCATTTTGTGGAGGCGGCCATCTTGAATCGATATTAACCAAACGTAGCTAGTAACACCCGCACGGATATTAACTTTCAAATAAAAAAACCGCTTTGAAATCGGCCCATCCGTTTGAGCTCTACGGTGCCACAGACAGACACACACACAGACAGACAGACAGACAGACAGAAAGACATCGACGTCAAACTTATAACACCCCTTTTTTTGGTCGGAGGTTAAAAAGGTTACAATCCAACGCGGTGGTCAAGTGCGGTTTGGCTAATGACGCATATTCTCGAAAGATTCTTGAAAGATCCAGTTTCTTCACGATACGATTTCTTTCACGACGTTATCAATCAATGGTAAACTTGTATACATTTAAGTACCCTTTGAAAAAATACTCAAAGAAAGTCCTACCACTACAAATGTACAAAATGCACAACGCGCCTAAATAAATTTTCAGATCAAAAGTGATTGCTGTCACAAAGTATTGCAGAAGCGATAACTCGGCACTCTGCACTCAACTCGCCCGTGCCTGCTTTAGGGATAATAATTAGTCAGAATTTACTCACATCATTGTATGACATCATCTAAACAGTTTTTAATGAAATTTGCACCCACCGAAATTTTTTATCTAACATTTATCTAGTCTGTGGATACAAAACACTCGTAAACATGATCAGTTGATAGTTATCTAGAAACACTTCAGTAATATCGTCTTTATCATACTTATAAATGAATGAATTTCCCGGATATTCAGTATTCCTGATTTTGGCAATTTCCTAGCCGCACAGTGGTGGTAGCTAGTCAAAGATGTTGGAAAAGCAGCTGTTGAGGTATTTGAGAAAGCATATTTGGATACCAAAACCGTTTGCGTTTTTTTACTTTGAGACATTTATGTCATGATCATCTTGTATTCAGATTATACTTTACTCTGTAAAAGAGAATTCCCTTTTATTTTTCACATCATCGTCATCCAATTCTTGTGTCCCTGTGTGTACGAGTAACTAAGCTCCTCTCAAACGGCTTGATTGCTTTTTTTGTGTGCATGTGTGGTCTGAGAATATGTAGTAAACTATTGTTATTCCACGGAATGATAAGATTGGTACGCCCCAAATTTGTATTTTGGGAAAATATAGCTTTAATTATTTTATCACAAGCCATTAAAAAACAAATATCCCATAATTTCCACCTTCCATTTTTTGTTAGTGATATTAGGTATTACCGTAATGATCTACAATAAATAACTATGCGATAAAACAAAATTTAACAGGTCAGCTAGTAACTTCATAAATATTTACATTACGTATAATAAAAACCCCCACAAAATGACAAAAATCCATCAGTCTTTTTGTTCAAAATTGTTTAAAAATGAGCTGTACGAAACCATTTTTTATTATTTATTGTTCATCACTCAATGCCAATGGCACAATAACTATACTATTTTACAGAGTTATTGCTAATCAACCTGCAGCCTTTTAAGGGCATGTTAAGTGTAATAAATATACAAACTATTTTAAAACAGTTTTAAAAAATCGTGTTTTTTTCATACAAAATAAGGAAGTGTATTTGCCGGTCTAAAACATGGAATTCTTTGTGTCGCTGAAAAATGAAGTCCCGATCCCGACGCGCATAGGCCTAAATAGTGCTAGAGGACAACAAAAACTATTTTTACTTATTTTGGTTACGTTTTGAGTTTTAACAAAAGTTGTAGAACAAGAGTTGTTTGCCAAATCAGTGCCAAACGAGCAGCCATCGCGCGCGTGCACACTCCTTGAAAAAGGCCGCCGGACGCGGCCGAAACTCGAGTCGGATTGACCGACCGTATATACGTGAGTGTCCCGTTATCCAATTAAATAGGTGTAACAACCACGTTAATTTTAATACTAAAATAGTTGTTTGTTTATATATACAGAAGTTAAATGGATGCAGGCTGATTACTAGAAACCTTCATTAAAAACATGTTATCAGGACCTACCATTAATTACATAGTACCACTAGATAATGACGTCTAAATTACACGAAGCTAACCACACACAATTTTTAACGGGAACTACGTGAATAACACTGCAAGGCTTGGTCTATGGTCTATTATAGCTTTTTATTAGTGTACTCGTGCCAAAAATTTTGAACTCTTTTATCATCAATTGGCGCGCCTAGTACTCAAGGTATACTTTACTCACATCATTTGCTATCACGGCTATTAAGGCGAAAACACGGTTATGAATGACCAATCGAACTGAATAAAATCTCAAAGACTTTTGTCGAAGTTTGAAGTTGTTTCAGCTGCGAAATAGCACTCCAGTATTTTTAAAGTTTACGTACAAAACACAAAACGTATGTACTCGTAATATAGCCAGAACAATTATTGTAAAATATGATATTACGATATTTCGCTACATTTCATTGATTGAAATCACAGACTAAGTCCAGAGATACATTGAAATAATCATATCATCATTAACATATCATCTTATGGTCTGCAGATAATAACTTCTTCGCCGTATCTCGGCTAGGTAGCCGTGAGACGGCAATGGAGTTGTTTTTTTTTTTAGCTGTAATAGGTTTGCACTTGACCGCCATCTCGCCTCATGTTAAGCGATGATGCGATCTACGATGGAGCGACCTAGAAGAAACCGATTCACTCTCGATTTGAAGACACCAAGATTACTAATCGGCAAAAGAGTTGAATGAATGAATGAAAACTCTTTATTGTTTACAAGTTAAAATAGTACAGAAAATATACAATAAGTTGTTAGTTGTTAGGACCTTATAGGTAGAAAGGTCCGCTTTCTTCAATAAATTCAGTACTTGTTACTACTTAACTGTAGTATTTGTCAATACTATGTGAATTTGAATATATAACATGTGACGAGACGAGCAGGACATGTGCCTGATGGTAAGCAAGATGCCTGCCACATAACAGCACTGTAACACGCAGCTCATCAACTACGCTCGTCACCCAGAGATCTAAGATGTTATATCTCTAAGCCCTGTAATTTCTCTGGAAACATTGCTCTTCAAACCGGAACACAGTAGTGTTTGCACATTACTGCTTGGCGGTAGAATAACTGGCAAAGGTGTGGTACGGTAGGACTCTGCCAAGAGTCCTACCAAGTATTTTACGGTATGTGGATATCCTTATCCTAGCAGTAATGAGCAAACATCTGTGTTCTGGTTTGAAGAGCAATGTTTCCAGTTAAATTACAGGGCATGGAGATGGATCATTTTATACCTCTTGGTGAGCAGTGCAGTAGGCACTAGGTAATAATTTGGCCTCTTCAATTTAAGTTCCAATAGTTACTTGACTACCTGTGCTATACTGTACCTACCTGTGCTATACTGTACCTACCTGTGCTAATAGCTACCTCTGTTGTTATGAGCAAGCGTGTTGCTATCATCAGGCACAAGGCCTACTATACCTGTCACTCTTTACTATAAAAAAAACGTTGTTTTAATTTGTCCATGCAACTCAATGCAAGAACATTTAAGTTTGCTTACTTTCAAATAAAAGATACAGAATAATCAACTTTCGAGGTATATTTATTTTCTGATAATGAAATCACATCTGCTCGTCACACTATTTTAGTTGCAAAGGTGAACCGAATGACTTTTTTATCTTTGATACGCTGCTTTTTGTTTACAATTACTGCAGTTACGAAAATACTTAGTACATATTTTAAAAGTATTGTGTGCGCTCGTGTATACAAGATGTAAGTAATTTAACTATAAAAATGTGTTATATATTATTATCTTAAAATGAATATTCTATACTTATTTGACGACAATTAATCACATGTCTTTCTCTAAAAACTAACTGAATATTCGAAGAACTCATTGATTCATTGTAATATTGAGTAACATTGTGATTTTTTTACGTGGTATTATATATTATATGTATATTATATACGTATTATATTTATACCTATGTGTAAGGTATAAATATAATACGTCTATAATCCACTTCATATACTCGTTTGCCCCTACTTCATTTATTCTTAAGCCTTGAGAAGAACTGTACTGACTCTAGAATAAGTTAAGCATTTTTATTCCTAGACATTTTCTGATATTCCGAGTATCCTGAGCCCTCTATGATCATAATCTTAGCTGGGTAAATAGCAAAATTAACTAAACTAAAATTTTAAAGAGCAAAGGTTTGATTTTTTGTTTATTTGTTATTCTTTCAAGTCAAAACATGACTGATTTTAAAAATTCTTTCACTATTGGGAAGCTATAACTTTTTAAGTGTTTTGTGTTATATACAATTTTCCAAAATAATAGGAATCCTGCCTAAAATAAAACAATAAAACCCAACTCGGGAAATTGGTTAAAAATTAATCCTTATCCATTTAAAGGCTGTGATAAAAAAAAGTTGTTTGTGAAGTCGTTTGGCTTACGGACGATAGTACGTGACAACGTCATAACAAAACATTGATAGGTGCGACGCAAGCGTACAATGAGCGTGGCGGAACAATGAGCGTAGTGGGACATAACGGGACACTTTTTCATTTTTTCGGGACATTTATTAGACGTTGTCAGGTTGTCACGTCAAAAATAAAGTTGATTTTATGTTTTGTGAATACCAGTTTAAAAAAAATCAGATAGAAATTACCTTAGAAGTTATGATAAAAAAATTGGTGCTCATAGGAACTGCCGATAGAAGTGATAACTCGGAATTTGATAGCTTACTTTGGAAACTACGCGGGTGAAGCCGGAGGGCGTGGCCATTTAGAAATGTTGACGCATTTTTAGATAGCCAATGGCCATGGTTCCGAGTTTACCCGAATATTTCTTATCATTCCCGAACGTGACGCTAGAGTTCAATTCACAGCCCAACAAAAATCTGTCTGTGACGCGCCAAAAGAAGTTTTCACTTAAAAAATGTCACAGTTTGTACAAATTGTCTTTTTATATAGGGGAAATGCCAAGGAGTATGTAAGGCTCGACACCACGGAACGTTGGTGTCCCTGCTAACTAAAATATCTACAGGTTTCTTCAGCCATGGCTTGGCGACAGACCCGTAGTACAGCTACCACATTCAACCGCGCCTCTGCCGCTGATGTCACCCTAGCGGGCCCAACTCACAGGGGGAAAGATCCCGCATTTGGGTTTAGCGACCCACCAAACCTGGGAAACCAAACCAAAACTTGGGAAGGCCTATTATCCCTAGACCGAGTGTCGGACGGCTCTAAGCATCCGATGCCCCAGGCCCTCCAGTGGAGATGGAATGCGGTCCAAAGTGTCTCCATGTCCACTCCTGCTTCAGTGGAGAAGACAGAGGTTACAGCCACCTCTCAATCCTTTGCATCATCCGACCTCTCACTGTTCTGTGATCTGAGTATTTTGCCTAAGATGTTCCCTGGCCGTGGCTACTTCGCGGCGCAGTAAGAGTGCTCCTGAAGGACCGACACTTGGATAGTAGTAATAATATCAGCAGAGTAGCCTTCCCAAGTCTTCCAGTCCCTTTCTCCAATTTCTACAAGCACTACTACTCAAAACGAAAAGAGCGCGAATAGAAATTCCCTTCCCGGTCAAGATTCCCCATCGAATAAAAACGAATAAAAAAATAAATCCTTGAAAAAATAATAAAATAAATCCTTTAGACACACAGGGTTTAACTAAGTATCTTCTGTGATAGTAAAATTCAGCAGGTATATTGCGGACTTCTACTACCGCGAAGGTTTCTGCCACAAAGTACCTATCCAAAAACACCCGAAGCGGCCTGCCTGCTAGTTTATTATAAATAGGGGCACGCAAATATAACGTTTAATTTTTGTGTGGTCTAGTCGGGAGAACGGCGGCTGAAGATTCGGTGCACCTGATTCCTTGCGCACCACTGTCTTCTCGAAGTCATGTGCGTAATGCCGCTTACTTAAAATCGGTGAAGGAAAACATCGTGAGGAAATTTTCAAAAAATCTTTCGAGGGCATGCGCCATCAAACAACTTGCATTGGGCCAGCGCGTAGAACAATGGGTTTGACTCACTCCTTACAAGAGAAGGCCCCGAGTCCCAGCAGTAAAGTTGGAACATTTAGTGGGCTGCTTATGATGATGTTGAAATATAATTTTTAGTCGATCAATCTTAAATAGCAAAAACGAAAACAAATATATTCATTTTTCTTATTCCAGAAGCATAGATAATGGATATGATGTCTTTAAAAGACAAAGTGGTGGTTGTTACCGGAGGTGCCGATGGAATAGGATATCAAATAGTGGACAAGTATCTGGCAGAAGGAGCGAAAACCGTTATAATATTGGATTTCAATGAAGTTAAAGGACACGATGCAATTTTAACATTATCCGGAAAACACGGAGACGGAAAAGTTGCATTTATTAAATGCGATGTCACAAGGGATTTAGAAGAAGTTTCCAACAAAATTTTTGATGAGTACAAGCAAATAGACGTGTTAGTCAATAATGCTGGAATAGTAGATGAAACATCTGCCAGGAAAGTGATGGAGATTAATACTATGAGTGTAATAGAGTGGTCAATGAAATTCTGGGAACACATGAGAAAAGACAAAGGAGGGCACGGTGGTACTATAGTAAATATTGGTTCTATATATGCATTTGCTGTAGACCCTTATGTAGTGCTATATAAAGCGTCTAAATTTGCTATTATGGGTTTTACAAGATCTTTAGGCCATGAATATAACTTTGAAAAATTTGGAGTCAGGGTTGTGATTTTATGTCCTGGATTTACAACAAGTGCTTTGACAAACAAACAGTTATGTTGGGACGAGCAAGTATCTGCATTTGCCGAGTTTACCTCCTCACAACCGTGGCAGTCAGCAGAAGAAGTTGGAAAAGCAGCGGCAGAAGTTTTTAAAAATGCAAAAAGTGGATCTGCCTGGAAAATTATAGGAGGAGTTTTGTCTGAAGTAAATTTAGTTAGTGAAGGAGATTATTTAAGATAAGTGTTAGCCATGAAATTTTAGAGTACGAATGTCTGTTACTGTATGCTTAACTGACAATAAACTGCAAGATTATTTGTAATTTTACTCTGTATTTATTAGTTTTAACCGACTTCAAAAAAGGCTGAGGTTCTCGATTCGGCTGTATATTTTACTTGTGGAATATGTCAAGCGATAGTTCCACCAATAATTGTGAATCGATTTCAATGTTTATTTTTCTGTTTGGTGTATCATACTTTGGTAGTGGTTTCTTATAGGTATCATCATCATCATCATCATCATCAGCCGCAAAACGTCCACTGCTGAACATAGGCCTCCCCCCTAGATTTCCACATCGACCGGTCCTGCGCAACCTGCAACCAGCGGTTTCCAGCGACCTTTGTGAGGTCATCTGTCCATCTAGTGGGAGGCCGTCCAACACTGCGCCTTCCGGTTCATGGTCGCCACTCGAGAACCTTTCTTCCCCATCGGTTGTCAGTTCTGCGAGCGATGTGGCCTGTCCATTGCCACTTCAGCTTGCTTACTCTTTGAGCTATGTCGGCCACTTTCGTTCTTTTGCGAATATCCTCATTACGGATTCTGTAGCGCAAAGAAACTCCGAGCATAGCTCTCTCCATAGCTCGCTGTGTGACTTTGAGCTTCGTTATGAGTGAGGCCTACAGTGAAGGACCACGTCTCAGGTCCATAAGACATCACTAGCAACACGCACTGGTTAAAGACTTTCTTATAGATTTCTTTTAGGTATACGTTATCGAAATCGATTTTGCGGTTTCTAAAAAATCAACAAATACCCAAAATATATAAGTAAATTAACATACCCTCTCTCTGACTCATCTTGAGTGTCTTGAATCCCGCTAATTATCCTACTTCCTACTAATGATATACATGTCAATGTATGGATGTCTGTCAGTCAATCATGTCGAAACGTATGAACGGATCGGGCTGAAATTTTGAGTACAGGTACACTATAGTCTGGAAAAACACTGGAGTATGTACTTTACTCCGGCAAAATAACCAGAACTGGAACTACGCGGGTAAAACCGCGGAGCGCTGCTAGTTTCATAATAAATTCAAGTTGTAATCGGAGCGAGTGGTACAAAATGAAAACATTTAATCTTGTTTCGCATTTGAATGTTATATAAGAATTATTTTCAGATACATTACTTATCATGTCGAGGGGTGAAAGGCTATTTGACTCAAGCGACATTTTATGAGATATGGACTTATATACATATTCGGAATCAGCGATTTTTTCTGCGTCATTTGAGCCCAGTTTCGTTTTAATATAAGCACTTTTTTGGCGTTTCAAACAATGTAATTTTAGGGCTCGTTCGCTATTGCCTGTGTGTGATAAGACCTTAGTTTTCATTTTTTTTCTAAGCACTGTCTTTCAACCATACTTTTATATAAACGACATGGACATAAGGCTATTTTCCTTTTTTGGATAAATAGGTTAATGAGAGTTAAATCTTTTTTCCTGTTTCTCTTTAGCTTGGGATGTAACGTAAGTCATTTTGCTTTGCAATGGAGTATGACTATACATGGAGTGATGTCGCTTAAAACGTTTGTCCCTCCACGAAATACGACGTGGCGTGTCGGTTAAGTTCTTTTGCCTCTATCTATTTTTATTCAGAATGTTACTACAACCAAATAGATTTACCTTTAAAACATTTTGCATAGTCGTTTAAACACTTTTGTCTACACATTTTTTTAAACGGATGGCTTTTAAAACGTTAGTTATAACAAAATCACGAATTTGAATCAATTCTCCTGTATTCAAAAAAATACGGATCCATCTTTAAAGCATACTATTTTTATATGGTCCAATTAATGCACGTCACTTAATACAGTATTTATTTTGAATACTGGGATTTGAAAATTGTGATCGACAAGGCGAACCGTCGCGGGGTGGTGCTTCAGTTCAGTCGAACTTCAAACCGCGCGGAGGAGTGTCGTCCGCGCTGTCGCCGCAAATTTATAGTTGCCTAGAATCTATTTGGAATCTAATCAGGTGAAATAAACAAAAGGTAAGTCATTTATTTATGTCAATGTTTCAAAAAATAAAATATTCATATTTGTTACACTTAATTGTTTCGAATATGTCGTGTTTGTCTTAAGACTAACCTAGCTCTATTGCTTAAATTATCATGATTTTTATTGACATACGCAAATTTTATTTATAATATACTTATCTAGGTATCGTAGATGCCCATACGTGCGTCCATTTTAATAATGTGTAGGTTATTACAATATGTTGTGCAGTAAATTAAATATGATTTTAGTAAAAACAACAAGTAACATATTTATCCAACTAATATTTTCATGAATACAGAAGTTTGTGTAGATGTATGGATGTTCATGAAACCGCAAGAAACTTAGAACTAAATCAGTAGGTATAGAGTATTCAGTACATATTGATTGATTGAATATTACATCTTAAATTTCTATTGCAGTAAAGTTAAAGAATATGGAGTCAGAAAAGAAGAAATTCTACAAACACAAAATTAAACGCTTCAGTATTTCGAAAAAGAGCCTAGATACATCTTCGGGGATTGAGGGAAACGACAAGACTAACTCATCAGTAACAACAATAGGAAGCTCTGCCTATCATCAACAACTTGACGATTAAAGTATTATTAATTCAAATGGCATAGATGTTGTACCGAATACTTCGTTTGAGTACCAGACTGATTTAAATAATTAACCAACTTTTAACATGAGTACCGTAAATACAGAGACAAAAACAGTACATGAAAATATATCTGAACAAAACATTTTGCACAGAACTTTTAGCAACGATAGCCTTCAACCAACTATTACTGATATTATAGGTACTTGAAAAAGATATGGAAATTTTAAGGAAATCTCTAGAAGATGACAGTGTTGAAGTAATAAACCAAACAGAAGATAGTAATAAAAAACAGAATAAAAAAACGTGCTGAGTTAAAAAAAAATCGATTTTTTAAGCGATGAGGATTTCGCCTGGGATTCCAGCTCGTGGAAGGACACGGATGAATTTTCAAGTGATGGTGATGTACAAAACAAAAAGGAAAAAACAAACTTAAAAGAAAGCATAGTAGGAGAAACAGGTAATGGTAAAGATGTGTTACTTGACACAGATATTGAGGATGTAGATGAAAATGATGAATGAATGATGAAAATACCTGCTGTTACCTCTGTGATTATTTCAATTGTAATTTTATTTGCAATTCATTTGTTAAATATTAAGAATTATGTTAAGAATTTTTTTGTTTGTTGTTTTAATATTTGTTTTGGATATAATACTTACTAGAAACATTACATTGCGATTTTATACCTTCTACTTAAGACTTTTTTGTTTAAATTTAGACATGCTCTTAAATTATTTTTTAAATTCCTTTGAGACTGATTTAATTGTGTTATTAATTGATTACTAATAAATGCCTGACTGATATTTTGTAATTCATTATTTATACAAGACCAGCTATTTCCTGAAGATTTTATCCATATTTACATAATATAAATTTATTTAATGTATTTTCAAAACTAATGTTCATCAAATTGGTTCAGTCGTTTTGTTGTAAATATTCCATGTAAATCCTACAAAGGTAAATTTCCAAAGAGGGCTCTTTGGAAATTTTAAATAATTATTATTGAGGATTAATACTTCACTTTTAATGACAACGATTAATCCATTTTAATTCAACAACCAAAGATCAGTTTAAGCATTGCACAAATTGGAACATCAAACACTACATCTTCAAAATAATCTGTCGTATAAATGGTTTAGCCTGCAAGTCATTGTATTTCAAATGGCGATTAAGATAAATAGTTCGCTACTATTAATTTAGAGCTATGTCTCACTTTCTGGCTTACTATAAATTGAATTAAATTGTCGTTTAAAGCTTTTTTCCGGACGCTAACAGTAGTTATAAGGACACTTAAATCCTTTTTCCATATTCTAAAAATTAATACTTAATGGCGATTTGCATTAAACGACAACTATTTTCATAAATATAAGTCCGATTCATTTGTTCTTAGCATCAAAAACTCAAAGCTTTAAATTAATGTTAAATAAATTTTAATTTATCCAAATAGCTTAAGTAGATTTTATGTTATGATTTTTTTTCATGTTTTTTTAACTTTATATGACTCTCCTGTAAAGTTGTTAAAATGTCGCTTAAATCAAATAGCCTTTCACCCCTCGATTGTGATTTATGTACCTATATGTAGTGTGTATAAATTTCAGATAAGATTAAATTAAAATCTATTTATTGATGTAAATACTTTTCATTTTTGTGATTATGATTGTTACTTTTTTTGGCGTGCCACAGACAGATTTTTCTTGGGCTGTAAATTGAATTCTAGCGTCACGCTCTCGAATGATAACAAATCTTCGAGTAAACACCATTGCCATTGGCCATCTAGAAATTTGTCAGCATTTCCCATTGGTCCTCATGACGGCCATGCTCATGCCCTCCGTGCCACCACACCCTCCGGTTTCACCCGCGTAGTTTCCAAAGTAAGAGAAATTTACCTCTAAATAATATTATTCAGATGTCTGTAGTCGCCACCGAAAGTGACTGAGCCTTTTTCGCGCTTGAAACATTTTCTGTTTGACCTGAGTGAATTAAAATTAGCGCTAAATCTTTGCAGCAGATATGAAAAAATAACAAACCTATTTTCAAATGTTATATTTTATAATTGTATAAAAACTGTTAAGATATTTTTATATTCTGTTATTTATAAAACACAGGTACAGACACGACATACCTAATCAAGAAGAATAATCTCAATATCCCTCGATTTCAATTTCAAAACATCATAGTGGATTTTCTGTGGTGTTTTGAATCCTACTTAATCCTACTAACATTGTACATGTTTGAATATTAGTTGCTCAATCACGTCGTAACGTATGAAGCGATCGGGTTGAAATTTGGGACATAGATATGACCTGGAAGAATACATGGGCTACTTTTTATCCCAGCTAGTATTATATATTAACAACTAGCTTTTACCCGCGACTTCGTCCGCGCCACATATTTATTAAAGTAATTGAGGCAGTACCTACTCGTATGTCCACTACCATACAAATTCACGTTTCCTAATCAAAATCGGTCTAAGTCAAAGTTTTATATTTAGTAATAAATTTACAATTTACACGACAAATTACAAAAAAACTATGTTCTCAAAAATTTATCAAAAACAGACTTTAATTTAAAATCTTATTGGGACGGTCCACCAAATTTTATTAGTCTATTAGTAGATATTAGTAGATATATCGTCTGATTACATGAACGCAAATTTTAGTTTGCTGTTCATATTTCAAAAACCGCCCCACTGATTTCGATAAAATTTATATGACCACCTCGGAACTATAATCTACCAACCAAAAAATAACCATCTAAATTGATTCACAATTGAAATACAACTGGATTGATAACCTCCTCCTTTTAGAAGTCGGTTAAAATAGCATACAAAGAGTGCAAAGATCCTTCCATGCACACTTTTGCTCCTCATTTCCTCTCTTTTCAACTCTTTTTCTGTGATAAAAAGTCGCCTTTGTCCTTTCCTAAGTCTAGTCTATCTGTGCACCAAATTGTAACAAACTCTTTAAGTGGCTTAGGCGTTAGACGGTAACGGACAGAGAGTTACTTTCATGTATATAATTTCATATTAGAATTGAAAACAGGTGTTCCTGATCATTTTATAGGAGGCAGTTGTAAAAGATTACCGAAAAGTACCGTTCACTCCTCCAAAAAACTCATTTTCGGAGTTCTTAATTTGCCTTAATCGAGCGTCCATCATGCATAACATTTGATAAGAGACCATGGAAATCTCGTCGACTATCAAAATTCTGTCTGATACGCCATTTAGTGGCTGCGCACATCTTAAATATTGAGGTTGTATAGTGCATTGTATTCTTCTTGTCAAGCCCTTTTATTTGATACCCATGTTGATGGATTGATAAAATCCAAGTTATCCGCCATTGTGTAGAGGCCGCCATCTTGGATTTTAATTTTATATAGTACATTGTATTCTACTGGTTGAGCACTTTCATTTGATACCCATATTGATGGGATTGATAAAACCTACGTTATCCGCCATTTTGTAGCGGCCGCCATCTTGGATTTCAATTTTTTATAGTATATTGTATTCTGCTTGTTAAGCCCGTTCATTTGATACCCATGTTGATGGGATTGATAAAACCTACGTTATCCGCCATTTTGTAGCGGCCGCCATCTTGGATTTTTTTTTTTATAGTATATTGTATTCTGCTTGTTGAGCCCTTTCATTTGATACCCATATTGATGGGATTAATAAAACATAAATTATCCGCCATTTTATAGCGGTGGCCATCTTGAATTTATTTAAGTACATTAATTATAAATAAATGATACCGCTAGAAGCGTCTTGAAACGCTCTTGAGAGTAAATGGCTCAAACGGGTAAAAGTAAGGCGGCACTTCATATGCCGAAACATAAACACCGCACTTATGTAACCTGACACCCGTTTTCCCGCCAAATTTGTAAAACGCGAAAAGCGGCCAGTGTATCAAGCGGTTATATAAGTAACCCCGTATAGTTAGAAATTATAAAATTGCTGGAACAAACGTTTATCGACTCCATTTCAAGTGTCTAGATACAAAGTTTCATGGTTTTATCTTCAATAATATTGAACTTCCAGACTTTCACCCCCAATTCCACCCTCGTAGGTACAGTTCGAAACTACAAAACTGCTAAAACATACATTTTATGGTTTCGTGTTAAATATCTAGACGTAAAGTTTCATAGTTCTTCAACAATGACGAAGTTTTCCATATAAACTTTCATCCCTTATTTTAACCCTTTCAACCCTTTTTTCGGAACAAAAAGTAGCCTATGTCCTTTCTCGGGATCTATTCTAACTATGTATCAAATTTCATCAAAATCTGTTGGTTGGTTTAGGCGGTAAAGACGGACAGACAGACAGACAGACAGACAGACAGACAGACAGACAGAGTTACTTTCGCATTTATAATATTAGTATGGATTATATTCCCATGAATTAGGTAGATAAATGAAACCAAAGTAATCAAAATCCGCTTAAATCACTCTGTAAATTATTATTTCAGTTTCCTTTCTGCAAATAGATGTTCTCGTATTATATCCAAGGTTACCGAAATAGCTAAGTAGGTAAAACAAAATGAAACGAAGCACTGGTGTATTTTATTATAAGTGACGAGACGAGCAGGACATGTCCCTGGTAGTATTAGCCCATTCGTAACATTTATTATAAAAGCTTGCTTAGAGAGAAGCCTATGCCCATCAGGAAGCCAGCGAATGATGATAACCATGATCATAAAAGGCAATAAAAACTCCCAAAAACAAAATTCATCACATTCGCTAAAGTCTATTGGATGTGAAATATATTTAATCATAGATACACTGCTCATTAGTAAAATTACAACGTATGTGACCGCAATTTCTTTTTTATGTAAATGTAAATCTGATCATGAAACATTTTGAAAGATCAGTTGAACACGCACAGTCGATATTTATTTTCCATACACATTAATCATCATTTTAAGTAACGGTTCAGCAAAAAGTCGGCCTAAATTCAAACCCAACCCTAAGGCATGGGCAGCAATTGGTCTAGAGTCAAGTCCTTGACGACCTTGTTAGCCAAGTCCAGGAGGAGCGTTGAAACTGTCTTCTCTGAATAAGGTTTGGCGGCTCGTATGAACTCTCCTCTGTTGGCGTTGATTACTTGGTTCGCGGCTTCTCCTGGAAAACAGAGGTTCACCGTGTTTATTGGAATATAATACAACTTTTTTTTTATAATATAGAGTGACGAGACTAGCAGGGCAGGCATATGTCGGTTGGTAAGCAACAAGCCTCCCCATAACAGCATGGTGACATGCAGCTATTGGAGCATGAAGAGCCTAGTACTGAACTGCGCTCGTCACCCAAAGATATAGGATCTTTTATCTCTACGCCCTGTAATTGCACAGAAACATTTCCCTTTAATATTACTGCTTGATAGTAGAATAACTGGCAAAAGTGTGGTACTTCCCCAGATGTACTCTGCAAAGAGTCCTAAAACTACTAACTTCCAACTTGAGGCTTGGTAACATTACATTTTAAAAGCCTTTTATAATGTATGTGTGGTCCGAAGTTACGGCTAAGCTTCCATGTGAGCTGAGCGAGCCCGTCTGTCTACCCAAAGTTGAAGATCATACAAATTTCCCTTAGTTACGGCTGGTCTAATTGGAAGAATGGCAACTGCTGATCCGGAGCCCTTAGTTCGAATCCCACTGTATTTTTTAAATCATGTCCTAATAACGCTAAAACGGTGAAGGAAATCATCGTGAGGCGACCGAAAGTTCTTGCACTTCTACTCGTATTGATTATAAACTTCTCGCAATTTTTTTTGCAAAATATCTCCAATGGACAGAACTCGACCCGTTAAAGTTTTACAAGTATAGAAAGAGTTTTGTTTAGATTATAAACATCAGCTATTTGGCTTCTATAGTGTGTTCTATAGTGCGCTGTCGCCTGTCGCTTATGCCCGAGCTAGACGAGGCTAGTTTTTCATGGTAGGATAGTAAACTAGTGTTAGCATGCTTGTAAGCTAGTACTTATAGCTTCGTGTAGACAACGCTACGCAACACTAGTTTTGTCTACACGAAGCTAGACCTACTTCCTTACTGGCTTACTAACACTAGCTTGAAAAACTAGTCTCGTATAGCTCGGGCATTAGTCTGGAGCCAGGGGGCCGTGCGAAAACTGTCAAGCAATAAAAGTCGTTAAAGATACCCTTTTAGTTTTAAAAATAGCAATTTTTGTGCGATACCTATGCCCACCATGCACGTTGTAATCTTCGGTCGTAAATTGACTCACCTAACACCTTATCTCCGTTGAAGAGCCCTTCAAGCCTGATCCTGTAATCCTTGATGTTGATGTCCATGTCCAGTTTACTGAAGCTGATGTACTCAGCGCCATCTTTCTCTGTGATCGTTCCGTGGAGTACCACGTCTGTGTCGCATTTTACTGCAGTCACAAGTTAAAACATATTAATATTTACGCAGAAATGGTATTTTATTTTTTGAAGTTCAGGGTTGATCATTTATTTGTGCTAGGAAAAATGTTACAGGTTAGTGTCTTCGACAAATTCATTTCGAGCGTCGCGTCGGTGGTGGCAACATAGCGGCGTAGCGTCAGAACGACGTTTCGCTGTTTTGGATATCGATACCACGAATAATTCCGTTGTAACAAATACTACAGGGCCACTAAAACAAATAAAAAACGTTAAAGTATCAAAAGAATAATAATTTTAACAAAAAAAAACCGACTTTCAACAGAAAACTTATAAAGTAAAAAAGTTTTCCTCGATTTCTCTAGAATGTCATCATCAGATGGTTTCCTTATTTTGTTCCACCACATGGTACCCACATGGTACCACTCCTGGAATATCTTTTTCATCAACAAGAACAAAATTAAAAATTTTGATTGACCCCCCGACTACCTTAGATTTGTTATCTGTACAACATTCTACTAGTCAAGCCCTTTCATTTGATACCCATATTAAGGGAATTGTGAAAAAGGAAATGTTATTCGCCATTTTGTGGTAGCGGCCATCTTGGATTTGAAATTTGTCATAGTGCAAAGTATTCTTCTAATCAAGCCCTTTCATTTGATACCCATATTGAGGTAGTAGTGAAAAATATTATATAATTCGCCATTTTGTGGTAGCGGCCATCTTGGATTTGAAATTTGTTATAGCGTTTAGTACTCTCTACTAGTCAAGCCCTTTCATTTGATACCCATATTGAAGTAGGTTGTGAAGAAATATTTTGTCCGCCATTTTGTGGAGGCGGCCATTTTGAATCGATATTAACCAAACATAGCTAAGAACACCCGCACGGATATTAACTTTCAAATAAAAAAAACCGCATCGAAATTGGCCCATCCGTTTGAGCTCTACGGTGCCACAGACAGACACACACACAGACAGACAGACAGACAGACAGACAGACAGACAGACAGACAGACATCGACGTCAAACTTATAATTTTTTTTTTTGTCGGGGTTAAAAAAAAAGAACCATCAAAATCGGTTCATAACGACGAAGTTATCCGCGAACACACATAAAAAACATATATACGGTCGAATTGACAAACCTCCTTTTTTTGACTTTTTTACGACTTCAAAAAAAGGAGGTTTCTCAATTCGACCGTATACATGTTTTTTTTGTGTGTTCGCGGATAACCAAACCAAACGGTGGCCCCTGAAAAATTTGCTACATGTTTATTATTTGTTTTGCGAATTAAGGTTGCGTATCACCAGCTTGCGTAATAACAGTATTGGTTTTATAATTAACGTGGTATTTGCACATATTTCATTAATTTAACGGGTAACTCACGTGAGGTATGGTTAATCCGACTCGAGTTTCAGCCGCGTCCGGCGGCCTTTTTCAAGGAGAGTGCGCGTGCGAGATGTCTGCCCGTTTGGCACCAGAAGGCCGCCGGACGCGGCCAAAACTCGAGTCAGATTAACCGGCCATATCACACATGAGCTTTACTTTACCCGTTTACCTGATTAAATAATAGGAGTATATTTGCAGCTATATAGGTAACGTGCTGTGCAATATTAGTCTGTTATAAAAAAATTGGTTGCCTGTAAAGTCGGTATACGGGCGAAAGTTTTACGTGACAACGACTTTGAGTGGTAAAATAATTTTACGGAAGGGACGCGTGCCTTTCACTTTTTATGTCTGTCTCTCTCGCTCTTAGGCGGGCTAACCATGCCCGAGTGGAAGGGACGCGTGCCTCTCACTCGCTCTCGTTGTGAGCGTAACGCAGTTTCTTAAAGTGTCACTCGGCAAACCAATTTATAAGACGTTGTCACGTCAAAATTCTAACTTACAATTTTTCACTTTTATTGGCAGTGCAAATGACGAGATCGCGATAGAGAAAATCGACAGCTAGAGATCAGGGGCGAGGAGATTTAGGTAGAGAATCGGGCCATTGAATAATGGAGAATAACGAGTCCATAATTGGTACCTTGGTACAAAGGCGAGTACATCGCCATTCAGCGTAGCAATGCTGCCATTATTATGACACCTTTGCATCGAGTACAGTTGGAGGCGGGTTATTTGATTAATAGGACTGTATAAACCTCCTCACACATAACATAAAACATCAGATATATACAAAATCGTTAGTACAAAATCACTCATCAAAATATATATCAAATAGTCCCACGATCGTCAGACTCAGACAAATAGCAGTAACTAGCAGTGCCCCGCGGTTTTACCCGCGTAGTTGCCGTTCCCGTTATATTCACGGGATAAAAAGTAGGCCATGTGTTCTTCCAGACTATAATGTAACTGTGCTCCAAATTCGATGCTCAACCCGATATTTTCATACGTTTTGACGTGGTTGAGCAACAAATATCCAAACATTGACTTTTTTAGTATAAAGTGACAAGACGAGCAGGAAACGTGCCTGATGGTTAGCAACATGTCTGCCCGTAACAGCACAGTGACACGCAGTCATTGTAGTCACGAAGAGTCCAAATCATTACCTACCTACCACCGTACTGCGCTCGCCACGCAGAAATATAAGATGTTTTATCTCTTAGTAATTCTTATACTTATTAGTAGAATTAGTATTTATTTAGCTTACTAGCGTCCGCAGTCAGAGTACCCTCGCCTTTGATGGGGATCACCATCAGCTGCGTCTCCACCTTGTACTGGCCCTCGAAATGCAGCTTGGGGAACCGCACACGGGCCTTGATGATAAACGTGTCCAAGTCCACACTGTAACACCGTTACATCCAGTTTTAAGTATAATGTTTCCAGATAAATTCTAAGGCGAAGAGCATTCACAAACCGATATCTCCGAGTCGCACGCGCAGTTCAATACTACAAGGTCTGAGTTTTGCATCTATACTTATATACTTATACTTATTACTTATCTAGTAATCTAGTCTAGTAATATTATAAAGCTGAAGAGTTTGTTTGTTTGTTTGCTTGAACGCTAGGATCTCGGGAAGTACTGGTCAAAATTGAAAGATTGTTTTTCTATTGGATAGTCCATTTATCGAGGAAGGCTTTAGGCTATAGAAAATAACTCTACTATTAATTGAAGCGGAGCATGAAACAAGAATGTAACAAAATCGGGAAAAAATATTCCCCTTTTGAGAGTTTTCGTACGTTTCGTGCTTTGACATGACACATGACAGCATGTGTCAAAGATTGCGTCATTGAATTTCAGTGATCTGTGCCTCTATATAAACCTTTGCTAAAATTTTTTTTCTAAATTTGAGTTGGTACGACCAATTTCCGACAGGTGGCGTAGCAGGTTGCTGAAGAGGTGTTTTGTTTGAAATCGATATTCTCAGGAATGAGTGAACCGATTTCA
Source organism: Ectropis grisescens (assembly GCA_017562165.1). Lineage (NCBI taxonomy): Eukaryota > Metazoa > Arthropoda > Insecta > Lepidoptera > Geometridae > Ectropis > Ectropis grisescens. Next base: position 24,482,154 of record CM029781.1, on the reverse strand, counting down.
GTCAGTTGGATATGTACGGGATCCCGATGAGTGCTATATAATATAACACGGGCGAAGCCGGGGCGGGCATCTAGTAGATATATAAAAGTTAACAACGTCGTGATGGTTCTTATGAAATTTGGTCCCAGTGTCTGAATTTAATGAAGTCGGTTTTTGGTTTTTATGAAATAATTGACTGGCCTTGTGGCTTAATGGGTAGTAACTCTGCCTTCGAAGCCGAGGGTCGTGGGTACGATCCCCACCCAATGCATATATTTGTGTGATGAATTCAAATGTTTGGACTGTGTCTGGGTGTTTCTATGTATAATACGTATGTATTTACAACTATATAAGTATTATGTCAGCTATCTGGCCGCCATAGTACAAGCTTTGCTTAGTTTGGGGTCAGATAGTGCTGTGTGTGAATTGTCCACCAATGATTTATTATAAAAACCTATGAATGAGTGTATGTTAGAGGTAAATCAAGCATAACAGTTTATGTGGCTTTACTCTAGATCCTTAATAGTGAAATTTCCAGCTCCGGTCACTTTTATATCTCTTCCGATTGCGGTTATAGCGGACATACGTCTGGTTTCAGGGATGATCTGAAACAAAATAATGGGATTTATTGACATTACTTATTAGGTAAACACTAAAATTAAATAATGTTCGCGTTTCTCCGTTTTCTGTCTATGAAGCCACATACATTCATATTGTACAGTCAATATATATCGAGATCCAAGTAAGCCGTTGTCTTAAGGCTAACTGCCGCAAAGCTTTAAATAATTTCGAAGAAGCAAACAGTAGGTAACATATTCATGTATTGTTTACGTTAACAATTAACTAGTGAACACGTGCCAGCAATAAATCCCAAAACCTTTTGTTTTGCACACTCTTTCAAAATGACTCATTGACAAACAATTTTATGTTATAGAGGTTGTGGAAACATTTATTTAAGATACTGAGGGCCAATATAGAGATTACTTTTTAATTTTAGAGGTTGCGTATTTTAAGTTATAGAGGTTTTGGGCTCGGATAAGAAGGGAACATATTATTTTTTGAAGTTATAGAGGTTGTTAAGTTACCGAGGTTTGAGTTATCGAGATTCTACTGTATTAGAATACTTGATATTAGAATTAGGTATTTCCTACCATTACCATTAGGTATTACCTAATTCTAATACCAAGGGCCATATAACCCTATTAGTTTTTCTACGCCGAATTACAGCGAAGGAAGACTTTGAAAGAGTACCTCTTTGATGTAGAAGGGATCGATCCCAGGCACGTCGAGTTCCGGAATGCCCTTTATGAGCGTGGGGCGCAGCGACTCCACGGAGTGTCTCGCACAGGAGTTTATCGTATCCGGGTCGCGTTTACACACGTTTATGTACTCCGCTGAAACAAAATTCATTTCATTTTAAAGAAGAACGGGTGTAAAATTCAAAAGGTGATCCCGCAAACTGCTTAATTAGAAAGTACATCCACACAAATAAGGTCTAATTTTGGAAACACGGAAAAAGTGCAATAAATGCAATTCAGTTTATCAGCATCATAACCCCCTTTTTAACCCCCGACCAAAAAGGGTTGTCTGTCTGTCTGTGTGTGTGTGTCTGTCTGTGGCACTGTAGAGCTCAAACGGATGGACCGATTTCAATGCGGTTTTTTAATTTGAAGGTTTTAATCCGATTGGATGTTCTTAGCTATGTTTGGTTAATATCAATTCAAGATGGCCGCCTCCACAAAATGGCGGACCACAGGGTTTTTCACAACCTACCTCAATATGGGTATCAAATGATAGGGCTTGACTAGCAGAATATTTTGCACTATGACAAATTTCAAATCCAAAATGGCCGCTACCACAAATGGCGAAATACATTTCTTTTACACAACTCCTTTAATATGGGTATCAAATGTAGAATATTGTTGAGACTAGTAGAATGTTGTACAGATAACAAATCTGAGGCAGTCGGGGTTAATCAAAACTTTTATTTTGTTCTTGTATTCCCCCAAACTACTAAGAAGAGATTCAAGATTATCCACTACGCTCTCCGAGTGCTAGTTGGGGAATTATATCTATCTTCAAAATATGTCTTTCTTTCACCTTTAAACGCAATAGTTATGCCAAACTTATTTATTTTAAAAAGTATCCAGAGGTGCAGAGGGGTGTGAACCTACGAAAACATTCGGACGTCCTCCTCCACTGACTAATTACAAAAAACCTACGACTGCGATACAATATCGAAGATCCTCATCTTCGTAATTGTATCGCGGATCTGAGTGGATCATAACATTCGCAATGTTTTTCAATCGCTGTATTTTTTATATCATGTCTTACGCTTAACCGCCCTCTGATGTTAAACGATAATGGAGCGCGTTGGCCTAAAATAAACGGGTTCACTCTTGACTGAAGACGCCCAGACAGAATCCATCGGGTAAAACTACTCAGCCAACGCATTCCACAGTTTGGCTATTATTTATATTTTCTGGAAATCAGGGCTTTCACCAGTCAACGTTAAACTGTCTTTAGACGCTTTACATGAAAAAAGTCAATAATTGCATTTTCCGTGACGCAAGTGGTTTTTTTGTAATTTAATCGGTTTGTACTTGACAACTATCTCGGCTAATGTACGCTTTAAGTGCGATAAGATTTTTTCATATATTACTGATAATTCCTGAGACCAATAAACAAAAAAAAAACAAATGGCAAACGTTCGTCAGATTTTATCGACACTCTTTTCACAAAGCACCATCTAGACCAGCCTTTCCCAACGTGGATGATAACACCATCTTATGGGCTGCACCATCTTATGCCTAAAGAGGGTGTAAGAGACCCAGAACAAAAATGGGGGCGTTGTGTAGAGGTTTAGAGTTCGTTGTGTACTACCTACTGGACTCAGGTCTCAAGGTAACTCATGGTGAAAACAGGTTACAGCAAAAGTCTTGCTTAGAATGAATATTTGGCCTCCGCTAATATAGCTCACAATAGTTAATTAATTTTATTTGAAATTATAGTGGTTTTTAAGAATATGAAAAAATGGGGACGCTATAAAAGAAAGTATTCTCAAAGTGGCGGCAGACAAAATAAGTTATAAATAATAAGGGAACCTCTGATCTAGACTGAAACTAAGCAAAGCTTGTACTGAGAAATCCAGCTAGCTGACGTTATACATTTGTATATCATTTGTATATTGAAAACCCACAGTACCTTTGGCTGGCCTGGTGGCTTAGTTGGTAGTAAGCCTGCCTCGCTACCCAGTGTAAATATTTGTGTGATGAATAATAATATGTGAACTATGTGTTTTCTATGTATAACAAGTATGTATTTAAAAATATATAAGTATTGCTATCTGGCTTCCATAGTACAATCTTGGCTTAGTTTGGGGTCAGTAGTCAGTTGGTGATGTGTGTGAAATGTGTACCAATGGCCACCAATAGTTACATTTTTATACTTTACTACATATTTTAACGTTTTTTATTTTTAAATTTTGTCTGAGACATTGGCGTATAAGAATTTTCCTCAATTTTGATAACAATGTAACGTGCTGTAACAGAGCTCAAAGCCGCTGATTACACCTGACTGACCACAAATCACTACACACAATACCATGACAGTATTGTACTGCACTAGACATATGTTATTATAGAAGACGAATTAACTTGATAGAAATCCTTGAGACCGGCGGAATCGACAATTACTATGGTTAAAGATATTCATCGTCGTTCATTTCACTAATGGTTACCTATATCGTATTGAATGTTTCGTATTTTTTTATTTTTAGAAGCATTCTATTGATAACGAAATTAACGAAATAAAAAACAACAAAAATTATACAGCCTACTAGTGGGTTAAAACAGTTACAAAAAGTACACACAAGGCTACTCTTTTTAGAAACACATTTTTACACAATATCTTCCTTAAGAATAAAAACTTGTAGGTACCGTTTTTTGGCCCGGTGTATAATACGGAAGCACATTTACTTTAGCAACTTTATTAATAGGTACTATGTACTTTGGTAGTTTTTTTATGAGTCTGCATTGAGCACCTAATTAGGTAGTTATTTAAAATATGTTCAGTATCTGTGTATGTAAATAAACATGTCAGAAGCCGATCGTTGTATTAGAAAGATTACGATATGGCTGAGTCCATTACGATAGATATAATCAGTAACCAATTTGGTTCAGACACAGTCTGAGTAAGGACATAGACTACTTACTTTAAGCGCATAAAATGAAATAAAAAATATAAATTAAACACTTACTTAAAAAGTTTAGCGAGTCAAAAGGTATCAAATATTTGTACACAGTCAAAAGGGTGTATAAAATATAAGTGTTCTAAATGTATTACGCTAAAAAGACTAAATCTTATATATAAAAATGTTATGTTGGTTTGTGTACGCTTCAAAAACTCAAAAAACTCTGCACCGATCGAGCTGAAATTTTAGAATGATATATAATCCGCGTCAAGGATTGTTTTTGTCTATTTTTTGCATCACAATGTACCACAGCGAAGCGTGGCAGGGTACAGCTCGTTATGCATATGTTTTTTATGTTTACTATCACAAGCAAAACCATATTCTTTTTAAGTGTTAATTATGCTAGAATTCGCTTTCTATCACAACAAACCCAACCACAATATGTAGTTTATAAGTTGTGTGGAATACACACATTATTTTATACCTATGTACATACGAATATTGGCATCGGCTCTCTGAAAGTCATGAAAAATATCTGTTAATTTAAAATTAAGTATTTTCTAACATCAAACCATAAATAAATAGGTAACTAAAAGGTACTCAAAAGCAAAAAATTAATTTATTCAATTATTATAAACGCTATTTGAAGTCTGTGAAAGTCAGCTGGTTTAATTTATTTTTTTTGTCACAAAAAACGATTTACTTTTAATTGGTGATAAATCAAGCTCTGAGTGAGGATCTAACCTATGTCCTCGTGCATTTTAATATCTTAGGTATTGTGCTTATTGTCCCCGTAGCTAAGGAGTACAAAATTAAATCTATCGCGTCTATGAATAAGATTACGTGCCAGTGCTCGCTAGTAACCGTTAATTGATCACCCGTGCAGATAGCAGTGTCATTGTTACATAGTAAATTAATAATTCATCATCACTCCGACATGCATATCTTAGCAGCGCTATTTACTCAATAATTCTTATTAATAATAAATTTCAATTTGTTCGTTGCTCTTCAAATCAGAACACAGTAATTTTATTTCGTTACCAACTTTATTGTCACATTACTGCTAGGCGGTGGAAGAATTACTGTTAGACGAATAGTAGGTACTTTCCCAGGCGTACTTTGCAAAGAGTCCTATTATTTTAATTAATGATCTATCACGTATACTAAATTAGTGATTCGAAATCTGTGTTTGTTTGTATTATTTGATATTTTAATTGGCACAAATTTAAATTCATTATCATTTTTTGTATGGAAATAAATAAATAATCTCCATGGGTAAGTATCTATCAATATCTATCGATGAATATAGAAGAAACTTATTTCGACTATTTTAACAAATGATCCTTGTCTAATTGCTTTGAGTCTTTTTGATTCGACAAAATTACGAAGATTTCTTTTTCCGATAAAGTAATACTGCAAAAATATGGATCCTTGACATGGCATTGTACTCCTGGAATCCGCAGATTTCATCACGTTTTGGTTTTGTATAATCACAAAAAACTCGAAAGATTAGGACAACGAAAGTTTAATTTAACAAAATTTTAGTACCTACTAAGTAGAATTATTTTGTTCTACGAGTACTTTAAAGTTTAGTCGGCAGTAAACAGTATCAAAGGTCAAGTGCCATAGGAAACAACGTTCATGAGTAGACAGCAAGCCTTCTAGTTTTTATGAACGTCTTGTATGTGGTCTTGTACTATGAGGGCAAACCCGAAAATCTCAAAAAAGTCAGCGAGACCCGAGTGAAGTCAAATAACATTTTTTTTTGTTACCATTGTTCTATAGCTGACTTCAAAAAAGGAGGTTTTCAATTCGACTATATGTTTTATTCGAATTTGATTATTCTTGTTTTGTTCGGTAGATTCTCCATATTTCAGACGTTGACACATACATTTTATCGACATATGTTCAACATTTTTTTTAATTACGAGTATAAAAAAAATGTAATGCATCGATGACATCTTCATTTACTTCGAAATCTCGCTATCTTGTCGGATCAGTGTAGTTATTTAGTTAGTTAGTCCATATTATGCATTTGATTTGATTCCACAAATTTAGTAAAAATGTAATCGATTGTTTGGTTTATCAGAAAAATAAATATCTGATTTCAGGATTGATATTATCACAATATACGTTAATCAAAGTATTACATAATATATGACACGACCCTTTCGGATTGGCACCTACAGGTGGTCTGTGTAGCCTTTTGGTAATCGTTCGCACAATTCGAAATACCTATTTAAGTAAAAATAGTATAGCAGCTGCAAAAATAAATTGAAAGAACGTTACATCTACACATAATTCATAATTATAATCAGTTACCATGACGCAGATTATAGTTGGTTTATTTGGTTCCATTTTAAAGATTTTAAGTGGTATTTTATAAGCTACATTATAGGTATTATATAGTTTTTTTTTAACTTTTAACTCAATTATCTACTGTCTTAGAGGAAAATATACATACATATTGGTGGACAATTCACACATAACACCATCTGATCTCAAACTGAACAAAGCTTGTACTATGACGGCTAGATAGCTGATATAATAGGTACTTATATATCTAGTAATATAAATAAACTTAAAGTGTTAGTCACTGTTAGAAAACTCAACTAAATGAGTTAAATTCGATTATGAAGGTATTTATAGAACATTCAAAGCAGTTATAAGAATCTGAGACACCGTATTATTTTAGCTCACACAAGCCAGTAAAATTGACAAATTTCTGGGTATCTTCAAGTTGCATTGATAACTGCAAACGTGCATCCAAAGGGAGGAAAATTTAACTTGAATGTGGTTATCTAATATTTTCGGTTAATAACGAAAAACGTGAAACTTTGATTAAGTTTGATCATTTTATTTAAATACAAAAGTACTTACGTAATTGTTTAAACAACCCACTGTCCACGCATAATAAGAAAAACACTGACGTCAAAATTGAATTTACAGCCATTTTTTTAAATATCTGTAATAGGTATAAAATAAATTTATTTTATTTATATATGGGTATAGCAGGCTGAGCGGTCTGTTATCAAAGCTGCTTCAGCGCCCAAGTCAGATCTGACTATCGCGTTTGTCTTCTCCAGTACAATTATATAGTGGTCAAAGTCGGCAAGATCAAGGTAACCATTTGTACTGGGTGTTCGCGCTGACCACAGTCATACACATTAAATATACTGAGAATTATTTTGACACTTTGATATGTTAACCTATGTCTATTTTCAAATCGTTGTGATTATAAACGTGAACCTCCTTCATTGCGTGAATTTTACTGAAGTATAGGTATAATTTGGTATGTATAAATTAAGTGAAATACATCTGCTACAATATGTGCTAATTGAAAAACCTTGACGAAAATTGTTTATCCTCCTCTTTCAAAGGAAATAAATTACTTACCTATATTGAAATTTGGAATTTGGTCAACCACGCGTGAATAACTCATGAATTAATTATAACGTAATAATTAAAGTAAACAGAACTCATAATTTAAATCGATTTCTTAAAATAACTACAGAAACTAAATAAAGGTAGTTTTTTTTACAATAGAATTATATAAGTTTGTACATTTTACGGAACAGCATTATTGTAGAATATGCAATGGTATAATTACAGGGAAACATCGTGATTACCGATTTGTGTATCACTCTTACCGCCAAGGGTGGATCTATGGGGGGTAAGGGGTGATAACTCTCATGAACCCTCATGAGAGTTATCACGCTCCCTGGACAAGATCCAGAATTGGGTTTTCGCATATCCGCCTTTTAATACCCGGGTATACCGGGTTTTCCGATTTTATAATCTATTTATAATCATGTTTTATATAACCATGCTAAAGAGTAAATATGTTAATGAGTGAAGTATATCATCAAAAGTCACAGCTAAGCACTCCTGATCTCGTTAATCAATTAGGAACAAAAATTACTTATTACTAAAATAAATTATGTTGTGCAATAACAAAAATAACTGACATAAACTTTCAAACCAACATAAACAAAACGACAAACGTTATTCTCTGAAACAGTTATTTAAAATATTATACTTCTAATTAAACAATCTTTTGTTATCATTTATAAACATTTTAAGAAATAAAATCCGAAAAACTTTTTGGTGTTACGATATAAAAATTACGACCTAAAAATCTTTCATTTCACATAAATTATTTTCTGATACAGTTTAAAAATAATAATCACGTACAAATAAACAGTCTTGTTTTCAAAAGAAAAAATACAACTTTTTGTTTTGAAAAGTATAACTTAATAATAATCTTACTTCAAAGAATAAAAAATTTACAGCACAATCATTTTTAGCATGTTAATTTATTTGCAGTGCAATTTTGTTATTATTATTTTAAAGGCGCTATTTATTTTATTAGTATGAAGCTTTCAAGATTTTTTTTTTTTTTAGTTAGCCCCGGTCTGTCTGGTTTTGTTAAACTGACTGACTGTGAAATAGTACCCGGGTAGTAAACATTTCATTGACCCGGGTATACCCGCATCCGGGTACGCGGGTAGGAACCCCTAATCCAGAACCTATTCTTGTCTCCTGGCTCGCTCGCTCCACTCATTTGCCCTGCCCCTCCTAACTATTTACAAATCCTGTGTATGTAGTGTAGGCCGCCCCGCGACTAAATATAATGTGATTTACGAAAAACAGGTGCTGGCGGTTAAAGGCGTAAAGCCGAGGATCGCGTTAAGTGGCGTATTATGGTACACACATATATACATAGAAAGATAGACACCTTAACTTAATTTATAGCTCAACAAAAGTTACTTATAATAAAACAAAATAAAGTAGCAATTGGCGACCTTATCACTAAAAGCGATCCTTGCCAGGCAGCCATATATTAAGTATAAGAGTACCTACGTCCAGCAGTGGACGAGTATGGCCTGATTATGATGAAGATAATTCGTTTTAAACATATGTATATGAGTATAATCTGAAAATAGTTGTTTCTAACTCTCTTCAGTTAAAAAACCATTATCTGCCAATTTTAACAGCTGTATGAATCTTTGATACCTACTGTTACCATTTACGTTGATATTCAACCAGACGTTAACTACATAATTATTTATTAGAACACAGAACGAAAAGGGGATACAATGTTAAATATTACATTTATTAATTCCTTTTTTTGGAAGTAATAAACATTATAATGATGCGTTACGGCTAGTCTAGTCGGGAGAACGGCGCCTGCCGATCCGTAGACCCCGGGTTGGAACCCCACACGCACCACTGTCTTTTCGAAGTCATGTGCGTAACGCCGCTAACTTAAAACGGTGAAGGAAAACATCGTGAGGAAACCGACATGTACCGAGAATCTTTCGAAATCATGTGTCATCCATCAAACCGCACTGGGCCAGCATGGTGGATTATGGCCTTAACTCTCTCCTTGCAAGAGAAGGCCCGAGTCCCAGCTGTGGGAACATTTAGTGGGCTGTTGATGTTAATGTTGAAACATTTTAAAACTAATATAATGTTGTTGCTATAAAATAAATGCTGTTAGGTAATTTGTGTTTTAAGCTTTTCTTTCTTTAACTTAGTGACGGGACGGAACTTACAAGATATGTACTTGATGATAAGCAACACGCCTGCTCATAACATCATAGCGCCACGCACTGTGCTCGTCACCTGGAGATTATATATCTTTTCCTATATTCCGATATACTTATTATCAAATCAAAATACAGTAACCTTTGCATATTACTTCTGGGCGGTAGAATATCTACTGAGGAAATCGTACTTTCTCAGGTGGACTCTGGAGAGATTCTTGCATTTCTTGAGTATGACGTAGTGCCTTGCAAAGTTCTAATTCGTAGTTCGGTTGGCAGTTTACCTTTTTTGCCTTTGGCTACTATATAAAAAAATATGTATGACGTGCTCCGTCAATTCAAACACCTTGTATGCTATGAGTGTGAAAATATAACAAAAACCACATAAGTATGTATATAAAAACCTTATGGTATATTTTTGTAAATGTAGCAGACGTTTTCCTTATTGTTTGATGAAATTGTACGAGATAGCAAAGTTTGATAAAAACCCCTTTAAACCGGAAATATAATTTTTCCACTCTTGAAGAATTAAAAAGGTCTACTGTGGGTTGAATAAAATTTTAAAGTCCACAAAGTATTTAATTAATGCTTATAAAAAGTAAATTCAAGCTGCTTTATAAAAAAATCTAATTTTAAGTTTGTAAATAAAATATATAAATATAACTTAGAATAGGTTAGAAATAATCCAAATACTAGTGATGTCACGAATATTCGCATTGGCATTCGCATATTTTTGCATATTCGTATTCGCATTCGCGAAATTACTACGACTGTTATGCGAATATAAAAAAAAAAGATGTAGGTAATAGTTAGTTTATAAAACGATCCAATTAATTTCTTACGTTTTTTAGTGTAATAAAAGTAATTTAACCTCGTAACATAATCACAATCACATCATCAGTCTTCTCTTTGTCATCAGGTATCATTGTCATTTATTTAGTTTAGTAACTTTGGGCAATGAATCTTAAGAATCACATTTTTATTTAACAACTAAAACGAATGCTAAAAGCTAAATAAAAAAACAAAAATATTTTTTTATGAAATTTTATCGAAGTTTTAAAGTTATAATTGTCTTCTTGAACAAAACGACGGATATTTATAACGGACGGATAATAATCAACGGATATTTCTACCGTAAGTATAAATATTTTATCATTTTATGTAATATTAACAGTTAGCACTTTAAATAAAATAGTATAGAGTCTATACTAGGTACATAAAACATATACTTATGACACAGCAAATATTTATCCTGGATGCCTACCAACTAAGACACGAGGCCAGTCAAAGCTCTTATCATATAGTCAAAGTCAATAATAGCTTTGGCCTTTTGCCTCTTTTTTGAAAATACCTACCGTTTGAGTTGTATTTCAGGAAGTCTTTTTAGTACACTACAATAGCTACGAAGCAAACTCATGGTTGTAGGGTAGAGTCTCAGAAAATACGTTGATATTTAAGAAATTTAAGATAATAGTTACTTATTCTAGAATAAACTTATTGTAGAAGTTATATTTTTTTTGTTCTAATCTCAACATCCAGTGTCATGATGTTTGTTCTTAGTGGACTCACCTAGTCAACCAAAAATTGGCCTTTATGTGTAATTCGGTTCAACTTTACAGATAGAGTACAACAATATCCGAACGAAGCCAAAACGGGCCTCTAGTATTTACTATATTATGAAATATTTCAGGCGTTTAAAAGTTTCATGTGAAAAGGTCGAGATGCTAATTTATAAACGGTATTTGTGATATGTTTTGTCCAAACACAAAAAGCAATTATTTTAGCTTATTGGGATACATAATAAATTGACAAAAAAAATAACTCAGAACGAAACCCGCAATCTTACCATTCGTTATATTATTATTTCGTTCAGATACCACTCCAAAGTTAAAGTGCCATGATAATAATGTGAGCTATCCTAGTAATCTTACTAATTATAAACGTCTGGACGGTTTGGTTTGAAATTTGAAACACAGAATAAAGTCTGGAATAGCACATAGGCTACTTTCTGCAGGAAAATGACTGGAATGGAGACTACGCCGGTAATACTTTGGGCCGCTGTTAGTCCGTTTATTAACAAGGGTTGTATAGTACCAGACAGTACGCGTAAGCGAAAATGAGACATATTTTGTTAATTTTAATCCCTAACGTAAAAACGGATTTCTAAAAGTTTGACGTGACAGACACGTCACGTCAAACTTTTCGTAGGTGTGTCGGTCAATAGCATCGTAGTTCTCGAACGAACAAACCGATTATATATTTACTTATTATTTTTATAATATATTATTTTTTGTTTGCAAATCGAATTAGTCAGCAGTGTTCTTAACTATTATGTTTCATTGAAATCAATTTGGCTGTTTCAAAGTTATGGACTCTTTAGTTGCGGTAGGAATCTTAGACTCATAATTGATATTTGTTTCAATGAAAACATACGTGTGACCTAGAATTTTAAACAACTGCTTTAGGATTTTTTCATTTAATGTATAAATTATGTTGATAAGGTATAATTGTAGATTATCAACACTATTTACATGATGTAGTTATTATAAAATAGTTATGTAAGTTTTTTTATTCATAGATTCTTTTAGATACGTACTAAGCACATATCTAACATAATCTATCCGTGACATCAAATATTCAACTCAACAAAATGTGCTTCAAATTTCTTCAACTTGAACTTTATTGAACAATCTTCAAAATGTACTATAACTTTCCACTGTTTTGTTGAAGGCCGTGTTTTTTTGTACTGACGTCAAAGTTTGAAGCATAAAACCGGTTCATAATAATTATGATCAATCAGTGTTCTTCTTTATTAAATAGTTTTATATATACTGATTACAACACAACAATTATTGTTATTATATGCTTGTTTGGAACATATGTCACAGTATAAGGAGTAGTTCTGGCTATTCTGCAGCTTCACCCAACCCAACAAGATAGTTTTATGTATCACACAAATCCTTCAAAATTCAAGTACTTGTAGTACGAGCACAGAAATCAAAATAATCTATTATTTAGATTTCTGTGAGTACGGCCAACTTATCTGTAGACTGTAGGATCTCGATAGGGATAAAAGCTCCACGATCGAAAAGTATAGCCACCAAAAAGTGTTGTTTACAAAATTGGACAAGTTATGTGTTCTCAAAACTCCATAGTTCCGCTTTTGGCTGTCTACAGATAAGTTAGCGACCAAATAGTCGTCCCGTTATGCGGCAGAGCGACCAACGCTTCGGTTACCTTGTATTGTTTTATTAGTATATTAGTATAAGTATACTAGCTGTGCGCCCTGGTGTAGCACTTTTCCTGTGGTATATAGTATATAATCTATAGTACTCAGTGATCACACGCATATCCAACGGTGAAAGAATTTTTTAAAATCATTCCGATACTTAGTTCCTTAGATTACCGCGTTCAAACAAAGAAGCTTTCTATCATTAATATTGTCTGAATACTTGTAGCATTATTTTGAAGAAATCAAAATAAGTGTGTGTTTGTAATGAGTATTTAGTTGGGGAAATCCAAATGTATAAGTGATTTTTTTGCAGTCAAGTGCTCAGGTGTATGTTTTGCTCGTGATCTAACATCCACTCTTTATGATTTCAAAGATCACTTACTGACGTAAATCCTTCAATATCGTGATCTAAAGCTGAGGTATATTATTAAAGACCCTATGGACATCAGACATCAAAAGCTATTTGCCTGTGGCAGTTTGTGCCAGTGGGGTTTTTCTTTTTTCTGAGCGATATTTCAAATTTCTTTTATGTTTCTCGTTGAACCCCCTGCTCGAAAATATACTAAAATATGAATAATGTTAAAAGTGATTTTTGATAGATTTTAACTTGCGGCAAAATTCGTAGTTTATTAAATGACGGCCAGGCGCCGTTAGTTGATCAATGAACGTAAATTAATTGCGTTAAATAATACATTTAAACCACCGTTTGTTACTTTCCTAAAGTTGATCAACTACCTAGTGAATTAACTGTTACTAGTGAAAACTAACGATTCTTGTTATTTTCCGGTGACAAACATAAATACCTAATCTATGACAAAACATAGTGATGTCAATGTCACTAACATAAATATACAGAATTGCGTTTTGGCTTTTTATGTTTTGATGCTTGCATTTATCCATAAGTTCTTACATTCTATGACAATTCCAAAACATTTACATATTGTAGAGAACCTTGACCTACATCAATACTGTGTCACTTATTATGATCATACAAGACAGACAAGTGAAGGATTTCCATTAATTGAAAATGAAAAACTAATCGATCAATGACTTGCTGATCCTTGTGATATGTCATTAACTATAAGGTTTTCCTCATTACATGCTTTGTACCCAGATGTACCTACTTTAAAAAACTTTTACCTACTATTTCAATGGTTATTTTCTTTTTTAATATTGATTTTTACGGAACATAAAAAAAAACATGTACACACTGTAAACAAACTTGCAAGAATTGAAAAGAAAAAAAACACTACGAAACCTGACCCTAGATCGGCGTCGACAGCAGGTGGTGCCAGTGGTGGTGGTGGTGGTGCAGCCCAAGTGGGGGCGCGGTCCCAGCCTCGAATTTTGGAGGGGGTCACCAGGACGCAGCCTCAGGTTTTGGGGGGGGTCACAAGTAGAAATACAACAAATCGAGCAAAAAATACTTTACTAGTAGCCCCCCAAGATTTTACCCGCGTAGTTCCCGTTCTAGTTGTTTTCCCGAGTAAAAAATAGTATATAGATACTATTAGATATTTTAAATTTTCTTATTTTTTGTTCAACGTATACGATTTTGGGGGGGGGTCATGTCCCCTGTGACCCCCCCCCCCCTCGGACCGCGCATGAGTGGGGGTTAAGGCCAAGCATTACCGAACTATTTTTGAGCCAATTATAGCCAAATATGTAGATAAAACATTTTTTACGCGGCCACCCGGAGTATAACGGGCGTGTGCCCCTAACCCCTAGCAACTAAACTCCACACGGAATTCCACTTTTGCGGCGAAAACGCTTGCTGGGTACTCGCTGCGTCCCGCCTGTGTACGAGCCCACCACAGGGTCACCGCGCGCCCCCCTCGGCGTCCTGCCTGTAAGACTTACCGGTTGGACTTCAAGGTTGCAGGAACTGAATGGCAAAAGCACTTACATATGGACACCTTTGATCCGCCACGCTGGACCACATAGACGATCCTGCAATCAGCCACCTTCTGACTGCAAAGAACAGGGAATATCAGTACTCCTCTTCTGCGGAAGCGGCGGTGGGGTAGCGGTGGTGGAAGGTGGAATTGTGTATATGAACTCGTGCTCACTAAAATGCTCTTTCTTGCGGTGGTGACGTGTGTCGGGTCGCTCTCTTGTCTAAAATATGGAGAATCTCTGCCATGAAAAATATAATTCTATTAAATATATACCTAAATAATGATGGCTAGTGCATGCGTCATAACTCTTGAACGAGTTCTGATTGCGGGAGCTGGACTGATCACGGCAAAACTCTTTAGATAGGTACGAGTACTTATGTGTTTTTCATTTGAATGGGATAAATTGGGATAATTAAGTACCTACCATCTTCCTCATGTTTTAAGTAACTTTAAAAGATCCTTAACTGTTCTTATAATATTTTTCGTAATGTTAATAAAAGCAGGAGTCCCCAAAAAATCTGGATGCAATCAATTAGCACTAAAAGGGGCAGGTGCTAAAAAAAATAAGACTATTAAAACATTTTAAATTTGGGAATTAAGTGTAAATTTACATAGCTAGTAAAAACGAAATGTCTGATCTCATGCTTCAAATAAACTTGATTCAGTAAAAAGTAATAAATATACAAGTTGCACTTTGCACCGATGTTATCTTAAGTATGTATTAAGTGTCTTGCGTTTATATCTGACACTATTCAGTTAAGTATTTGTAATTTGTAGGTAAGAGAAGGACGCGATGAGGTTGGATGGAGTGATGGTGTACGGAAGGCAGTTGGTAAGCTAAAGCTACGAATTGGGGTAAGTGGCGCATATTCTGGGGGAGGCCTGTGTTCATCGATGGCACAGAAAATATTCAGATTAATACACACTTCCTATTGTTATCTTGTGTGTGTAAAATGTCCACCAATATTTATTTATCTCACAAGTAATAATTAGCAAACTCCGTTTCGTCATTTTCAAAGCGTCTAACGGGTAGACATGCTACAAGGGTAGGTAATGATTTTTTGATATGGTAAACATAATTTGTTTAATACCTGGGCCTACTCGCTAAAGATCAACTTGTAAGTATGGCCAATGTATCCTAATTTTCAACCTAACTGCCCAGCATAAAACCGTAAAAGTAGTTATTTCGGTCAGGTGATTTTGGAACGCAAAAATACCTGTCAAAGCTAGTTTTCTCAATTTTGCCATATGTAGCGTCAAATCTTCATTTTGTAAAATTTCTAGAAATATTAAACATTGACACTACATTTGGCGAAATTACATGGACGAGCAATACACGTGCCTGATGGTAAACAACACGCTTGCCCATAATAGCATAGTGTCACTCAGTTATTGAAATATGAAAAGCCCAAATCAATACCTAGCTAGTATCGCACTGCGCTCGTCACCCAGATAAATAAGATAATGTATCTGTATGACCTGTAAACTTTGCCCTTCTAACCGGTGTAGTGTCAACGCAGTATGTTTGCACATTGCTGCTTGGCGGTAGAATAACTGGCAAAGGCGTGGTTCTGCACCAGGTGGACTCTGCAAAGATTCCTACCACTACGAAAATATTTGAGCTCTGAAAACGCCTTCTAATTTTCGACAAGCCAAAATTTGTCAGCAATATGCGGCACTCAGTACAAATAAGCCGGATGTCTCTCATTTTGTTTACGCTTGTAGGCCTTATAGCCTACTTACATATATATATCTGATAGCTCAACAGTCATTACTATTAAGTAGAGTATGCGTTTGTAAAACGTATAATATTATAGGTATATTATGCTTTATCAATTTTATTAATCGAATCAATCCATAAGCGACATCTACATTAAACACGTGATACTAAACAGGTGACTGCTTGACTCTACACAACATTTGAAACTGGTTTGGTCCTACGCTACGTAGAGACGACGAATTTATGGACACACGTGAGTATTGCAAAATGAAAAATATAGATGGCGCTACAAGTAGAAATGTTTAAATTAAACCAAAAACTCTACAATTTTTTTTCTTTTACAAACTACGCAAAGGACAAATAAATATGATTAGATAATACATAATTATTATGTTAAATGAGCAGTTCTGTCGTTCACATACTTTTACTCTAATTTTTTTTTTATCTAAGTACGTCACCATTTGAAATTTACTTTATTGTGTCTACGAATTATTACCCATTCAATTTTATGAAATTCTAGGCAGTGGTTAATTACCGACTGAGTTAGGATGCCGAACAAGATAATATAGGTTGCGCAGATTACTTCCTACATAATGCTTACCGATTGCATGGTGGTGTTAGATGATTTTTATTTTACCCTGGGGAAATCCTATTCAAAACTTTCGCGTTTAGAACTCGTATTTAAAGTATTTTACGAGTAAATAGATCTTATTCACAATCTACGTTTTGTATTATTATTGTCAATCTGTTAAATCTCATTTATATCCTCATGGAATAGTAGAGCAAATCCGAAAGAAGACCAAAATCTTCACAAACAGAAAACACGAACACCGTATAACTTGGTGACCTTGGTGAAAGTCTCTCAGTGGTTGTCTGCTCTAGGCCTAAGTGTTTATTATGCACGTCTCTGTGTACGTTACGTGGCATTCTCAAAACAAGCTAAATCGCAATGCGACCTATAAATGTGAAATATTATTTATCAAATTGAAAACATTCCTCAATTTTGTTTGTCTTTGATGCTTGAAACACTTCAAGCATCAAAACATAACAAAAAATAAAAAAATAAACAAAAATGAATACCATGTAACAAAAGCAGCCCACTTTATGTCTCCTCTGCTGATACTCAGAGCCTTGTTGTCTTGTTGAGCAAAGAGATATTAAAGACCATGATCCACCACGCTAGCCAAGAACGGGTTGGCAAATAACAACGTGCATGAGGAAACATGTTTCCTCACGATGCTTACGTTCATTATTAAAGCAAGTAGTCCGTGGTAGTAACAAACGTGAGCGCTTGGTAATTCGAGTCGAGGCAGGTTTCGAACCTACGACTGTACACTTGTATAATCGGAAGTTCTCTCCACTGGGCCACAACGTCCACAAGTTCTGAATAGATAGATATTATTATCCTCAAAGAAATGTATGCTGGAAAACCCGTTGTGTTTATTCAAGAGTCAAGGGACATATCTTATCTATAAATAAAATTATGTTGGTTTGTGTACGCTTCAAGAACTCAAAAAGTCCAGCACTAAATTAGCTTAAAATTTAGAATGTAGAGGTATAATCCGCATCAAGGATTGTTTTATTATCTAATTTTTGCATCACAATGTGCCACAGCGAAGCGTGGCAGGGTACAGCTAGTTCATTATACTATTTATACTTTTGTATTAATGTATTATTATTATCGTAAACTATGACTTCTCATAAACAACATAAGACAATTTCTCAGAATCCATTGAGAAATGGATGTACCATCTCTATTTCCTCGTTTACATTTAAATGCGAAATTAATTACCAAAAACAATAATTTAGCAAATGGCTTTTTTTGAGCATTGAAAAGTTACCAAATAAGTACTGATAAAATTAACGTAATGGGCTCAAGACCAATCATTAAGTAAGTACTGGATTATAATATTTGGTAGCATAACAATTTTTGTACTAATTTAAGTAGGCATAACGTCTTTAGCACTAATGATAATATACCATAACAACTACACGCATAACTGTTTTCGCATAATTTGTACTAGCATAAACATTTATAGTATGAAGATAACTTAGAATAATGTTTAAACATGAGAACTAACGTGGTTATTGCAGATTTGAAATAAATACACGGGTAACTCACGTTTGATATAGTCAGTCCAGTCCGACTTAAGTTTCGATCGCGTCAGGCGATCTTTTTAAAGGAGAGTGCGAGCGCGTGTTCAAAAATTCAAAAAACAGTTCACAGCTCGTTTAGCAATCGCTAAACGCTAACTAGTGCTAAACGAGGTAGGAACGCGCGCGCGCAATCTCCTTGAAAAAGATCGCTGGACGCGATCGAAACTTGATACGGACTGGACTGACTATATCAAACGTGAGTTACCTGTGTATTTGTTTAAAATGTTTAAACACATAACCATAAATAGCATACAGATAACTTAGCATAACGTATAATGGCACACATTGAGAAAAGCAGACGGTATACCTAAGAAATATGGTGCGCCAGAAGCTTTGCGGTCAGCCATGAGTGTCGCTTCTCCATACGCGGCTTGTGCTCCACTACTTCACACTTTGATTGGCCTTGCATGGTTCGCTCGACTCAGAACCTACCTTGAGCTTCTGGCTCCCGCATTTTTTATATACACTCTAGGGGTAGTAGCGTCCAGACTAGGTGAAGTCAGGGTGCTCCGAGTCGGATCTGAGACCTATGAAATATGTAACTTGGATCTATATTACTACTATACAAATAGGTAAATAAAAATGCCTAAAGACTATATTGTGCATCTCGTCATTAGTCAAATTGAATGTAGTATAATAGATTGTTATGCTTAAAACACATTAAGCCAAAAAACGATTATGCAAAAGTTACATTATGACACTACATACATATTACTACATTAATTATGGCGAAGTAAATAAGAAAAAAAAATATGCGTTTTAAATGGCGCCCCAATATCGAACGTCGACAAGATACGATAAAAATGTAGTCCCAAAGCGCGACTGATAACGAGTGAACTCTGACTCGTGATCGGCATGTAGTCATTCCATTCATACTTTTGTTCGTAGATTCAGACCCATTTGTCACCAATCTACAGCAGAGATCAAGTCGGGATCGCACAGGATGCGCTCTCTTGTGATAGTTTTGTGTTTGTGGGTTAATGTACACTGTCAAGGTGCGGTATTACTTACGTAGTGTTTTAGTGTCTAAATTAGCACCAATGTGATTTTACTACATATTATCATTTGTGGGTTTTAGTGAAAAAGTTCAAGAGCGTATCGTGTGTTAAGGTTAAGAAGAGTTAAGGTTTTTTTTGCGTTGTTGAACATGTTACGACTGTGGCGTGCGTCGTATAAATTAGTTTCTATTAAGTGTCTACTTAGTTTATTACGACCAATATAGTCATTTTTAAAATTTGTTACATTCTTACTTACGAACCAATATCATAACTCTCTCTTTTATAGTTAACGTAGGTTATATGTCATACGAAAATATAATCAATACGAGTAAATGTCAATTTAAATTTTCCTTTTGTGGAGCTTGGTTTTCGGAGATCTTGGAATAGGTTGCCGTTGGAAAAAGATAAATATTTTCAGGCGTAATTTCAACCCTCTGGAGCAATTATAAATATTGATCTTATAGTTCTGGAAGTCAAAACTGTTAATTTCTCCCTCTTTTTGAATCTTTTTTCAAATAGGAATTATCTCAAACAGTTTTTAAGATATTGGCGAATAACGAAACCACTTTTTATTTTAACTTTTTTTTTTTATTTTATATTGCAAGTTTTACGAGTGGGTTTACCATTTACTCAATAACTATCTAAATGCCATTTTGATTCAAATGATACCCCAATCATAATGTTAGGAGAATTCGAAGTAATGACGACCTAAAAAGCCCTTGTTGACTAGGCTATAGGTATGTAATTAAATTTCTTAACATATGCTATAGATACTATATTATGTCAGGAGAAAATATTTTAAATTGATATTCAAAGTTTTTTTGATATCCCGTTTCTGATGAAAATTACCAATGACTGTTTGATAAACTTATTAGATAAAGTGTACTATAAGACTAGACTTTCCGATTTTATAAATAAGCAAATGACAAGTTCAAGCCAAATTAAGTACCTAAAGAATTTATGCACACTTATTTTTGCACAATTGTTTAATTGCTTACCCACTGGTAAGTAACTAATTTTAAAAATCGCCACATACGTTTCCAGACTTCCTTCGGAGTTTTTATTAGCTGTACAGTTGGATTTACCCTTACGTGTCACCCTTGATGACAGTTTAATATTATTAATTTTGTTGTTTACAGATTTCTCCGATGAAATACCCGAAGAGGCTCACCACCTGGCAGAGGGTGAGAAAAAGATGAGCGACAGCATTCTCACTATTCTGGAGCACTTTAAGAAGGAAGATCCTGTAGGGCTCCCAGGGGCCGAGATCCCGGAGCCCTATCCCGTACCAGACATGAAACAGGTCGTTTCTTTTGCGACGATGTACTTCAAAAATACAGCAGTCTACGGACTCAGCAAATTTAAGATCCTGGACATAAATGCAGAAATGGCATCCATGCAGGTAAATTGACATTATAGGTTATATAGTATATATATATAAACAAAAAAATATATAGTTACTATGTACTGTTTAGAGTTATACAAGACAACTTCAGAAAACATAATCACATATGTAATAGTGTTCTTTTTAAAATAAAAAGTGACGAGACGAGCATGAGATGGAAAGCGACATGCCTGCCCCATAGCAGCACAGTGACACGCAGCTATTGGAACACGAAGAGTCCCAATCATTACCTAGCACTGCACTGCGCTCGTCACCCAGAGATCTAAGATGTTATATCTCTATGCCCTTTAATTTGTCTGGAAACATTGATCTTCAAACCGGAACACAGTAATGTTTGCGCATTACTGCTTCTCCAGGCGGACTCCGCTAGGAGTCCTACCACTACTAAAATAACTATTTTTATTTTATTATTTGCCATTTACTAGCAGCGCTCGCGGTTTTACCAGAGCAGTGCTCGTTCCCATTATTTGTTTGCAATAAAAAAAAGCTACGGCTATTTCAGACTATAATCTAACTTTCTTCCAAATCAGCCCTATCCGGTCAGAGATTCCGATGCAATTGAGCAACAAACATCCAAACTTTCGGATTTATAATGTTAGTAGGATTAACTAGCTGTGTTTGGTTAATGAGATAGACTACAATTTGTAATCATAACTATTATTCAACGTTATTTCAGGTGCAAGCAACTATGTCGATCGATCATCTGCAAGCTCGCGGTAACTATACAATGTCCACTTGGCTGAGCCGAGCCCAGGGCCCGTTCACTGTCGACGTCACCGGCCTCATCGTTACCGCCAGAGCAAACCTTGGAGTTGAGAGAGATGGAAAACTACGAGCTCAAGACATTAAAATAGACATGTCATTCAGCAATATTGCAGTCAATTTCGAAAATCTTGGCACTTTTGGAGCTTTCTTTCAAGGCGTCATTAATTCAATTGGTAGTTTTCTTTTTGACTCAATCAAACCCTTCGTACTCAAAGAAGCTTACTCAAAAGCAAGAACGGAAATAAATTCAAAATTAGAAGAATTCTCTGGAGATATACAATTTCCCAACTCAATATCCCCGTTAGATATGGTAGTAAATGACGTTAGAAAGAAGATCCGTGACTCTGGCTTGGATCCTTATAAAATAAAGGATTATAATGCTACAGTGAGTCTATTTGACGTGTCATTACAAAACACGTGGATTACGGGTGTATCGTCAATCCAACGGGTAGGCAATATCTCCTTGAAAATGGAAAACAAAACTGCAATTGCCGATTTTGAGATAGGAACCCAAAAGTTGGAAGGTAGAACACAGTGGGATATTTCTACCTTACGTGGTCTCATGTCCAGAACAGGTGTAGCTACGTTTTCTGTTGAATATATAACAGGAAGATTTGTCTTAGGACAACCGTTGGATACAAGGAAAAAAATTGAATTTAGAGACTTAGACCTTGAGATTGGAAATATCCAAGTAAGGTTTGACGGCGCTGGTACCATAGATTACGCAATAGAATTTTTCGTTAACGTTTTGCCGAATTTACTTCGTTATCAAATAATGGATGCCATTGAAGGACCACTGAAAGAAAGAGTTCAGCAGGAATTGAACAAAATAAATACAGAAGAGTTAATCAAAACTAAATTGCCAGAAATTGACTCAATGCAAGAGAGTGGATTCAAATTATCTTCTTTACGGGACACCAATGTTGTTAAAGAACCTTTTGACGAAGATGAGTTTTTCGATTTTTAAATAGCTAAGCAAATACCCATAGTTTTAATAATCAACCAATAAGTAGATAACAATTCGTTTAAATAATACATAATGGCAGCCAATTGGCAATAAAATACTTAACTTTTACGTTACTTAAGATCTATAGAATTATTTTAAATTTAATAAATTATGATAAAAATATGTTTTATTTTACTCGTACTTACCTAAAAACAGTATATTCCCATAGTGCCCCAATTATTGTAACAAAGAACAAATCCACTGGAACATCCAGCCACAACACAGAATACACTGCAAATAAGAGCCAAGGAATTCCAGAATCGATATCGTGTGTGAATCAAAACGTCTGATAACTTTTGATCTGTGCCATTTTCTAAGCCCTTGAAGATGAAATAGTTCAGTTTAGATGTCATTTGCTTCGAATCTAACACTGAGAGTACACGGGATGCATTATTTTCCTTTAATCATTTTAAGTTTTTGCGTTGTAGGACACTGTCAAGGTACGTGATCAATATTTGCCAAAAAAACGTGTTTTGTGTTCTAGCCAGCAAACATTTGTGATAAACGTCCTCTGTGAAACGTAAATAAAATAATATTTGATAGTATAATGAGGAAAAGATTTTTTGAAGCTTAGCAAAGAATATATGATATGATATAATAACATGTATTTATTTGAATGAGTCCTTCAAAACAGAACTGGAAATTAAATGCTTTGTTGTCCTTGAGTTATTTAATAAATTAGTCTGAGATTTAAATAGTAATTTAATTATAACTTTCATTCATTATGTAATTTCAACATTTAACTGATGGATGATCGTCTAAACAATATTCGATTGGGTGGTTGATGGCCATTGGCCACATAAAAGTGATTTAGTCAGTTATTCAGACGTCCACTTGACCTCATTCCAGATGTTATCAATGATTCATCTGAAGAATTGTTATTGGCGGAAGGAGAAAAGAAACTAAGTGCCAGCATTTTGGCCATAATGGACCACTTCAAACAGCCCAACCCAGAAGGGATACCGGGCGCAGAAATTCCTGAACCTTACCCCGTGCCAGACATGAAACAGACACTCAATGTAGCCACCATTTACTTCAAAAATACAAAAGTTTATGGCATCAGCAAGTTTAAAATTCTAAACATTGATGCCGAAATGGGACGAATGGAGGTACGTACATTTAAATTTTCATAGAAAGAGTAGGTATTTTAATATATCATTTTAAAAGATTTGATAGTCATTTTATTGGTTTACAAAATCAAATGGTAAACATATTCGAACTGCTGCGTCAATAGTTAATTAGCACAGTTTTATTTAATTAACATTCCCTTTTTGGGAATGCTAAACCACAATAGGATTTTTCTACAATGTCATAACTTTCAAGTAATTAGTAATGCGCGTGGGAAATATTCTTTACACCATTATCGTGCATGCTTAGCGTACCTATACTGATAAAAGTTTGACATTGATTTATGGTACTTTATAAAATATTTCATAGTTAGTCAGTTTTTTTATTGAGTTACGCGTGAATGGGGAAGTTTCACACCTTTTCAATTAGGTGCACTTTCGGTTTTAATGACTTGAGTTATTGGATATTATTATGTGGTAAATAAAATCATATTATATCTCAAGTGAATACAATGCAGTAATTTAAAGTCATCGTGTTCGAGATACTCCATTGTGCTGTGTTATTGTTGGCAGGCGTTTTATGTACCATGAATATCTCATATAATCCATTATTTGCCGCCAATCGCCCGACTATGTAAAACCGACATACGTTAATCTATTCTAACTAAACAACATCTAAAATTGACTAAATATTTTCAGGTAGATGCCACTATGGCTATTGATCATCTGCAAGCGCGTGGAAACTATACCATGTCTACATGGCTAAGCCGAGCCCAAGGCCCTTTCACCGTGAATATCAATGGTCTTATCATCCGTGCCAAAGCGAATCTCGGTGTTGAAAGAGATGGAAAGCTTGGAACACAAGATATGAAAATAGATCTATTTTTTTGACACCATCGCTGTCGATTTTGAAAATCTCGGGGTACTCGGCAATCTCTTTCAAGGTATCGTAAATACTGCGGGCCCTATGATATTTAATGCTATCAAACCTTACATTCTCAAAGAAGCTTACACTAAAGCAAGAACTGAGATCAACTCGAAGTTAGAAAAATTTGCTGGTGATATACAGTTTCCTAATTCAATATCTCCACTTGATATGATTGTCACTGATGTTAAGAGAAAAATTCAAGACTCTAAATTGGATCCCTACAAAGTGAAAGATTACAATACCACCATTAGCTTGTTTACAGTCTCCCTAGCGAACACGTGGGTCACAGGGGTATCTACAATACACAGAGTAGGCAACATCAGTTTAAAAATGGAGAAAAATACGGTAATCGCTGATTTCGAAATCGGAACTCAAAGATTGGAAGGAAGAACTCAATGGGAAATTGCTGCAGTTGGAGGACTATTGTCCAAATCAGGCATGGCTTCGTTTGCCGTTGAATATATGTCAGCAAGATTCATTGTTGGTCAGCCATTAGATACAAGAAAAAAAGATACAATTTAGAGACATAAACCTTGAGATTGGTAATATCCAAGTAAGATGTGATGGTTTTGGCACTTTAGACTACGCTGTAGAGTTTATAGTTAACATTTTACCAAACTTGCTTCGGTATCAAATAATGGACGCGATCGAAGCTCCACTCAAAGAGAGAGTGCAGCAAGAGTTGAATACGATTAATGTCGAGGAAATAATCAAAAGTAAACTGCCTGAAATCGATGCCATGCAAGAAAACGGATTCAAGTTGTCTGCCTTGAAAAGTTCTGACAATGGTAAAAATGTGTATGATGAGGAAATTTTTTTCAACTTTTAAATTTAGATGATTTTTTATACCTACATATATAAAGGCAAAATTAAATCACTCTACACAATTATGTACCTACAATAGTATACAAGTCAATCTACACATAGCTAAGAAGTATTTATCAGAAATAATTTGTTAATTAACTAATTTATTAAAAAAATCATCATCATAAGTAGTTTGCTATTTATAGACCTTCCTGTATTCAGCCACTGGAATATTAATTAAGAAATACAACATGATGTTAACACAAGAAACTGACCATAATATTTACCATGAGCAAAATAAATAGAGGAAAAACAAATTCGCGAGCACACGCATTCCAAGCAGTCTCAAGCGCGGTCAACGCATCTTGTAGAAGGCAGATACGCAGAGTCCACACCATTACTCAAACGCAGGCATAGCAAAGCGGTCGCTTGCCTGCTACATAAAAAAAAACAAATGTCTACGATTTTTTTTATTAGAATTAATTAGTATTTTGTCTTAATTTTAAAATTCGAATGCAAAAACAAAACGTGAAATTTTAAAGATGGCGAGAATTGAAGTGTTTATTTTATTTTTCGCGACTGCTTTAGCGTCTGGAGCTTCCAATACAAGTAAGTGCCTTTAGAAGAAAGTAGAAAGACCGGTACTACTATTTGTGTTAATCTAAGTATTGTAATACTTTTGTACTCGAATAACAGTTGGATGTATAAAAGCTTTATTGCATCAAATGCTAACTAACTGTTAGATACCGTTATATCTTCGGGTGAATAGGTGTATAATTTTCTTTTACGGTATGATTATAATTATTCTATTAAGTACCTAAATTGTTTGATTGGTAGTTGATTAATCGATAAACTTTGATTTTATACTATTTAAAAGAAATAATACCAAATTACAAACGCTTTTTTTTACTATAATAGGTTCGCACTTGACCTCCATCTCGCCTGATGTTAAGCGAAGATGCGATCTACGATGGAGCTTTTTTAATTCTAACCACTGATGACAAATTTTCTCAAAAAGCTATAACATTTTTGAGTAAATTCCTGTGGGTGTAGAAGTGTTTTCCGTTTGTAACGAAAAAACAATTTAAAGAGGCATTATTGTACTTAGGGTGTTAGGGTGCATTTAAATTATATCTATAAAAACCTAGACCTAAAAATATTTGCAGCATGATCAAACTTTAAACTACTCAACATTGGCATATTTGCTTTGGGTATTCAGGATGGAATGCTTAGTTGCTAGGTGGCCCCGATAATATTCCGCTATAACATTAACATTTTAATAGCGTTCTTGAAGCGTTCCATAGAATAATTATCTTTCTCTGTAAAACGAGGCAAACTCTTTTTTAACTCACATTTTTAGGAAAAAAATGAGTTTGATCTAACGTTGTTAAATTTTTAACAGGATTAATAAACTAATACATCATTCGTATTTTTTGTCTAAAAAATGTGTCTGTCTGTGGCACCGTAGAGCTCAAACGGATGGGCCGATTTCGATGCGGTTTTTTTTATTTGAAAGTTAATATCCGTGCGGATGTTTTTATACATAAATTCAAGATGGCATGCCACAAAATGGCGGACAAAATATTTTTCACGACCTACCTCAATATGGGTATCAAATGAAAAGGCTTGACTAGTAGAATACTATACACTATAACAAGTTTCAAATCCAAGATGGCCGCCACCACAAAATGGCGAATTATATTATTTTTTTCACTACTACCTCAATATGGGTATCAAACGAAAGGGCTTGACTAGTAGAATACATTGCACTATTCAAATCCAAGATGGCCGCTTTCACAAAGTGGCGAAATACATTTCTTTTTTCACAACTCCCTTAATATGGGTCTCAAATGAAAGGGCTTGACTAGTAGAATGTTGTACAGATAACAAATCTGAGGTAGTCGGGGGTTAATCAAAATTTTTAATTTTGTTCTTGTCTTATTTTTGTTTAACAAAAACCACTCCGCCGACTTCGACAGTACCTATATGGGATCATTCGGGAAGTCTGACCATTCCAATAAAAATAGCTTCAAAATTGGGTTACCCAGTCAAAATATGTGACGTAACAATCATAAAAAATAAACATAGCCGAATTGAGAATGTCTGCCTCTTTTGAAGACATTTAAACACAAGAACAAAATTAAAAAAATTGATTAACCCCCGACTACCTCGGATTTGTTATCTGTACAACATTCTACTAGTCAAGCCCTTTCATTTGATACCCATATTGAGACGATTTTCTTAGCATTCCATGGATTCACAGCGCGGGTGCCGGGTCCATCGTGTGGCAGATCAGGCGTAGGTTTAAGGGGCCCCTTTCTGACGTACAATTGTGAAAATAGAAATGTATTTCGCCATTTTGTCGAAGCGGCCATCTTGATTTGAAATTTGTCATATTGCAAAGTATTCTACTAGTTAAGCCCTTTCATTTGATACCCATATTGAGGTAGTAGTGAAAAAAATAATATAATTCGTCATTTTGTGGTGACGGCCATCTTGGATTTGATTTTTTTTATAGTGTATAGTATTTTACTACTCAAGCCCTTTTATTTGATACCCATATTGTGGTAAGATGTGAAGAAATATTTTGTCCGCCATTTTGTGGCGGCGGCCATCTTGAATCGATATTAACCAAACATAGCTAAGAACATCCGCCCGAATATTAACTTTCAAATGAAAAAAACCGCATCGAAATCGGTCCACCCGTTTGAGCTCTACGGTGCCACAGACAGACACACACACAGACAGACAGACATCGACGTCAAACTTATAACACCCCTTTTTTTGGTCGGGGGTTAATAAAAAAATATCGAGGTAAAATTTTTAGTTTTTAGTAGATAAAATAAACAGCAAGACACATTCTAAAGCTAATGAAGAAAATTATGACATATCACAAAGAACGATCTCTTCTAGGCAATCGTAAGTGTTACCAAAACCGAACGTGTTTAGTTTTCATTTTAGTTTATTTTAGAGATGCCAGTTAATTAAAAAGTTAAAAAAAGTAAGTTGCGTTCTGTTTATTAAATTAATGTTTTTAAAAGTATTAACTAATAATAAGTAAGCACTACGAAATTTTGGTTACGTTAGTTACGTGCATTAGCATAACTGAAAAGTGCAAAATGAACCATAAAATGGGAAAGCAACAGAAACACTTTCACTTCACTTTAAGTTCAACTTTTGTACTTTCTTTTTCGACATTTTAACGCAAACGTGCAAAAATAACACATGATGATGAATCATACAATATCGTCGGCGTAGAGCCTGAAATCTCTAACACAATATTAGTATATTTGACGATATCTTGTCTGTGATATTTTTTAGAGGCTTAGATTTCGAATAGCTTTTTTACGTAGGTTATTACTTTCCACAAACTTGTCTGCGTGACTTTATTTATGGGAAATCCATTTAAAAAATAAATTTTGAAGGTTCAGGTAATACGAGTGCAAATTCCGATTTTCCAAATTTAAATTACTTATTATATTTTTTACGAAAATTTTATACTTAAGTAGGTAATTTTAATTTGGAAATTTGGAAGGTGTGAATGGCAGGTACCTAACTAAAGAGGACTATGTCTAGTAGGTAGTGGACGATTGCGAACTCATTATGATGATGATGTTTTTTTTAATGCGGAGCAAGACATAGGCCTGATATTAAGCACTATGCTTAACCAATATGTCGAAACTTAGCTTTTTGTACTTGGTGATTTCTTGCTCTCCACTAACGATATCATTTGTAAAATGTCTGGCTCGATTCGGATTTCATGAGAAATATTCAAAAACCTTTTAAGAGTATTTTTCATGCATTTAAGTAGTGAGTTTCATCTAAAACTGCTTTATTTACTGTTTATGTGATTTATCTTTTTCCTTTCTTTAAAAATGTTTAGTACCAGCATTTCTGTTTAAAGTTCGACTTTTCCAAATAAACCCATGATAATACTCGTAATAGTACAGATTCATAATTATCACTTGTTCAGAGAAGGGAAATGTAATGAAAATACATGAGCAACGCGGAGGATTTGGTCCGAGTAACCGCATTAAGATTTTCATACAAAAAATAGAATAAAACAATAAATTTTGGGGGTGTCCCATACTTAGAACTGAAACTCATTTTTTTTCCATCAGTATATTTTTGATGAAAACTAAAAAAATGTATAATGCACATTACCATGTAAACTTTCATAATATTTATAAAAATATTATATTACTTGCTGCTACGGAAGCCTTCATGGGCGAGTCCAACTCGCACTTGACCACTTTAATTTGGGATCTATCTACCTTTTAGCTATTTTAGTCTTTCGAGTTAAGTATTTTTTTAGGAATATGATTGCTGATGACATCCAACCGCCTCTAATTCTCGACCCATAAATTCTAGTGGTTTCACAAAATGATCAAATGTTCGTGATTTGATCTTCCAATAGCTGACACTAAAGTGGGTATTTTAATGGTCTGGCTATAGACGTTTCTTCTATATTTGTCAAGGGGAACAAAGAGGAAATTGCCGATATGGAGCGTATCTAGATGTTCCCCTTCAATTGATTCCTACACTGGTCATAACATCGCGATTATCGTTCTGGTTGTCCTAACAGTCGGGGACACTGTTCTATAAATAGCACAAGTGAGCTTATTTTATAACGTGATAACAACAATTACAATTACAACGATAAAATATACAGTATTTTCAAATGTAGCAAAATGCAAATCACAATGTAATACAATAAATACATATACAATACAATATATACATACGAACGAAACACGCTGTAGAAATCACCACACCACAGCAGGTTTCCCAGAACGTTCGTAGAGTTTCCCATAAGAATCGCCAGAATTTACTGTGGAAAAGTAATACTAGGCTAAAAGCGGCCTATGAATTGTTCTTTTTTTGTAAATCTGTCATGCTCACCTCTAGGAAAGTATTTCTAAACAAAATTAAATTACAATGAAAACTACACTAAAACCTAAGTAAGTACACATAATATCTGAATTAGCCATAGATCGGTGAAGGTTTAGAGACAATCAAGTTGAGTTACCAGTTGAATCACTGATAGTTCACTAAGAGTCTTCCAACTGGTAGTACCCAACATATTGGACGCATTGTCGTGCTTAACAACAATACTTGTACGAGTATGTTGAGGAACATAAACGCCAGTATTTTCGTTACATCGGTCAAGCGTGCCGAGGTTTGTATATTTTCGCATAAAACAACTATCACATTTTTTTTTAATAAAGAGTGACGAGACGAGCAAGTCATGTGCCTGATGGTAAGCAACATGCCTGTCATATAACAGCACACTGACACGCAGCTATTGGAACCGTTGTACCGGTCCTGCTTTGTGTCTGGCAATTGTGATGCCGGCAAAGTATCAACACAAGTTGCGTCCCGAACTAAGGGCATTTTCCAGTGGTTTTAACATGGAAACGCGTAAAAGACTATGAACGTTTAAATCATTTTATTTTCATTGATGTGTCTATAAAGTGAATCTGTTTCCATTACCTATATATCTGTCTATTGCCTCAGTTTTTATTTTTAAATCTCTTTCCTTTAGCTTTTAAAACAGTGGGTATACATATCTCTCCACCAACAGTCTTTATAAATGTCATTATAAAAAATGAACAATTACTTTCATTAGACATTTAGCTTTTCTTATTACATAAATTGATAGACACACGGAAGACTAAATAACGAAGAATGAACACATAATGCAGCATTAGGTAACATGAGACGCATTGCACCAGGAATGACATGCAATTTGTGGAACCATTTACTGTTATCGGTCCCAGTGACTGAACTTAAACTACTAAGGTGTGAGTACTGAGTAGGTACCTACTTCAAGCAGTTGTGCCTTTGTATCGACTTCAAAAATTGGGAGAGTCAAATCGTTGATTGATTTTTAATAGAATCATAAAATTTTCTTTTCTGACTTTTGTATTATAGATTATACTCCTTTGGCGTTTTTTAAGCCTATGTGTTTATTTTAAGCCTCACACACAGATTTTACCACTTTGAAGAGACGCAAACTATTCATTTAGGAACTTCAATACAATTTTGAACACCTTTCCATAGATACACGTGGTTTTTTAATTTTATTTTTTTATTTCTTTTCCAAGTTTGTGAACCACCGTGTTCATAGAAATTTAGATACTCGACCAAATTTGATAAGAAGCCTTTTAGGCAGTAAAATTACTCGTGGAATTTAACTCTGCACTAAATTTCCGATTCGTAATGTAAGGTTTAGAATCATTTCCTGAGCATAAAATCACAAAATAATATCAAATAGCGCCAGCTCGAAAAAACGTTTTTGGCTGATATTCTGAAAAATTTTGCCCTTTAAACCTACGCCCGAGTCACAAACAGGAACTACTCGGGTTTTCTCTCTGCCACACGATGGACCCGGCACCCGCACGGTGAATCCATGGAATGCTAAGAAAATCGTCTCATAAAAATGACAGCCCCGGAGGACGGGATGACGCTGGAAAGACAGATATCTGAATTTCTGACTGTTGGAAAGAACCTGAACTGCCAAGCCCGGGAACGAATAAGAAAATACCCATAAAAACGATTGCCCTGTGTGCGGGAAAATTTACAAGAGACGAGCCTGATACCAAAAGCATTTTTTTGAAGCACGACAGCCGTCGGTCAGTACTTTGACAAACACTATGGATAGAGTTGATCCATGTAACGTACATTTTGCTACGTATTTAATTTTATTTAAATACGTGGGATCAAACCTGTAAATATTATACCAGCCCACAAATTTTCAACTATATAATATTAGTGCGATAGATTAGAAACAACAAACAATATACAATTTTTGGCGAAAAAAATTGTATCTGTTTTTTAACTCGTATAAAAATGGTTTGCTCCCTTGTTCCGCACGATAACAATTCGTTTAGAACGGTTTAGCTACTATCTTGGTATATCGTGTATTCCCGATGCACAATGCCCGCAATTCGTACGTTTACCAGTGTATACCATTTACCAGTGTATAAATAGTATGCACCCAATAAATGTTCCCACAGCTGGAACTAGGAAACTTCTGTCGCAAAGGAGAAAGTTAAGGCCATAATCCAACATACTCCAGTGTGGATTGGTGAACGACGGATGACCTCGAATGACTCTTGGAATTTGCCGATTTCCTCCTGTTGTTGTTTCCTTGTTTTCCTATACCTTTAAAACCAGTAGTGATGACAAAACAAAATAGTACTTGGAAAAATACTCGACGTGCGGCTGGGATTCGAACCTCGTGTTAACCACTGGGCCATCACTGTTTACCAATATTAGACCCAAAGACTGGGTGCAATTATTATTAGCCGGAATTTGAACTGTATCGGTTTGTACCAGCATTATTTATCATCAAGAATGATACTCCGTACCTACCTAACTCACGATTTCAACTCGTATTTATTTCCGAGGAATTAATTCAATTGCAATTTCCGGAGAGTAGTTTAAACATGGCAATGTTTATATAACAACCCACTAACGACCTCGGCTCACTGAAATACATCACCATCAGTTTTTTAGACCGTAAATATTAATCTGCCAATCACAATCTTCTGGATTATCCGTTATGTATAACTAACTAGTTTCGTTAGTTCATAAATGATCGTAAAAGTATGTAGATATATTAAGTATAATTAAGTAACTGTAAGAAAACGGATCAAAGTTTTAACTTAGTCATGTGAAATCTAGAAATGAATGTGAAACTTTTTCGCTTTTATATTATACTCCAATTGTTGTAATCATTACCTATGTAACTTATTTTCAGAGTAACATAACTCCGTAACACTTCAAACAAAATCTTGAATAAATAAATGATAAGCATCAAATTTTTACCTGAAATGGCATCAAACAGCTGAGATGTTACATAGTTAATTGCTTCGGCATGCTGGGTACGCTTCCGATTGGTAGTGGGGTTGAACATCTTGATTATCTGTAGACCTTCATTGGTCTATGAATAGTTCAGGTGAGCTCGAGATTCGCACTTGACCGCCATCTCATCGGATATTGAAGATGTGGTCTAGGAGTCTAGGTACGGTAGAGCGTACTTAGAATAATCCGATTCATTTCAGACTTGAAGACCCCAACGCCAAGGTTTTATTCATCGAGAAAACCCCACTCAGCTAATTTTAGAGCCTATACTTCTAGAAGCTCTTATTACTGCGCGACGAAAGTAGAATCATATCAGTCTCTTATTATGGTGCATATCATTTCTGCATGATTCTCCGAAGCACCACACAGACCATACAGCCGATTTTTAAAACATATTTGACTAGCTGTGCTCCGCGGTTTCACCCGCCTCAATTTGAGGAAAAAACCACTATGAAATAAATTCCTTAACTTTAAAAAGCTATTTTAGTTACATCACGCTATGATCAGTAATGGTTGAAATAAAGAAAAATAATAAAGGAACACTGGGTCAAAGTACTGGGGTCTACTTAATCGTTTTTTTTTTTTTAAGAGAAAACTTATTTTGGCGACTTTACAGATTTACAGATTTTTCGTTTGCTTCACAGCATCGAGCTCAAGCGTCACGCTCGTAAATGAAATAAATCTTCGGGTGAACTCGGGTCATGCCAACTCATTTCTAGATGGTTAGAAACCTTACAATTTTGTCTAACTTGAATTAACGACAAACTTTACGTTACCATGTTGTATTGTTAACAATAAATAAATAAATTTGTTGACCAATTTCAAATATCACACGTTGGTATAAATCTAAGGTAATGGCTATGCTTAGAAACTTATTTAAACTATATAACTGTGCTATCGAATTCCGAGTTATAAGTTTTCACCTGTATCGGCAGTCCCTATGACTGCCAATTTTTTTTAGTGGATTTTTGGTTGCTGGTTGCTGTTGCCTCTGCTACCAATTTGATTTATTGCGGGTTAGCGCAGCCGGCGCAGGGCCTAAAGAGAACCTAATACTAGCTGTCGAGTAGCATGGGATAATACCTTTTATGGTGATGATACGTGCTGCCCTTATTAATATACAAACCAAGTACAAAGTGTTGCAATTTAACATAACAATACTAACATAAAAATTATGGACACGTCTTGTCAACAAAAGCCCTGTAAAACATAATTTCACAGTTATTTACAATTGACACCTTATTTCAAGGACAAAACCTCATGTAAACTCATACTCTTTAGTTATTTTCCCTGCTTTTTCTTTTCACATTGGTTACAAATTGTCACTAGTGGAATGGGGCGTTTTTAAAATGACTGACAAATTGAAAAATCTGTTAAAAATACTTTTAAATTGGTGTCCAAGTTAATGTTGTAAGATAAATATGATAAACATACACATTTCAATGCTAATAATTTGACATATTTTTTCAACATTCTCACGTTTGACATCTGACATTCTCACCTCATTGGTCCATTTTGTCATGATTTTTAGTTTTAACGTCGTAGTGCTTACGCCTTCCACCACAAATTAAAGTAGGTAAATGTTCCCTTACCATCGTATCTTACGTTGGGTTTGAAATACCGGACCCATATTTTAAAGGTCAACAAGACTAATTAGCCTGGGTCTAGGCTTTCAAGAGTAAACAAGTTCTGAGCCTATACACAGCTAGCTATAAAATATTTGCTCTTAGTTTTACTAAACATATGGACTAATAATCCAAACGCGTTGGTGTGCGACCTTAAGTTACTTATACTGGAGTGGAGCCCAACGGCCATGTTTGGGTAATAACTAGCAGTTAATTAGCTGATATTAGGTCTACACACAACCTTCAGTAACTTGATAAATAAAGCGGACATCTTGGTGGTGTTTGTTTGTCTTCTCTGTGTTATCTACCGCAATGGTACACGGTCGTAAAGCTTATACGTATGTACTTCATAACTGTAGTCAAGTGCTGGAGTGGTAGATAGATAGAACCTCTTTACTGTCCACAATTCAAAACTAAATATAAAAGAAACAACAATAGTGGAACAAATGGCGACCTAATAGCTAAAAGCGGCCTAATCTCTTCCAGTCAACCGCAGGATAGATGAAAATATGAAATATGAAAGGATGGTGTTAGAATGCAGTGTGATGCAAGGTATCATTGACAAATATGTACGTAATACAATAAACCAATACATACATAATATACTTAAATAAAAATAAATACGACTATTTGATAAAAATAAATTCAGTGTGTTAACAGTATCGACAGATATAACGCCATTACTTGATTCTTAAAAACAGCCAGAGATGGCTGACAGACACGGGCCAGGCATTCCATAGTTGTACTGCCTGAACACACATAAGATTTTCCGTTATTAGGGGGTACAACACTAATTAAAAAGTTCTCGAAGGGCAATGGAACAAAGAATAATAAACGTGAAAAGAATTCACAAAATAAACAATAAAACCATCAGTAGCAGAACCCAGCTAACTGATGTTATAAGCAAAATCGAACAGCAAAAATGGCCCCAGGATGGACTCATCATTAGGTGTAAACACGAAAAATAGAGTAGAAGAATAACCGATTGGTATCTTAGAGATGGTTTGAGAAGGAAGGGAAGACCAACAAAGAGATGGAAAGATGAAATAAGAATGACAGCTGATCCTTAGTGGAAAAGAGCCGCCCTGGGCAGGCATTCGAAAAAACCAAAGTAGGCATTTCCGGATAAGCACTCAGAACAAAGAGATATTGGACATAAACAAAACAATACTCATGCAAAAATTACCGTAATGTTTTTAAGATATTTCAGAAATAAAGTTTTATTACCTATTACGTATTATACCTAATTGGTGGAGCACATCCCCGGAATTTCGATGTTATTTCAACCATCGGGTAAACTAGCGTAGTAAACGACAACGACGGCTTAAAACAATGCTGGAGGGATGTTATTAAACTTCTTTTCAACAAAGAAATCTAATAAAAAAATGGTGTCACATCAGACTTTACCGTTGCCTCTTACAATCTAACAAAGCTTTAATGAGACCACTCGCGCTTTTAAAAGCAAAACAACTCAGAAACGGGTCTCGATGGCGGAGCATACTTAGCAGTACTAATAGTAACAGTAAATCGTTTTTGCGAGATACGATCGAGTTCGCGGTTCTTCACAAGGTCTCTGGGCAATGACCCCGCAGGTGTAATCAGAACTAGTTCGTTTAATCTATATAGTTGTAATAGTGTCTAGTATCTCTACAAATTAACTATGGACTTGACGGTCTTTGTTTTTAGCCCTCGACACAACAACGACTAGTGTTTTAAGATTAAAGTGTCTATGTGTGTGTCTGTGCTTGTGGCATCGTAGTTCTCGAAGTAGTGACCCGATTTTGATTTTGTTTATTTTTTCTTTCATCTGAATTAGTCGTAGGTACTCTTAGCTATATTTCATCAAAATCGATTTAGCCGATTCAAAGTTATAAATTTTAGTAGTTAGTTGTTTTATTTTAAATGTACTTATAGTCCTTTGTTTCTTAGTGATTAAGATATTTTAACTTCCAGTGTTTAAAGGATTTTTATGTGTGTGTGTGTACTCGTATTTAGGAAGTAACAAATGATTCATACAACGACAGCTGTTGGTATTCGCCTTTCCATCCAATAAAAAACTTTCTTACACACAATAGACGGTTATTAATATTCATCGTAGCATTTGTAGCCCTTACTCATCAACCAACTCTCATTGTTAAGGGATTTGTCATAAATAATTAATAATTCCTTACAGAAATCAAGGGCAAACAACTTTGTATAATAAATAAAAGAAAAAGTTCCGCAAACAACCAACAATACAAATGAATACTCAATCAATTAAAACGTGTTACCATACTTATGCAGCCCAGCTTAAGTTCCCACGGCTGGTACACGGAACCTTCTCTCGTTAGGAGAGAGTTAAGGTCATAATCTACTACACTGGCCAAGTGCGGATTTGTACATTACGCATATCCTCGTAAGAGACTTTTCTTTGAGTGATGACACACTTGTACATCTCTCATCATCAAATCTAATACATATCTACTATAAATGACTAGGAAACATACGCAGAGGTGCAGGTGGGTTTAGACTTTCGATCTCAGGATTATGAGTCAGACATTACCGCAAGCAGCCACCACGGCATAGAAACAAAAAGTGCTACCATTTTAGCAAAATGCCATAATAAAGTAAAATGATTTGAAGGAATCCATAATACTTACCTATATTGCGACTATTAGAAGTAGTAGTAGACTACTAGAAGAAGTATTAGTAGAAGTGTATCCGATAAAAAACCGATAAGCTAGCAATTTTGCGGCGATGTCAAGACTTTGAAGTCTTTTTCTCGCTAGAATATCTTTGCCTATGAGCCTTTTGGCACGCCTCGCAATCGATTCCAGAGCCTCAAGCTGATACTTAGTCGATCCATCCCAAAGGACCTTTGCCCAGTTGGAGGACATTTAAGTTTTCTTACGTAAAGAATATTCAATTCAATTCAATTTATTTCTTCGAACCATTATTTTACAAAGAGAACTTGGTAACGTCAATTACAAAATAATAATAAAACAGTTTAAATACATAAACAAGTGACAATATTTAACAGTAAGCGGCTGTAAAGAGGCCTTGTCCAACGGATTCAGCAAATTAGCTAAATCCTTTGTCAAAAGCTTTGTAAAAAACCAAAAAAAAAAAAAAAAATGTAAACTAAAATTTTAAATTACGATGTTAAAATACTCTTAATAATTTGGTAGTTACATTTGTGACACATTTTTTTGCCATACATTTTGTCCTTAATAAAATCATCAACATTATAATAGGTTTTATCCATTAAATAGGTCTTTACAATATTTTTGAACCTTTTTCATTGAGACCTGCCAACTGATCTGGTATGACATTATAGAAGCGAACACTGTTTCCTATAAAATAATTACATGTTTTTTGTAGTCTACACTTGGGAATTACCAATTTGCCTTTGTAGTGTGCCTTAGGGTTTTTATCAGACACTTTACCAATCCTTTCCCTATTCTTTCTGGCATACATTATGCATTCATAAATATACAGGGCAGGGGCTGTTAAAATATTTATATTTTTAAAAACCTTTCTCAAAGATTCTCTAGCGGGTAATTTGTACATTGCGCGGATTGCTCGTTTTTGTAATATGAAAACTGAATTTCTGTCCGCTGCCGACCCCCATAATAGAATGTTAATAAAACAGAAACATAATATAAATATAAGTTTTGAAACATGACTTATCAAACCTACTTAAATATTTTCGCGATTTTAATTATATTTTAAAACATTATAAAGTTCTTATTTAGAAAGGTACCTACTTAAAACATTTAAACCCTGTAAATTGTCCCTCAGATGGTTTTCAGATTATTTACTGTTTTCAGATTATTGTAGTTATACCAACAGCGCCCCGTGGTTTCACCCGAGTAGTTTCCGACCCCATTATTTTTCGGGATAAAAAATAGCTTATGTTTTATTCCTGACTATTATCTAATATGTACCGAATTTTATCCAGATACATCCAGTAGTTTTCGCGTGAAAGAGTGACAAACATCCATCCATCCATCCTCACAAACTTTTGCATTTATAAAATTAGTAGGATTTTATTTTAAATATCGACATTTTACACTGACCATGTAGTCCTTCTTGGGCTATGGCCTCTCCATAGCCAGCAATTGTTTTTCGATGTTGCCATACACGCACAGTTAATATATTTATCAATTCATACTCGACCGTTATAGAGCTGACGTGCATACAGATGCCTAAACGGTAGACGATCGACGAAATAGGAATGAACAGCTGATTCGATTTCTTTTTGTTGTTATGTCATTTCTGACAAAATCAAAGAAAGTAATCGATGTACTTAATCTACCTTAAAACCCCCAACGTAGGTCTAGCTTCTGAAATTAGTGAACATTACGCCTAAAATATATATTTAACAGTCGCTGTCGCTTTGAAATATACTTTGCAAATAGACTATAACAATTTTATATCGATGCTTCGAACCTAATTTGTTATATCTCCAAAATCGTGATTTTACAGGAGAGCATTCCAAAGATCATTGCACTGCACTGAACATTGCATTTAAATCGTAATTTATTTTTATTTTCCTGTAAGTTTAACTGTCATGTTTGTTTTTGGAACGCTCTCCTGTAGAATCACGATTTTGGAGATACAACAACTTACATGGGAGCATTTCAGAATAATACGTAGGTAAATCAGCTACGCAGAGCCTGACAACTATAGAAAAAAATTGGCTAAGTGATTACTCTTCCAAATTTTAGTCCTTATTACACTTGCCTAAATTTAGAATCTGAATTCAGAAACAAAATTAGAAGCAAGGTATTTCCACTGAATTCAGAACCAAGTTAGAAGCAAACGATCGTCGGTTCTGAATTTAGTATGCTAGCTTAGTGAATTATATTACAGTTCACTGAATTCATTAGCGACTAAATTCAGTGAACTAAATTTAGCCAAATGTAGTAAAGCTTTATACTAGCAATGATCCTATGGTTAAATCCGCAAAGACTGTAACTAATAAAATATTCCCCACCAAAAGTAAATTAAAATTATATTTTATT
Source organism: Ectropis grisescens (assembly GCA_017562165.1). Classification (NCBI taxonomy): domain Eukaryota; kingdom Metazoa; phylum Arthropoda; class Insecta; order Lepidoptera; family Geometridae; genus Ectropis; species Ectropis grisescens. The sequence continues at coordinate 24,441,954 of CM029781.1, read as the reverse complement.
TTGCAGAAATTTTCGGAGGGCGGTGTTCGAAGCAAGACCCCAATGTTGACGCGTGTCTGCTACGAAGCTTTAACTCACTGCTCGAGTACTTAAAGAACGGAGCACCAGAATTTGGTATTGAAGAGGTAATCTTTCTAATTTAATTTAAAATTGATCCTCTTTTTTAAGCTATTCCCATTCTAAAACAAGGTTAAAACATCGACAATATTTAGTAAACAGACCGCGTGTGCAGAAGATAACTTCGTAATGTGTTTCAGAAAATTTATTGGTTAAAATAAAAAAAAATGTTTTTCATTAAAAAAAATCTTATAAAATAGCAAAACTTAATTAGAAACTTAATTGCAAACATAATTATGTAGAATTTGCAGACTTTTTTTTTACAAAAAGACATATTAGGTAAATTCATTACTTTGAAGTTGGGTAACGTACCTGGACGTTTTACTGTGTAAAATAAAACAAAATAAATTTCTATGTGGCTGCACCAGAATAAAAACACACTAGGTCAGTACCTAGTGTGTTTAGTGTGTGTTAGTGTGTTATTCTGGTGCAGTAAAAGAAAATTTGAAAAGATTCGATTGCAAATCGACTGATTTGCATGATCTGATACCACCTTGCCCTTTTTTCTATCGGAATGCTCGTAGCTCGAAAAAGCGACATCGTTTCATGGTTGAAGTTCCAAAGACACGAACGAAGAGATTTGACTCTACTTTTGTGATAAGAACGTCTAGGCTGTGGAATACGTTGCCTGAGTGGGTTTTCCCCGATGGTTACAATCTTTGTGTCTTCAAATCGAGAGTGAATCGGTTTCTTCTAGGTAAACACGCTCCATCGTAGACCGCATCGTCGCTTAACATCAGGCGAGATGGCGGTCAAGTGTAAACCTATAAAAGTTAAAAAAAAAAAAAAAAAAAGATTCCATTGAGTTTGATATACCTATATCTGAGTAGTGTGCTATGAGAAAGACTAATGTAAGTTGACTATAATATTGACGATACGATGCCGAAAGTGTTTATATTTACCTAGGACTATTAGGGCCAATCATAAGTAGATAACGTGCACACTTTCTATGGCAACAGAGTGATTTGCCGCGACAAAAGTATGACACTTCCACAAGAGCGACAAGGCAAGAAAGATGCTACCGTGATGCTACCCGTGCTTTCGATGTAAAGCGTTTGTGCCAACTCTATACGTAGTATATGTGAACTCTTTGGTATATATCTACCGTTAGTAAGTAATGTATTTATGGTACTTATTTCCAGTCGGAGCCGATAGTGATTGATGAGTTATCCATCAAATTGGGCGACGGCCCCGACGGGTATGAAGCAGCCTTCAAAGACATCCACGCTACGGGAGCGTCTAACATGACCATCACTAACGTCAGGTAAGTTTATTCTAGCAACATCCCGATGCTTCACTCGCGTAATTTCCGGTATTTTCCTGCGATAAAAAGAAGTATTTGTGCTATTTCAAGCTAACTGTTCTAACTGTTTTCCAAATTTCAATCAGATGCATTCAGCCGTTTCGACGATATTAGCGGGAACCCACTTCACCGTATACGTTATTATTCTGGAAAAGTCTGTAATTAATAATACTAGTGTATTGAACCACCGGGAGAAATTAAAACAATATTTATAATTAATAAATAAATAAATACATTGGTGGACAATTCTAACACAACACCATCTGACCCCAAACTAAGCAAAGCTTATACTATGGCCGCCAGATAGCTGATATAATACTTATATAATTTTAAATACATACTTATTATAAATAGTAACATCCAGACACAGTGCATATTTGACGAGACAGTTTAATTCAAACATAATAAATGCTAGCATAGGAAATGCTGTTTAAACGATTGCAATCGATTACTTTGATGCTAGAATCTACGGCGATAATTATTGTATTTTTTTTAAGTTACAATTCATTTAATTTAAATAAATAATCGTCACTGTTCTTTAGAACGCATTTCTGAATATGTAGAGTTTAAGAGTTTGAAATATCCGATTTGTGTAAAAACTGACCCTTTGAATATATCTCTATTAAGACTAGCAGTGCCTCGCTGTTTTAACCGCTCCCGTTATTTTCATGTGGAAAATTGTAGCCTATGCTCTATAGCTCGTCCTGACCATAATCTAACTGCATTCCAAATTTTATCCCAATCTGTGTAAACGTTCCGACGTGATAGGGCAACAATCATCGAAACTATCTCATTTACTTACAATATTAGAAGGATTCTTCAAAAGGAGATGACAAACCACCGGTTAAAACTAAATTTCTTGATTGTCCACGTGTCCGCGTAGGAATGTTAGGAAATGGACATTCACCGCACAGCTACAAGATATTCCACACACGTACGATGACGTGAGTGAGTTATAATCCATTGTCCGATGACCACTTACACTTTACCACTTACCATTCGCCACTTTACGGGGGTCAGGAGACAAAGGCTGTGACAATCTCTCACATGTCCGTGCATGAATCAGACGCGTTGCTTCAACAAAGTCTGCAAATAGTGGTTTATTTATGTGTGTTTCTAATATTATTGACAGTATCACTCAAGCTTATTCAATATGTATGACTATTTCTTTAACTTTTATAGTTTTACACTTGACTGCCATCTCACCTGATGTTAAGCGACGATGTGGTCTACGATGGGACGTACTTAACTAGATGAAACGATTTACTCTCGATTTGAAGACATCAAGATTGGGACCATAGGAAAACCCCATTCAGGCAAAGCGTTCCACAACCTAAACGTTTTTATCACAAAAGTAGAGTCAAACCACTACGTTCGAGTCTTTGAAACATAAACCATGAAACAATGTCGCTTTTTCGAACTACGAGCAGTCCGATAGAAAAGATCAAAATTAGACCAAGAAAGATTATATCAGTTGCACACTCTTAGAAATGTTTCCGACAAAAACCCGATAGGCTAGTCATTTTCTGGCGATATTGAAACATTATGAAGAAAGATCAAAGTTACAGATAAATTAAAATCATTCATGCTTCTACTTTATACAAGGAACCGGATGCTATATAGAAATATACGTTTTTGATTCTGGTGTCAAACAAAATACATTCTGTATGTCCTGTTTGTCGTTCAACACGCAACACGAAAAGCTGTAAAATTTTGCATAAAGTAAAGTCAGAATATAAATTTTCGACGTTTCTGACGTCAAAACTCAAAGAGACAAAATTATACATAAGTATAGGATACATGAAGATTAAGAAAAATGGCTTAAAATACACCAAATGTTAAAATATGGCGTAGTACGCTATCACTAGCACGTAATGGAATTATGGTCCACTTCCTTCATTTTAATGGTCTCTACGAAGCAATATTTGTACAAGACCGGCTTTCTCTCTTACAAACTAAAACAATACCTACTTAATACTTTCAATACCATCCTCCGACTCTCGCATATAACTGTTTTATGGGCCCACTTTCTTTCGACACCACATGCAACTGCACATTAGATGTAGATGCCCATATAGATAAACATAGATGAACATGGTTATCTCGAAACTAACCAACTCTATTTTAATCTGTGGTTGCCCAATTGTCCACTATTATACCTATATTAATTGTCTATTGTAAATCACTAACTAGAGTTTATAACATTGAAAAGATCATAGGCACTAATATTATAAATATGAAATGTTTGTAAAGTGGCGTGTTATAGGAGAGGCCTATGTCCGGCAGTGGACGAACACGGGCTGATGATGATGATGATGAAAGGTTTGTTACTAAATCTCGCCGCAACAGATGAATGAATAAAATTTAGAACATAAGAACACAGTTCTCACAGTGATGGTCTGTGATAGTATGTGTATATGTATGTACTGTGATAGTAGTCGTCCAATAGAGTAAAAGCCAATGTGTGATCCAAGGTTTGCACGTTGAATAATTCGAAAGCACGCGAGGAATCTACGGATCCCTGGTAACGAAGTTCATACACGGCTGAAGCTACAACATAAGTCGGAGTTTTTTATCTGTTTATTCTAACGTCAGTCCAGCTGTCATCCGCACGCAGTATCCATGGCGCAAAAAGAAATTTAACTTCGATAAAATTAATTAAAACAAAGGAAAACACCTCTCCGGAGTGGCAAAACGTCGTCAGTATCTCTGATGTTGCAGATGGTCTTAAGCGACGACTATCGCTAACATGCAGACCATATGCTTATTGCCACTCATCCTATAAAAAAATATCATGTGATGTAGGCCACTGTTGACCACTTCAATGATCTATAGCTTGATATCAAAGACAATCTTGTTATAGACATTTTGATAAAACAAAGTTTTATCAAATTTATTATTAAAAATCAACATAGATACAGATCGTCAAACTTTCGGAGTGGGGGGTTGTGAAGTCACATCCACATAACAATAGTATATAGACGTAACGTCATTAGAAAATTCTTAGAGCTTTTGAGTAAGATCCCAGGACCGCCAGACGTCACGTATTTTCTGATGAACGAAATGTGTACCATTGAGTAGAGTTAGTACGTACTAAGAACACATTTTTTTCGGCCAATTTTGAGATATGGGGTCCAGAAGGTACATAAAAACATTTATTTACGAGATTATGAGTTTAGGGGATGATTGGCTCCTTAGATCGGTCCGTCTTTTCGGAAAAGGCTTTAAAATAGTTGTCTGATAAACATATATACGAGTATGAGAATTTAAGTGAAATTAAGTTATTATTTTGGGAGTTTTAAAGCATTTGTTAAGCAAAACGGCCGACGGAAAGTGTCTGGGAGTATTAGGGCCTTATTTTTAAAAATATTGCCTATAATATACGAGAAAATCAGTTATTAGAAAGTACGTGAAGTGAGTAATGTATCTTCTGGGCCCCATATCTCAAAATTGGCGGTCTAAGCAAGTTAGCGGGTAAGCACGTGTTCTTAGTAGGTACGTAATAACTCTACTCAATCGTCCACACTTCGATCATCAGAAAATAAGTGACGTCTGGCGGCTCTGGGATTTATTAGAATTTTACACTGTCTTCGTAATTTTTTGTTTGTGGAACAAAAGAAAAAATGCGTGCACAATATTTTTGAATAGTCTGACGGACTAATTAGTTTTTATTCATCGTGCTCACTATCCAACGTAATTGTATATTCCAGGTCGGACCTGGAGACGCACCAGTTCCAGCTGACGATGTTCGGGCCGCATATTAGCGCGCGCGCTCGCTACCGCTCCAAGGGAGTGCTCCTGCTGGTCCGGGCGTCCGGCGGCGGGGACTACTGGGGCGAGTACGGTGAGTTACATCCACAACTCAACTTTCTTGAAGTGAAAACTTTTTTTGGCGCGCCACAGACAGACTTTTCGTGGGCTGTGAATTGAATTCTAGCGTAACGCTCGGGAATGTTAAGAAATCTTCGGGTAAACTCGGGACCATGGCCATTGGCCATCTAGAAATGCGTTAGCATTCTATGCTCATGTCCACGCCCTGGCCCTGCGGTTTCACCCGCGTAGTCTCTAAAGTAAACTGTCAAATTCTGAGTTTTCACTTTTATCGGCAATTCCTATGGCTGCCATTTTTTTGACACGAAGACTCGAAATCATTACTTAGCACTGCACTGCGCTCGTCACCCAGAGATCTTAGATATTATATCTCGGAGCACTGTAATCTCACTGGTAATGTTTGCACATGACTGCTTGGCGGTGAAATAACTGGCAAAGGTGTGTTACTTCCCCAGGCAGACTCTGCCAAGAGTCCTACCACTAGTAAACTATTTATAACAAGGTTGCGTAAAACGTTTAACGCTACCATGGAGGGTGTGCTTTCATACGGGGGTATGAAAATAAAAAAAATTGCGGGGGAGAGGGAATAAATAGAAAGAGACGGAGCGAGACTGAAAGTTTTTTCAAGCACAATTTTTTTTATTCCTCATGCCTTTTATTTTATTTGTCAGACGGCGTGAAAGCGAAAGTGTACTTCCGCGGCGCTCCGTACTCGCGCGGCGGCCGTACCTACCTCAAGCTGCAGCAGCTCAAGCTGGACTTCACCGTCAAGGACATCCAGATGGGCGTCGAGAACCTGCACAACAGCAACGCTGTGCTGCGTTAGTACTCCACTTACATAAACGATGCGCCACTGCTCAACGCATCTGGCTAAACTGTCTAACTACGTTAAACCCTAACACGAGCCCTAATATCAGAGGAAATTACGTAAAACTACGGGGCGAACCCTACATCGCACCATTAATCACCAATCATATGGTGTGATGTAGGCTCCACCCACTACTTTTACGTTATTTCCTCTGATTTTAGGACTCGTGTGTGGAGCGTTTTACTTTTGCGCAATGATTTGAGAACATTTGTTTTTGAAGGGAAAACTTATTTCATTGAATTTTAGTAGGCTATATTCAATGTTAAATGTAATCGTTTTTATTGTTTTATTAATTTTGATGGACATTTCACACACAAGACCAACTGACCCCAAACTAGTTTGGGTCATTTTTAATTTTAATTTTTAAATTATTCGATAGTTTTTATTGTTCAGTACAGAACATAAAATGTGTGTGGCAACATTTTTATATTCGGCAGAAGCTACACACACATATGGCATAACAGATTGCCAAACTTTTTTTCTTCTAAAAATGTCTGTACGATGTGCACTTTTGTAAACCTTTTTACATTTTATTGGAATATTCAATAAACATTCTTAAATACATTCTCGCATGATTTCGACGACGAATAGTGACAAATTTCCATGAATTTTTTTCACGACATCTATTTTTTTGCGAGGCTATTAATCACAACATGCTGTATAAATCACAAGTTGAAATCGAAAACCCATAATAGGTTTTCAATTTTGCGTTATTTCAAATGAGTATATGAACTTTTTGTTTGGCCATATATTTTGCCGCGATCAATCGATTCAGTGCCATCCAATTTTAAACTAGTTTTTTTATTAACTCTTGATTAAAAATGTTACTGTAATTTTAAGTTTCAGCTAGCAAATGACAAAAAATCGTTTAGATTCTTCCCGACATCCAAAAAAAACTTGCTAAGATCCATATAAGTGGCTTAAATGAAGGTAATAACTTACACGATTTTTGTGTGCAGAAGCGGCACTAAACCTGTTCATCAACACGAACGCCCAGGATCTGCTGAAGGAGATGAAGCCGCAACTGAAGCGAGACCTCGCCAGCAAGATGTCTCGCTTTCTCGAACACATACTCGACCACGTGCCTTACGACGACTGGATCGTTGACTAACTTAGAACTTACTTAGATTAGGTATTACAGTTAAGGTAGATTACGTAGGTACTCTAATTTGTTTAACCTGAACACCATACATCCATCACTTGTTATTTATGATATCTTCATTTGTTTTCATTTGCCATGGTGCTGCTCATATCATTTCAAAGGAGCAAATGATCTATAGGTAGGTACATTGTTTCATTACACGCATAGTTGTCATTACTTCGACATATTAATTTGTCATCCCTACTCCCTACTCTTTTCCATATATACTAAAATCTACTAAAGCGATCACGACAGGAAGATATATTGTTTTATCGAATACATATCACGTATCGCATTGCTTACTTTGACTGGATCGTTTAGATGTAACACGATTATATTAGTAGATAAGAACTAAATTTCGAAAATCATTCTTCATCTTTGCACGACAAAATTAACAAAATAAACGGCACTTTTTGTTGTTCAGTTGAAAATTACGTTTACTGATAACACACGTCGATTTCATTGAGTCAAAATTAGTCCTTATCATTTCATGCTAGCTTCATTTGTCATTTTTCGCCACATGCGTTCGCTCATTTTAAATGGTACCATCATTTGCCAAAATTAGTCATTTTCATCATTTCACGTCAGCTTCATTTGTCATTATCATTTTATTTTTTCCTTTATTTATCAAAATAATTTCGCTTTATCATATCATACCAGTTTCGTTTACCATTATCATTGTTGTCACATAGGTAGATTCATCCAATTTTAAACGGCAGCTATACCTATTCATCAAAATCACTTGTTTTCATCATTTCATATCATATTCATTTGTCATTATCATTCTAAAATGTCTTTTATTTATCAAACTCAGTTTGCTTCACCATATCAGCTTCAGCATCGTTTATCATTATCATTTTTTTCACATAGATTCAGTCAATTTAAAAAAGCAGCTTTATTTTTAAATTTTGTTGTTTTCATCATTTCATGTCAACTTCATTTGTCATTATAAGTTTTTTCTCGAACGCGTTAAATCATTTTACATTGTTCTTCATTTGTTGCAATCGGTTCGCTTCATCACTAACATATCAACAGGCCAACTATGTTTCTCATTATCGTTTTTGTCACATGAGACCATTAATTAAAAATCGCACTTTCATTTGTCAAAATTATCAATTCATGCCAGCATCATTTGTCATTATCATTTTTGGCACATGCATCTGTTTATTTCAAGCACTATTGTCCCTGTTGATTTCGTCTAAACTCTAAAAAATGGGAAAGAATACATTACCAATTTTAATTTAGGTAATGCTATGTCTTCATCATCAAGTTCATCACGTTAATTTGTCAATGGTCCTCTGAATTCAAATCATGCACATTCAAAAATAAAACCTAGTGATATTCGTAAAAAATGATTAACTATTTATTCATTACAAATTAAGTAGCTAAAGATAGGTACTGTAGAATAATTAGAATATAAGTTATTTGTGAAATGACAAAACCATAATTATTAGATATAAAATACAAATACGAATAAGTACGAAAATATAAATAAGTATGTAAAATATTTTGTGCATTATTTAATTTATTTTGTTTTCTCTATGTGGATACTTTGAACTAAATTCCCAGGTAAGTTGAATTTAAACTCATAACATAGGTAACTAAAACCCCCCACGGAATTCCGCCTTTTTTATGTGGGGGCAATAAATAGATTTACGTATCCCCACCATGCAGGGACATGGTGAGGTATGTCGGGCTCGACACCATGACGACGACAGACATGGTGAATACCAAATAAAACCCCCACAGCAAGCGCGGATCCTGGGGGGGGGTCATGGGGGTCATGGCCCCCCTCCCGGGCTGGATCCAGTACCTAGGTGGGTATTAATCAAAAACCATGCATGTACGAGTACTTATCGCGCAGTTTTGTGGCTTGACCACGGCTATGTGACCCGCCTAGCGGGGGGCGTGAGTAACCTCGCATTTAGCTCTAGGGATGCGCCTCATTAGCCAAAACAAATATCAACTGGTAAAAAATACATTCAATTTCTACAATTTCTTGGCCTTAAAATGGTAGTTTCTTTTTTTGTTAATGAATTTATTACAACGCAACCATAAAAAATAGAAATAATTAAAATTATCATGCATCTACTCGAAAAACCGCCATTATTTGGATTTTGTACTTACCTACACCAACGTATAGGCAATTCCATTACGAACATTTTGGTAGAAATATTTTTCTCAAAAGACCAATATCTCATATTATAAAGAGTTTATTCTAAAATTTTAGCGTAAAACGGCGACAAATCCTACTGTTTCTCTATTGCTCTTTCTTGCTGTGTGCGATGAGGTAAGAAATACTCAAGGTAATTTGCTTGGGGTAAGACCTTAATTTCGAACCTGTTATTTTCAAGAAATTGAATCCTTGCGTATTTACTTAATTGTAGGTTTCAAAGGAAGACTTTTTGTGAGTTGGCGTATTCATATTCTTTTGTTCCAAAAGACTCTTAACTTAAAAACATTGTATAAGACACAATGGCTATTTACGCGGAGAAAAGATTACCTAGTAGGTAAGTACCTAAGTACTAGACCACAAACCTTTGAACTGTAATCCACAAGAATACACCATATATCTATTTATCTAATGGCCATGAGTAGTCATACACCACAGAATAGTAACAGTAGCCGCTAAATTGCTATGACACAATAAACACATTACCTGTAAGTAGGTACCTGCAAAAGCACATCTGTGCACCAAGGAAACCGTTGCAACACTTGATGCGTTTACATAACTCTTACAGCATCTCCACTCGGCAACATGGTGACAGGTGCTATTGAAACAACAATCGATACCTAATAATAATTATGAATAAGTAATAAAAATTACTCGAGGCTTACAATTCTAGGGGTTCGTTTTTCTACAAATATTATTAAATTTATTACTATTACTACATTTAAAAGTTTTCAATTGTATAGTTATCCGTTATTTTAAAATAAAACATACATATAGTAATGAAACATCCCTGTAAATCGTCAAGAAGATTACTACAAATATGATCACGTGTCCCAATTTCGTGTGCAGCTCAAGTGGTTACCCATTCGTCTTCGTCGGAATGCTCACATTCTCTTTTTTCTGTACAATATTTTGTTTAATCCTTCCACTCCACACTACCTTAAGGAACGCTTTACCTTTTTGCAAGATTACCATCAGCTTCCTTTAAGGTCAAATTACTATCTTTACCTCATGACCCCTTCGGCTCGAACTGAAACTTTTTATGGCAAGTCGTTTACTTACAGGGCAACTCAGTTGTGGAATGAATTACCCGTCCACATCAGACATTCTCCTTCTCTGAATACATTCAAAACCAATGTTAAACAATTTTATTTGTTGAAAATGTAGTTAGTTGTTGTTTGTCGATTTTCTCCAGTTGCAATTACAGATGTATTTATATTGTAATTATTAGTATGTATTATTTGTAGGTATTTAATTATTCGATTTTATTTTTATCATAATTCTTATTTTCTTTCCAATATATATGTTTGCTTTGTTTAATTCTTATTTGCACACCCCGTATACTTGTCCAATTATTATTTCCATCCTAAGGTTGCCTGGAAGAGATCGCTTTCAGCGATAAGGTCGCCCATTGTCGCACTACTGTAAAATGTATTGTTCTTTTTTTAGTGTTTAATTTTGTTTGGTGTGTCAATAAAGAGTATATCTATCTATCTATCTACAAATTATTAGAAGCGTATGTTAATTTTGTTGCAACAATTACCATTTCTACACTATGCTAATTAGTATTGAGCTTAATTTCGAGGAAACAGTAATATATGAACACAACACATGAGAAAAACTGACCTCTAGAGAGGTATGTTCCCAGCTGTAGCGCCTAAAAGGCTCCATCATCGGAATGTCAACACTGCCTGACGCAACCTCCACTCCGAAGGGGCTTACGCTTTCGGAGACCTTGCCAGACCACGCTTGACCACTAAACCGCACGCTTGGTATACGAACTCATTCAAAACAAAACTATAAAAGATCAAGCAATAATAGTCAATTAAAAAAGTAAACTTACTGTCCTTTAAATGATTGAGGATTAAAAAAAATAGAACCCCTAGATTATAATTCTTATTCAAATTCCGAATTCAAAGTCACTGTGCTGCATTTTGGAGTGAATAACAAAATGCAGTCGTTAAAACTTACAATAAGTTTAGTAGTACTGTGCAGTTTGCAGCTATCAAGGACAGAAAATGAAGTTTCTGAAATTGGTAAGTACAAGATTTTATTATGTCATAGCAATATAAAAGCTGTTCTCGACTTTCCATGAGAATCTGACTTATTTATCGACTCGCTGACATTTCATGAATAAAAATTACGAAATACAAAAGTTAATTGGAAAATAGAGCGATAGTCACTTTAAAGCTTTTAAAAAGATATACATACATACATAAATACCTAGTTCTTTTCCGCTTATCTCACTGTCAATTATAATATTAATTATGACTAATTTATTATAGAACGCGCGTTCTTATAAGTATTTTCGACGTTTACCTAAATATTATCAACATATAGTTTCGGATTTTTGTACTACATACGAAAATTAGTGTTTACAAGAGTTTTTCGAAACGCCAATAAAGCCATCGGGACCTTATTAACTACATGGTGTTTGCTGTGTATGCTATTTCGTTACCGGTATTTTGAAATAATATAGCATTACAATGTTTAGCAATCTAAAATTTTCTATCAAGGCAAACAACCATCAAGGTTTTACGAGTATAGGTAACTGCCAACCGAATGAGCGCACCGAGATCTAATAGATATAGTAGCCTATATCAATTTAATTTGTGTAACGTATTCAAAATTACTAAAAAAAAATTATTATAAACTTATAAATTAAATATATAAATATAATAATATATTAAATTACTTATAAACTATAGCTATCCAAAACTATAGTTCAGGATTTAGTGTGTGAACAGGAGTAAATAATTATATTGTGTACCTACTTACGGATTTTAATAGGGTTAGAAGCTTTAAGACTACATCTCGATATAACAACATTGCGTTAGGGTTAAGTAGCTGTCTGACCACATATCCCTTCGCTCTTTTATCAGATTGACTTGTTATCGATGTGACGTACAATGGTAGGGTGGATGATCCAGTAATGGACAGTACCCCAGTTATGGACACTTTTTTCCTTTATTCAAAGAAAACAAGCCTTCCACATTAAGATTTTCGTGTGGCACCACTTAATCATAGAGAACGGACCTCCTATTCGCCTCATAATATACGTCAGTGTGATCTATCATTTTGTTTCAAAATGGCAAAGTAAACATTAGACCAAGTTAGTGCTGGTCCAGAAAATCAAATTTTACTAACATACTCGTTAACAAGGTGAGTCTATTTAGTTCTCCATATTTTTTTTGTTATTAATTGTAACGGAATTCTAATTATATTCTAAAGTTTTGTATTGAAATGAGAGATATAATTTGTAATTCTTCCCGGTTATAATCGCGCTTTTTTTTGTGTTTATAGCCGGTGTCATTTACTGGATCTGGCATACATACTTTACCCAGTAATCGACACATGTCCATAATTATTTTTTTAGGAACATCTGGAGTTGGCACACCAATTTAACTCCTTTTTCCAAGCAGTTTAAGTATATTTTTAAATTAAACAAATTGGAGTGCATGTACCAGTAAAGAACAAAGTGTCGATCACTGGATCCAGTGAGTGTCCATTACTGGTTTTATGTCTTTTATGTTTCAAGATTTTTTCAAGTGTTTTCAGATGGAAACTTTGCCATACCGGGAACAAGCAACAACCGTACCGATACAATTACACCTCAAAAAAAGTCTATGGATGCTGCTTTGGGAATCATTGTACCTACCATCTTCATTCAAAAGAAAAGTTTTTTAACCGATAGAAGACCGATAGTGGTAACGTCGTCTCGTCGAAGCCCGAGATTTTGTAGGAGATTGAGAGGTTAAGAGGAGATGAACAGTTTTACACCTTTACGCAAGCACAACCTGTCGTTAGCATGACAAAAGACCCCAGAGCCAAGCTTACCCGATACTTTACCGAAGATGTCGCAGAAGTCAGCTAGTATGAGATTAGGATGGCCCTCAAACAAATTAAAACAACAAGGCACCTGGTGACTACAGAATTACGATTGAGCTGAAAGCGGGTGGAAAACCTGTACTTAAAGTTCTCCAGAAGCTGTTCGACTTCGTCATACTTGACGGTAATATGCTAGAAATGTGGAGCAGAAGTGTGGTGGTGCTCTTTTTCAAAAAGGTGACAACACCTTGAAGAACTACAGACCCATCTCACTTCTGAGCCACGTTTATAAGTTGTTTTCGACGGTAATCACGAATCGTCGAATCGCACGCAGGTTTGACGACTTCCAGCCACCCGGACAAGCCGGTTTACGAAAGGGCTATTGTACCATAGACCACATCTATACGCTACGGCAGATTATACAGAAAACCAAGGAGTATAATCGGCCACTATGTATAGCGTATGTGGACTGTGAGAAAGCCTTCGATTCCATCGAGACCTTGGCAGTGCTTCAGTCGCTCCAGCGATGCCGCATCGAATTTCGCTATATCGAAGTGTTGAAGTGTATTTATAGCAAAGCCACAATGTCTGTCCGATTACAGAACCAGTGCACAAAACATAATTATCCAGCTACAGAAAGACGTGAAGAGGGAGAAGTTATATCTCCGAAACTGTTCACTGCCGCGCTGGAAGAATTTTCAAGCTACTGCACTGGAACGGATATGGCATCAATATCAACAGCGAATGCATCATTCATCTTCGGTTTGCCGACGACACAGTCATTGTGGCGGAGTCGCTGGAGGATCTCGGTGCTATGCTCAGGGACCTCAGTAGAGTATACCAACAGGTAGGTCTGAGAATGAATATGGACAAGACGAAGGTCATGTCAAATGTTTATGCCTCACCTGTGCCGGTTATTGTTGGGAATGCCACACTCGAAATTGGTGACGAATACGTCTACCTGGGTCAAATTACGTAGATCCAACTTCGACAAAGAGGTCCAGCGAAGGATCCAACTCGGATGGGCAGCGTTCGGGAAACTTTGGCAACTTCTTTGAGTCAAAATATCCCAATGCCTAACGACGAAAGTCTTTAATCAGTGCGTGTTGCCAGTGATGGCTTATGCAACTGAGACGTGGTCCTTAACTGTGGGCCTCATAACGAAGCTTAAAGTCGCACAGCGAGCTCTGGAGAGAGCTATGCTCGGAGTCTCTTTGCGCGACAGAATTCGTAATTAGGATATTCGCAAAGTAACGAAAGTGGCCGACATAGCTCAAAGAGTAAGCAAGCTGAAATGGCAATGGGCAGGCCACATCGGTGGCAGAACTGACAACCGATGGGCAAGAAAGGTTCTCGAGTGGCGACCACGAACCGGAAGGCGCAGTGTTGGACGACCGCCCACTAGATGGACAGATGACCTCGCAAAGGTCGCTGGAAACCGCTGGTTGCAGGATGCGCAGGACCGTACGTTGTGGAAATCTAGTGGGGAGGCCTATGTTCAACAGTGGACGTCTTACGGCTGATGATGATGATGATTATTATTATCGATAATAGTTATTTCTACGAGTACTACGGGTTTTGAGTAAAAGTTTTGTATTTGTTTTTGATGCTTAATTTGAGAGTGCTTTATAGTTACAGACTGTATAATGAAGGACCATAATGGTAAAGTACCTGTTTTGACTTCAATTAAAAAATAATTTCAATTAAACTGTATTCAATTTGTTTGTCTCCTACATAGTATTCATATCTGCCATAATTATGGTTATGTTGTTCACTGTCGATGACTGGGTGTCCATAACTGGGTAACGTCCATCACTGGGTATGGACAACTGGATCCTAGGTGTCCATAACTGGTGATTTTAGTTTTTTCTATATTATATGAAAGTTCTAATAATTCGTTACAGATACTTCAATTGTATATCGTTGTGCTGATTCTTGAGAATACTGATTGTTATTTTCAGTAATTATTGTTGATCGGAGTTTTGTACTTTTTTTTTTATTGCTATTTATTATGAACACTGTCCTAAAAGTGTCCATTACTGGGTCCTTCACCCTAGGTATTTAAAAGTGGTACATTAGTTCAACGTCACATTTCACTCATTTCAGCATAAAATATCTATCTACGAGTACTTCCCATGGAGTTCCGAAGCCTAGAATAAATTAAAACAACTTTTATATCCAACGTCAATAGTGATTTCAAATATAATTATTATAAATCTCAAATCATCTCCGGAGTAAAATCAAACATAACTTCAGCATGCATGATGGTCATCAACACGCCTGCATAAAAACATGAAAATGGTACCACAAATGTTTTTAGCAAGAGAATTTGAAATCGCGACCCAACAGTGCACTGAACTAAACTTTTCACTCACCTATATAATTGTTAATTGGTTTAATTTTGTCCAAAAGTATTATCTACTGGGAAAAGAATCGAACGAAAATTTCTTCATCCATAAAAAGTCGAAGCATAACTTGGATGACATTAACCCGTGATAATGGGTATGGTGCAATAAATCTGAATGTGAGCATTGGGTAACACATGTTACCATACTCTGCACATCCATCCAACACCACACATGTCGCAAACGCCAAGGTTGCAAGCCTGCATACTAGTAAACATCAGAATGTTGGAGAAAATCGCTTTTTTTAAGAGTTAAGAGTGCATTACATATTGCAATAGGTCAAATATAGGTAAACGAAACCACAAGTTTGTTCACGTGATTGCTAAATATTCGTTCATATTAAAATGTTGCTGCATATAAATTTAAACAAATGCTTCTATAGCATGAACAGCCTACTAAATGTTCCCACTGCTGGGACCGGGGCTTTCTCTCGCAAGGAGAGAGTCAAGGCCATCCACCACGCTGGCCCAGTACGGGTTGGTGGATGACACATGACTTCGAAAGGTACATGTCGATTTCCTCACGATGTTTTTCATCGCCCTTTACATAAGTTAGCGGCATTACGCACATGACTTCGAAAAGACAGTGGTGCGCGTGATTTTGATCCCGGGGTCTCCGGATCGGTAGGCGCCGTTTTCCCGACTAGACCAGTTGTAACTTACCTATATGCCTCTATTCTTTCATTGATATACAATTTAAACACTATCCTATTACATGTAAATATGTAGGTAGGTAGATGCTTATAAAAAAAATATTGAACAATGTATTGTCATCAGAACCAGTGGCGTAGCGTGGGGGGGGGCAGGGGGGGGCCATGGCCCCGGGCGGCACACGAAAGGGGGCGGCAGAAAAGGAGCATAACGAAAATAATACGTTGCATGATTGAAAAAAAAAACTTAGATATAACATTTCTTATCGAACAGATAAATAATTAAAAAGTGAGGTAGTTAAGTAGGTAGAGAGTTTCTCGGATTTCATTACTTATTTTTCTTAGGTACTAGTATCTCTCGTTGTGTATTTTATAAGCTTTTATTTAACTTACCTTGTTAGTAAGTCAGTATCGGACAAATCTTGCGAGTTAAATTAGAACCACTTCCGTCGTTAGATTAGGTTGAAATTTGGTTTACTTACGTAACTTCGGTAAAATGGAATAATATGGTACTATGACGCTGATTTCAAGATGAAGTCAGGAGGTGGTTATAGGAACTCCTAAACTAAACAAGATAAATCCACCAAATTTAGACTCGTTTGAATAGCCTAGGTAGGTATAGGTGTACGAACTATTTTGAGGTACTTTTGTCCTCCTCATGATGCAAAAACTATTTCACATTAAAAATAGTCCATATATTGAGACTTGCGGGATACCAATACGTGTTCCAAATTTCATAACATACTTAAAACTGTTATTTAGATATTAAAGTCCTAAAATCGTCATTATTAACATTGACTAATGGAACTAATGTTGTAAAAATATTATCAGTAGTTCCATCATGGAACTGTGAATGGAACTAGTGGCAACGAACCGACTGAAGTATAGACCAAAAAGATTTCACTCAGTTCCAGACGACCTAAAAAGTTCAAGTTTGGCATCCAGATAGGATCAAATACAAAGGAATAAATCAGTAACCAATCGTATTTAACTGACTTCAAAAAAGAAGGTTTCTCAATTCGATCGTATATTTTTTTTAATGTGTGTTAGTTTATGAACAAGAAGGTGAAGAATATATTTAAAAAAAAATTACGCGGGTCGGAAATAGCTTTTGACTTGCAAATTTTTTGTACTTGCTATTTATTTATTTTATAAGTATTACGCTAAAAATGCATGAAATGTTGTGTTATGGTGTAAGTGGAAGTGCTGTGATGAAAATAGATATGATTTTGTGTGTTTGCGTACTGTAAGTGCTGTGATAAAACAGTAATACGAGTACACTCCGCGAGGCATAAGCTGAGCTTTGCATTTGTGTGAGTGTACATGGATAGTGTAGGTGTGACAACCGACCTTAGGCGCGGCGCCATTCTGTCTCGCCGCGCTCCTGCCTGATTGGTGATCACTCACACTAATGCAAAGCTCAGCCTATACCTCGCGGACAAAATTTCAAGCTCCTGCCTGATTGGTGATTACTCACACTAATGCAAAGCTCAGCTTATACCTCGCGGAGTGTATATTACAACAAAAACGTTTTTGCAATGGATGTGAATGGCAAAATTAATATTTCGTGACAATTGAACTCAATTAATGTGGTAAGAAATTAATGTCGTGAAAAAGAGACATAAATAAAATAATCATAGGGACTATATTATCTTTCTCGTTTTGATGAACTTGTGCACTGTATTTTGTTTCTCGCTCTAGCATCCCGAGATTACCCGAAAATCTCTTATCATACCAGAGCTTGACGCTAAAATTCAATTCACAGACCACGAAAAATCTGTGTAGGCGTGCCAAAAGCAGTTTTCACTTCAATAACTATTTAGTTTCACTTCTAAGTATGGGGTATCCCCAAAATTATTTGTTTTTTTTTTTATAAAAATCTTAATGGGGTTTATAGAATACATCTACTTAGCTACTTACCAAGTTTCAACAGTGTAGTTATCATAGTTTCGGCAAAAAGTGGTTGTGACATGCGGACGGACGGAGAGACAGACAGACTTGAAGAATCTATAAGGGTTCCGTTTTTACGTTTTACGGAACCCTAAAAAGTATAACACATTTTTAAACCAAATTTTTAAAAAAATGTAACAGTATTTTTATCTTGAGTTGCAATAAGATGGACGATATAGCTATATTAGTTAGGTATTAAATATAATACTTGAACTTTAAATTATTTATAATTAAAGTAGGGGGCGGCAAATTTTCGGTCGGCCCCGGGCGGCGAAAAACCCACGCTACGCCACTGCTCAGAACGAAAGCAAATTATGAAACATCAGAACAGTCTGACAACAGGAAGATGGTAAAAATACAATTACTAAATTTGACCCAAACAAACAGGTAAAAAAATATCTAATAATTTATCTAAATAAAACTGTTTAAAAAAAATGGCTCGAGCTGCTTTGGTAATTGATCACTTGAATAAGATTCTTAATTATTTTACAAATAGTCCAAATCTTTGTGAAAGAAATATAAATCATAATTTAGAACAAAAATATCTACAAGTTGGTAATGTTGGTATACTACGAGACCGATTTCCGCACCAGCAGAAATTGATACAGAATTGATTGATTGAATACGTGATCCTACAGGAATCCCCACTGATTGGAGTCAGTGGGGATTCCTTTTGAACCGAACATTATGATGTCAGAAATTTTCTTACGATCTTTTTATAACATGTGGATTTTTACCTTCGATGTTATTCGAATTTGAAAATTAAAAAGAGAATCAGGATGAGGACCACGAACAGGCTCACGATCTGGATCTGGATCAGGATCAAGGTCACGATCACGATCCGGAGGATGAGGATAAAGAAGAAAGTTTAATAAGGTCTGCTGTTTACCTATATGGGGACGACTTGCTCGTCTTGGCCATATTCTATCTTATAAAAATAATACAGATTTGAAACATTCACGATTTGAACTCAAATTGATAACATAACACAGGGCTTAGTCACGATCTAAATTATTATTTAATTACCTCGACGTTTCGGTAGCATTACAACCGACGCGGGTGTAATAGAAGACAACCATTCAAAGTCTTCGGAACATAGCCACGACGGCGGCGCTGCCGAAACATCGGGGTAATTAATAATAATATAGAGGTAGATCGTAACTAAGTCCTGTATATTTTTCAAATCGGTCAAGTTCAATGAACGTTGCCTCGACCGCTGGGCTTCGTTCTGTCTACTTTCAAACAGACTCTTGTAATAATTACATAACCTAGCTCTCAGGCTCTACGGAATGCATTCGAATATGATTGCTCAGCGACATGAGGAAAATAATACGGAAAAAATAAGGAAATTTAACTACGTATTTGACTTGATTAAAACCTGGTACTAGACCATACTACCCCGACCTACTATCTATTCTATGCTACTTAGCTACTAGTCCGACTGATGAAGTCTCAACCAATCAAGGTCAAGGAAACCCACATCCAGCGGACTTTATTTTTATATGCGTCTCAGAATATTACTTCACTGCAGCAATTATTAATTATTTAGTAGTTGTAAATCCATATAATAAACTTTTATAGGTAGGTACACTCTACCTATTTGTTGATTTAGGAAAAAAATAAACTTTTATGTTCATGTCTTCTCTTACAGCTAGAATATTCTCCGCATGCAAGAAGTCATCGCCAGAGTTCGATGGGTGCATGAAGAGAGCATTAAATAAATTGCGACCATTCTTTAAAACTGGTAAGTTTTTTGCTAGCCGACTTTCATGCTCCAGAGGTTTCTTTGGGAAAGTAATTTTATTCCCACGTAAATCTTAGCAGGCTTATTCTAGACTTGATAGCAGGTTAGCAGGTAGGTTACGTAGGTACTATAAAAGAGCGACAGCTTTTTATATACAAAATAAGAATGTCAAAATGAGAATTTAATTTTACTTTAACACAAGATTTTTAGCCGACTTCCAAAAAAAGGAGGAAGTTATCAATTCGACCCCAATTTTTTTTTTTTTATGTATGTTATGCACCAATTTTAAAAATTATTTTTGTGTTCGGATGGGTATGCTTCCCGAATGGTTCCATATAAATCTTATCGAAATCGGTTGGGTGGTTTTTGAAATATGAACCATAAACTAAAATTTGCGTACAATTTTCTGGATGACGTAGTTGAAGATTCGACAAAAGTTATGAAACTCGATCCTGTCAATACGAAATTGTGTAAATGGATTAATAAAAACTTGTTTTAACCCCCAAAAAGGGGTGTTATAAGTTTGACGTCGATGTCTGTCTGTGTGTCTGTCTGTCTGTGGCACCGTAGAGCTCAAACGGATGGGCCGATTTCGATACGGTTTTTTTTATTTCAAGGTTAATACCCGTGTGGATGTTTTAGCTATCTTTGGTTAATGTCGATTTAAGATGGCCGCTTCCACAAAATGGCGGACAAAATATTTCTTCACAACCTACCTCAATATGGGTATCAAATGAAAGGGCTTGATTAGTAAAATACCATACACTATAACAAATTTCAAATCCAAAATGGCCGCCACCACAAAATGGCGAATTATATTATTATTTTTCATTACTACATCAATATGGGTATCAAACGAAAGGGCCTGACTAGTAGAATACTTTGCACTATGACAAATTTGAAATCAAAGATGGCCATTTGATTTCAAATTTACGCTACCACAAAATGCCGAAAGACATTTCTGTTTTCACAACTCCCTTAATATGGGTATCAAATGTAAGGGATTGACTTGTAGAATGTTGTACATATAACAAGTCCGAGGTAGTCAGGGTTTAATCTAAATGTTTAATTCTGTACTTGTACACTAAAAAGGGTAAAATAAAATATTTTCGTACAAAAAATTAAACCGACTTCAAAACCACAAATACCTATAGGCACTCAAAAGCGAAAAATAAACTAAAATCATTATTATAACCGCTACTCACTCATATATTTGAAGTCGGTGCCAGTCAAGTCAAAAAGTTAGTAGATTGATGCTATGTAGGCACATGGTAAGTAGGGACAGGTAAATAGTATCTATCCACTACCTGTTAGATTTGGCTGGCACCGACTTCAAATAGATGAGTGAGTAGCGGTTACAATAATGATTTTAGTTTATTTTTCGCTTTTGAGTGCCTAGTTGTGGTTTTGAAGTCGGTTTAATTTTTTGTACGAAAATAGTTTTTTTATTATCTAGTAATTACTAAACTATGTTTTAGTTACCTACAAAATAAAATTTAGCTTGACACGCTGCCGTGCGTCTAGATTTTTGCTTAGTAAATTCAGGAGGTAAATTAGCTAATGATCAAATTATTAATGGATGTTCATCAATACCCGTTCGAATTGTAAATGTTATCTAAATAAAGCTTATCTTCTAAGTCTGCGTGTATCGCTTTTGCTTACCATCAGGGGTTTTGGTGCTCTAATGCGACGAAACCTATGTTTTTTTTTTAATATATAGCGATGAGCAAAACCTGCGTCTGTGATAAGCATCACGACTGCCGATACAACATCATACTGCTATATGAATATGAAGAGTCTAAATGACTGCGCTGTGCGCTGCGCTCGTCACCCCGAGTTTCTCTTTGCCCTGTAATTTCTGTGGAAACGTTGCCTTTCAAACTGAAACGTATTCACACTACTGCTTGACGCAGAGGCGTAGCTACCACCTTATCTGCCGTATTAATTATACGGGGCCACAGAGTCAAGTCAGTGGCGGATTAGCCATATAGCAAGAGTAGCAAATGCTACGGGCCCCGCGCTCCGACGTCTATCTGACTGTAAATATGTAGCGAAAATATCTGGCATAACTTGACCCTTCCCTTCCTAAACCTAAGCAAACCAAGGGCCCCTTGACAGAAATCGCTACAGGCCCCGCGCTGGCTTAATCCGGCACTGAGTCAAGTAAATCGTAAGTCGACGTGCGTAAAAAATGTAAAAAAACTTAACAATTTTGAATTTGTATTTATTAATTTGAATTCTTTGTGTTGTAGTGACGATTAATATAATTATAATTTGATTTTGTTAATTTCTATGGAAACATTATTTTTCTTTTGTGACAAATCTTTACCCTTCATACCCAAACATTTTTATGAGGGGCGCGCCCCGCCAAGCTACGCTACGCCACTAGTTTGATAGTTTGACGATAATAAAACGGGCAAATGTGGTACCTACAGCCTACTTTCCCAGACGGACTCAGATTCTTATCACTACAAAAAAATGTCACGCGTTAAAAACAATGAGATGTAGAAATCATCACACTAAGGCCACACACATAATATCATTAAGGCCAGGTAGTTCTGTCAAATTAGGCATTTAACGCTGTCTTGTTCTCGCGACCGTCACCGACCGCGGAATCAGTGCCACAGTGCAGAAATAACATTACAATATTTGACTATGTAATTTAAACTCATTTTTGTTCAAGATTTGTTTATACTAGTGATAACAATTTTGTGAATAGTGATAAGAGTTTTTGATATATGAACGAAGAAATATTAAATTTATCTATACTCGTAGATATACAAAATTCAACCTTTTCTTTTTGGTCACACTATAAGTTGAGAACGGCTTTTCCAATTTCATGCATATTTTAAAATGTTTCCTAATAATTCACAAGTTCGTCAAACATTAAAAAAAAAATGTACTGAAACGTAATGAAAGGCCAGTAAAAATAGAAGGATTTTTGTTCAACTTTGCACTAAATTTCTAATCCAATTTTTTTCTATGAGGTAAAGATCACTTACTGAGCATAAAATTACAAAATTCTCACAGATCCAGGTAGAATTTCAAACGCCAATTGAAAAAACTGTTTTAACCGATATTTTGGAAACTATATATTTTGACAATAATTGTAGAAAATAAAATTTTGCATCTTTTGTTGCTAGTAAACTTTTTTTGTTAAACTTACCGTTTACGATTTATAACCCATTCAATGATACGATTGCTATGATGCCGATAATAGTGGATGAAAATGATGTTGTCTATGATGGAACTTGTTTCTCTAATAGAAACAAGCACAGTGTACCTCGTAACCCCAAGGTTCGAACCTTCGACAAAACCCACTCTGGCAATGCGTTTCACAGCTTAGTTGTTCTTATTACAAAAGTGGAGACCAAACTCCTCGTTCAACTCTTCAATCATGATGATGAACGGTGCTGTTTATTCGAGCAACGAGCAATATGATAGAATAACTTTAATATAAAAACCCCGACTACAAAAAAATCTACACGTAAAAAAAATATTACCTACTATCTAAGGACACTTTGGCGAGCCAGACTAGTCTTAGAATATCTTAGTTACCAAAATCCATCCAGCCGTTTGGAAGATATGTGGAAATAAAAGATTTACAAACATAAAGATACTCATGAAAAACATAACCCTTCTTCCATTCCGGTAAAAGGGACATGTTTATGCTACTGGGAACAGAATTCACATCTTATTATTTTTACATTGTTATCATCAAATTTGACATAATAAATCGTAATCGGTAAGTTCGAAAAAAGTTTACTGGCAACAAAAGATGGGAAATTTTATTTTCTACAATAATAATAGCCTTTATAACTTTTTCAGAATATCAGCCAAAAACGTTTTTTCGAGCTGGCGCTTGAAGCTCCACCTGGATTTGTTATTATTTTGTGATTTTATGCTCAGGAAATGATTCTAAACCTTATATAAAAAATACGAATCGGAAATTTAGTGCAGAGTTAAATTCTACGAGTAATTTTACTGCCTAAAAGGCTTCTTATCAAATTTGGTCGAGTGTCTAAATTTCTATGAACAATATTAACATTTTCATACAAAAAAAAAAAAAAAAAAAAAATTTTGGTGGTGTCACAAACTTGAAAAGAAATAAAAAATAAAATTCTAACAAAACAATACGTGTATCTATGGAAAGGTGTTCAAAATTGTATTGAAGTTCCTAACATTTTTATTCTAAACTGAATAGTTTGCGCGAAAGTCTCTTCCAAAGTGGTAAAATCTGTATGTGAGGACTTTTCTTCCACGTACTAAGTACCTTACTACCAAAGAATTTACCTAAATGGCAGACAAATGCAAGTATTATTAGGGGATTTACGCAGGATTTCTCCCTCTCATTATTTCCTTATCCCGATCTCTGATTTAACGGACGAATATTTTACCGATGCTTATCTATTTTCCATTGCATCCGCATTGAATTTTTACTGATGTGGTATCGACGTCAGTTTTTGAGACTCCTTATTGGTCTACAACATAAAGTAAACAGCGTACTAATTAGTATCAGCGTCTATTTGCAATTCCAATGAAAACGGTATCAAAATCAAGATCATAGCGTGCTTCACTAGTAATACCTACTGATATTGTTATACTGTGGCACTATGATCGTAATATTTAAAATTTATCGGTTGTCAAAATTGCAAAATCAAGCACAGGCCCGTCGTCCGTGAGCGCCGAAACGCGACTGATCAGGCTGGCCGAACGGCGCGCTATATATATGGTAGATATTTAAACATAGTGAATAACTGATACTTTTATCAAGTCAAACTCTGCGAATGCATCTATAACTTTTAGTGGCTTTCGTTGAGTACAAAATTTAGTAAAAAATTCATTAGTTTAGTCATAAACTTGAAACAACTTTTTGAAAAGGGGTAACTTTGGGATTTTTTTGTATCAAGTAAAATTCATTAAATCGTGTTACTGACTGCGAATTGCACTAGATTAGATCCTTAACTAATACATATATTTTTTTCAGAGTTTAAAACACTATTTTAAAGGTCTTAAAGTTGTTTTAAAAATTCAAAATTATGGCCCACACGCCCTTAAGGCGAAAGTTGGTCTTTATAAGTATTTAAAATGTATGTTGGGTCCCACGTACATATATAGAGGTAAAGTACCTACTTCATTAGATATACGGTTTAGGTACATATATATGTGTACCTTTGTATGTACCTTTGGGTATGGCTAAATACCTACTCAAATCATTATATCAACCGTAAATATGGCAGCAGTCATTTTGTAGTAGAAACTAGGTACCTAAGCGAAGTAGGAAAGCATTCAATTCATGGGCTGTGATTCTGTTATTGGTCATCGTAACTACCGCGCTGCAAGGATGTTACATAGGTTCGAAGATGTGATAACAGTTTCAGGGTCAACCATAAGGGCTGTACAAAGTACAAGATGAAGATGGCAATAGTGTGTCCGTTTCGTACTTTATCGAACCTCTTACTAGTGGTCTTTTAAGCCGAGGTCGATCCGTCTGAGGTATCCTAGCGATAGTCGCCATACGACATGACCTACTGGTTGAGTAACTACGGTAAGCGATTATGGTAAGTAAGTACTCAATATGTGGAATGCTGGTGGTAGTAATACTTTATGTATGATTTCGTCATAGTCTGCCAAAAGTTCGGTATGCAGTAAACTACCATAGGTCCAACAAAACCTAGTTGATTAGAAAATACGAATATTTCCGATTTTCTACGTCAGCGTAGCTCTAACTGTTCATACACTAACGCAGCTTTTGTGGTCATACTGTGCTTACTGCTTTCTGTACTTGCTGTTATTGTCCCAGGTATCCCCGAAATGGGTGTGGCGTCATTCGACCCTCACTTCGCCAAAGAGGTTAACCAGTCGCGAGCTATCAACGGAGTGGGATACACACTTACTCTAGGCGACGTGTACGAACGCGGCTGGACCCAGAGCACCGTCACTAAGTACAAGTATGTAGACATTCGTATCTAGCCACACTGCATCAACAAAATTGATACGATTGCTTAACTAAAATATAGTCGAAATAAAATGGTAAAAATCTGGAAGATAGAAAGAAAGAGTTAGCTCGCGTCTCACGTCAGATAAGGAAAGCAATGTTCATGGACACTGTTCTAACTATGGTAAATATCTCATTATTTATAATACCAGTGTTAGTAAAGAGCTAACAGCCGTGATAGCATAGAATAGGCAGATAATATTAAGTGCTAGTTTAAACCACATTTTACAATGTAGCCAATCTTTAAACCAAAAATTGTTTTTATTGTTGTTTGTCTAGTCCAGTATGTTTAAACTCAATTAAACTTCTCTATGCACCCTAAGTTGAAATAATTATTCTGGAAATTAAGCAACTACATAGTGCACCACGACGTGGTGACTACGTAGGTCTAATAATATCTATTCTATGACATTGGCTAGCCGTGAACTGGGGAACTTTCAGTTGCAATCTGTAAAAATTATAAGCCTTAGGAGTCACAAAAGTGAACATTTATTGAATTAATCAAAACAATAGATAATTTAAAATTTAAAGTTTAAAAATAGACTTAGTTAAGACACAAGAGTAGTTTAGATATAATAATGAGCCAGTAGGCATATAAGTTTACCTAATACCATAAGAAGTTTTTCATCGGTTATTAGGCGAAAACAAATAATTGCTGAAACCATCAAAGTAGAACTCGTAAATTTCAGAACCGATTGGGATAACCAGAGGATAATCTACTCGCAGTATTTCCCAGAGAAATGGCTTGAAGGCACATATGAATTCAAGGTATGTCACTCAATTTAGCATAGAAGTTTGGTAATTGAAGTTATGAACGCAGAAGCTACAGCCCTCCGCCCTAAAGTTGCCAGAAATTTGATTAAAACTTTCCTCAATTCTAACACTCTTGTCTGTTATTTGTGGTCATTCTGAAAACACATTAAGTAAACTTATTGAAGTTAAATTCAAGTTTAAATTATCGTTGAAAATAAGGCATTGGTAAACGAAGGTCCTCGTGTAGGGCGACGCGTTCGGCCTGGGAGTGCTCCGGTCCGGGCGCTGGAACCTGACGCTGCGGGACTACTCGCAGACGACGCGCATCAAGCGCGACGAGGGCCGCGTGCAGGTCAACGTGGAAGTGGACCACATCGGAGACATGGAGATACACGTGGGCAACCTGCTGCGGGGCTCCGGCATCCTGGGTGAGGTCATCCTTTCACTTACCTACATAGCCAATCTACAAATCCTACTAGTAATACCAAACTCTTTGAATCCCACTAAAAAAAATGCAAATTGCTGGCTTATTTTTAGGGTTCCGTACCCAAAGGGTAAAAACGGGACCCCATTGCTGACTCTTTGCTGTCTGTCTGTCCGTCCGTCCGTCCATCCATCTGTCACCAGGCTGTAGGTATCTCAAGAACGGTGATAGTTACGACAGTTGAAAATTTCACAGATGATGTATTTCTATTGCCGCTATAACAACAATGTCGATACTAATAATGGTGACGGGTAGACGCTGTAACTATTCACAGAATATTTAGTTTTATGTTCTCTTTAAATATAATTAGTTAAAATAAAATAAATAATTAAGAGGGTACCATACAATACAAGATGTTTTCGCCGTTTATTTGCAATGGTACGGAACCCTTCGTGCGCGAGTCCCACTCGCACTTGGCCGTTTTTTTTTACATTTAGTTAAGCTTATTTCATTTCTTGTATTTCCTAGGTTTTTAACAGAGTTTTCTTATTTATCATTATAAGAAAGTGTATAGGTAATATGCACGGCAGTTTGTTACTCTATCCAGCAAAAATACTAAAGGGGTCTGAATGAAATCTACTAATATTATAAACACGAAAGTTTGATGATATGATATGTTGGATGATAGGTTGATAGGTCTGGAATAACACATAGGCTATGTTTTATTCCGGAAAAATAACGGGAACGGGAACTAAGCGAGTGCAAACGCAGGATGCTACTAATACATATCTGCGTTAGCGTCACGTAACGCTAATTATAGTAGGTACATGACTTAACCAGTCTGTAATGGGAGCGCTACTGGTCGCCCTTATGATAGTCAAAGGCACAGCGTAGCAAACCGCGAGGGCTTCTCGCATCTTCTAATGCCCTTTAATTACCTAATTAAGGCCAAGGCCGAATGCAGGGCTGTAATGATGGCCAAACATGAAGGCCAAGAGCGTAGCTAAACAAGCCTAAGGCCTTGATAGCGTCCGCTGTAACAGCTCCGCCACTCACGGTTTGTATCTGTAGAGTATAGAGTGCTTTACTCAAACAACACTAATTTAAATAAATCACTTGAATCTGCTCGCGACTTCGTTCGCGCACAATTTAGAAAAAGGGTATCCTCTAAGGAACTCTGCATTTTTCGAAATAGTAAAGTAGTATGCGCGCTAATCGAAACTGGATTAATTAGTTTATTATACTAATTATCTAAATTCCAGACTGATCCCTTTAGGTCTTAAAATGTAATTGATCAACAAATATCTAAACTTTCGCATTCATAATATCATACAGAGTAAGTAATAGAATTTATTTTAAATGACACAAATAGTAAAATTTACCTACTATGGAGAATAGCACTTACCTTTATAAGTAACCAGATGATGGGTCCCCGGGGTGACTCAATATTCTTAATTTTATTTTCTATTTCCGTCAGAACGCATGCTGGACAGACTGATCAACGCGACGTGGAAGCCGGGCTTCGCCGTGATCCGGCCGCTCATCAACGACCTCGTCAGCACGGCCTTCACGGACATCTGGACCACGTCCTTCAAGGACTTCCCAATCGATAACTTCATAAAAGATTAACGTTCACGATAAATAAATATGATGGAAAGTTCTGCATTACAGAAACAATATAGGTACATCCATACCTGGATCGACGTGAATACGACTACGTACCCGAGAAAGTGTTCGCCATGCAACGCTAACAAAATTATAGATATTACGGATACTTCAACCCATCACTAGGTGCTAAATTTACAAATTACTACTTACATCTAAAATCTCTCCCACGTTTTGTAGAAATCGCATCAATGTCATCCAATTTGTTTAAGATGTATAATGCAACAAATCTAACTTGGGTCATAGAATAGATAATATTACTGCTTCAAACGACAGGGGTTAAATAATATTAGATTGGCGCCCAGCGCCGTAGTTGCAGAAACAAAAACCAATGGCTTCCATAAAAGGCTCAATTTACACCGCGGCGGAACGGAAGTGTCAATTTCACCCCACGACGCGGGAATTCACTGGAATACTCGAGCATTCGCGGGAATTCGCTGGAATGCTCGATCATTCCAGGGATTCCCGAGTACGCATGAAGGAGGTTCCGTTGGTTAATCTGTCTTTTGTCCGACCTGCGAACGACGTACCCCGTTCGCGTCACTTCCCGCGGGTTCTACAGACGGTACCGGATAATTTTCGAGAATGCGCGAGGATTCCGCGGAAGACGCGCGTCGAATTTTTAGGCTCTTATTTATTTTGTGCGTTATGCCGTTGATATAAAATTCATTATGCTATGTGCAGTTTCGTTGCAAAAAATTCGCTTCCATTCCATTCGGCGGCGGTGTAAATTGAGCCAAAATTTGCTAGCCTCACGATACGAATACTTTTTCGGTACGTTTTCATACTTGTGCCGCGCACACACCAGTATAAATAATACTGCCTGTTGAAATAACTTTCGAGGAATTTCACGTTTTCATGAGGCATACTTTACTGCAATAGCAGCAGCAGCTAACTGGGTAAAAGATATATTATTCTAATTAGTGCGTCAGGTAGATTAGGGAAAAATATGGTGCACGTTTTTATGTTTTAACAAATTATTAAAAATCGAGAGTGGGGAGGGGTATGTTAGTATTAAGTTTGAATATATAAATTTGAGTATTAATAGTATGACGTCACGTCTAAATAAAAATCGTATATAGAAGTGACGTCACTCAAAGCACCATATCTTCGGTCATTTATTGTTCGTGAAACAAAAGAAAAAATACGTGTACAATATTTTTTTTTTTATAATCTGACTGACGGACTAGTTTTTTTAGTCACCATGCCTATTGAAGATCACCATCAGACTTTTCCAAAATAAGAATCAAAATGTAAGCTTTTCATCTTGTATTACTATCACAAAGAATTAGAATAAGCGTCTGTTAAAAAAAACGAAAAAATTGCATATCTGGAAGTAACAGACAGACAGTATGTAAGTTGTAGCTTATTCCACGTCTCATTGTTTTATATTTTCATACGAAAATCACCGAAATAATATTTATTCAAATAATTATAAACCTACAGATAGCGCGCGAATTGAATGCAGTCGGGATCTGAGGTAAAGAGCGGGAGCATCTCCCTCCGCCGCCCGCACGCCGCCTCTCGCGCGCCTGCAGTTTAGTGGTGTGCTGTCTTTGACAACTATCATAGGCACGTGTATCGCATTCCTGAGATCCTGAGCTCTGCATTCAACACGCGCGCTATCTGTACCTAGAATCTTTTTTTAAATTAGCATGTAAGAAATGTGAGTATGCGAGTCGTAGTATAAACGTGTGCCTACTAAACTACTTTACCCTTGTGTGCCCATGAACAACATTAATTTCAATAAACTAGTCAACCCTATGGAACTATTGTATCATTTGAAATCAAAGACAGAAGTATATGACATATCTCAATATTATATTTATTAAAAAATATAACCTAACTATATATATGACTTTATAATCATTAACAAATAACTCGCTCGATCGTCGAAACTGGAATAATCAACCTCAGTCTTCCAACACAAAAGAATACAAATGAATCGTGCGCCACGCCGCACGCGCGCGCGCGGCGCACGCAAGCGTATCGCGTTTCTCCCGCGGCCGGCGCGCGGCTCGCCCGCCGCCGCCGCGCCGCCGCTCCACAACACACACTATAAATACGTTACAATAACATTGCACCTTCAATTTTTTTTTACATATAATCCAGCAAAAGTTTTAGACAAAAACATACCATCAAAAAGTTCCGATTATCGCACTACGGTCTATTTAGCTCGAAACTTAACATTTTAATCAATACAACCCAACTCATTGACAATGTTTGATACATGTTATGTGTCATGACGTGTTCAACGAAAGCTAAGTACATAGGAGACCAAATAATGGCTTTACTGCGACACATTTAGGTGTGCTGTAGACAAAATAATAAAGGTTAGTCCTCGCTCGCACCGGAAGCTAGCTCGCTCACCTTCCGAACAACCCCAGACCCAATACTTCCGAATACAAAACTGAAGTTGCACTTCGAAATAAATATATTGTGGCCGCAGATCCCCATTAACTTAACAATTAAACAAGTAGGATCTGGAGTAGTTTTGTAGATGAGATTGGATGAACAGTAAAATATTGTCTGAATTGTAATTATAGTTACTACATTAGGACCCTGTGGACCGTCGCATTGACGCAAATATGTACGGATTAAACTCGTTGTAACAGTCTTCGCGCCAATAACAGTAAAGTTATGAAATATTTGATGTATTTCAACAAAACTAAAATGAAGATACAAAGTCTGGCCAAACTTTAACCATGATATGGTTTAAGGGGCATGCTTCCCCAGCCGCAATTCCAACATTGTAAAAAATATCATTACTGTTATCAGCACGATACGCTCCTTTCGGTAACTACGACCGATTGAAATTAACATAACACCTATTTTAAAGCGCATTACAAAATGAGGTCGTAACTAATGGACAAGACGGCTTCGCTGAGTCGGTGGCTGGTGTTATCGAAAGTGTACATTATTCTCTCATCTCACTCTGACAAAACTTTAAAAGGAATATTACAATTTGTACTACACAGTGCCAATACATTTTACTATACGTATTTTAACAATTTCTAGTCGGCTCACCACCGAATTAAATGTAATTTGCAAATAAACAATATAATTCTTAGCAAGAAGGACCATGGATTTATTAAAAAAAAAAAATTTTGCATGAGGTTCGTGAATTAGTTGACTGGATCAGCCGCAACTCTTCCACGAAAGCAAGCCTAATAGAACAATAAAACAATTTCTCCAATATTGCAAGTAGCATATAAAACCTAAACTAAACATGAGAAAACTTTCGTTTAATTTTGTACTCATTTTTATCGTACGTTTGGCCCCAGAATTTTGTGTCACGAAAAAACTCAATTTTCAACAAACAAAGGCACCCGAGTCACTCGTTACCAGACTTTTGGAATAGATGAAGGCCTTAGCCACAAATGGATTGTCATCAAAATTTTTGTACGTCAATCAACGCGTAATTTTAAAGGTCCGCGAAAAGCAAAAACTGTGAACTTATACTTGATGCTTGCGATTTGTCACATTAAAACGTTTTAAAAACAGAATTTGCTTTGTGCGGAGTAAAATAATTAAAAAATAATAAAATCTTATCAAACCGAAAATAGTTAAACTTAATCTTTAACGATGGCGAAACGAAAACTTGCAGTCATAAATTCATTGTTACAGAGTTCATTTCATAAATTTACATTTTCCACTCACGTGGCGTACTTAAAGTAGTAATTCTTTAGCATTAAACTAATGAAACGACATCTCGGGAAGCAATCGACCTTAACAATAACGCAATAAAATGTTATAAATAATGTAATTTAATACTACAAGCAGTCATCTTGCGGGACGAACATCCTGTGAACATGAGCAAATCAACATTGAATGTGCT
This sequence comes from Ectropis grisescens, assembly GCA_017562165.1. Classification (NCBI taxonomy): domain Eukaryota; kingdom Metazoa; phylum Arthropoda; class Insecta; order Lepidoptera; family Geometridae; genus Ectropis; species Ectropis grisescens. The sequence continues at coordinate 24,409,267 of CM029781.1, read as the reverse complement.
ACTTTTTCCACGTCATGCAAATCTCAATAATTATCTATATTTTGTTTTAGCTATCAAGACATGCGCTCCATGGAACTCTACAAAGGAATCTAAATAGTCAAATGGTGTTTCCTTTCAACATTAGTATGTACAGATATTAGACGGCGCACGCCTCATTCAATCTCGCACTCACAACTTTGAAATTAACTCTAACATTAAAATTATTTTGATATGCACTTATCAATAGGTTTTTTTACAATGACGTTTTGTGCTGTACACTTTTCGAGAACAAGAGAGTACGGGCGCGCGGACCTCTCCAGACGACGTTACATTACGAGAGAGACGGCTGGTTTACGCACTTTGTACTTTAAGGAGAAATACGGATACAGAAATAAAATGTAGGCTCGCGCACTCGCTCCCTTCGCGGCTATATACAACGAACAACTAAAACTCATAACGGAACTAAACGAACTCAGGTATTCAACTAAATATTTGGCAAATAACGTAACAGTGTGCAATGCTTCGGTCGTACGCGGCACGTGCGTACGACGAATGGAACACTAGAGCTAGCTTTACAAGTAAAATCGAAGGCCGCTAAGATATCACCGTTCATTACATCGTAATATGTACAGGCGGACGGGCCAGCCCGCGCCCCCTATGATTTGAGCGACACTATTTACATGCGGCGCGACCCGACCGCGTCTCGTGGCGGCTCGGTGCGCCGCAGCGACAGGCACCGCGCTGGTTTCCAGACACTTACTACTAATATATAACTTCCAACTTCAACCTTATTGTAAGAACCAAAGCCCTGCGTCCTGAAAACATGGCAATCTTTACATGCCTATAAATAATACTTAAATTGGAATATACGTGTCCGTGCCGAAACAGCCTACGCTCTCCCCTGTCGCTGCCACTCACTGAACTACATTTACTCTCCCTCGTAGGGCCTCGCAGCTCAGAACGAAGGTATTGTATCGTATTACGTACGTACTCGTACATACGATTCTCTTCTTCGCTTTGGCTAATGTAGGATCCTAAAAGATCCCAACCGGGTATCTACGAATTATTACTCCTTCAAGATATTTGGAATGAAAGGTAATTCTCGCATGTCCTTGACACCGATATGAAAATCAATTTATTAACTATCAGCTCGTAGACATCACGCCGGGATCGGCGGCAAAGCCGCACAAAAAATATTAGTGATCCAGGAACATTTTCGTAAATGCATTTCGAACAACTAAATGATGAGGCTAAGAACTGTGAAGATTTAATTTAGTTAGCACCAAATGACCAGAAATTTATTTCCGTCGTCAGAAGAATAAAAATTTATACAAAATGTATTTTGGATCTCAATTAAACGATAGCTCCATTGTTATATCTACACAGGGTATTGTACGATCGTTCTGCGCCTCATCATTTAATTCTCTATCCTAACTTCAAATAAAATAACAGTTTCAATAAATATACAACTATAATGTGATTGTCTATGTAAATGTAATATCTCTACCTGTTTGTAAACTGAGTTTCCGGAACATTCTCATCATAAATATGTCAGCATTTAAAATTAGTGCAAAATCAACTATCAATGTCTGTGTTATAATTTACTCAAATTCAATGTGAATGTTCTTGCAACTGTAATGTAGTAACCTATCACTGGAATTAAATGAAACAGTCCGGCCAGTCATCTCGACGACCGAAATTGATATTCCCCGACAACGAACATAAGTCTTTCAGTCCATCACTAGTGGTACGCGGACGGAGGCGCCGCTGTACCGCTGTGGCTCCGAGTTTTATGAGGATGTAGCAACGGCGCGGTGTGTCCGAACCGCGACATACCGCCTAGCACCGCGAGTCGTAGGGTCAGCGCAGCGCGCCGGCCGCGCGCCTCGCTGTACTAGAACTCGAAGTCGAAGAGTTCCGCGAGCCCCTCGTTTTGCTCGAGGCAGAACCCGTAGTCGGAGATAGACATGGGCGGCTCCACGGACAGGAAGGGCTCGAGGTCCAAGGGCTCTGGAACACACAACCATTACAATCAGTTCCCTATAATACCACATTTGTGAACAAGACCATGAGGTTATATCTACCTTCCATCCTCCAGGTGACCAGCACTACATTCCACACTGATTTTTTTTATTTCAAATACTACACACATTAAAGCAGTTCAAGGGAATGTGATTTGCTGATCATTATTTATATCTTGTTTTTCTTACCTAGCCCTAAAAAATGACCGAGAATATGAATATTCAACCCAGGGATTACGTAAGCATTTCAATATCAGTAATTCCCTTTTAAGATTGAAGTGAAATGCAATGAACCTATTGGGATAAAAAAACAACCTCAGAGAGAACATTGAAAGAAGTGTAGAAAGTGTCATGGCATGGGTTCAACGAGAGGCTGTGGTGTGAAACATGGAACAAGGAAATGGAGCAAAATACACATAATGAACTATTTTTAAAACATTATTACATCTAGAACAACATAGATAGTAGTTAATTTCTTTAAAAAGAATACATGTTCACACAACTATTAAGATTAGAAACATAGGTAATTTTTTTTAAACGTATGGCTCAGCATTTATTCAAATTGTGCGTGAAAAATATCAGCCAATAGCATAAAATGACTTGACAACTGAGGTTTTATTATTGGTGGATATTTTGCTCGTACATCCCGAGGGCTAATAGCCTTAGTTACATAGAAACAGTTTTTAAACAACACTGTATTGTCGTCGGTGATAAACATTTATTTGTACATTTCACAAGTATCGGGGAGACTAAACATTACATCCACCACCATCGCCGTCACCTGTGAAATCGGTACAGAACGGAACACGAGAAAAGCGTCGGATTTAACAGGCGAAGTGTAGTGCTTACTGCGGAACATCCATTATACAACGGCTAACATATTACATCCCATTATGTATATTTAATGTAATAGCCATTTTTTATTTATTTAGGTATAGTAATAGAAGCGCCCCGCGGTTTCACCCGCATAGTTTCAGATTTCATTAAACCCCCAGGATGAAAATTGGTCTAAATTATATTCCAGACTTATATCCATGTACCAAATTTCATCCAGATCCCGTCAGTAGTTTTTGTGTGAAAGAGTAACAAACATCCACAAATACTCACAAATTTTCGCTTTAACAATATTAGTAGGATAGGATTCAACTCGTTAAAGCTTCACTAGAAGGTATTTTGCATTAATTATAGGGAAAGTTAGAAAAAGGAAGATTTCAAGCAAACGTAATTAGTTCGAACCGTTTTATTTGTAGTCCATTCATCCCAAGCTAGAAAACACTGTATATGGAACTTGTGATATTCGCAGCACGTGATGCGTAACAGACAAATTAATATACAAAGATACGCTGAACATTACTAAAAATATGTGAGTATCCTAAAACATCAACAGTCATTGATTGCATTTCAATGAAAATAAGTTTTAAATCAAATTGTTTATCGACATTTCGAAAGGAAACTTGTAATTACCACTGAGTTTGTCGTGACGTCGAAATAACAGTAAAAGTAGGAATTCTACACTAATCAAAGTATCGTAGATTTTTTAAAATATTATATGTGTTCTTTCCTGTTCTACAAAAAAAGTTGTAAAGAAATGTGAAATCCCCAGAAGTCCCCATCACCGGTGTAAGAGGATGTTACGAGTAAATAACAAGTAAAAGCAAGATCGAAACAGAGAAATGACTGAAACATCAGTTTCACACGTAGATAGTTTATAATACAATATAGTTTAATTATATCCAGGATCCTTACCACAATCTCACAGAAAAGCGTTACTTTCGAATCAATAAATAGATCAGTGTCTCACAATTTATATTTATGTATATAGCACGATTGAGACCGTGTCTATTGAAGATTTATGTATGAAATTTGAGATTGTAGTAGTGAGCCCGGCTAGAATCATTGCACGGACTGTGATGCGGTTTACAATGACAAGATGTTACTTTGTTAGACACATCAGCGCGGCGTTAGTCACGTGAATCAGTGCGTGCAATGAAACGTGATAGGATAGCCTAAATGCAGAGGTAGAAATCTAACGATACACAGAAGAGAGATTGAATTTACTTTATCTTTACTTAAAATTGCAAATTTATTAATTAAAGCACGCATTCGCTGCGAGGGCCGAGTTCAATAGCTTAAAAAACACGCGAGTGCACATCTTCGAAATCTTCAAATTCATAATAGGCATGATGACTAAAAAAACTAATTAGTCTATCTGTTGGATTATTAAAAAATATTGTATTGTACATATTTTTTCTTTTGTTTCACAAACCAAAAATGACGAATATACAGTGTTTAGAAGACGTGACGTCACAAAATATACCGGAAGTTTGATGATTTGTCGATTTTGAATAATTTGGTAAAACAAAAAATACGTGCCCGACATTTTTCGATAATCTACCTGACGGACCAATTAGAACGGTATGTTGTTGACCCAGTCATCATGCCAATTGCCCACAAACGAGATGTCACAACGCGAGTTTAAAATAAGCAAGGCAACCTTCGCGAGATGAAGAGCGCATGGTGTGAAAGCTGCTGGTGTCGCCTCTGCATTAGGGCTTTCATAGAATACAGTGGTGGTGGCATAGTTAGAAATGGAGCGTTGTTACGTTGCGATGGTGTCGTGGTTAGTAGATGGTTGGTGTTAGTGGGGCGCGCCGTGAGCTGAATCCCATGGTGCTACACGAGCGACACTGCAGCCGCACGGGACACAGCTCGCGACTGCGCCCCCCGCTGCGTCCCGACCACCCCTCATACCCGCCGTCTATTTACACTCCACGGCATAAAAGCTTGATGAACAATCGAAAATATGTGATATTTTAATCCGGATCTGATGGAACAGTTCTCTTGCTTGCTCGTTAACAAGTTAACATTTGAATTGCGTTTCCTTCAGAAATGTGTGTCAGATAAATAAATATAATTCCCATAGCGTTTTTATCAAATTTTACGACCCGTGAATCCTGAAATATTAATCCACATCTCTAATGGAAATACATTATAAAAGCTAAGAGTCAAGATGAATAAGATGTGGGCTAAGATATGCTTCTCACTTTACTTTAGATATCAGCCCCACATGGGGCATGCTTTCTGTGGATGACAGTGTTTGAACAGGCATTTGTCATAAATAATGACAATGTTTTAATAGGGTATTGACATAAATATGAGAAGGCAAATAAAATTGAAAGAAAACTGAACACAATCTAATTGTAATAGCTTTCTTCGAATATTAAGCCGTCGGTCTCACAATCGTGAGGTTTTAGGTTCGGATCCTGCCGTCACCTCTAAATATTTTTTCAAGTGCTATCACTACTGGCAAGAAAACATCTTGAGGAAACCGATGACTTGTTCCTAGAAATATTTTTTAAACCGGCAAGGCGCTCTTGGCTTGTGTGACGCCATTGTAAGAGATGGTTTGGCGTCATTGTAAGAGAGTGCCTCAAGTCCTAGCAGTGGGAACAAAAGTGAGCTGCTTATGAATGCTGTTGGAATATACAGTTTTAATAACAAAAGAACACAGAAGTACACGAAAAAAAATCGGAAACTTCCACCATGTATGTATCTTCTTACGATAAATAAATTCATTTCCATACTTACTTTGTCTGCTCACATAACAGGGAAGATGCGTACGTTAGTTAAGCATTTGGATGGTAATGGGTATGCTCTGTGAAGGCAATGACAAAATAAGCATGCAAGTGTTACTGCACAGAAGCACTTTCCAGAATACATTGTATGTACAACAGCTTGAAAGAAAATATGGAAACAGAGTTAACATCATACAAAAAAAAATGCTGTTTAAATTTAATATTTACATAGCAACTCTTCATATTTCTGGAATGTTCTTTCCCAAATAAAATTCATAGGGCATCACTTATCATGGTTTTCTTATAATAAATAATGTTACAATTAAATTCTATTGGACATAATTTATTACTTGCATAATCCAATACAATTTAAAATATCTAAAGCTCAGTGTTAATTCAAGGCGACTAACAATAGCAAATTTTTTACCGCTTGTTTGGTTAAATTGCTTATAAAAATAAGGTGTATTAGCTTCTTGAATTGTCGAATTTTAATAGGATACGTTCCGAATCACGACATCTGCAATAGTCGAAGAAGTGACACATTTATTTTGTAAGTTTGAGCGAAACATTAGCCTTCGAAACCTGCATGAATAATACCTTGACTATCCACGACTATAATACTGGACAAGGTTCTGGTTGTTCAAACGCAAAGTCAAATTTATTAAATCGCTTGCAGCAAATACAAGTGTTCAAATTACTGTATTTTGGTTTCGCCAAAGCTAATGTATGATGCCGTGATTCAGAAATCCTCGCCTTGTAATATAAAAATCGATGCTAGAATTACAAAGTGTCGTATTAGATAAGCCCGCAAGTCCACAGGGATGTCTTGACGCCACGTCGCCACTCGGGCCGCGAAGCTAGAACTCTGACTGTGATGTGAATGGGGCAACACTTCACAGCCAAAGTTCTAGCTGCGAAGCCCGCTCCGCCGCCCGCCGCCCGCCTGCTAGCTACGTGCTACAACACCGATGATATGCGGGATGGTGTCAATCGGAATAGCGTGAGATGAATCTTAAATCTAATGCAGTATGATTTATCTTATCACTGAGAGGATTAGTACCATTTTTTTATATTATAAAAACAAACAAATCATTGCTTTACATTTAGAGTTACAGATTTACACACGTTTGGTGCGAAATATGGTAATGGAAAATATCACAGGAATCAGTTAACATTTTTGCTACAAATCCAAATATTTTATTAATAAACCCCATAAACTCAAAAAATACAAAATGTGTGAAGTTAATGAATACCGGTGAGAAGTTTAATTCGGCTGGGCAGATATTTTGTTGATAATTTAAAATGTTTATCATGACATGTTTTCACTATGCATGTTTCTGTTTAATTATGCATGCCTATTACATTATGCATGTCTCCATTTCATTATGTATGTCTCTATTTCATTATGCGTCTCTGTTTCATTATGCATGTCTCTATTTCATTATGCATGTTTCTGTTTACAGGAATCTTAGTAGGGAAGTATGAGTGTGAAGCGCTAGTGGGCAGAGTGTGAGGCGGTGCGGGCACGTACCTGGCTCCTGGTCCTCCGTCTGCAGCTGGAAGCGGCCGCCGCCCATGATGGGGGCGAAGTCGTCGCTGTCCGCGATGAGCGCGTTCCGGAGCCGCCCCCGCGCGCCACCTGCGCAACACATGCTCACTTCAAATACACGACGTACAAAAGCGCGGTTGCAACGAGACATTTTGGTTACCAATAATAAAACGATAAGTCTAGTGAATTGAACCTTGACCCTGTGACCCTCCACTTCGGGCCGCGCTTGGACGTACAACAAATAATGAGCTCTTAGCTTTAGGCGCTCCATGAGTTCTTAGCCTTAGGCGTTACTTGAATTTCAACGCTCAACTTTGGTTCTTTCATCCAATCCAAGGTTAAATTAGGAGCTATGCTGAAGTTAGTTGGCCCTAACATGGTACGAAACAACTAGATGACAACAAGATTGTGGAACAATGGTAGTGGAGACGATCAGTAGTGCTGACAGTCCTACTTGCATGCAGTTTCAAGCTTGGCTTGAACATAAGGTTTCAAAACCGTCATGCGAAATCGTTTTCTGCTTTGCTCTTTAATTTCGCTCAAATCGATAGATAGCGAGAGATGGTGTGTTTAATCAAAATACCATGGCAATATTATACACAGTAGCTAACCAAAGAATAGTGGCTAGTGGTGCTACCCCCACTGGCTTTGCTGTCAGTAGTTTTTAAATATTTGTTATCTTACAGAGAGACATAGTTCGCTCAGTGACTTTCTTGCCAACCCTTTTTTTTAGGTACCATGGGTGTTCATAAAGCGACCCTAATTTTACCTCAATTAGGCATAATGACACATGTTGTCAAACTGTGACATTTTCATTGCACAATAATATATTATTCACAAGCTATATTTTTTTATTATTATTTTCTTCACAAGTGTGTTGAAAAACGTCGTATGATAAACGTGTGTATTGATGATTACCATCCTCGACTCTCTTAAGCGCCTCACCTAACGGCTCGGATCTCCATGGCGTCTCAGCGGTATCACCAACATAACACACTTGTATCATATCCCAATTAAATAAGGGCTGTCCAACACTAGCGTTATAATGAAGAGTGATACTGACTGTCCGGCGTGGAGAGCGGCGTGTGGTGCGGCGGGGGCGGCGCGCCGAGCGGCAGCGTGGGGTCGGTGACGCAGGGCCGCGACACCACGAGCGCCGCGCCCGCGGGCGCTGGCTCCTCGGGCTCGCGCTTCACCGGCGTCCTGAACACACACGTACTACTTCATTACGAATGATATACCTCACAACTGAAGACAAAACGTAACATCTTTGTGTGGCTGGTTACACACGCAACATTCCAGTCAAAACATAAATCTCTATTTATAAAAATGTTATGTTCGTTTGTGTACGCTTCAAAAACTCCAAAAAGTTCTGCACGGATCGAGCTGAAATTTTACAATGATATATAATCCGCATCGAGGATTGTTTTTATGTAATTTTTGCATCACAATGTGCCACAGCGAAGTGTGGCAGGGTACAGCTAGTTAATTATAAAGAAACGCTACCTGTCAATTTTAAAATGTAGTAATTAAAAATTCAGTCAGTCCTACGGATCCTGTCGGATGCATATCATCATCATTAGAGGTGGTTGTTGAAAATTTCATGAACAACCTCAATAAGGTAGACCAGCAGCCTATCAGCAATATCAAAAAAGCATGGATATATGACAACTACCTCACATCACGTCTCACTTGGCCTTTCCTAGTATATGACATCGGTAAAACTCTCCTGGCAAAGCTAGATGCCAATGTCATAAAGATATTGAAGTCATGGTTCGGATTGGCACATCCGGCTGATCCCTCTACTCTTTTTAGGGATCACAATAGTTTTGGGCTGAAACTAAAGAAACCGTCTGAACTTTACAAACACCTAAGAGTTACAATAACGCATGTTTTGGGAAAGTCGCAAGACGAATTAATTACATCTCTCCCAAAAGACAAAACTGCTTCAGATAATGTTTATAATGTACAGGACTTAAACACGATTTAATTCATTGTTTAAATACCTCGACGTTTCGGCAGCGTTACAACCGCTGCCGAACGCTGCCGAAACGTCGAGGTATTTAAACAATGAATTAAATCGTGATTAAGTCCTGTACATTATAAACGTTATGTGTTCAAATCGCGTAAGCTTAAAAACAATAAAACTGCTTCAGACCTGGAATCTAGACTTCAATTCCATAAACAATTTATGGCAGGTGCACAAGTAAATACTGCTGGGTTGGGTGCTAGAAAGAAAAGGGAAGACCGAGACATGGTAAAAACCTTTCTACAACAAGATGAAAATGACGGTTACAAAGTGCATGCTATGAATTTAGAAATGCAAAGTGACTGGTTAACCATAGGTGAGTTCTGTATCCCATTAGCTCTAAAGTGGCGCACCTTGATCTATGACTGGTCTCCTGCCTTATTAAAATTTTATCTAAATGCATTCCAAATGACCCTCCCTGACCAGAGTAACTTGGTAAGGTGGGGAAAAGCCTCTGAAAAATGTTGCTATACTTGTGGAGAAGCGATATGTACAGCAAGGCACATATTGGTGGGATGCAAGGTGCTCCTTAATGGGGGTGGGTCATTACTCACGGCGCCATGACAGAGTACTTGAAATCATACGTGAAGCCATGAGCCTTTCAGTAGCTAGAGCCCAAAAGGGATTGAAAACAAACAAAAGACAAATTAACTTTGTAAAAGAAGGCTCAACATCAAACTCCAGGAACAAGCCTTACTCAATCCTGGGTACAGCACCTGATTGGACTATTTTAATGGACACGTATAAAAAGCACTACAAAATCCCAGAGGATGTGGGTGTTTCGTCATCCAGACCGGACATTTTTCTTTTTTCTAGAGCTACAAAACGCATAGTCCTTGTAGAACTTACTGTACCGTGGGAAACTAATATACCTAAAGACCACGCGATGAAACAAAATAAGTATTACGACCTCCTAAACGAATTAACAAAAAACGACTATGTAGTTAGTTTATACGCTGTAGAAGTGGGAGCGAGAGGTATACCAGCAAAATCTCTCTATAACCTGCTGAAAGACCTTGGCTTATCCAGAAGTGCAGTAAGTTCTATACTAGAACGAGTATCTAAAGCTGCACTAGTAGGCTCATATCAGATTTGGCTGGGCAGGGAGAGAAAGACGAGTATAGAAGGTGAGTGTTGATGTACGTCAGAAAGGGGCCCCTTAAACCTACGCCCGAGTCACAAGTCTCGGGAACTACTCGGGTTTTCTCTCTCTGCCACACGATGGACCCGGCACCCGCACGGTGAATCCATCCTCTTGTGTGTAATTTTCCTAACATGAATCACAGGAAAAGATAAGGCTATCAGTTTTTTTTTTTTAATTTCAACGAAAAGATAATTATTTGTCAGTTCTTCTTTCATCATGTGACGACAACACAAATTTGTTATTTTATACTTTTTACAGTCAGAATATAATCTTAAAGATGTACTCTTGCTAAAACATAAGAAGTATTATTTAGAACAGTATTTGTCATTCATGAAGTGACATGAAAAAACAGGTTAATCCTTGTATACTTTTACTTGTGACAAACCCCATACTTAAAACGTCACTTCAAACACTTATAGCAAATTCACACAAATGTGCAAATCCATTAACATTTTCTACATGTATTGTTACCAGCAAGCTGTGAATATTGGTTTGTAAATCAGGTGTAGATCAGCTGTCCATAGTTATTAAAAAACTTCATCATCACATGACAAACCCCATACTTAAAACGTCACTTCAAACACTTATAGCAAATTCACACAAATGTGCAAATCAATCAGATGGCTTTGAGAAAATCAGATGGCTTTTATTTTAAGTATAAGTTTTAAGTAAGTACATTTTGTTTTGGGTTTATATAATCTGTGAATATTTTGGACATAATTTTTGAATTTATTATCTTTATACCTTCGTTGGTCTTTGGATAATTCGGATGTACTTAGTGGAAATAGTTAGGAATATAGCATATATTTCATTGTATATTATTAGTTTTCTGCCTGCTACATAACATAAATAACTAATAGTTGTTTCATGTAGGATTCTAAATTACGTTAATTTGATATGACAGTAAAGAGGTAATGTAAATGTACATAAGTTTGGCTTTTAAACTAATAAATTGCATAAGATTTTGCAATACTGTTACCTGATTTCTTTACGTCGACGTCGCCGAGTAGAAATTGAAATCTTTGCCCAACCTTACTTGACGGAAAACATTGAGTTGGAGTTGAGTTGAGTTGGAAAACATTGTAAGTTGAGATAAGAAAAACGATAATTTGAGACGAGAACTAGCGTCTGCTTAGTAGACTAAAATCAAATTAAATATTCTAAATGCAAAAAATATGTTTCCGCCCGGGATCGAACCGGGGGCCTTCTGCGTGTCAGGCAGATGTGATAACCGCTACACTACGCTACAATGACATTTTCTACATGTATTGTTACCAGCAAGCTGTGAATATTGGTTTGTAAATCAAATCAGGTGTAGATCAGCTGTCCATAGTTATTAAAAAACTTCATCATCACAAACATGATAAGAAATTATTAAGATACTAATAATAGAAATGCAAATTAGGAGACCACTAAAATTCCCATGTGTTAACAATAAATCATAGTTTTGATTCACACATAATTTGATTAAAAAATTGGAAAAAAAATAAAGAGATATAAATAAACCAATTTCTTTTTTTTTGTTATTATTTTTGCTGCTCCAGACTCAGGGGTTCATAACCTTTGTCATTACAATTATCTTTTTTAACAAATTTCTTGGATTAGGAGAAGAAAAGAAATAACCAATATCTGATTATTCCAATCGTACTGACAAAAACAATTTTTTATTGATATACTATATTGATATTGAATACACCGTTTCATAGTTGATGTTCTTAAAACTCAACCAAAAAGGTTTCAGGCCTGAGTGGATTTTTCTCGATATACATCTTGGTGAGAATCAGTTTACACTGTAACAATGCACTCCATCGTAAACCGCATCTTCACTTAACATGAAGTGAGGTGGTGGTCAAAAGCAAATTTTTTTTTTAAATGACATGTGGTATATTTTCCTCTCTTATAGCATGAAACTAACGTGTTAGTTACATTTTAAGTCTCCTTGTAAAAATTTTAGTTTGACTGAATCGACCATATCACTCGTGCCTTATCCGTGAATTAATTTAGTAACACTAGTAGTCATGTGGTCGATATTCCAGACCATAAATTATATTCATCTATTCTCAACTTCTAATGTATGTCCTAAGCAGCATTTGCGAGAAGGTTTTATAGAAACTGCTTGGTCTTGTCTAACCAAAATTTTAGATTCAGAGCTTAATAAAAAACGTGTAGGACTCACGTGAAGTCCGCGGTGATGGAGGTGGAAGGCAGCGACTGCAGCTGCGCTATGAGCGGAGCCAGCAGCGCCTTGTTGTCCTCTAGCAGAGGATCTCCCGGCACTGAAGAAACATCATACAGTTACATTTTTACCTTAGGCTTAGTCTGGTACGTTACGGCTGGTCTAGTAAATGGGCGTTTTTACAAAAATACCCCACAAGAAGGATTTACATTTCTTGTGAAAACGCCCAAGTTACGGCTGGTCTAGTCGGGAGAATGGCGACCGTCGATCCGGTCGGTGGTTCGAATCCAACGCACACCACTATCTTTTCGAAATCATTAGTTACCGTCGGCAACGCACAAGCGTAATGACGCTAACTTAAAAATGGTGAAAGAAAACATCCATGAACCTTTCGCGGTCATGCGTCATCCACTAACCTGCACTAGGCCAGCGAGGTGGATTATGGCCTTAACCCTCTCAGTGATAACATGTAGTGGTTATGCATAGGCTTAGTAGAGAGAGGACTCTTTCACCACACCTTTGCCAGTTATTCTACCGCCGTGGAGTATTGACAAAACATCTCTGTGTTCCGGTTCGAAAGGTAATGTTGGTTATAGTATAGTGACCAGACAAGCAGGACATGTGGCTGATGGTAATCAACAAGCTTACCCACAACAGCACAGTGAAATTATTATTGGAACACAAGGAAAAAAATCATCACATAGCACTGTGCTCGTCACCCAGAGATATAAGATATTTATCTCTTTGTCCAGTAATTTATCTGGAAACATTGTATCTGGATAAACAGCCCACTTTATGTTCCAACAGCTGGGACTCCGGGCTTTCTCTCAAACAGAGAGTGTTGAATCTAGGGCCAATGATAATGATAACTTACACGATGGAGGCGTAGGAGGTCTTTCTTTTGGACAGAGGTAAACTTCTATTTCTCCAGATACCGATTTCAGGTGTATCGTGTAGCCCTTTTCATCTGGATGAGGTACCTGAAAACACAAATTCATCATTATGCAAAAATGCAAAACGAAGTGTTACCAATTCATAATCACAATTATTTTATCATGGATGTCCCAATCCACATTGTCATTTTTAAAATTAGTAGTATAGTAGGCATCACTTGAGAAATCGCGCTCTGGCGCTTCATAGGAATCGTCGAAGTTGGGCGCGCTACTTTCTCAAGCGATACTATGTATAACATGTATTACAAGAACTATAACGTTCTAAATCGCATTACAATGAAACTGCTCGTCGCTGCGCCTTTGGTGTGATTTGAGTCATAGTGTTGAGGTAAGATTACAAACACCGCTGCACGCAGCAGGGTTGCCGTAACAGCGCTGCCGGTCCCAATATAGTCCCTATAAGTTTCGTATGAAATTACATTCCGAGCTACGCAGGAATATTGCGGCAGCAAATAGAGACTATATGGGGGCCTGCAGTCTGCGGCACCACACAGTGCTGCGTGCAGAGGAGTTCGGAATCATAGCTTGAGTATGCGTAGTAGTAATACGTAGTCTGGTAATCACACTGAGTCCATTGTCGGACGCATGTGTTAGTGTGAGTTAGGCCAATTGTCCACGTAGCCGCACGTTATACGCACGCTTTCGTCAATTGACGGTTGCAAGACGAATGCATGACAAATGCTTGCCTTGCATACAAACAATGAAATCTGTCTCCACGAAACGTCGCGTCGGCCGCTCGTCAACGAACGTATGACGACCGGCTGGCTGCCGCTTCGTGGACACAGATTTCTTTTTTTTCTACGGAAGATGCAATCATTCGTCAAGTATTCATCTTGCAACTGTCAATTGACGAAAGCGTGCGTATATAACGTGCAGCTACGTGGACAATTGACCTTAGTGTTAGTCTGGTACTCACACTGAGCCTGGTGTCGGACGCATGCGTCAGTGTGAGTTGGAGTTAGTCTGGTACTCACACTGAGCCTGGTGTCGGGCGGCGCCTTGATCGGGATGACCGTCTGGTTGCGGAAGTCGCGGATGGAGCGCAGATCCGCGTAGGTGATGTAGGCGCCGGCGCCGTGGTCGGCGGAGAGGCGCGCCAGGGCGAGCTCGGCGCTGGCCACGGCGCGGGACACGCGCACGTCGCGCGCCGCCAGCAGCCGCACCTCGCGCCGCAGCCGCCGCGCGCGGCCCTCGTCCGCGTCCACGCCGCGCGCGCCCGCTTCGCACCCCACGCCTGACAGACACACACACCTTCCCTCGTTAAATCTACCTACATATTTACTAATGGTAAGACTGTAGTTTTTAAACTTTCGAGGTTTCAACTAATATTGTTAACATAACACAGGACTTCACGATCTAAATTATTATTTAATTACCTCGACGTTTCGGTAGCGTTAAAACCGCCAGCGCCGTGGTCAAGAGAAGACTAAGGAATAACGATGCCGAAACGGCGAGGTATGAAAAAAATCATTTAGATCGTTAAGTCCTATTATGTTTACAAAAATAGTGGTACAGTTCACCTAGGGCAGCATCACACCTTTGCCAGTTATTGTATTGCCAAACACTACTGTGTTCCCGTTTGAAGGGTAACTTTTTCAATGAAATTAGGGCAAAGAGATAAATCATATTTTATCTCTGGTTTATAGGTGCAGTGGTTTGGACTTTGCATATCCAAAGCTGCACAGTACTGTGCTGTTATAGGGAGGCGTGCGGACTACCATCAGGCCCATGTCTTGCACGTCTTGACATTCGTAAATTATAAAAAAAGCTAACTTTTATAATTATACCGACAGGACATCTGCTTTCATATCCCAGCTGGTTTTGTGACAAAAAGACTCCTCTGCATTTTTCTCTATCAACAATGTAACCATATCACTCTTAAACAAGCCATTCTTGGTAAATTTTCTACAGGCAGCCTCGCTTGAGTATTTATTGCAAGTTTAAATATAAATGGTGATCACAACACAATAACCTTTTGAGAATGTACCAGTTTTAATAACAGGTATATCAGTGTAAAATTTACTACTACTTAGCCTTTATTGCTTTATTAATGAAGTGGTGTGCAACGATTCTAAGGTCGTTGTTCAGTCTTACATAACCTCACCTTTGCCAGTGATACCCAACAAACATGAAGGAAACTGATTCCAGAGAGATACACAATCTTATATCAAGTGGCAAGCTCAACTGTTATTATATGTAGTAATTTGAACTGTAAGGTTTGGATTATGAGTTGTTATAGGCAATCATGCAGCGTATCGCAAGACAACCAGCCCTCGCTATTCGGGGATCTATTACTTTTTTTAAACGTTTAAAGGATTATACTAGACTGCCATTTTGCCTAATGTTAAGGGACGATGCAGTCCACAATGGAGCGTGCTTACCCAGGAGAAATCGATTCTTAGCAAACTTAACTCTCTCAATATGTAACAATCAAAATCATTCTATCGAGAAAGAAACGTATAAATTTAAATGTGATTTGATATCATACTCACCATATTTCCACTGTATATTATTCTTGGATCTCTTCTCTAATATTCCCTATACCTTCTAGCACGTTAGTGATGTCGTAGATACGACGTTTTTGGACCGATAGATGTTCCGCCGCGATGTTCAAGTCGAGGACTCCGTTGGGCGACGACTTCAGCAAAGCGACGAACTTTTTTGTAAGTAAACCTAATGATGTGTCGAATCTGCTGCAACAATGAAAATACTATGAACTGCTTCGTTCTCTGAACAGACAGTAATTTCGAAATCTATCGCAAATTGAGGGGTTATTAACATGACTTTAAATTTGTTTGATGGTGTTATTGTGTGTGGGAAAATGTCCATTCCTATTTATTTATTACCATTACACATTTTAATACTCGCGAACGGAGTAAATAATCGGTCCGATAATATAATCAATCGCCGATTTTTTTTTCATTCAATCCCAGAATAAAACTTTGTATACACTCGCTCTTTACAACACGGCCAATTATTCGGATTCCGTTCCATTAACACCATATTTTGTTTGTATATCATTTATTTAATTGATTAAGTTAATCCTAACCATTTTGATTACGTATTATTTTTAAATGCGTACTCTGAAATTGTTTGCTATTTTAGTGACAAGACATAACACAAGAGACATTCTATCAATCAGACCCAACATATGAAAGTAGATAAATTGATCAAACTAGTCCAGTTTCAAAAGCTTACAAATGTAACCGTTTAACCGTAACTTACACACATAAATACACTTAGACACTCTTTTAGCCATTTTTTTTTTCGAGACGTGACTTATTGTATGTTATCCTGACGGACTAATATCTTTCATTCATTCTACTTTCATTACCATGTCATCTAAGTAATTTGGGAGTTTTGCCATGGAATCTTGTTTGTGCAGAGTCGGCAGCTGCGTGGAATTGAAAACATCAACGACCAACGGCGTGAGCGCTGCCAAGTAAATAAAGAGCTGTCATTGTAGAAACTGTCGTACCACGCAGCCGCTTCGCAGATCCCTCGCAGATTAAGTCTAGAATAGCAGTTTATTTCCCTCTTACACAGACTGACTATCTTTAGGATATCTGGTACCGGTTCCGGAGAATCCATGGCAAAATTGCCAGACTAAAACCGATGTGGATAAATTTCGGTTTTTCGGCCAATTGATGCGACAAGACATCTGTCATCCACTCTCCTATCGTCGTTGGATTACAGAAAAGAGTCTCGTAGCTTTTCAAGTAATAGATCGATTGCAGAATATTACCTGTACAAAGGCAATGTACCTGGAACGTTCCGTGTACTTCTTCATAGAACTGGACGGTCGCGTGTAGGGTGTGAGCACCTTGACGCGCTTCTGTTTCGGCGTCTTGAAGTCCGCTTTCATAGGCACCACGTGGCCTTGTTGGCTGCCCGAACTGCTCTCGCTTAAATTCAGTCTTCTTTTCACTGTCTGCAAAAAATGCACACATTTGACTACTTGCTAACTTGTACTTCATAGTAGGCGACTTGTTTCGATTCCATTAAGAATGTTTAAAACTTGTTTAATCGATTGATTCTTGAACAATCGTGTCACTGCGAAATTTTTACATCGATTTTGGCTCCGTTTGTGACAATGATAGCGAACTCTTTGCTCAACGTCAGCACCCCAGTATCAGCACATTTTTTCGCCTCCACATCGCCTGCATGGCAAAGGGATTGAAACAGACGCCAATCATGCACATTAAAACTGGCCTCAAATACACTATCTTGCCTCATCTCCACTTCTAAGCCAGCGCTCAACTGAATACTAAAGTAAAGATAGCCTTTTTATAATTTGTTTAACCACTCTACATTTTCTAAAACTATGATGAAAAATTAAATTATTTCTTTCATTTTCTTTCATTAAGATTTTCAAACCAAGATCTTCAATACAAATCGTTAAATTTTCTTCATGTTTCATCAGAATTTACTTTAATATTTTGTTAGTTTATACACTGTAGAAGTGGGAGCGAGAGGTATACCAGCAAAATCTCTCTATAACCTGCTGAAAGACCTTGGCTTATCCAGAAATGCAGTAAGTTCTATACTAGAACGAGTACCTAAAACTGCACTAGTAGGCTCATATCAGATTTGGCTGGGCAGGGAGAGAAAAACGAGTAGTGAAGGTGAGTGTTGATGTACGTCAGAAAGGGGCCCCTTAAACCTACACCCGAGTCACAAGTCTCGGGATCTACTCGGGTTTTCTCTCTCTGCCACACGATGGACCCGGCACCCGCACGGTGAATCCATGTATGAGTATGAGTATGAGTAATACTTAAACCATCAGTTTAATCCAATTAGATAGAAAAACCATATTGCAACGTGCCTACCACTCTTTAAGCGTCGAATTTGAGTTAAACAAGGTTTACACATA
This sequence comes from Ectropis grisescens, assembly GCA_017562165.1. NCBI lineage: Eukaryota > Metazoa > Arthropoda > Insecta > Lepidoptera > Geometridae > Ectropis > Ectropis grisescens. The sequence goes on along the minus strand of CM029781.1, from coordinate 24,390,968 downwards.
TGAACTGAATCGATTTGAGAAAATCTTTGTCATAATGATCCCAAATAAGGCAAATAAACAACTCTGGAGTTCGGATAATTAATGACAACCCAGCTAAAACACTCTCATTGCATGACATCGTCGCTTAACATCAGGCGAGATGGCGGTCAAGTGTGAGGGTATAAAAGGTAAAAAAAAAAAATGACAGCAAGATACTAAAAAGACAATCAATGGCCACCTAGCGCTTTTGGTGTCTTGAGAATGCGATAGTATTACAAGAAAAATTGCTCACTATGTACCAAGTAAAAAATCAATGTTTTATTATGGAGTACTAAGATAATAAAGATAAAGATAATTTATTTAACAGAAATACAAATACAATGAATTATGTGGCTCTGCCTTTTGCTTTATTATAAATACTGTGGTGCAAAAGGCAACGTCTTCTATTTGATCACTAAATTATGATGTTCAACAACATAAAATTTAGGAATGAAAACAAACTTAGGTATAATTAATATGCAAATAAGTTATACTGTTAGAAAGCCAAAAAGCAACAAAATTAAACGTAATTATTATCTACGCGTAATTAAACGTAATTATTTTATTATTGACACAACCCATCCTGTTGCCATCTTTAGGACGAATCAGAATTATAGATCTGTAATGTGTAATCTGTAGTGTGCCAGCTGCACGCTACAGATTAATATTGGATTCTCCAATATTAACCAAATAAAAATTAGAATAATACTATGGAGACTCTGCACCGTCTATTTCAATGATAAAAAAGTGGTTCACTGAATTTCGATGTGGTCGTATAAGCACGATTGATGCAGAACGTCCTGGACGTCCAATTGAGGTCTCAATACATAACACACCACCAAACCAGACAATCACCAAAGTATGAACGATATTATAAGAGCGCAGTAAAAATATCTGTTGTAAGTACATATTAACTTTTCTAAGCAGACTGCCGACAAATCACAAAAAAGAAGACAATGTACATAATAACCCAATCGTATAAGGCTTCAGCTACCTGCAACGCGACCTGTCGGAAATTGGTCGTACCAACTCAGATTCAGAAGCAAATTTGATTAGCAAAGGTTTATATTCAAGAGGTATTTAATCTGTGATATTCAATGACGCAATCATAAGACACATGCCATGTGTCATGTCAAAGCACGAAACGTACGAAAACTCTCAAAAAGGAATGTTTTCCCGATTTTGTTACATTCTTGATTCATACTCCGCTTCTATTAATAGTAGCGTTATGTTCTATAGCCTTCCTCGATAAATGGACTATCAAATAGAAAAATAATCTTTCATTCGGACCAGTACTTCCCGAGATCCTAGCGTTCAAACAAACAAACTCTTCAGCTATATAATATTAGTATAGATATAAATTCGAGCACAAGGCGTTGTTACTTTGTAAGAATACTTTTCTATCCCATCAAGAGTGGCGGTTGGCATACTGGAATATAATGTCGCTAAGTAGCTATAACGTGAACGCTATCAATATAAAATATTATGACGAGGTCTTGGTATATTTTAATAAGTTTCTTCTGGATAAAGTAAAGTTATAACTTATAACCCAGTGGGATCTCAACTCGTAAGAGATTATTTATAAAAAAAATTTTACTTTCAAAATTGACTTATATTTAGATTTAAGAATATAAATATTCACGTAATTATAAGTTATTATTAATTTCTATGCTAAGTTTTAAAGATCACGTTAAACAAAGGAGAAAACTTCAAAATGTAGTATTTCCAACAAAGTTCCAATTTCTTCAGAACAGGACAATCGTCCGTTTTGATCTACGTTAATTGGAACATTTTAAAATCATTCAATCGAAATTATCATCATTCTCATATCCAGCTTTTTTTCTAAAACATCCCTGTTTCACAAAAGTCAGGTACAGGTAGATGGTTGGTTTTTGCTTTCATCCTAAAAATACGACGCAGAACACGGTGCATCTCAAACTCTGAATTTTTTCATAGAGCAAAAACCTACATTACGAAGTTGAAACATATATTTTAAGTGCAGCAGGACAAGGAAATGGAACCGATTGTATCTTTATATAATAGATATACCTAAGTGATATATAGTGTTTTAATGCAGTAATGTCCCTTCTAATACCTAAGGAATTACTAAACTAATTGTGTAATATTAGCTAAGTTCTGAACGCAGGATATTATCCATAAGGATAAAACCATATAGGGTGGAAATCAGAACAGTTAAAAATTCCATGAACGGTTTACCTTGCACATGTCACTCAGCATACTATCCTACTAGGCTTAAAATATCTCAAATTATTAGAGCTATGATATTTCAAATTTGTATTGTAAAAACTCACCCTCAGCACAAAATAAGTCATAGTCATATTTCTTTCTAGACATCACACGTAGAGAAAACTTGGACACTTCATTCGTACCACTTTACGAGTTGTAATAATTGTTCTTATAATTAATCTGTTCGTTGACCCCATATTTAACGAATATGTCTTGCGCGTATGGTCAAAACTACGATTACGAAACTATTTTGCGAAATTGTACAACGAGTTAAGATTTTAAAATGAAGAGACGCGCGAAATGCACGACTTCATTTCTATATGCTCTTGTAACAAATTCAATTTGGTGATCTAACGTGAGCCGAGCCCCTAAAGGAAGCGTGTGGGGGAGGGCACCCGGTAACAACAATACATGACATAAATTAGAATCAACACAAAAGCCGGCGAGCTCTCGGAAGGGACTCCGGCGAAAGAATGGCAATTTCTTATCTCGAAATATTTGTGTTATTATTATTTAGAACGGGATCTATTGTTAATTTGCCGGATTGAACATCTTTGTGCTCCCTTGTACCCCGCACGCAACTAAATCAGAGCAGTCAGCAGATGTGCCTTCCACTTTCGCGTCTACGAGATGGAATGTCCCTTCGTTTTGCGCAAACTATTTGCGCCATTAACATAATCAACGTTATCCTTTGTGTTACTAGTATAATAATAATTAATGCAACCGACAGTGAATGATATTAAACAGGCAAGGATCTATTTAATTCAACTCGCGTCGATTAAATTAACCCGATCCATTGTGACTACGTCATCGCATTTTTCACCGATCTAAGATCGGACCGGAACTGGGAACTTTTGGGGCTAAGTTATGGAGTGATTGAACAGATGGGCTAACTGTGACATAATGGTTCCTCTTGTTAATAGCGAGCGAATTTGTATGAGCATCTATTTTCCACACATCCGCTTTCCTTTTGCGCTCTTCTGAACTCGCTTTCAAGTACAACGCAATTGTTGCTCCTAGATTTCAAGGAGGTTTATGAACAGGGTGGTGACTGGTGAGTAAAAAATGTGCAATACAAGTGTTGACAGGAAGCTGGTACCTGGGGGCCACGTGGCGAGCCTGCGACCGAAGTCGCACACATGGCCGGGTCGAGCCGCGGGTGAACGTCAGTCGCCAGGCGTGATAAACTGCCAACATGTGCGCCTCCTATCCTACAGTTACACTTGCCTTCTCTATTCTTATCCTAACTGCTCGCAACAAGTTGAAGGTTAACCCCCAGCTGATTAAAAAGCCACCTCTTCAACTTGACGCCGAGACTAACGGCACTCACAGGATCGTAAAATTCCATTACCTATATTTGTCGACCGGAAAGAAATGAGACGTTCTATATTTCGCTCTCTCCGACACGTTCTTTCATTTACGAATTCCTCGAAGGCAAAAGCAAATACCGTCGCCCGGCGCCCTTCACGATGACGACCCTATCCCTGATCTTACTTTGAAGTTACCTCTCAAAAGTTATGTAAAGGCTCAGACTTCGCCGGAACCCAATTAAATGCAAATGCGAACTAGTTGATGCCTGGATGATTGAAAGTTTTTCGGCTAGTCTAATCTGTAATAACCGTCACGGAAATTACACAAAACCAGCACTATCCTGTCCGTAATATAATTCTAGTTTTAGATCGGAGCAGACTTATTTCTTTTGCAAAATCGTAATTTAACACCAGTATTATCAGTTAAAACTAGAATAAGTATAAAATACCACATCACGCATTTGCTACACGAAGTAAATTTGAGGAACTTACACGTCCGCGGTTCCAGACAGGTAACCGGTAAGCTTTGCCGCGGTTAGGAGTAAGGCTTCCGCCATTTTGTCGTTACACACCGTACATCGACACACTTTTTGTTTACCTCAAATCATATACATTAATTTGATACTGAAACGATCCCGTAATAACAAAATATATCGTTAACGTCGTCACGACAATTAATAAGCGTTTATTACGATACAATACGAAATTTAAAAATCAAAGTTATATTTATTCGCAAAGAAAAATAAGGTGTGGAAGTATGAGGTAAATGGAATCTTCGGAAGTATTGATCTGTTAGGTAGCTGTTATTACCTATTCGAGTACTGTACAGAATGATGAATTCATAACAATTTGCCTTCGAATTCTCAAGAGATCAAAACAAAATAATAACTTCTAAGAACATCCATACATCTACCTACGCAATAAATAATTATTTCTCAATCATTTCATCCGTAACAGAGCAAGGTTATCAGAAAGACATCTCATTCATAGCAATATAATTTTACTCGATCAGTATTTTTTAAACTTAATTTATATAGTACTAGTGTACCCTGCCACGCTTCGCTGTAGCACATTGTGATGCAAAAATTTGATAAAAACAATCCTTGATGCGGATTATATATCATTCTAAAATTTCAGCTCGATCGGTGCAGAACTTTTTGAGTTTTTGAAGCTTACAAGTGTTGGTTTGTACCAACAAACGTTTTTATATATTACTAGCGGCCCGCCCCGGCTTCGCCCGTGGTACATATATGTAACCTACATCATTCAAGGATTACGTACATATGAAAGAACGGTGAATGATTTTTTTAAATCGGTCCGATAGTTCCCGAGATTACCGTGTACTAACTATATATATGCTATAGACTACTTTTGATCCCCAAATTATCGTGCTGTTTACTGGGTCAGAAGTGACACCTGTAGACAACTGGCGGGGATGACTAATTAAATGACGATTGATCAGTTTTCGACCGGAGAGGAAAAATGATTAAATCACTAAAATGGCTATTAAAAAATAAGGGTTGATCGTAGAATGGTAAAAATTGAGCATTGTATGTATTTTTGTATGTTGTATCATAAAATAATAGAAATTAAAAATTTTGTCTAAAAAATAAAATAAAAAATTTAGGGATGGACTACCCCTAACATTTAGGGGGATGAAAAATAGATGTTGGCCGATTCTCATAGATACCGGATAAGTATAAAAAAATTCATCAAAATCGGTCAAGCCGTTTCGGAGGAGTATGGCAACAAAAACTGTGACACGAGAATTTTATATATTAGATAGAGATATTATACATTGTCTATTTGTATATTAGCCCGCGTCCGTCAAGTAAGGAAGGCGCATCACATATTACATAATCAAAACATAAATGAAAAAAAATATTGTCTATTAAACCTTAACAATGCCTATACTTAATAAAAAAAAATACGATTGTCCTTTTAAGTAGCGTAAACTTCAATTTGTTTTTTTTTATTGTAGATCCAGGCACTGCGGTTCTAATCTCACGCGCACCTCAACCTTTTCGAACTCGTGAGCGTAATGCTGCTAACGGTAAAAGAAAACATCTTGAACAAACTAGCATGTTCCTAAAATCTTTCGAGGTCAGAGAGGTTTGTCATCCACCACCAACACCCCAGAAGAATTATAGCCCCAGCGAGGAACTTTTAGTGATTTTGACAAATTTACCCGCTTAGCTCCCTTTTCCGTAATTTTCCCTCCATAAAAATAAGCTTATTTTTGTACCTGTGCTTGGTCCAGATCATAATCTAACCGTGATCCGCGTTTAAACCTGAGCCGTTTAGCTGTTCCAACTTGATTGAGCGAAGTACATCCAAACTTTAGCACTTATTATAAGTATTAGTAGATTTTCTTCCGAATAAATAGACATTATTAGGTGATTCATTAGGTAAACCTCTTATAATTTATGTGCAAAAAGTAATGGTATCCCATCAGAAACATGCGTATACTTAAATGAAGTGAGATCAAAGTTCAGTATCATGATATTATATGCCTTGTTTAATGACCTCAACAACTAAAGAATAGAGATCTAAATGGTATTTAATGGTCAGTTCTAAAATCTATTTATAATAACATTACTATTTTTAAACAACTAAAATATGATTTGTTTTTATAATTTATGATGATTATTAAATGAATCAGTCTGACTTTTGAGAAACACATATCAAATTGGCACTGTTTAAAACCGTATCTACCACATTCTACTATTACTACTTATAACTTTCAAGATAAGTTAATAAATCATTATTTGATCAATACAAATCCAAGTATGTTGTATTTAAGATCGCAGTAAAGTCGAATCATATGTATTTGTTAAAAATATTTTAAGACAGTTTTAGAAAAATACTAAGGTTAAACGATTTTTATGTTATGGTAGCACCTTTGTTTATATTTTTCTACACCTCTCCGTGAAACGCACTATAGTCCTGTGTAATGTTTTCAATATGAGTCCTAACACTACAAAATATTGCCTGACTTTTACGTGTTTTTGAGGAAATATAAGATGACTAAATAGACAATTACATACAACTCTGGGCATTTTTTACGCAACACAATCTAGCCTCATACTAGGGAATGCTTGTACTATGGGAACCAGATATCTGAAAATATACATAATTGAACGACTGTACGCATTGTAATTAATTTAGATCTAGACCGTTCGCTAATATTTAAAATTATGAATGAATGTATGAATGACAATTATTTACTGTTCAAACCATTGAATGATAAGCATAGGAAAACAACGAGACCAGTGAAGCAACTGGTGGCCTTATCGCTGTAAGCTATTCCAAGCAACATTGTATTTTATTATTTATGTTTACTTTGTCTGTTATTGTAAAATAAATCGCAGACGAACACCGCGTCAATTCCGCTATTATGACTGCAGTTTTTAAAATTCCTTACGTTTTCTTATGAAGAACCCTGGATATTTTTTAATCGTTTCCAACCGCCATCTGCTTTTTATAACGACAGTACATCTCTTCATGGTTTTCCCTATGTTTGACGATTTGTGACCCTTCCGATTTCTAATGTTGATATACAACCGATATTACAAACTCATTGCTATTCGAGTTTTCCACTACGCCCGCCGTACTGGCAATGAGTCTAGTTTTCTAACAGTTACTAGGTGCTGGTGCAATCCCAGCAACCGCAATGACGACACTTAAGAGTAAGGATTTTGATAGACCCATTATTGTCAAAATGCACCCAGGGGTTCCGAAGTTTGATGTTAAAATACTACTATATAACTAAGTCCAGCTGGACTTGGGAAAATATCCAAAGGGCATGCAGGATTCGAATCTAAGACCTTGTAATTGTAAAATCGGACTTTCCAGCCACTAAGTCACCTCGGTTTTTTATAAAGCAACAAGTTAAGCATCACCACTGGCCTTCACGGTAAAAAAAATATATTCGTGAAGAAACCGGCATGTTCCAAAAAATACATTTATCGAGGATGTGTCATCCGGCAACCCGCACTTGGCCAGCGTTGACTCTTCTTGTGAGAAATGGCCATGAGTCCCAGTAGTGCGAAAATAAAGTGGGCTGTTTATTAATAATTGACATGATTAATAATTTTAACTAGATTGCTTGTCGGCAATCGTGCAATTACACGAGAGAACAGAACCTGAAAGGCCTAATGAAGGCGTCCCTAGACTAAGTTTATTTGCGTATTTGGCTGAATGTAAACGAGTTCAAGTTCAGTTTAGGTCTATCTATGAAAGTATGTTTAACGACAAAAACTCGAACATGAGTCGAAAGTTTTTTTTTGTGGAGTGAAAAGACAAAAAACAAGTCATGTGTGTGATGGTAAGCAACACGCCTATCAACGGCACTGCTACGCAGCCATTTGAACTTGAAAAGTCCAAATCACTATCTAGCTCTGCACTGCGCTCGTCACCCAGTGATATAAGATTATTTATCTTTTAGGCCTGTAATTTATCTGGAAACTATGCATTTCAAACCCGAACACAAACAGGATTCTCCTCAGACGGACTCTCCAAAGAATCCTACCCTAACTGAGGATCAGGAAGGTGTGATGCTTTTTCAAATGGTCAAATATTCAGTACGTTTGCCTACCTATACCAGATAGGTACTATACCACTTCATAATAAAATATCGATTTACGCAAATTAAATATCTATTGTAGACTAATATAATAATGACATAAATAGCCGCGAGATGACGGCGAAGTAGTTCCTATGGTGCAGTCTAAATCACTGCGCTGAGCCTACACGTATACTATACTGCAATATCGTGTTATCTACGGTAGAATACTAGTGACACAGAAATTGAAGCGCATCATAGCCTTTTTTTATTGGAATGAAATTATCGTGTTGTTTTGTGGAGCGCCCATTGAATGCACGATAAACAAGAAGCACCGTGTCGGAAAATATTAAAATATGAAACTATAATAAACACGATTAAGGTCGGTAACTAACTCAACTAGGCGTTACGTAGCGACGATTACTTTTGCGTTTACTTCGTATGGAATTTTATATAAAAGCAGTACAGCGAGACGAAAGGACAAATACAGGAGAGTCGACGGGATATAAGTGTGTAATAGGTACATAACTCGTCCACACTATCTTATTCCCAACAATTAATAGACCCCTAACCATTATTGGCATCCTAAGAAACTCGTATAAAAGCAATAAATATTCGCCCTACGTACAATTCAATCTTACGTATGTAACTCTCCTCTTCCTGTTCAGTCCAGTGACTCCATAATATTGTTTTGGAAATAAGGACACTTATACATGGTTTTAAAGAGTTTAGAATTCAACGGAAAATTGTTTTTTCTTCTTCTTTGCGATATATAATTCTGAAAATATCTATCTTTCATCGTTACTACGAACGATAAACGACATACTTTTAAGAACTTGGAACAACTTAGAACAATCAGAGACACAGACTCTGGACGACCTAAACCAATCGCTTGGGAGACGCGTGCTCTCCTGCTATACTATCACCGATCACCGTACTCTTTAAGGGCTAAAAGTTAGGTGTAAGGGAGTTATTTTTTGAGCAGAGGCGCTAAAAATTCCGTAGACACTATCAAAGGTCTATTTGATAACAACGATCAGGTCCGGTTTCACGCAAGAATGCTGACGTCTCCGTGGCAAGTAATCAAATAGGCCATTATTTCTCGTTAATATGTCGACACTAGCAACAAATAGAAAGAATTAGATGTCTGAAACTGTCCACCAACTGTCGAAATTGAAGGTACACGATTTATTAGATGTTTTAATGCAGTGTCAAATAACTAACATCAATGTGAGTTAACCTAATTAATTAATATTTTTTTTATTCATATTTCTTTTTTATCATCATTCCCACCCTTCTAGATCAGAAAGATGGCAAGCCCTCTTTGATAGTATGCCATCTTTCGCGGTCCTATGCCAATCAAGTCCAGGTGCGACCCGCGGCAGATATTTCATATTTATCATCAATCTAACAACACGATGCACTCACTGTTTATGGCCGAGTTTCCTTTCCAAATCGCGAAAAATCGGTTGCTTTCTCTGATAAACAATTCTTTAAAATCTATAAATTAAACATGATTACATTTATCTATTAATCGATTTACGTATACACAGATTTTATTTCCTGCTTTAACAGTCGATGTTTAGACGCAGATATCAACATTCATTTCGTTAGAGAAACGCAGAATCGCGTTTAAAATCTCTTGACTAGCATCCAAATTGGCGCCCAGTCTTTTAAAAGAATTTGGCAATTGCCTTGTCTTTTTTACTTGAACCTAAATGATGAGTGTAAGGAAACAGTTCGTATAGAAAAAACGAAAACAAAAAATGCCAATAAGAATTCGAAAGATCAACAGTGGTGGTATCGGGACGGCGAAACCCTCGAGAAAGCCGCGAAGGGTCCCGCAGGGCAGTTTTGGGGATAAGTAACGCGCACACACGACACGCTTATGCCTAGCATCCGCCATTTTGATTCGTTGTAATCATTGCAAATAGATGTTTCGACATCCATCGGCCGTTAGGTTTATGACATTCGAGCCTCGCAAACATCTGCCCTATGTTCTGTTATCTGTTACAAAAAACGATAGATTAGAAATTGATGAATCGATTTGAACCAAAACTACAATCTACGTCAAGTCTCCACGCGTCAAAATAAACTAATTAAAAAACTATTAACAGGCACATTTACTCATCGCCCTTTCACGGCTTAACAGTAGAAAAGACGTAATTTACAAAAGAAGTAAATATTGTGAGTGCAATTACAATTAAGTAATATTATTTAAAGAAAGATACGTAATTCGTCATTCTAAGTGAAACCACGAGTCGCAACTAGCGTATCATTAGTTACTTAGGAATAAATACATAAGATCAAATAAATAAAATTTGCAGAGTTAAAACATAGAAATCATAGCCCAGGAAAACAGATAAATTAAAATATCATAATTATCTAAGAATAAAATATATACAAAGGTAGCGTTTTATAATAGGAAATATGATAAATATAGAACAGATAATAACCAGCAAAACTGTTAGTAAGGCTTATTCTGAAAAACAGGACTAGCAAAATGTTCTCACCTCACCCACAGAAATACTAAAACCATGCTACATACAAAGTTGACAGTCACTCATCTAAGAGACGGTATTGAGTAAAGTTCAACGACCCCATTGAGGATGTTGACCTCATTTTCATATTAGACCCCACTGTACTGGGGACCCTACCTTCTAAATCTAAAGCATACTTTAAATATTCATACATTTATAACCTCAACACAAAATATGAATACAATTTCACAAGAACATGACTGTCATGTGAAGTGATTTTACCTACTTAAATTTATCCTCATATATCATACAAACTTCTTAGGATGCCCTTTTAACTGAAATTAACTACATTCCACAAACTACATCTTACAACTTATATACTTCAAATAAGTAGGATCTGTCCTTATACCAGGGTTTTCTCCACGGGGCGAACAATAAACAAAATTAACAAAAAATAGCCAAATTCCTCAAAATAGTCATAGTCTTGTTTAATCAACATAATCATTACTGCACCCCAATCTGGGGAAGTTACCGTTAATGTTTTCAGCAAGTTGAGTGTCGTAATTCAAACTACTAGTAAATAAATAGCTTGCGGTTAGTTGTAACTAGGAACAGTAGTAACAAAACAGTACCCCAACTATGTGTTCGGATCAATGTTTCAAATACCTAAAAAATTACAAGTACATACTACACCAGCAATCAGATCACAAATGTGGCCAGGAACCCACTAAGGAGTGGAATGTGTGTGAGACTCTGATCTGAGTTTGTAGAATATGAGACAATCTTCTTACCATTCCATGGATTCACCGTGAGGGTGCCGGGTCCATCAGGTGAATATTTTTAAAATGAATGCGTAAAATAACCTCCTTTCGGTTATATAGTCAAAGCTGTTAAATTTACAACTCAGTATTTTTAAGCAAAGTTGTTGCCAGCTTTAAAGCTTAGGATGCTTTTAAAACTAATTTTCACTAATTTGAAATGCTTGATCCTCACATCTTGCCAAAAATCATAAACTTATAAGATATCTCCACATCATGCACATTTCTTGTGCTTTTATTGCATTGTTTCTATCTATTTCAATACTGCACATAGGAGTGTATTCAATACTTAATGAGAATTTTAAGAATGGATCCTGCTGGATCCTGTCTTCTTTACCTTCCATACTTATTTCTATTTGGCTAAAATATACCACATATCAATCTCTTATCATCTTCAATGTTATAAAATAACAACTTTAAAATCTCAAGCGACTTGAGAAGCCGCTCAAAAATCTGAAAATTTACATGTCATGACCTCGATATATGTAACTTAACCATTCAATGTTGTCAAGAATTCGGAAAAATATTGAGATGTTTCGGTCAACCCTGAGTCAACACACACTGGTCAATATTGCACCAGTTAAATGGTGGTTTGATATTTACACATGTAGGTAGTAATTGTTATAACTTTCATCAGGTTTCCTGAACAAACTATATTAGATCAAGAAGTGCAAGAATGTAGATAATTGAGATGTGTTTGACTAACTTCAGACGTTTTCGGCGGTGCGGTCGGCGCCTCACGCCGAATCTGGTGCTGTGGCGTAGCTCCATAGCCGTGGTCGAGCAGATGATAGCTGATAGGCTGGCTGGGGCTGTCGTCCAGGAATGTGGTCTGCGAAGGAGACGCCCCGGCGCGTACCACCACTTCGGCCTCGCCCTCCGCCGGCCCTCGCTTCACCCCCCTCGGCATCGCTATCAAATAAAACAAACATGTTACACTATCTGTAGAAATTGTTTTTATATCGTGACGCTACATAATCATCACAATTTAATTAGCAAAGAGGTTAGGGGCGCCGTGCGCGCGGAATTTTCGAGTGAGAAGCCTCCAAAGCGGAATGGGTCGATAAGGCATTTTTTGAGACCTAGGGATACCTAAGGTCCACGACGACATTTCCAGCTGATCTGATTTGCTTACGTCACTTTTTCAACGACATTTACCCAAAATATCGACAACCTAGCGGCTATACCAAGGCATAACCGCTAATAAACTTGGGTGTACCTCTCGGAGGTTTCTGTTAAAAATACCTACAGAATCACTTTTTTACTTACAAAAGGTGTAAGCGAACGATATCCGATTTGATAACCATAAAACGACATTAATGTTTTCCGACGCAAATGCTACATTATCGAGTACTCAAAATAAAATGTCCGCCGCTTTGTTGGTCCCGAGTGAACTCGTGGACATTGAGACGCTCGATAATTTCCAGCAAACACACAATGTTTGTTCAATTCACATGATAATTTATACACTGGTTAATTCACTCACAAAACAAAAGAATTTATAGGTCCTAGTCACCATTTTACAATAATTTTAATAGATAAAATGCGGAGTATTGAAACTACGACACGAAGCTTTTCAGAACATCTGGCTTGCAAGCGACGTAGCAGTGGCGCGAACTACGGGCGCAGGCGCGACGCGGACCGGCCGACAATCAACCCCTCGGACGCCGTTCTACGGGACAAATTCCTCCCCTAGTTCGTTGAAGAAGCCGTAAAAAAATTAACGAATTTTTGAATTTATATTATAGACCGGTTTTGGGCGAGGAAGCGCAACGTTACGAGAATCCTTTAGGTGAAGATCAAAATTGAAAAATAACTATGTTCCAAGATTTGGAATTTTGGGTAAATATTTGATCGTGTTATTTATTTCAAAAAAATGCGATCAATAATAATTTAATGTACCTACCTATAATTTAAAAAATAGTGCTGTAATCATAATAATAAAATAATACCTACTTCCTAAGTTATGATATAGGAAGTAGATACCTGTATTATAAATAATTAAATAGATTGAACGATGTTTTACGTCAAACTTAATTTTTTAAAATAGACATTGGGGAAATGAAATTGATAGTCTCTTCCACAGCTACCTATCTATGTACTGGAGTAAAGTTGTAGGTCTTGTTTTTTCTGTTATAAAACACTATTTTTTTAAACTAGTTAATAGTCTGATATCGAAAAAAATATTATTTACAGATAATCCATTTCTAGAAAGAGCCTTAAAGGTACTATAACACGATATGTATGACACATACATAAGACATTTTAAATAAAATGGCTCTGGTGAAAATGTGGGGTGTAATTAGCTAGAGCTACATGATTTCATCTGTAGTTCCTACACGTGCTTTGGCTCTTTTCTATACTTTACACTAAATTATTTATTTCGTTGATTAGAATTAATGCATTTATTCGAAATGTGCTTATTTGAAACGTAGGTATAAATATGTAACAGCATTATAATTTTTCTTGTATTTAATTTACTAGGTCGATACTTATGCAATTATGCTTAGGTACATACTGGGCACGTTTTTTCATTGATATCGGTCCGTTTTTTAATTATTATGTTAGTTGGCTACCTATGCCCGTAGTTTCACCTGCGTTCGAAGGTTTTTGGTTTATTACGCGGAACTCTGTTTTTTCGCAAGTTAGAGTAGCCAAGTTATGCATCTAGTCTAGCAACATCACAGCTATCTAGTAGTGAAAGCCCCGTTATTATCAGTCCAGCAGTTCCGGCTAATTAGCCGATACAGACACAATAAAATTAAAAAATAATTAAAACAGACACTTTAATTCTGTTTATTTTTATAGATTAATAATAATAATATTTTTCATGTATTTATTATTTTTCTCTACTGATTTCTGAAAGGTCTGATAAAAATTTCACTTCTATTGAAAGTAGCAGAATTTTCAGGATCAGCATCGACCGAAACCGAAACATACCAAATGGTTCTAAGGCTACCATACCTATGATCAAGTCTTGAACTACGCCGCAAAGTTGGTAGCTTCTCAGTTTTTGATTGGATGCATTTCGGAGAGTGTGCAGCGTGCAGCATGATCTAATACCACCTTACCCTCTTACTATCGGGCTGCTAGTAGCTCGAAAAAGCGATATCGTTTCATGGTTGATGTTTCAAAGTCTCGAACGAGGAGATTTCACTCCACTTTCGTAAAAAGAACGTCTAGGCGCCGGAATGCCTTGGAATGCCAAGTGGGATTTTCACGATGGTTGCAATCTTGGCATCTTAATGGTTGTAGGTTGTAGGTACTCTGCATTGTAGGTTGCATCGCAGCATCTTTGTTTAACATCAGAAGAGAAGGTGGTCAAGCGCAAAACTATCATACGCGTAGTAAAAAAAAATGTGTCGGGAAAATATTGAGTCACAAGGGAAACATGTTTTCATTGCGCTTATAGAAATCAATGGCACTTATGTACAATGATATCATTTATTATCAATAGATTGATCGTAGTGGTAGGACTTTGCTCAGTAGGTACGCTCGGGGAAGCACGTATCAATTCTTTACATATTATTATTCTAACACAGAATAGTTTTGAGCGAACTGCTAACGTAACTATGTGGTCGTTGGAAGGGCAACGTTTCCAAAGACAGGGCAACGAGATAAATCTTCTTATATATATATATAGGCAGGTAGCGAGGAAGATGTGCCAGTGTTGAGTAAGGTTGAAGACCTTCAACTCCATGTTCAAAATATTACGTGGCGTTTTACCTACTATTATGCGCAAGGAGAGAGTTACAACACGTAACTCTCCCCTTGCGAGAGAAGTCCCCGAGACCAGCAGTGGGAAAATTTAGTGGGCTGCTTATGCAAGGACGTTACTTACCGCCAGACGCTAAAACTTGTCATAATTATTATCCTTAATTTGAAAAATGGTATTTTTTTTTATTTAACCTCAACTGTCCCACTGCTGGGCAAAGGTCTCCCCCAATTCCCTCCACTTTATCCGGTCCTGAGCTACCATCGTCCAATCATTTTTAAACGGTCCGAGCTCGTCCTTCCATCGAGTTGGAGGACGACCCTGGGGTCGACGTAATTAATTAAAAAAAAAATCAGTCATGATTCGTAGTAGACGAGTACCTAACCTAACCTACCCAGTAGAATGTGAGTACAAAAATATATATACTGAATTTAATATTAGCTACATGCTACATCTGTAGAAAAATCAGTTTTACAAAATATTTACGATTTATAAATCACAAAAATAGGCATGTAATACTCGTATTCTACGATAATTAATACATAGTCAGTGGCGGCCTTAAGAGGGTGGCGAACACGACAATCGCCCGGGGCCTCGCTCTTGCTTGGGCCTCGCATCAAGCAAATTCAGAAAAAATGCATATTTTTTTTACTACGCATACAAAAAAATGCTATTATGTTTTCTTGTTACGTCTGCTGTTCTTATTTCGCCCACATTTGCTAACCCGTACTAAAATTATCCCACTTAAAACACTTTCGAGACTAGGACAATTTCGATTTGTCCAAACTATTGTTTTCAGAAACACAATGCTATTAGATATACGAATTTTGTAGAAAAAACAGCTTATGATTGTGATTTTTTCTATGTTTTTAGGGTTCCGTAGCCAAATGGCAAAATACGGGACCCTTATAGATTCGTCACGTCTGTCTGTCTCTCTGTCCGTCCGTATCTCACAGCCACATTTCCCCGAAACTATAACAGCTATGCTATTGAAACTTGGTAAGTAGATGTAATCTGTGAACCGCATTAAGATGATACAAAACATAGAAAAAAACAAAAAAAATTAGGGGTGTCCCATACTTAGAACTGAAACTCAAAAATATTTTTGGTCAAACTTCTGTCGCATATTGTGTTTGTCTCTTTTGCAAGATGATAGGATTTTGGGAAATGTTGGAATCAAGTCTATCAACACTGGCTTTGATAGAAATAGGATACGGATATACATGAAACCGCCAATAAATCGGAAATGACGAAAATACTCAGTCACCATAGACAATTTGTTCGTAAGAACATTGCCTATATTCGTTCGAAAACATTCGACCAACAAATAACTTCATAATGTTTTTTTTTATGGTCACACTTTAACGGAACCGGATAGTAGATTAAAAAACACTCGAGCGCGGGACAAACTCCCGGATATCACTTTTTTTTTAAATCTGATAACCCACTAACGCTCAAAACCAAACATATGCGCCCGTTAGAAGCCATAAAGGCCGTCACAGACGTAGCTATAATATATATTTTCATATTTCATAGCTGGACATATTTCCGTATATTTTCTATACAAATCCTCGAGTGTCCACACACGCAGCTACTTCACTAAAATATACCGTAATATATAATAATTAATAAGGCATATTAATATACATTATGGTACAGCAAGACATATTTTGAATGTACAGCGTGTTTCATCATTGTCCGAGCACACATCACGAGTTGTTTTACAAGCTTTTATTTATTAGTTTCACCTATCCCGATATTAACCAAGGTCTGACGATGGATCTGGAAGTAGGTAATAGGAACTCTGTAATGAAACGACGAAACCCCGTCAAATCTGGGATCGTTTTAGTTGTCTTTATGAGTACCTTGATGCTCGATGAAAACCATGGTCTGATGATGAAGCTGGAAAATAACCATAGGAATCTTGTAACTAAACGACCTAACACTATCGAGACAGTTCGGGTTGCAGAGAGATCGCTCAACGACCGACGCCGTCCGTCCGAAGTTCCGAAGGAAGGTGTGCTTCAGGGGAAGCGTTTACGTTTATTTAATTGGATAACGGGACACTCACGTATATACGGTCGGCACTGACCAAACGGGCAGCCGCCGCGCGTGTGCACTCGCTTTGAAAAAGGCCGCCGGACGCGGCCGAAACTCGAGTCGGATTGACCGACCGTATATACGTGAGTGTCCCGTTATCCAATTAAATATGTGTAACAACCACGTTAATTTTAATGCGTTTACGTTTATTGTTTACGCTGTCTCCTAACATAATAAACGCGTTCAACATCCCAATCAAGACAACCACAATAAATTTAATGTGCTTAGGTAATCTACGGCGCCTTGTTAAGGACTACTTCTCTCACAGAGTGGTAGCTTCCCCAAAAAAGAAAGAAGAGAAAAAAGGAGAAACTAAAGAGACTTAGAAAGGGAGGGAGCTTGTTATCCTCATGTCGCGCGGGGGGATTCACAGGAGTTTGCTCTTACGCTACCCCTGCGGAACTTCGGTTACAAATGGGCGTTGAGGGGTTCGAACTGCGTTTCATCCGCGTCGCTTAATACGTCGTCAGCACGCTGGTTACTGTGACAGGGCGGAAGTTTCGCGGCAGTGGTAGCCAGGATTAGGAGCTGCGGCCTGAAGGTGTTTCTCCACAAGTTATAGTCCATCTGTTTCCGTGGTTTCTGAAGGATAATACCTGTAGGCTATAGCCTCTGACATTGTGGTGTGTCTATCGCTGGCAAGCTGACACTTTAACATCTCGATATCGTTTTGGACAACAGGTCAGCAGATGGAAGCTTAGGGCATCAACTTGAAGAGTGGACTGTCGCATGACCGTTTTCTTTGTGGGGGAAATACATTTATGTATGCCCACCATGCAGGGACATGGTGGGGTATGTAGGGCTCGACACCATGAGATATGATTTTTGACCATGACCATGAGAGATTGTTCCTGCATGGACCGAGTCAGTGTCGCGAGGTCACTTTTCGCACTCTCGTCAACGATCCTGACCCACTTGCCACTGTCCTTGCGGAACCGCCTCGCGGGAGACGTTAGTACCTACACCCCCGCATTTGGCTCTAGTGAAGCGCTAGAAATCAGCAGCGGGTCACCTCTTCGAAGGCCTTTCCCTAGGTCAGACGCCCCTAAACATCCGACGACCCAGGCCTTCCTGTGGAGACGAGGTCCGAGCCCAGAGTGGCGACTCTCTAGGCTCGCCTTTGTGTCCGCTTCCGCTTCGACCACCGCCACGATCTCTCACTGTCGAGAGACTTTCATCTTACCTCTTTTTTTTTTAATAAAGAGTGACGAGACGATCAGGACATGTGCCTGATGGTAAGCAACATGCCTGACACATAACAGCACAGTGACACGCAGCTATTGGAACATGAAGAGTCCAAATCATTACCTAGCACTGCACTGCGCTCGTCACCCAGAGATCTAAGATCTTATATCTCTAAGCCCTGTAATTTCTCTGGAAACATTGCCCTTCAAACCGGAACACAGTAATAACCTCTTACGGCGAAGATGATCGGCAGCAAGAGGTCCGCCCTCACCACCGCGGCTAGGGATAGCCGCGGTTTCGTCTCTGTGACCGCATCGCGGCCCTTGTCCTTCCACTGAGCACTCTGCTAATCAGAGAGCTTGTGAAGGACCGTCACCTGGAAGACTTAGGAATTACTAGCTCGCACACCATCCCTACTTAGAGAAACTGAGGTGTCGGACGTTCAATGCTTGATATGACGAATCGAATGCCCTTCCGAATAGGTGACGCACTGTAAGTTTCCGTTGCATGGTTGGTGAGCAAGGGTTCTTGGTTCTGTCCCCTTTGACAGAGTCAATGACAGCTCTACGATAGAGTCAGTGATAGGGTCGCTGTCGAGTACAAGAGCGCTCTCGTAATCAGTTGCCAAGTCACGGCTTGAGAAACCAGGGGCATAGTTTCGAAATTTCCTTTGGGGGTACTGTATGCTCGCTTGCCTCCTCAAAAATCCTTGGTCAAAAGTCAAAACTAATAATACATTTACTGGATACTTTTAGGCCGACCGTAACACACCTGCCCTTCTACTGCCTAACTAAAATAAATCGGCTTAGGTTATTGGTATCTCTATAATTTCAAGCGAAAAGAATAGAGAGAGCAATATCAAAGCTACGAAAGTTTTTGTTAGGCGGTATACCCTCTAGAGGGGGCGCGTCCTCAGAATTAGCCTAGGGCGGCCAGAACTCTTAATCAGTCGCTGAATGTGCCACAGCAAAGCGTGGCGGGTACAGCTAGTAGAATATATAAATGTAGTGGTAGGACTCTTGGCAGAGTCCGCCTGGGTAAGTACCACACCTTTGCCAGTTATTCTACTGCCAAGCAGTAATGTGCAAACATTACTGTGTTCCCGTTTGAAGGGCATTGTTTCCAGAGAAATCATAGGGCTTAGAGATAATAACATCTTAGATCTCTGGGTGACGACCGCAGTGCAGTGCTAGGTAATGATTTGAACTCTTCATGTTCCAATAGCTGCGTGTCACTGTGCTGTTATGTGGCAGGCATGTTGATCACCATCAGGCACATGTCCTGCTCGCCTCGTCAGTTTTCATTAAAAAATGTTGGTAGGTACATAGAATATACCAATGTGATTTGTTTTTTCTTTTGATTCCATAAAACTATTTTTCTTAACTTTCTGAACTTTCCTGAATTCTGTTTTTTTTTAAAGTTTCTTGCTAGTTTAATAAGTTTAATTTATATTTTTTTATATTTAATACTTTACGTTTGAGTTACGGCTGGTCTGGAGAACGGTGCCTGCCGATCCGGAGACCCCGGGTTCAAACCCCACACGCACCACTGTCTTTTCGAAGTCATGTGCGTAATGCCGCTAACTTAAAACGGTGAAGGAAAACATCGTGAGGAAACCGACATGTACCTAGAATCTTTTGAAGTCATGTGTCATCCACCAACCCGCACTGGACCAGCGTGGTAGATTATGGCCTTAACTCTCTCCTTCCGAGAGAAGCTCCGAGTCCCAGCAGTGGGAACATTTAGTGGGAGTGTTATGATGTTTTAAAACTTATTAAACTATGCACTGACCGAGGTTTTATTTGCAACAAATTATACCTTACGAGATTGTTTTTTTTTTAACCCCCGACAAAAAAAGGGGTGTTATAAGTTTGACGTCGATGTCTGTCTGTCTGTCTGTCTGTCTGTCGGTCTGTCTGTCTGTCTGTCTGTCTGTCTGTCTGTCTGTGTGTGTCTGTCTGTGGCACCGTAGAGCTCAAACGGATGGGCCGATTTCGATGCGGTTTTTTTTATTTGAAAGTTAATATCCGTGCGGGTGTTCTTAGCTATGTTTGGTTAATATCGATTCAAAATGGCCGCCTCCACAAAATGGCGGACAAAATATTTCTTTACAACCTACCCTAATATGGGTATCAAATGAAAGGGCTTGACTAGTAGAGTACTAAACGCTATAACAAATTTCAAATCCAAGATGGCCGCCACCACAAAATGGCGAATTATATAATATTTTTCACTACTACCTCAATATGGGTATCAAATGAAAGGGCTTGATTAGTAGAATACTTTGCACTATGACAAATTTCAAATCCAAGATGGCCGCTATCACAAAATGGCGAATTACATTTCCTTTTTCACAATTCCCTTAATATGGGTATCAAATGAAAGGGCTTGACTAGTAGAATGTTCTACAGATAGCAAATCTAAGGTAGTCGGGGGTTAATCAAAATTTTTAATTTTGTTCTTGTTTGTTGATTCTGGTGTTCCGGGGAATCCTACACAATATTATACTACATACATACGTATTAGTGGACAATTCACACACAACACCATCTGACCCCAAAATAAGCAAAGCTTGTACTATGGCGGCCAGATCGCTGATTTTAATACAGTTTTAAATACATACTTATTATAAATAGAAACACCCAGAAATAGTGTAAACATTTGATTTCATCACACAAATATTTGCACTGGGTGGGAATCGAAATCGAACCCATGACCCTCGGCTTGTTATTGGGTTGCTTTACCACCTTGTTAAACCATCCCAACCTTGTTAAGACTAAATCGGACCTTGCCTACGTAGAACCCAAATCCGACTCGGAGCACCCCGACTCCACCTAGTCTTGTCGCTACTACCCCTAGAGTGTATATAAAAAATGCGGGAGCCATGACACCAACTATGACAAGACCAATTATAACTACTACTACGTAAACTACGACTAATTCGTATTTGTATAATTTTACTATCAAATCCATTCCGTAGTTTCTGCATATGAGAGAGTAACAAACATAGAAACATACCATATATACATTCACCACACTTTCGTAATTAGAATATTAGTAGGATTAGGTACAGATTGTAACTTCCGTTTGAAACATACTTACCGTAAAGCCGCAAACTTACTTATTTGCCGCAGAAGACGGGGCCGGCCGGCAGAGCTGGTAAATTTGTCCGCGAATTGTCCGCGTGTTTTAGATTCACAAATCGTCAGATGGCGCTGCAGTCGGTATCTAGGTTATTATCCGAGCGAAGTCGGGTCAAGCAGCCATTTATATACTTCCAAAACACACGGAGGACAATAAGTACACGCCGCCACTCATTGTCATCCGTTTTTCCCCAACCGGTCCGAGGATCATCCTCTGCACCGGGGTCGGGCTCCTGGGTTCACGGACCCAAGGGAATTCAGGGTCAAGTGATCGCCTCGTAGCTCCTACGTGTTGGCCGCTTACTACTTTCTTGATCATCTCTATTTCGAGGGCCTCGTTCTTCGCCTTCGTCACTTGCCTGGAGGTCTCTTGGGAGGGCACGTCAGCCAGTAGCCACGGCATGTCTGTGGCTGCCCGCCATGGACCGCTAGTTTGTATACAATAATGCAGACGCGTGATTTCCACTAGAGCATACGTCGTGAATTAAGGCCCTACCACGAGCAAATGGCCTTGACTATTTCTTACCTCATCGCATACCGCAAGAGAGAGCAAGAAAGAAACAGTAGGATTTGTTACTTTTTTACGCTTATAGAGTAAGATCCCAGAGCCGCCAGACGTCACGTATTTTCTGATGGATGAAATGTGGACGATTGAGTAGAGTTAGCACATACTAAGAACACATGCTTACCAGCGGGTAAGCATGTGTTCAATGATACAGACGCTTTAAAACTATATTATTTTGCATTTATTATTAGCAAAACGGCCGACGGAATGTGTCTGGGAGAATAGGGGCCTTATTTTTAAAGATATTGCCTACAACATATGTGAAAATCAGTTATCAGAATATACGTGAAGTAAGTAATGTATATTCTGGACCCCATATCTCTAAATTATGTAAGCAGTCTCTCGGTAAGCATGTGTTCTTAGTACGTACTAACTCTACTCAATCGTCCACATTTCATCCATCAGAAAATACGTGATGTCTGGCGGCCCTGGGATTACTCTATTATTATTTTTGAAAGATAACATCATTGGATTTAGATGTATTTCAGCTTAATTTGTGAATGGTGATTTCTGGTACAGTTTTATTTGAATAAAGTTACCTTCAGAAACCACCCTGATTAATTAGGTACTATCTACTGTAGAACCAAATTAGATAACTTGGGAAATATAGTGGCTTACTAAAAAAATTGATTGTTTCAAAACGCTTTGAATAATAGGCAATTTTATTTAGTTTTGTGTTTATGATAATACTTAATAACAAAGAGGCCTATGTCCAGCAGTGGAACAAAGAAGGCTTGTGGTATAAGTCTGTATAATGTAAAAAAAAAATGGTGTCAAATTGATACCTCTTTTTTGGAAGTTGGTTAAAAAAAGCTAGTCACAGGGACTGCTGATAGTGCTAATAGAAACGAAAACTAAGAATGTTAGTGTTACAGCACTAGTGCAGCACAATACGTCATCTGTATAACTACAGATACTTACACTGATATTACTCATGTCCATAATGATAACTCACAAAATCTCATCCATCCAAAAAGCGGCTACTCGCACGTCCCACTCAGCTTCGGCGTCCGTTCCGACGCTACCACAAAACAATTGCATCTCGGCGACGAAAGCCCATAAGATGTTCCTCTACTAAAAAGAGCTCAAAGCGTGGCTACAGAAGTTTTCCCTCCAAAAAACCTCACAAATATAACATTAAATACATTTATTGCTTATGAATTAAATATCAATTATAACAAAAACCTCAAACTTATTATCCTTAGGTTCATCTATGATTTGCATAGCAGAGTATGTAATAGCTTTAACCTCAGTTCCTTGTGGATGTTTCCCCGATTTGGAATTCTTCTCCATAGCATTTGCAAACTATCCGAAATTCTTCTGTATTAAATTCTGTGATTACCAACTTCTTACATATTAAGAATGGTTCAACAGAAAATAGGAATAGTAATTCATCAAGAAAATGATACAGAAGACCCATCATATCGTCAGCATTGGCTTCTATTGTGTGTACTTGTTTGATTTGAACATAGTCCATTTCTGTCATGTAGCCAAACATTGCCATGCCACATTGTTCAAATGTTT
Organism: Ectropis grisescens; assembly: GCA_017562165.1. Taxonomy (NCBI): domain Eukaryota; kingdom Metazoa; phylum Arthropoda; class Insecta; order Lepidoptera; family Geometridae; genus Ectropis; species Ectropis grisescens. The sequence continues at coordinate 24,367,299 of CM029781.1, read as the reverse complement.
CCTTCAGACTATCACCCCAAGCATGCAACCTGGAAATTAAATATGCCTAATTAAATTGTTTGTCGGTTAATTTGTATTTAATGGTATCTGTATATGAATCTTTTGTGTGTATGGTGTGTTAGTAATTAAAATGATCCTGAACAGGTGGACCCATTTTGATGAAATTTTTTGTGTGTGTTCTATTACATTTTAGAATAGTTTAGAGTTTTAGATTAACAATAAATGTTCTTTTTTCTTTTTTGTTCAATAGGTAGTGCTGAGATCGAGTACAGATAAGTACTTATTATTTTTACAATTGTGAAAAGTATAAAGCTTTTCTATAAAGTTATTATTTTTACTGTTGCTATTAAGGCTTTGAACTAATATGGAGTCCAATTGATCTACACCAGTCCAGAACACAACCTGGAGTCTAATGTACCATCTACAGACAGAACACCTCCTCCAACCATCAATCACTCATGGAATATCAATGCCACAACAGTTACATCAAGACTGAGGAAAGCACTGCCTATCCTAAGCTGAGGGTGGTTTTGGATAGGCAGTCCTGAACCCCTGAACACGACCAAGAAACTAGCATATGTCTGTATTTCTAAAAACTGTGGTCCAATTAAACAACTTAAACCTAGGGTTTATACACAAACATTTTAAATCCATGTTTTTATGTTCACATATCTGCAGATATATAATCTTAAATTAATATTTTGTTGGTGTACTACCACTTTTTGTCTTCTACAGATGTTATTAGTGAGTTGGGTATGGAGGAGCTTGGTTTGCAGAAATTTTCATAAACTCAAAATAATAACCTGTAATAATTGTAATGTAGAGTAAAGACAAATGCCTAATCTGTTCATTCATCATCTGTTGATTGCGCTGAGTGGTCTAGAAATACTAATGCAGCTTTCTCATTGGGAAGAACATTATAAAATAACCTAAAATTATAGTAAACATTAATGTTTTTTTTATAGCATATAGTGACGAGACGAGCAGGACATGTGCCTGATGGTAAGCAACATACCTGCAACATAACAGCACAATGACATGCAGCTATTGGAACATGAATTGTCCAAATCATTACCTAGCACTGCACTGCGCTTGTCAACCAGAGATCTAAGATATTATATCTCTAATCCCTGTAATTTCTCTGGAAACATTTCCCTTCAAATCGGAACACAGTAATGTTTGCACATTACTGCTTGGCGGTAGAATAGTTTAGTTTGTTAATCGTAAACTTACATTCCTATCTAATTACACCAGAATAACTTGCAAAGGTGTGGTACTTCCCCAGGGGGACTCTGCCGAGAGTCCTACTACTACAAATCATGCCTATACCTATTGAGTAGGAAATTCTAAGTTGTAGCTTAACTATAAATTGCTATTAATACAATAGTTTTATTTTGATATCTATGCAAATTATTTTCAGGAAAACTATATCAACAAGATATTTCCGTACCTACATAAGATTAGTCATAGGTAGCTAAATTGCATCATAATATTGTAATTTAAAAAAAATTCAAATAGTAAAAACTTATTGCTGTTTAAATAAATAGGTATAATACGTACTGTACATCCGCTGTATGGTCCAAATCTGTAAACAATAAGAGTGAAATATAAGTATCAAATAATTACTCTGTAGTGCCACAATAAGTCCAATAATAAGTATTTTTCCTTACATTCATATTTCACAGGTGGTAGTACGAAATCTTCCTGGGTAAATTCACCTTGTTCTTCGTCCATAATTACAAATTTACTTAATAATTAATCACAGACACAGTGTTTATAAATTAGTTGATAATAACCCAAAAGTCCCAAAACACAAAATCACAAAACCCACACCTGATCACCTGAACTTTGAATTTGTACAAGTTTTTGACAGTGAAAGTGACATTAATGACGATATTGAGAGGAAGGTAAGTAGGATAAATTTTTTATTTATTTGAATAGGAATACAATCGACTAAAATAATGAAAAACGCATCACAAGAAGAAGGCTTTTCGTATGGTTCCGATTTAAAATAGTACTATTACATATTTTAAAAAGTATACCTACTACTTAAAACTACGTTTATAAAACCTTACATGATATTTTATGTAAAAACTACAAAAGTAGAGTGGAAGTCATTTTTATATATTGTAGAAAATTTAAGATTTATGTGTACGAGTTTTCATGTTTTTGTGTACACAAAGTCTTTCATCCATCCTTTTCAATTTGTTCTTAAAGTAGATTACGGAATTTGGATCTGTCAAAATCAAAATTCAAAATTAGACATTGGGTAGATAAATACTTTTGTTTTATTTGGAATCTGAAGGAATTCAATTGTTTTTCTCTGATTTCGTTACAAGTCCAATAACCAATTTCTGAAATATTTCAATTTTTTAGTTAATTTTACAATTCAATATGGATCCGCTTGCGGTTTTACAAAATAGAATTGAGCAACTGGAAGCAAAGCTAGGGGTCGCTGCTGCTGATGTTCCAATTGAGAGTCAGCAAGGGGACTCTGCCACTGCGAATCTTCTGAATACCGCCCAGGCTATCAATAATGCCACCGCAGGCCATGAAAAGCTAAATCAAGCAATGCAAATGGCTACTGAGTTGAATAACTACACAGATCCAAATTATGTTGAAAATGTAAGTTTTCTCATGTAGGTCATAACAATTTAACAATGTGTGCCTCATACTAACGTGCTTACTTATCTATATTTCAGATGAAACAGAACAATATGCACATGCAAGAAGTGGCTGCAGCTGAACCTATGATTCGTCATCATTGTCAGTGCATGCATCGCTGTCAGCAGGTAATTATCAATATTGTTGTTATTCTGTTAGGGTTGCAATTGACATCTTATTAAAGTGACAAGATAAGCAAGTCAACTGACTGATGGTGTCTTGTTTATGTAGTACAATATTCATAACTATTATCTAAATATAAATATTGTGTGATGGCCTCTCAGTGCTGAACTATCATGTATTGGAAAGTATTGTTCATTGCTTGGGTATTGAATGAAGTCCTGCAGCTATAGTGAAATCCAATTCTATCTGTATCAAGTAACACTTGTTTGAACAGCAGTCTTGGGTTTTTGTATCTTAGGCATTAGTGTCCTCTCTGCCACAACAAGCCAATTTCAGAGACATATTATGCTCAATTACAAAGGATAAAAGTCGAAACAAGTTCAGTTAACCCTGTACGAACTCATTCTTATTGAAAATTGAATATTTATTATTTAGAAAGTTACATAGGGCAGCAGATATAAATTAGCCAACTCATAATGAACATAAATCTAGTATTGCTGAACAGTTCTGTAAACATTAAAGGAGAATAAATATTTTTTTATGTATTTGTTACACAGGGAGCTCCAGTTATGGAATCTGAACCAATCCAGGAAGCAGTCCAAATGCAGGAGCCTGTGAACAATATGCATGCAGCTGCTGCTGAGGTGAAAGCTGAGGCAGATGTGGTGCGTAGTAATCTTTTGATATACATCTTAATGAGGGGTATAAAAGCAAAAATGCCACTGTCCATATTTGGTCAAAATCAAACAACAAATGCCATCTTGTAGATTTTTTTAAAACAAATGTTGTTGCTACTTCTGTTTAGTTTTAATGTTGACATCGTCCCATAGAAAAATACATTTATAGATCGCAATAAGATTCTAAACCGACACCGTCCTATGTAACACTGGATTCAAAAGCGCCACTGTCCTATTAGACCAATCAACAGGCACCACTGTCCTATTCGACCAATCAACAAGCTCCACTCCCACGCCGGCAACTTGGTCGCGCTATTGCAAATGCGACCTAGGAAGGTGCAAAATTGCCACTGTCCAGTATTTTATTACGTTTAATGTCAGAGATACATATTCGCCAAATGGAGGTTCGCAAAGTGCTACGCAATCTGGACGTGAATGAAGCCAGTGGCCCAGATGGTATTCCTGCCCTACTGTTGAAGGCTTGTGCACCTGAGTTGTCTCCGATACTGACGCGCCTATTTAAGCTCTCTCTCCAAACTGGGCTAGTACCGAAGTCTTGGAAGCTTGCCAATGTGCAACCAGTGCCCAAAAAAGGGTAGTCGTGCTGACCCTGCCAACTACAGGCCCATCTCGGTCACGTCCATACTCTGAAAGACTAAACGTGTTTTAAACCACAGGCTCATGACGTACCTAGAATCAAACGACCTAAGTGACCGGCAATACGGATTTCGCCGAAACCGGTCCACCAGGGTCTAGCGTACGTCACTCACATCTGGAGTGAAGCTATTGAGAAACAAGGAGAAGCACTTGCAGTCTCCCTGGATATCTCGAAGGCTTTCGACAGGGTTTGGCATGATGCCCTTATAAGCAAGCTTTCTAGTTATGGTTTGTCTCCTGTGTTTATTGCATGGAAATCGGACTTCTTGAGGGATCGGTCCATACGAGTCGTCATTGATGGCTGCTCGTCAGATCAAATGGCTATCAATGCCGGAGTCCCTCAGGGGGTCGGTACTTTCTGCGACGCTCATCCTGCTACATATCAATGATCTGTTAAAGCCCGGTATTTTTGGGTACGCAGATGATAGCACCGTCGTGGAGAGTTACATATATAGTGCGAGAGCCAGTGGGCAGCAAACTCAGGCATTGAGAGAGAGTTTGATCGAACGTTTGACCTTGACCCTTGAGGCGGTGTCTAAATGGGGCGATGCCAATCTGGTCAAGTTCAACGAGAGTAAGACGCAGGCGTGTCTTTTCTCCGCAAAAAAGGAGTCCATTTCAACTGACTCCTACTTTTCGAGGTGTGTCCGTGCCGGTTTCTGACCGTCTTGAGCTTTTGGGGGTCACTTTGACATCTACGCTCAACTTTGGCTCGTATATCGAGTCCAAGGCTAAATTAGCTGCCAAAAAACTGGGTGTCCTTTCAAAGGTGCGAAGGTACTTCAAGTCTGAACAGTTGCTCACATTATATCAAGCACTGATTCGCTCCTGTATGGAGTACTGTTCGCACCTTTGGGATGGATCGGCCAAGTATCAGCTGGAGGCCCTGGAATCGATCGAGAGACGTGCCAAAAGGCTCATAGGCAATGACACTCTTGTGCGAAAAAGACTTCAAAGTCTTGAACATCGCCGAAAAATCGCTAGCCTATCTAGCTAGCGCTAGCGGTTTTTTATCGGATACACTTCGGAGAGTGTGCGACTGATCTGCATGATCTAATACCACCTTGACATTTTTTCTATCGGAATGCTCGTAGCTCGAAAAAGCGACATCGTTTCATGATTGATGTTCCAAAGACATGAACGAAGAGATTTGACTCTACGTTTGTGATAAGAACGTCTAGGCTGTGGAATACGTTGCCTGAGTGGGTTTTCCCCCGATGGTTACAATCTTTGTGTCTTCAAATCGAGAGTGAATCGGTTTCTTCTAGGTAAACACGCTCCATCGTGGACCGCATCGTCGCTTAACATCAGGCGAGATGGCGTTCAAGTGTGAGCCTATAAATGGTAAAAAAAAATATTTTAGATTCAAATATGCCATTTTCATAGCGTAAGAAACAGAAACGCAACTGTCCATGCTATTAATTATAAAAATCACAATATTTTGATTAATTAAACCTAAATGTACTCTCACTTTCTCATACCAAAATTCTTCTGGGAGTCTATTATAGCCGTGACAGGGGTGTAGATTACTTTTCCTCCTATGAAACTCTTCTTGAACACCTTCTTCCTTCCTACTCAGACACTATTATAATGGGGGACTTTAACACATGCTTACTTAGATCTGATTCTCGCTCCTCTAAACTTAATTCAATCATTGACTCCAGTAACATGCATGTCTTACCCCTGAGTGCGACTCACCACTTCCCGAACTGCGTCCCGTCTTTGCTTGATCTAATATTCGTGTCATCACCGCAACGTGTCGCTAAGCATGGACAGTTTGCCCACACTGCTCATGACATGTCTTACCATGACGTCATCTTCCTGTCCTACAAAATCCGCTCTCCCAAGATCAAACCCAAAATCCTCCTGCAGCGTAGCTTTGGTGCTATGGATTGTGACAGGTTGCGTGATGATGCCAGTCATATCGATTGGTCGCCAGTAATCAATGCCAAGTCTGTGGATGGTAAAGTCACGTGTTTTAATAATTTGCTGCTACAGCTATATGACGTCCATGCTCCTTTACATGCAGTAAAATAAAACATCTCCCGGCTCCGTGGCTAACTGATGATATAAAGAAACTGATACATCTGAAAGCATTGGCCAAATCTAAATTTCAAATCAACCCTTCTGACCATAACAAAGAAAAGTTTCATCAACTTCGGAATCGCTGTAATAGGGTGTGTAGGGACGCGCAACGCCAACATATCCATAAATCTGTCGAGAACGGTGATCCAGCCAAAGTCTGGAAATTCCTGCGTACATTGGGTGTTGGTAAGTCACAGCAAAACCTTAACCCTCAAAATATTGATGTTAACGCTTTAAATCAACACTTCTCTTCGTCGTCGTCCATTGACGCATATGACAAACGTGCTACCATCAACCACATATCGTCTCTTCCAACACCTAATTACTCTCCTTTTGTTATTAATCAATTTGCCGCTTGTGATGTTAAAAACGATCCTATCCATCTCCTCTAATGCGGTCGGCAGTGATTGCATTAGCCGTAACATGATCCTTCCAATCCTTGATGAAATCCTATCTACTTTGTGTCATCTCCTTAACGCCTCTGTGTCACTGACATCTGTACCATCTTCCTGGAAAGAAGCTCAAATCGTACCTATTCCCAAAAAAACGAATCCCATCTCTCCATCTGAATTTCGTCCAATTTCCATTCTCCCTTTCCTCTCTAAAGTCCTCGAACGTCTTATCCACTCCCAACTCAGTTTTTTCTAAATTGCAACAATCTCCTTAATCCCTTGCAATCTGGTTTCCGTCCCGGCCATAGTACTACTACTGCTCTTGTAAAGATATCTGATGATATTAGGCTGGGAATGGATAACAGAAAGCTTACTGTCCTCACCCTGCTCGATTTTAGCAATGCTTTTAACACTGTTGATTTCGATATCCTCCTGGCATTGCTCCGTTCAATTAACATATCTCCAACGGCAATTGATTGGTTTCGTAGTTACCTGCAGGGTCGCCGGCAGCGTACACACATAAAAGATACCTTCTCTTCTTGGTGTGAAGTGCGCTCTGGGTGTCCCTCAGGGTGGCGTTCTTTCTCCTATACTTTTTGCTTTATTCATAAATTCAGTCACATCTCTCATTTCTTCTTCCTACCACCTCTATGCTGACGATCTCCAAGTTTATGCTCAAGCCTCACTTGACAACCTAGATGATGCTATTAAGATGCTCAACGAAGATTTGCGCCGCATTGAAAAATGGAGTAGGTCTTTCGGTCTTACTGTCAATCCCTCGAAAACGCAGGCCATAATTATTGGAAGTTCGCGGCTTGTATCGAGAATCGACTATGGCACTACAACCAAAGTTGTATTCGGTGGCGTGACGGTACCATTTAGTGCAGAAGTAAAAATCTTGGCATTATTTTCGTTCGCTGTTTTACTTGGGATCCACAAATTCGATCTATAAAGCGCAAAATATTTGCCTCAGCAGCATCACTTGAAGAATTTGAAATTTCTTGCCTACGGCCACCAAAGTTGCGTTAGTACAATCCTCCTTCTTCCCATCCTTGACTACGCTGACGTCTGTTATCTTGACCTTAGACGGGACCAATTCGATATGCTCGAGCGTCTTCAAAATTTTTGTATTAGGTTTGTTTTCGGTCTCCGAAAATATGACCATGTTTCTCTTTTCCGATCTAAGCTTGAGTGGCTCCCTCATCCGTTTACGTCGGGATAGCCACATCCTATCACTTTATATAACACACTTTTCACTCCTTCTTCCCTCCGTATCTAAGCTCCCGCTTCACTTTTCTGTGCGACACTCATTCGGTCGATCTTAGGTCGTCTACAAATCTCCTATTGTCTACTCCAGCACATTCAAGCTCCTATTACGGTTCGTCGTTCTGCGTGCAGGCTGTAGCCTTATGGAATGCTCTTCCTGCGGCCATTAGACGTGCGCAGAGCGTCGTTTCGTTCAGGACGCAGATTCGACAGCATTTCCTGACAAAAGTTGTTCACTGACTTGTGTTTATCTTCTCGGCATTTTGTGTTTCGTATTATATATAAGTATATATTTATTTATTGTACATACGTATATTATACATATCAATTTATACCTATTTATTGTATATTCATTATGTACCTAGTCTAAGTAATTTATATATAATAAAATTATTTAATAAAAATTATTTATTTATATTGTTAATCGCACCACTGCCCAAAATTTTACAAATTTAGTTTCCTAATGAACCAAAAGGTTATCTGGAAGAGATCGCTTTTAGCGATAAGATCGCCTTTTGTGCCCATTATGTTTTGTTATTTTATATGTTACTTGTTGTCAACTTTGTTTTGTGGTGCCAATAAAGTGTTTTGTATTGTAATGTATTACACAACACAAAAAATTAAACATTGAATTATAAAACTAGTGTCCGACCGAAACTGATTTTCCGGCCGAAACCGAAACCGAAACTCACGTGGTCAACTATATAATTTATTAAAATACTGAAATTAGGTGCATTTTACCTATTATTTTGCCTTAATTAGGGCATGAAATGGAAACACAATATATGTATATCATAATAGGATAGATAAGAAATCAGTAAGAAGTCTTGTAAGTTCTTACAAGTTCTGATAGATGGCTCTAGTTTTCACTATTTTATAATAGCAATATTATAATCTCGTACACTCCGCGAGGCATCAGCTGAGCTTTGCATTTGTGTGAGTGTACATGGATAGTGTAGGTGTGACAACCGGCCTTAGGCGCGGCGCCATTCTGTCTCGCCGCGTTCCTGCCTGATTGGTGATCACTCACACTAATGCAAAGCTCAGCCTATACCTCGCGGACAAAATTTCAAGCTCCTGCCTGATTGGTGATCACTCACACTAATGCAAAGCTCAGCTTATACCTCGCGGAGTGTACTTAATTGTACGAGGTTAATTAATAGTGTCCTCGTACCTCGTACGAAAGACTACAAATCTCGTATTTCTACGAGGAACCTCGTACGGTTGGCATCGCTGGTTGCTACAGAACTATCCGAACGGCGCACGATAATTCCCGAAAAGAGCCGACAGCGTCCGTCAAAGCGTTGCCGCTTTGGCCGAAACCGAAACTGTGGCCGAAACATGATTTTTGGCCGAAACCGAAACCGAACTTTCGGTCGGACACTATATAAAACACATATTATAGGGCAAATTTCACATATTAAAAGTAAAATCATATTTTCGGCATTTTGATAACTCTTAAGCAGCTTGGACATTGGCGCATTTGCTTTCGTACCTCTCTTATGTTCCTGAAATCAGATCAATAGCTGGATTTGTTGATCACCTTACAGCAAGACAGTATTTATGCTCAAGTACTGTTATCCAAATATTTTTGAAGTGAAAAGTTCTTAAGCGATTTTGTGTTTTGTTAGGGGAAAAGGTTATGGGTTAACATCGACAACACGTTAATGTAGCATTTAAGTGACATATTGTGACGAAGGTGATAGTATGAAACATAAGTGCTGTTTAATACATTTTTTTTGTTATAAATGCTCACTGCAGTCATACTGCCAAGAGAATATGAGTTTATGTAACCTATAAAATAAAAATCCGATACATTGTATAAGTGTAGGATGTAGTAGACAATTCTAGAAAGATTCATAAGATCAGAGTCTTTTGTATTTTTGAGTAAATCTATCAAACAAAATTAGATTTATACATGTTCATAAAATAATTGTATTTATTATTGTATGTCATTATAAATATCTTAACTATATACTAATTCATGAAGTACACTCCGCGAGGCATAAGCTGAGCTTTGCATTTGTGTGAGTGTACATGGATAGTGTAGGTGTGACAACCGGCCTTAAGGCTTGTTCGCATTAGGCTAGCAAATTAGTCTAGTAGAGAGTAATTTAGTAGCTAAACGTGTATGAACAGTGAAAATTTAGTCGAGTAGTTTAGGAAGTGATTTAGTCGAGTCAATCCATTTTGTTCTATTTTCAACGGGCGAGTAGCACCCCCCCACCACGCGTTCGTTGCGAGCGGTGCGCTCATTGGCTCGCCGATTAAACAGGTTTGAACTTGTCGAATTAGTCTGGAGAGAAACATAACTTCAAACAATTTTCCAAATACGAAATTGTCTGTGGAATAACTTATTTTATTGATCACACAAATTTCCTCATTCACCTCTTCTAAAATAGCCATTACGATTCGATAAGTTTAGCTTATTCATTCATTTATTTTATTGCGTTGTAGGATCTTCATGTTGCGAAACGCTACTCACTTGTGAACTGTACTAAAGCACGGTGCGAACGATTTTTTAATAGTAGCGAGTATTTTAGCTACTAAATTACTCTCTACTAGACTAATTTACTAGCCTAATGCGAACAAGCCTTTAGGCGCGGCGCCATTCTGTCTCGCCGCGCTCCTGCCTGATTGGTGATCACTCACACTAATGCAAAGCTCAGCCTATACCTCGCGGACAAAATTTCAAGCTCCTGCCTGATTGGTGATCACTCACACTAATGCAAAGCTCAGCTTATACCTCACGGAGTGTAACTGATATTGACTTAGTCAACAAATTTATAGAACTTAAAAAAATATAGTTATTTTAACACTGCTCTATCATCTTCCAGGTATCTCAAGGCATTCAAGAGCTAGCAGAAACATGTGGCACTGCTGCTGCAGAGGCTTCGGAACAACTTGCAGACATTGCTCAGAAAGTAGAACAAGCAGAAATTAAAATGTTCCCACGAAGAAGAAATGGCCTTGACTGAACACTGTTTTTATGTCAATGTGGTTTTATGGTGCTTTGGAAATTCTTTGTTTCAATAATGTTCAATAATACAATACTAAATTATTATTCCAGTGTAGTAAAATAATTTAATTAATATTTATTTTTATTTATTTAATTATTGAGTGTCCAAATCCAAACAAAAAAATATGAAATTAGTATTAGTATTTCGAGTTTTTATCATTGGCAAATCGGCTTTTGCTTCTAGACTATCACAAATAAATTACTTGTTTAATAAGTCAAAACCTTTTATTTAAGTATAAAAATATTTTTTTAGCATAGAAGAATAAGAATAATTTATTTCCAAAAACATGGTTAAACACTTTCAGAACAAAATTCAAAATTTTGATTAATCCCCGACTAACTCGGATTAGCTGTACAACGTTCTATTAGTCAAACCCTTTAATTTTTTTTTTTTTTTTTTAATCTGGGCAGAGCCTTTATTAACAAAACTAAAATACAATGAGAACTACATACACTACACTACAAACCTAACTAACTACTTACACTAAGCACACCTGAATTATCTATAGACCACTGTAGGTCTATAGATAATCAAGATGTTCAAGCCCACTACCAATCGGAAGCGTACCCAGCATGCTGATGGCATTTCCACGCTGAATGGCAATGCTTATGCGTTGGGCCAAATAAACGCCAGCATTTTGGTCACGCGTCGCGTCGACCAAGCGCTCGGATAGGCTTTTGAAGATGAGGTGAGCTCCCGGCCCCCACGGTCCCAATGTCTCAACCCCAAAGGGCTCAAATATGTAACACTTCTTGCATATTTGCGCCGTTTGAGTCGCTCAGCTGAATTAGCCGCTGCACCGGCCCTACTATGTGTCTCTGGAAGATGTGATGGTGCCAGAGTATCGACGCAAGTTGCGTCCCATACTAAGGGCCGACCCAACTTCCAAGGCACAACAGTCATGCCGTCAGGTCTTTTGCCATCGTCACGCGCAAGACCACTCGGTTCGAGTATGGCTGGGACATTGGCGGTGGAAAAAGCCCGGCGTATGATGGCGTTCAGGCAGGCGTGGCGGCCAATACGACCCGCGCTTTTCGAGCAAGAGAGACCATGGTGACCGAGTTGGTCGACGGCAGTACCACAATGGCAGCGATGGGCTTCATAGCACCTCGCACCCAAGCGCAAGCTAACAGCTAGACGAAATGCAGTTGGATCTAATAGGCTACCGGTATTGAAAGATGGCAAAGCTTGTAACCAAAGGCCCGATTCCCACACAGACACAGCAAGGATACGAGCACGATCCGCGATACTAGGACACGTATCGAGAATAGAGTTCCGTGCTAGATCGCAGATCGGTCGATCCCACTGTCTCTGAGATGACAGACATCTGGGGAAATCGTTGTTTGGACAAGCCAGCCTCCAAGCATTCTTAGCCTCGCACAAATTAGCTACTACTACATCCGAATGGCCTAATGAGGGTGCGAGAATTTTTTCGATTAGATTTTGAGTACTATGAACTGAGGACAAGAATGCCGGTAAAGCTACACTTGAAATTTGGCGGACCCCTAGGCCTCCCAACCTTATGGGTAGTGAGGCTTGTGACCATGCCCTTTCATTTGATACCCATATTGAGGTAGTAGTGAACAAAAATAATATAATTCGTCATTTTGTGGTGGCGGCCATCTTGGATTTGAAGTCTGTTATTGTGTATAGTATTCTAATAGTCAAGCCCTTTCATTTGATACCCATATTGCGGTAGGTTGTGAAGAAATATTTTGTCCGCCATTTTGTGGCATGACCAAAAAAGGGGTGTTATAAGTTAGACGTCGATGTCTGTCTGCCTGGCTGTGGCACCGTAGAGCTCAAACGGATGGGCCGATTTCGATGCGGGTTTTTTTTATTTGAAAGTTAATATCCGTGCGGATGTTCTTAGCTATGTTTGGTTAATTTCAATCCAAGATGGCCGCCGCCACAAAATGGCGGACAAAATATTTCTTCACATCCTACCTTAATATGAGTATCAAATGAAAGGGCTTGACTAGTAAAATACTATACACTATAAAAAAATCAAATCCAAGATGGCCGCCACCACAAAATGGCGAATTATATTATTTTTTCACTACTACCTCAATATGGGTATCAAATGAAAGGGCTTGACTAGTAAAATACTGTAAAAAAAATCAAATCCAAGATGGCCGCCACCACAAAATGGCGAATTATATTATTTTTTCACTACTACCTCAATATGGGTATCAAACGAAAGGGCTTGACTAGTAGAATACATTGCACTATGACAAATTTCAAATCCAAGATGGCCGCTTCCACAAAATGGCGAAATACATTTCTTTTTTCACAACTCCCTTTATATGGGTATCAAATGAAAGGGCTTGACTAGTAGAATGTTGTACGGATAACAAATCTGAGATAGTCGGGGGTTAGTCAAAAATTTTAATTTTGTTCTTGTTGTTAAGACGTACTATAGCAAGACTTTAGACATGCTATAACATTTTATGAATAAGACCGTTGGAGTTTGATAATAAATATATACATCTAGGTTTCTACACATACGATTCATACGATATATTTATGATTATAGTGACGTAGACGAAGAAGCTTAATTTATCGTTAAAGGTTGCAATGTAAGTGCCTATACATTTATTATCATGTTTAAATTATTTTAAAAATTTTAGTTCATTTTATTTACAAGTAATAAAAGCATGTTTTTTAATATCTTAATTTTATTTGTTTACCTATATTTTTTTTTTGAAGATTAAAGTTCTTAGTACGTCCTATCTCATTAAATCTTTTGACATCTAGTGTAAGGTAGCTGAACTATGTAGTAACATCAACATCAACCTAAGCTAGTAGTTTTGCTATTAGCCGATAGATGGAAAATTGAGAAGTGGGCGGAGCTTAACACGCCCTCAGTGCCCCCTCATCCCGCAAACTATCACGCGTCGTTTCATATGGAAATTTAATTACCCCACCTCCTCTTTGTATTAGCCTCCGTGCCCCCGACTACCTCGGATTTGTTATTTGTACAACATTCTACTAGTCGAGCCCTTTCATTTGATACCCATATTAAGGTAGTTGTGAAAAAAGAAATGTATTTCGCTATTTTGTGAAAGCGGCCATCTTGGATTTGAAATTTGTCAATCAATAGTGCAATCTATTCTACTAGTCAAGCCCTTTCGTGTGATACCCATATTGAGGTAGGTTGTAAAGAAATATTTTGTCCGCCATTTTGTGGAGGCGGCCATCTTGAATCGATTTTAACCAAACATAGCTAAGAACATCCGTACGTATATTAACTTTCAAATAAAAAATTGGTTGCCTGTAAAGTCGGTATACGGGCGAAAGTTTTACGTGACAACGACTTTGAGTGGTAAAATAATTTTACGGAAGGGACGCGTGCCTTTCACTTTTTATGTCTGTCTCTCTCGCTCTTAGGCGGGCTAACCATGCCCGAGTGGAAGGGACGCGTGCCTCTCACTCGCTCTCGTTGTGAGCGCATGACGTGAGCGGAGCGTACTAACGCAGTTACTTGAAGTGTCACCCGGCACCTGGCACTTCTCGTGACCACGGCGGTTGTAACGCTGCCGAAACGTCGAGGTATTTAAACAATGAATTAAATCGTGATTAAGTCCTGTAGATACATTATAAACATTAAGTCGTAACGTATGTATAGATCGGACACACAGATTATTATAGTTTGAAAGAAAACGTAGGCCACTTTTAATCCTGGGAAACCCAAGAATAAGGGACAAGCGCGATCCCAGCCTCAAATTTTGGAGGGGGTCACCAGTACGCAGCCTCAGATTTTTCACCAGTAGAAATACAATAAATCGAGTAAAAAAATGCTTTAGTAGTAGCACCTCACGGTTTTACCCGCGTAGTTCCCGTTCCAGTTCCGTTTTCCCGCGTTAAAAAATAGTCTATGAAGTAATAGATATTTCTAATTATCTTACATTTTTAGTTTAACATATAAATATGATTTTGGTCATGTCCCCTGTGACCCCCCCCCCCCTTCGGAACAAGATGTAATAGTGCGGTTTTGCGCTAGTGTCCAAGTTTCCCCTCCCGCAAGAAATGACAGATAGATTTGAACAATATTTTTTAGCTAAGGCTACTCCTTTCCGTGCTTGCGCGAAAGATCGAGTTGCTCGATAAATTTAACGGATTTTTGACGGAAATTCACAACTAACTTGGCAGATTTAAAATAATCTCGTTGGCAGCACTGGTATCTTTTACTTAGTCTACAAGCCATGTACTATATAATAAATTTAAAAAAAATTACTTAGTCTGTGTTCATCATCAGTCCTGCCAACTTAACGGATTTCCGGAACGGAATTCAGAACTGATTAGGCGGATTTCAAAAAATCTTGTTAGCAGCACTGTTCATCATTCATATTCAATAAAAAAATTAGTGATCTGTGATAGTGATTTGTGGGTCTGTGGTTGTTAGAGAATGTAGGTATCTCTCTACTTAGTCTGTGACAAAGTCAAAGATCAAACCGACCACTACTTAGTCTGTGAACCGATCAAACCAAACTCAAAACAGAAAATACAGAAATAAGTCATAAGCTTAGGTCTACTGAATACTGAAAGACAACCAGCAATATCAGGAAGGGAGCGGAAATGTGTCTGTAAGAGATAATTCAGTGATTCAGTGCAATAAATACTTCTAAAATGGCAGATACCGAGGTAGAAACCGCACCGGGTGATGAAAATGATGATTCTTGGTTGTACGGAGAATCTACAGGAGACCAAGTAACCGATAAATCGTCAGAAGATAAAGCTCCTGGAACAGATGTCGACCGCACAAATGTAAGTGCCAACATTTATAATTTTGTTTTTACAAACAATATTCGATTTTACTTGATAAACTCAATGACTAAAATTAAGGTGACGTTTCCTAACCTTAACAATTGATGCCAAGAACAGCAGCTCTTAGCTTGCCCAGCATTTAAATTACAGTATGAAGTTGCAAACAGTTTTGTTCATTGTATTATCATCATTTCCAGGATATTTATTGTGGTTTGTGTTACTTTTATTTATCACAATATACAAGGGCCAACACCACTCACAAGAGCATTTAGTGTTAGCTAGTAAGTTTTTCCGAATAAAATATGTGTGGACTTCCAGTAACAACTGTACTGTAGCAAAAGATAACTAAACATTTAATTTATGTTATGATCCTAAAATCTGACATAATTATATAAACATGATTCCCACTATTTTGTGATTGAATCATAAATGTGGGTATGCAACTGTCCACATAATGAGGTGGCTTGCAGTTGTAGTGTACAGTAAGTGTTACAGATGATTGGTTTACACCATTGAACTATAGCAATGGTTTCAAACCATGATGATAGCATGATGAATGCAAATAGAATGGCAGATCAGCACATTTAAGACTCTCATTGCAAAGCTGATCTGCTTTAGCAGAGGGTATAACCCAACCCCAAGTTATGCATTGCGTAACACAGGCAATTGGTGGGACTGGTAAAAGAGCCTAGTACTATTTACCCTCTGTTACAGGTTATGTTTCGCCAACTGAAGCAGAATGAGTATGAGCGGGCATACCATAGTTGCCTCTACAAGAATGTGTAATTCTCTCTATGTACTTTGTGACAAGAAATCTCTTGAAATAATGAGATTGAAAAAAAAGCTAGCCAACAATTTACTTCCTCAAAAATTCCGCTTATGAGATTTACCTATTCCAATTTTTATATAGGGAGAAGAACCAGACCAAGACGACAATGAAACTGGCAATGACGACCCTAACTTCGATGAACATTTTGAAGACGTGAGTCAAGAAGAAGCAACCAACGGAGACGCCGACAGTCAAGGGAATGGCGACTCGGACTCTGACGATAGTGATAATATTAAGGTCACAATAGGAGATATTAAATCTGGAACACAAGGTTATGGCAGTTTGAATATTAAGGTAAGGTTTGCTACTAATACATGTTCTATAGGATTATGCAGCCAGAAATGTACCCAAAAGGCATGTTTTACATCATTGTCATCAACTTTCATCTTATTTGACCGACCCTTTACAACAGATATTTTTGAATTGATTTTCTTATTTTATATTTCACAGTTAGTCTTTCATCATTCCAGACTTTCTCTCCATTTAATTCAGACACGTTGCATGACGTATAATAATATATTCACTCTCTTTGAAATCAAATGAGTTTCATTTGGGACGTCACTGCAAACCTGCCTCATACTATCACTTCCTATTTCATGGTAACAGTCTGTCAACCAATCAATCTGACACCCGTTTTCCCACCAAAATTGTAAACGTGCGTCGCGGAAAGTGACGCAAGCGGTTATCACTACTGGCACTCTGGGCCTTCTCTTACAAAAAAAATCATGGTAGTAATCCACCACACTAGCCAAGTGTGTGTTAGCAGATGATCCATGTCTTGGGAAGTTGTCATTATTGGAACATGATGGTTTCCTCAAAGTATTTTCTTTCACTGTTAAAACCAGTGGTGATGACAAACTTGTAAATAAGCAATGTTAGTGATAAGATCGCCAATTTCTACTTTACTGTTTTTGATTAGAACCTTCCTCATTATTGGGATTTGGGATTGGACATTCTAACCATAGACTGGTATCACACCAGGGTATATATATATATCTGCTGTAGTAAAAAGTCTTCTAATAGTATAAGGGTCCATGATGTCAAGATTTTCAATTTCAAACTTGCCTAGCTTAAATACCTATCTAAAAGGTACATAAGTCTAAGTATCCACATTGTTTCATGTTGTTTCTATAGTTTATTTGTAAACTTTCAGAGAGGTGTGGGGCTTGTAGCTACTGGTGCTGCAGAGAAGCCTCGCCCGGTCACTACCACAGGAAAAGTATCATTAGAAGACCTCGATGGCCCTGGGAGCATCAATGGAGTCCCGGCATTGGAATTCAACATAGACACTATAGAAGATAAACCATGGAATAAACCGGGAGCAGATATCTCAGGTATTTACTTTTTTTTAATGAATCATACTAATGTTATAAATGTGATTTTGTATCCTGGGAAAACTACAGAAACTAGAACTATGCGGAAATATTTTGTACACACATTATTTTTGTATAGGAACTGTGAATATCATACAAACCTTTCTACTAGTATCCACAGTTGATAAATCTTGGTAACCATGAAGTAGCAAGTATGTTAGGGTTTTATTGCATTCATTTTAGAGGATGTTAAGCTTATCTGCATGATCTAATAAGAACATCTAAACTGTGGAAAACATTGCTTAAGTAGGTATTCCCTGATGGATATAATTAGGTGTTTCCAAATATGTAAGCGATTGCTATCTTCCAGCAAAATCCTTTAGTGAAGTCAGCGCGCTCATCGAAAACCGCATCGTCACTTAACATCAGTTCCGGTATAACCGTGTATCGACGTTTTAATTCGAACAGATTACTTCAACTACGGTTTCAACGAGGTGACATGGAGCGCGTACTGCGACCGGCAGCGGCGCATGC
Source organism: Ectropis grisescens (assembly GCA_017562165.1). Taxonomy (NCBI): domain Eukaryota; kingdom Metazoa; phylum Arthropoda; class Insecta; order Lepidoptera; family Geometridae; genus Ectropis; species Ectropis grisescens. The sequence goes on along the minus strand of CM029781.1, from coordinate 24,348,972 downwards.
GCGTCAACGAGGCGGGCGTGGGGCTCCACAGCGGGCCACCGCCGCGCCCTGCGGCGCCCGACGTGCGCCGTCCGCCGCACCAAGGTTGCACTTTCACATTTTACATATACCTCCATCCTCATACATCAGCTTATATAAATCCCATTTGCACAACAAAGGACTCTCCCTCTCTTTCCATAGGCATATATTTACAAAATCATAAGTATGATATCAGCTATTTGAACTTTGCTTAGTTTAGGGCTAGAATGGCTAGATAGTGTTGTATGAAGAATGTCAACTTATGAATAAATAAAAAATATAACTTGTTTCATAAAGAACTTATGGGAGTTGCTTTCTACAGCCTTACCAAATTTTGGGCTACCGTAGAGGGCACAGCTTTTTTTTATTATCACTACATATTTAAGAAAGTTCATAGATTTTCTATGGCTCATCTACAAAAGTTATAAATATGTCGGTTTTACTCTTGCTGAATTGACGAGTCAAACTATTGTGATATATAACAAGATGAACGTCCTTCGCCGACATCTGCCGTTTGCGAACCTGCACTTGGCTAGGGCTTTTATTTCAAAATAGATTAAATATCACCAAAAAATGCTGTTTACTATAATAACGAACTAGGCTAGACAGAACCAGGCTATACTAGACATACATTTGTGTGATGAAATTCATCTGTCTGTAATACCTACTTTACGATTTATTTTGACAAGCATACGGACACATGGCTGAGGTAAAGCAGCCAATGGCAATGGAGATTCCGAAAGGTACTTCACAAGTATTGCACTGGATGAAAGTTGTATGTGTCGATTTGATTTGCACATTCATCTTTACCACAAGTTCCACATGCCACAAGATCTCATTTCTCATTTCACGTAATTGTCCCAGAAAGTAAGTGTTTGTGTGTACCTACACATAACTAACTCATTTTAGATTTATGAACTCCTTCATCGATTTTCATAATATATATAGTAATTCTCGTAAAAAACAAACGCAAGTTTCGAGTTAAACTAAGGAACCCAAAGGGTCCTGAATACTAGCGGTTTTTTGTAGCTGTATGGGTGGTGTAATATGACCCAGACATACAAAGCCAGGAATTTGTACGGTCGCAAATTTCAGCGACGAGCGAAATTCTATATCATTTGGACTTTTCATGTTAAAGTAGCTGCATGGTATTGTCTTGTTAAAGGCGGGTGTGTGGCTTACCATAAGACAAATCTTGCTCATCCCATCTCTCATAAGAATAAAAAACAGTCTTTGAATAAACTAAAAGAGAATGTCGTAATTTTAACATTTTTAAAGTGTGAAGCATGAAACCTAATATTATCTCATTAAATCTGCATAATTTCAGGTAGACGAGGTAAGAGTAGTATTTATTCAGAAATATTATTTCCATTTAAACATTTTCACAAATTGAACTGATACTGAAACACTAGATTTCGTCATTAAGTCCTTAACGCACTCAATACCTGCTAAATATCAGTTTATTTTTACTGTATTATACAATTTTAGTTTTAGTATTTCACTACATTTTTGTGTGTGTTACCCGTCATCGTTGTTAGCTATAAACCGATTCTCTTCTTTCAATTGTATATCTTTAAGGTTTTGAAATAGTTTTATTAAATACAATTTATTATAAAAGTTAATAATTTATTGCAAGAAAGGATATTAAGGTTGGTTTAATATTTGTAATAAGTATTCTTATGTAATATGGAATTCGTTCGTATGTTAAGTTTTTGTCATTTCTAAATAATTTTTCAATAATATCCGTCCGATGCAATCTTTTGCTAGGCGAATAGGGATGTTAAAACTAATCACAAATTAATGTGTAGTGTTAATTGTATGATAGTTTGTATTAATAGAATATCGAAAATCACATTTTCTTAATTTAATATTACTTAATAAATTAATCATAAATGATATATTTTTCATCTGTTGTCACGTGATTGTAAATAGCAATTTGGCTTTATACGTCTCAAACAGCAAAACAATACGTCGAAAACTGACTAAAGTGTTTACTTTTCTGCATTTTTTTATATAGTTTTGTGATCTTAGCGACGACGATTTTGATTGTTTGAATTTTTCATTTTTATGGTAATCGTGCTTCAATATCCAAAATAAAAGCAATTCCGAAAAAAAGTTATAGATAGTCTAGTCGGGAGAACGGTGTCTGCCGATCCGCTTCGAATCCCACGCTCATCATTGTCTTTTCGAAGTCATGTACATAATGCCACTAACTTAAAAACGGTGAAGGAAACATTGTGACAAACCGGTATGCTCCGATAATTTTCGGGGTCATGCGTCATCTACCAACCCGAACTGAGCCAGTGTGGTGGATGACCTTGACTCTTCTTGCGAGAGAAGGTCCCGAGTCCCAAAAGTGGGAACATTTAGTGGAAATGGCTAATTCTGCTGTATTATTATTATGTACCTTAAAAACTTTTGATTTCTGATAAAGGTTTGAAATTCATTTTAGTGCGAAGTGCAAAGGTGAAATAATTAACAAAATATAATGAATTACTGGTATGTATCAACAGTGGGTCCCCCGAGGAACGAGATGGAGATGCAGCCTCCGATGCACATGCAGAATAATTTCCAGAACCGAGAAAACACCATACAGGTACATAAGACTATAAACAAAAAATATCGAAGTAAATTAACGTGCTAAATTCACAAACATGTAAAGTTTTGATTTAAAAATAATTGCAAACAAATTAAGTCTTCTTAAGTAGAATAAATTATTTAAAGTTGCAATCTTTTGTTTGGGGTACTTATTGAAACTGTTGTTTGGGTACATTAGAAGTAATGCTGGTTACTTAAAAAATGAAACGGAAAACAAAGTGTAGAAACCAATATGTACCTACCTACCTAGAATCTTTTGAGATGCGTTATCCATCAACCCGCACTAGCAGTGGGATCATTTAGCTGCTTATGTGAATGCTAAAAGAAACCTGATGTGTCTGTTGCTGTTGAAACTGCCCAAGTTCCTTAAATGGTAGTTGTAGTGGTAGGACTCTTTGGCAGACTCCGTCTGGGGAAGTACGTTTACCTTTACCACCGCCAAGCAGAAATGCGCAAACATCACTGTGTTTCGGTTTGAAGGGCAATGTTTCTAGTGACATTACAGGGTGTAAAGATCAAACATCTTATATCTCTGGGTGACGACCACAGTGCAGTGCTAGGTAATGATTTGTACTCTTCATGCTCCAATAGCTGAGTGTCACTGTGCTGTTATGAGGCAAGCATGTTGCTTACCATCAGGCACATGTTATGTTCCTCTCGTTCTATACTATACAAAAATTGGCAGTCATAGAGAAAATTTATAACTCAGAATTAGATAGCTCACTTTGGAAACTACGCGGGTAAAACCGGAGGGGCGCCACTTCTGGAATAAATCTTCAAAGCATTGTTGCCTAAATAAGTCTTCTAAGGATGGCCATGTAGACTAGATGGCCAAGGTCCCGAGTTTATCCAAAGATTTCTTTAATTTATACGAGCGATACGTTTAAGCTCAATTCACAGCCCACGAAAATGATGTATGTAGTTCGACAAAAGTAGTTTTCACTTCAAAAGAATGTAATTAGTGTGTATCGTGTACAAGTGTCGTTCGGTCACGGCAGGTGATGACGGCGGAGCGGCGCGAGTACGGGCGCGGGCCGGTGCCGGGCGCGGGGCCGCCGCCGGACTACTTCGGCCCGCCCGACCACTACTACCCGCACCACCAGCCGCCGCCGCACGCGCACTACGACGACTGGAATCGTGAGTACCACGTACACACGAGTGCCCACACGCAGAGACACAGAGAGAAACACACACACAGATACTTCAAACTTGTAAGACCCCGTCGTTTTTGCGTCGTTTGTCGGATTAAAATTGTTTTAAACAACTCGATCCTTCGTCATAGTTAAAATTTGAATTAACAATCTGTTTAGACTTCTCTTTTGAATATTCTCTGTTTTGTAAATTTCTCCATATCTGTTATGGGCGCTGTAGGCGAAATACGAATATGTACCGACTAGCGTGGACCTACGAGGGTCATTTGAAAAGTTCTTAGCCTAACATGGTTACAGTCATTGGTTATTTTATAACTACCCTCATTTTGCAGTTACATTATTTAGCAACAAGTTAGGATAAAATTGAACATCGTGCAGTGATAAAATACCTGAATTTGAAAGGTTTAACTCCAAAGCTATACACGAAGACATGTCTGCTACTTTGGGTGAGTCCGCTCCTTCGTATGCGACTGTTAAAAACTGGGTGGCAGAGTTTAAACGTGGTCGTGAGACCATTTAAGATGAGGGCCCTAGTGGCCGGCCATCGTCTGCTTCCACTGATCAAAACAAAGAGAAATCTGTGATTTAATTTTATCTGATCGTCGATTGACTGTCGAGGAGATCGCTAAGACTGTAGGCATCTCATCTGAGCGAATTATATAATTACTACTGAACTTGGATTCTCTAAGGTGTCTGCGCGGTGGGTACCGCGACTGCTTTCAGTGGAACAAAAACGCAATCGACTCACAACTTCTCGCGACTGTTTAGAGTTATATGAAGCTGACCCAATAGAATTTGTTGAAAGATTTATAACCATGGATGAAACCTGGTTTCACCACAATACACCCGACACAAAAGAACAGTCGAAACAATGGAAAAGAGCAGGATCGCCCACCCCAAAGAAGGCAAAGGTGCTTTTATCGAGGGGCAAAGTCATGGCATCCGTTTTTTTGCGATGCAAAGGGATTTATAATTCTCGTAGATTATTTAAAAAAGGGTGAAACAATAAACTCCACTATACTATTGCAACCTGTTGCGTCGTTTGAGAGAAGAAATCAAAAGAAAAACGTCCAGGTTTATTGAGAAGAAAAGTCTTGTTTCATCAGGACAATGCGCGCGTTCACACCTCTGTGTAATCCATGGCAGAAATCCATCAATGTGGCTTCGATTTGTTACCTCATTCCCCATATTCACCGGATTTAGTACCGTGCGACTTTTACCTGTTCCCAAAGCTGAAAAAATGTTTAGGCCGTAAACATTTTTTGGAACGAAGTTCCTTATCGCGCGTTATGAAAGGGAGCTAGACGGAAAAAATTCTCACGAAAAAGTCTAACGTTTCGTGCCTATGACGTCATAGAATTAGAATACGATAACAAATTTCACCCATGTTAGCACTGACCGGTTGGCGCAATTGTTAAGTATGGGGTCACCTATGATGATAGGTGCCCCCGGTTCGAGTCTCGGTAGTTACCGCAATACTCTTTTGTTCTTTTTCTCTCAACATTCTTTTTGTAATTTTTTTTTCCTGAGAATAATAGTTTTTATAAGGGATCCCTCTTATCAACGCATTTAATTTAAATCTAAGTATTTTCTATTGGCGTTTCTATTTTATCGTTTTTTTCTATTTTATATTTGGCGATTTATAACTGACTCTTGCGCTTAAAAATAGATGGCGTTGCACAATCCCTATGAGTATTTGGTTAGAGGCTAGACCACTAATTTACGACTACTGCCCTAATTGACTTGCACATCAAAGTTCCTATAATTACCAATAGGTGGCGCAGAACTCAAAATTTAATCAGCTGTGGATTGTATCCTACTCTAGTGTCATAGAAAATCTGGAGAGGTCACTACCGGTACGATAATTTTGTTCTTTTTTTCCTGAGAATTTATGTAAAGTAATCATTCAGAACCGCAAAATAAACCCGAAATACAGTTATTTGACGATTTTCTTTCACTTTTGTCATATTCTCTTCCATTTACAATGGGTTTCATCCTACTATATTCAGCTGCAGGCATCAGTCATCAACTTTAGTAATGAAAAATCAAAACCATTGCTACAGTTTCTAGAGGAAGAATTTGATTTAAGAATTAACAATAATACAGAAGAATCAACAACAAAATATAATACTACCATAGATGCAATTTTTTCAAGACATTTAAATAAAATAGAATCCCAAACATATGTTTCCTATTTCAGTTACCACAAGCCAATTATTACTAAAATTGAGCCTACTCCTCAATGATACTAAAACTAAGGATTTTATGTCAACGTTCAAAAACGGCCCCACTCAACAACAGACAAAACGCCTCAAGTCAGCTAACTTTACGTCAGTCGTTGTATGACTTTGCACCTTAGCGGTCGCATTGTGTACTCCCTTAGATGGTGTTTTGCATCGTAACATCGTGCAAAAATTATAACAACAAAAGTGAAAAAGTGAGAAGGTATATCATCTTTTCAGTAAGTACATCTCATTCTGTCAATTTAGGGTCGTTAATACTCGAAAAAGCAATTTATAAACAATTCTTTAGTATACTTCAATTCAAAGTACCTACGTAACGTGTCCGATAGGGATTGCCATCCGGAAAAACGAATTTGATATTCCGGTTGATCCGGCATAAGATGTTATCCCGAACGGATGAATCGATTTTATTTTTGAAGTTAACATTTCTTTGGTCTCACCACGCAAAGATTTTTCGTGGGCTGTGTGTGAATGAATCATCGTGACGCCCGTAAATGAAAGAAATGTTCTGATGAACGAGAGGGAGCAAGAAAGAAACAATCAGCTGCTGTTGTCTGGCTGCTGTCACCGTGTTTTGACGTGACTCCGTCTCAAAAATCGATGAACGCCGGGTGCATCTGTGAAAAAGTGTCCCGTTACGATCATTGTCCCGTTACGCTCATTGTAAGCTTATGCCGCATCTACCTATTTCAACCAAAAAATGGGTGGTGTAAATTTTAAGTCTGTATGTCTGTCTATCTGTCTGTGTGTCTATCTATCTGTTGTCTCTCTGTCTGTTGTCTGTCTGTGGCAACGTAAAGCTCAAATGGATGGGCCGATTTCAATGTGATTTTTATTTGAAGGTTAATGTTTGTGCGGTGGTTCGTAGCTATGTTTGGTTATTATCGATTCAAGATGGTCGTCTCCACAAAATGGTGGACAAAACATTTCTTTACAACTTACCTCAATATGGGTGTCAAATGAAAGGACTTTACTAGTAAAATACTAAATACTATGACAAATTTCAAATCCAAGATGGCTATCACCACAAAATGGCGAATTACATTACTTTTTCACTACTACCTCAATATGGGTATCAAATGAAAGGGCTTGACTAATAGAATACTATGCACTATGACAAATTTCAAATCCAAGAAAGCTGCCACCACAAAATGGCGAAATATGTTTCACTACTCCCTCAATATGGGTATCAAATGAAAGGGCTTGAATTAGTTCAATGTTTATACAGATTACAAATCAGAGGTAGTTGGGGTAAATCAAAATTTTGATTTTGTACTTGTTTTTCCACTCGATTCTATTGTCTGTAATATTTCATCAATGTATTGTAATGATGTTGTCACGTTATATACTATCGTATATTTTATATCGTAATGTTCATGTAATATCGATTGGTGTGATTGACGCATATTTCGACAAATTTCATTCGTAAAATTAATATTTGTAAGCAACATTGGAAATAATATGAGTACTGTTTCTAAATGCAATCCGAATGAATGGCTAACATTCGGAATGATAATAAATAATGAATCATTGTTATAATGTTTATATAATACGTCAACGCTACTCCTTAAGTTTATGTTAAGTACTTACATTATATTTGTTAATAAGTAATAAAAAATATTATTATAACTTATTTTTTTTATTACAATTCCTTCACTAATGTCGTAACGCCGACGTATATCGTGTCTGCCTCCACTTATAACGTTGGCCTCAGATCAGGGAGGATTACCCACCCGCCTTAATCGACAAGAACTTCGTTCCATCCGGGTGTCCCTTGACACCTCTCAACTTTTTTACAAATGAATAGGTCATACCTAGCCGCTGCGCCGTGGACGGTGGTTATTTTGTGAAGTTAGGCGAAGTTTTTTTAAAACTGGTATCGAAGCCTTACAGGGTCGATGGAAAAAGTGTTTTGAGCTCGGAGGAAAGTATGTTGAAAAATAAAAATAAACTCAAAATCGTGTGGTTTCATTAAGTATGTTAGGCTATGAACTTTTCAAATGACCTACGTGTCGATCACTCGGACGATAATATTTTTGAACTTCTCCTATAGTCACGTGGTAGGACTCTTTGCATAGTCCCTCAACCACGCTTTTGCTAGTTATTCTACCGCCAAGCAGTAATGTGAAAACGTCACTGTGTTCCGGTTTGAAGAGAAATGTTTCTAGAAAAATCACAGAGCAGACCGATAAATATTCTTAAAAATATCTCGCGGTGCAATGTTAAGTAATGATGTGAAGTTGTGAACACTACATGTTCCTTGACACTGTGCTAGCTGTTACGGACAGGAGTGTTGCTTACTATTAGTATACGAGTATAACAATAGCCAGTGTTTAATAGCAAAATGCTGAATGTAATGTTCATTATTCTGTGACGTATATTAATGTATTTCTTAAATGAATACACGGGTAACTCACGGCGCCAGGCCTCCCCTGATACCGCGGTCTCTCGCCGCATTGAGTTCTCTGTTCGATGCGGGCAACGGCGCGGCGCGCACGCAAGCTCGGCGTAATTTAACGTATGTTACCAAATAAGAATCTAAATCAAGCTCATGTCCTCCTTGTCCCTCTACTCTACTTGCAACACTAATTATTTAATAATAACTTTATTTGGTCCAAAAGAAAATAACATGAAATGTTAGCTCCGAACTAGTTTCAAACTGTGTTTCGCTAGCTAATGGTCTCTTACTCACGAAGACATGTTCTTATATTTAGATAATGTTTTACATATTTATGACCTTGAAGTGAGTATTGTCTGTGCAGGGCACCCGGAGCCGGCGTGGGCGCCGTCGGACATCAAGGAGCTGACGCCGGGGCCGGGCCCGGGGCCGGGCGGCATGGGCCCACCGCTGGGTCCGCCGCTCGGCCCGCCGGGGCCCGCGGGCCCGCCGCCCGTGCACCTCGCGCCGCCGCACTTGATGCCGGCGCCCTATTCCGCGCCCTACCGCCCGCCGCCCCCGCACGCCTTCGACCGGGACCGGGAGCGGGACCGCGACCGCGACCGGGACCGCGACCGTGAGAGGGACCGCATGCGCGACCATGAACGTGAGCGTTCCGAGCGCAGGGAGCGGGAGAGGAGGGAAGAGGTCAGTATTCGATGTTCTCGAGTGCAGTGTTAGGTCATTATTTGGACTCTTTATCTTCCAATCGTTGCGTGTTACTGTGCTGTTCTGTGGCAGGCATGTTACTTACCATCAGGCACATATCCTGCTCATCTCGTCACTCTGTACTATAAAAAAAGCATCTTTAAGTTAGTAGAAGCTTAGATTCTGCTAACTTAAACATGTTTTATGTAATCTAACGAAATGTTTGACCAAGTCGTCATCCCGATTGTTCTAAGTCTTAGAATTAATGGCGTGTATTTTTTCAGATGAAAATGTGTGGGTTTATCTTCATCACTAGATTTAATGGCTAAACAAACATCATAGAGAAAACGATATGTTGAAAAAAAACATCTTTCAAGAACATGCATCCGCTAGCTACCGCACACTTGGATGTCTGATGTAATAATGCCTTGTCTGACTATTTACGATATAAACTATTTTCGTACAAAAAATAAAACCGACTTCAAAACCACAAATAGGCAATCAAAAGCAAAAAAAACATTATTATAAGCGCTATTCACTCATCTATTTGAAGTCGGTGCCAGCTAAATCTCACAGGTAGTGGACAGATACTACTTACCTATGCCTACTTACCATGTGCCTACATAGCATCAATCTACTAACTTTTTGACCTGACTGGCACCGACTTCAAATAGATGAGTGAGTAGCGCTTATAATAATGATTTTAGTTTATTTTTCGCTTTTGAGTGCCTATTTGTGGTTTTGAAGTCGGTTTCATTTTTTGTACGAAAATACTTTATTTTACCCTTTTTAGTGTAAAACAAGTTTTTATTAATTCATTTACACAATTTCGTATTGACAGGATCGAGTTTCATAACTTTTGTGAAATCTACAACTACGTCGTCCAGAAAATTGTACGCAAATTTTAGTTTATGGTTCAAATTTCAAAAACCACCTGACCGATTTCGATAAGATTTATGTGGGACCATTCGGGAAGCATACCCATCCGAACACAAAAATTAATTTTAAAATCGGTGCAGGGGTTCTCTAGAAATCAGGTAACATACATTAAAAAAACCTAGGGATCGAATTGATAACCTCCTCCTTTTTTTTGGAAGTCGGTTAAAAACGGCCTGAATCGAAAATGTGTCAAGTCATAAATATTTTTTTTTTTATTAAAATACACATTTACACATTAGAATACATATTTTATTAAAATGGGATATATTTTTGAGCTTTATTTTATTAATTATGATTTATCGTTTCGGAATGGTTACCATAGTAATACATACATAATATTTTTCGCAGGAGGAGAGGGAACGCGATAGAGAAAGAGATAGAGAAAGGGACCGCGAGCGCGAACGATCCCGATCTATCAAACCCGACAGAATGAGAGAAAAGTGAGTATTAATCTCATGCTGCCAGAAACAAGGGTACAATTCCAAATGTTAATGCGTCCCCAGTGGATTACAGATAGAATCCAAACAATCGCAAAGCGCGACGAGCGTGCTATGTAGTGATTTGGCACTGTGCTGTTGTGGGTAAAAAATATAGCTTTCCATCAGGCGCACGCACGCCTTACTCGTTTTGCCACTGTGTCTATTATATATATATTTTATTAAATTTGCTTAAGACTACATACCTATTTTATTCCTAGGTCTTACCGGCGCGAGAGGTCGCGGTCTCGGTCGCGACGCCACAAGTCGCGGTCGCGGTCGCCCCGTCCGCGTGAGCGGTCCCGCGACCGTGAGCGGTCGCGCGAGAGAGAGAGGTCACGCGAGCGCGAGCGGTCGCCGCGCGAGAGAGACCGCTCACGGGACCGGGAGCGCGAGCGCAGCGTCAAACCCAAGAAAGACAAGGAGAAGGACGACGACAAGTGATCTCGGTGTCCTTGTAATGCTAAGTGAATGTAAGCGAGTATGAATTAAAAAAAATCTAGTTTTACATCTTGTTGTTTATTCTTACATACCTATAATCCTCGCCGCATTAGCTGAACAAAAACGACTACTCCTCGGGTAAGTGAAAAACAATAATAATAGTAACCAAATGTGTTCTACAACCAATAGGTGCCGAGGTCTTCTTTTTTAGTGTGAATTTATTCCCTTCTAATTTAACCTTTAGCTACCGACCTGGTCTAAACGTAGCACTTACGCCGACGTGACGACTGAGAGACGTCAAAATTTAAGTAATGAAATAAAAAGTGTATTTGCAGGCTACATTTTTCTTTTTCATACATTCGAAAGATTGTTGTTTGAGGTAGGTAAACTACAGGATTTCAAAAATATGCAAGTTATTTTTCAGGTAAAATCAACATTTTATTCGAGAGATCACAATTATTTGGTACTAAATTTTAAGGACTTACTTCAGTATTTTTTTTTCTCTAAAATTAAGTAATAAACAACAAGTGAACTTAAAATACGTTATCTTCTATGACCAATTATCAAAATAAAACATAAGTCTTGCTTCTTATCCAAGAAATAAAAAAATTGACAGCACTTGATTATTTGGTACATTCATAGACATCAGTTTCCATAATTCCGTGAAAGATTCGAATTCACTTGAGACTTAATTGAGATGGTACATTGACAATATTATGCGCGCGTACTTGACTTGTTTGCGATGGTTCTGCCGATGCCCATTTGTACCTATTCTTCCCCGTAAAAGTAGCGCGACAGGTCTCCTGTTGATTCTTCATTCGACTTCTGTTCTTTTCTAAGATCTTCCCTATCCTGACCATTTCGTCTCTACTTCGCTATACTGTTTGTCTCTGATCTCTCTAATTTTAGTTATTCTGCACTATGCTGTTCCTCTGTTACTATTGTCTCTTCTTTGCTCTGTTCTTGTACTTCTCTTTTGTATTCTTCATCTTCGTGATTAAGGTTAATTTCTCCGTGGTAAACTTCCTCGACATGGGGATACGCGACCTCAACATCATCCTCATTGGATTGTTCGGATTCCGTGTTGTGATCGCTCTCTGAACTAAAACCACGATCGCCTACATCGTCATCAAAATCAGTACAGTTGTCGTCACTCTCTTTCATGATTTCACATAATGTCTCTTTTCTTCTAAACTCCTATTCTACTTTCGCAGTTTTGTAGGCTTCTCAGAAACTGAACCGTTATCATTTGCAGGATTTTCCCGCTCTCTGGACGTGATATTTGGTTATCATGCAATTGAAAGTATAATTTTAAAGCCGATGTGACGTCAATCAGACACTATAAACTAACACACATGAACACCGAGGTGACGTTCAAGAGACGTACGAAATTTTGTACATAAACACCGTACTTACGTCTGTGAGACGTCGATCTCTTCGATACGGAGATGTGTGCACTCGCCGCGGGCGCGGCGTCGGCTGATGGCTTGCAATGCCGAAGGAGGAAGGTAGACGGAGGGGCGATGCCGAAGATGGCGTGATTTTAGAAATATTTCAAAATTAAAAGTTATTACGTCTGTGAGACGTATAGGTCGGTAGTTAAAGGTTAAAAAGTTATATTTGGATTTAAAAATCCAATACTTTTGGGAAGATCGTAGGCCATTTAACACCGGCAGGTGAACTGAGGTAAACTGGCTATTTAATAAAATAATTTCAGTAACCAGTAAACCTGGACCTAGACCAAACGCACGCATTCATGCGTGTACAATCTTATATCCCGATAGTTATAATCTTGGTGTCTTCAAATCGAGAGTGTATCGGTTTCTTCTAGGTAAACACGCTCCATCGTAGACCGCATCGTCGCTTAACATCAGGCGAGATGGTGGTCAAGTGGAAACCTATAAAAGTAAAAAAAAAACAATCGTCATCTGCGTAGTTATGTGAAGAATACGTAATTGCACAGCGCCGTTTCAATGGAGTTTTGGTCGAGTGTTCAGGGGGTGCTCAAATTAATCAAAGCTTGTGCCTAAACTAGCTAGCTGACATTATTATTATTAAATCATTTATTTCTGTAAACACCATATACAATAAACTTACAATGGAATTAAATGTCACACAAAAATTAATTACTTCATTATTGCCCCGTGTGTGTGCTAATGTAGATTGTAATCTGTGTTCCAAATTTTATCTCGATCCATCGATTGGTTTCGTGGCTTACTTGGTAGTATGTATGCCCAATGCCCTTAGAGTCGAACCCACGACCTCCAGTTTCGAAGAGGTCAAAGAAAATAAACAGTTGTAGATACGCGTAGTTCTCGTTATTTTCCCGGTATAAAAAGTAGCCTATGTGTAATTCCCGACCACAATCTGACTGTTAAAAATGTCAACCCGAACCATTCCGACGTGATTGAGCAACAAACATCCAAACTTTGACATTTATATTATTGGTAATATTATAAGGTATAGTATATTATATTGGTAATATCACAGGCTTTGAAGTCATTGATTACCTTTAGTAGGTAGATAGGTTTTGAATTCAGTTAAAACATAAATTCATAGTATACTGTGGTGGCCTAGTTGATGCCAAAGCATTGGCGGCCTAGTGAAGCCGTAGTGGCCTAATGCCGAGAACGTCCGATTTCACACTCGTGTGTCGTAGGTTCGAATCCCGCCTGCATCTCCACCACTGTATGTTAGTCAATGATTCTACATATATGTTGTAAGTGATTGTAAATGGATGAGTTTGTCATCATTATCACTAGGTTTAATAGGGAAGGAAAACGTTGTGCAGAAACCGTCACGTCCCAAGAAAAACATTTTTCAAGGATATAGGTACGATATTCGCCAACGTGGTGGATTATGGCGTCGACTTTCTTCGTGAGAGAAGGCCATTTGTGCTTTGATTATTACCTACCTTATATTTTTTGAGAAATTGGGCAAAGACTTCATCCTTCTCTCCCGTCTCCATTGGCTATGAAAGCGGTTTATTCACATACCTAAATACTGCACTTCAGTTGTGACTCGAAAATTGTTTACTGCGCATTCGAAGTTGTTCAACTTACGAAGGGTCTGAACTTAAGCTAATTTTAGTCTCACGCTGACCGCGCGCGCACCGTGGGGGCTGATGGCCAAGATATATAAAGTTCAAAGTAGGAAGCGTTTTTGAATGTCGCGCAATAGTAGTTTATCATGTATCTTTACCAGTAATTCTTCAAAAGTACTAGTTGACATTCGAAAGTAATTAAAGAATTTATTTTGGTCAGCCCTCAACATGCCGTATAACAAGACAAACTTCAACAGCTCCCTCGTCCATCAATGGATGAACATGGAGTCTTCCTCGTCGCAGGTTTTTATTTTTTTGGGATAGTACAAAGCAGCAGTAATTAATACACTCCGCATTTTGGTCGTCGTTTGTACAGGAAGGCGGTCAGTACGATACTGAAACGTCTGAAACGAGCCACGGTGAGCCTTAGCGCTGACGAACTACGCGCTGAGCTATGAGCGTTGACGGGACTTGGCGTGGGACTAAAATGAGCCTTAATTTTACGTTAGGTACCTCCTTCGAGGATTCTGTTGCCTAATTTATTTTATATGCCTCATCATACGTTACCAACTGCCACCTTGCCAGCTGGTTGAAAGCGTAAAGCTGAGGGATAGGACTGAGCTGTGGTTTAATCGGGAGGCCTATGTCTAGCAATAGAGTAGTAAAACTTTGAACATCGCCGCCACACATTTGTCGGGTTTTATAGGATAAATTTCGGAGAGTATGCAACTGATTTTTCTATCTGGTTGCAAGTAGCTCAAAAAAGCGACATCATTTCATAGTTGACGATGCAAGATGGTTCGGAACGAAGTTTAACTCCACTTTTGTGAAAAGACCGTCTAGGCTGTGGGATGCATGATACATTGTCTTAGTGAGTTTTTCCCAGTGGTTTTAATCTGCAAGTCGAGAGTGAATCTGTATCTTCTAGGTAAGCATCCTTCATCGTCGCGTCAAGCGAGACAGGGGCCAAGTTAAGAATTGAATAGAAAAATTGCTAATAAGTAATATGTTTTAACACTGGATACGCCAAGCTTTAATCTATTAACCTACTATAGTACATTTTAAAATAACGACGCAAATATTTATAGGGTAGCTAGGCAGCTACGTGGCGGCGCACACCGCGTTTTATTGCTTGGAGGTAAAAATTATATCGCTACTCACTCACGGGGAACGACGCGACGGCTTTTAGGAAGGAACCTTTGCGTTTTGAAAATTATCCTTGTGACCCCTGTGACCTAGATGACCCTGTATCAAAGCTACTCGACAAATTAACGAAATACTCTATTTACGCATAATTTTCCAAACACCCCTCTTAATGTGACTGCCCTAGTGGCTTAGTTGGTAGTAGCTCTGCCTGCGAAGCCGAGGGTCGTGGGTTCGATCCCCACCCAGTGCAAATATTTGTGTGATGAATTCAAATGTTTGCACTGTGTCTGGGTGTTTCTATGTATAATAAGTATGCATTTAAAACTATATAAGTATTATATCAGCTATCTGGCTGCCATCACACAAGCTTTGCTTAGTTTGGGGTCAGATGGTGTTGTGTGTGAATTGTCCACCAATATTTATTTATTATTTATTTATAATGTAATTCCATTCCCACTACAAAAGCCAGTAAACCTCAATATTATTCCAAACTACATAATTATGTATAATCTGATTGCGTTCCAAATTTCAATCCGATCTGTTTCCGTCTTTCCGACGTGACTGAGCAACAGACATCCAAAAAAAATGACAATTTTATTGATGTTGGAATAAGCTTGTCCCCCGCTTTTGGTTCAACCGAGAACAGTTTACAACGGGTTTTTATCAATTTATCCGCTCAGGACTTCCCTTGAGCTTCTGGCTCCGGCATTTTTTTATATAAGTACAGTCTAGGGTTAGTAGTGACTAGACTAGGTGAAATCGGGGTGTTCCAAATCGGATCCGGGTCCTATGTAACCTAACCGATCAGATTTGGTTACAAGTAGCTCAAGTGACAAGGTGACGGTGGAAACTAAATATTTCCCTCGGTTCACCCAGGTGGACAAAGGCGAGCAGTTGTAAAAAAAACTTTCCACGGTCCACCCAGATGGTCTCAGTAGGTGGACGGTGGGTAAGGAGGCGTTTTTTACACATTCTGAAAACGCTACACAGAAAAAGGTTTTTTGATTGGGTCACCGGCCACCACCACATACGAGTAGGTACCAACTTTTGTCACATTAGTTTACCATGGTAATATGCTATTAGATGGAAACATGGATTATTTTACCATGTGATTGTACAGTCTATGACAGATTAAGACCACCTAAAAAATTAAATTACAATTTATAGAGGTAAAAATAAGTCACTTTAGTAAGATGACAAATATGAGAAGTACGAATATCTAAAATCTAATACTTACGTTTTACGTTAGTTACATGTGTCAACCGTGGGTGGAAGCAACTGAGCTTAGCGTCAATCTCAGTCTTAAATTAGAAAACTCGTGTGTGCTCTGTAGATGTCGTTCCGCCTTTGGCCGTTCTACAGATAAGTTGATGGCAATATACTTACTTGTAGTACGGATTTGGGTTACGTGTAAGTATCGCCAGTATAAAGCGTCGAGTGTGTTGATAGAATGAAACGACAGTGTTGTAATATTATTACAGAAATGCTTTATTATAATTAATGTCTAAATAAATGGATCATCATATAAATGTCATCTAGTACAACCTACAGACGCGGCGCCGCGCGCGGCGCCGGCCCGCGCGCGGCGCCGAGGCGCGTTCCATCACATACGGGTTTTAAAAATCGTTTTGTTTTTACTTTTTGTACAGCCATTTACAATAATTTTATTTTCAATTACAATCTAGACGTAAAAAATCTGAGGTGTCGTAGGAAACTACGCTTCCTATAAAAATAATTACAATGGGAATGAGGAGCAGCTACGCTCGTGACGTGCACCGGCAAGGCAGACCTCGGGACTACAGCTATCAGTACAGGACTTTACAATCATCACTACCGCTGGCGCCCCCGACCGGGGCGAGCCCACTAAATAACTTAACATTACATTACATTAAAATATACAAAAATATCATTTTCACAAATTATAATCGATCAACTATACACTCCGGCACTAAATAATATTCGATAACTATGTACGATTGAAGCCGGTTTTAAACTTAAACGAGAGCTCGACTTGGAGAATAATACGTAAACTAAGAAACATAATCACGACGTATAGTGCCGATTGTCTAGAACTGCCTGCGGCGCGGGCGCACCTCGCCGCTCGAAGATTCAAGGTCCCCTAGCCCAGCTAATAGTAAATCTACAATCAGCTAAAATTACGGAAACTCACGGTTCCATCGGACCGATCTTTCCATCGATTCATAAATTACACGAGAATGAGAGACGTTCAAATATTTATACATAGATTTTTACGAACAACGAATAATACTAGAACACTTACGTACTAAGAACGCAACGAACGCTACGCCGCGAGGGGCGACGGTCGAGCGTCGGGTGACTATCGCTACGTTGCCGCTCGTCTATAATACACGCGCCGATATGTACACGCGCGGGGCGCCGCGCCGCCGCTACGTTACGACTAAATACAATATACGACACGGACACGGGTGCACGACAAATTATCAACTAATCAGATTTTACACGGCGGCGCGCGGCCGCCACTTACAGCTAGCGAGGCGGCGGCGGCGGCGCGGCGCGCGGCCGCCGCTACTTTACAATGCATAATGTACAGGAATATTCACAAGTAGGCGGGGCGTGGCGTCGCGTCGGCGCCGCTAATACTCTGGCGGACTACAATACGGGGTTGGGGTTGGGCGGCCCGATGGGCCCGAGGTCGGGCGCCTTCATGAAGAACTTCTCCAGCTTGGCGATGATGTGCTTCCCGTACGTGTACTTGCGGAGCGAGCCAATGTGCGGCCGGATCTTGTGCATCAGCACCTTGCGCTGCGTCGGCTCCGCCACGTCGATCATCTTCTGCACCACGTAGTTCGCGTACTGGTCCTTCATCATCACGTGCAGTGCGCTGCGGACAATAGCGCCTCTGTTATAGCAGGCTCACACGCACAAGCATCTACGTCACTTTATCTACTACTTACGTATTCTATTGTAATTATCGGGAAAAACCTACTCAGACAACGCATTCCACAATTCTAGACGCTCTTATCACAAAAGTAGTCTCTACGTTCAAGTCTTAATAGATTCCAGAGTGTCCAGCTGGTACACTTAACCGATCCATCCCAAAGGTGCGAACAGTACTTCATACAAGAGCTGATGAAGATCTGTACTTTGTATTACATGATCCACTGTTCAGATTTGATGTGCCTTCACACTTTTGAGAAGCCGCCTAGTTTTTTTGGCAGCTAATTTAGCTTTGGACTCTATATAAGAGCCAAAGAGTTGAGCGTAGATGTCAAAGTAACGCCCTAAACCCCAATTCAGAGACTACCTCAAGGGGGAAAGTTCAAACGCACTATCATACTCTCTCTCTCAGTACCTGAGTTTGAGGACTGGTTCTCGCAAATGTAACTCTCAACAGCGGTGCTATCGTTTGCGTGCCCATAGATACCGGGCTTAACAGACCGTTGATATGTACCAGAAAAAGCGTAGATAGGAGTGAATAAAACAGCCAAAGCTGCGCGTAGATACAAAAAAAAGGTTAAAAAATGGCAGTCATAGCGACTGCCGATAGAAGTGAAAACCCGAACCCCGAAGGTTTCTTTCATTTACGAAAGTGACGCCTGAACTCAATTCAAAGCCCACGGAAAAACAGCGTGGGGTGCGCCAAAAAAATATTTCACTTTAAAAAATGGTGTCGACTCACTTGTCGTTGAACCCGCACAGCTCGTCGATGAGCAGCGCGCGCTCGGCGCGCGTGGCGTGCGTGACGCACTTCTCGACCACGTTGGACGCGAACTTGTGCTGCGACAGCTGCAGCACCTTTGCCGCGCACGCCCGCCACCAGCCGCGCGCGGTCCTCGCCCGCGCCGTGCTCCAGCACGTGCTGCACCACGTAGTTGCCGTACTGGTCCTGACCACACACATACCACATATCATACAGGGTCCACCAGAATGCCTGTATAATTTGTTTAGACTGGCACTAAATTAAAAATGTTCATTTACCCATTTTCCCCGGACCAAGTTGATTAGATTTTTTTCATAGTGTTATAGTATTTATTATACCTACTCTTATATTAGTAGGTACTACTACTCTACTAGCAAACCCTTTTATTTTGCGCTAATATTGAGGGGAAAAAATCGGAATTCTCAATTTTTCCGTACACCTTACGGCCATCTCGGATTTGAAATTTATCATAATGTATTTTACTACTTAGCCATTTCATTTGATACCCATATTGAGGGGAATTGTGCAAAAATATGTTATTCCGCCATTTTAGACTGATATTCATCACACATAGCTAAGAAAACTGGACAAATTTTACTTTCGAATACAAAAACCAAAATCGGTTCATCAATCTGAGAGCTACGATGCCACAGAGACTCACACAAACACGTGAAGCAATACTCAGTCGTTTTGACGTCGGGGGTTAAAAGGAATCAGGCAAGGTGATCCACTTCCGCCAAATTTATTTCTAGCCACTTTAGATCAGGTTTTCGTCGCGTGCCGTGGAGATACAGCGATTGTTTACTACGCAACCATCGATGTACCAATAGCGCGTGACGAAAATCTGTTCAAGTGGCTGCAAATAATAGTTTTGGCGATATATTCAGTTACGACTAGTTCGGAGCCAATGGGGGTTTCATGTTGAAATTTTTGTCAACTATTTATACGAGTAGTTTTAAAAATAAATATGTAATATTTATTAGTGAGTAGTATACCTGTATGAGCTGGTCGGTGTGCGCGTGCAGCTCGGCCAGCACGGGCGCGGTCTGGTCGGGCGTGCAGTGCTCGAGGATGCGCTGGATGACGCGGCAGCCGTACGGGTGCGTGGACAGCGCGTACACCTGCCCCGCGAACGCGTTGATGATGAACTGCAGCGCCGACGGCTCCACGCACTCTATGCATTTCTGGACCTGCAACGACCGAAACACATACGTTAACGAAACACTTCCACACAAATTTCCAATCCAAGACGGCCGCTACCACAAAATGGCAGTCTCTTAATATGGGTATCAAATGAAAGGGCTTGACTAGTAGACTAGTAGACTGTTGTACAGATAACCCTAGGTAGTCGGGGGTTAATCAAAATTTTAAATTTTGTTCTTGTTTATAATTATCTTATACCTTTAAACGAGCAATTCTTGTAGATTCAGATTTTATATATAGAATCTGAATCTCGGAAACGGTTCGAACGATTTTCATGGAATTATGTATGCACCCCTGCATTCATCCTGCATGCATCTTGTTTCAGGGACGATAAATCGATCTAATTAGGTTTCACTTATTCGGTAGGCATTTTATGCGCGTTTTTAGACAATTAAAACCTGTTACAGTAACATTAGAATACGGTTTATTATTACGGTAAATTTCGCAACGTTGCGCTACAGTATAATAGGAATTATATCAGCCGGGAAGTTGGGCGGTCATGAAATAGTAGATCCGGGTTCAAATCTAGAGCCATCTAGACTTTTTCAAGTTCCTTTTGTTTTTTTTTTGAGAAAATCTATTACTGGGAACCCTTTGTCTGTAGGTATCTAAGTATACCCAGTGTTTAAGCCAAAGCAAAGCTCGGTCACCCAGATACTAGAAATATTAACGAACAATTCGGACACAACACCATAATATGACCCCAAATTGAGCAAAGTTTGTACTATTGATATATATGTACATATATTATTATCAACCTAATTCGTCCACTGCTAGACATTAGCCTCTCCCATAATACGCTATTCAGACCGTTCCTTGGTCTTACGTCTCAAACCGCCACCAGCTACCTACTACTAAGTTGAAATATAATCGTAATATATCATATGTATGCGTAATCTGACACACAACAATCGTCTACCAGGAACTTAAACCTAAAGTATTACATAAATAAAGGAAATTTCCCCCTAACAGCTATGCATTAGTATAATGTGGATTACTACAAGCCGTTCACAGGGCCGAGGAAGCCATTACTTGCGTGATTGTTAAAAGGCAACATAGGATAACACAATTAAGCTAAGACATCGTCGCTTTTACTCAAACCTATTTTTTGCTCCTTCCTTAATGTTCGCACACTAATAAATTAAAAAAGACGAAAAACCGATCATTTTATGTAAAAAAAACGATGAAAGGACGCTTCACTAGCGTCTCGTAATCAAGGAGCTTGAGAATTTAACCTTTGATTTTTTTCAGTCGCGTCGTCTAAAATAAAACAAAACGGTAAAACTAGTATAACTGGTTATTTCTCTTTTTTGATGACGCACTTAGCATTTAACCAAATAATTATTGTTATTCCATGATTATCATTCAGCAGGGATAAGAAATAACACAAAATGAATCAAATCGAGGCTTAAAAATGTTTAAACCTTGAGAAGTCTTTCCGCACTTATTTATACAAAACATGCTAACATCATGTTAATACAGAACGTAGTCCTTTATTTACCACTCCTTATAGAATTAGGATGCATCATGTTTTAGTATGCAATTACCAGTTCGGATAAAAGTACTAGCAATACCTATCAACTTCTCTTTATCAGCAACGGTAATTGCATAGTAAAACATAATGCATCCTAATTCTATAAGGAGTGGTAAATAAAGGACTACGTTCTGTATTTTTATGTTGCAATACAGTTTCTATTTTCCACTATCAGAATCCATCTGCGACAACGCAATATTTTAAATAAACCTAACGTCCGTGGCCGAGTTAGTAAATTAGTTAGAAGTCTTTTTCGGACTAGAGTCGCAAAATTACTAGCTTATCGATTTTTATCGGATACACTTCGGAGAGTGTGCAACTGAATGCATGATCTAACACCACCTTGCCCTTTTTCTATCGTACTTCGTTTCATGGTAGATATTCCAAAGACACGGACGAAGAGATTTGACTCAACTTTTGATGAGAACGTCTAGGTTGTGGAATGAGTTGCCTGAGTGGGTTTTTGCAATATCGCCTTTGGTAATTAGTTTAATGTGTAGTTTTGTCTATCTGCGTGTACTGACCACGTGGTTCCCGTTCTGGTCCTTGACGCACTTGAGCACGTGCCCGTCGAGCTCGCGCACCACCTCCTGCTGCTGCTCGGCCGGGATGGACTCGAGCGCCTTCTGGATGACGCGGCAGCCGTACATCTGCAGCGCCAGGTTCAGCACGTGCCCGCGCACCTGTAGGACCAACATTCATACGGACATGTTACTTGCCGAACGTTACACCGTCATACATTACTAATCATTTTCATCGTTATAACCCGTTATTTATGTACCCGGCATTACACACATGACTGCGAAAAGACAGTGGTGCGCGTGGTCTTGAACCCGGGGTCTCCGGATCGCCAGTCGCCTTTCTCTCGACTGGACCATACGTAACTTATAAAACGGTGAAGGAAAAGATCGTGAGGAAACCGAGATGAAGAACCTTTCGAAGTCATGTGTCAGCCAACCAACCCGCATTGGGCCAGCGTGGTGGATTATGACCTTGACTCTCTCATTGCGAGAGAAGGCCCAGAGTCCCAGTAGAGGGAACATTTAGTGGACTGCTGGGCCTCTCCAATAATACGCCACTCCGCTCCATCTAAGGCTTTACGCAAAGTGTAGCTGCTGCGTTCCTACTTAAACATAAATTATGAAGAGAAAAGCAGCTTGTTTCTCCAAATAACAAATGTATTTCAATGTAAGACTACACTTTATCCGTGTGTAAAATACAGTGTGGTAGTTGTTACGGTTAGGCGTAGTGAACAAAAAATAATGCATAATGTATCAAACCTTTGAAGCATTAGTTATGGTCTAATTATTATTTACGTCCTTAAAATAAAAATATCACTACAATTTTTATGTAAAATTATTTGTTTCTGAAGTGGCAAAAGAGTCTATTCCAGATTAAACGTTGTGTTGTGATTTTTCTTATACTACATAATTGAATGATTTAACCAATTAAATGGGTGTTGAGCAATTAGTGCCGTCGTAAAGAATAATTAATTGATCAGACGACAGATTATTTTTTTAACAGCTGACCAATGTTCAATACTTTTCTTATCCATACTAATATTATAAATGCGAAAGTAACTCTGTCTGTCTGTCTGTCTGTCCGTCTTTACCGCCTAAACCAACCAACAGATTTTGATGAAATTTTATACATAGATAGAATAGATCCCGAGAAAGGACATAGGCTACTTTTTGTTCCGAAAAAAGGGTTGAAAGGGTTAAAATAAGGGATGAAAGTTTATATGGAAAACTTCGTCATTGTTGAAGGACTATGAAACTTTACGTCTAGATATTTAACACGAAACCATAAAATGTATGTTTTAGCAGTTTTGTAGTTTCGAACTGTACCTACGGGGGTGGAATTGGGGGTGAAAGTCTGCAAGTTCAATATTATTGAAGATAAAACCATGAAACTTTGTATCTAGACACTTGAAATGGAGTCGATAAACGTTTGTTCCAGCAATTTTATAATTTCTAACTATACGGGGATACTTATGTAACCGCTTGATACACTGGCCGCTTTTCGCGTTTTACAAATTTGGCGGGAAAACGGGTGTCAGGTTACATAAGTGCGGTGTTTATGTTTCGGCATATGAAGTGCCGCCTTACTTTTACCCGTTTGAGCCATTTACTCTCAAGAGCGTTTCAAGACGCTTCTAGCGGTATCATTTATTTATAATTAATGTACTTAAATAAATTCAAGATGGCCGCCGCTACAAAATGGCGGATAATTTATGTTTTATTAATCCCATCAATATGGGTATCAAATGAAAGGGCTCAACAAGCAGAATACAATAGACTATAAAAAATTGAAATCCAAGATGGCGGCCGCTACAAAATGGCGGATAACGTAGGTTTTATCAATCCCATCAACATGGGTATCAAATGAAAGGGCTCAACAAGCAGAATACAATATACTATAAAAATTGAAATCCAAGATGGCGGCCGCTACAAAATGGCGGATAACGTAGGTTTTATCAATCCCATCAATATGGGTATCAAATGAAAGTGCTCAACCAGTAGAATACAATGTACTATTTAAATTAAAATCCAAGATGGCGGCCTCTACACAATGGCGGATAACTTAGGTTTTATCAATCCCATCAACATGGGTATCAAATAAAAGGGCTTGACAAGAAGAATACAGTGCACTAAACAACCTCAATACTTTAGATGGGCGCAGCCACTAAATGGCGTATCAGACAGAATTTTTGATAGTCGACGAGATTTCCATGGTGTCTTATCAAATGTTATGCATGATGGACGCTCGATTAAGGCAAATTAAGAACTGCGAAAATGAGTTTTTTGGAGGAGTAAACGTATTACTTTTCGGTAATCTTTTACAACTGCCTCCTATAAAATGATCAGGAACACCTGTTTTCAATTCTAATATGAAATTATATATATGAAAGTAACTCTCTGTCTGTTACCGTCTAACGCCTAAGCCACTCAAAGAGTTTGTTACAATTTGGTGCACAGATAGACTAGACTTAGGAAAGGATATCGGCGACTTTTTATCACAGAAAAAGAGTTGAAAAGAGTGGAAATAAGGAGTAAAAGTGTGCATGGAAGGATCTTTGCACTCTTTGTATGCTATTTTTAACCGACTTCAAAAAAGGAGGAGGTTATCAATCCAGTTGTATTTCCAATTGTGAATCAATTTAGATGGTTATTTTTTTGGTTTGGGTTTGCCGTGTAAATTGTACATTTATTAATAAATATAAAACTTTGACTTAGACCGATTTTGATTAGGAAACGTGAATTTGTATGGTAGTAGACATACGAGTAGGTACTGCCTCAATTACTTTAATAAATATGTGGCGCGGACGAAGTCGCGGGTAAAAGCTAGTATTATATAATTTGGTTTTATAACTGTGGCTATCAACGAAAATAAAACTTTGAAATCGGTTCCCACTCTTTCCGTTATCCTATTCAACAAAATAAAATACATACCTTTTGAGCTAGTGTCGTTTTCTGTTCCGTGGTACCGAATTCGAAGAATTTCTGTATTACATAATTTCCAAACACATCCGTCATTAGGCTATATGCAGCGCCGATAATTTCATTAAACACCATTTGTTTCTCTTGTACCGTTGCTCTTTCTAATTTTTTGTTGAATAAACCTGAAAAGAAAAAACAGAGATCTGTTAATTACATATCATAATTTACCAAATGAAAATGAAATAACTTGTTGCTTATTTAATCAGACAGCTGTGCATACTAATTAAATGTATGGGACAAAGAGTTAACAGGACCGTATAATGTAAGATTATGCAAAACACCTGTACTAAGTCGTATGAGTAAGTGGTGTTCTGTTCATAATTATAAACATTATTCAAAATGGGACCAATCGGATACGGCAAAAAACTGTTCTCGACAGTTCTCTGTAACGTGTAATGCAGGTAGTAGCATACGCAGCACACATTAAGTGTGCATTACTCTGCTTCTGTTACTCTGTTTCTGTCACAAGAAGAGTCATGGCTTCAAATCCTAAATCCAAGAAAAAAACACATGATCCCAGAAAGCATTCATGATTTCAAGTTTGGTCCCAGAGTAATAGTTATGCATAACGATGAATGGAACAACTTCGAAGTAGTACAGTTGTTCTATACAACTTTAAATAGATATAAAAACTGCCGTTGTTTACATTTTTTTTATCGCGTATAGGTCCGCGTTTGACCACCAACTCGCCTGATGGTAAGCGACGGTGTGGTCGAAGATGACATATTTGTATTCTACCTATTTTTTGTATTCTTAACAATGATAAAAACTAAAATTGAAGATTTTCCTATTTAATCCATTGGGCAACAGCCACTCGGAAACCAAGTTTCCCAGTTTAGGCAATCAAAAGATGGCAATCCGTTGTTGCAATTTTTTTCACTACAGTTGAAAACTCTCAAATCATTATAGTCGTAGCTTGCACCCACCCACATGGTGCAACCCACTGTGAAGCCAATCATATACAGTAACAACCTACATATCTATATATCCTAATATCCTATAAATTGTGAATGGTGTCCTTAGGATGGATTAATATAATTATGTATACAACTTAATTTATACTATTTCAATACATGGTATTTGCAATAAGCAAAAACTGTAGGGCAAACCGGTTGTTGCGTCGTTTAACAAATTGCCTGCCGCGAAATGTAGAGTTACTACTACCTTCGACCCTGACCGCGTAGTCACGGCTGCTGTTCTATTAAGGCGAAAAATACGTTTAGCTAGTTTTCAAACCCACGCAACGGCGAAGAAATTTGTTTTTTTTTATTTAAGTGTGACGTCTACAGTTTTGAATTTACATATTTTTTATATGTTGGACACATTCCGTCTTGATCATAACCTCGTCTTTCAATATTATGCTCGAGGACTTAATTAATAAAAAATAATTATTTAATTTCTTGATACATTGTAGTGGTAGTACCTATTTCATGAAGAGTCCGCATGAGAAAATACTGCACCTTTACCAGTACCACAACAATCAGGTAATGTACAATGTTACTGTCTTACGGTTAGAATGGCACAGATTACATTATTACACTTGATTAGATTACAGGGCAAAGAGATAAATCATATATTATTTCCGGCTGATGTGTGATGGGTGCAGTACAGTGTCAGGAAGTAAAATGATTTCTTCGAATTTATACAGCTGCGTGGCATTGTTCTGTTATGGGCGTATCGACAATCAAAAGGCGCATCTCTAGCTGTCACATTACTCGTATATCTAATATATAAAATTCTCGTGTCACAGTTTTCGTTGCCATACTCCTCCGAAACGGCTTGACCGATTTTAATGAAATTTTTTGTGCTTATCTGGTATCTATGAGAATCGGCCAACATCTATTTTTCATCCCCCTAAATGTTAGGGGTAGTCCACCCCTAAATTTATTTTTTTATTTTTTAGACAAACATTTTAATTTCTATTTTTTTATGATACAACATACAAAAATACATACAATCCTCAATTTTCACCCTTCTACAATCAACCCTTATTTTTTAATAGCCATTTTAGTAATTTAATCATTTTTCATCCCCGGTCGATAACTTATCAATCGTCATTTAATTAGTTATCCCCGCCAGTTGTCTACAGGTGTCACTTCTGACCCAGTAACCAGCACGATAATTTGGGGATCAAAAGTAGCCTATAGCATATATATATATATATATATATATATATATATATAGTTTGTACACTAATCTTGGGAACTACTGAACCGATTAAAAAAATCGTTCACCGTTCTTTCATATGTACGTAATCCTTGAATGCTGTAGGTTATATATGTACCACGGGCGAAGCCGGGGCGGGCCGCTAGTTTGTATATAAATTTAAAAAATTCTACACATGCACAATTCCATCCAATTGTCAATTTTATAAGCAAGATTAAGACCAGAAATCTATAAATAACGATTGATATAAATATTTTGAGTACATTTCTTATCTTGTTTTATTTTCCAAAACAATAATATGGTCACAATGAATCAAGCAAGACAAACTTTCCCACACCTCTGACACCAATCTTCAAATTGATGAAATCCAAGCTTAGGGTTCAAAGACATTAGACAATAGGAAAGCAAAAAGTAGCTACGAATAGTTCTACAATGTAAGATTCTCAATTACGAAGACAGAGTCGATAAACCATGAATGACTTTTTTATTTTATTTTTGAATCTACGATAGATCCATTCGTTCAAGAATTTTACTCCAAGATTTAATGTCAAAACTGCGTCATTAGAATAGTGATCCACGTGCGAGTTAGAGCCAACGCTGATTCGTTGGATTTTAATACTCGTGTATATAGTATTGTGTATCGTGTATTATAGTTGGGTAATATCCCTTTGGCAACAAGTTTCTTTTGATTCTTTGTTTTATAATACGATTTCTTGGCATTACAACGATTGCGGTTTTATTGTGTCCGAACATAACAATTCAATAAAAATTGTCAATGGCTTTTTTAGTATCGTTAACGATGTTAGACGTTGCTATCGCAAATCTTTAGAGACCAATCAATAATATTAAAACTACGCATATTAAAGTAATGAATAAATGATCGTGAGCAAAGCAATCTCTCAAACCACGGTATACTGCGGTCATTTTCAATTTTCATTCTAATAATGAAGTGAAGTCAGGTGCGACTTACTGCGCACAAGCGAACATTTGGGAGGCGTAGGCGTCGGAGGGGCAAAAGGCATAATATACACCCAGGACACTTTACTACCGCCATTAAACGGACCAATTCGTACGACATATTTTCGATTATTCCAATATATATGTTTAGATTATATTCATAGAAAGTATTTCCAATCAGATTATTTGTATTTACAATCAGAGGGCTAATGTGTGTCCTTTATGAACATTCAAAACTTCATGGATTGAGATATTCAACAAGAAGCTGTACAAAATGAATATTTCTAAATGTTATAACGGATGTTTAGAGCCTTGAATTAAATCATGTAATCTACCATGTTAATAGATATGTCACAAATAGTGTTGGGCCCTTGACGTTGATAGTCGACACGTCAAGGCTGTTTATCATTCAAATCATATGGTCTAGTTATAATAGGTCCGGTTTTCTAGTAGTTTATGTCGATAAGATGTTTAGATTATACTTATTTTGACGTGTATCGGTCATCGTTGATGCGATGTCGTCGGTGCTAGCCAAGTCTAACAGGTAGTGGATATGCCTACCTACCACGTGCCTACATAGTATTTTTGGCCTGACTGGCACAGACTTCAAATAAGATGAGTGAGTAGCACTTGTAATAATGATATTCATTTATTTTTTGCTTTTGAGTGCCCATTTGTGGATTTGAAGACAGGTTTGAGTTTCATAACTTTTGTGAAATCTACAATTACGTCATCCAGAAAATTGTATGCAAATTTTAGTTTTTGGTTCATATTTCAAAAACCACTAGACCGATTTCGATAAGATTTATGTGGGACCATTCGGGAAGCATACCCATCCAAACATAAAAATAAATTTTAAAATCGGTACGGGGGTTCTCGAGAAATCAGGTAACATACATAAAAAATCATAACACATAGGGGTCAAATTGATAATCTCCTCCTTTTTGGAAGTCGGTTAAAAAGGCAATTATTTGATATTTGAAACTTGGTTTGAACTAGTCGTTTATCATAAGTAATCTGACCGAAATGCTAATCTGTCGCAGAATAACACAAAAGTGGAGAAGAGGAAGAGAATTAGAGAGGTTAGTTACCTGGAGCCGTGCTGGTCCTGTGAGAATTCCACGATATGGTTAGCGAGATCTCTGAGTTGCAGGTTCGGGAACCTGTTGTTGCGGAAGTCCTCGAGGAGTCGCGACCGGCCCGCGGGCGGCTTTTCCCCCAGGGCGCCCACGGCCACGCCGCCCACGCCCACGCCCACTCCCCCCGTCACTAATTCTGGAAAGAAAATACATTCTCTATCATCTGTCCAACTCACAATGCTTATTTGCAAAGTCTACCAAGGAAAGTATCATAATATGTTTAAGTTATTGTATCCCAAAGAAACCAGGAACTGAACTTCAGTTTGAAGGATAATGTTTTCAGCGAGGTCATATCCTAGTGTCATGGTCAGTTATTCCGTTCCGTTATTCGTCAGTTTTGTCGATATAGGCGATGGATATGAACTGATTGTAATAGCACAAATCTTATACCTTTAAACGAGCAATTCTTGTAGGTATATAGGTATATATATATAGAATCTGAATCTCGGAAACGGCTCGAACGATTTTCATGAAATTATGTATACAAGGGGTTTCGGGGACGAGAAATCGATCTAGCTAGGCTTTATTTTTTAAAACATCATTTTATGCGCGTTTTTAGACAATGAAAAACTTCTACAATGTCATTAGAATACGATAACTCATTTCGCCACTATTCTTTAAGTCTAAATGGCTCAGACGGAATATGCTCGCCCTCGGAGTCAACAGGCCGCGGTTCGAATCCGGATGGTTACACTTGGGACTTTTCTTCTTGTTCTTTTTTTCTGATAAAATCTTATACTTAGAGCCTTTTATAAACACATTTAATTCGTAACTAAGTAGGTCTAAGTAAGTCATCACTACGTAATTCGTACCTGCCTAAATATCATTTAAATAAAAGTGGTCAAGTGCGAGTCGGACTCGCCCATGAAGGCTTCCGTAGCAGCAAGTAACATAAAACAAAAGTTCTTGTACTTCGTTGTTAGTACGTTAATCAGTGTTTTAACAATAGTCAATTTATGACGTATTAAAATAAAACTACTTACTAGATATCAATCAAACCAATTTTCGTAGATAGTTTACATGGTAATGTACATCATATACTTTTTTTTATTTTTGTCATTCTTTTATTTTACAAGTTACATGGGGGACACTTTTTACCACTTTGGAAGAGTCCCTCGCGCAAACTATTAAGTTTTAAGCTACGGAACCCTAAATAACCGAGCAAAGCTCGGTCAACCAGGTACTGTATATAAAATTTGACATACATTTCTGAGTCATATCACAAGATTTCATTAAACCACTAATAGCGATTATTATCGATTATAGCTAATATCGCTCATTTCTCAACTTCACTGTGGATCAGTGACAAAATAAAATCGTTTAACCTGTCGACATAGGCCTTTATAATATAATAATATCAATTCCATAAAAAAAATTGGTGAGACGGCAGTTCATGGTGTTAAAGCCGTAGAACATTGGCAAATCTGGCATTATTCTATGACAATGACGAATGATATCTTATTATCTAGCACCTAAATACAATAGTTATAGCTGTGCTATTAATTGTTCTTGAATGTAATTAATTAATTAATTACGAAAAGCTCAGTACGTACCAATCATACCAATGTTGGGTAAAGGCTTCCCTACCCTCTTGCCTCTCGACTGACTGGCCTCGTGGCTTAGTGAGTAGTAACTCTGCCTGCGAAGCCGAGGGTCGTGGGTTCGATTCCCACCCAGTGCAAATGTTTGTGTGATGAATTCAAATATTTGTACTGTGTCTGGGTGTTTCTATGTATTATAAGTATATTATAACACAAGTATACAATAGTGAAGTTCCGGCGAACGTCAATAGATGGCGCCACGGTAGAATTAGAACACGCTAACGTTTGTTAACCAGCGATAGACATACATCCAGTGTGTCATCCATTGCGGTATCGAAAACCGATCTCGATCTACTAGACCGAACCGATCAATCCATTCGTAGACTACTTTAACGAATATAGCGGACAGCTGCCTGGCCCTATACAACGTTTACAGAGTACCTATTACGAGTCACAGTATCGGACAGCTGCCTGGCCATTCTACGACATCTCTTCCTTCCTTCCTTTCCTTCTTTGGTTTCGGTTATGTTTTTTTAATCAATGTCTATCATAAAATCGTCAATTGAATGTTTATTATGAGTAATATTTTATAAATAAATTATTTTTTACGATTGTCGTTTATTGATTGTCAATTTCTTTCGGAAAAAAAGTATTACTAAATTACTCAAAGTGCTGTTCTTGCCATTTTGACGTGTTACCGTAGAAATTTATAACCCAGTAAAAGTATTATGAGAAACATGTTCATGGTTTATTAAGTTTATTTAAAACTAATGTTCTTCTTTATCCATTCTCGTTTTGGAGTGGAAGGGTTACGGCGGTTCCAGTATCGAGGTATTCTTCCTTTCCGGGGCTCAAGGCCTCAAGGAAAATGAGGTGTGAAGCTTGCCCTGACAGGAGCCAACATCTCACTCTGCGTCTCGTAAGCCGCGCCTGGGCTCAGTAGCATAAGTAGGTCACATCTTGGTTTGGAATTTGTTGTTTGTCTATTTCACCTCTCCTTGAGTTATTGCTATTGCCTCTTCACCTTCTTCTTTGAGTCCAGCAAGTAGGAGATCTCAAGGGAGAGATCGAACTTACAACGCTCCACTCGAACCACATGCTCATGATCTACCGTTCCGATTTGCATCTCCGGAAAATGACATCATTGTGCGTGTATAGGCCGGCTCCCGAGATCCTTTTCAGGGTGACATTTTATACTATTAGTACATATGATTGAAATTGGTGCTTTGTCGTACTGGTCACTTTGATCTCAAATATCTCCTCTTTGGTTAAGAATTCCAATTTCAAATTTATTCATCTACTTACTCATGCATTTGTATTTTGAAAACCGTAATTTATTTGTTTTTTCCTCTATTGGTTTTTTCTTTCGGTCACTCAGTTTAAGAAATGGAAAGCCAAATCTTGTTTAAACAAAAATTGAAGTTCTACAAGTACACTACACTAGCTCGCCAGGGTTCAGCCATTGCGATGAGAGTTTCCGATTATTGTACAGGATCTACTTTTCATCATAGGTAATTAATATATGTTATTAATATATATAATTAATATATAGACAAATTAATGATTCGATTTAAAATCCCTTCGTTATTGTGCTGGTTGAGTAAAGTAACACAGCAGTCGACGTGAGTTTGTTGGTTTGCTGCACACAATTCATGAGGTTACATTCCTCTCAAGTTTTTTCACCTACCCAATTTGCTTCAAGTGGATTAAAACAGTTTCATCACTAGCACCGCAGCCTGGAGCTAACTCGGGCGTGGTTTGCGATGGAATCGTTTCCACAATAGCCTTCAATTCTTCATTATCAACTTTGGTCTCCAGCCATCCACGGGGCTTGTTCTGCAGGTCGAAATTTCCAGAACGAAAACGTTGGAACCAAAAACGTACAGCCGGTACACATCATTAATCCGATGGAACTCGTACTCGTAAATAACGCGGCATTTCATGTTTTCCATTAAGTATGTAACTTAGTGACCGAATGAAAAAGCCAATAAGGGAAAAACATTTGAATTACGGTTTTCAAAACACAAAAACATGAATAAATAAATATCTATACAAGAGGAGAAATTGATCAAAGAAGCTAGTACGACAACACTCCAATTTCATATTCATATGCCTAATATTTGTAGACTTTTCATTTTTCTGGCTTTCCAGACAGGATGCACACACCACGCCGATAAAGTATAGGTTAATCGCGTTCAGATGTACACCTTGATGATGCCCAGGTTTGTACGTAGCGGCAGCTTAGACACTTCACAGGACTTCGCCTGCTGGACTGCGTGTTGGGGCTGTGAATGGGGTTTTGAGGCTCGCGTGATGTGGACGCCCAGGCATTTGACCATACGTCTTGTCGTTTAAGCGATGACACAATGGTGATGGTTTGGAGGTGTTTTTCCGAGCGACCGTGATTTGTGCGGCCCTTTTACCCACTTTAATGGCCCACGCCATTTGTCTGGCCAGTTGTATATCAAGAACCTTCTGGCCTTTATTCGTAGCTAACTGTGGGCTGCGAGAAGTGACGTACGAGCTATCATCAGCGAAGAGGACGACTGCCCTCTCTCCTGGTAAGACAATTTTTTTCCAGCGTTGGTATGTAGATTGTAAATAGGGCATTTACCGCGGGTGTTGGGCAGCTTTCCTGCGGTACTTTCGCTAAGATCGACTCCAGAATTCATGGCTTCAACTGACACGAAGAACCGGTCATCGGTGAGGAACGACGCTATCACACTAAAGAGGGTGGCGTCGTCTAGCGCATCAGATTTGAGTCATTTATGCAGTGAAAGAAATAATCTCCGTATTTCCTTTCAAAACCTTTTCCATATCGAGGAACACTGCAACAGATCGTATTTGACTTTGAATTCGACTTTGTTTTATACTATGTAGAGATTTGTACGTCGCCCGCTCCGGCCCGCTATGCCCTTCCGCTTCTTTTAGAACACCGCACCTCGCGACTCCGCAATTGTTGGCTTTAGTGATATATGACAAGCACAAAATTAAAAAATTTGATTAACCCCCGACTACCTCGGATTTGTTATCTGTACAACATTCTACTAGTCAAGCCCTTTAATTTGATACCCAAATTGAAGTAGTAGTGGAAAAAATATAATTCGCCATTTTGTGGTGGCGGGCATTTTGAATCGATATTAACCAAACATAGCTAAGAATATCTGCACGGATATTAACCTTCAAATAAAAAACCGCATCGAAATCGGCCCATCCGTTTGAGCTCTACGGTGCCACGGACAGACAGACAGACAGACATCGACGTCAAACTTATAACACCCTTTATTTAGTCGGGGGTTAAAAAGTGCCTGCACGCGGGTTTTTCACAAAGAAAATAGGCGAGACGACAAAAAACTATTATATTACTCCGTCAGTTAGATTATTAAAAAAAATCTTATGTTTCACAAACGAAAAATGACGAAGATACAGTACTTAGAAGTTTTTATGCTAGCTATGGAGGTACGATTTTTACGATAGTGACGTTACAACCCCCTCTCCCGAAGTTTGATGATCTATATCTCTGTCAATATTTGATAATTTTATGATATAAAATATGATGATAAAAAAAAAAAAACGAGTACCATATTTTTTCATAATGTACCTGACGAACTAATTAGAATGGTATATTTTTGATCCTGTCGTCATCCCAAGTTGTTGAACCTACGTTGTATTAGTGTAATTATGTAAACAGGTAATTTATGTTCGATTGTGGTAATATTAAAATATTCCGTCCATTTTGATTTAAGTTCGAGTGAAGTACATTATTTAAGTACACAAGTAATTTAAATGGGCGAAATTTCTTTCGTGTCTTATGCCAGGACTAAAGGAAACGAAAAAAGATACTATGGTTTTTCATAAAAACAGCAAATTACCACCAGATACAGATTATGTCCAATTACAGATTATGTTAAACAAACTTCGATCCGTCTGATGACAGCGCCAGCAAAAAGAAATGTATAATACACAAGTCAAAGTAGATTAACAACAACTACAGAGACTCCGTCATGTTAGCAAAAACATCTAACTAATAATTACCTAAAAGTACTTTGAAAATCGCTGACATCGTACATTTATTTCTTGTAAGATTTAAAACGAGCAAAGGAAAACTTATAACTGATGTATATTTTAAGTTTTTCTGAAAGCAGACATTTTAATTTTGGCCTGCTTGTACACATAATAAATTATATCGATGTGATTCTCCGTTTACTTTTCAAATCATCACACTTAAACAAACATATATTTATTGCTTTCGTTTCCTACATAAAATGAAATAAGTAAATATGGGTGGTAGCAATGTACTCGTATTACTAAAAAGACCTGCATGTACTTATTGTACTTTGTCACTATTTTTTTCTTATTATTCCCCTCATTAGCTGTGTTTGTATAGTAGCATCATCTTTGACCACACTGTCGATTACCATCAGACGTGTTGATGATCAAACGCCTACCAATGCGTGTTAAAAAACTGAGCTCCGTTACATAATAATATTTTCTTAATTAATCTCTTTATGTTCCACTAATTTAGATTTCAGGTTATGTTAAGACGCAGCTGCGCAAGTTTCTACCTCTAAATAACGCTAACGAAACGAATACATACGGTAACTCTTGCTATAATCAATGTAGACGCCGAGCCCTAAGAGCCATGACCCTGAAGGTGCCTCAAGAGGCATCTCACGGCTACATTCATATTCTAAAAGTATTTCCTCATTAGGTTATTCAATGTAATCAATTGACCATAATAAATATAGTTAGTAATGTCGTTATAATTTCATCACTGAACGAATGATTTATTGTTGCGTTCCGTTATTACGGTATCAAAGTTCGATCGATAGACACTATACTATAATTTTAAAACGCAAATATTTTTTCCTTGTTACAGTTAAATAAGTCATTACTAAACTGATATAATTTATTCTTTCACTATTATACTGTTAGATTACCTTGACGGATCGAAATCTGAATTGTAAGTTGGCGCGACTGAGACTGCTAATGTAGCTCTGTAGCCCAGTTCACGAAAACAGCTAATATAGAGGTGTATAAACAGATAAAACCATGAGGGTACAAGCTAGTATCTTTATTTTGACAGTCAAGGCAGTTATGCAATCGCATACCTATAATTCGAAATGGGCGAGGACGAGTCGTTCACCAGGAGCTTCCTTATAAAAGCTATTTGGTGGTTTTTAAATTCATACATACATACCTACTTGTAAGTTATTTTAAGATAGTCGATAAATATATACACACACGAATAATTCTCTGGTGCAGAAATAAAATATAAGTTTACGTCTACTCGACTGATGTGTATTTTATCAGACGTCTCAATGGCACAGTAGTCCAATACTCGGTATTCAGGAATTGGGAAATTTAGTACTTTGAATTTCTTTACGTTTTTTACTTATAGAAATTGTCTGTATATATTAGTGTTTAGAATTTTTATAACACGGACAGATATTTAAGTCAAAATAAGGAAAACATATCTCCTCAATAATTCTTGTTCGCATATAATAATTATAGTTCGTATAAACTCGTAGAGGCAATCATGTATTACCAACTTAACATAATATAAATATACCACTGCAGCTACTAATATCTTTACAATGTATGCCCTAGTATTTACATATGAAGGTTAGAAGTCATTTATTTACATGTCATAATATTAGTGAAGCTCTCCGCAGTCAGCCCGATAATGTAACGATGAACGGGATGGTGGATGTATTAATTTATCAAACTGTTTACACAATATACAGAAGTGTTGAAGGGTAGTATCAACTAACGCTGTGAAACAAAAAGTCGTGATTTTTTTAACAGTTTTCACTATTTTACATGATTCTGGTTCAGATAAGGCTGCCCCTAGAGTAGTAAATGCAGTACAAACCTGATATGGTTCCAACTCCGCTCAGTTTGCTCAACAGCGACGACGACGAACCAAACATCCCATTTGACGTGAGACCCTGAGCTAAACTGCTGACAGCTCTGTAAGACAAACATACACTCTATTCAAGAAAATGCACTCTGTAGCCGACGGGAATATCAATGTTACAAGACGAATGATCATGCTTTGAAGGCGGTATTGTCAGCTGTACAAGAGCAATGCTGTTACACAAGTATTTACAGTACATACATAGAATATTGTTCTTTATCCAGCGTAGCTTTAGAACTTCGTCTCGTTCTGCTGCATCGACTCTATTAAATTCTATAATTTTATTGTAAAATATTTACTTTTTCTGATAGCTAGAAAAATTATACTGGAAATATTGCGGGGATTCTGTTGTCACGTTCATTATCGAGTTAATGTTTAAACGACCTGCGAATGTTTTAACTGGCATGACAGCATTTTCTGTTATTGCGATAGAATGCAATAGCGCTACGAAAATATAATCTGGCTCAGAATGCAACCGATGACAGTCGCTGCAGGGAGAAGATGCATGGAAAGTTTCTATCAGCTCGCGCCAGACGAATAATGTTATAAGACACCGGTGCAACGGCTTTTTTATTTCAGGTGATGACTACAGTGCG
Organism: Ectropis grisescens; assembly: GCA_017562165.1. NCBI lineage: Eukaryota > Metazoa > Arthropoda > Insecta > Lepidoptera > Geometridae > Ectropis > Ectropis grisescens. Next base: position 24,311,594 of record CM029781.1, on the reverse strand, counting down.
GAGCGAACTTACTTGGTACAAATAGAATGCCCGGGCGGTGAACTAAATGGATTTTCTCTAATGCCATTGCATTTGTGTTTATGATCCCGAGAAAATTTATACGATTGTCGGCGGTGTACTCGACCTTGAAACGCTTCGAAGCAGGAAGCGATGCAACCCGCGCAAGTGATTAGCTATTTCAGAAGATAATAATTTTCAGAACTAAATGTAAACGAACAGACGAATCACCGGAGTTGCGACAGTTATTATGCAAAATTTACTTTATATCAGTACCTATCCGAAATTACGAACCCCGTCGATACGTAGGTAAAGTTAAACTATAAGTTATTGCCACGGTTACGCATAGTATTCATAAAACCGAGAGCTTTACCCGTCCGTGGATATGTATTATCCGAATCTGAATAGGAAATTAATTCGCGTCGCATGTAACGGTCGCGTTACACAGCCGCGCATATAAAACTGAATTTCGACTCGAACGAATGAAACGCCATCTGGCAGGTTGAGCTTATCATCATCGACTCGACAAGAGTTAGCCACACGAACGATTAAAATTTGACATACAGCCCGAATGAATGTACCATCTAAATGACCAACGAAATCTACTGCCAGTAATCGGGCAAGGTCTGATGACAACATTTTACAACAACAATTTATGTAGACGCTATTAGTAGTTATTAAACGATAAGATAGTAAAATCGGTGTCTGTTTCTCATGTTTCTAAGCTGTGACACATTCGTCGTAAGTTCACTAGAGACATTTAAGAAAAAGAGACTTTGATGGACGATCTACGAACTATTACATATTTACATTTCCTAAGCTAAAATTTTTCAAACATGGCATATGATATAAACAATCTCTTCTTGGAAAAAGTGTCAAGAGGTAGGCAGTTTGCCCGATAACAAAGGGTTAGGTACCATCAGGGTAACCGTGGCCTATGCATTTTTGCAATATCATAGCTAAATCAAATCGTTTAAATGATGTAGATTCAGAAGTATTCTGAGAGGCCATAGTTCGTTTATATGATATATGCCAGTTATGAAAACATCAGTTTAGGAAGACGCTTTTTCCTGAATGTACAATGTTGATAGGATCGTAGAGCCGATGCGGCAGGCGTGTGTGTGTGTGTGTGTGCGAGTGTTCGTGTAGCAGCACCTGTACTTGGCGGTCTCGGCGCCGGGCGCGGCGGAGACGGGCCGCAGCCCGACCGGGCCGAGCGCGCCGAGCGGCGGCGACAGCGGCGAGGGCCCCCACTTGCGCGCGTACTCGTGCAGCGCGCCGCCCGCGCCGAACTCGAGCGAGTCGCGCCGCGCGCCCGCGCCTGCAACAACATACCTGCGCGCTCCAGCACTGCCGGCCCGCCGCGGCCGGCGCGGCGTCTGCCGCGCGCCGAGGGCGCTCTCTCCGCCGGCCCTCGCTAACTCTTCCCATACCGTGGGCTCGACCCCGTCATGTCGCTTTTTAGAAACGAACAGCCTCTCTCTTAGAGTCCCTTTCATTGCTTAGCCATTCATTTGTCCGACCCGGGGGACGAAATTGATAATAACGATGTTTATTTAAGACATTTTCATGGATGGGTCGATGTCCAAGTGTAGACAGATGGGTGACACCACTTAGTTGGCCAGGTAAGTTTACCTCAGAGTAACACATCCTCGTCGCGTGTGAACATGACGGGGATGGGGACGAGACCTTCGGGATAATACGCTACGTGATTTTTCTGGACGTAGTTCAAACGATATAATTAACGCAAAATATGACGTAAACACCATGATCGTGAGTATGGAAAGGTTACAGACGACAGTGGATTTAATCAAATATTTACAGAAAATTCTAATTAATGTAAAATTACACACAAACTATAAAATCTATTATTAATAGAGTATGGTCAAAATTATGGCACCAAATATATACAGCTATAATATAATATGATAAGTTCGATATAAACAATCTTTCCTTACTTAATTAATATAGACTCTACAAATGTACTTTCTACATTACGACTGAAAAGATAACAGACATTTCTTAAAATAAGGCTACTATATCGATGATTTTATTAATTGTCTACTAACTGGTAACCAACTAATTACCATAATAATTATTACTAAGTCAATGGTTATAGCAGATTCATGCTTTAGAATATTAAAATTTGTATTGTTACTTTAAATGACTAATAATGTCTTAACTTACGTTTAAATACTTATTTACATAACGAATGGTTCACTAATCACACACTTTAACAGATGTTTTAATGTAAGAACAAAAAAAACTACGAGTTAATGTTTCACGGACATTTTCAAGCCCACAATCATGTTTCTTCTTAATTTATTTGCAGCTCATACTAGGTTTTACTCAACGCGCATACGCATCTTAGATATTCGTTTTTTTTACATTACTGTGGACTCTATACTTGTTAAGAAAATCTTTAACGTAGTAGTCAAAGCACAATTTTAGGTGAGCGCAAGAGTTTAATCTGTTGAAGTGAGTGCGGGCTTGGGGTACGCGGGTCGTGCAGCGCTCACCTGGCTGGTGCGGCTGCGGCTGGTGCGGCTGCGGCGTGGCGGCGGCGGGCTGGTGGTGCGGCAGCGGCGCGGGCGCGGGCGCGGGCGCGGCGGCGGCCGGCGCGGGCGCGTACGAGCGCGGCGCCAGCACGCCGCCCGGCGACACGAGCCGCAGCGGCGTGCCGTTGCGGCCGCCCATCACCAGCGAGCCGGGGTCGTAGTACGGGATCACGTACTGGCCCTGCCCGTTCACCTGCTGCTCGCCCTGCTGCGGCGTGTGCGGCCGGCGCGGCTGCGCCTGGCCCGGCTGCTGCGCCACGAGGCCGGGGTACACGCCCCACGGCGCAGCCACGCCGTAGTAGGGCGGCACGCCGGCGATCACCGCGCTCACGTAGGGCGCGCCCTCCTGGCCCGCGTTGATCACGTACGGGCCGGAGGTGAAGGCCTGCTGCGCGGCCAACTGCTGCTGCAGCTGGAACTGCTGCTGCTGTTGCTGCTGCAGCAGTTGCAGCTGCGCCGCCGCCGCCTGCCCGCCCGCCGCCGCCGCCGCCGCTTGCTGCGACCGGAACAGTTGCTGCAACAATACACAACACACTTCACCATCTTCTACAATTTAAAAAATACATTCCCAACAACAAATCAAAGCGTGCTTGGTGCTACCAAGGTCTCTAACTTTCTAGGTATTTATGTGCAAGTATATAGATTTGAAGGTATATTAAACGTAAATAATTACAATCTGCGGCGAATTTGCGAGTCAGCAACGCATCGGTATTACAGTTTAATTAATAACGAAGTGATCGTTTATTTTCCGCGCACGGCGGCGCTCGAGGGCTACTTTCCTGAAGCGCGCTAATTAACGCATTCGTTTAAAAAGCTCAATAACGCCGTCCGGCGCACGTGCCGCAGCGGCCGCATCCGTAACGCGGCCACAAATATACGATATATTTTTCCTTAGCTTTTCTGTGAAAAGCACACGGCACATCGGGAAGCAGAAATGTCCACCTACACGTAAACAGGGGGTCGTTACGTAACCAAGATAATATATGAGTGTTGGAGGATCGCGGTGTGTATTTTGAATGAGGTGAATCATGTGGTGCGTGCGCTGTCAGTGAGTACGCGGGCGCGCTACCTGTCGCTGGCGGCGGGCCAGCGCGCCCGGCGAGCCGCGGCGTCTGTCCCTGCCCTAGCGCTACTGACTCACGCGCGCCCGTACACTCTCCGTGCCAAATACTCTCACGCTGCCTATTCATTGGCCACATGATAACGGTTTCCACAAGTGGGACACCGTTGTTGTCATCTTACTTGTTCAGCCACTTATTGATATGTGTTAATTTAATACTAGGGATGCACATTTCGTATTGTTTATAATTTACAAGAATGTGGTGACCACTAACATCCGTAGCCGGTAATTTTTACCGCGATAATAATTACCTACTTATATCTAAAAGTCAATATGATACGTGCGTAACTTTTCATAAAAACATCTAATTAAATTTATGAAGTAGCGTACACATGATTTATTAACGAGCTAACCGTCACTCCAATCGCTTTTAACATATATGTATATAGCAGTTAGAATGGTTTCGGTGTCTCGAATAGGTAAGTTATCGCCAAATCGAGCACCTCAACATAAAATGATTTGCGAGACTTCAAACAGATGCCTTAGGAGAAGTCGTCGCTGTAATTTTAATTATAGGGGTTTTATACTCGGGGCGCCTATTTTATTTTTCATTAGCTAATTGACACGGAACGATTATTATCTAACATCGTAAAGTTTGTGGGGCGTCTTGTTCTTCGGCAAGGGCGAATTGCTAAGTCTCATTTATTAGCGGCGGGGTGTCGCGTTTGATCTCGTGACGTGGCTTCCAGGGCAATTTAATTCGTGGAGCCGGTGTAATCGGGGCGCTCGTGTGGCGCAGGCCGGCCGGACGGCGCGACGTCTCGCATTCAATTAGACGTTCAGTAATCCGGCTGCGGCGAGCTTCGATACCAATTACGGGGTTATTAGAGCCGGCACGAGCGCGGGCGCCGCCGCTGTCCTCCCGCCCCTACCCGCTCCTCGCTATTTGATTCCAACAAAGCCGCGGTTAAGCGCTTCTGTCTTTTTGTTTGTAAATAACTAGGATTCCGTTGTTTCTATACCTCTATTTACTATTCCGCTCCACCTTCGTATCCCGTTACAAAATTTCTGCACCTAATCAATTATAACAAATATTGGTGGAAATTGCCCAAACTAAGCAAAACGTAACAACAAAAGTAATACGAGTACAGTGCCAAACAGCTAATACTTATTATAATGTAGGTGTATATGTAATGTTTCACTATGTATATTACAGTGAAACATTACATTTACACAATACAACTATACTGTCTAATGAACACGTAGTATAGGGCCTGATAGCCGTCATTCCCTCAGTCCGGTGTTCTGGTGTTAGACATGACGCGGCTTGCACATACCCTCGGATGATACTGCTACGTCATTGAATACAGATTGAACATTACTGTGTTCCGGTTTAAAGGGTAATGTTTCCAGAGAAATTACAGGGCTTAGAGATACAACAGGTTAGATCTCTGGGTGATGAGCGCAGTGCAGTGCTAGGTAATGATTTGGACTCTTCATGTTCCAATAGCTGCGTGTCACTGTGCTGTTATGTGGCAGGCATGTTGCTTACCATCAGGCACATGTCCAGCTCGTTTCGTCACTCATTATTAAAAAAAAAAGAACAGAGTACTGAACTGTATTGATGATACAATGAGTACCGATGCAATGAATAAATTGCTATACACAAACGAAATATTCGTATTAATTTCACACATATTTGTACCAAGAAAATAAATAAATTGAACGCACGACCTACGGCTCTGTAGGCAGACTAATTACCAACTGAGGCTAGAAGAGTACAGTCAACATTTAGTGATAACTTTTGGGAGAGGACTAGCAACACAGAAGATCATTAATAAACATTTCATATTATGTCCGTTTTCTTGGGCGATTAAGAATTCACCTAGGATCGAGCTCAATATAAACAGAGGCCACCATTAGTGCAATGCGATTCATCAACGTTAACAAAGACATAGTTGTCGAGTCACGGAGCGGAGCGGAGCGGCGGAAGGACGGAGGGCGGCGTTTATTTATTTACGAGGACGAGAGGTACCGAGGTCCCGCGAGGCGCCGCGAGAGCGCACCGAGGCGCGGGCAAACAAATTACGCGACAAAGCAATCAATTACAAGGACAAGAACGTAGCTCTCTCTACGCCTCTCGAATCGAACGCTACGTCAACAAGAAGCTTTTAGTGGCGGCCGATGAGGAGCTACGCGCACCGCTCTGAGCGACACCTGCAACTTTAATGTCGTCGCTTCTAATATTGTTTGTACCACCGAGTTCGTTCGATGGAATTGTGAGAAAACGTTTTAGACAGAATTAGATTGTCGACGAGTGTATCAAAACAACGGACAATTTGGGGAGGATCGGATGTGACGGGGCCGCAGTCGCAACGAGATTACGTGGATATCGGCGGAGGTTGGCGTGTGGCAGCGGTGGCGGGCGCTTCTACGGCAGCCCCGGAGATCGCTCTAACGAGTTTATCTGGCCCGCGGGTTGCAGCCTCGGAGATGTTCATCTCTTCCCCCTTATCAACCGTTAAATGTAATCCGTTTATGTATTCCAGTATACTTCAATTTTTTTTTCTTCTATAAATGCTGTTAAATGTTCGTATATGTAGAATTCTTTATGGCGGTCAACTATTTTGAAAAAACTAGTACCTTTATAATCCGCAATACTGTTATGGCCTAATTCATTCTTCGAAACAGGGTGAAAGCTACATGTTAATTACCTACAATCATAAATAAATTCGATGATTTACTCACTTCAAAAATTATTCGTTGGAGTTGAGCAATTAAAAATAAATAATAAATAAATATTGGTGGACAATTCACACACAACACCATCTTACCCCAAACTAAGCAAAGTGTGTACTATGGCGGTCAGATAGTTGATATAATACTTATATAGTTTTATCAGAGCGCTTAGTCGACGCGACGCGTGACCAAAATGCTGGCGTTTATTTGGCCCAACGCACAAGCATTGCCATTCAGCGTGGTAATGCCGCCAGCACGCTGGGTACGCTTCCGATTGGTAGTGGGCTTGAACATCTTGATTATCTGTAGACCTACAGTGGTCTATGGATAATTCAGGTGTGCTCAGTGTAAGTAGTTAGGTAGGTTTGTAGTATAGTGTAGTTCTCATTGTATTTTAGTTTTGTTAATAAAGGCTCTGCCCAGATATAGTTTTATATCCATACTTATTATACATAGAAACACCCAGACACAGTACAAATATTTGAATTCATAACACAAATATTTGCACTGGGTGGGAATCGAACCCATTTGCAATTTGAACAAGAACAAAATTAAAAATTTTGATTAACCCCCGACTACCTCGGATTTGTTATCTGTACAACATTCTACTAGTCAAGCCCTTTCATTTGATACCCATATTAAGGGAGTTGTGAAAAAGAAATGTATTTCGCCATTTTGTGGTAGCTGCCATCTTGGATTTGAAATTGGTCATAGTGCAAAGTATTCTACTAGTCAAGCCCTTTCATTTGATACCCATATTGTGGTAGTAGTGAAAAAAATAATATAATTCGCCATTTTGTGGTGGCGGCCATCTTGGATTTGAAATTTGTTATTACGTATTGTATTCTAGCTCTTTCATTTGATACCCATATTGAGGTAGGTTGTGAAGAAATATTTTGTCCGCCATTTTGTGGAGGCGGCCATCTTGAATCGATATTAACCAAACATAGCTAAGAACATCCGCACGGATATTAACCTTCAAATAAAAAAAACGCATCGAAATCGACCTATCCGTTTGAGCTCTACGGTGCCACAGACAGACAGACAGACAGACAGACATCGACGTCAAACTTATAACACCCCTTTTTTTAATATTTTTAGTTGGTCGGGGGTTAAATGATTTTTAACCCCCGACCAACTAAAAATATTGTGACTAGAGTCTATTATAGCTATTTCTCTATCAATTTGGGCCGATGTGTCCATAGTGTGTAAAATTTGATTTCAATAGTTTAGGAGTTCATCGCAGACAAACACAAAATGACAGGAAAGATATATTTTTGTATCAAATGTTTGTAATTATTATCATAAGAACTAAAAAAAATCTTATTTACAAAAAAATGGAAAAAGGAAGTTAAGAAAATGTATTGATTTTGTTTCACAGAAATCGCAATTCCAAAAAGTCGCTAATAAGCAAATCCCCACCAGATAATAAGTGAGAACCATCGCAAATACAGCAGAAGACATTAGCAGGGACGTAAACAATAAGAAAACTTCGGTAACTTCAAGAAGTCTTACATATGTACCCCAAGGTTGCCCGGAAGAAATCGCTTTCAGCGATAACGCCGCCAGCTGTTTCACAGTTTTTACTGTTTTCCTATTGTAAGTGTTATTTTAAGTTGTGAACAACAAAGAATTTTCATTCATTCATTCATATGTAGAAAAGTCGTGTGTACTATGTAATTTTAAAGAATTTATTTAAAAATTCAACAAGCTAGATAAAGGACTCGTCGATAACATCTAAAAGGTCATTAGAATAAAACTTAAGAGTTTGCTATTTTATTCTGTAATTTTTGAAGTGATGATAAGTTCGGGAAGTACTAGAACTTTACCAAATTGATTTTGTATTTTTAAATGAATTTTCGAGAAAGGCTTATTATAAAGGCGATATACGACGTTGACGCATGTAATAGCTAATTAATTAACATTTAATAACAGGGAATTTGCAGGGAATATGTATTGTGTACTGTTTATCAAATTTCCGATTTGTTTCTACATTTGTTAGAAGGCTTATTTCACGTAAACTGGTCTTACAACAGCCCCACGAGTTATTGTTAGGGTCGTAGGACACAGGTTAACTTCACATATGATAATATATCATTGTCCCTGTGACCATAGAGAAACCTAATCTGTAGGTATAGTTAGTTTCATAATAAAATAAATTGGTCGTCTGGAAGGTAAGAGATTTTGAGTGAAGGTGGCAAAGGGCGTAGGCGTGTCCTCTCCACTGGGCGGAGCGCGGACACGCCCAGCCGCCCACGCCCTGCCGAAATTCAACAACTTTTCTATTGATGTAACGTCAGATATTAAAACTAAATCATTATCAAAGCTGGCGATGTTAGTTTCCCCACATCATAGATGGTTTGCGGTCTCATTGTCGTCTTGTAACCCCTAGTTTGGAGGAAGGCATACGGAGCATGAGAGCTGTAATTGTGGCAAGTGGAATACATTTCGATGTATTAGGCTAGTCCCAACGAAGAAACGCGATTAAGATTATAAAACTAAAATCTGCAATTAGCAATAGCAATTACATATGCAGTTGCGTTTTTGTGATCGTGAAAATAATTTTAAGTTGTTTCTAATTATAAATTGTCGTTTTAAATAAAGTATCAACTCTTTATACCTGGGAATGAGAATATTAGATTGACCTTAACGCTATACCAAACACAACTCCGTTATGTTATATGTATACATAACTGTTTGTATTTAAAATAACTTGTATAAAAATTTACATAAATCTGCAATATAAAATAACGGTAAATAGAGATTGAAGAAATGCGAATACAGCCTGATTTTGTGACAAGACTACTCTAGTAGACTTTATAAAAAAAATACGTACGCGGCCACTGAACGGCCATTCACGCGAATGTCGTGATTTCTTAGCAAGTCAACAGTACCGCTAAGAACCGCCGTGTCCACTGCGGCTACGTTTGGCACCGGAGTGCCAACACTTACCTATCATGTTACAGTTAGAGCCGCGGATTTTTTCCAGTCCTTATTACCTGCCAAGCTGGTGACGTGATATTAGTTATATGTACGTCCTGTTACATATTTTTTCTTTACAGTTCAAGTAACATTATTTCAAATATTTTCAAAAAGCTTAAACTACTTTCATTTCAACAGCTTCCTTGTAAGTTACAACCGATAATTCATCAAAACATTTTGTCGCTTACTACAAGTTTACATCGTACGTGCGACTAATAAACATTGTGATTGTAGCAAACACCATTTTCAATGCAATCTTGTAACTGTAGTAATTTGCTGTGTCTTTCGAATTCTCATTCGCATAGCCTTTCGGTAGTTTACGTATCACGTATCTATACATTACACTCAAATTCTGTGTTAAATTAATTAATTCATTTTAAACATTATTTCTAAAAACAGTTTAATGATTAAATCTAAGTCCTCAAGTAAGGTATATTATAATTTTATTCAAAGTGCCTATCGGCGTGGCATTCTTACCGGCGAACCTGCTTGTAGCGTTGTCAAGATAAGGTATAAAGGTTGGCTACACATTTTAAGAAGTGAAGGAATGATTCTCGATCGATTCGAATATTTTCTATTTGCCAAAGTTGCGTCATTACGTCAAGCTTTTAGAAATTCACTCTAAATTAAATGAAATTTAAATATAAAGTGATGAAAAACCAAATACTAGTTTCGTTTTGATTTCAAGGTTTAGTATCTAAGAACTTGTTATGTAAAATTAATATTCAGTGAAATGTTTGAATATTTTAACGATTTCGGTCACTCCTATACCTTGAATATTCAAGTCAAATGAATAACCAGTTAAAAACTAAACCCAGAGTAGGTACTTACTGAAAATCAAGGCTTACCAAAAAATATACGACACATTTATGAATGCGTAAGTGTGTGAAATCTATACTAGTATTATAAAGCTGAAGAGTTTGTTTGTTTGAACGCTAGGATCTCGGGAACTACAGATCCGCATTGAAAGATTTTTTTCTATTGGATAGTCCATTTATCGACAAACGCTTATAGGCTATCATAACGCTACTACCAATAGAAGCGGAGCATGAATGAAAAATGTAACAAAACGTGAAAAATATTCCTTTTTGAGAGTTTTGTACCGTGCGTTGCCGTGACAGCAAGTGTGTCCAAGATTGCATCATTAAATGTAAACCTTTGCTAATAAAATTTGTTTCTAAATCTGAGTTGGTAATTTTCGATAGGTGGCTTAGCGTGTAGCTGAAGAAGTTTTTCGTTTGAACGCGATATTCTTAGGAACTACTTACTTAACCGATTTCAAAAATCCTTTCACCGTTTGATATGTTTGGGATCCCTGAGTGAAATCCCTGGATATAAAATATGTGCCACGGGCGAAGCTGGGGCGGACATCTAGTATGTTAATATACCCTTCTCCTTTGATACACTACACGACGACACTAAACTATTTGGCTTTACTTCCTTGATTTGAGTAAAATAATATATTTGCAACATAATCTATGAATAATTGATGCAACATAAATCATAGATTATGTTGCAAATACATCTTATATATAAAAATGTTATGTTGGTTTGTGTACGCTTCAAAAACTCAAAAAGTTCCGCACTGATCGAGCTGAAATTTTACAATGATACATAATCCGCATCAAGGATTATTTTTATCTAATTTTTGCATCACAATGTGCCACAGCGAAGCTTGGCAGGGTACAGCTAGTTGTATATATATGAACAAGTTACATATACAAAAAGCCATACGCTTTAATAAATTAGGTTTTCATAAGGAAAAAAATCAAATTAAACTCATATCACCAGAAATTATTTATTAGTAGTGTTCAAATTCGTGCTTACGTATTAATATTAAAATATTGTAATGCCAAAGTAATTCTGTTTGTTACGCTTTCACGCCTAAACCACCGATTTCAATGAAAATTAGTACATGGATAGTCTGAGAAAGGACATACGCTATATTTCAATACGATAAAATAGTAAATTAAGGCCAGGTAATTCTGTCAAAGTAGGCATTTAACGCTGTCTTGTTCTCGCGACCGTCACCGACCGCGGAATCGGTGCCACAGTGCAGAAATAACATTAAAATATTGGACTACGTCATTTAAACTCATTTTTTGTTCAAGATTTGTTTACGTTTGTTTGTTTATGATAAGAGTTTTGTAGCTATATAAACGAATAAATATTAAATTTATCTATACTCGTAGGTATACAAAACTCAACCTTTTCTTTTTTGGTCACACTATAAGTTGAGAACGGCTTTTAAAATTTCATGCATCTTTTTAAAAGGTTCCTAATAATTCACAAGTTCGTCAAAAATTTAAAAAATGTGGTGAAACGTAATGCAAGGCCAGTAAATATAGACGGTTTTTTGGCCAAGTTTGCACTAAATTTCTAATCCAATTTTTTCTATGAGGTAAAGATCACTTACTGAGCATAAAATTACAAAATGCTCACAGATTCAGGTAGAGTTTCAAACGCCAATTGAAAAAAAACTGTTTTAGCCGATATTTTGAAACTATATATTTTGACAACAATTGTAGAAAATAAAATTTTGCATCTTTTGTTGCTTGTAAACTTTTTTTTGTAAAACTTACCGTTTACGATTTATAGGCCATTTAATGATACGGTTGTGATGATGCCGAAAATAGTGGATGAAAATGATGTGGTCTACGATGGAACTTGCTTCTCTAATAGAAACAAACACAGTGTACCTCGTAACCCCAAGGATCGAACCTTCGACAAAACCCACTCTGGCAATGCGTTTCACAGCTTAGTTGTTCTTATTACAAAAGTGGAGACCAAACTCTTCGTTCAACTCTTCAATCATGATGATGAACGGTGCTGTTCATTCGAGCAACGAGCAATATGATAGAATTACTTTAATTTAAAAACCGACTACAAAAAATCTACACGTAAAAAATATTACCTACTATCTAAGGAGTCTATGGACACTTTGGCGAATGAGACCAGTCTTAGAATATCTTAGTTACCAAAATCCATCCAGCCGTTTGGAAGATATGTGGAAATAAAAGTTTTACAAACATAAAGATACGCGCGAAAAACATAACCCTTCTTCCATGCCGGTAAAAAGAGACATGTTTATGCTACTGGGAACGGAATTCACATCTTATTTTTTTACATTGTTATCATTAAATTTGACATAATAAATCGTAATCGGTAAGTTCGAAAAAAGTTTATTGGCAACAAAAGATGGAAATTTTATTTTCTACAATAATAATAGGCTTTATAACTTTTTCGGAATATTGGCCAAAAACGTTTTTTCGAGCTGGCGCTTGAAGCTCCACCTGGATTTGTTATTATTTTGTAATTTTATGCTCAGGAAATGATTCTAAACCGAAAAAATACGAATCGGAAATTTAGTACAGAGTTAAATTCTACGAGTAATTTTACTGCCTTCTTATCTAATTTGGTCGAGTGTCTAAATTTCATTTTAAATAAGTTTTAAATGAACGAAGTTGGGTTTTAGGGATTCGTAGACAAATTTTAAAATATACGTTATGTCTGTTCATCCGTATGTGACAGCCATTTTCTCCGAAACTATAAGAAGTATACTATTAAAACTTGGTAAGTACATGTATTCTATGAACAATATTAACAGTTTCATACAAAAAACGAAAAAACAACAAATTTTGGTGGTGTCACAAACTTGGAAAATAAATTTAAAAAAAATCTATCAAAACCATACGTGTATCTATGGATAGGTGTGTAAAAATTGTATTGAAGTTCCTAACATTTTTTTTCTAAATTGAATAGTTTGCGCAAGAATCTCTTCCAAAGTGGTAAAATCCGTATGTGAGGACTTTTCTTCCAAGTACTAAGTACCTTACTACCAAAGAATTTACCTAAATGGCATATATTATGATTTACGCAGGGATTTCTCCTCTCATTATTTCCTTATCCCGATCTCTGATTTGACGGACGAATATTTTACCGATACTAATCTATTTTCCATTGCATCTGCATTGAATTTTTACTGATGTGTTATCGACGTCAGTTTTTGAGACCCCTATTGGTCTACAACATAAAGTAAACAGCGTACTAATTAGTATCAGCGTCTATTTGCAATTCCAATGAAAACGGTATCAAAATCAAGATCATAGCGTGCTTCACTAGTAATACCTACTGATATTGTTATACTGTGGCACTATGATCGTAATATTTAAAATTTATTGGTTGTCAAAATTGCAAAATCAAGCACAGGCCCGTCGTCCGTGAGCGCCGAAACGCGACTGATCAGGCCTGCCGAATGGCGCGCTATATATATGGTAGATATTAAAATATAGTGAATAACTGATACTTTTTATCAAGTCAAACTCTGCGAAAGCATCTATAACTTTTTAGTGGCTTTCGTTGAGTACAAAAATTTAGTAAAAAAGATCATTAGTTTAGTCATAAACTTGAAAAAACTTTTTGAAAAGGGGTAACTTTGGGATTTTTTTCTATTAAGTAAAATTCATTAAATCGTGTTATTGACACTAGATTAGATCCTTAACTAATACATATATTTTTTTCAGAGTTTAATACACTATTTTAAAGGTCTTAAAGTTGTTTTAAAAATTCAAAATTACGGCCTACACGCCCTTAAAGTAAAGTAAGCAAGGAGTTGAAAAAGAGATGAAAGTTTTTATTTCGCAAATTTTGAAGCTAGAAGCTTGAAACTTTAAGCCCCGGGTTATGCCCGAGCGACACGAGGCTAGTTTTTCGATCTATTATAGCATGCTAGTATTATATTAAGCTAGCAAGTTAGTAATCCTAGCTTCGTGTAGACAAGACAAAGTAGCGTTGCGTAGCGTTGTCCACACGAAGCTAGAATTAGCTTGCAAACTTGCTAACACTAACTTGTCATTCTAGCTAAAACTAGCCTCGTGTCGCTCGGGCGTTACACCGCGGGGCGCGGCTAATATATTTATATTTGTGTAAGTAAATAATACATTTGTTTTTTCCTTTTCCAAGATCATGTATTAGTACCTATCTATATTATTAAGCGGAAACGGGGATGAGCCCAGGGTCGACACTTCAAGAAGAAAAATATCATTGAAACATGTCCTCGAAAGATCCTTTCTTGGAACAAGTCGAGAGTGACACAGTATTTTTTTCTGGGTTAACGCGCTTCTTCGTGGACTGCATCGTACCTAGCTTAACATCAGGCGAAATGACAATCATGTGCAAGTAAACCTATAAATTCATAAAAAATCATACCCCATCATCTATTTATTATTCTTCAACGTTAAAATTAAAACCAAAGGTGATTGATGACAAACTTTCACCGATATGTGTGGTGGCGTTATCGCGAGTACCTACGCCCATTTCGAAATCGCGAGGACGTAGATTAGAGCGTGTACCTTTGAGAATTTTATTAAATACATATAGAACTACCACTATGTCATCACGATATAATGTAATAAAAGATGATACAGTTAGAAGTAGCTATGTACTTTATTTATTGTCAGAGGTGAGGGCCGCAAAGCGGGCGTCGGGCGGGCGGGGACGGCCGGCGAAGCTTTTTATCAAAATTAGCGGCGCACCCGCCGGACCGCGCGACTTGCCGCACCCATATCGTAAAAGCACCATCACCACGGCGAGGACGGCCGCGCCGCACCTAGCTGTCGCACCCCTCGCAACTCACCCTGAACCACATCGTAAACAGGGTTGGAAAGAAAAGGTGCACATAATCCATAAGGAAAGCGATAAAATCATCACTATGAATACTTTTACTATGAGACGAGACCAATCCTAGAAGAATCCGGTCAATACATTTTATTAAGTACCTACATTTGGCGTCTGTAGGGGGTCAATATTTTTTGCAATAGTAAGGGTTTCTCCCGTGGATGTGTTTCATATAGTTGAGTATACAGCGGGTTTTTTTACCTGGTGCCTTTTTGCGTGCCTTTGTAAATATGCTTTAAGCACGCTTTATGAAAGGTGACAGTTCACGAAACGCTTTCATTTACGTCACCACCTTACCCTTTTCGCAGCCTTACTTTTTTTTTTACGTTGAATAGCCAAACATTTTACGTGAGTAGAAACGATAAAGATCATAAATATTGAATAAATCTAGGCATAACTGCGACGGGGCCTTATAGGGATAACTCTCTAAATCGTTAAAAGGTTGGTTGTTGTCACCGTTCACGTTTACGGACATGCAAAACAACTCAAGATTGGACATGTAAATGATCAGCTTTACACAAGCTTTCAGGTATCATAAGGAATCACATTAATAAAAATGCAGGGACAAAATCAAGTTAAATTGTAAAACTCAGTGAATTGTCCGGAAATATAAAAAATACAGTGTTATTCAAGCAGTGTGTTATTACAAGAGAGTACAAATTCAACTTCAGTATAAATAAATTCAGTTATATGACTGAAACTGCAATTAGTACCATATTTTAAAGGTAGTATATAGTAGTCACATAACACAAATTGAATGGGATATTAGGAAGAGATTGGGAAATCACTGTTGCACGCAAGTGACCGCTAGTTTAGCAATAGCTGCGGCATTCTGATTTCGAGTAAGTAATGTTTAGCAGATGATCTGAATGGTAATGGTTCTAAATAGAGGACCGAAATGCGATTGGTGAGGCGGTAAGTCGGCCAAGCGGTTAAAGGTACGGTTTGACACAGTACATGCCATGATTACGCTATCATGTGTATGCATTCGCGGACTACCCCGTTTTAACCACGTCGTTACCACGATCTCCTTGTCCTAGTATTACAAATTCAACATCTCTACAGTCCGTTTCTATAGGAATCATATTTTACAACATGATGTCATTATCAAATCATAAATCATAACTGCAACATGCGAGTGTTACTACAACACATTAGCTGGTTAATAATTAACGCGAGCGCAGGTAATTTATGAGAGCAATTTGTTGGAGAGCATCCAAAGACATTTAGTTAGTAAATGACACACGATAGCAGCGATTTGGCACTACGTTTTATTCGTATCATGTAGGTAGCAAGATGCAAACGACGGGTGCAACGGACGTGTAGTCTTCTTATCTCCATAAGAAACGTTTGGCATTTTACCCGCCGTTTCGTATTTATATTACGACAAAATGACTTCGTTAATATGAAAAGAAAGTAACTTATCAAAATTTGCTTTCTACTACTAAACAAAGGAAGGGAACAATAAGGAGCGAAGATGATGAAAATGTGAATATATTACCACAAACAGTACAATCATACGCACGCAAAGAAAACGGTCGTTGTTTTAAAGCCGTAAAGGAATAATATTCGTAAACCCGATAATTCACCTTCATACGCTTTAATTTCGGGCAATTTTCGGTGGTGAATTTATTATAAGCGTTATATATGTGGTACATTTATGTGTTGTGGAATGTTTTGGTTTCGTTCATTATTGAATCGTTCAAAATATTAAGCAGTGAAGCTGCTTTACCAACGTGAGCTCTCTGTAGATATTCGTATATCTTAACGGTAGAAAGTGATGGTAGGCCTACGCTCGGCGGCCGCGCCACAAGACGCGTGGGTAACGAGGGCAAGTAATAAAGTGCCACGTTAGGACCTGGGTCGTACCCTCACTCCAATTTCCCGCTAACTGGACCCTTAACACAACAACAACCTCCGGCGCTTTTACAACCAATATGCTGTCTCTATATGACTTAGGAATGTATGGACTTTATTCCGACTAAATAAATAAACGAATTATTTTCAGAAAACTCACGTAGAAAATAATGAAAATAGATAACCCCGTCCGCTGCTTTAGCGTTAGCATCAAATAGTGTCTCCCCGAAAATGTGCAATTTAATTGAAAAAACATGCAAAAGTTTAACTACAAACAATAAGGATGATATCACACCATGACAACATTCTTCTATTGCACTCTTGAAAAATAAGTTCTTCGAGGCGTCATAATCATACTGTGAAAGCCACTCTTTTACTCGTATTGTTATTTTTTGCCTATATCTGAAGACTATCAGCTGTTATATCAATTGCAGTCATTGATAATATAGTAACGACGTAAATATTCTATGCTGCTGACTTTTTTTAACCTATTTAACATTACAGGTGCATTACTACTACGATCTGTGGCTTTATCTCCGTGCTTGGTTTTCCTAAAACCTTTTTCAGATCACTAATGACGACGTGGCGGTCTCGTTATGCATTATTCACTGTAAATCAGATTCCAGAGGCTATTTTAATGTTAGCACAAATGTTTTAAATGGAGTTGTTATTTAGTTCATAAATATACATTTAGTTAGAAAGGTTCGTGTAAACCGATTTCGCTAAGATATTAAAATCGCAACTTCGTTTTCAGAAAATAAACGGAAAGAAGAAAAGCATAGACAATGGAATTACAACGCTTGACGTGGTAGAGGGATAACGAAATAGCTTCTTAATTCTTGTCTCATAATATTTTGTAAACAAGTAAAATACAAGGATCTTCGCACAAAATTAGACAAAATGTATACCGGTATTAAAAACCAGTTATTATGCTCGTAATGTACATACTTCTACAAACAGGTTGTTATTGGTTTTACGAACATATGTTTACCCATACCTATAGCTTATTGTTGTATCAGATTAGTAGTTGAGTTTATTATTACTAATCACATAAGGAACGGAGAAAGCGATAAAACCACTTTCAAATAAGTAATGCACTTCAACGACGACTTACGACGCATTCCAAATTAAACCTAAAACGTGCCAATTATTTATTTATTAATAATCTAGATTGTAACTTAAATTTGGGTAGACAAAAATGACAAGCATTTTGATTTTACCTTCGGTATTTTAAATAATAACAATTTAAGCTCTCTTAAAAATATTCGCGTGCACTGAACATCCTAGTTTCGCTTTTTCGTAACCTTGTTTTTATTTTGTAATAAAAATCTATCAATGGTCGAGGTCACACAAAAAGGTATAAATGAAACAGATTATACACATAATATACGCTTTTAACGATACTTATTTTGTCAAGCGTAATACAAACAGGTGAATTTACTTATACGTTTGGATAACGATTAATAAACCTGTACCTAAAAAGCTGCGTCCAGTAGATTTTCATAATTTGGGTTGAATTTATAAAAAAAAAACCCGGATTCTCATGTTAATCACGTTTGTAAATGTCCGTTTAAAACAATTAATCAAATTGTCGGACTTTTATACGAATTAACTGTTTTAGATAATAATAAACAGTTTGCAAACGCAGTGTCATATTGTAGGTACCTAAAAAGCTGCGTCCAGTAGATTTTCATAATTTGGGTTGAATTTATAAAAAAAAAACCCGGATTCTCATGTTAATCACGTTGTAAATGTCCGTTTAAAACAATTAATCAAATTGTCGGACTTTTATACGAATTAACTGTTTTAGATAATAATAAACAGTTTGCAAACGCAGTGTCATATTGTACCTAAAAAGCTGCGTCCATTAGATTTTCATAATTTGGGTTGAATTTATAAAAAAAACCCGGATTCTCATGTTAATCACGTTGTAAATGTCCGTTTAAAACAATCAAATTGTCGGGCTTTTATACGAATTAACTGTTTTAGATAATAATAAACAGTTTGCAAACGCAGTGTCATATACCCTGTGATCAGGTGGAGCGACTATCTGAGGGGACAGGGGTTGCCGATAGAGCTCAGTGGCGTAAAGAGGAAAACCGGAAACAACATTATTGAAATATTGAAAAGTGTACATTCAGTCAAACTTTACGGTAACGAGGAACAATAAAAATAATAATTAGTAGCGATGTTTTATGCAAAACCAGCCAGCATTTACTTAACAACCGCGAACGGTTCGTCAACCTCTAACGGTATTTTGATCCGAATTCATTAGTTTCTCTAGCGTTAAGCTCTGTAACGAACATCAAGTGCTATCTGTTAGACGAAACACACTTTTGTTTTAAACACGATCACGTATAGTATACCTAGAAAGGGTTTGCTAATCGACTTAACATTTATTTGGATCAAATCCACGAACTAATTACGTACGTACTATTTTTATTACATGACTTTGGTGTTTTTATCAAGTCATTGTAATATACATTATCTTGACGGAGACATTCAATATTTATTGTAAATCAGGATTACAGAAAGAGATAACAGTTACTGAAGTTTTGAATGTCGTTCAAAACCTATTTATTTTGGATAGTGACGAGAATGTAGCTTGTGGTTGAACTCATCGATGTACAATAATCCAATATATTCTAATCTTCGATAGAAAACATTATTGCACTTGAGTAAAACTTAAGAAAACCGTCACCTTGAATGGGATATAAGATATAAAAATTCTCAATTTCTAGCTGTAGTAACAATGATGAAGTAACATTTATAAATATGAAGAATATACCGTAAATTTATTTGTAGTGTTGCAGTTAGTAGATATCTTTAGACTATTCAAATTTATGTTGGAACTTTTTTTTAATCCTACTAATATAATATTATAAATGCGAAAGTTTGAATGTGTTTGGATGTTTTTCACTGCACCGCGTTGAACTATGGAACACGGTGAAATAGTCCGGAGAAGCACATTGGCTACTTTCATCACGAGAATATTACAGGAACGGGAACTACACGGGTAAACCACGGCGTGCTAATAGTACCTTATAAATATATAACGGTGAAACAATAACTAATTTGATTAATTAAAGAAAGATTAATTAATTTAAACAAACGTTAAAGATTATTTTGTAAATATGTTGGCGTCTATTACGTATATGATATATACGTTTTTCGGTAAATATTAAATTGTGAATTTCCTAATTTGGCATTGGAAAACGGAGGAGTCGATGAGTTGGCGAGGTGAATGTACGCACAAAGTGTGCCATGCGCCGGAGAAACACTTCGGAGTGGATACCGTTAGTGGAACGCGGTCAAGCCGGCAGCGGTACCCGCGGCTCTGCCACATCATCTCCTTCCATTTGCCTACATCGGGTGACTTCGCGCTCGAGCGTCACGCCGCAAAGTTTACATTGACAATCTATCGATCAAAAACACAAGAGAAAAGTAGATGATACTGTACTAAACGGTCAATATTACGCTTCGGTAGGAACTTTTTGTGGCATGAATTAAAACTTCGTGTCATGATGCTGAAGTAGACACTGAGATAATTGTTAACACGTAGTTTCCAGAGGTACCGCGGCTTGGAGCGTGGTAACCGGAGCGTTTCTAATACCCACGCTTTGACTCGGTTTCACCGCACGCTTCTTGCCTCCGTTCTTATTTATTCGTTTTGCGAAATCTTTTGAAACATGATAACGTTAAGTCTATTGCAGAGCCGTTCAACGTTCTCACGAAACTTCACACAACTTCTTGCAAGCCGGTTCAGTTATTGAATTCCCGCGATTACAGCTAGCGTCTAGGCAACCGGCACCAGGTATCGTTTTACACGAGAAAAGAATCGGAGTCTCGAGGAGGTAGACAGACGCTTGAGATACAAAAGTAAGCTAGAATATTATTTAGACAACGTAGGAGAGCGCGTATTGGAGACGACTGTGTTAAAGCAGACAAATGAATATTTTTCATAATAATTACAGTGGTCGGTGCAGGTAAGGTGCGAGGCGAGAAGCGGGCGGGCGCGGCGGAGCGATTTGCATCACAAATACGGGCAGAGGGTGATGCAGCTCCGGCTCGCGCCCGCGAACCAGACAATGTCACAATCAACATCGCGTGGACGCTTTTTGGCCACTGTGTGATTGCCGATTGTGGCGTCATAATCACCAACGACAGATTTTAAACGTCGCAAATTGTTCACTGGTTACAATATCTTTCACTTCTAAAACGTATTTTGAATTGAGACATTCCTGTGCTAGTAACGATTAGATTAATTAAACTATGTAGTGTGTAATCTCAACACGAGAAGTAGGATAAAAACATTTATATCTTAGGATTACATTTAAGTACCTTATCATTTGCGTGTATCCATCGAATGTTTTTTTTTTATAAAGAGTGACGAGACGAGCAGGACATGTGCCTGATGGTGAGCAACATGCCTGCCACATAACAGCACAGTGACACGCAGCTATTGGAAGATGAAGAGTACAAATCATTACCTAGCACAGCACTGCGCTCGTCATCCAAAGATCTAAGATGTTATATCTGATACCTCTATGATCCTATAAAAAGTAAGTTTTTCCAAAAAACTATCCATTTTCTTATATTGTCCCAATGTTTATGTTCGCAAATAAACAGTAATTCACTTGTGATTCTCTCTTAGTAACATAAGTAATGTTTTAATGAAAGGTCGTGATGCACAACTTGTCTATCGTTATGTTCCAATTCGATCCGTTCCGATTTTATTCAGGTTAAACAGCAATAAGATTTACTCATAAAATAAAGCTAAACTGTACCTACCTTTAAAATGGTGAAAGGTTTATTGATACTCATGTTGGAACTTTGGAAGATTACACAAATAAACACCATTCCGCTGTCTTTGTCATATCAGTACCGTACAGTATTTAACATGTAATTTATTATCTACCCGCCATCGAATATTTTAAATGGCAGAAACGTACTAATCTTGAATGTAAAAAAGTCAGGGAAGAATGGAGTGAGAGTGTTGAATTAAGAGCAAAGTTCCCTCGCGACGCGTGATGACGGCCGACACGAGTAGCGCATTAGGAGCGAACATCGAAAATTGCAAAAATCTCAGCTAATTATTATACTCAGATATTTCCACAAAATAAACTTCAGGTGAAATTATGCTTAACGTGGCGAGACATAACTTTTTACTTTATGTTTATTTTTACGCTTTTTTGAATAACAGAATATAATTATAACTTTATAAGATAAAGATTTATGACGGAACAGTACCTCAGAGAAAGCAGAGTTTCCGGAGCACATCGTTACGTGCCTAAATTGGATTAAATAAGTAATATACTTATTTTTTACGATATATGGTATTCATAATATAAAAATCACTCACGTTTTAAGAATAAGAAAACCACAAGTTGTAAAATTATTCACGAAGGAAGGAAGAGCAGCAAGAAAAACTAAAAATCACATACAGACTTTCATAACAAATGAGAGACAATTTATTAAAATCTAAACCGGAGATTTCTAACTGAAATATGAGAACTATCTCGTCTAAACGATGCAATCGCGGCCGGATTTAAGAGATTTCACCTTGCCCGCGTCATTACACCCTTTTTTCTCGGAATGATATATTTTACGTTCGGGCGAAGGCGCTTTATATGAAACTGCCAAGAACGATCGCGAGAGAACTTTCGAGTGTACTCACGGATTTGCATCAAAGTTGCAATTTAACATACCGTGAATAAGGTCCACATTGGAGAGAGCATCGTGTCACTCACGATCTCAGAGCAGAAATTAGCTAAGGTAAATTGGCACGGCAAGACGCGCTCAATATCGGAATAAATCTCTGACGGAATGACTTCGTTCGAAATTAACCGGGGTGCTGTATGAAGCGCTAGGTCGGAGGAACGGGCGGTAAAGCGGCTCTTAATTAAATCAAGTGACACGTCTCGTCGACGGTTACCTCAATCACACGACCCCAATAAACCCGCGTGCCGAACGGAAATGCTTTACTTTATACCAAACTACCGCTTGAAGCCATCCCGAGATTATTTTACGAGGTTTTAATTGAATTTTCAGACAAGGCGTTCGTCCAAGACAACATTTAAAGACAATAATTTTAAACCAAACTGCAGTCTAGTCACATGGGACGTAATGCGAGTCTATCTACAAGCTTGCAGGTACTACGAGCTTCTTAATAAGCTCTCGTCTATGCGAGGTCACGGCTTCTCTACCACTAACATTTCACGCCTTATTTGTTGAGACAGTCTAAGACAAATAATTATATACTTACATGAAGAAAGTCATACGTAATATATTTTATCAATGAACTGGTACTACGAGAAGTGGTAAGTCATACCCTCTATATAAACCCAAACGCCTATAAACGATTTTCCGGTGTCTAAGTTATAGTTTATAATTGTTACAAAAAAATATTGCAAGAGTGGATGGAGGCTCGTTCGGCAGCAAGTTGATTAAAGTCGTAAAAATCTAGAATCGAGGGATAACAATAAAGCCTGGCGGAGCAAGTTGTGCATCGGGGCAGCGGTCGCGCTCATTATTTCCATAACGAGCTCGCGACGGCCGCCCGCCCTCGGCGGCGGCTCCGGCTTCTGGTCACGGCAATTAATTAACTGGCTAAACGGTATCGTGTTTTACATTCTGATGTTTACGCAACTCTCCACCGATAATGTCGCCAGCTATCGGGATGACAGCGCCGCCCGTACTCATATTAATTAATAAATTTTTAACGTGACCCACCTCACTAAAAAATTAAAGAGTTTCATTATCAGGTTCATTACGGTTAGTGACGTTCTATGCATACAAATTGCTTATTTGAATAGGGAAAAGTAAAGAGACGTAAGTCAGAAACAGACGCAAGCGACATTTTGTTGTAGGTGTGTATACAACTAATTGTGGTAGGTAATGAATTTTTATCCGTAGTGACAAAGGTGAACAAATAATATTTAATTGTGTATGCTACACAATCGTAAGACAACGCTAAAAATGTAATGAAGATGAGTCGTTGAACATAAAGTTAAGGGCTTGCGAGAGTGCAATAAAAAGAAGAGACATGAATTTACCGTTTCTAGGGCTCATGAATCAATGCGCTCGTAACGTTCAAGGTTGGCACGTGAATGTGACCGCGTGTTCGGTTTATGAAAACATGTGAGTTCCTCACACCATATAAAACGATCGACAGGTGATCAATGGACCGAAGCGTACGGGCAGAGTGATTACATCGAATCGAAGCGTCGCCACGGTGCGCCACTCATGTGCATGTCGTAATCGCTGGCAGTGGATGTTACTTGAATTAGTTAACAATGACACATTTCGCTGGCAAACAAACAGAGAGGAGTCCTAAATAGAGCGCACGCTATTCTCGATCCGCCATCGTCACACCGGTGTGCGAGAGCGACCGTGCCGTCTGCTGACTCACGCGCACCTCAAGGTGATGCCGCCCAGGAATCTCATACTGAAGTATGACACAATTCGACACCCTCAACGTTTTGATCGGACTCCAAAGTATCGTAATGGTATCGTCGGTTTTTATTTGAAGCAAGTTAATTCATTGCACCACGATCACACTTCATTACTTCTTCGTATATAAATAATGGACGTGTAGATGTTAATTACGTTCATAAATAAATTATTATACATCATTTTGTCCGTAGCAGGTAACATTTTTTGTAATATGTGTATTTTAACAAGTTCATTGCGTTATTTCTTTGCGGTTGTTTGTAACCAGCTCAAAACCTCAGAAACGGTTCTTTCTTCGATATCAAATTATTTAACTGCCAAGAGTTACTGTATAACGTGTGACTACGCCATCGAGGAAACTTTCTTTGAATCATGCAGACTCAACAAATAATAACAGTGACATTTCAAAGAGTTAGCGTATAAGCTGCGCAAGCGCGTGGTCAAATGTCAAGTGGTAGAGAATATTAGGAGGCTGCGCCGCGGGGCGGTGCGTCAGACTGGCTGCTTACGTAACCGTAGCCGCTAGGACATTGCTCTCGTACTTGAACTTGAATCAACTGTCACATATATATATGTAGAGGTATTTTTCGCGTTTAAAAACACGTTATAAACAAATATTTAAATAACACTACGAAAGATAAGTAAGCCTACTGAAAAACTTTGTAAGGAACAATAACTAATCACAATTAAAATTGTCCAGATGTATTCCGAGAGCTGATAGGAAAACTTGGGTAGGTATTTGAGGCTAGCTGAAAACTTGTCACTTATTTAAATGATTGAAACATTAAATTACAACGTATACAAATTACATATTGTCTCAAACATATTCACTGAATAAAAATAAAAAAAAATAATTAAATGTATGGATCCATTTTGCCCCGCCTCTCAGCAGCCAGGTCTACACCTCCGTGTTGGGGTATGATAGGAGAGCTACGTGACAAGTGTTCAGCTTGCCTCACATACCCAAAATTTGCTAGCAGCTCTCGGAATAATACAAAATACGAGCTGATGTTTTAATCTATCAAGCAATAATCGCACCTCCGATTAACCTTATACTGCCCTTGCGCAAAGTTATGAACTGGCGTTTATCAAGTGAAGTGCATTCAGTTGCAACTTCACTGTCAAATATTAATTTATAAAATATAACCATAATAAATAACAACTTAAACATATTGCATTAAAATTACTTTGCAAATTCATAAAACCCATTCCTACACATCAAATGTTTTTTTCGTCGAAGTCGAAATAAAAAATCCGGAAGTAAAAGAGTTATGTACATATGTATGTCTTTATTATATGTGCGTCATAAAAAGTAGACTTTTTTAATTACATGTATTTTACATTTGCTACGTGGCTCCTTGACGGCTTAGCGAGTATTACATGAAAATAATTCTGTAGCTCATCAATATACGAAAAGCTGACCGGAAATTGTAGGAAATTGCGAGAGAAAATGAATCTGACCGTTTCAGAGGTACGGCCAAAGTAAGGTCTATCGAATGAGTTTTGCCTTTCGCGTTGGTTCGCAGCAAAGATTTGTTGAAAATCACATGATCCGAATGTTACAAAGGCGACATGTCACGTAATGATGACATTGACCGTGTGTTATGACGAAGTAAATAAACAATGCGAACGAAATGCTGATTGTTAAAAATTCAAAGGCAAATGAAAGACAGCTCCATATCACGTATTGTTAATGCATAAACATTACATTAGCAAAAAAGAACAGTAAAAATAAAGTGGTCTCCATCAATCACACGAACAGAGCGGGCGCTTCCGGACGCGGTCTGGTCGAGCGAAACATTTCTTTGAATAATGAATGTAGGTAGGTATCGTGCCCCGTAACTGGACGTGATATACGCCGTCGTCGGCCGCATGCATAATTTCACTTATTTTATGTGGTTAATTGTCGAAAATGACCACCAGTGAAATATATTACGGGCCGTGGGAGGTCGACACCTAATGTATTCCGCAGTCGGTTCGCTCCGCCCGCCCGTCTTTGTGTGGCACCATCGCACCACCACGCACAGCACACGGCCCTAATGTAAATCACATACGGGGTAGGTACGTTTACAATATTCCACTATAAACCGTTGGCGGCCACCACGGCTCTACTTTATGGAATGCAGATCACAGGCAAGCTAATATGTTTACCTGATGTTGACTACATGAAATTATGTACAGAAGTTTGTGAAGTGAAAACTTCTTTAGTCAATGTTTGCACTTGTTTGGCAAAATAAAATTAATACAAAGTTTCGATAGTTCCCCAGGCAGAATCTGCGAAGAAATCGCTAACACTACTTTACTTGTGTATGTTTTGAGTCTACAGGCCGTCTGACAGAAACTTAGAAACATTAAAACAAAATAGATTTTGCTCATTTTTCACGCAAGTATCTTTCAGCAGGCAAAAGTTGATGACAAATCTAATCGTATTTTAAACAAAAGTTTATAAAACATAGATGAATACTTTTACATTGAATTATTGGAATAGACAAATAAATAAAAATACTTATGATACGATGCATAATTACGTTCACAAATATTAAACGCTGTAGTCATATGCTCAAATTTGAACGGAGTATTCGATATACAAAGAGAAGAAATAAATTCGAGTGTGCTTAGTTGGTCGTACGGTATCCGCAGCGCGCACAATCGCGGCAACTCCTGTCTACAATGCCGGTGCATTACAATTTTTCAAAGCAGACACAGGCGACAGAGCATAACAAAAGAGCTAGGAAGTCGCAAATAAACGAGCGCTGCGGCAAGCGAAGGTGCACGCACTCTCCACCCCTGCAATCCGCAACTAAACGTCTACCCCAAGAAATACAATATACGTCGCCACTGTCCTACTCCCTATTTATTGAAAACCAGGATCTGTCAAACATGTTTGCCAGTTAACAATGACCGACACATGTCGAAGCTGAGAAAATATACCATCCTACCTTTAGTCGAACCTCGGTATAACATGCAATATTCAAAATATGTAGTATAACCATGCAGTATTTCGTAGAAACTCAAATAAATTAAATCGGAATACAAAGGCTGGATCCAATTTGTGTAATGCAAGTTTCAGAGGATGAATGTGAACTCTCAAAAAGCTCGGAAGGTGAGTTTGTTGAAGAGACTATCTGTACGTTTAGCGCTTTGCGGAGGCTGCAATGAATACGGTGAGATTGGGCGGCGCGATAGAGCCTCGGCGTGCGGCCACGGACCGCGATGCCCAAAGGCCGCAGTGAGCTTTTGCGAATGATATTTACCGTTAATCCGACGATTTCCTACAAAGCTACATTAAATATTTGGATAACAGTTTAGCGCTATTTGGCTACTACTTAAATTTTCGTATTTACACCGCAAATCTAGTCTTGTATTTTTTATGCATGCCTATGCATTAATTAGAAAAAATGCGTGAGGTACACTCCGCGAGGCATAAGCTGAGCTTTGCATTTGTGTGATTGTACATGGATAGTGTAGGTGTGACAACCGGCCTTAGGCGCGGCGCCATTCTGTCTCGCCGCGCTCCTGCCTGATTGGTGATCACTCACACTAATGCAAAGCTCAGCCTATACCTCGCGGACAAAATTTCAAGCTCCTGCCTGATTGGTGATCACTCACACTAATGCAAAGCTCAGCTTATACCTCGCGGAGTGTATCTTGTTCGTCGTACCTACCTTTTGTAAAAAAACACATTTCAAATTTTAATCAATTTAGTAATTTTTTAAAAATTTAGTAAAAGTAGTTCATCGTGAGTATAAGCACACTTATTATTTTCCTTTTTTTTCGATGTGCGTACCGCGTGTGCGACCGCTACGCCATTTTACTGTGCTTGGGTGTTTTCTATGTATTTAAATATATACACATATCTTATACCTTTAAACGACCAATTCTTGTAGGTATATATATATATATAGAATCTGAATCTCGGAAACGGCTCGAACGATTTTCATGAAATTATGTATACATGGGGTTTCGGGAATGATAAATCGATCTAGCTAGGTTTTATTTTCAAAAAACATCATTTTATGCGCGTTTTTAGACAATGAAAAACTCCTACAATGTCATTAGAATACGATAACTTATTTCGCCACTGTCCTTTAAGTCGACAGGCCCCGGTTCGAATCCTGATGATTACACTCGGGATTCTTCTTTTTGATTTTTTTTTCTGAGAAAATCTTATACTTAGAGCCTTTTATAAACGCATTTAATTCGTATCTAAGTAGGTCTAAGTAAGTCATCACTACGTAATTCGTACTTGCCTAAATATCATTTGAATAAACCGAGCAAAGCTCGGTCAACCAAGTACTATGTATTAAATCAGCTATCTAGCTCCCATAGTACAAGTTTTACTTAGTTTAGGGCTAGATAGTGTGTGTGTGTGTGACACGTCTAACAATATATTTCGTATAATGTTAAGCGACCAAACGGTCTACGGTGGTATTTACGGCTCAGTGGAGGTTTTCTACGTTACCGTGTATGTGTAGTGGACAGATTAGTGTTTCTCTGAATTAATAAACTGGTATCTATCTTTTTGAGCCAGCAGCCGCAGGCATGTTGCGGCGTGCTCGTGACGCGGTAACTGGCCTGAGAAAACTGCAGTTACCGCGACTATTGGTGAAAGCTTACTCGCGTTACCTTTGAGAATTACTCTCTTATTTCACTGGTCTAAAAGGTATGCTTTTCCAACACAGTATCGCAAAAGGCCAAATTAGAAAGCATCGTTTGTCTGGCCTAACCGTTTATTTGATTCTACCGAAAGTAGACCACAGACGGATGTTCGATTGATATAAATTGACAAAACAACATAACAATACGTGAGTAAAACGTTTGAACACACACAAGAGCCACAACTTACGTGAGGAATCAATATGTAAATTTGTCCCCACGCATATACAAAACCATGATGTTTACACGTTCCGCTTTGGAGTGGTGCTCCAAACATAGAGGTATATATGAAAAGGATTGTAATATTTTTCTAAACAGTTAAAAACTTACGCATATAAACACTTAGGTTTCATTGATAAGAGTTTTAATTTTATCAGTTCTTGTACACAATATTACAAAACGAAAAATCTATTCAAAGATTTGGCAAGCGAAGGCTCTATTCGTTGAATGCAACGTGATGTGGTGTGCCTGTATTTAAACCGATAGGGACGCATTAGGCTAACTATTTTACCCAGACATCGCAAAAAAATATTTGCTGTTTCATTGTTTTAGTTTTGAACAGCTGATCAACGAGATGAAAAATGGTCCCATAGTACAGGTTATTAATAGTGACGACTGTAACGTGTTTTTCTGTTTAGCGCATACCTTTATGTAGCCCTGTAAAGTAAAGACATTTCTACGGTCATGCTGCGTTAGACCAGGGAACATCAAAACGTCGACATGCGAATGTTACACCCACCTCATAATTTGATCGATGCAATGCGAGGGCATTTTGTTGCGCAATATTTCGAGTGCATGATACAATGTATCCTCTGGATGCGATCAGAAAGTGGGACGCAGCTATTAGCTTTATCAGCACTTAACTCGCAGTTATCAGGTTACATGATTATCATAACTACATTACGTTGTCAACAATCTAATTTCAGTGTTGATTTAAATATTTATACACATTAATATACAATAAATGTATCCACGATATCAGGAACCGGCTCTGTGCTTTGTTCTTGTCGATAGGTCAGATATAACTACCTATCTAGGTATACGCTATTTTTTTGGCGTCGAGTTGTGGTATTAACTACCTAATATGAAGCGGATCCTTAGCAATCTACAAAAAATTATAAGAAAAACTAGAAACAACATCGTAGAACAGAATAATTTTAACTGAGACGGCACATTTTCATTTACATATTATGTAGCACAAATTGTTGTACATCTGTAATATTTAGTCGTCATAAAAACACGTATTTGTAATTGGAGAGCGACTACATTCGTATTGGTAGAGATAAAATTCCAGCAGTGGGCTTATGTGGACGGATGCTAAATATGATGTATAAAAAACGTCGTACACGCCCAGAATACTTTAACAGGTATACAATTCTTCGTACTTTGTCAACAATCCATACTAATATTATAAATGCGAAAGTAACTCTGTCTGTCTGTCTGTCTGTCTGTCTGTCTGTCTGTCCGTCTTTACCGCCTAAACCAACCAACAGATTTTGATGAAATTTGATACATAGATAAAATAGATCCCGAGAAAGGACATAGGCTACTTTTTGTTCCGAAAAAAGGGTTGAAAGGGTTAAAATAAGGGATGAAAGTTTATAAGGAAAACTTCGTCATTGTTGAAGAACTATGAAACTTTACGTCTAGATATTTAACACGAAACCATAAAATGTATGTTTTAGCAGTTTTGTAGTTTCGAATTGTACCTACGGGGTGGAATTGGGGTTTTTTTATTATTTATTATTATTTATTCTTGGGTCAAATTTAGTAATTCAAATTTCACCCTCTTCCTGTCAACCGATTAATCTGAAATTTTGTATACACTTTGGATTTTGGTGACAATACAATTATGTTTATTCATTATCATTATAAATTCAAGATGGCTGCCGCTACAAAATGGCGGATAATTTATGTTTTATTAATCCCATCAATATGGGTATCAAATGAAAGTGCTCAACCAGTAGAATGCAATGTATTATATAAAATTAAAATCCAAGATGGCGGCCTCTACACAATGGCGGATAACTTAGGTTTTATGAACCCCATCAACATGGGTATCAAATAAAAGGGCTTGACAAGAAGAATACAGTGCACTATACAACCTCAATACTTAAGTTGGGCGCAGCCACTAAATGGCGTATCAGACTATCAGACAGAATTTTTGATAGTCGACGAGATTTCCATGGTGTCTTATCAAATGTTATGCATGATGGACGCTCGATTAAGGCAAATTAAGAACTGTAAAAATGAGTTTTTTGGAGGAGTAAACGTATTACTTTTCAGTAATCTTTTACAACTGCCTCCTATAAAATGATCAGGAACACCTGTTTTCAATTCTCATATGAAATTATATATATGAAAGTAACTGTCTCTGTCCGTTACCGTCTAACGCCTAAGCCACTTAAAGAGTTTGTTACAATTTGGTGCACAGATAGACTACCTAGACTTAGGAAAGGACAACGGCGACTTTTTATCACAGAAAAGAGTTGAAAAGAGTGGAAATGAGGAGTAAAAGTGAGCATGGAAGGATCTTGGCACTCTTTGTATGCTATTTTAACCGACTTCAAAAAGGAGGAGGTTATCAATCCAGTTGTATTTCAATTGTGAATCAATTTAGATGGTTATTTTTTGGTTGGTAGATTATAGTTCAGAGGTGGTCATATAAATTTTATCGAAATCAGTGCGGCGGTTTTTGAAATATGAACAACAAACTAAAATTTGCGTTCATGTAATCAGTCGATATATCTACTAATATCTACTAATAGACTCTAATAAAATTTGGTGGACCGTCCCAATATGATTTTAAATTAAAGTCTGTTTTTGATTAATTTTTTGAGAACATAGTTTCTTTGTAATTTGTCGTGTAAATTGTACATTTATTAATAAATATAAAACTTTGACTTAGACCGATTTTGATTAGGAAACGTGAATTTGTATGAATTTGTATGACATACAGTGAGTAGGTACTGCCTCAATTACTTTAATAAATATGTGGCGCGGACGAAGTCGCGGGTAAAAGCTAGTACATAATATATTGTTTTGTTTTTGGACTTTAGAGTAACACTGCAAGTAATCGTATTATTTATTTTGTTGATATAATTATAAAAATGTCATTAATGTGGATAGTACTTCATAAAGGTTAATTATTTTTTCTGTTACATGGTCACACTTGATTATAATACAAAAGCCAATATGAATACGAATATGTATTGAAAATATTAATTGCAAATGAAATTTAACTGAAAATAATATTTAATTAAAAATACTATTCTGCATCCGTTAATTTTATTTACTAACCATCTGTGGCTTTATAAAGTGATTTTCGTTATTTGTAATTTCTATATCCATAAAAAAATAATGTTCTTCTGTATGACTTTCATAGAATCGTAGACTTATGCATTTGATCATGTGATAATCTTACTACTTAGTTACCTAAAACCCTTTTTCTCATAAACGCGCGGAGCTATCATCAAGCTAAAATTTATATCAAAAACTCAAGTCTACTGTCTCTTGGAGCTGTAAAAAATCT
The DNA here is from genome assembly GCA_017562165.1 of Ectropis grisescens. Classification (NCBI taxonomy): domain Eukaryota; kingdom Metazoa; phylum Arthropoda; class Insecta; order Lepidoptera; family Geometridae; genus Ectropis; species Ectropis grisescens. The sequence continues at coordinate 24,279,085 of CM029781.1, read as the reverse complement.
TCTATTTTTAGTTACATCAATATAATAAAAATATTTTTAATATAAACTTAATATTACCAAAACTATTACTCATATACCTACAGGTTTGTACGGAACCCGGTGCGCGAGTCCGACTCGCGCTTGGCCGGTTATTTTTTTAACAGTCATAACATTTTTATTTTATTTTAAGGTTAACGTCAAACGTAACGATATTCTGTAAGATTAGTTAAATTATTCAGGATAAATATGTTAATACATATTTGTCAGTTAATAAAATTAATTAATTTTTATAACAATAACCAATGTTAATAGAAAAAATCATTCAAATCAGTTCTGTCAATCATACCTGAAAGAGTAACAAACGTGTATCCGTACAAACATTTACGTTTACATTATTAGTAAGTAAGATAACTTAGATAATAAACGGCCGCGGCAGCAACGGTAAAATTACCAAATTCCAGGACCGACACGTGTCATGGATCGCATCTATTGAGGTCGCGTATTTTCCAATTTTTACCTTATTTTATAAAAAGTGTTTCGAACCATCTCACTACAATGTTGTATAAAAGTTCATAGTTGAATTCCGTAGTTTAGTGATTTTTACACTTACATCTATAGTTCAAGACGTTTTCTTCTTCTATACCGTGAACAATTTAGGTTTTTTGGCAATCGTTTGATAATAATATGATATGTATGTATTAAGCTAACTTCATTGACTAGTCGGATGAAAAAAATATTCAGTCAGACTGATTAAAGCAGCAATATTTGTAACTTCTTCTATAAATATAATATAAGTTTAAAGAGTTTTTTGCGGTAGTTCGTCACTACTAGCCTACAAAAACTGTCGATATATTAAAGAGGCTTGCATTAAGAACATTAGTACTTGTATGTAGTTTTTTTAACAGGCTGAATGGCAAATAAGCTTATTTACATTTGCTTAATAACAGCAGGTTCACCTGATAGTTAGCGCTAGTAGTCACTTATGAACACTTACAACATCAGAGATGCTGGCGACGTTTCCCCAGTCCAGATAGGTATTTAAAGATATCCTGTTTAGTTTGATCTTGTCTAATTTCGTCAAAAGTAGCTTCGGAAGAAGGAAGTTGGATAGCCTGCATGTCCGCGGTAGTTATGATCCGGAGATCCGGGTGGTTTAGCATTTGTATTGGTAGTTTACAATTATTTAATTTAATGGGTAAATAATACCGATAATTATAAAATCCCAAAATAATATACTTTACTCAAGATTTTCTTTTATGATCTAATAGCTGGATCACCCCGATTTAGTTTAGGTTGAAAAACTAGCATATTATAATCCGTTATAAGAGTTATTTAAATTATAAAGCGAATTTTTTTATTTATTATTAAATTAAATAAAAATCATTTATTTCGAGAAATCAGTTGGTCTTCCATATTCAAGTTTACACAAAGTTTAGTTTTTAGTGGGTTTTAGATTACTTTACAACTAAAGAAACACGCAAAATATGCGCTCTCTTTCTTATACGAGTAGAACATTATTATTTAATGTTACTAGTTCACGTTAGTCACCTTGGGATTTGATAATAATAATAATAATCAATCGTTCGTTTGGGAGGTATTTTATGCATTATATTTTTCTCATAGACAAATAGTTTCTACGGTATAAAGTACGGTTATAAAAGTGGTAGAAAAAAAATTAAAATAAAGTTATTTCCACTTGAGTATCATCATCATAAAAGCTAACATTACAATTTGAATTAACAAGACGCTAATAAAAGATTTCAACGCGTGCGATCTGAATAATTTCTTCTGTATTATTTCTAAACGACCTCATATGTTTATCCCTAAAAAAGACATCAACGCGTTCAATGTAATCACATCCGCGTTCCGCGCGTCTCTTACTCGATAACTCAAGCATAAGAAGAGAGTCACCGAAAATTTTAACAAGTCTATTTATAAAGTATATAATTATTGAAGCGTGTGAGTTGAATCGATGGGGTTATACACACTGTATACGAAACTTTACATGAACTGTCCGTGGTTACTTTCTAAATGTTGTGCATTCGTAAACAAACGCCGACAAAGGTTCGTAAGCCGAGGGCACTCACAATTTGCAATTTGAGGTCCTTTCCAGCGGCAGCGTTGGCCGCGGTGACGGACGTGGTCACCGGCGACAACCATTGGTGCAAATTAATATAACGTTTGGGTAAAAGTTTGAGAGAAACGTCCGCCTGAGCGTATGCCCGCTCGAGGCAGGCCGCGGTGGCCCCGTCGAGCGCCAGCGCCGGCTCGAGCAGGGCGCCGCCGCCCTCGAGCACCACCATGCTCACAACAGTATATTTTTCACAGGTGGGAACAACACAACAACACTGCGCGTATCACCGAGAGCGTGGGCGCGAGGCAGCGCTACATAGTGGGCGCGCGTGGTGAGCGGCCGGCGACGCGCGCGGGACTGGCGCGGCGCGGCGCGGCGACCCCTCGCCGCCGCCCACCGCGCGCCGGCGACGCGCCGCGCCGCTGCAGCAGCGGCCGCCTGCAGCCGCCACGGCCGGCCACGCGACCATCCCGACACACTTTCTGTCCTCTCGGTGCTCTACAATGTGAGCCGGTTTCGAGCCGGTACGCTCGATGCATCGATGGTGAGCGCGTTCTCGATCTAACGCAAAAACTTTAACAACGTAACGGTAAAATACTTTCCAAACTGCGGAGCGAGCCGATTAATTGGTCGTCACCTCGTTTTATAGAAAGACAAGCAGTCGGGGTTTCCGAAGCGAAGACAAAAGACGTACTGTGAATAGAGACGGCGAAATTGGTATATCGAAGTTTAAATCGTCGGAAACGACGTCGTTTAGCCACGTGACCAGTTCGAGAGCCCCTCCCTCTTTAAATAATTCAAACATTGCGTCTTCGAACAACACCAACTTTCCAACAATTATCGAACTTCCAATAATTAACGACCCGTAGCTACCCGCTCTAAACTTTCTGCACAAAGCAGTCGCAGAAGCCTACGTACACGAATAATAATATATGATTGTATAGTGTAAAATAAATCCACATTTCACTCAAACTTCACCGTCCAACAGAAACGAAACTGAAATGCGTCATTTCCAACTTCAATCCAATTTGGAAGAACGTCCCCTGGAGAAATATTTCAAAACAATGACAAAAGTTATGAAAAAATTCGATTCCGTCATATCACCATGTTAGTGAATGTGTTTCGGAGTTTGTGTAGGACGGTTATCGCGTTAGAACAAAGAAAATGCTATGGATTTTCAACTGCGGAGGTGAATCCAACTTTCACGGTCTAAAAGATAGACACAATAGAGACGCAGGTTACGAGTGTGCCTTCACCGCAGAAATTAATTTACCATAAACACGGGTATTAATAGAAGCGAGACAATAAGCCGCCCCCGCGAACTAGTCGCGGGTGTAATGTCGCGCGGCACGCGAGCTCCGCTCCGACCTCCGGGCGCGCGCGACATTTGCATACTCCCCTCATGATAACATGTGTCACTATCGCAACAAATCCAGACGGACGAATCGCGGAACCGAACATACGCTCCACGGATGCATTCTCGACTAATGTCGGTACGTAGTACTACTAGCCCAACAAGTTGTTATTTAAAAATATCCACCTGAATTAGAACAGAACGCAGACTCTTCCTCATTAATTATTTTAGAATTCTAAAGGGTTTAAGCAAGAAATCTACCTCGACATTGTCACTCCGAAAAGCATAATTAACTTTCTTTTCCACGCCGATGTCAGATTGAGCATTATAAATGAACTTAGTAATTATTTGACTCGGAATTGTCGGAAAATAGCAGCAATCAAATGACAAGAAAGAAACTTTACGAATAAAACGGCCGACAGTAGCATCCAGTCATATAATGAAAACATCAACAGAACAGAGTATCGCTAGGAAATGTAAGTGATATCCATGTTTCCTTAATCTCAAGTAGTTTGAAAACTTCTGGTAATTGCTACGAGTTTGTTAAGAAAAAAACAAAGAAGGTATCTCTATATTATCATACCCATTTATGTAAATTTAGATATTAACAACCGATTTCGTTGTTAAATAAGCTTCAAATTCAGTTAATGCATGTAATATTAATTTCGATGCTACTTTTTTTGGTAAAATACTAAATGATTGACGTTTAGGTTTTAGCGCACTTTTAATGTTAAACGACAGGCGAACAAACCCCGTTCCTAGGTAACCTGTATAAGGACTGAACTCTGCCAATGTACAGTGCAAAACACTCTACCTATTATTGCTGGAAAGTCGCCCATATTCATTAGATTTAGCAGCTCGTTACTATTTCAAAATTGTGTAGGTCGTTTTTATAGTATAACGATACCACCGATGCTAGAAAGCTTAGAAGTTATTTTTATATTGACTTAGAATGGTTAGTTAAAGAATACTGAGGGAATTTATGGTGAGAAATAAAAGTATATCTCGATTAATATTTGTTTAACACTGTATTCTTCCTCATACCTGCGTAAATCAAAAATTGAGTAAGATACCTTTCATGTAATGAACAGACCTAAATCTGTGGATGATAAGAGAGCGATGAGTATTAGCCATGAGTCGCGGACGCGGGTGCGAGATATAGTCGCGGACCGACACTCGCCCGTGTATCGGCTCAATTATTCAAGCGGGTGGCCCCACACCGCCGCATCATCCGCTTGCTGCCAAATTAAAAGTAAATAACGAAATGAAAACAAGCGGCTCGTGGCACGGGGGACTCGCAAACCTTTTACCGCTGCCGAGTAAATACCTACAGCTAAACACACTCCATCATTCTATCGGCTAACTATTTGCGAACGCAGATAAAATGCAGAAACTCGACAATGAACGGTATCGACTCAATCAAACTGTTATTCCAGATACAAAATAAAAAATCGAATACTTTTAACTGATTGTGTGCTCTACTTTCTTCTGTTGTTTTACGATAGTGGTATGTGGCAATTTCATTCTATGAAAATGGAAAATATTCTATTATTAACATGTAACCCTAGCATTTACAGCATTGTTTTGATGAAAAGTTTCTATTAAACGCACGGTACTATTGTCACCGACGGTATTTTTAGTTTAGAAAACAGTCATTTCGGCACGTAGAAAGATACATACAACGAATATAGGATAAAATGAAGGCCAAAACGCAGCTAGAGCCAAAAGCCCTATTCTCAGCGGAGAGAGCAATTTCGAAGAACAATGAACCGGGGATGAATGGTGGCGCCGAAGTAAAAAGTCTATTTACATCATATGCACATTTCCAGCAACAATATAAAAATAGTAGATTCAGTGTTGTTGCGTGGAAACACGCAGCTAAGTAATTAGTCGGCAGGCATTAGAGAACTCACGGGCACGCCGCTGTGCCCTGTGCGTCCTGGGAAAAACAGACGTCGGCGAATAGCTTCAACAAATGTTATTGTAAATTACCTTTCATGTCACATGCACACCCCGTCTTTTAACATTCCTTTTATCTTTTTTTCCCACCCTAAGGTTGCCTGGAAGAGATCGCTCTTAGCGATAAGGCCGCCGATTGTCGCACTAGTTTTAATAGTATAAAATGTTCTGCTCTTGTAAATTATTTTTATTTGGTGTGTTCAATAAAGTGTATATCTATCAACATAAGGCTAGCAATGTTTACAACATACATTAAGACTATGTTCAGAATAACATGTCGAAGACGGCACAACATTTAAAAGAAGGGCGCTCTTGGTAAAAGGATCATTAGCGACGACAGTGGTATTGTGGACGGGACAAACAGACAGACATACGGGACAGTAACGAGGCGAGTCATCGCGGGACATGAGAGCTGCCCCTTGTGGCGAAAATTGTCACACGGCAAACTATGTCACGGGCATCATTATTTGTGTGGGACAAGTGTGGACGACGTTTTCAGGCCCACATCGATCCACTCAGCTTTTAGGTAATTATCCAAGGAGTGTAACAGCCAGATAAAATTTTAGCTAAGTAATTACTCATACAATGGGAGAAAATACATAGTCATGCAAGCATTGTTCAAAGTAATTTAGAAGTAGTGATATTTAGTAGAGTCGAGTGTGTCGGTCGCAGGTGGTGGAATGTAGGAAGCGGCTCGCGGCTGGCGGAGGCGGCAGCGGAGCACGGCAGCGGCAGCGAGTTGAACGGCCGTGGCGCAGCCGACCGTGCAGCGTACGGCTTCTCACCTCGCACACGCGCCGCTTGCTTAACTGACGCACACATATCACCATTCGAACACTCTTATTTACGATCCAACACGAAACAACGGCCTATTAAGTCATCAACACCCCGCAACGCTATCTCATCCCACCATTGTAACAAAAGCTGACATTCTTCAAGAAAAGCTATATAAATCGTCAGGATGAGTCTAGGGTATTCTAGTTAATCGTTTAAATGCTCCGTTAATGAATTCGGATTACCAACAATGAAACAGAGGTCTTCACGGGCCGCGACGCCTAAACAGATTTGTGTGACAAAGCAATTTTATATACAACAAAACCACCGAGTCGAAAGAACAATTACGCGAGTCAAAGCAGGTATCTCGGAAAAGCGCACCGAGATATAACAAATCGGTGGCGTAACAAAAGAGGCTTTCTCGCGGCCATTACGACGGGATGCACGGCGGCGGCGGCGGGTAGCGCGTCCGATTAGCGTATGCGGCACAGGAGGCGCCGGCCGCTCCCTGGAGAACCTCTCAATTTACGATTGGCGCAAAGAATATCTTCGACATAGCATATTTGCGACTCACCAGTGCCCACGTTCCGTTTCAGAGCAGTCTTTCGACTTCCGATTTTCGCATGTCGATGAAACGTAAAATTTATCCAGAGCAATTGAATAAATAATATTTCTTAGAGAGCGCACGGACAGAGCAAAGGTAGACGACAGGTCGGTGTGGGAACCGTAATAAGGGCCACCATAAAATGTTACATTAGGTAACGGCGGCTTCTGGGGCAGCTATAAATATCTCCGTTCGGAAGTACGGGCAGCGTCCCCGCGGGAGCTCGACACGTCGCCGAGACGCCGCGGACGTGTCGCTCCTCTCGAATAAAAACATATCTCTCGCTTGACTTCCTCAAGGAACGACTTCAGCACCACCAATCAATATCACTTAGCAATAACTGCGACCTCTCAAGTGACCATTATTTTTATGGAGCGCACTGTCTACCGAAATTAGGACAGGTTCATACTCCTACTACGCCATCATCCACTGGTTTTATGTTGGTTTTCCCGAAACTAAATAATTTTGGGACAAAATCAGACCAGTTAATTAGCAAATAATAAGTCTGTTAAACGTCATACGCAACAGATTCCCAGCTGTTGGATTCGAGGCGTCCTCTTGCAAGGAGATATGCCAATATATTATGTTTACCTCGCGGTTAAAGCCAGTAGTGATGACAAAGTTGTGCATCTGCTCTTGGGAAAATAATAATAATCAGAGGTGTTGGCGGGTTTCGAACTTATGACCTCAGCATTGTAAAATCGGATCTTCTCGGCAATAATTCACCACGACTATTAAACTTTTTTATAAATACAGAATCTTTAACGATTAATAGTTACGTCACACTCAAGAAAATTATATCTTAAAGTGCAATAAAAATGTTTTTGTTACTGTTCTTGCTCTGGCTCAGTACGTTGGCAATATCTAACATGTAGGACAGTAAATAAAATTGTAGGGCCGTATAAATGACATTGAAAGTTTATGTGCACATAAACTGATGAATACACTCGTATGTATAGGTAGAGACTGGTAACGTCGCTTTCGCAAGAGAAACGATCTTAGTTTCACTCGTTGGTGGCTTGCTAGTGAAATCTATGCAGCTGCATTTGTATCACCAGCCACGCTTTGTGGTGGCGTCTATGAACTTACTTTCGATACAAGCCAATACGACAAACAATGCATTGAAGCTTTAAAATTATATGGTGTGGTGCTTGGGAAAGAACAGAACCGTTCAGACTGCATTTTATCCAGGTTACAGAAATTTGTTACATATACATATATGTATATCAAACAGTCTTGAATGAACTCTAATGTAAATAGCAGCAGAATGCTCCTGCGGCATCCTCAACAATTTCAACAAGTTGAATAAGTCAAAATCATCAAATCACCTCAGCAAAGCAAGAGAGTAAACAGAGGGAGACCCGCAAATTGCTTGCGTTATTAAGCGGGCCTTAAAAGTTTAGGGCGGGCTTAGTTTACAGAGGTAAGCTCGAGGTTAGCCTAGGTGAGTTTGTTTTAGCGGGAATGTCAACAGAACATGACCAAGTAACGGACTACGCGAATGAATTAATTGTGTATAAGAACATAACAAATTACCGCTACGTAAAGTGGAGTATCTTAAGCGGTACAATTTATTTACCGTTGTTCGTTAAGTAGCTTGGGAAAACTTAAAGCAGAGGCCGTAGACATTAACAGTATTAGCTCTAAGGCTATTTTAAAAAATAAAGATATTTTAAAAAATAACTCAATAAAGTCAAATTCTTATGAATTTAAGTGAGTGTAGTGCAGATAACTAACTGGCATGTATCGTGCGCGCAAGAAGGTAGAGTCAATTAGTTACACAATGTCCCTGTTGGTGCATTATACGCTCGGTGTGTGTCCATCAAATGTCACAATCAATTACCGCGACGTCTGGCCTCACACCCCTTTGACTGTAGGTTAACTCACTCGTGTACAGGGTAATTAAACTATCGTACCGAGCGGAGCGCACGTCTGTTTATCAAGCCATCTAAAAGTCTCGAAATATAATAAAAAATCATAACTCTTAACGTTGGTTATGAAATGGAAACGGTAATTAAGTTGATTTTTGTTTTCATGATGGCCGAGACGCAACTCGGCTGAATAACAATCTGCGAAGCGGGTAAGTGAATTTTAAATAAAAGAGGGTACGTAACCTGGAGGGTTGGCGACGGCCGAGCCGCCCTAAGTTTGTCATTGTTTCTATATTGCGCGAGGCAATTAGCGCTACTCGGACGCGATTCTTCGCCCGGTCCGCTCGTTTCGCTCTCGCCAATCAAATTACGAGAATACCTCCTCTCGGTCCTCCCAAACTTAACAAACCGTTCTTGACGCTTCCACTAACGATCGAAACCAAACAAATTGGATATTGTAATGTAACCACAATCAATTTCTACTTCCGTTGGATGTTTTCGTAAGTTTTTTTTTAAAGATATCCGAGCTCCGGATACCGGTTTCAAGATCATTTTCGAGTCAGTGGTTGGTAATATCTACGATTTCAAACGACAGAATGGTTCCGCTGGAAGCACAACGGTCACGCGCATGCAATCCGGGAAATGCGCTTCTAGATGTAGAGCTACAGACTGTAACTAGTAAGGCGATAAGTGCAAACATTGAAACAGTGCGAGGGGTTCTGGCTCCTGCAATTAAGTGTAAGTTTATCCAGTAGGTGCGGCGACATCGCGGGCGCACACGGGCTGGGCGGTAATTACCGCGCCCGACGCCGCGCCAGGGCCGCGGGGCGCGGACCATCTCCTGTCAGAAGGATCGCGTGCCGAGCGACGGACGCCCGTATTAAACGCTAGCGAAGAACCCGTGCCCCATCAGATAGCATGCAATCAATTTCGCGATCTACATGCCTCTACGTCGGCACCGCCCCTGGACTGACGTCACGCCGATAAGCTCATAGTGCCACCTAACCACTTGGTACCATTTGCCTTAGCGCACTCAAAATTCACGGTTTAGAAGCATTTCGTTATGTGAAGACAATAAAATTTTAATGATCGCGACAACAGTGGCCGTGACATGTTGTTTGAGATGTTGGCACAACAGCGATTTTTACCGTTGGTAAGACGCTTGGCTTGTCGGCTAATCAAGGCATTCGCCGAAGCCACGGTGCGAAGCGGAGTCACGCGACCGTTTTATCGCACACCTTCTTTCTGTTTTATAGACAGATAAAGTTTGTTTAAAAAGCTCGCATGTCTCGACAACATTGACGTCCTTCTCGTGGCAAGTGGTGTAACCCTCGACATCCTAATATGAACAAAATGAGTATTTCCATAAGTACTAAATTTAAGAGTTAACCGGTTTAAACATTGCCCTCATTACTAATGTTATCGATTTGTTGAATCATTCATAAAAATACATACCGTACCCTTTTTAACCCCCGACTAAAAAAAGGGGTATTATAAGTTTGACGTCGATGCTGTCTGTCTATCTATCTGTGTGTGTGTCTGTCTGTGGCACCGTAGAGCTCTAGCTCAAACGGGTGGGCCGATTTCGCTGCGGTTTTTTTTTTATTTGAAGGTTAATTTCCGTGCGGATGTTCTTAGCTATGTTAATATCGATTCAAGATGGCCGACCGCCTCCACAAAATGGCGGACAAAATATTTCTTCACAACCAACCTCAATATGAGTATCAAATTTAAGGGCTTGACTAATAGAATATTATACATTATAACAAATTTCAAATCCAAGATGGCAACCACCACAAAATTGCGAATTACATTATTTTTCTCACTACTCCCTCAATATGGGTATCAAATGAAAAGGAATTAAAAAAGATAGCCGCTACCACAAAATGCCGAAATATATTTTTTTAAATTTTATAGGTTTTCACTTGACCGCCATCTCGCCTGATGTTAAATTTCTTTTTTCACAACTCCCTCAGTATGGGTATCAAATAAAAGGTATCAACTAGCAGAATGTTTTATAGATTACAAATCCGAGGTAGTAAATCGATAGTAGTCTTGGGTAAATCAAATTTCTTTTTGTGCTTGTTTGATGTCAGTTAATTATGTAAGTGCTGCGTCATTTAGTCAATTACCTATTGAGTGGTAGGACTTGATTACAGGTCAACAACATTTAACATCTTAGATAGATAGATACTCTTTATTGTTCACACCAAAAGAAAAAACAGATTTACAGACAAAGAAAAAAATAACAGCTAGTGCTACAACAGGCGGCCTTATCGCTGAAAGCGATTTCTTCCAGGCAACCTTTGGGTGGAAATGGTTTTTGATATCTTTAATAGCGGGGTGTGCCAATCCAGACTACATCAGTTAAATACAAATTACGTAGTTATAGATATGCGTAGATATAGATATGCTAACAATAGAATAAAATAAACATACATGCTAATAAAAATTACATGCTAATACTTACATACTTCTATGACAAACTAATACATATATGTAGGTATATAAAAAATATTATTGATACTTATTTATGACAGATATCTAAAGATAAAAGTAGACGGTAAATAATGACACATTATGTAACAGGAAACTAAGTGGAATAATGGGATATTATGATTGTAGTTTCGACAGATAATATTCTTTGACGTGACCTTTAAAAGACTCCAATGAGGGAGATTTTCTTATGGAAATAGGTAATTCATTCCACAATTGGGCTGCTTGAAAGGCAAAAGACTTCCCATAGTATGATTCGGAACGTGCTAATGGGATCATCAGAGTTAGATTTGTTTTTGATCTTAATGGGCGAGAATGGCAGTCTTGACATAAAGTAAAGCGTTCTTTAAGGTAGAGTGGAGTTTTAGGGTTAAATAGAATATTGAACAGCAGAAAAAGAATGTGAGCATTACGACGCAGACGAATGGGCAACCACTTGAGTTTAGCGCGAAATTGGGACACATGATCATATTTGCGCAATCCAAATATGAATCTAATACAGTAGTTTTGAAGGCGCTCAAGTTTTTCTAACTTTCATCTTATATCTCGACGAGCCTATTATGCTTAAAGACGAAAGTCTTTAACCAGTGCGTGTTGCCACTGATGTCTTATGGAACTGAGACGTGGTCCTTCACTGTGGGCCTCATAACGAAGCTCAAAGTCACACAGCGAGCTATGGAGAGAGCTATGCTCGGAGTCTCTTTGCGCGACAGAATCCGTAATGAGGATATTCGCAAAAGAACGAAAGTGGCCGACATAGCTCAAAGAGTAAGCAAGCTGAAGTGGCAATGGGCAGGCCACATCGCACGCAGAACTGAAAACCGATGGGGAAGAAAGGTTCTCGAGTGGCGACCACGAACCGGAAGACGCAGTGTTGGACGGCCTCCCCCTAGATGGACAGATGACCTCACAATTCGCTGGAAACCGCTGGTTGCAGGTTGCGCAGGACCGTTCGTTGAGGAAATCTAGGGGGAAGGCCTATGTTAGCAGTAGTGGACGTCTTGCAGCTTTTTGCGGTGATTTCGGTGTTTTCTACGTCGCAATAATAGCTGCGTGGCTGCTGTTTCAGGCACGCGTATTGCTAATGCCAAATGGTAATTAGGCTCATTCTTGCTCGTTCCGTCACTCATGTACATTATATATTTTATATTAAAGAAAATTTTACACATTACTTATTTTGATATATTCGAAAATAAAATCCCCAAAATAACTCTTCTAATGTACTGAGGAATACAAAGCCCCCGTAATCCTCACAAGTCAATTTGGTATCAGTTCAATAATTGAGAGTAACGGGCATGATTTATTCGAGGCAGCAGCAAAAGCACAATTATCGGCCCGCGGGCGCTCTCAATTACGAAGAGGCGCGCCCGTGGGAACACCTCCGCACCGGCCGGACCCAACCACAAATCTTTTAGTCTTACCGTCTTACGCCCAACCCAACAAGTTGCAAATGGACGGGGCTGAACACATTATGCCACGATTTGGGGCCGTTTTACTTTATGAGATTTCTTTTTTATTTACCTGAGCAGTTACAACATAGTAAACAAATTTTTCCAAAGGGACGGACGATCCTAAACCTGAAAAACCGCTAAACCCTTAAATTCTTAATAATTAAAAAAAATGTGACTTGTCAGTTGGGATAACAACATGTAGCTAGCTTAATCAAATAAACGATTCGTTTGATTCATATAACAGTTTGAGGATCGCGCGCCACCGACGGTTCGAGTGCGCGTTTTAATTTGCGCGGCGACACACGAGTGGCCCGAGCCCTGGCCTGCGGAGGACACGTCGAGTGGCTTGCTAATTGCAACGCCACGCTGCGCTTCATCGACACCCCACTATCCAATAAATTACACCAGCTGTATCCGCGGTTTCACCCGTCGACGTTAAATACACATCCCGGTGAATGAGACAATCAAATGCAAAACGATAATCTCAAATCAGACTCGTACTAGACTACAAAGATTAGTTTGTTTTATGTAGTCATATGAACATAGATAACAGTATATACCGCCGTTGACGACATTCGCACACGAGAAAACGTCTAACGTCTACATTTCAATAGAGCGTATGCGGTTGTGTGTAAACAGACTAAATCAGTGGGCCGCGCTCAGGTACAACGAATAAATAAGCCAAATTATTATCAGAAAGCGCGCTCACAATTCACATCTCCCGGCGGACTCCACTGATAAGCTCGAACCAACCGCAATAATATATCGGTGTGAACGTTAATTACTCGGATCGACACTGCGACGAGTGCGACAATCTAATTATAACAAGATAATAAACGCGCCTTTAGCAAAGCAGAAGGGAGCGTTTCTCGAGGTGCCCAAAAGATGGTCTAATTTGTGAAGAAACAAATGAAACTGCTCCCCTCGCGTAAGAAAACGTTTTACAAACGGCGCGGCCCATGTAATCGGATAATAAAAAGGGCAAACGCGGTAAATATAAGATGAGGAAGACAGTTTTACGAGCACCACCTAATTAAGTGGTGAACCAAACAGAACGAAGTGAACGTTTACAGTAAAAATAAATAGAGTGCGACGGAGTTCGCATAACCGATAAAACACGGCACGATCTGAACATTTAAATCAACTCTACGAATCGCCAGGATTAGTCGTTATGAAATTGCGTGTTAAAAGCGTTCTTTCAGCATGTTTTTGTGGAAGATCTCACGTAACAACAAAAGCTATCAAATCCAGAAATATTTGTGCAAATAGTGAGTGTGGGCCCAAAATAAAATGTGTGTATGTGTGCGAGCTTGCGGGCGGGCAGCGGCGCGCGGCCGCGTATTTCTGGCGCGCAGGTAGGGCGGCGCGCGGAATGCGACCTCACCTGCGCCTCTGATTCACTCGCGCTAAATCAGTCGCCACTCGCAACTGCGTGTTTATTACGCTTCACCCATTTACCAATGCAACATTTATACAATTATGGGTTTTCTACATCTATAACAAGATAATCTGGTTGATGAAGTCTGATGAAGTCACCTGAAACCGTGCTTCGTTAGAAGCGTGCGACGCGATAAATCAAAACTTAGGCGAAATAGCATCGACGTAGGTCAACATCGTGATTAACGGTTTATTTGTGGGTCCGTGCCAGTTTTAGGAAATAAACGTTTAATTCAGGAGGCGGCGGCGGGGCGCAGACACGGGTCCTACCCGGAGCGATTCATTAGCTGAACCGCGTCAGAGCAAACAAATTAACGCGACGGGCGTGTTTTACACGGCGATAAAAGGGCGCGAGGGCGGTTTGTTGCGGCCGCGCGATAAATCTCGGACACGCGTCGGCCCGGCCCGCGACGCAGTGGCCGGAACCACGGGGTACGTCTTCACCCTAAGCATTGCAATCCGTCCGCAATAAGGCATAGGGGCCATATTTGGCATGGCCAATGGCATATTTTATCAAATAAAATTTTTGTACTTAAAAACAAAGTTTTTCATTGTCATTACAAAGTTAGGTACCATATATCACAATTGATATTAAAATATAGCGAATAGATTAATATGTTAAATAACTACTAATAATAAAATTATACGTAGTGGTAGGACTCCTTAGAGAGTTCGCTTGGGAAAGTACCTTTGCCAGTCATTCTACAGCCAAATCTGTGTTCCGGTTTGATGGGCAATGTTTTCAGTAAAATTACAGGTTATAGTGATAAAATCATCTCATATTGTGCATAGAATGACGAGCTCAGGACAGTGCTAGTTAGTGATATGGATTCATGTTTCAATAGCTGTATGACACTGTGCCATTATAGGCAGGCGTAAATCCTGCATGTCCCGTCACTCTACACTAATAAAAAAAAAGTTTCCCTTTAGTAGGGGATGGATGTAGCAACTCTAAAAATCGTGTGTTCGCTGGAAGTACTACTTGAGCTTGACTTTGACCACCGTCCCGGTTCTAATGCGACTAGGGCCCGACTCGACTGATGAAACTCTCTCGAGTAAGACCGTGCCGAACATGGAGCATATGTAGGCGAAAGCCTAGAAGCCACTTACTCTAGCGACCTTGACCGAATACCCGACAACGCTGTCGATACCAACATTGTGATCTCTGTTTCTCTCACAATATGCTTGCACTGGCCATCTCTACACTGTTATTGGTGAGTCCTCTAGGCAGGTTTCGGACGAGGGTGACCAACACTGGAGTTTGTCCAAAAGATGTTAGATAGAAACTAACAAAGATGTACGCGTGACTTGTATGGCAAACAGCAATCAGTTAACTGACTAAGATACATATTTTGCGACTCATTACCCCCAAATAACAAGTTCACGGATATCAGTCATCTCTAACGGCTAAATGACGACAGGTGCCAGCTACCAGATCCCACCTACTAGGGTTCTAAGCTCTAAGGCCTGCGGCAGAACAAGCCGAGATCGTACAATGAGATGTATTTGCGCTAGTCGTCGTACGCTCCAGGTTGGAGGTATGCTTCGAGTGTAGGTACTTCATATATATTATGCTTTAAGTTATGTTCTGCGTATGTCTGCACCTATCTACAGGTTAGAAAGGCCCTGCGTATTCTGCACTAGCCCATATGTAAGTAGTAGAGTCCATCTGAAGCCCACTGGCATTAAACATAAAATTACATCAAAATACAAGAACCACAAAAATATTAGAAATAGTCCACGACCTCCTGGAAGACACAGTTAAAAATATATTCGGCGGATGAAACTATGAGCCGAAACATTTATATTGGTAGATGTAGCATAACAATGACTGAAAATTAGCGGAAGAAAAATTGAAACTGAGCCAATTAGACTGCAGGCAGGTGAAATTTACGACGATATTACGAGTAAAAGAAATAAAACTGGTTGCATTTTATTACTGCCCAGCTAAACAGGATGTTTTCAATTAAATGATAAAACATTTAGCTCTAGTACGTAATAGAATTAAAGTCGGTGACCGATGCCCTATATCGCGCGGGTTCAAAATAAGGGTGCGTCGATGGTGACGCTGGCGGCGGCAGGCGCGCCCTCCCGCGTGTAAATGGCTTCAGTTAATTAAGTTTAATCAGTGCCATTATGAGTGTGTAGTGTACAACATCTGCTTGTTGTTTTACGCCCACATATACTGTTACAAAACGCACCGACGCCTGTTACGGACGGCTAATGAAATCCTACACCGGCAACTCGATTCTCGATATCTGTTAACGAGTACAGACTGAATGATATAACAGAAAAAACTCCGGGCGTGCAATGAACGTATTTAGATACTTTTTGTGAAGCCACACATTGAACCCACGACTAGTGCGCTTGAGATCGACTTGATAGGCTTCTAGATGGGACAATGAGATTATCGGATATAGTAATCTGATAATATTTGTATTGTTCCCGTATTGACACGGAAACAATAATACCGCGTAAAAGGGCTATATAAATGGGTATTGGCTGCTTTCTCCTACACAAACAATGGAAGAACAATAATTTTAGGTTGTTAGGCGGTCATTTTCAAATTTCACCAAAGCTATTTGGACACAATCTGAAAGTAGACAATTCAACGACACTGCAATCATTAACCAGCATAGCAAAAGGCTTTGCGTAACAAAACATTGTTTTTGAAACAAACGAAAACTAGCGAAACGAACGAAATCTAGTCCAAAAATAACCAGGTCTCCAAAACGTTTAAAACGAACAGTTCACGAGTGGATTTTCGCGTGAAATCGATATTTGGAGGTAGGAAAGTAGTGCCTAGTGTAGTCAGATAGTCAAGTGTGGCGTGCTCCGCGACCATTAACGCAGCGTGACGGATCGCTCGACAGCGCGCCGCGGGGAGACTAGGGTTGTCTTAATTAACTTGCCAAGTATAAAAAGCTCACTTTTACTACAGTTTATACCTTAATTTTATTTCCATTGACGAGCACAACCCCTGTTTTATTGTAGGCATTCTCACGACAGAGAAAACATTGTCTTTTTCGATGTCATCTTTTTTTTGTAGGTATAACTAGTGATTAAATGCGAATAGCTCAATTCTTAATGATATCCATTGTTACAACTGAGAACAGGAGCAGTGTTTGTTGTTTACATTATTTAATTAGGAATAGCAGTAGCGTCACCAGTTAGTGGTATTCGGCTCGTGGTAGCTGGCATCCCTGCGCCGGCAGGGCGGGCGGCGGCGCGGGCGCGCGCGGCGGAGCGTGCCCGCCTCTCACGCGATCTTATCGCGCCTTCCGCGAACATCGCATCGCACTGCCCGCTCGCTCGTGTCTATTCCGTGACTAGCTTGCGCTATCTACGTTATTTCTTTAACCATAAATTTAATTTGGACTTTTCCAAAGTTTAATTCGTTCAGAGGCATAGAAACGACGGTTAGTTAAAACGGCGAGACAGTTTTAGGCTGACCGCGGTAGTTGTGCGTCGGGTAATGAGCAGCGAATCCTTTGACCGGCTGCACTGGGAAGCGCTCCACTAATTAGCCGGCGCAGATTCACAGATCTAGAGCCGCGACCGAATTAGCGCGATTGTGTGGCTTAACAGACTATAATGAACCTTTGCCAAACCAAACAGGTACATTTTGCTATGTGCACTACTCATCATCATCACCAATTAAGTGAACATGTTAAATAATTCACGTACAACTATGTCGTTTATTAGGTACTTACATAGTAATTCCCAAACGAATGATGTTTCGCAAGTTTTCAGTACAATTTTGTTTGATTGAATAAGATTTTGTTTAGTCAGAAAGTACAAGTCCATATCAGTATAGATATCGATAGATGGCGGGCATTGTAGACGTGACGCTCCGTTACGGTTCGCCAAGACAATCCCGTCCCCATGCAAATAACACGGTGAACTTTAAATGTCAAAAGCAATGATTCGAAACGGGACGCGCCGTAGTCGAGCCCTATTTGGAAAGGACATCCACTGCACCAAATCAGGTCATAAAATTTAAATGGCGCTAGTTTTCACTGACGACGTAACATTGGAGTCACTACTGTGTCGCAAATGGATTTTTTGTAATAGTCGTCACGGATGATATCACATTTTTTAAGATGACCCAACATTTCACTCTTACATTGCAGATTAAGTCAAATCTAGTTATAGTTCAATACGATCGCAAGAAAATGTTTACTACAAAAGAAAACAATACATAGTTTGCTCTTCGAACAAGCAATCGGACGACAAACTAAATCATTGACCTCACTCTTCGGAGCCTACTTCAAAACGTGAAACATTCTACGTGCTTATTGAAAACCTGATTCCGAATTCTATGGGAACACTTACTATACCCGACGCACCTTTGTATAGTTTAACTGTTTGCAACGACCTATAAACAGAAAAGGTACGTTCAATGAAATCTACAGTTACACGTTACTGCTTCTTACATAGATTTCGAATTGGGATTACAACACGTTGATGAAAGAAAAACGTGATCCAGATTTCATCGGAAACGATATCGACATGGCGTGTAGGTGAAATCGAGACAGAAAGTAATTCATAAAGCGATCGAAACGGCATTTTGCGGCGAGCAAACAAGCCTCATCTCATTAATCTCGGTTTCTGCATTAAGCCGGGATGTGCCAATGGTGACAGGGAGAATCCTCGAGGCGACCGCGGGTCGCCGCCGACAAATCCTTTTGTGAAATCTGCGACAAATACAAAGAGGCCCCGGACTAGTCTATATTAGGCTACGCTTCGGGACCAGACACGTAGGATCAACAGAGATCTGCAACAATCGTGTATATCCTTCTGTAGGGATCAACATAACGTCTGAATGTTTAAACATGGTGAAACCAGGTGTGTGTATACATTTAGCCTATAAAGAGGTAAATGAAAAACAATCTACGTATCGTCAAAACTTCTAGCAATTTACGAGTATTTATGACGTACTTAATATTATCGTTCTAAGAAGATCGTCTCTCTTATCGTTCTATATTGCAATATTACTAACTTGTCGCTGTTCCATTTCTAGAAAATATTGTGGTAAAAAGTGTGTGTTACAATACAATCATGGTACAATTATTAGCAAAAATTTATAAAACAATTATTGTATCCACCCGCTTAAAACGACGCCTTGAACTAAGAAACATGAAAACGAGTATACTTTTGAATGCATAGTATGATAGCAACGAATGATATAATCTAAAGTATAAAAATATCGTAGATAAGGAGAAACCCTGTATAATTTTGTGAACCAGACACACAGACAGTGCCACAGACAGACAGACATCGACGTCAAACTTATAACACCCCTTTTTTTGGTCGGGGTTTAAAAATGGTCTTGGCTTTGATATTGCTCTCTATTTATTTTCACTTGAAATTAAAGAGTAATAAACCCGTAAAATATAGTCTAGCTCCCATAGTACAAGTTTTGCTTAGTTTGGGGTTAGATGGTGTTGTGTGAGAAATGTCCAGTAATATTTATTTTATGTAAAGCCTCTTTTACAAAGCTGTAACTGTTTTAGGTTAGGCAGTCCACCGGCCGGTTAATGTCATGCAGTAGATGTTGGTAAGTTTTTTTCCATACACATATAGCTAGACAGTTATCAGCCCCTATGGATTGGTCGTCTGTTTTACGGCTGCAATCCAATATCCGATGCTTGTCCAATATTACTTAGTGGATAGTAACTCGGGTCGTGGGTTCGATTCCCACCCAGTGCAAATATTTGTGTGATGAATTCAAATGTTTGCTCTGTGTCTGGGTGTTTCTATGTATAATAAGTATGTATTTAAAACTATAAAAGTATTATATCAGCTATCTGGCTGCCATCACACATTTGCTTACTGAAGCTGTTGCTGTCCACCAATAGTTTGGAGTCTGATGAGTGACATGTGCCTGATGGTGCAAATTGTAACAGCACAGTGACATGCAGCTATTGGAACATGAAGAGTCCAAATTATTTATTTATTTATTTATTACGTATATAAGAAGACCATGATATAAAATCCCTACTAATACTAAAAATGTGAAAGTAACTATGTTTGTTACGCTTTCACGCGAAAAGTACTGAACCTATCATCATAAAACTAAAATGTGAAAGTAACTATGTTTTTGGAAAAGTACTGAAGTAATATAGGCTAAAACTTTATATAATTTTTTAACGGAATTTTATACCATTTTTAACGGGAACGCAAACGAAACCGCGAGGCGCTAGTTACCAATAAACCAATATGTTTAAATATCAACTACTGTTATATGCATTAATAACTATCAAGACAAAGTACAACCAAACTATCGGTATTAGCCCAGCGTGGGTTTGTTATACCTTTCACCCACCAATTCGAGATCTGACTCCAATAGTGGATTGATTTTGAGGCGCATACTGTGCGTGCGCCTCTCTATGTGTGATTGTAATACAATGTCCACAACCCAGTATCTATTCTAATTATGGTAATACAACGCGAGACTACGCGATGGAAGTACCAAAATTCAAACTACAGCGCTTTGAACGAATAAGGTTATATCAATAAATAATTAATGACATTTCGCTTAATTAAAGCAACAAAGTGAATCAGGAAATATATGTAACACAACGCGACACGACAATAGCAGGCTCGCGCATAAAACAGTGTTGGAAATTTAACCACGTTTCTGACGACAATATCATAGAGCGATCGCCGGTGTGTGCAGCATAACAGCAGCCAAATGGCAGGCGAGCAAACATTGCGACCATTGTGCGTGGCGCCTTGCCGCTCGCGGAGTCGCCACTGTTTCACAGTTTGTGGCTCCGTCCTCTCGAGTCAACAACCGGTGTTTGTAAGACTCCCTCGTAATTAATAATCGCCGCAACGAAAGCCCACAACCACTTCCTTTATATGGCTGCTATGCCTAACAGACAAATATTAACAACTGACCGAATTAGACTTCGAAAAGGGGTAGTAACATCGAATAAAACAATAGATAGCAGAGACCACACTGTGCAAGCCGCTTGCGTGACTGTCTCGCGCGCGGGTAAATGACTTCCTTTGTTTCTTCACATAGTCGGCATAGCGCAGTTTCAAAGCTAAACATAAATTATAACTTTCGTAAAGTGGTGATTTACCAGTGTGAATGATTATAGCTATCACATATGGCAACACGACGAATAAATATAAAGTTCTTTATAGTGTAATATCCGAACAATAACGGGTTGTGGTTTCTATGGTGACTCGTAAATTAATGATGCTCATATTATAGTAAAGACAATACGAAAGTTCCTGAGGAAGGAAATTCCGCTGGTTCAATTGTGAGAGCACATTTTTTGCAGTGTTTCACCGGCATCACAATAAAATTAGAAATGTCAATTAAACTCGGGTCGTCTTAGAGAAAGCTGGATAAAAAGAGCGTCAAAGAATCAATTATCTTATTCTACCACGCCATTGAGAGTATTTTCTACCGCTATTGCAAGTATAATTGCAATTATAAAAATAGTACTTATGTTCTATTATGCGCACTATCTAGTAACAATGCTACTGAATATAAATAGATTTGAAAAAAATAACTGACATACCTTTTTTTAGGATTATGAGTAAATAGTCACTTTTTCATTGCTAGCATAATAGAAGAATAATCTAATTTAATTATTTTACTGGTTCAAAGCAGTGGTTAAATAAAAATAAGAGTTGGACCAACGGTCAGTCACATCGTAAACAATACACAGAAATATTTCGTAATGACTGTGAGTACTTGTGTATTTTAAAGTTGATTCAAATATTCGTGCCACCATAATCTGATATAGGTAAGACGCGCATAAACCGAAATTCTGTTTAACAGGTTTCGATCAGCCAAGCGATGGCTCGTTTATATGATAATCTATTTTACTATTTGCTTCCAACACGTGATGGCGAACCGCAGAAAGCAAACTAGTTGTGACGTGCAGACAAATCTATCTTCTATTTAATGGTCCAGCAGCTTGCAGCTAACATTCGTCTGTTTATTAAATCTTCTCGTTTTTCTCTCTTACTTAACTGTACCTGACGAAATTGTGTAAAATATGGGCGCTGGTTTGAGTAAATAAACCCGTTTTACGTAGATTAGATTCGCGAAGTCGAGTGGGAAACTAAAATACTCCAAAATTTTTATTGGAAGATAAATAGTAGAAGAAGCGAGGCCGGGCGAGCGATTAATCTAAGTTTAGAGTAAACAAGAAGGTGAAGTGATCAGCGCGCGGCGTTGTTGAAGTTTAATAAGCGTTAGTTAGCGGGCGCGGCAATAACGCGCGGTTATCTCCGGTGCGCCACGCGCTCCGCGGCTCCGGGGCGGAGCGCGAGCCCCGCCGCGCTGCAAATTGGCGTTCCCGCATCTCTCAACCGGCACTAATCTTCCCTCGACAACGGTTATTTCTTGCTACGCCGCCGTCATAACATAATTGACACACGCCGAACTCCTATCTACCAACTCTAATGCAACTGCATCCAGACGTCCGTATTACGTGCGATGTGGTTATGGAATTTGCAAAATGAATACTGTAAGAACAAACGATTTATACAAATGCACACTCATCAGCAATTACAGAAAGCTTTTCTATTATTATTAGTAATTTCTGTTATAATTATTATCTGCGCTGAGGTAATACATGTAGGTATAAGTATGTAGGAGCAATAAAATATTCAAGGATGAGTACCTACGTAAACGAACGTTCGCGTTCCTATAAAACTATTATGTCGTGAAAAAGTGATAAAACGGCGAAGCGTAAACATCAAGACACATAATGGGCAATTAGGTTTTTAAATGTAAGCGAGAAGAGTGGAACCTAAAAGCGCAAGGGGCGCGTGCAGGCCGTGCCGCGCCGCGCCGAGCGCCCGTCAAAGCGAGAATAATCTCATAACCGCGGCTCGGACGACACCCCGGCTTATGCTAAGCGCCCTCGGGCTTACCGAGATCTTTCTTTGAGCAGACACTACAGGCGAAGTGGCGTCGTACACAACAAAGCGTAGGGTATTGCTCATTAACTTTAAAAATTATATAATTTTATTATCAGATTATATAAAAACAGTCTGAAACAGTCATTCGTGCGCATCGAAGTTACCATTACGTTACGATAACCTCGCAATTTTGGCTTAACGCGGGACAAACGAGTGGCGAAAAGTTTCGCAAGTGGTTTGCAGGCGGGCGAAGTTTTCTAACGGTTCGTATAGTTTAATTTCTCTGGTGTCAGTGATGCGTATCGGCGCAATCGGGCGCGGCTGAGCGATTCCGATCCGATTCGCGGTAGCCGAGCCGTGCGGCCGCCGTTGCAACACGCCCGCGTGCTCCTTCCGACAACACAAGGCGAGCGAAACCGTCAACGTCATGATAAAGTGCAATAACACGGACGAATCACATTCGTTACGCCGGCCATTTGCTACAATTTTATATTGCGCAGATACAGTTTTAATAGCTGCAGTAATTACAAAAAGGATAAAAGGCTTTGCACTTCAAATGATCTCATTGTGTGGTGACGTGGCACTCGCGGCAGACACCGAGAAGCAAGCCGCACGTATCCACACGAAACGAGGAGCGTGCGGTAGTCGAGAGGGACCCGAGCACCACACTGATTACGGTTCCATATTTAATGAGCCACTCACGTGGGCTCGCAACTCTCCGCAAGCCCGCAAACTAATTTCGATACTCGCTTACATATTTAAACTTGCAATGTTTGTAGAATTGAGAAAAACTAACTTAATGCAGTGCTCCGTAGCATTGGATTGGTAATGACCGCCTCAGAAATTATCTCGATACGCTACGATCGTTGCATGCACTCAGAATCGAGAGGCTCGTCGTGCTTGTTCAAAAATCGGGAAATGAAGTAGAGAAAGTGTTGATCATATGTGAAAGAAGGGGGCGCGGGAGGCGGCGGGCGGCAGAAGACGGCCGCGCACAGTTTAATTTCCCACGAGGTCGATCTCGGCGGCGCACAGCTCAGCTCGCGGGAATTAATTGCCAGTAATGAATAGTCAAGTGTACGTCCGTTCATTATGTATATCTACGGTGGAATCACCAACGCAGCCATCGCATAACACCCTTCTTACGAGACCATAACATGGTGAAAGCGCTGCAATCGTGGCGAAAACTCCATCGTTTACTACTATCAAAGAAATGCAGAAACGCTGAGATTGTAAAGTCACACATTATGAATAAAGAAAAAGTATAATAACTGTGCCCCGGTACGTTGTCAGGTAGAGGTGAATTGCAGTTTTCACACGGATAGCTTGGAACAATACACTTGTAGAGGCACTTAGGCAGCAAAGTTCAACAACCCTATAACCTATTTGGGATTTCTCGTGTTTCTTAACTCTCCGTATAGAGAATTAGGATTAAGGTAGATGACCTTTGTGCCACTGCAAGTTAATTAAACATTGACACTTACTCAATTAGTACAAATAAAAAAATAATCGCAATTCCTTTCTACCGACCTCGAAAAAGGAGAAGTCTCCTGGCTCGTATTTTATGAAGTTTAACTTTAAGATAGAAAAAAAAAATATCAAGAGCAAAAAGAATTAGTTTATTAATGTTCCTTAAATTTAAGTTTAATTTATTTTGATACAATTTATGTTTTAAGAGATGTAATTGGATAAAGTGCAAAATATTTTAAAAAATTTACCATTAGTTTCATTGAAATTAATCACAGGACAAAGTACTTAATATACTCATATTATTGTTTATCCAAATACATTATTAGTGTAAAATAATACTAAAACGGTAATATGTATATTTCTACGACAAATTTTTAGTAGTACTAAGAGGTAGTAAATAGCAAAATAATTATTATTTATAGCCACTACCTAATAATATACTATAGTGGTATTGATATAGTGCTAGCCTAACTTTATACCTTTAAAAGTTAAGTCAACTTCGATTTGAAACATATATATATCAGCACATAAAACAAAGATTTAGTTATTACCTTTAAGAAGTGATAATGTACATGTTGAAGTTTGATTTTCATATTTTTTATGAAAAAAATAATTTCTACAACACAGCCGACATGAATGCTAAGATAAGCATTATGTAAGCCAAATTCAACCGGACAACACTATTGGTTTCCATTAAATTCTGTAACAATACTACTGAAGCAAAATTAAACAAAAAAAAGTATTTTACTACCTAAAATTATCATAAAGTAAGATTACTTTTGTAATCTTAAAGTTGTTAATATAGAAAAAAAAAGTCATAAAACGTGTTATTCAACGTGGTAACGTTGAATAATCGTAGAAGTGCTTACTAACTTTACAAAGATGTAACATGGTCCTCAGTGGCATCGTTGGCAGTAACACCAGGTAAACACGAAGTCTCTGTGACAATATCCACTTATCGTTATAATAATGTACGCCTACAAGCGATGTCATCACCCAGATTGCCTAAAACGCGAGTTTGAGCAAAAAAATAACATAAAAGCAAACTATTCGAGCTCGTATAGTGTTATGTTCAGTCGTCCCCCGACAACACAAAACTCGATAAGGCGTTATTGACACATCGCGGTAGTTTGACACGATCTTGGCGTGCCGTATACCATAAACTGCCTGCCAGTATGAGTATTCTTTAGGGAAACCTAATGTCTAAAGCCTTCAAAAACGCATGAAAAGAAAATGGAATTAAACACTTGAAAAGAAAATATTCCCATCTGACGTCAATAAATAAATATTGGTGGACTCTCTTTCACGCAACGCAAACTAAGCAAAACCTTGTCCTATGAACATCAAATAACAGTACCTAATACATATTATTCATACTATCCTACTAATGTTATAACTGTCTAACTTTGTATGAAGCGCCTAGATATAAAGTTTCATGGTTTTATCTTCAAAA
This sequence comes from Ectropis grisescens, assembly GCA_017562165.1. Classification (NCBI taxonomy): domain Eukaryota; kingdom Metazoa; phylum Arthropoda; class Insecta; order Lepidoptera; family Geometridae; genus Ectropis; species Ectropis grisescens. The sequence goes on along the minus strand of CM029781.1, from coordinate 24,253,268 downwards.
ACGACGGACTTCCTATTCATATTAAACTTTAACCCTTATATTTCACTTTCGAGAAGGGTGGTTTTCTAAACACCCATTTATACACACATATACTCATGTTTAATCACATCGTAACGGCTGATCGGATCACTTTCAAATTTGATTATAGTCTGGAACTGCAAATTAATGAAGTTTGATATCGTTTCAGACTAAGCCGTAACATTGTGTTCTTCAACCGAGAATAAAGATGCCAGTTTTTCCCCGGCTTTATAGAAATACGTGTTATAAATGTTCCCGAGTTATACTAAACCGACACGCGCTAATTGGTGTATCAGCAACCCACAAATGCGTGTGTATAGGCAGCTTTTCTTCGAGTTGCGTGCGATACGCAGTACCACGGATCGAGTGCATACGTAACAGGGCTGGAATTGTTTACTGATCGAATATGTGTGTGGAGCGGCGATGTCTTCATAGATCGTATCGTACATGTGCGCCGTTACAATCGGTAATGGTGTGTGCAGTTAAGGTGTAGGTTTATTGCTTCCTAGAGCGCGGCCTGGGAACAGGGTCGGAGATAGTCGCCCGCTAGCGGGGCATACAACTCTACACATCTGCAGAGCTCTACATTTCACTAATATTGCTAGGTGCCAACAGATGAAGATCTGTATTCTAATCGCGGTAACTACGTCAGGGCGGCCGTGTCGCAGCCAAATTTTTGTCTAAGATCGGGCATTGCTAAACAGAAAAAAAATCATGAAATATTCATATTAAATAATATTCAAGAACTTCAACAAGCTTATTTAATTTAGGATGAACGCTAACGTATGTAACTATTTAAAAAAAAGTTCGATGATTAAGAAAATCTTTTCAACAAGCTTGGCGTGGTTGGTTCCACATTTTTTAATTAATTCGTGGGTATGGTGGGTCTAGTCCGAATAAAGTTCTTGCGGATGCGTCTCAAAATGTAAGAGGGTTAACATCTCTTATAAAGACTCGCTTAACACTTTCACAGTCCACGGTATCCACATGGATACGAAAACAGGGTTACCGTGTAGTCCATGTATCCAAAAGGATGCATGGGCACTGAATTTTAGAGAATCTGTAAATTATATTTAAATTTGTACTCATGTAAGATCTGAAACTCAATGTCTAAAGTTATTTGAGCAATGCGATGTGATGCTCATGTGTACACATATGCCGCGTGTGGTCATTTGTTCCTAAGTGCATCCAAATGGATTTATTTTAATTGTCACCAATAAGTCCATGTATCCATTTTGATACATTATCGCGGCATTTCTTGCTAGCCTGTAAGTTCCCACCGCTGGTCAAAACTCCAAATAAAAAGAATAATTAAAACATGCAAGAAATTTATTTTACATGTATTGAATTCCAAAATACAGACAATTAGTACATATTGGACAATAAAGATTGACCAGATCTATATCTACAACACCCTGAGGGCAGCCAAACTGGCGCAAACAATCCTCGCAGTGCCCGCTGTGATACATCTCTTCATCTTTTAGAGATATATATTCATTAGGGAGCCATTCGAAAAATAGATTGACTCTTATTACCTGTGGCATATTCAAAGCATTATAGTTCATTTTTCACTTTTTCAATCTAAAACATATAAGAATACAAATTAAAAAAAAAAACAACATAAGTAAAAGTCAGTCGAAACAAACAATGATGTCATTTTCCAGGACACTGTCTTCCGGAGAATTGATATCGAAGCTTGACTGTAATAACTTTGTTACTCTAAGCAAACATATGGAGTATAATTTTCGAGGTTTACGAGTTAAATGATAATAATTCATGCTGGTATTCAGTATTCTTGCACAAATTAATATTTTATTTTACATATTATCTTTATGCATGCTGTGTCATCTTGACGTAAGTATTTCCACAATAGAACATCTGAAGTGGTCTTCAAAGAGATTGATTGATTAGCCATAAGTACTCCTTAGAACAGGTTAGTAATATGTGTAAGTGTGTCCAAGTGGATTCACACATATTTATAGGTTCAAGATCCCAGTATCCATTTGGATACATTTGTAAAATACACACTAAAACATATAAAAATTACTAAACAATATAATAATCCTTATAACCGATTATAAATAAGTAAGTTACAATGAATATTGGAGTGGACTCGAGGGACTAGATTGTGTTTTAGTAAGGTGGACTGTGAAATAATTAATATACTTTTCTATTGATGTTCTTTCGACTGAGTATAATTTGGGTGCAACGTAGTTTCAATCCTAATTTAAACTTCAACTAACAAATAAGTCTACCACATTACCAGAAAACTGTAACACCGGAATGGTACAATAGCACTATCCCTAAAAGTTTATGAGTCATCCGAAATCGGGTTGTCCAACAGAATTGGGACACCTGGCAACATTAGAGTTCGCCCACGTTGCAGGTAAATGCGGCGCGGTTCTTGATACCGCGATTATGACGTCTAATGGCAAGATAAACTGTATTCCTTTAACACTGGTAACAGTAAAATAGAGCTTTTAGTAGATTAGACAGCGAGGGGTGGCTAAAGAAATAAAAAGAATAACAGTAAATCCGGAATGGAAGCAATTCGACTTTTTTTCGTAAAATTCTATATAATAGAATTTCCAAGTATAAACAGACATTCCGTTTATAAAAGTTCTTGTACTACACACTTCTAACTACTACTAACACAGTTAAATTAGTTAGAAGTGAAAATAGTTGAAACGGATTAGAGGCGCTAGCAAGAGATATAGTCTATGCTATATACTTTGATAAATCTGTAACGAGAACGAGTCGGATTGTAAATTTAACGAAAAAAACAGCCAATACTATTTTTTTTTCACGTCAATAACAAGCACGCTTGTTACCGCATAACGTCTTGGTACGTAACATTTTACAGTTTGAATCCACGTGTTTGATAGTTTGAACATCCGGGTGTTTAGACAGGTTATAGAAATAAATAAGCCAGTCAGCGATTTAGACCAAATATTTTATATAATACTAGCTGTCCCCTCACAAGCTTCGCTGTGGCACATTGTGATGCAAAATTTAAAAAACAATCCTTGATGCGGATTATGTATCATTGTAAAATTTCAGCTCGATCGGTGCAGAACTTTTTGACTTTTTGAAGCGTACACAAACCAACATAACATTTTTATATATAGAGATACATAGATAATAACTGGGTCCTAGGGTATAACTCGCGGTGTATCCGTTTTTTACGACAAATTTATTTTCGACCCATACGATTAACGCAAAATAATAATTTAATTGCACATGTACCACTGAACTACTACCACTGCAGTCACTAACTTTAACGGGATAAACAGCTGCGTGTCACAGTCAATTATAAATTTCACTAAAATCCTGGCAGCCGTTACAGAGATGCGTGGTAACAACCATACACAGGCACAAGTTTTCGCCTTTATAATTTTAGTGTAATGACGATTGACACCTCCGTTAAAACTACAGTAATTGATCGTGAAAAATGACTTCATGGACGTTGATGCGCTGCGCCAAACTTCCATCTACGCCTAAACGTGAAACCAATACCGGTTATGTTAATGACGATAGTTATTCTAGATACGACAATAAAACTTAATTATGCAAATGCACTGTATTTACAAAACAAATCAGGTGGCTCGGTTTAGAAAACAACGTAAACCAAGCGTTCAACATGAATTGTAAATTAGTGGGTCAATTTTGATTTAGTTTTAGACAACTAAAATCTGTTTTCGATATACTCTACTAAATAACCTCATTAATTATTTATTTATCAATTACAATAGTAAATAACTATCGGATATCAATAATCAATAAATGAATTTACATATATATAAGTGTATTTGTTGTTTTAAGGTTTCTCAAACATGTCCAACACTTACGACTGGAACTTGACATCGGAGAAGATACACATTTAATGCAATCATTTCTGCATGTTACAAGTATTATTACCTTATATTAATAGCCTAAGTGGTTTTGTCGCCAAAAAATTTGAGTAAGTCAATATTATAATTAACGGTAAATCGCCGTAAACTAATTAAACGATGATTAGACGATATTAGATTATATTTTAATGTATGTACTGTGAATCACTATGTATGTACCTTTAAAAAAAGATCTAAGTGATGGATAATCAAATTATTTTGAAAAGAGCAGCTTGATCATTTTCCAATTGTCAAAATTATCCTCGAAAGACCTATTTTCTGCAACATGCATTACATGTAATATCCGTCGATTAATAACTTTCAATGTAATAGACAATAGGTTCGATTACATTTTTGGATTGACTCGATAGACATGGTAGGGACAGACAGAAGAACGGAACTGAAAAGAGGTACCACAAACATCGATGTAAACATAATAGCACCGATACTTTCAGCTTGATTTGCCGCCTCTGCAAGGTATGCATGCTTCGATCTGCTACCCTGATAAATATTTGAAGGTTCGATAGCTCTGGTCCCCAGGGGTAATGGATTCCGATCCCATAAGGTTTCTAATATATTACCTACAACTCCTGCTACGGAGACATCTCTGCATCTTAGGCTTTTTCATTACAGACATTGTAATATCAATATATCGATGTCTATTTTTGAAAAATCCTTCTAATATTATTCTAATATTATAATCTAGATTCCTTAATGTGTGTTGCTCAATCATCTAAATAGATCAAGATCTAAAGAGATCAAGATGAAATTTGGAATTATTAAATTCATCATAATTCTCGAATAACATATTACCTAGCTTTTTTATTCCTGAAAATTGTAGTTTGTGTTACAGAAGAATAATTCTGAAGTATACGCGGACGAAGTCAAGGCCAGATGTTACTGTACATATTAGATCATTTTAAATTAGATTTCATCGAGAAACGGATTAGGAAATAGATAACTAGTACATATATAAACTACTAGCTGTACCCTGCCTCGCTTCGCTGTGGCACATTGTGATGCAAAAATTAGATAAAAACAATCCTTGATGCGGATTTATCATTGTAAAATTTCAGCTCGATCGGAGCAGAACTTTTTGAGTTTTTGAAGCGTACACAAACCAACATAACATTTTTATACATAGAGATTTATCTTACATACCAGAAAACCACATAACAATGCAAAAATAATGCTACAAGCAATTTCCTTTTAGCAAAAATAATTTTATCTTTAAGGCAATAGCACGGCTTTGAAAATGGAGATGATTTTAGAGATGGGATTACTTGTTTAGAAAAATCTGTGCTTAGTCCCAGTCAATATTTAATATTATAATTCTTTGAAAATGAATATCAATCGTAACAACCCGATTGATAGCATTTATTTTAGTTGGAAACTGAAAATTACAACTAACATTCGCATTATTTCCATGTTTATTTGCAACTACAATAGGCATAAGGAAAATCCTCTAGCTCATGACTCCTATGTGAAGTGAGGACAAGATCATGGACGTCAAGTAGCAGTACAATGCCAATGTTTATCAATTATAGACAACATCATTTATATTTAGATTATTGACCAATTAACGCGTTGTGGCTCGGATCTCGAGGTTGTGCATGAGAAAATAGTAGTGATGAGAAAAGAAAACAATGCATTACCTACTCATAAAATAACCAGCAACGATACTCAGAAAGAAATTCGAAACAAATTGCAGTCTGGAATAGGACATAGGCCACTATTTATCCGGGAAAATAATGAGAAAGGAAACGACGCGGACATACCCGCGGGACGCTGCTAGTAACTAATATAATAATGCTTTTAAAATAGTATAAACCTGACCTAAAGGTAGTTTATCTACTTGCTCTATAGGAAAAATCATAATACATCCAAACTTAATTCTATCAATATTATTTAGTACTGGATTTACGGTATTAGAATCCGACTAGCACTTGATCGATTTAGGAATATAATTTGCTTGTTTATTTGAATATACGTTCATGAGAAGAAGATGTAGAAGTAGGTAACTGATGTTTCTTAATATCCGAACGAGTGAAAATAAACAACAGATGTGTGTATGTCGGTGTGTCTTGCGTTAGAACAGGTATGTTGTCTAGGAAGTGCGCATATTACAAGAAGATCCCGTCATAGACCCCTCTGTGTTAAACAACGTGTGAAAGATCATGTCTTCACACACTCATGCAATGACCGTGCCTACGCTACGTGATGAAAGCCGAGCACACAATGGTATTTCCTTCAAATCATGACCGCGTGTTCATGCAATTACGCCAAACAAAGAAATTGGTGTAAGACATAGTTCAAACATTCCGATGGCCAAAATATACGCGAATACCAAAATAAATGTTGACATGTGTCCAAACGGTATACATGTTTGGTCACCAGTCCGTCCAATGTTTACCCAGGACATAGCTTTAATGTCCAACAAGGTGAATTACCAAAAATAAGTGAATTTGCATACAGGAATCGGATTCATCAAACTGAACCATGTATACATTATTATTTAAACAAATATTTTTTCCAGTCTACTGATAATAGCATAATGACATAAGCGAATGCAAGGAAGGTAATTCCTTTACCTCTGCCTGTGGGCCTTTGGCCACCATTGGTACAGGCAGACAGGCTCCAAATAGTAATACTATTATGAGTTTTTTTTTATATTATTTGTTTATACATTAATTGTTTCACAATGTTAATATACTTATCTGTTGTGTTATAATATTCTATGTTTATATCTTATTTATCTACTGTTTTAACGCATGTTAGTTTTAGTTTTAAGTTCAGATCTGTTGGCCTAATTTTCTTTATGTATTATCACTGTTACATTAGTGATAATACATAATCAAAGTTATTATTATCAAACCACTGAATTTAAATAATTGTTGTTTCTAGGCCCACATAGTTTGGAATGTAATACAGTTCTGTACAGTATAATACTCTTGTGTTATAGTTTATATTTATTACATTCTGTTTTGTGTGCTCATTGAATTAATAAATAAATAAATAAAGGGGTAGATCAATTCAACTAATATAAACTATTGTAAACGAAAATATAATCGATGTACGATTATTTGATACACTAAGAATTAAAATCTCTATAACAATGGTATTATTGGAAGGCCTATCTCCAGCAGTGCACGAATATAGGCTAATGATGATGATGATGATAAAAACGGTGAGTACAATCCTTCTTTTTCACGTAAAGACCTCATACTACGGTACCCCATAAAAAGTTGAACTTTTTGCAAGGTCAAACAAAGGTCCACGCTGTACACAAAATAATATTTAAATTACTTTTAATATGTTTATTTACATCGATCAGAATCGCTAATCTTTAATCGACAATTTTCCAGGTAGTTCGCGTAGTAGGGCACCACAAAAAACATTAATCAAACAAAAGCACTCTTTAGAATGTTAAATGGTTCGAGAGCGGTGTCAGTGAACCGCGGAGCTCCCCGGAGATGCATACGTTATACTGATAACGGTATAGCCGCAAACGTAATTCGCGTAATTTGCAAATCTAAAACGTGTAGTTGCGGCTCGCGCTATAACTGAATATTTTATTAATATATTACATGCTTTTCACACTTGTAAACTAGTTGATGATACTCCTCCAGTCTTATGCCCATGAACTATATAAATAAGGTTTTTTGTTGTTTTTAAAGGCCCGGACAAATAAGAACACAAGTACATTGGTTGACTCCACTTTTGTGATAAGTACTTCTAAGCTGTGGAATTCGTTGTCTGAGTAGGGTTTTCCTTTTTTGATGTTAAAGGTTTCCTTTAAGTAGGATTCCTTTTCTGGTTAATCTTAGTGTCTTCAAGTGGAGACTGAATTGGTTTTTCCTACCTCAAATATACCTAAAGAGAAAGTTTATAGAAGTATCCACCTCTTTTATTTGTACTTCCCGTTTTCCTATTTTCGTATCTTTTTCCATCCTACGCCTTTTTGCTACGTTGCCTGGAAGAGATCACTTTAAGCGAAAAGGTCGCCCATTGCTATTGCATTAATTTTAGTCTTTAAGTTTTTATGTCTTTTGTTTTAGATTAGTGCAATAAAGAGTTAATCTATCTATCTAAAGAGCAGAAAACTCCGCGCTGACATGTCGTATAGTGCAACACTTTATGATGTCTCCAAACTAAAAAAGGAGTATACAATATAGCGATATTGGCATTGTATAAAGTTAGTAAAATTATAAGAATCTAACAAAATCGCCGAAAAAAATAACTTTTTCTACGACTTTTGAGTTCCGTAAATTGTGCTTACGTAACCAGTAGCTTTAACTTAGCGGAAATACTCTTTTTCTGAGACCATTATAGTACGACGTTTTTCGTACAAAGTGTAATTTGAAAACCACTAAGCCTACGCTATTAATGTTTTAATACAACTATGAATCCTTTTTCTTTTGCTGGCCTAATAAGTTGGTAGTAAGTCTGCCTCCGAATCCGTAGGTCGTGGGTTCGATTCCTTCTCAGTGCAAATATTTGTCAAATTAAATCAAATCAAATTATTTATTTGTCAGAACATGGTTGTGTAATCACATACATTAACAGCAGTGTACAGATGTCATTCAAGTATAGTGCCTCATGTTTTTGCCTTCTTTGTGTCACAAATATTGGTTCTGTGTCTGGGTGTTTCTTAATACGTATGTAATAAAATTACAAATAAGTATTATATCAGCTATCTGCTCCCATAGTACAAGCTTTGCGTAGTTTGGGGATAGATGGTGTTATGTAATGTGATGAAGGTGTGATAGTAATTAATATTGTACATGTGGGTTATTGAATAGGTAAATGTTGTGGCGTCACCGACTCGGGCGTTTCGATTGCTGCTCCACTTCAATATAAGATATCCTAATATTCTACTGGCGACGAGGAAAATCATTGTTTATGTTGGTGTATTTTCTATTAAGTGATCGACGTTGACAGAAAAGTAGAGAATTTCGATCTATCAAGTAAAAAGTGGTCGGCCTAAATTAGACGCGTGGCATAATATCATAATAAACGAAATTAAAGCGGTGTTACATGTGGCTACTTCAGTGACTTTGGTTAGACAGGCAACCTATGATCTCATGTGCGATCTATGCGCCCTAAACTTCCCGAATGAAAATCGTTTAGTGAACTCGTGAGACTAGTCGGTGATCACTTCGAATCAAAACGTTGGAAGATTGCGGAGCGGCATTTTTTTTCACCTTCGGAGACAAAAACGGGGTGAAAGTCTTAGCGACTACTTGCGGACATTGAAGCAATAGGCTAGTACCTGCTACTTCAACACCGGCTTAGAAGAGAATTTACGCGACCAATTCGTGTTTGGGCTGGCCAGTGACGAATCGCGGTCGAGATTCTTCGCCAAGACAAGGTTGACGTACAAAAGAGCGGTGGAGTTAGGGTTCGTTAGACAAGTTCGTGATCGTGATTGGAGGAAAGCCGATGCGCAATTTTAGTATGTAGATACTTACATCGTAATTAAAACCAGGTTAGTTCTTTTAATCTGTTTACCACCTCACGATAATATCCGTCAGTATTTGATTACAAAACTGTGTAATTTGCAACAATGTTGTTTGGCAGGCTATTGCGGATGGCTCACAACGTAGAAGCTCACCATTAGGATAGTTGGTGGTCAGACACAAACACTTCCGCCAATAACAAAGTTCTATTCTAATCATGTAAACTGACATACATGTGCATTATGTGTGTAATATTATTATCAAAAATTAAAGATAGAATTAACTAAGTAGATATTCATTGAATGATGGTCCTGAACATTTCGAAAGTATTTTGCGTGTAAAATAATATAAATTTTAAATAAATCCACGTAGATCGACTATGTACAAAAGAGGTAAATTTAAAAAAGTTGCAGCAATTACGATACTTCTGAACGACCATAATTCAGAGAAAGCCGATTTTACCGATTGTGAATCATCAGGTAGTGTGCGGAGGGGTGCGTGGCTCGGGAACCTCCATGTGGTGCACCGTGGGCATCACACAACAACTTGCCTCGATGGCATTTACTTGTGTGATGGCGAATCCGGGCCGAGGCTAGGAACTTCTAAACGCGCTCCTAACCCCCTTGAGCAGTGCGGGTAGAGGTTAGGGAGGGGGCCTGGAAGAGTTGGGAAGGTTACTCGGCTGACACTTCGACCAAGTAAAATTCCTAATTCTTCCAGATGAGGGTCCTCCACGAGCACTCTGATTAGCAGATTGCTCAGTGGAAGGACAAGGGTCGCGATGCGGCCATAGAGGCGGTGGTGAGGGCGGACCTCTCGCTGCAGATCATCTTCACCGTGAGAGGTGAGATGTCTGTAAGTCTCTCAACAGTGAGCGGACGCGCTGCTGATTTCCGGCGCGTCACTAGAGCCAAATGCGGGGGTACTAACGCCCCACGTGAGGCGGGTCCGTAAGGGCAGTGACGCACTGGCGGTGTCGAGCCCGACGTACCCCACCGTGTCCCGGTGCACGGCGGACGGCGGACATGCGGAAATACAATTTCCCCCACACAAAAAATAGTACTATTCTTTAGATATTTTATGAGAATAAATACGAATTAGATAAAATTGTGACCATATTTGTCTTTTTGAAGGCGTTTATCGACTTTTCAAGATGTATGTATGGATGATTATGAGGCACTTACGAAGCCGGGTCAAGCTAGCAGTTTCCTAAATAACATATTTTTTTACTTCATTTTCTTTACTCGCTTTCAGATTCTTTTTTAACCTTAAAAAATTACGATTTGTTTCATGGGGCTAAAATATGAATAGGTAAAAAATGTCTTAATAAATTTGTAAAAAGTTCACAACATTTATTGTCTTACAACACTTATCTATTATTAATCAATTAATAACCCATCAGCTATGTGAATGTTTTGTGCGTTTCTCCACTTCAGGCTAATTCCTTAACATACAATAAGCTAAATCAGCGTCCCAAGTAAGAATGCTTCACATAGGAAGATGCAACGAACGTTGTTAGTGTGAAAAGGACAGCCGATGAACCGCGGATATCAAGTCATTGGCAAACAAGTCACGTCACGAACAAATAACTGAACAATAAGTATTAACTGATGTAAATCGGAACTATGAAAGAGTTGGAAAGTCAGATGTTTTTTTCATTGTTTAGAGTGACGAGACGAGCGTTAATGAGTGAGCGCGCTTTTATTCCGAAGAGTTCGATGTTTGTAAACCAGGGAAATACACTTGTATTATTTTATTTTGGGAAAAATATACGAATTTTTAAAAACTGTTGAACAAAAGTTGACCTGTTGAATGTACTTAGCATACCCTTATAACCATACCATATAGTAGCAACACAAAGTAGTCTTATTAAATAATACAGTCGTTCAACGAAGCCTGCGCGCTCCTACATTGCCTACATTAAAATGTTAGTATTGCAAGAGCGCGACTCAGGGCTGACGTTATCCGTATGTTCTAATTTTATTTTGGTAATAAGCGATTTTGTTCGCGACAACCCTACCCGTGTCTAGACATTATCTGGGTTTCTCACAAGATCAAAGGCGATGAACTACTGGTAGTATATCTTTATACTGTGGTAGTAATGTAGATCCATAAAATAAAATAGTGAGGGCACGTACCTGCACGTCAAAGGGCTGGTGGTGTTGCTGCGAGTCGGGCGCCGGCCCCACGGAGCCTCCGTTGACGAGCCCGCCCGCCGCGCCGCCCACGCCGCCCGCGCCGCCGCTCGCGCCGCCCACGCCGCCCACTCCCACGCCGCCACCATACTGGCGATGTCACATCCACTCAATAACACATTTATCTTTCTACAGTTTAATAACATCCAATTAAGAATATCTGCACATCTAACATTACATTTTAACACGTAATCTTCTGGTTATTCCTTGACTTTGGGGAATAGGATACAAATATTGTAGGTACACGTATTTTTTTCTATGACACGACACGATATAGTGCTTAGAAGTTTCGCGTGACGTCACTTGTGGGTACGATTTTACCCAAAAAATTGGTTGCGGTCTATTTGGACTGAATGTTATATTGTACTAAAACCGTAATGAACAAATCTTAAAATGACCTTTTCCCATAATGACTGATTTTTGAAATGTACTTATTCTAGTATGCCGGAAAAAAAACTGTCAAATTGAAGTACAGTTAGTAACATTTTTTAAAAGCTTAAAATAAAATAATATAATAATTTTATAACAAGACTTTCTATTCTTAATTTTAATATAACTATGATGAACCGGATGATAGTTGATGAAAATGTAGTGATAAAAATTAAATCTGATGCAAATATATAAGGTGTAATTAATTAATCAGATAAGAAAACTCTTTCCTAAAAGCCACAAAAATATACTTAAGAACGTTATAATCTAGCTATTTCAATTAATGCTTCGCTTAGGACGATCTCTTGTAACCAACCGTGCAAATTGACTAAACAATAAATGAAATAGAACCTAAACATAAAAATGTTTATATAACTACCGTCCTCCTTCAGCTTCGCTCGAATATTATCATATAGGTAAAGACTATTCATTGAAATCAAAACTATCCTTACTTTCAAGTTGGATCATACAGCACACGGTGTGCGATTTTGATTAAAATCTGTTAAAATACTTAGTCTATCGCCGACAAACAACGCGACACGTAATTTATATATGTACTTCATATATTAAGAAGATAACACCCCAATATGCAGCATTAAAAAAAATCAAAATTACTGTCGAATAAACTTTTTAGCCATAGATTATTTTTAACCGACTTCATTTTATAGTATAGAGCAGCCTTTCCCAAAGTGGGCGATAACGCCCCATAGTGCGCGCTGCAGGCCTAAAGGACGGTAAGAGATCCAGGAAAAAATGAGGGGGTTGTGTACTACCTACAGGGTTCATGTCTCATGTCAACTCTTGCGAGCTATAGTAAATAAGTTTCGTTTAGAATTAATGTTGAATCCCCATTAATATAGCTACAATAATTCATTGAATTTGAAATTATAGTGGTTTTTAAGCATGTGAAAAAATGGGGACCCCTGTGCCTGATGGTAGGCAACATGCCTGCGACATAACAGCACAGCGTCACGCAGCTGTTGGAATATTACGTTCAAATCATTACTCGTACCTAGAACACCAGTGCGTTTGTCACCCAAAGATCTAAGATCAGAAATAATATGGCGAAGAATATCTTCTCTTCTGCGACGCTAATTGGTAGAAAATGTGTTGAGAACACGAGCAGGACATTTTTGGTGATGATACTTTGATGAAACAATCATAGTTTTCTTGTCAGTGTATTGACCAGAGTATACCATACACTAGCATGAAGTACTGATGTTGCATCTGATTGTACATGTCCCGTCAGACATAATGATTATCGGACATTAGACATCAAAGACATTTCGAAAATCAGTCATTATGGGAAAAGGTCATTTTAAGATTTGTTCATTACGGTTTTAGTACAATATAACATTCAGTCCAAATAGACCGCAACCAAAAAAATTATAAGTGACGTCACGACCCTGGAACTGGACTCTGGAAGTTTGATGATATTTTCGTCGATTTTTTATAATTTGATAAAACAAAAAATACGTGTCCCATATTTTTCCATGATCGAGCTGACGGACTAATTAGAATGGTTTATTTTTGTCCCAGTCCTGCTACCCTATTGCTTCACTTCATCTTCAGGTATTTGGTCTAATCTGGTTGGTACTTTCCCCTATGTATAAGAGAAAATTTAAATTTGTACGGATATGCTTATTTGAAGTGGTAGCATTCATTTGCAGTTTCCGCTTCGGAAAGTACCGCACATTAGTGAGTATTTTACCACCCACCAGTAAAGTGCAAACATTAATGTGTTCTGGTTGGAGAGGCAGAGTTTTCAGAGTTACTACAGGACAAAAAGATAAACCATCTTATGACGAGAGCAATATACTGCTAAGTTAGGCTTTGATTGGAGATTCGGAACGTTCATGTTCCGACAGCAGACTGACACGCTCGTATCAGAACATGAACAATCTCCAACCGAATCTTAACCCAGCAATGTACTGGGCTCGTCACTCGGAAGTAATAAGATGATTTGATTAAATAAAAATGTGGCCTTTTTCATGGTATTTATTGAATGAATAGAATGTAGCGATGGCGCCACGATCGCAGAGTGCTGCCTCCTATTACAAAATTAGACAACTTCTGAGTCCGTGATCAATGACCAGCAGTACCGCTTTTGGCCGTTCTACAGATAAGTGTCTAAGTGATAAGTGAACTCTTTGCAGAGTCCGCCTGTGTTTTCAGTGAAATTATATGCTAGATTATGATTTGTACTTATGTTCCAGTAGCTATGTGTGCTGTTATGGGCAGACGTGTTGCCTGCAAACACTTGTCCTGATATTATTAAAAAAAGTTAGTGGCACTATAACATGTCACATGGGGTACTTAATTTATTCTTAAATATGGTTGCACTATTCATGTGAAATGATGAGGCTGAGTTAGCGAGCAACACGGTAGGGAGTAGGCATACACAGCGTTTCCCCTCTGTCAAAGTACAAGTACGCCTGGATCATGGAGTTTGATAATATCCTGTGGCGTGAGGGTGGGGCTAGATTGGCGAATGGTGCTTTATTTTTTATGTTTTAGTGATTTGGCTGTGTGAGTATGATCGGCAATGGATCGGTACATGTATGTTTGTATGTAATAGTGCGGATTTGCGCTAGTGTGCATCTTTTCCCTCCCGCAAAAAATGACAGAAAGATTTGAACAATTTTTTAGCCAAGGCTACTCCCTTCCGTGCTTGCGCGGAAGATCGAGTTGCTCGATGGGCTGAGTATGCGATGAATGCGATGCGATGATAAAAGAAAGTATCGGAGTGTAATACGCACGTGTACCTGTTGCGTGCTCGCAAAGCTATTGTTGTCGAACTGAGGGTGCTGCTCCATCTGCAGGACCAGCTCGAGGTGCTGGTTCATAGAGTCGTTCAGCGTCATGCCTGCAATGGAATCGCTTGTTCACAAAACGTGCATATTCATCATAATCTTACTAATATTGTATTAAAAGTTTGGATGTATGTTGCTCAATCACATCGGAGCGGCTGAACGGATCGGATTGAAATTTGGAAAGCAGATAAAATACAGTCTGGAATAAAACAGAGACTCCTCTTCACCGTGGTAAAATAATGGGAAAGGGAACTACCCAGACTAAAACTTCTTCATGAGTTCAGTAAAGAGATCTCTATATACAGCGTGGCGCTTTGGTGCCGACATTAAATGAAACCACATATGACATATCATATTTTCAGACATTCTGTAAAATTAAATTTCATGTATCGTTTTTATTTACTGAGTTATTCGCAATTTTCAAAACACCAAATCAGAGCAACCTGTATCTAAAAATTTGAGTCAGAGGTAATTAGGTCGCAGGCCACATATCCACGCGTTTCATGAATGAAAATCAGGCGAAAGGTAAATACAATAAAATGAGACAGGTAGTCATACAACATGCAAAACTCGCGTTTGTGTGCGAATGAAATGGAGCCGGAAACGAAAAAATGACTGTAGGTACTCCTCTAATGTTAGTCTTTTGTCTTTTTCTTTTAAACTCCACTAGTTTTGTGTTAGTGCTAGCCGGGCTGCGAAGTTGTCAAGTCCTTGACACATTTCTCGCGCGCTATAACTTTTACTGTAAATCCCTTAACTAGGTAATTTAATTATTCGCGAAAAAGACGCTTAAGTACGTGTCCTACGTGTTATTTTTTGTTGTTTATTTAGTGTAAGTTATTTTGATTCAGTGTCAAAGCGATAACGACGACTTGTTGTTACTTACTTTTTGTGTTGTGAGTGTTTATTTAAGTAAAGATGTCGAACACACAGTATTACACTGCTGCTGAGTATGCTGACATGATTTTACTTTACGGAGAAGCCCATCAAAAAGCCCGCACTTGCGATAAGAATGTAGGTATCGCGAAAGATATGGGAATACTAGGCGATGCCCTACAAATCCCACGGCAAGCGTCCGTTCAAACATTGAACGCCGTTTAAGAGTTTGTGTTCGCGAAGGTGGTCACGTTGAGCATTTAAAAATTTAGACCAAAACAGTATGGCTCTGTTAGTTATGCGCCTACGATTTCAAAGAAGCCGCCGCGCCGCGCCGCTCGTCAAGCGAGCGAGCGCGCGCGTAACTATGGAAACGAAGCGTTGCCGCTCCACAACGCTGCGCTGCGACACAGACGAGAAATAGTTACTACAGCTTCGAGTCGAAAAGCTGTAAGTACCTACGTACTAATGTTTATTGCGCATTTATGCGATAGATAATTTAACTTAAAACAATAAGTATCTGATTTTGATTTTGACAATGATGAATTTATCTGAAAGAGTTCATTGATCAAGGGTTTACTGGTTAAATTTTCTACGAAATTAAAATCGATTCGTGGGAAGATGTTTTAGTTTTACTTTTAAAGAATATTGTAGGTACCTCTACTAGTTCAGCAGCTTTCACGCTAGGTAATATTTTTTGTTGGTACGAGTACGTACTAAGTGGCCTTGAAGTAACGGCTGGTCTAGCCGGGAGGACGGTGATTGCCGATCCGGCGCGCCGCGTTCAAATCCCACGCGCACCAGTCTTTTCGAAGTCATGTGCGTAATGCTAGTAGCTTAAAAACGATGAAGGAAAACATCGTGAGAAAACCGACATGTACCTACCTAGAATCTTTCGAGGTCACGTGCCAATAATGGAAAGTGCCATCTACCAACTGGCACTTTGCCAGGGTGGTGGATTATGGCTTTAACTCTCTTCTTGCGAGAGAAGGGCCCGAGTCCCAGCTGTGGGAACATTTGATGGGCTGTTTATGCGAATTATCCTTGATTCTGACAACACGTACCTATCTTACTCGTATTACCTACTACAAAGCAATCATTTTGTAATGTTTCACCAAATTTACAATAGACACCTAGGTACCTATCCATTTACCTATTTACTTTTAGAAGTGAAATCGCGGCGTGTCATACACAGATTTTTCATGGGCTGTGAATTGAATTCTAGCGTCATGTTCGGAAATGATAAGAATTCTTCGGGTAAACTCGGGACCATGGCCATTGGTGAATCTAGAAATGCGTTAGCATTTCCCACTGGCTGATGTATTTTCTAGATGGTAATGGCCAGGCCCTCCGGTTTCACCCGCGCAGTTTCCAAAGTTAGCTATCAAATACTGAGTTATAAGTTTTCACTTCTATCGGCAGTTCCTATGACTGCCAATATTTTTTGTTTATCTCTTATCTTTATCATATGGTAGGTATTCGATTTATTAGTGATGAACAGGTATTGAAGCTTTTGTCGTGACGTACCTACTTGACCGTTCAGAATTTTCGCGCCTTTGTACCTACCCCTCTCGGCCGGCGCGGCGGCGGCACCTACTGAGGTAGGTACGCTGCAACGCCGCGCGCCGCTTGGAGATACCTACCTATCTACAAGCGGCGCGCAGCGCGGGGTTTTGCGACGTTGCCAGATTTACGTTTGCGTAACGATGTGTACGAAAGTAAATCACGCACACAACAGACGTCGTTGAATGAATCTAGTGCAAAGGGTGATTTTGATTCGAGTGCTTGATACAATGATTTAGTTTGTTAGAAAATATTTTTTTTTTAAATAAGCGAATTTATTTTTCTCACATCGTTTGTATGATTACTGGTCAGTAACCCTACCTGTGTGTTCATTTAATGTCGACACCAAAGCGCCACGCTGTATAAAAATGTTATGTTGGGTTGAGTATGCTTCAAAAACTCACCGATCGAGCTGAAATTTTACAATGATATACAGCGTGGCGCTTTGGTGCCGACATTAAATGAAACCACCTATAAAATATCATATTTTGACCTATTCTGTCAAATTAAATTTCAATTATCTTTATTATTTACTGAGTTATTCGCAATTTTCTAAAATACCATAATAGAGCAGGCTGTATCTAAAATTTCCTGCGCAAAGGTCATTACACCGCAGCCCACAGTCCATCCAATTTATCAATTAAAAATCAGGCGAAAAGCAAATACTAAAGAAATGAGATAGGTGATGTCCTGCAACACACGTGCAAACGTACGCACGTTGTGAATGAAATGCAGACGAAAGAGAAATAATGCACACGCCTATTAACTAATGTTAAATGTAGTCTTTCTCTTTCTCAAATTTTTCACTAGTTTTGTGCTAGCCGCCGGGATGCGAAGTTGACCGTGTTGTCCCTGACGCATTTCTCTAAATGGCGCGCTAAAACTTTTACTGTAAATCCTTAACTAGGGAATTTTGTAATCTAATTATTCGGGAAAAAGACGCTTACATGTTATTTTTGTTCGTTCTTTTAGTGTAATTTATTTTAGAGTCAGTGTCAAGAGTTTGTGTGTGACTCTGATTGTGTTGTGAATAGTTATTTAATTAGTGACGCCGAACGTACAGTGTTTTCTGAGTGTGCCCTATGCACATGTGATTTTAGTCTGAAAAGTCCTACAATTGTGAAAAGTCCTATTTTGAAAATCGACCCAGAGCATGTTTTCGACCGTTTAAAGCTTGTAAGTATACTAGCAACAATAATTCGATTTTAAACAAAATTACCTTTTCTCTTCAAAGGGTTTTATTGGTTAGATTGTTTACGAAATTTAAATCGTATTGCGAGAAGTTGTTTTTATTTTACCAATTCAGCAGCTTTCACGCTAAATGCTCTTTGTTATTACCAAGTGCTGGTCTAGTCCCGCGTTCAAATCCTACGCGCACCACTGTCTTATCGAAGTCATGTGCGTAATGCCGCTAACTTAAAACGGTGAAGAAAAACATAGTAAACAAAAAACCGACATGTACCTAGAATCTTTCGAGGTCATGTTTATGTTAACCACCAACCCGCACTTGGCCAACGTGGTGGATTATGGCCTTAAGTTTTCCGTGCAGAGAGAAATCCCCGAGTCCCAGCAGTGGGAACATTTGGTCGGCTTCAAAAAGCAATCATTTTGTAATGTTTCGCCAAAGTTACAATAGATACCTATCAACGCATTTATCTATTTACTTTATGTTATTTTATTAGCTTTATTATTTGGTAGGTATTTGATTTATTAGTGATGAACAGGCATAAAGTTGACGGGGATTCCCCGTCCCCGTTCCAAATTATCGCGCATTTGTAGTACCTACCCTCTCGACCGGGGCGGCGTTGCGTTGCGCCGTGCGCGCCGCGCGCCGCGCGCCGCTTGCAGATAGGTACTTTCGTGCGACGTTGCCAGCTTGTTTTACGAAAAGAGAACGTAAATCACGCACACATCTGACGTTGAATGAATCTAGTGCACAGGATGATTTTCATTCTATCGCATGATACAATTATTTAGTTTGTTAGAGAATATTTTATTTTCAAATAAGCGAATATTAATTTTTCACACCTTTTGTATGATTACTGGTCAGTAACCCTACCCGTGTGTTCATTTAATGTCGGCACCAAAGCGCCACGCTGTATAATCCACATCAAGGATTTTTTTATCTAATTTTTGCATCACAATGTGCCACAGCGAAGCGTGGCAGGGTGCAGCTAGTTTCTTTATATTTATTTGATCACCTCTAACTCTTTTACAAGAAGTAGCGTATTCAGTCTAGGTATGAGTGGGAATAATATTCGCAAGACTGGTTTTTCTAAATAATCAATGCAATTGCAAAATCAGCAATGACAGTTCCAAAAGCATATCTCATTACTTTTTCGTTACTGCATACCATAGACAAATCAGCAATATTTTTTACTGTTGTGGTGTGTTTCACACCAAATTTTTGTAATTGTTTTGCATGACTCCCGCATTGTAGTATACAAGCTTCTATACTCTATAGAGACAGAAGATAAAATTTGCGGTAAGGTCGTTTCCCACGCGTTGCTTACCCGTATCTCTCGTATCGCTCTATAAAGTACGAATATACTGAATGTTTTATGTTAGGTGTGCGGTAAAAATTAGTTATTTGTGTAATTATGTGGTTAATACGTTGACACACCACAATCTAATTTTACATGTTATACACGCGGTGTTACCCGCATAGTTCCCGTTCCCGTTATATTCCAGGGATAAAAAATAGCTGTGTTCTTCCAGACTATTGACATCTGTGTTTAAATTTCAGCCCGTTCCGTTCATGCGTTACGACATTTTTGAGCAACAAACATCCATACATTGACATTAATAATAAATATTAGTAGGATGAAAAGAGAGCGTCGATTTTGTTTGTTTGTTTACATGTTTCACTGGTATATCGTGCAACTTCGTATATAATTGAGTTCTTTTAGAAAATACTTATTTAAGTAAAAGGTTAAAGAAAGCTTGCAAAGGCCCTAAATGTTTCTGCATTTTTTCATATAAAGTGATGTGATATGTCAAACTATAATCTACATTCCGAATTTTGACTATTCCAAAGATCTAAACATCGAAATTTTCACATTTATATCAGTCAGTAGGATGCAAAATCACTGATAAGCATTTGTTGACCGGATGGTTGACCGCACTCTTGACGCAAAAACTAAAAAAAAAACTCTTCGCTGATGTTAACCGAACAAGGAGTACCTATAAAGGTACAAGTTCGCGCCGAGACCGCGACAGGAGACCGCGACCGGAGACCGCGACAGGAACTTGACTCCATAGAATTGTATGACGGCCAGTTCGCGCCGAGACCGCGACACATGTCGCGACATGTGTCTCGGTCGCGGTCTCGGCGCGAACTGGTTTCCATACAATTCCATAGTATCAAGTGCCTGTCGCGGTCTCCGGTCGCGGTCTCGTTTCGCGGTCTCCGGGCGAACCGCTACCTTAATAGAGCATAAGTTCGAGCACTGCAGTTATTTGAAAAATACTTATCACAATAAACTTAGTAATGCGTATTTTTCCAGATTGTCATTTATAGATTTGATAGATTAATTATTTCATTTGGACGAATTCGGCCCGGGCCACTAATCCTACTAATATTATAAGTGTTAAACTTTGGATTTTTGTTGCTCAATCACGTTGAATCAGCTTAATGAATCAGGAGTTAAATTTGGAACACAGATTATCGTCTAGATCGGCACACAGGCATGTCTTTTCATCGCAAGAAATTAACGGGAACGGAAACTAGGCGACTAAAACCGCGGGGAGCTGCTAGTAGTATATAAAAAGTGCTACTGACCCGGATGTAGTTGCGGGTGCTGCGGATGAGGAAGTCCCTGAAGTGGAGCCACGCCCAACATGCCCGGGTGGTGCTGAAACAGAAGATACCTTCTATTAGCATACCTGTAACATGCTACACAGAACATGAATCATTATATAATTTGTTAGTTCCATGATTGACAATCAACTTTAGATATAACTGTACAAAGTTGCAGTTAGAATAAAAGGTTACAAGGAACAATAGTACTGAGCTTAAAGTGCTAGGAAACTTCATAATAAAAATATCTGTGTGTATCACACAGATATTGTATTGTTATATGGGATATTTGTGATGTTTTATTAGCACGTCATGACATGACATAAAGCCCATATTTGAGTGTATTTTATTTGTCGGATGGGACCGGATTTGCATAAGTAGGCGCAGACCTTATTAAGGCGGCACGTCCCCCGCTCCGCTGCTCCGCCACCGCTACGTCAGCATGTCGGTGACGCGAACCCATAAAATTTTCCTCTAGCAAAAAGTGCTCAACGCGCCTAATGAAGTTTTCATTTCAAACTGCCAGTTTGAATAGTAATCAGTATAAACAAATATTGGACATTTGACACACAACACCATCTGATCTAACTAATATTCCGAGAGATGGCAGCAAATTTTGGGTAGGTATTTGAAGCAAGCTTAGAATTTGTCATATAGCTTTTTTAACCCCCGACCAAAAAAGGGGTGTTATACGTTTGACGTCGATGTCTGTCTGTGTGTGTGTCTGTCTGTGGCACCGTAGAGCTCAAACGGATGGACCGATTTCGATGCGGTTTTTTAATTTGAAGGTTAATATCCGTGCGGATGTTCTTAGCTATGTTTGGTTAATATCGATTTAAGATGGCCGCCTCCACAAAATGGCGGACAAAATATTTCTTCACAACCTACCTCAATATGGGTATCAAATGAAAGGGCTTGACTAGTAGAATACTATACACTATAAAAAAAATCAAATCCAAGATGACAGCCACCACAAAATGGCGAATTGTATTATTTTTTTCACTACTACCTCAATATGGGTATCAAACGAAAGAGCTTGACTAGTAGAATACATTGCACTATGACAAATTTCAAATCCAAGATGGTTGCTTCCACAAAATGGCGAAATACATTTCTTTTTTCACAACTCCCTTAATATGGGTATCAAATGAAAGGGCTTGACTAGTAGAATGTTGTACAGATAACAAATCCGAAGTAGTCGAGGGTTAGTAAAAATTTTTAATTTTGTTCTTGTTATTATACGCCAACATGGAGATGTCAATATGGCTAGTGAGTAGTGGGGCAAACTGAATAAATATTTTTTGGTTCTATTACTACATAACGTCATGCTTGTGGCATTAAATTATCTTTATATGTTGTAGTTTAATGTTTAATGAACAACATAAAATAAGCCCATCAGTTTAAAAATATGTATATGAGGTAATTTAAACTTTTGTTGGGTATTATTTATGACTTAAAAATAGGGTTTCTTAAAAAGACTTATCATTTTAGTGGGGCTTTCTACTTGCCAGATAATTTAAATTGAAGGATAAGTTTTTCCCTGCTACTCAACAGCCAGGTCTGAAGCCTCCGTGTTGGAGCACAATTAGACATCTATGTGACAAGTTTTCAGCTTGCCTCAAATATCTTACACAAAATTTGCTGCTAGCTTACGGAATATAAGCAAAGCTTGTACTATGGAAGCCAGGTTACTGATAATAAATTAGAAATTACAGGGCTTAGAGATATAACATCTTAGATCACCAGGTGACGAGCACAATGCAGTACTAGGTAATGATTTGGACTTATGTTCCAATAGCTGCATGTCACTATGTTGTTCTTCAACTTCAACTTCAACTTTTCTTCTGGCTTCCATTCGGTAATGTTACCGTAATTTCGCCAATGTCTAGCGTTTGGTCATTAATACAAGTCTTCTGAAGTTTTATTCATTGAAGAGGTAGGAGTCTTGCTTCAGATGATCGGTCAACTTCAGGTAGTCCTGAGTTGTTCTGTGGCAGGCATGTTGCTTACCATCAGGAACGTGGTCGTCTAATCAGTCTTTATTTTAAAAAATAATTTTTATTTGTTATACAAGAGTGCAAAGTTGCTTTTTAAGCAAAATTTTTGTGTGCTCAATTTTTCGAGCGAATGATTCTAAAATGAATTTTAAAAAAATTGAATCCTGAGCGTTAGCGAGGGATTTAATAGAGCACAAGGTGAAAAATCGTGGCACTCGAGTGCAACACGCAACTTTTCATTCTTTCCACCCATCATCAGGATTCTTTTCAGGTCTCTTTCAGGTTATTCAATTTTAGAATTTGAGCACGCAGTTAAAAATCGAACTTGTAAAACAAATAAGTGTATAACAAATAATAACAACTTTTATAAGAAGTGAGGTTACCTGTGGGTGCGAGAGGTGCGGCAAGTGATGCAGTGGCGGCTGGTGCGCCAGCGCGTGGGGCGGCAGCAGCGGGAAGGGCGGCGCGTCGCCGTTGCGGATCGCCCCGCCGTCCTCCTCCGCCGGCGACGGCTGCCGCGAGCCCGGCGTGCGGCTGGAAACGAACAACTCACGTTACAATTTTATACTCTGAAAAAACTAGATACAGTCAATCGGAGTAAGTAACTTGGACAAATCATCAAGATATTATATATTTATTCGTTTTAACCGACTTCAAAATAGGAGGAGGTTTCGTAATAAGATAAGATAAGATAGCATTTATTGACATATTAAAAACATGCATTAGAATTAGTAACAAATTTCATTAGAAACTAATTGCTGAACATAGTATTAATATATCTCGTCATTTGCAAAAAATATAATGTCATTGAAAATATAAAATAATGTACATTACAAAATTAATAAAATGCTGTATAGGGGCATTATTGTTACTATCTATTATATTTAATACTGTTACTATCTAAATTTAATTATTCTATTAAAATAATATCTATATATTATTGTGGTAATATAAGTACCTAGGCACGTACAGTCTTACATAGCCAATAAAAAGTTTCGAAATAAGAAAATATACTAATGTTCTCTTATTTTGGATGTATGTATGTATATCAAAAGTAAACCATCCTAACTAGACCGTCAGGTAGATTTTAAAAAATATGGGACACGTATTTTATAATCTCACTGATGGACCTATTCGTTTTTGAGTCATTATTTTCTGCTTGACGGCCACTGCTGAACATAGGCCACCCCCCTAGATTTCGACAACGAACAGTCCTGCGCAACCTGCAACCAGCGGTTTCCAGCGACATTTGTCCATCTAGTTGGAGGCCGTCCAACACTGCGTCTTCCGGTTCGTGGTCGCCACTCGGGATCCTTTCTCCCCATCGGTTGTCAGTTCTGCGAGCGATGTGGCCTGCCCATTGCCACTTCAGCTTGTTACTCTTTGAGCTTTGTCAGCCACTTTCTTTCTTTCCAATCAGAGTAGCTTTGACAAATTATCAGGATATTTTTTTTTAACTAGCTACTCCTGAGTTATTCCTGAACATTATCTCAATAAATAAATAATTGGTGGACAATTCACACACAACACCATCTGACCCCAAACTAAGCAAAGCTGGTACTATGGCGACCAGATAGCTGACATCTATGTATATATGTACCAAATTTCATCCAAATCCCTTCAGTAGTTTTTACGCGAAAGAGTAACAAATATCCATCCATCGTACTTACAAACTTTCGCGTTTATTTAGTTAGTTTAGTTAGTAGTTGCGCGTTAGTAGGATAAGTGGCCACCTCATTCATATATTTGAAGTCGGTGCCAGCCAAGTCAAATAGTAGATAGGTGGGGTGCGAGGCGAGGGAACCT
The DNA here is from genome assembly GCA_017562165.1 of Ectropis grisescens. NCBI lineage: Eukaryota > Metazoa > Arthropoda > Insecta > Lepidoptera > Geometridae > Ectropis > Ectropis grisescens. The sequence continues at coordinate 24,228,423 of CM029781.1, read as the reverse complement.
CCAGGTGGTGCACCCCCCAAGGAGCATGTGTGATACCCATATCACACAATGACTTGCACGGTGACTCGGTGGCATCTTTTTGTGTGATGGCGAGTCCAGCCGAGTAATCTGATACCTACTCAGCGTTAAACAAGGCATTGCTAGATAACGTTCATTAGAACTACATAATTTTAATAATAGTTATACAAAAACTGACTCCATATACAAAAAATCTAGGTATTTTCGACATAATCGACATTTTCTAAAACTAGGCTCGAATTAGATAAAATCACACTTCATTCTAGTTAAACCCAAGACAGGTACAAATCTTTATACCAGAACAACACAGTGATTATCCATTATCACCATATTGAAATCTATCAAACCGTTTTATCAAAAGGTCAGAAGTTAGATCAACGACATTTGACTTCGTTTCATGTGGAGGGAAAACGTATATTTAAAGAAAATATTCGCGGTGTACACTGTACATACTACTAGCCTTATCAACTATGAATCATTTCTTATGACTACATTGATACAAAGGTTGCGCGTCTGTTGCTAGTCTAGAATCGTGCAAATAATAATCTTTGATCTACGGCGATACAGGGCGACAAAATTTATTTTATAACCAGTATCTCAACTTTAAAAACATACTATGATGTTAGTTTAGACTACAACAGTGAATTGTTTTACTTTAAATCTGTTTACAAGGCAACTTTAAGATAAGACAGACAGGGGTCTCAGAACAGCTGTCAAGATGAGTCATTTAACGATTAGTCGTATATGAAAGATAAGAAACATCTGCCAGATATTTCTGTCTATAAAATTAATAAATAGGTATTTTGTGAAATGGCTAGCTTCCGTATTTACTGAATTTCTGTCTGCGTACGCGTAGTTACGTTTTCAGTAACAAATATTTGTTCTAAGCAAATGTTCTGAGCTCCAAAGTTCGCGCCTCGTAGTCTCGATTACTTATGAACAAACTAATAATTGTTCAAAGTGGCTTAGGCGTTAGACGGCAACGGACTGAGAGCTACTTTCATATATATAATTTCGTATTATAATTGAAAACAGGTGTTCCTGATCATTTTATAGGCACCGATTTGGAACGCTTGTCAAAAATAAGTAATTACGTATATTTGATTTTTCTACCTTGGATTTAATTTTTTATAGTATTTGAGAAATCTACTCAGTCAACCATCGATTTTCAAGTTTTCCAGTCCATCAATACTCCTTTTATCTAACCGCATTTTATAAACATTTATTAAACATTAATTTAGTGTGACTACGTTAGAAAGAAATCTAATTTTAAATCGATATCGTTAGACTGCACCTAGCAAAGCTTAACCGCGTAGAAGGGGTGCGGATTCATGATGACATTTAGTTATTTAGTGGCGAGCGTACTGAGCTACTGAGCATAGACGGTGTAGTAGAAAGGTCGCGGTTTAGAGCAGGCGAATGGCATTGACAGAGGCCATGATCCGCGCGGTTATTGCCCGCGAGGCACCCGGCCGCCACCGGCAGCGGCACCGGCACCGGGTGACCTTCGCGACCATCTCGCGACGATATTCCGAGCATTACGTCTTCCTTTATTGCGCCAAATAATTACTCATGTGGCGATGTAAAATTGTTACGAAACTATTTTCGCAATCAAAGATTTTATTAATATTATTCCATTTAGAATAAGGTTTATTCTTAAATTTAACGGTTACAAACAAATATTCCTCAGCATCTATCCTAACAGTTTACTTCAGTATATAGCCCATGGACTTTAGCCATACACGCTCCCTGGACACGCCACAGAACGATCCTCACCTTTACGTTTCCAGTATTGGGTACTTGTGTACCAAGACTTCATAGCCTCAGAATGTGATACGCTACATATCCCGATACGTGGAGCTATGAAATTAGCTATGATTGAAGTTTCTCGAAGAGGTCGTACTAGTAACGAAGTTTTCGGGAGTTTCAAGAACAACATACAACATTGATCAAATGGTTTCTTGGTTCAAGACGTGTAGACGCAACGGACTGCACCCTGTCGCGTTATGTGCAACAGGCCTTGTGAATAGTCCCTACTAAAATAATGTAGTTTTCAATGCATTACGACGTAACAGCCATCTTGACCTACCTAGACCGCCTCATTGCTAAATATCAAGTTGCAACTCATGTTATAATTTAAGCGACTTGTTTAGGGATAATCTGTTTTTTTAATAATTACTGATTGTTGCTAATTTTTATGAGCCAGAGACTACTGTACTTCCAGCAGTGTGCTCTGAAACGTCAGCATTCTGTTATATTTCTTCAGTCTCATTTAATCTAGGTACGTAATTAAACTACAGCCAGGAGTACCCATTATCAATCTGCTATTGCTTCTACGAGTAAAAACTGTCGGGCCCCATGTATCACGCAAGTAATGATGATATATTCTAGGCTAATGTCGGCCACGGCGACTCGATGCGTTTTGCTTAAAATTAATTACCATAATTTGAAGGTACATCTACCTTCACAAGGTACACAAATACAGACGCTGAATTCATAGTTCTGTTTTTCTTCTCCAGTCCCTGCCTGCTGCTTTTCGTCACACAATCGAGATTTAGAGCGCTACGTTTGCCTATTCGAGGTCTCCACTCTAGGACACATCTACCCCAACGGTCATCGGTCCTACGACAGATATGACCATAGGAATAGTTCTGAATGGCGTATCATGGGAAAGGCCTCTATGTCCAGAAGTGGACTAGAGTAGACTGTGATGATTATGATGCATAGTTCGCTGGAGAAATAAAACTTATGAGTAGCAGATAGCACCAGAGTCATCAAGCTGCTTGCTTAAATAAGCTAATTTATTATGAGAAGGGGACTGTTTCAGTCACTTGACCTTTGTTATCTACATACCTTATGACACAGGCAAGTTGGTGTTAGTAAACTTCTGGTAACACATGGTGTAGCGATCAAGAAGATTAAACGAAGGACTGGGAACTGTTTGCCAAGTGTTCAGTACTCACTTGAAAGCTTTGTCGTCGTCCTGTCCGTTGTGGAGGCCGTTGGGCAACGCCGCGTGATCGTGAAGCTCGTGCAAGTCCTTGTCGAAAGGCGAGCCGGCCTTGTCGTCGGCGCGCTCTTCCAGCACCATGCCACGCAGACCGGCCACCACGCCGGCGACCTTCTCTCCGCCCGCGCCTACGCCGCCGCCGCCTACACACGAAGCATATTAAAACAAACATGAAAATGACTGGACGTTAGCATCCAGTTAGCGTTAATCCTAGAAACATCACCTTTTTTGATAAACACTCTACAAAACGCTATCTATCTATCAGACTGCACGAAGCGCAAAAAAATGAATGACACCATTGCAGATTTTATGACCTTTATACGAATAGAGATAGATGCGCCGCCTGAATGGGTTTTAATGGCAACAATCTTGGTGGCTTAATGTCGAGCTAGATTTGGTTCGTTCTAGCTATCTAAACGCGGACCATCTTAGAACGCATCGTCGTTTTATTAACCGACGATAGCATATACATATTTTTACACTTTCTCACAACACAATATCTTTCTAAGAACTTATGTGTTTTTTTATTTATTAAGACTATTCTACCTCTTCTGCCCGGCGTATCGCCCTGTTAGGTTGCAGTCCGTTATACGCGTTTGTTTTCACGTTGGTTTAAATGTATGTACAAAAACTCAAGTCATCGAGATTACATTCGTATCTTTAACCCAGACAGAAGGAGCTTAGGAGCGTGTACGACGACTTCTGTATGTTTTTTGTGTGAGTAATTAAAGCACACCATTTGCACACCCCGGACACTCAACTAAAACTCCATACAACCGCCGCTGTGGAGTTGCCTACTCTTCACACAACTACGCAGATGTCGTTCGTACACACGCGTGAATGTGTGCGTTAGCACTAGGGCTACTGAATTGTTTTATTGAATAGTTGTGCCCCTTGAGTTCACCTGGTGACATAGTCTATAAACTTGCTATAATGTTGAGTTACATAAATAGAATGAAGCCAAATTATACTATTCTAATTAAAAGGGGTGTTTGCACAGGTTTCTAAATTGTTTCAGAAATCTGTGGGTGTTTGTATTGCCGCGTAAAATGAAACGAAACCGATGATAGATTAGATCAGGTACCTAGATATCTATTTCTGTTAGTAGGTACACATTAGCATTTTATTTTACACTTACCCATGAAGGAAACTTTATTCTGTCACTACAATTATTCCTCCAGGCATTATCAATCCGTGCTTGGGCACATAAGTTACTGGCTGTGTGAGTTACGAACTTTGAGACAAGTTCGAGAAAAACGACTTCGTTATTATAAATAAATAAAATAAAAAATTCACACACAACACCATCTGACCCCAAACTAAGCAAAGCTTGTAATATTATAAAGCAACGTTATTGAAAAGTTTCTAATCTTACGTTATTTTATCATTAGGAAATTAAATAAAGCTTTTAATCTTGGGAAGTTTAGTTGACGGACAGCCGTAAACAGCACAACAACCCACCATGATGATATTTCGTTAGGAATTAGATGTTCGATACCAGCCCCTCGTTGACAGCTCCTAGCGTATCCGAAACGGCCTGAGGGGTGAGGAAGCTTGAAATTGGCGGGGGGTTGGGAGTGTCCGTTCTATCTATATTCTATTCTATGCCATTTGTGTGGAGATCTGACCATGTCTAGGGTGTGATGGTGAGTAATAGTAGTAAATGACGTTCAAATATGGTTCGTCATTAACCATATTCCAACATGTGGACGGCTGCTGGCAACTTATCGAATATGGTGCGTCGAGTACCGAGTACGTAATCGATTTCATCGTGTCGACGGCGTACGACACCGACTTTGGGTTCAGTCGTCATTCGACCGCGTGGCACCAACATGATAAGTTGATATAACAATAATTATATCAATTCAAAAAAAGTAAGATTGAGGAAAAGCATTAATTTTGTTTTTAATTTAATTTTTTTTGTTTGTTAATTATGTATATATATGTTGTTTGAAGAAGTGGCGTAGCAACGATGGTTGCTTAAATTAAGTCGAATTTTGTCGAGCTTCTGTGAAATAAGTAGACGCGAGACATGTTGACGCGCTGAGAGCAGAATCAGTATTACGACGGCGTGTTTTTTTTAAGTATAGAGTGACGAAACGAGCATGATAATATGCCTGATGGTACTATAGATAGATAGCACTGCACTGCGCTCATCACCCAGATATATAAGATGATTTACCTCTATGTCATTTCTCTGGAAACATTACCCTTCAATCCGGAACACAGTGAACACATGTGAGTAGTGTAAGCTCGGCGAGCGGTACCTGTGGGCGAGCCGCCGAGCACGTACTCGACCATCTTGACGCCGAGGCCGGCGGTGTCGCGCGGCGACAGGATGCTGCTGGCGTCGCCGCCGGGGAACGCCACGCCGCGCCGCGTGCCCATCATCGGCACGCCCATGTTGTGCTCCACGGCTGAAACACGCGTGTAACTAACTATTCCTGCTGGCTGGCCTAGTGGCTTAGTTGGTGCCTGCGAATCCGTGGGTCGTGGGTTCGATCCCCACCCAGTGCAAATGTTTGTGTGATAAATTCAAATATTTGTACTGTGCCTGGGTGTTTTCTATGTATAATTGTATTTAAAAATATATAAGTAGGAGGCTGAGGCTACATTAGGCCGCGACGCGACCTGCGACACATGAGCGATTAAAACAAGTAAAGGAATGCTTACGTATATGGCTACACCGTACATCAAATATTACTAGCGATCTTTAATTTCTTTATGCGATAGGAACAACATTACTGAAATCACGGCATCGGCTACATCAACATATGAGCGAAATTGAAGCGAATTTATTAGAAAATTTCTCACTTGCACGACTAGTTCAATAGTGCTGCTAAATATGCGAGTGGCTACATTATGCGTATAGTAAACCGCGATGGATGATTTGATCGCTCTTGCTAATTCGTTGTTGAGCATGCGTACTGTAGCCATGTCATCGCCGAATATACGCCGGAATTTCGCTTGTAATGTGGCTACATTACAAGCGTATATAATACCATGTTTTTCTCGTTTCGCTCTTCCAGTCGCATTGCAAATCGCTGCCTACTGTAGCCTCAGCCTTATATCAGCTATCTGGCTTCCATGGCACAGCAAGCTTTGCTCAGTTTGGGGTCAGATGGTGTTGTGTGTGAAATGTCCAACCATTTTTATTATTATTTATTCCAAAACTTTTCCTCTGAACTATTCAAGATCAGAGTGAATAGATATTTTCTAGGTCAGCGTGCGCTTCTATCAGGCGTATTGGTGGTCACACGTCGACCTATGCGCGATAAAATACCTAGCTAGCGAGTAGCGATACTCGATTATAACTATTTATAATACTTTGTTAAAAAAAATGTCCTTTTTTTATATTGTGTAATAAACAGCCCGTCAAAATAGTAGTATAGGTCTAGTCATCAATTTTCCATAAATTCGTCAATGTTTTAATTTTTTTGTCGCTTTAACTTTAACATAATATTTATACATTGTGTTTCGAGGATAGAAAAACGACTGCAAGGTTCTAAATTTGTTTGAACATATACAAATGAAGTAGTATAAATAGAAATAAACAACCCATGATGATAAGTTATTTTCGAGGTCATGTGATGGTGCAATACTGTATCGGAATAAATGCATATTATCTCAGAACAAAAATGGACATAACACAAGTTTTTTTTTCTTTTCTGCTCATATTTCTAAAAAATCTATATTAAAATTTTGGGAAATAGACCGCTCAACATATATTTCCGTATTACTATACCTACATTTAACAGTTCTAGCTAATCATATCTAATTGAATGCAAATGTAATTGTACTAACCTTGTGCCGACCACGTAGGATCACGCCACATTTGCTCAGGATTTAGTTGCAATGGAGGCAGGTGCGGAGGTCCCTTGCTGTCACCACCCGCGCCTGGCCCTTTGTCCCATAGTTTCTTAGCTGCAGGCGCAATCTATAAACAATTGAGAGAGAGAGACTTATAGATATTCTAACTGCCCCAGCTGATGTTGCCCTGCCCAGAGAAGCTTTTGCGCATATTAGAAAATATTTCAAGTTTAAAAATCTACATCTTTTTACTTTTGTAATTCCGTAATTGCTTACTACTAATGAAACTATGATTTATCCAAATCCAGCAGTTTAAGAACTTTGTGACCAACACATACACAAGTTTTAAATGAAGACATTAGTAGATGATCTAAATTTCTAAATAATAGTCTACCGTCTAGACGGGGCAATCGTGCGGGGCGTGCGGCGTGAGACGCGGGAAGTTCGCTCCCGACATTGCCAACATTACAATGTTAGTATTTCGGGAGCGCGGCTTAGGGCTAACAAATTTCGTAACTTTTAGTTTTATTTTGCAGGTGCGAAAGTAAATGCAGCTGGGTTGGGTGCGAGAAAGAAAAAGGAACACCGAGACATAATAAAAACAACAAGACAAAAATGACGGTTACAAATTGCACGCTATGAATTTAGAAATGCAAAGTGGTTATGACTGGAGGTCTCCCGCCAAACGAAAAATGTCTTAGCTTTAAAATTTCTCTCTCTTTTCTTTTCACTTGAAATGACAGAGATAAAAACAAATGACAAAGGTCATGGACCCCGGAGTCTGTGGAGTTGCTAAATTTAATTTAAAAAAATATGTCAGAGATGGCAATAGCAAAGCCAAAGCTGATTTAGTTAGGCGGTAGTAGAAGGCCTAGTCTCCTATCTTATTAAAAAAAATTCTCTAAGTGTTTTCCAAATGACCCTCCCTCACTAGAGTAACTTCGTAAGGTGGGGAAAAGCCTCTGAAAGATGTTGCAATACTTGTAGAGATGCGATATGTACAGCAAGGCACATATTGGTGGGCTGCAAGGAGATCCTTAATAGGGTTCATTAATCACAGCGCCATGACAGAGTACTTGAAATCATATGTGAAGCCATGAGCCTTTCAGGAGCTAGAGCCCAAAAAGGATTAATGACAAAAAAAAAAGAAATTAACTTTGTAAAAGAAGGCTCAACTTCAAGCTCCAAAAACAAGTCTTACTCAATCCTGGGTGCAGAACCTGATTGGACTATTTTATTGGACACATGAAAAACACTACAAAATCCCAGAGGATATGGGTGTTTCATCATCCAGACTGGACATTTTCCTTTTTACTAGAGCTACGAAACGCATAGTCCTTGTAGAACTTACAGTAGTGTGGGAAACTAATATACCTAAAGACCATGCAAAGAAACAAAATAAGTATTAGAACCTTCTAAACGAATTAACAAAAAATGGCTATGTAGTTAATTTATATGCTGTAGAAGTAGGAGCGAGAGGTATACCAGTAAAATCTCTCTATAACCTGCTGAAAGACCTTTGCTTGTCCAGAAGTGCAGTAAGTCCTATACTAGAACTAACGAATATTTATAAATCTATCAAAAGCGGCACTAGTAGGTTCATATCAGATTTGGCTGAGCAGGGAGAGAAACAAGAGTAGTGAAGGTGATGTACGTCAGAAAGGGGTCCCTTAAAACTAGACCCGTGTCACAAGTCTCGGGATCTCTCTCTTTGCCACACGATGGACCCAGCACCCGAATGGTGAATCCATGGAGTGCTAAGAAGTTCCTAAGTGATTTCGCACATCTTGTAAAGTTTACCCTGATGCCAATTTGGTGCTAACTCATCATCGGACCCTGCATACCACCTAATACCAAAGCACTCAAGACGAATAAAATGGGCCCTAACTTGATAGTGTTATGTCATTTAGTTACTGAGTTCCAATGGCCATCTTCCACCTTCATCATCAGTCCCTTGTTACCATCTAGCAAGTACTCATCAAGATGAATAAAATGAGCCTAAACATGATGGAGTTATGTGGTTTAATTACATTGATATGTTACATTATTCACTGTTGAGGATGATTTGAGAATAATGGCAGTTTTTCATCATTTATTTTATGAATATGTTTGTAATAATTTTGATATTATAAAATGATGATCATAATTAATAATAAAATATTTTAATACAAGCATTTTTATTTGCGACAACCTACCCGTGTCTATACATTATCAGCGTTTCTCCCAAGATCTAAGGTGATGATTTACAAAATGTATGTCAAATCACTTATTTAATTATTATCATAATTATTAATCAAAGATCACCTAATTACTTTTTCCCTTTTTTTACCTTCTAGGCAAATAAAATGTAATGTTGTAGATTTTATCTCTCAGGGAACAATAAAGTTGGCAACTTAATCCACTCCATGGTCAAGATGAACTGGTACTTCATAGTGTATTGGTCTAAAATATAAGAGTATGTAACTCAAATGGATTTGATTCTTTCAGAACTTAATATAATTTGACAAAATTACCATGACAACCATTTGTTTTTAAAATAAAACAGGCTAAAGTCCTGGCTTATGAATAATTTACACACAGAATATTTTAATCTGAGGCTCTGTTGATATATATATGACAGTAAACAGATTTAACACATTTGTATTGTGTACTTTTTATGTTACATTCCAACAAAACTCTATTTCAATCATTGTGTGTTCACAATCAAATTTTATTATGTGTAGAGAAAGTATAGATAGTTAAAATCAATTTTATGTTATATGTATAGATAAATTACTAATTATTAATAAAATAATACTTTTTTCTGCATCAGTTTAAAATTGCAAGGCCATGAATATCATTTGATCAATCTAAATTATATAATTACAAATTTAAGAAACTAGCAAATCTCTTAGGCTATACAGAAAGAATTCCATGGATGTAAAATCAAAATTGATGTGCTCTTGCTATGGAACATTTGCTTTCGTAGTTTGCTTTTGCAAAGAGTCCTACTATACAAAGTCCTCATGGGAAAATACCACAGCTTTGTCAATATATTCTACTGCCATGCAGCAATATGCAACCATCCTTGTGTTCTTTAATAAATTAACAACTTAACTAATTCTGTGCATGATGACGCGTCAACATTTTTTCTACTCATGGCTGATACAAGAGGCGTGTAGGTAAGTAGTTTTATTTGAATACGTCATAAATTAACTATTGTTAAAACACTGATCAAAGTAACAACAAACTACAAGAACTTTTATATTATGTTACTTGCTGCTATGGAAGCCTTCATGGGCGAGTCCGACTCACACTTGACCACTTTTTGTTTCTTTTGTTTAACAAATAAAAAATTACAAAGATACAGTGCTTAGAAGTTTTAAGTGATGTCAGTAGGTAACAAGTGACATCATGAGCTCCCAATCTAGAAATTTGATGATCTATAATATCTTTGTTGCTTTTTAATAATTGGAAAAAAAAATGATTCGCATATTTTTCCATGATCTACCTGACGGATTAAAATTGATCCCATTGCTTATGATCAACTGCAACTTCTTTTATGGCCTCCATTCGGTAATGTTCCTGCAATTTCAGACCAGACCAGACCAGAGTAACTTGGCAAGGTGGGGAAAAGCCTCTGAAAAATGTTGCTATACTTGTGGAGAGGCAATATGTACAGCAAGGCACATATTGGTGGGATGCAAGGTGCTCCTTAATGGGGGTCATTACTCACGGCGCCATGACAGAGTACTTGAAATCATATGTGAAGCCATGAGCCTTTCAGTAGCTAGAGCCCAAAAGGGATTGACGACAAACAAAAGACAAATTAACTTTGTAAAAGAAGGCTCAACTTCAAACTCCAGGCACAAGCCTTACTCAATCCTGGGTACAGCACCTGATTGGACTATTTTAATGGACACGTATGAGAAGCACTACAAAATCCCAGAGGATGTGGGTGTTTCGTCATCCAGACCGGACATTTTCCTTTTTCCTAGAGCTACGAAAGAGACGATTTTCTTAGCATTCCATGGATTCACCGTGCGGGTGCCGGGTCCATCGTGGTGGCAGAGAGAGAAAAACTCGAGTAGTTCCCGAGACTTGTGCCTCGGGCGTAGGTTTAAGGGCCCCTTTCGACGTACATCAACACTCACCTTCACCACTCGTTTTTCTCCCTGCCCAGCCAAATCTGATATGAGCCTACTAGTGCAGCTTTAGATACACGTTCTAGTATAGAACTTACTGCACTTCTGGATAAGCCAAGGTCTTTCAGTAGGTTATAGAGATTTTGCTGGTATACCTCGCGCCCACTTCTACAGCGTACAAACTAACTACATAGCAGTTTTTGTCAATTCGTTTAGGAGGTTGTAATATTTATTTTGTTTCATCGCGTGGTCTTTAGGTATATTAGTTTCCCACGGCACGGTAAGTTCTACAAGGACTATGCGTTTCGTAGCTCTAGAAAAAGGAAAACCGGTCTGGATGACACCCACATCCTCAGAGATTTTGTGGGTGCTTTTCATACGTGTCCATTAAAATAGTCCAATCAGGTGCACCCAGGATTGAGTAAGGCTTGTTTCTGGAGTTTGAAGTTTTTCTTTTACAAAGTTAATTTGTCTGTTGTTTGTTGTTTGTCGTCAATCCCTTTTGGGCTCTAGCTACTGAAAGGCTCATAGTCAAGTACTCTGTCATGACGCCGTGAGTAATGACCCCCATTAAGGAGCACCTTGCATCCCACCAATATGTGCCTTGCTGTACATATCGCTCTCCACAAGTATAGCAACATTTTCAGAGGCTTTTCCCACCTTACCAAGTTACCTGGTCAGGAGAGTCCTTGTAGAACTTACGTGCACTGTGGGAAACTAACATACCTAAAGACCACGCGATGAAACAAAATAAGTATTACAACCTCCTAAACGAATTAACAAAAAACGGCTATGTAGTTAGTTTATACGCTGTAGAAGTGGGAGTGAGAGGTATACCAGAAAAATCTCTCTATAACCTGCTGAAAGACCTTGGCTTATCCAGAAGTGCAGTAAGTTCTATACTAGAACGAGTATCTAAAGCTGCACTAGTAGGCTCATATCAGATTTGGCTGGGCAGGGAGAGAAAAACGAGTAGTGAAGGAGAGTGTTGATGTACGTCAGAAAGGGCCCCTTAAACCTACGCCCGAGTCACAAGTCTCGGGATCTACTCGAGTTTTCTCTCTCTGCCACACGATGGACTCGGCACCCGCACGGTGAATCCATGGAATGCTAAGAAGATTGTCTCAAGGTCCAGCGTTTCATCATTGGGTATGAAAGATGTCCTGACATTGGGACTTTGACATGTGGGCTTTTCAACTGCACTCACTAAAGATGCTTATGATGCCCAGTCAACTAAGGTATAATCATTAACAACCCTAACTAGGTACAGACTTTATGATTTTCATATAAATTTTATCATAACAGATCTTTGATTAATTTGAATATTAGCAAAACTTGATACTTAGCTACATCATTTTATAGACACAATTTTAGTAGCTGACTTCAGTATTCCCATAAAAAAAAAGATGGAATCGACAACACAAGATGCAAGATGATGATGACTGTGGTAGGTACATGACAAAAACTCCATAGGTAAATCAAGCTCATTTTGCCTGCTACAAAGTCAAAACATGACCACATGAATGAATCCTGATCATTCATACAAACCAGATAAATATTAATCAGTGTAAATAACTTGTGACGAAATACTTATAGATGAATTAATAAAGGCCTCAGTCGCACCGGTGAACAAATTCTGTACCAGAAATGGCGGACGCCGGTGACAAGTAAACAAAACAAAAACGAACCTGTTGCGTGAAAAAATTAAGAAAATGATGGTTTCATGACTTAAAACTACCTCTAATTATAGTGATTTCCCAATTTAACCCAAAAAACTCACCATGTCGGGGCCCATATCCTTAACATCGGTTTCGAAAAAGAAGTCACTCAAAGGTTTCATGCGTACAGTGAGTTCCAACTCATACAAAAATATGAATGTTTTTCGTGAAAAGTTCGGACTTTTGTATACACTTCATAACCTACATAATAAAATGTTGAATCACTGCACAATAAACACGCATTTCTAACACAGAAAAAGCTTATTTTTGAAGAATTACAACTAGAAAGATCCAAACTTGAACACAATGTTGACTTGTTTCTTCGAACAAAGGACGTACGCCGACCACAGCGCCTGCGTCAAAATTCTACAAACATAGATATGGGAGTTGGGAGCGTCGCACGGGGTAAAGTTTAAGAACAATTTTAATAGATGGCGCATTTTTCAACACAATGGAGTTCACAGTTACATTCTACGGCATAAAAAAAAAACATCCAGTAGCTTTATTTTTCACCTTGAGCTTTTAAGTTTGTTTATTTTTCTCAGTTCGAAGTTTGAAATTATATCATGAAGTGCGTTTTATGATCATTTGTTTGTGTTAAATGGTACAAATTTTGATTTACAGAAGCATTCATGAAGTGAAAAGGTTCGTTTTATTTACTTCATTACGACAGAACCAGACTTAGATATCAAAATAAAACAAATCGTATCTATTAGCAAATTGCACTAGTAATAATATACGTTAATTCCAACCCAATCTATTGAAAGTTTCGAATAGAATAAGATGAAAGTGGGAACTTTTATGACTTAGTGATTTGTTGGTAATGGTAAACTCCAAATTTTCATAAAGGTGTGTTTACAATGTTCACTTATTTCTTATGTTTTAAGACTGAGGTTGCCCTTTTCCTGGTCTTTTTTCAGAATTTATTTTTAGGAAGGTAAAATAGCTGTTTGTTTTATTAATCATATGAATCCTTGGACTCATTCGTGATTCCTGTAACTTAAGCTTCATAAACCACAACATATGTACTGGAAGTGTAGAATGCGATTAAATAAGTACTAGAAATCTTTATAATTTAGTGGTGAATTCCAAATCTTGGTGAAGGTCTGCGACTTTGTTCGTTTCAATATTTATTTTTAAGTAGGGTAACGTTTTTCCTGTGCTGTTTTTTAAACTATATATTTATTTTTGGGAAGGTAAAATGGTGTAGTTTTATACCGATTTCGATTTATGGTGTGAATCCTTGTACAGATCCTTGTAAATTTAGCTTGATATATATGTTTTATATGTTTATATGTCACACTATATGAGTAAAATTTTATTGATATTTTGATCAAACTCAATATTTATATAACGTAACATCCAGTACATCAGCCTGATGTATTCTAGAAGTAAATATGTACGGAAATAAAGATGACATTACTAATATATCTAAAATTGATTTGGTTAGAGGTATGACCCCTATAAGTATGGGTACAATGTAATGGTAAATCACATTTAAACTTAGTGTGAAAAACTTTGTGTGCCTCTATGCTTTAATGCGATCCAATCAATAATTTTAGATTTAAAAAAAGTATTTTCGCATTTCATAGATCTACAAACAGGAAAGACTAAGCTAAGAGAACTGTAGCGCACAACTAGCAAATGGAAACAATGATAGAATAAAATAAATTTATTATGAATTATATTTATGTCAGCGTCTACTAAAATCTCTATAAACTCTTAGAGAGTAAAATGAAATAATTAAATAAAACAAATAAGCTTAGGGAATAGGAATGAGAATAGGATCGCATTGGTCACATAATGAGGCATTCAAGATGTAGAACATTATTACTACTGTCCAGCATGACATGTGTTGCCTAGCAACACTAACATTGCGTTATCTATTGAAATAATTTCATCAATACTTCATTGAAATACAAAATTTTGAATTAACATGGATTATAAGACGCAGCTACGTAGCATTATAAAACCTGGTAAAAATATCAAGGAACTGAGGCATGTTACAATTTGTACCTTTTTTAAACAATTAAACATAATGCAGAATTACCAAAGGAAAGAACATCAATCACATCAAAAAACTTATAGTTATGGTAAAATTTTACGCGGGGCGGAAATAGCGTTTGACTCAAATTTTTTTTAGTATTTGCTATTTATTTTATAGGTATTTCGCATTAAACGCATTAATATGTTGTGTTATAGTGTATGTGTAAGTACTGTGATGTATAAATAGGTATAATTTTGGGTGTTTACGTAGTGTAAGTGCTGTGATAAAACAGTTAATATGTTACAACAAAAACAATTTTTGCAATGGATGTTAAATGCAAATTTAATATTTTGTAACTCGTAACAGGTTCAATTCTTGTGGTAAACTCCTAGAAGTTAATGTCGCGATAAAAAGACATAAATATAGTAAACACAGGGACACAACAGCGGGGGCAGTGGCGGATTAGCCATATAGCAAGAGTAGCAAATGCTACGGGCCCCGCGCAAGCTAGGGGCCCCGCGCTCCGACGTCTGTCTGACTGTAAATATGTATCGAAAATATCTGGCATAACTTGACCCTTCCCTTCCTAAACCTAAGCAAACCAAGGGCCCCTTGGCCCCCCTGGGGGGTGCGTGGCTTAGGAACCATCTTGTTGTGTGATGGTGAATCCCGGCTGGGGCTGGGAACTTCTACACGCGCTCCTCACCCCCTGAGCAGTGCGTGTGGGAAGGTTACTCGGCTGACACTTCGGCCAAGTAAAATTCCTAAGTCTTCCAGATGAGGGTCCTCCACGAGCATTCTGATTAGCAGAATGCTCAGTGGAAGGACAAGGGCCGCGGTGCGGCCTTAGAGGCGGAACCGCGGCTATCCCTAGCTGCGGTGGTGAGGGTGGACCTCTCGCTGTCGACCATCTTCGCCGTGATGCCTGACAGTGATCAGAGTGACAGAGGTCGTGTGAGTTCGAGGAGCGAGAGTCGGAAGCCTCTCGCTTCTCTACTGAGGCGGAAGCGGACACGGGGTGAGCCTGGAAATTGCAACTCCGGACTCGCATCCCGTCTCCACAGGAAGCGTTGGATGTTCAGGGCCGTCCGACGCCCCATCTAGGGATAGGCGTTTGAGGAGGTGACGCACCACTGATTTTCGGTGCCTCACTAGAGCCAAATGCGGGGGTACTAACAGACCTTGCAGACCCGCGAGACAGTGGCAGGTGGGTCAGGGTCATCGTAAGAGTGCGAAAAGTGGCCCCGCGACCCTTACCCCTGGCCAGGCAGGAGACATCTGTGGAGGTTTTAGTCGGTAGGGGCACCATGTCGTAGGTATTACATGGTGTCGAGCCCGACATACCCCATCATGACCCTGCATGATGGGCATATTTATGTAAAAGTATTTCCCCCACATAAAAAAATGTATGCGCTTAAGACCGCACGGCAGAAGTGAATACTAAAATAAGAAATATTTATATTTAAAGACCACTTAATGATTTTAATAATTAAAAATAAACATGATTAAGAAATTGAAATTTGAATATACCTACTAATCACAGTAACACGAGAGTAACATATAGCCAAGTTTTTTTTTTTTCTTGGCCATATATTCTCGTCATGTTACACGAGTCGGAAACAGCGTTTGACTAGCAAGTTTTTTTGTATTTGCTATTTATTAATCTCATAGGTATTTCGCTAAAAATTCATAACTAAATATGTTGTGCATATAGTGTATGTGTAAGTACTGAGATAAAAATAGGAATCATTGTGTGTTTACGTAGTATAAGTGCTGCGAGAAAACAGTAATGCGAGTATATGAGTACAAAAACTTTTTTGCAATGGATGTGAAATGCAAATTTAATATTTATATATAAATATACCATCCCGAGTTTACCCGAAAAGCTATCATACCCGAGCGTGACGCTAGATTTCAATTCACAGCCTACGAAAATTCTGTCTAAGCGCGCCGAAAGAAGTTTTCACTTCAAAAAAAAGGGACAACAGTGAAAGAAGTAGACTATATATCTTTCTCGCTCTGACGCGCTTGAACACTGTATTTTGTTTCTCGCTCTAACATCCCGAGTTTACCCGAAAATCTCTTATCATACCCAAGCGTGACGCTAGAATTCAATTCACAGCCCACGAAAAATCTGTGCAGGCGTGCAAAAAAAAACTTTACACTTCAATAAATATTGGTAGACATTTCATACTCAACACCATCTAGCCCCAAACTAAGCAAAGTTTGTACTATGGGAACTAGAATTTATTCATCTATACTTATAATAAAACTGTAACGGGTCGAATTCTGTACATTGAAGATATTTTGAAAAAAAAATTTTTTGGAGCACTCCATAGTCGACACTGATGGCGAAACTGCATTTTTTTCTTTCATGTCTGTCTTTCTGTATAGGGATCACGCATCACGCCGAAACTACTGTTTCAATTCAGCTGAAACTTGGCATGACTTTAGTTTATACTATGGAGAGTGCTGTAGGCTACTTTTGATCCCTAAATTCTGAACGGTTTTCTTACAGGAAAGTCAGAATGTGTATTTGGTTGTAACTCATGTTTGCGTTGTTTAATTTAATTAATTATTTTTTTGTTAGAAAGAACACATTTTTAATATTGTCCCGTCAAAATTTGAACATTGTCGGTCTGGTGGTTCGGAAATTACACAAACATTAAATAATAACGACACGCGCGGCGTGTTCGGTACATACTAACTTCTAAGTATTCTGTGTATCACAGATGATCCACAGAATAAATAGATTCTAGAACGTGCCCACGTGATCGCGTCGCGTCGACTTGAATGAAAAAGGAATTGTCAAAAATATATTTTTGTGTGGAAAAATAAACATAATTCGGTTATAACCGACTTCAAACAAGGAGGATGTTCTCAATCGGGTTGCATGTTTTTTTATTTAGTTTTATTTTACGCGATAACTCCGCTAATTGTGAGTTGATTTTGATAATTCCTTTTTTGTTTGGTTGAAAATACTTCAGAGGTGGTCTCATATATCGAAAACAGGGGGTAGTTTTTAAAATATCAACAAAAAAACTAAAATCAGCTCAGATTTATCTGTACGACATAGTCATAGCTTCTTTTAAAATTTAGTCGAATGACAGAATTAAATTACCTGTCATTGAAGTAGATTTTGTTCCTTAGGAGAAAACATATCAGCATAATAAGTAGCAGCATAAACAACCCATTAGATGTTCCCACTGCTGGGCGTTGAGGCCTTCTCTCGCAAGGAGAGAGACAAGGCTATAATCCACCACGCTGGCCCAGTGTCGGTTGGTGGATGACATATGACTTAGAACTTAGATTGTAGGTACATTTCGGTTTCCTCACGATGTTTTCCTTCACCGTTTTAATTACCGGTATTACGAACATGACTCTGAAAAGATAATGGTGCGCATGGTTTTGAACCCTGGGTCTCCGGTTCGACAGTCGCCGTTCTCCCGACTAGGTCAGCTGTAACTTACTAGACCAGCCGTAACTTATTAGAAAACGTATTATTTCAATCCAAATACTGTTTAAAATTTAAAGGTAGTGTTCAACAAGCTTCGGTGACCGAAGCAGACCGTTGTTAGGGTTCCGTACCCAAAGGGTAAAAACGGGACCCTATTACTGTGACTTCGCTGTCCGACCGTCCCTCCGTCTGTCACAGACTGTATCTCAAGAACGGTGCTAGCTAGACAGTTGAAATTTTCACAGACGATGTATTTCTATTGCCGCTTTAACAAAAAATACTAAAACCAAAATAAATATTTAAGAGGGGCTTATTTCCATACAACAAACTTGATTTTTTTACCGTTTCTTGCTCGATACTAAGAACGTACCTGTCACAGGTAGACGTATTCACTATTCACACAATATTTAGTTTTATGTTCTCTTTAAATGTAATTAATTAAAATAAAATAAATTATTAAGGGGGCTCCCGTACAATAAAAGCCGTTTATTTGCTATTCTAAAATGTACTACATAATAAGTTTTTGCTGCTAAAAGGATTTTGATGCCGAATTGGGATTCTTTCGTTCTTTGTTTTTTTTCTGTGTTACAATTAAATTCATACATTAACATTTCACTAAGACTTGGCTTTGATTTACGGGTTCAACTTGCTTGAGTAACATTAAAACTCAAAATTTTAATCATTTTGATTCCACACAGGCTTCATTCATAATTTTACGCGGGCGAAGTCGCGGGTAACAGTCAGAAAACAGCTTGCGGATAAAAAGAGATAAGTAGGTATCAGTCATTCACATCAGCTTCAGACTTTTCATAATGTATCCTGTAAAAATCATACAAACTTAACACTTGCGGCTATGTTCGATACTACGTAACCTTACTAAGTATGTTTGATTTTGTTTAAAAAAAGAAAAATAAAGATGATAAAATTAAATATATTTTTGTGCGGAAAAACAAATTAATTCGGGTTATCAATGACTTCTTATCCAAATATTTTGTCCTACGATACTTCCAACTAATGTACCTATAAGTCAGTAACATCTGCTACGCGAACGAAGTAGCGGGTTCAGCTAGTCACACATATAAGTATAATTTGAAAGTGCAAGTGGTGGTGCTTTTCTTCAAAAAAAGGTGACAACACTTTCTTATAAGAGGTTTTCGAGTGTAATCACGAATCGTCTCGCACGTCGCTTTGATGACTTCCAGCCACCCGAACAAGCTGGTTTCCGAAAAGGCTACAGTACCATAGACCACAACCATACGCTTCGGCAGATTATACAGAAAACCGATGAGTATAATTGGCTATGAGAAAGCCTTCGATTCCATCAATACCTAGACAGTGCTTCAGTCGCCCCAACGATGCTGCATCGTCTATCGCCATATTGAAGTGTTAAAGTATATGCAGTCCCTGGAAGACCTCAGTAGAGTATTCCAACAGGTAGGTCTGAGGATGAATATGGACAAGACTAAGGTCATGTCAAAAGTTCACGTTCACTTGAAGCTGTTGACGAATATGTCTACCTGTGTCAAAAGATCCAATTAGATAGATCCAACTTCGACAGGGTACAGGGAAGGATCCCATTGGGATGGGTAGCGTTCGGGAAACTTCGGCACATCTTTGAGTCCAAAATACTCCAATGCCTAAAGACGAAAGCTTTACTTAGTGCATATTGCCAGTGATGGCTTATGCAACTGAGACGTTGGCCTTAAAGCTCTCCTTCAAGTAGCTCTTGATCAAGTAGTTCAGATGAAGGAATTCTGGATAACTTAAGTCCTGTTGCTGGAACCAGTGGGTTGTCTACAGACTTAAATATTTCGTCGGTAAACCAAAACTATACTACTAGGGCAGTAAGAGGGTACGCAACGTCGAATTCTAGAAACACCAGGTAGACAAACGAATACTAGAATTCTGGCGTATGAATCGGCAGACAAAAAGCAAGTACCAGCAAGAAAAAATGATTCGATATGTAATGTATTGGTATTTTTTTTAAGTCTTAATTTCATGAGCAATGCGTATATTTTTGTGTAATTACGTAAGCAATTGTTAGAATAAATGTAGAAATAATGAAGTATTTTGTTTTGGAAGGTTTATTTTGGAGATCGAGTAGAAGAAGTAAGCAAATGTTGAGGAATAAAATGTGTACTTTACCACTTATATTGTAATTTGTATTAGAAATAACTGTTTTTGTTAGAGAAGGTTTAATTTTTTAAACGTTAAACTCCTTTCTAGTATGTATAGGCAAGGTGTGGTTGTGTCCAAATGTTAAATTTCTGTTATAAACACTACTAAAAATGATCTGGTTTTATTTAAACAAAGGTCCTACCTATATACAAAATACCAAGAATCAGTTGTGTTGTATTTATTTTGTTGTAAGTACAAAACAATTGCCTAATATTACTGAGAAAATTCAAAAGTCAAACTGTCGTAACACAAAATATTTCATCAATAACGATGTAACTAAAAATAATATTTTATTTTGAAAACAGGTTTTGTAGTAATACTGTCTTAACTCAAAATTCCTAAATAACTTCATTATTATAATATTTTTTTAATGCTAGTTAAAATATAATATCTTTAATTTCATTTTAAAATCTCATAAAGCTTTTATTTCATTTGTATCTTTAATAGAAATTGAGTAATGCGTTTTTCGTTGATTCTGAAAAATCATCGATTTTGAGTTATTAGTGCGAAATATTTTGAAATAAAATGTTATTTATTACGGTAAACATGCATCAATCTTAAAAATAAAAGCAGTTCCGTAAAGTTGTTAACATCCCTATTTGGATAAAACCAAAGTCATGTGCCACGCGTTCGTTGCTCCGGGGCCGATTGCCGTAAATGGAACCACTCTCGAAATTGTTCAGAGATACGTTTACCTAGGGCAGACGCTCGAACTAGGTAGATGTAGCTTTGAGAGTGAGGCCATGAGAAGGATCCAGCTGGGCTGGGCAGCATTTGGTAAACTTCGTCGAGTCTTCCGTCACCCATTCCACAAAGTCGCAAAACAAAAGTATACAACCAGTGCGTCCTACCTGTGATGCCGAAACGTGGACACTAACAGTCAAAATGGTCCAAAAGCTCAAAGTCGCTCAGCGAGCTATGGAAAGAGCTATGCTTGGGGTTTCTCTGAGGGATTGCATCCGCGATGAAGTAATTCGTCAGAGAACTAAAGTCACCGACATAGCTCAGCGTATTAGCCAACTGAAGTGGCAATGGGCCGGTCACATCTGTCGCAGACCCGATAACCGTTGGGGTAGACGGGTTCTGGAGTGGAGACCGCGAATCGGTAAACGTAGTGTAGGACGCCCTGAGACTAGATGGAGTGACGATATACGAAAGACAGCTGGTGGCAGTTGGAAGCGTAAGACCGAGGATCGGGCTGAGGACGTATTACAGGAGAGGCCTATGTCCAGCAGTGGACGAACTAGGGCTGATGATGATGAATTTTATAAACGCGAAGTTTGTAACTATGGCTGGATGTGTGTTACTCTTTCACGTCGTAACGTATGAGCGGATCGGGCTGAAATTTGGAACATAAATAGATTATAGTATGGAAGAATACGAGAGAACTACGCGGGTACAACTGCGGGGCACTACTTGTGATTACATATAAATTTAATATAGTAAACACGGTGACACGATAGTGACAGCATACAGACAGCAGCAGCTGAATATCTTTCTCGCTCAGGCACACTCGGCGGTCCTGAGTTCATGTGAACAAATAATCTTTCCCTTTAGATCGTGACGATGAGCTTCATTCACAGCCTACGAAAAACTGTGTATTGTGCCGCAAAAGCAGTTTTCCATGCAAAAATATTTATTTAATTAATTTAGAGGAAAATATAGACCTGAATTCTTAACTTTTTGGTTGCTATGCCTCTACCGCCGCACTCGCCATACTACGTTCACTAGGTAATTATTCACTGTGATGATTGCAGGGTGCAAAGTCTTTTAACGGTCGCATATTGAATAGTATCTTTTATGATCGTCTGTCAAAACCAAAAAAGCTTTACAGATATTGCCATAGTCTCAAAGGTAACCCTAAAATCACTGATAATCTATACGAGTAGATGTAAACCTTAATGCGGCCATTTTATAATCTAAATTCTTATGACGAACCACTTTTATTTTGAAATGGTCATCGAATTAATGACTTGCTACTCCGCAACATAGAAGTACATTTTAACAGACCGGTCAAGTGTGAGCGGGGGAGTCACATGCCGAGAATTCGATATGACCACGATAGAATTTCACTTCATTCGATCGAGATCCTTACGATCATTATAGCTAGATGCGTGTTTACTCATTGTAACTTCGATTTGGAAAAGATTATAACAATTATATTTATTGCTATAAATAATGTAACCGCAGATGAGCGAAATATAAAATAACGAACGTTGTCTTTATTTTCTGCTAAAACTAATATAGAGGAAATTACTAAATACATACCTACAAATATGATTTGATGAAATATGATTTTTCATCTTAACTTAATTATTTTTATGTATAAATATTTCAGTAAATAAAGTCTAAACAAGAACAAAATTTAAAAAAAAGTGTGCGCCTGACCGCACGGCAGAAATGAAAACTAAAATAAGAAATACTTATATTTAAAGACCACTAAATAATTTTAATAATTAATAATAAAAAACATTTAGAAAATGAAAAGTAGTAAATACCTAGTAAGAATAGCAACACGAGAAAAACATGTGGCGAAATTATTAGTATCTACAATAATAAATTTAAAAAAAAATTACACGGTTCGGAAATACGGTTTGACTAGCAAATTTTTTAGTATTTGCTATTTATTTATTTTATAGATATTTCGCTAAAAATGCATATATATGCTGTGTTTAAAGTGTATGTGTAAGTGCTGTGATAAAACAGTAATACGAGTATATTACAACAACTTTTTTGCAATGGATGTGAAATGCAAATTTAATATTTCGTGACAAGTTCAATTAATGACATTAATATGGTAAGTACCTAGAAGTTAATGTCGCTATAAAATAATATATATATATATATATATATATATATATATATATATATACATCCTCCAAACAATTAGCCGTCCTCTGAAGAAAAAAGTGCATTTAAACTGGCGTCCACCTGCTTTTGGCGTCCGCATACTGGACGCCACTTTTATAGCCATTGCCATTTACGTCCTATCGGTCCTGACTAGCCGTAGGACAAATATCGATAGAAGCCAAAAAAGCTCCAAAATGGATTCAATAATATATTAAAAAGTTCGCGACGAAATCTCAGCGCAGGTGAGGCGCTGCTGTCGCGCGTATATTCACAGCCGTATAATTCGGAGATTTTCTGACTATGGATCCGCGTATTTGGCGTCCGCAACTGCGACGTTGCCAGCTCGCAACAATAGATCACATAATATTTATCACGGTCTGAAATCAAAAAAAAAAATATTCGCCGTAGGTGGCGTTGTACGCGTTGCGTATTATTAGAAGTCCGACTTTATTTAAACTTTCAAAAAGTTGCAAAAAATAAATGATGTGTTATTGGAATGTATTAGAAATGTAGATTAGAAGACGAATTATCGAGGACTTCGGAGAAGAAAAATAATATCATATACGGACGCTCAATAGCTATATATGGACGTCCAATTGCCATTTTTTTATTATTTAATAGGTTTGCACTTGGCCACCATCTCGCCTGATGTTAAGTGACGATGCAATCTACAATAGAGCATGCTTACCTAGAAGAAAACGATTCACTTTCGATTTGAAGACACCAATATTGTAACTATAAGGGAAAACCCACTGAGGCAACGCATTCCACAACCTAGACGTTCTTGTCACAAACTTGGAGTCAAATCTCTTCGTTGGTGTTTTCGGAACATCAACCATGGAACGATGTCACT
The DNA here is from genome assembly GCA_017562165.1 of Ectropis grisescens. NCBI lineage: Eukaryota > Metazoa > Arthropoda > Insecta > Lepidoptera > Geometridae > Ectropis > Ectropis grisescens. The sequence goes on along the minus strand of CM029781.1, from coordinate 24,204,418 downwards.
TTTTTAAGATACGAGGAGTCTGATAGAAAAAAGGACAAGATGGTATTAGATCATGTAGATCAATTGCACACTCTCCGAAGTATAACCGGTATAAAACCGATAGGCTAGCAATTTTGCGGCGATGATCAAGAATTTGGAGTCTTTTACGCACAAGAGTGTCATTGCCTATGAGCCTTTCGGCACGTCTCTCAATCGATTCCAAAGTCTCCAGCTGATGCTTAGCCGATCCATCCCAAAGGTGCGAACAATACTCCATACAGGAGCGTATCTGTGCTTTATTTAACGTGAGCTACTGTTCAGAATTAAATCTGTATGTCTATCTGAATGATATCTTCGCACCTTTGAGAGAATCCCTAGTTTTTGGTGGCTAATTTAGCCTTAGACTCAATATACGTGCTAAAATTGAGCGTCGACGATAAAGAGAAGAAATATACGGACGCTCAATAGCTATATACGGACGTCCAATTGCTATATACGGACACTCAATAGCTATATACGGACGTTCAATTACTATATACGGACGCTCAATAGCTATATACGGACGTTCAATTACTATATACGGACGCTCAATAGGTATGTACGGACGTCGAATTACTATATACGGACGCTCAATAGCTATATACGGACGTCCAATTGCTATAAACGGACGCTCAATAGCTGTATACGGACGGCCAATTGCTATATATGGATGTCCAATTCAAATCCAGTGAGACATTTTCCCACCGGGGACGTCAAGAGAAGTTGTATACGTCGTCCACTGCTGAACATAGGCCTCCCCCTAGATTTCCACAACAAACGCGCAATCTGCAACCAGCTGTTTACAGCGACCTTTGTGAGGTCATCTGTCCATATAGTGGGAGTCCGTCCAACACTGCGTCTTCCGGTTCGTGGTCGTCACTCGAAAAACTTTCTTCCCCATCGGTTGTCAGCTTTGCGAGCGATGTAGCCAGGCCATTGCCACTTCAGCTTTCTTATTCTGAGCTATGTCGGCCACATTCGTTTTTTTGCGAACATCCTCATTACGGATTCTGTCGCGTAGAGACTCTAAACATAGCTCTCTCAAAGCTCGCTGTGTAACTTTGAGTTTCGTGTTGAGGCCCACAGATAAGGACCACGTCTCAGTTCCATAAGCCATCACGGGCAACAAGCACTACTTAAATACTTTTGTCTTTAGGAATTGGGGTATTTTGGACTCAAAGATGGGCCGAAGTTTCCCGAACGCTGCCCATCCGAGTTGGATTCGTCGGCTGACCTCCTTGTCAAAGTTTGATCTGCTTAACTGGATCATCTGACCTAGATAAGCGTAATGGTCGCCACTTTCGATACTGCCGTTTCAAACATGGACCGGTATGGGTGTAACATGGGCATTTGACATGATTTTGTGTCTTACCCATGTTCGTTTTTAGCCCTACCTGTTAAGAGACAGTATTAAGGTCTCTGAGCACTGAGCCAAAGTCATCTAGCGATTGAGCCATAATGACTATATCGTCGGCAAATCGAAGGTGGGTGATGTATTTGCCATTAATGTTGATACCATATCCATTCTAGTTTAAAAGCTTAAAAATATCTTCCAATGCAGAGGTGAACAGTTTCGGAGAGATAACGTCTCCCTGTCTCCCCTTTTTGCATTTGGATCGGATTTGTGCATTGGTCCTGAAGACGGATAGACATGGTGGCTTTGTTGTATAAACACTTCAACACTTCGATATACCTACGCTATACATAGTAGCCGATTATACTCGTCGGTTTTCTGTATAACCTGCCGAAGTGTATGGATATGGTCTGTGGTACTCGTACTATAGTATTTTATAAGTAAGTACATTTTATAAGTATTATATCAGCTATCTGGCCGCCATAGTACAAGCTTTGCTTAGTTTGGGGTCAGATGGTGTTGTGGGTGAATTGTCTACCAACATTTTCGGAAACCGGCTTGTTTGGGTGGCTGGAAGTCGTCAAACCTGCGTGCGAGACGATTCGTGATTACTTATAAACGTGACTCAGAAATGAGATGGGTTCTTCAACAAAGTGATGTCACTTTTTTGTAGAAGATCACCACCACACTTCAGCTCCACGCTTCTGGCGTATTACCTTCAAGTATGACGGAGTAGAACAGCTTCTGAAGGACTTTAAGTAACCGTTTTGCACCCGCTCTCAGAAACTCAGCACCCGTTTCTTTCTACTGGGGATAAATGTGTGGAGACAAACGGGAATAATCCAGTATGGCGCAACACGATTGACAGCAGTATTTCTACCACACAGTAGCTCGTTGCCAAACATAACTGCTTCACATAGCGCCGTATTTTTATAATTAAAGTGGTCAGGCTATTGAACATCCGTATATAACTATTAGGCGTCCGTATATAGATATTGGACGTCCGTATATCCTATTGGACGTCCGTATATTACATTGGACGTCTATATATAATATTGGTTCAGTCCATGGTAGGATACAATCCCGATTTTATCTTATCTACATTTGTGTTGACACAAATGAGGTTATTACGTACCTACTTGTCTTAAATTAATAAAAAATATGACTAAACAAACATGTACATCTACATTTATGCTTGTTATTTTAGATACTACCTGCGATTACTGGTGTAAAAATCTCATAAATAGGAGCTGAATTTTTTTTATCTTATTAAGTAATTGTTTACTAAACTTTGTCAAAATCCATTGTTACTAACTAGTAACAATGGAATGGACACTTACGTGGAAGTGTGACATACATTTATCACACAATTCATTCATCTGTGATCATTCACAACAAGACGCCTTGTAACAATTTCAATACCTCAATATTGTGAGAATAAATTTGTAGATAGATAATAATAAAGAATATAAAAATATCGGGCATCCGTATAACTATAGATCTTACGATATTGAAGTAAAAGAAAGAGAAAGTAAATCTAAACTAGCTGGCAACGTCGCACTTACAAATGCCGTTCATCCTATGCAGACGCTAAATAGTCGATGCCATTGGTAAATCAAGATCAATATATCCAGGACGTTTATAATTAATGACCATGGTTCGGGGTTCAAAAATGTTGCGGCACGAACGTAAGAGGAATATCGCGAAAAATAAAATTATCAGAAAACGATGTATCCCACGGAGCTGGCAATCGAAAAACTAAGCAATATTCATTAAGAGATGTTAAAATAAGCAAGAGGAACCGGAGGACGTCGTAATGATGCACGACGTGCATGACGCCAAAAATATTTTAGGATGTAAATATATATATATATATATATATATATATATATATATATATATATATATATATATAATAAACACCAGTACACAGTTATCTTTCTCGCTCTGACGCGTTTGTTCACTGTTTTGTTTCTCGCTCTAGCATCCCGAGTTTAACTGAAAAGCTATTATCATACCCGAGCGTGACGATTCATTTCAGTTCACAGCCCACGAAAATTCTGTCCTAGACGAGTCCAAAGAGTTTTCACTTAAAAAAAAATTGATTAACCCCCGACTAGCTCGGATTTGTTATCTGTATAACTATAGCCAAGCCCTTTCATTTGATACCTATATTAAGGGAGTTGTGAAAAAAGAAATGTATTTCGCCATTTTGTGGTAGCGGCCATCTTGGATTTAAATTTGTCTTAGTGCAAAGTATTCTACTAGTCAAACCCTTTCGTTTGATACCCTTATTGAGGTAGTAGTGAAAAATATAATATAATTCGGCATTTTTGGCCATCTTGGGTTTGAAATTTGTTATAGTGTATAGTATTTCACTAGTCAAGCCTTTCATGTGATACCCATATAACTTACAGATATTAACCTTCAAATAAAAAATAACCGCATCGAAATCGCCCCATACATTTGAGTTCTACGGTGCCACAGACAGACACACATCGACGTCAAACTAATAACACCCCTTTTTTTTGGTCGGGGGTAAAAAGAAGAACTAGAGCACTACTGGCAGGAGACAGGGCCCAAGCTATCAGTAACTAGGGTGGCATAATAGAGGCTGTATGGCTCGGGGACCTCCACGTGGTGCACCCTGGGCATCACACAACAACTTGTCTCGGTGGCATTCTGTTGTGTGATGGCGAATCCCGGCAGGAGCTTAGAGCTTCTACTTGCGCTCCTCGCCGTCTTGAGCAACAATGTGAGTAAAAGTTGGGGAAAGGGGATTGGCAGACATGGGAAGGTTACTCAGCTGATACTCCTATTGACCAAGTGAAATTCCTAAGTCTTCTAGATGAGGGTCCTCCGCGAGAACTCTTATTAGCAGAGTGGTAATTGAAAAGATAAAGTGCACCATATAGTTACAGAGGAGGAACTGTGGATATCCTTAGTCGCGGTTGTGAGGGCGAACCTCTCGCTGCCGACCATCTTAGCCAAGAAGCTCGACAGTGAGAGGTCGTATAAGGCGGAGGAGATAGAGGAGGCTATACCCTGCGAGGTGGGCCCACAAGGCAGTTGCAGAGTCCTGGTTGAATGTGATAGCGGTACCGCGATTCTCGCGAGGAGAAAAAGGCTCTCGCTCATCTGCGCAGATGGAAGCAGACTCGGGTGCAAGCTCGAAGTAATGATCTGAATTAAACCCCATCTCAACTTGGAAGCCATCAACCGCTTACTATAGTCCTACTCACTGCTTCAGGGCAGGGACTAGTGGCAGACTTGTAGTACTGGACTGTAGTAACTGTAGAATAAGCCCCCCCCCAAGAAGGTGATATGCCGCTGTTTGCCGGTGCGGTACTGGAGTTAAATGTAGGAGTTCTGTCCTTTTCAAGGCGAATCCACAAAGGCGCTGGCTGTGGCAGGGTTGCGGTCAAATATACAAGCGGTCCCGCAACTCTGCCGCCAAGCCACGACCGAAAGATTTCCGAGGTTGTTTTACTCGATAGGCGCATCACAAGTGGTGTGGAGCCGAAAAGGCTACAGAATAATGAACCTGCTGATGTTGGGTGCTATGTGGGGTATGGCTACTTGGATATCATCTGCATCTGACCTTTGATCCCACCGTCTAATGAAAGCCTCTAAAGATGTTGATCGACGCTATTCACTATAAAGCCATTCATCAATATAACTATTGGGACCATATAATCGTCACATCAATATCCAACTAATCCATCGGAGTTATCCTCCTGAGCCAAGACAATGTACTTGCTGAACTTGTCCTTGTCAGTCTTGAAGTGGTTCTCGTCATGTGTAGCTATGTATATGTAGTGTAGTGACATCAACGACCACAACTTTTTACTGAGACCGCTCTATCAGCACCATATCAGGTTTATTGACGATGATATAGTTTGATCTGAATAGAGCAACCCGCCCGTGATGACAGATTTGTCTCAATAGGGATGTTAACACTACTCACAAATTAATGTTTAGTGTTAATTTAATGATACTCGTAGTTTGTATTAATAAGAATATCGAAAATCACATTTTTATAATTTAATATTACGTAGTAAATTTATCATATATGATGTTAAGCACTACATTTTTAATTTGTTGTAATGTGACTGGAAACACCAATATGACTTATTACGTCACTAACCGCAGAAATAGCGATTAGCTGTAGAAGAATAAATAAAAAATAAATATTGGTGGACAATTCACACACACAACAACCATCTGACCCCAAACTAATGACTATATTGTTTACATGTCTGCATTTTAATTGTAGTTTGCGATCTTAGCGACTATGATTTTGATTGTTTGTATTCAAGTAAATATAAGGAACCACATAAACTGGATATACAGTCATGAATCGCGACCAATGTAGCGGGGTAGTAACGTCATGTCAGTTGTTAGTGTTTTAGTGGTAAAATTCAAAATTAGTCTATTATTGTAGATATATTTACTCATCGAAAACACTAATATTTTTTATGGTAAACAAACGTTCCGAAAAATTGATAACACTCCTATAGCAACACATTTCGAAAAACATTTCCGTAAACGGGTGGAGGCGTACTTATAGTACGGCACTACGTCACGGTAGGTACAGTATGGATACGACAAGACCGAAATGTCTCGGAAAAACTGATGTTCCTAAATACTAAAGTGCCTGATTAAGGAATTTTTAGCACGTGGAAAAGTAACATCTGGAAAGAATATTTTTATGTATATCCGTCAGCAGTTCGTCGTGAGATCTTCGTCTGCAATTGCACAGGCATAATTGTATATTTCTCTAAAGAAGTACCGAGTTGCCAGTTCAACGTGGGGAATAGATTCAAATATGATACTGTCATGACTCGATTGATTCGCATCTGCAGGTCCTTGCTCTTTCATATTTTCTTGTTATCATTGGTACTGAATACCAATAGTTTAAACCAGTTAGAGGCGGATGTAGTACAGAAAGACTTTCCCGTCCAGGGCATCCCGCATAGTATGCCACATAAGCCGTTCGAGACGCGTACTTTGTTATTGCCTTTTGACTAAGGACTTGCTTACTAACTTAATTATTTTTGTTAGTCGGCAAAAAAAACTGATCTTTACTCTATTTATTTTTGTTTACAGATACGGCCAACGATAGCAACTTACCGACATTTTTGAAAGTTTCGTCTTCTGATAGTGTTCTGTGAGGCTTTGAAAGGTATACGTCGTTCCCAGAATATAAAACTTTGCCCCGTTGTACTCGTATACTTGCATGAACGCCGGCTTATCTACACTGGACTCCATATTTATGGCATTACTACAAACTTCCGTGGTCTTTAGCAACCCCATAAAGTCTTGACGTTTCGGTTTGAGGTTGTCCAGATGTAGCATGTGAGCTATAACTTCACCCTCTCTACGAAAACAGAAGCCTTACACTGAAACCTTCAACAAATCGTTGAGAGAATTCAGGCTTAAGCTTAGGTCGGACCACAATGAGCTCAAACTGTCAATTTGTAAAACTGGTACAAAATAGGCATCGTGAGGCACCTTGTGATAGGCCTTCTCATAGTTAATCTAGGCAGTGAAAGGGTTCCTTTGTTTTGTTTGACTTGCGGAGGAATGATTTTTCGACTAGGAACAACTTCTCAACACTCCAACAACATATTTTTTTTTGTATTATCGTTATAATTTTAATTTTGAACGATTTTAATATAAATAGTTTCGAGGCACACATATTTTTGTAATGTAATACGAATTAAACAGTAAAACCTTAGGTGTAATATGTGATTATTACATTATATTTTGTGTGCTCAGTGAGTAGATAAACAGATAAACTTCTTAGCACACTAGGCGATCAGGAACCTGTTTTACGTCCTTTCGGAGAGGAGGCCAAAACTTTATTTGCGAAAATAAATAATTGAAGTAAAAACTTCTTTAGGCGCGTCACGTTGAACACTTTTTGGGTGAACAAACATCATTGAACTCGCATCATTGTCACCGAACGCTTTCCATGCTACACACATACACATACTATGTCATTTACAAATTTTTACACTGCATGTACATGTAGTGTAAAAAGTTCCAAAGTTCATCATCATGATTGAAGAGTCGAACGAAGAGTTTGGTCTCCACTTTTGTAATAAGGACAACTAAGCTGTGAAACGCATTGCCAGAGTGGGTTTTTGTTTATGGTTCAAACCTTGCTCAGTAAGTGATGTTTACCTCATACAAAAAAAATTGGATTAGAAATTTCGTGCAAAGTTGACCAAAAAACCGTCCATTTTTACTGGCCTTTCATTACGATTCAGCACATTTTTTTTAATTTTTGAGGAATTTGTGAATTATTTTATTTTAATTGGAAAAGCCGTTCTCAACTTATAGTGTGACCAAAAAAGGAAAGGTTCAGTTTTGTATACCTACAAGTATAGATACATTTAATATTTCTTCGTTTATATATCAACAAAACTCTTTTCACTAGTATAAACAATATAAAATAAACAAAAATAAAACAATAGTCCAATATTTTAATGTTGTTTCTGCACTGTGGCACCGATTCCGCGCATTAGAACGGTCGCGAGAACAAGACAGCGTTAAAAGCCTACTTTGACAGAAATACCTGGCCTTAATATATGGTGTAAAAATGTGCCCTAATAAATAAAAAAATAAAAATAAAAAAAAAATACGTATTATCGAAAACAGAATTAATTATTTCCGATAAAACAAGGATTTCAGTATACCCATAAAAAGTTATTTTTTACTAAAAATACAAGCTGAGAAAACAAATTTAACTACAAAAGTATATTCGTAGTACGTATTAGAACTAACTTAATATCGAAACTCGTTTAACAATAAGTAATAACTAGCAGTATATAAAGTAATTAATAGGACCTTCTCAATAACGTTACACGTATCCATAAAGCATAGAAATCAGCATTTAAATTTTAACATTTATGACTAATGATATTTTTTACTCTTAGTTGAGGTTAGAGTTTCTGTGCAACTCTCTACTATATATTAATTATAAAAATAACTAAGTTGATGTACTGAAACAACAATTGGAAACAAATATTCTTAAAAATAATAATTTGTTGTCGTTTAAGTTAGATCATCTTTAATAACTTACAACCCTATAACTTATGGTCCTAGTCAAATAATCAAGGTCATTACGGAAGTATCAAGGTTTGATGCAACCAAAAACACATAAGTCTTGTCATTAGCATGAATATTTAATCAGAACTTGGCGAGCTATTTAGTAAGAAGAATCGAAAAAGCTTATTTACATCGTTGGATAGGAGTAGCAAGTTCAGTGCAGTTTTTGTTTAAGTATAATAGTGTGGATCAGATCTGACAAAGAAGTACTTACAAATAAATATGGTGCTACAACTTTTTGTAATGTCGTATTTTACGTCTAACAAAAAATTATATTTAGTCAAATGATATGTTAATTTGTCATTAAATCATTATCTCGTATTTTTTATAAGCAGTAAATAAGTGACGGCCTACCCACTAAAACCCTGGGCTATCATACCAGCGCGCAAAGTGATCGGGACTACGGGGCACGCTTCCGCACTCCTCCGCGGAAACTTTTGTGACCTAACACTGTACGCTGTAGTCTGAGGATTATTCTAAAGTTTAGATTTAATTATTTTACACACTGATTTTTTTATCAACTTTCAATACTGAATTGTTTTATTTATTTATAGTTTATTTCTACTCTAGGAGCAAAACAACGTAAACATTTTAACTCAAAACTTTATAAAAAGCTAATTAAAGTATTGAGGGAAAATAGCGGCGACTCCTATTCCGGCTGGTACTTGGTACAAAGACTCTCCGTCGCTATTCAGCTGAGTAATGCTGCCAGCGTAATGTGCCTTTGTGGCGGGTGCCGTTAGAGACGGAATAATTATGTGGTTTTATGAATTATTTTTTATAGTGTATTTGACATATTATGTAACAAATTAGAGTATTCAATCTAAACAATAAATTTAGTATTATTGTCTTAGCAGGTAGTGGCTATTCTTTCTCACCACACATTAAATTAATCAAAAGAGATTCCAATTCATTGCCTATATTAAACAAGTGACAGCAAGATACCAACGATAATATATATCTCTAAGTAAATTCAGCTTTAATTAACGCCTCTATTGCTGTATTACTTGTGACAGCATTTTGGACCCTTTTAAATAAATTAATGTTGGTCTACATTTCTAACATAATACTATCAAGCCATAAACTAAGTGAAGAACATTGTAATAATCTATACTAATATTATAAAGAGGAAAGATTTGTTTGTTTGTTTATTTGTAATGAATAGGCTCCGAAACTACTGGACCGATTTCAAAAATTCTTTCACCTTTGGAAAGCTACATTATCCCCGAGTAACATAGGCTATATTATATTTAAAAAAATTAGGGATCCTTACTAAAACTCCAATAATGTAACATAAGGTGTAAAAAAAAGACCTGAAAATTCCTTACGTCGCGTGCGCTGCGAAAACTATTGATGATAGAACAAAATCATTTACTACGACTTTGCAGAACTCATCATTATCTACAAAAAGTGTCGCGACAGCATATGTCTAAATATTATAGTTAATACCTTTTTATAATTTTTTACATTTCATCATTTCATTCGGAAGATACTCGTATCACGAGTTTAAAAATGCAAGTATTAGAAAAAAGTCACGTGGTTGTCGCTCACCGCGCTCAGCTAGCCAGCATGCGATGTAGGCTCCATGTAAGCGTCACTGGGGTACGGGGGAGTCAATGTAATAAAATAAAGTGCCGCGCGGCTCACTCGCGCGATCGGCTCCCCACGCAGCGGTCGTGTGCGTGATCGTATGATTTTAGCTTGAAAAAATGTTGAATTCGTTTCGTAGGTAAATAAGTATATGATAATAAATATTATATTTTAATGTAACCATTCAAACTGCTTATAGTAGTATTTTATGGGTATTCCTGTTCAAAATTTCAGCAAAAATTTAGTAAAAGGTAGTTTTCTAAGCCCATATTTAAATTTTTTTTCAATAAGTAAGTACCTACTACTTACCTGATAATAAATATTATATTTTAATTATTCAAACAGCTTAGTACTTCATATAGTTCAATAAGCAAAAATTTAGTAAAAGCCTGTTTAATTATTTTACATAAATACACGGGTAACTCACGTATAATGTAGTCAGTCCAGTCCGACTCAAGTTTAATTATTTATTTCCTTCTATTTTTCATTTTATAATGCCCAAAAATGCCAAAAAGATCAAGATCTCAACTTTCTAAACATAGTTCCCAGGCGAGGGCAATAAAAATACGGCGTAATGAGGAATCTTCATCAGAAACTGAAAATCGCCTTGCAAGTCGGAGAGAATACGCGTCGCAATCGCGTGCTAGAGAGTCAAGTATCGAGCGTTCGCAGCGGCTTGCTGAACAAAATTTTATCACTGGCCCAGCAGCTGGTCAACTAGCTCATATACCGAGGATACCGATGATTCCAACTGATCTGCCAATCCCTTTTAAACGACTTCAGTTTCCGGTGAAATCATCTTTCGCTTTAACTATTAACAAGTCCCAGGGCCAAACCTTCGAATTATTAGGGATCGACCTACGAAAAGAATGTTTCACTCATGGCCAACTGTATGTTGGCCTATCACGTGTCGGAGCTCCTTAAAATCAATTTATTTTGCTGCCACAAAATAAAACTACTTCAAATATCGTTGACAGGGAAGCTCTGACTCACTAAAACTAATGGCTTTTGTTTTGTAAATAATATTATATATGTATAAAATTTTAAAATAAAAATACAAAAACATTAATAAAAAAAATTCATTAAAAATTCAAACTTCCTTTATAACTTTTTTTTTTTTTGAAACCCGATACAAAAAAAGGGTGTATGTGTGTGTGTATGTACCCGTGCGAAGCCGGGGCGGGCCGCTAGTATAAAAATAAAATACAAATAAATATACACTAATACTTATTAAAACTACCATAGTACACACAATAATCCATACATATCTAAAACCAACGATCTCAATCATCCAAAGATGCGTCCTCCCAAACTTCAGGGCGCACGGAATCTACACTGTTATCGTTGGGAAGAGTGAGCTCACTCTTTCCGTTCCAGTTGATTGTGGAAAGCTGTGAACGCCGGCCGTTGTTACCTATCACTATTTGTTGTCAACAACCAAAAACAGTAGAACCACAGCATACCTCGCCGCTAGCGATTCTAGGGGTCAAGTAGATTGGTGATGTGTAAACCATTAGATTACAGTACACACAGATGCAGTTAATTACCAATTTTAAGGTGCTCAGAACACATCTAGTGGTTTATATCGATGTCTAAAACAAATAAATAAAAATATCCACATTGTTAAGTGCAAAAAAAGAAAATACAGAACAGGAAATTGAAAAGTAACTCAACAGTTATAAAGAGTATGAAAACTAACGTGGTTATTTACACATTTTACATAAATATTCGGGTAACTCACGTTTAATATAGCCAGTCCAGTCCGACTCAAGTTTCGATCGCGTCCGGCGATCTTTTTCAAGGAGAGTGCGCGCGCGGGTTCGCAGCTCGTTATAAAATAAACAAACTCTATTTCTTCTATCATAGGTTTCAACATTGAAAGACCTACGACGCAGTGTTCGTATTCAGAATTATTGTTGTCTTTCATTGTTATTAATATTTTTTAGTTTTTCCGTTGTGTGTGATTATCAAAGGGTGATTATATGAAGTGTAACAATTAGCATCCTTATAAATTATTATAGTTACCTGGTTTCTTATAGCAGCAACTGGTGTCAGTCCGATTTGGTTTTGTCCTTGTTGCAGAAATTGATTGGTACCAGGAGCTAACATTCCAGCTTGACTCAAATACATCAAATGTTCTGCACTCTTTCCTATACCATTCATAGCTTGCATTGGATTCCCATGATGCTGATGAATGTCATAAAGCCCTTGTTGTCCCAATTGAGGTGCATTTTGCATTCCTTGAAGGGGTGGTAGCATCATTGCACTATTTTGGATCAAATTATTTCCCAAATTGTGATTCTGCATAGGTGCGAGCTGTGTATGGACCATACTTGTAGTAATGTGAGCTGGGTGCGTTCCAATAACCGATGGATTAATTGCCAATGTACCAACAGATGAAGCTATCGCCTGGTTTATGAACTGTTGCTGATTTGTTTGAGAGTTTTTCAACTGTACAGGGCCTTGCTGATGCATGTTATTCATTGCAATAGATGTTGGATTCTTCCATTTGTCCTGATTCTGAAAAGAAATACCTTAGATTTAACAACTAACTAAAACAGTTAGGTTCCAGTTGCGAGTTTACTTTGAAATTGAAAATAAACTTTTTGAAATTTACTCTTTTTAAAAATTAATGCAAAGCCAACTTTTTAAAATTAAAAATACAAACAAGTAAAAAATCGGCCCGCAAGAATAACTTTAAGTAAAAAGTTAGGTTATGTTTATAAACAAATGATAATATATGAGCATAGATATGAAAAGTTGTTTTGAATCGTAAATCAATTCTGAACTCACCTCAGCAATAGAGTCGTCACCCACGGCCCAGCGTTGTTTAGGCGCTAAAGACGGCAATTCTGCTTCTTGAGGTTCTCGTTGAAACACATAATGCACAGTTGTGTCATCCTGACTGCGAGCTTGCGAGACGCGAGAGCTCTGCAACCCTGCTTCACCCGCCTCTTCTTCCGCTCCCGTTCCCGGCCACTTCATTGGGCTACCGTGGGGTTCGAGCATTCAGTTTCACTACACTTCGATCCTTTGTAACCGTAAACACAAAATGTCTCACTAGCTTCCTGTTTATTGATACACAATACTATGTTTAAGTCACAATTTACAAATACTATTTAAAGTGTTCCACATGATCAATCGAACTAAATACAACAAACAGCTTATGATGCTACAAAGATTTATCGATATTCACTGTATTTATGTCTTTACAATGACATAAGTTTTATCAAAGAACGATGACAGCCGCTATGGAAAACCAAAATAATGCACGGATTGCAACGGTCTCTTTGGCGGATCGAAACAAAGATGAGAAGTGAAACCGATGTTTTTCATTCAATCTCGTGTGAAAATTTTCAAATTTAGAATTTGTAAAGGTTTTTGTAATGTACTAACTTTTGGGTTCAGCTATTTGTCGGCGTCGAAACTGAATTGGATAAACACTCAAAATAAATACACTATTCACACAATTTCTAAACAAAAAGACCACAAATATAACACTATATGTACACGAAACTATTTACAATGTACAATTTTTACATAAAAGCCCGTTTATGCCATTGGCTGCTATCGATACTTTCTGATTTAGAAAAGGCGACAAACATTCTTCACTGCCTGTCCGCCATAATCGGTCGGTCGGTCGGGCAGATGCTATGCGCGCGCAACGCGCAAAGGTATAAAAACATAAATACATAATGCTAACAGTTCTCCCAACGCAGAAAGCTTCATATTGCATTCATTATCATGAAAAAGATTGCAGTTTTTACAATTGTAGTTTTACATGTTTTTAAATTTTACTTGATAATATAAGATTACCTACTTACTAATATCTTTATACCTCAAAATTACTCACCTAAAGTTATTTATTACTACATTTAGCACGAAATTTAATTTACGGAATAAAACAAGAGACTTTTATGTAAGTATGTTTATTTCTTTTTTATCCCTGAATGATATCATAAACAGAGGACGGTTTTTTAAACATTGCTTCCATGAGAACTCAGCTTTATATTATTTTTCATGTATATGCACATACATAAATATATCATAGTTATATGTATAGACAAAGTCAGGCACTGAACTAACAGACATTCCGCAACATAGTCGCTTTATGTCATTATGTGGTGTTTTTTAATATTCTCGTACTGAAAAGCTATCTCGAAAATAAAATAGTGGTTTACTCAAGGTTTACTAAAATAACTGACCAAGAGTTCAGCGGATTCAGAAAACTTGGCCAAATTTCTTCGTGAAATGGAGCGGACCAATTTCAAGAGACATTTCAGCCTTAGAACGTAATCGTATTAGTAATACTACCGACTTGTTACTGGTGTGAAAATTAAAAACAGATGGCAGGAGTGTTGCTGTGGTGCTGCCATCTTTGTTGGAAATTGTAATATTGATTGCCTGACTGATAAAAAGAAAGAGTAGGCTCCAAGATTCATACAAAGCATTCAAAATCAGTGTAGGTAGCTCAAATGGGCCTGTTCACACCAGGCTGTATTTTCTGTCGTGGGTAGGTAAAAATGGAGTTGCGCTAGAGATGGATAAGACTGTTAAAATACTATCGACATCTCGATATTTTCCAGTCGTCATTATCAACATTATTGTAATTTTAACTATATTGTTAGCTGATATTTAAGTATATCCGATATCTTGTCACAGAACTTATAGTAGTAGATAGTGAAAATCATGAGGAATACTACTTTTTGAAGTGTACAGTTTAACGAACCAATTAAGCTGATATTTTAAGAGTTACCGGCGGCGAAAGAAAAACGGTTTATTAAATAGGCAATAAATCGTAACGGTGAGTTGTGGAAAAAAATGTACAGAACAAAAGATGTAAAATTATATTTTCTAGAATAATGTTTTCAATAATTTTTGCCTTAGTAGCTTAATTGGTTCGTTAGATAGAGAACAAAAGATGCAAAATGTTATTTTCTACAATAATTAATGCGCTCAGTGACTTTCGCTTTAAAACGTATAGTTTCCGAGATATCGTCAAAATCGTTTTTTTTTCTAAATGGCGCATGAGGCGAATTCTGGATCTAGGAAACTAGCACTAAATTGCCGATTCAACATTTTTGTATCAGATTTAAAATCACTTGCTAAGCATAAAATCACAAAATGCTGGCAAATCTAGGTGGAGCCTCAAGCGCCATCTTGAAAAATTGGGTTTGATCGATATCTCGGAAACTATGCCCTTTCGGGCAAAAATTATGGAATCATCCATTATTGTAGAAAATGTAATTTTGCGTCTTTTGTTTTAGGCAAGCTTTTTTGTTGAACTTACCGTTTACGATTTATTGCTTCATCACTATCACTACATAGTATAAAACAAAGTCGCTTTCTCTGTCCCTATATCCCTAGGTATGCTTAGATCTTTAAAACTATCCAACATATTTTGATGCGGGTATTTAAAATAATAGCGTGATTCAAGAGGAAGGTTTATATGTACAATATGTATAATAACAGTAGAGAAACACTAATAATTTTAAAGGTTTCTAATGTGATGTCATAAATAAACACATTTTTTGCGCTTACCTACCTACTTTGCAACCGCTGCGCTGGCTGGATTCTACAAGATGGGTCAAAATAATGTATCGCAGTATTGTGGGTACAATAATAACTTAAAACTTAACAAGAACAAAATTAAAAATTTTGACTAACCCCCGACTACCTACCTGAGATTTGTTATCCGTACAACATTCTACTAGTCAATCCCTTTCATTTGATACCCATATTAAGGGAGTTGTGAAAAAAGAAATGTATTTCGCCACTTTGTGGACGCGGCCATCTTGGATTTGAAATTCGTCATAGTGCAATGTATTCTACTAGTCAACCCCTTTCGTTTGATAAGTACCCATATTTTGGTAGTAGTGAAAAAAATATAATTTGCCATTTTGTGGTGGCGGCCATCTTGGATTTGAGTTTTTGTTATAGTGTATAGTATTCTACTAGTCAAGCCCTTTCATTTGATACCCATATTGAGGTAGGTTGTGAAGAAATATTTTGTCCGCCATTTTGTGGTGGCGGCCATCTTGAATTTATATTAACCAAACATAGCTAAGAACATCCGCACGGATATTAACTTTCAAATAAAAAAAAACCGCATCGAAATCGGCCCATCCGTTTGAGCTCTACGGTGCCACAGACAGACAGACAGACAGACATCGACGTCAAACTTATAACACCCCTTTTTTTGGTCGGGGGTTAAAAAGGTTTACAAAAAAGTCAACAGTGGTATATGTCTAACTCTTAGGGATAACCCACAATGACCATTTTTATTCGTATTTTTAGTATCGGCGTTACACTCGTGCGAAGTCGGGGCAGGTCGCTAGTATTTAATAATCCGTTTTTCTTTCGCCGCCGATAATTCTTAAAATATCAGCTTAATTGGTTCATCATCATCATGAGCCGCAAGACTCCACTGATTGCTTAGGCACTGCTGAACATAGGCCTCCCTTCGAACGCTTCGATATAGTGATAGTCAATGCGGCATCGCTGGAGAGACTGAAGCACTGCCCAAGTCTCGAATGCTATTTCTAAAATTATTGGTCTGTTAGTACTTTGTTGTATAATGTGACATTTATTTCAACTTGGGAATATTGCAAAATTAATTTTAGCATTTTATTGTATTGTATTCAATTTCTACTTAAAAATAAGAATAAAACCCATTACATTTGCAAACCTTATTTATGTCATAAATATATAAAACTTATATAGGCTTAATTTTAAAGTGGAGACCGATAAGTGAAAAAACTAAACATTTTAGATCTTGAACTAAGTAGTAGAACCCTCGGAGACCCTCTGGATCTCGTGATTGATTCACATCAACAAGGGAGCCTGTCTTAGAAGTGGTGAAGGATATATGCTCTTCTCCAATAACAATCTCCCAACTCCTGTAACAATTTAAATTGATTTAATCACAAGAATATTAAGATCTTCAACTTTTTTTTCTTATTTCAAAAGGTATGTATAATATCAATTAGTTTTTAGAAAACATGAGACGATCTTCTTAGCATTCCATGGATTCACCGTGCGGGTGCCGGGTCCATCGTGTGGCAGAGAGAAAACCCGAGTAGACCCCGAGACTTGTGACTCGGGCGTAGGTTTAAAGGGCCCCTTTCTGACGTACATCAACACTCACCTTCACTACTCGTTTTTCTCTCCCTGCCCAGCCAAATCTGATATGAGCCTACTAGTGCAGCTTTAGATACTCGTTCTAGTATAGAACTTACTGCACTTCTGGATAAGCCAAGGTCTTTCAGCAGGTTATAGAGAGATTTTGCTGGTATACCTCTCGCTCCCACTTCTACAGCATATAAACTAACTACATAGCCGTTTTTTGTTAATTCGTTTAGGAGGTCGTAATACTTATTTTCTTTCATCGCGTGGTCTTTAGGTATATTAGTTTCCCACGGTACGGTAAGTTCTACAAGGACTATGCGTTTCGTAGCACTAAAAAAAAAAGGAAAATGTCCGGTCTACATGACGAAACACCCACATCCTCTGGGATTTTGTAGTGCTTTTCATACGTGTCCATTAAAATAGTCCAATCATAAACTTTAGAATGCGACGGTACATTTCGCGACGTCGCGCGATAGTATATTAGCTCAGTCGGGAAGATGGGCGGTCATAATATGGTAGGTCCGGGTTCGAATCCAGCCGGCCGAATATTTAGTACATCCTTACTCCTTAGGCAGCTTGCGATAGTTGTATACCACTCAGTTGTCGACGATTATAATGTGTTTGTGCATAATTGTTCTTTGCTACAGTTCAGTACAATGCGAACTTAGGACCAAGTATTATTTTGATGATATCAATACAATGTTAGACAAATACGGCTTACTAAGTACAATGTAAAGTGCACGAAAGTGCACGCTATGAATTTAGAAATGCAAAGTGAGTGGTTAACTATAGGTGAGTTCTGTATCCCATTTGCTCTAAAGCCTTGATCTGACTGGTCTCCTGAAAAATGTTGCTATACTTGTGGAGAGGCGATATGTACAGCAAGGCACATATTGGTGGGATGCAAGGTGCTCCTTAATAGGGGTCATTACTCACGGCGCCATGACAGAGTACTTGAAATCATGAATACGTGAAGCCATGAGCCTTTCAGTAGCTAGAGCCCAGAAGGAATTGATGACAAACAAAAGACAAATTAACTTTGTAAAAAAAGGCTCAACTTCAAACTCCAGGAACAAGTCTTACTCAATCCTGGGTACAGCACCTGATTGGACTATTTTAATGGACACGTATGAAAAGCACTACAAAATCCCAAAGGATGTGGGTGTTTCGTCATCCCGGCTGGACATTTTCTTTTTTTCTAGAGCTATGAAACGCATAGTCCTTATAGAACTTACCGTACCGTGGGAAACTAATATACCTAAAAACCACGCGATGAATCAAAATAAGTATTACAACCTCCTCAACGAATAAACAAATAAACTATTTTCATACAAAAAATTTAACTGACTTCAAAATTACAAATAGGCACTCAAAAGCGAAAAATAAACTAAAATCTTTAATATAAGCGCTACTCACTCATCTATTTGAAGTTGGTGCAAGCCAAATCTAACAGATAGTGGATAGATACTACTTACCTGTGCCTACTTACCATGTGCCTACATAGCATCAATCTACTAACTTTTTGACCTGACTGGCACCGACTTCAAATAGATGAATGAGTAGCACTTATAATAATGATTTTAGTTTATTTTTCGCTTTTGAGTGCCTATTTGTAATTTTGAAGTCGGTTTAATTTTTTGTACGAAAATAGTTTATTTTACTTGTTATGTCCTGACTGAGGGTAGTTCTAAAAACTCCAGTCTGGTTTTACCATCCTACCAAGTAAGATTGTGCTCAGTTATTTTAATCATAATATATATGCGTATTTAATAGTGGCGACGAGGAAAAACAGTATAAAAGTGTTAGAAAATTGTGTTCTGTTGTGATAAACACTTTGTATTATTTAACTTAACTATGGGTATAAAGTTTGATAATTTTGATGTTAATGATGGTTGTTGGAAAAATTACATAAAACGGTTTGGATACTGCTTGGAAGCAAGTGAAATAAAGGAAGATGCAAAGAAGAAGGCAAATTTTTTTGCAGTGTGTGGATCAGATCTGTATGATTTGGTAACATCATTAGTTTCACCAAAAAATGTAAGTGAAGTTTCTTTTACAAATGTGGTAGCCATTTTGAACAATCACTTTCACCCTAAACCTAACGAAATTGTAGAATCCTATAAATTTCACACCAGAAACCAAGAAGTAGTTGAGAAAGTGAGGGATTACATTGCCCAGTTGAGGAAATTAAGTCTCCATTGTAATTTTATAGACTTAAATCGTACTCTAAGAGACAGATTAGTATGTGGCATAAATGACAAAGAAATTCAAAAAAAGCTGTTACAACAAACTCAGTTAACATTTGAGCAAGCTTGTGATATTGCCCTGTCACATGAAACTGCTAACCTGGATGCTAGTATCATTGTACAAACCAGGCCAAGCACAAGTGAGGCACCTCAGGAAATTGAGGTTCCGATGGAAATAAATAAAGTTAATTTCAAGACAGTTAGAAAAGAATCTAGCGATGCTAATTGCTTTCGTTGTGGCAGGCAGCATAAGAGTGAATGTAGATTCCGTTGGAGTAAATGCCATCACTGTGGCAGGACAGGACACATAGAAGCAGCATGCAGGATGAAGGATAGACAAACAAAGCACAAATCTGAGTGTAATGGATTGTATGAGATTGGTCTAAATAGCATTAGGCAAGATAAAGTGGAACAATTTCAAATTAAAGTGATGCTGAATGGAACAGAGCTACTGATGGAAGTGGATTCAGGCTGCCCATACTCAATAGTTAATGAAAATATAGCCAGACTCATATGGAAAGGAAAGCTGCCACAGTTTGAACCAACAAATATTGCTTTAAAGTCATATACAGATGGTAAATTGTTTTTGCTTGGACAGGCATTAGTTCAAGTACATTATAAAAACATTAGGAAACATATGAAAATATTGATAACAAGAGGCTGTGGTACAAGCCTGATTGGAAGAAATTGGTTTGCTGATCTAGGTATTGTAATACAAGGAGTGAATAGTATCAAAATAAGTACACTTGAGAAAGATAGAGTAAGGCAAGTACTTAGTAAATATGGACAGGTGTTTCAACCGGGTTTAGGGACATATACTGGACCAATAGTCAACATTACACCAAAAGAAGGATCAAGGCCAAAATTTCTGTTGTGTAGACCAGTTGCATTTGCACAAAGACATGAGGTTTTTAAGGAGATTGATAGACTAGTGAGTCAGGATGTCTTGGAACCAACTACTCATTCAGAATGGGCAACACCAATAGTGGTTGTTCCAAAGCCAAATGGCAAGGTACGGTTATGTGGAGATTATTGTTCAACAGTAAATGAAGTCACTAATGCACTTTTGTAGAACTGCAGGGGGGGTAGTATTTTCAAAAATAGATTTGGAACAAGCGTATACCCAGGTACGTGTCGATGAGAGTACTGCAAATCTACTTACTCTCAATACACCAAAAGGATTATACAAGGTAAAGCGTCTGGCTTTTGGAGTTAAAGCTTGTCCTTGGATTTTTCAAAGGTTAATGTCTTCTCTACTCGCAGGAATCCCAGGGACAGCGGTACTGTTAGACGATATCGTAGTATGTGGTAGTGATATTAAAAGCCATAATACTAGATTAGAAATTGTGTTCCAAAGATTACAAGAAGCGGGGCTACGGGTAAACAAAGGGAAATGCCTTTTTGCAGTACCAAAGGTACAATTTCTAGGGTTCATTGTAGATGAATCTGGAATACACCCTACTGAAGAGAAAATACAAGCTATTTTTAAAACAAATGCACCAAAAAACTTAAAAGAATTGCAAGCGTTTTTAGGGTTATTAAACTTTTATGATAGATTTTTACCACATAAAGCTAGCATAGCCGAACCTTTATATAGATTACTAGAAAAAGGATCTAAATGGATATGGAACAGGAAATGTCAGGCAGCTTTTGAAAACTTAAAGACAATGATTTCAAGTGAAGATACCTTAGTACACTATGATAGTAGAAAGAAGCTTATAATGTCTTGTGATGCCTCTGAATATGGACTCGGGGCAGTGCTAGAACATGAATTGGCAGACGGAACAGTTAGACCGATAATGTTTGCCTCAAGGACTATGAACATTCATGAGCGAAATTATGCACAAATAGACAAAGAAGCTGCAGCCATCATTTTTGGTCTAAAGAAATTCCATCAATACATCAGTGGGCGGAAAATTGTGATTAAAACGGATCACAAACCTTTGTTGGGGATATTTGGACCTGGAAAACCAATTCCAAACATTATTTCTCCAAGGATGTTACGATGGGCACTATTATTAGGCTCATATGATTATGAAATTCAATATGTTGAGGGCAAAAAACTGGGAAATGCGGATGCACTGAGTCGCTGGCCATCTGAAGAACAGGAGAAATGTGAAGTAGAGGAAGAATATTCTGGGGTCCTTTTGATAGAGGAGACTCCAGTAGGGCTGGATTTTACTGCAATTCAGGTGGCCCAACTTACTAAAAAAGACCAGACATTAGCTAAAGTAATGTATTGGATTCGGAATGATTGGCCTGCCCGAGTAGATAAAGAGTTTAAAGTGTATTGGCAAAAACGGAATGAATTGTCAGTACACAATAATTGCATTTTATGGGGCAGTAGAGTAATATTACCAGAAAAATAAGATCATATGTATTGGGAGAGTTACATAAAAATCATGATGGAATTGTTATCACTAAAGCTCTGGCAAGAAGCCATTTTTGGTGGCCAGCTTGGGATACGATGATTGAAGGAATGACAAAAAAATTGTACTATTTGCTCTGAAAACAGAAATATGCCAGCACAAGTAACTCACCATTGGCTCAAAACTGATAAGGCATGGTCCAGAATACACTTAGATTATGCTGGACCTTTTCAAGGAAAACTTTTTGATCCTAATAGACTCATTTTCAAAATGGCCAGAAGTAAAAAAATTGTGCATGACATGAGTAGCTCTACATTAATCCGAACTCTCAGGGATATATTTGCAGGACAAGGGTTACCAGATACCGTACTAACTGACAATGGAAGAAGTTTTATATCAGAGGAATTCAAGAGTTACCTTAAGGAAAATGGTATAAAGCAAATTTTAGTAGCACCATATCATCCAGCTTCTAATGGACAAGCTGAACGTACAGTGCAGACAGTAAAAAATAAATTGAAGAAATAACTGATGAACCTTGGCACATACGTCTACCCAATATGTTGTATGGATTGTGATCTACACCAAATACAGTGAATGAAAAGACACCAGCAGAGCTTTTGAACAACCGACGATTTAAAACCAAATTTGACTCTTTAAATCCTTTGTCATGCAAATGCCTAAAATAAAAAGGAAATGAAGATATCAAAGTGCGAGAGTTTAAAGTAGGACAGACTGCATACATACGAAACTATGCTAGAGGACCACGTTGGCTACAGGGGGTTGTAGAAAAGCGAATTGGGGTGTGCAGATACTTAGTGCGATGGAATGGAAAGTTACTGACAAGACACATCAACCAGATGCTGAGTGGAGGGATTCCAGTTCAAAAGGAAGCACAAGAAACAAGTGAATCACAAGGATATGATAGTGAAAGTGAAACAGGCGATAATATAGACATACCCCAGAAGTTGATTAAGGGAGTTGTGAAAAAAGAAATGTATTATGGCGTTTTGTGGTAGCGGCCATTTGGATTTGAAATTTGTCATAGTGCAAAGTATTCTATTAGTCAAGCTCTTTCGTTTGATACTCATATTGAGGTAGTAATGAAAGATATAATATAATTCACCATTTTGTGGTGGTGGCCATTTTGGATTTGAAATTTGTTATAGTGTATAGTATTCTACTAGTCAAGCCCTTTCATTTGGTACCCATATTGAGGTAGGTTGTGAAGAAATATTTTGTCCACCATTTTGTGGAGGCGGCCATCTTGAATCGACATTAACCAATCATAGCTAAGAACATCCGCTAGGGTATTATTAACCTTGAAATAAAAAAAACCGCACCGAAATCTGCCCATCCGTTTGAGCTCTACGGTGCCACAGACAGACACACACAGAGACAGACAGACAGACATTACTCACGGCGCCATGACAGAGTACTTGAAATCATACGTGAAGCCATGAGCCTTTCAGTAGCTAGAGCCCAAAAAGGATTGACAACAAAACAAAACAAAAAACAAAACAAAAGACAAATTAACTTTGTAAAAGAAGGCTCAACTTCAAACTCCAGGCACAAGCCTTACTCAATCCTGGGTACAGCACCTGATTGGACTATTTTAATGGACACGTATGAAAGGCACTACAGGATCCCAGAGGATGTGGGTGTTTCGTCATCCAGACTGAACATTTTCCTTTTTTCTAGAGCTACGAAACGCATAGTCCTTGTAGAACTTACCGTACCATGGGAAACTAATATACCTAAAGACCACGCGATGAAACAAAATAAGTATTACGACCTCCTAAACGAATTAACAAAAAACGGCTATGTAGTTAGTTTATATGCTGTAGAAGTGGGAGCGAGAGGTATACCAGCAAAATCTCTCTATAACCTGCTGAAAGGCCTTGGCTTATCCAGAAGTGCAGTAAGTTCTATACTAGAACGAGTATCTAAAGCTGCACTAGTAGGCTCATATCAGATTTGGCTGGGCAGGGAGAGCAAGACGAGTAGTGAATGTGAGTGTTGATATACGTCAGAAAGGGGCCCCTTAAACCTACGCCCGAGTCACAAGTCTCGGGGTCTACTCTGGTTTTCTCTCTGCCACACGATGGACCCGGCACCCGCACGGTGAATCCATGGAATGCTAAGAAGATTGTCTCTCTTTTTAGACATAGTAAGAAATTAGCTATCTTAGTATAATGGTCTTGATTTGACTGTATAGTATGACTGTATTAACAGCACCCCACAGTTTTACCTGCAGCGTTTCCGTTATTTCTCCTGGATAAAAAGTATCCTATGTTCTTCTAGACTATAATCTTACTGTGCTCCTGATTTCAACTAGGCCCTTTCAGAAGTTCCGACATGATTGAGCAACAACCATCCAAACAATGACATTCCTAATATTAGTAGGGTTTACACATGATTTCAGTGTTGAGTCATAGAAGAAAGTGTAGTTACAGGCTCTTTGGAAAAGGAACAAACCAGACACACATTCAAAGCTTCTTTCTGGACAAGGCACTTGGTTATTGCTGCATAGTTTAAAAATCAAATCCTTTGAGGGTGATATAGTGAACACTGAGTATGTTAGAAAATCGTATCTAACGATTTTCTAACATACTATATATATATAGATAGTGAAAATTTACTATTTCCAACATCAATAATTCAAAACTTGATAGATGTTGCGTGTAGCGAAATGAAACTAACCTGCCGGCCAACACGATCTGGCTGAGGCCACAAGCGATCGTCTTCGTGCATAATTTCGGAATCCAAAATTATCCTCTTCAACTCTTCCATCACACAAGGGTGCACGTAAGCTTCTTTCCGGATCATCGTGTCATTTTTGTAATTTGAGTTGTTGGCGTAGCGAAGTTTGCCATCCGGCCGAAACTCAAATTCGAGAAACTCATGGCCGAATTTCCCTTTGTGACCAACGTAGTATCGTATGTAGAAATCTGTCGACATGTTCTCAGTAATCGTGAAATATTGCTGAGACTAATGAAACAATACTGCTGAAAAGGTTTATGAACCAAAAGAAGAACACAGTACAGACGCTAACAAAACAAGCCGTCAAGCCGCCGCCGCCAGCCGCCCAGTGTTTCCACTTTAATAATTTCCTTTCCCCTCGCCTCAATTAAAATTTCCCCTTTTTTCCCCTCAAAAATTATTCTGGTATTGTTTTGGCACCCTCCCCCCCATCAGCGGGCCTAAAACGGCCGCTTTAGACGAATCGTCATAGGATCCTATTACGATTCATTTGACAATCCGTAAAATGGTAACAAACTGGCAATTCCTATAGCGAATCATAATAGGAATTGGATTGAATTTGACAGTTTTGTATGGATTTCCGTAAAATGGAACACAAAAGAGGAATTGCTTTGAATTCCTTAGATGAATTGTCAGAAGATACTAGAGATCATCTTTTTGCAGTTCATTTTTTCTGTTTTCGGTGTGTAATCGTTGTTGATATTAGCGTTGTTATTGTTTTTTGTTATTAGCGTTGTTATTAGGTACCTATTAAAATGGCTGATCTTGGCCTCTACTCAAATTTTTTGGAACACGCCCGTATCTCGGAAAATATAAATTATAATCGGCGTAGTGTACTATTGCGAAATGAAGATTTGGCTTTCGATATGCCGGAGTCGGAGTTTGTAGGGCTTTATAGACTCGATAAAAGATTGTGGCGCGACCTTATTGTGGAGTTGGAGCCCTACTTACCCAGTAGTCGAGGAGGTTTAAGTATTACCGCCAAGGTAAGGCAGTATTTTAATATCATATAGGTACATGTACCTACATAAAGACCCTAAACTTGTAATATGTAGGTATCAAGCCATTAGAAATGTAAATTGATTTACCTACATACATTCCAATTTGTATTTACCATAGGCATAGCCTAGGAAGGCCTAGCTATAATATGTATTAATATATGCATATGGGTTGATATTGCCTTCCTTATGTACTATTTTAAACTTTATAGGAAACATTAATTTTTAGAACTTTAACACATTCCTAAACATTCTTGTTCTACTAATATACTTATTTACATTTTATTTATATGATGGGATGATATTAAATATGGGTAGAATAACTTTCATTTGCCTTCCACTTTAATGCCTGTGTAGGTATATATATACTAGGTACAATGTGTGCAAGTATTCCTAAAACTCCTTCAAATTGAAACAGCAGCAATTTATACAAAAATAGATACAATGCAATAATATGTCTCATATGAACTTCTCATTTCAGATTTTACCAGAAGTTTGGCATGCCTGGTGTGTTGGGATGCATAGATGGCACCCATATTGCTATTGTGAGGCCTTCAGAACACGAAGAGCGATATTTTAACAGAAAACGGTATCATTCTCTGAATGCCCAAATAGTGAGTGTTTGTCAATTCACAAAGAATCCTAGTACTTATTTACATTTAATTCACAATGGTGCACCAAAATGTTTGCCCAATTTCAGCTTTGTGCGCCTTAAAAGTTTATTTTGACCCAATTAATATAGAAAGGATAAAAAAACAGATTTTAGCTAGACATAAATTCTTTAATTGCAGTCCAAATAAAATAAAACAACATTTATTATTTCAACCTGACTATGTGCATAAAGAAAGTAAACTACTTGAAATTTAACATAATATAAATTACATTTAAAAAGCCCCAAAACACAATGTCTATTATTATTGATTTAACTACTTTTATAAATAACAAAAACTATATGAATATACAATATAAATTACATTTAAAAAGCCCCAAAAGACAACATACAAAATACCTTCTTCCAGTAACAAGTACTCTTACAATCAACCTCTATTATTAATTATTATAGATTTGACTTCTTTTATAAACAAGAAAATCTGTATGATATGTAAACAGAACATAAATTTATAAGGCCCAAAAGCCTACATACTCGTACAAATATGATCTATTCCTAGCAATAAAGAGATAAAAACTTACTTCTTTTATAAACAACAAAACTATGAAATGTAACAGAATATAAATTAAATTTAAAAGACCCCAAAATACAACATACAAGTAAGATCTCTTTCTAGTAAAAAAGAAGAGATAATTTAACTTTATAATCACAGATTTGTAAATCATCAGTCTTTGGAACAAAAGAAATTCACTTTACTCATATAACCAACCTATATTATCAATAATAATAATATCAATATTGTAAAAACTTAGGCTTAAGAAAAGAAATAAATACGTAAATAATAATAATATAGTCAGAAAGGCCCCTTAAACCTACGCCCGAGTCACAAGTCTCGGGAACTACTCGAGTTTTTTTCTCTCTCTGCCACATGATGGACCCGACACCCGCACGGTGAATCCATGGAATGCTAAGAAGATTGTCTCATATATGCTAGCTTCGGAGGTTCAAACCATGATACATTCATTTGGAACCAGCATCCATTGAAGGTCCATCTTGACAATCTGCACAGAGATAATGAAACAGGGTGGTTATTAGGTTGGTTAAATGTATTTATACCATGATGTAGCATTTTATATAAATTATTGGTATTAAAAGGACTGTTTTTACAGGAGATTCAGGATATCCTCTCAGAAGCACTGTTATGATGCCCGTTCTAGACACAGCAGACAATTCGCCAGCAAGGTTTTATACCGACCTGCACTGTCAGGTGTGAAATATAGTAGAACGCTGTGTTGGAGTACTAAAATGTCGCTGGCGTTGTTCGTTAGTGGATAGAAAGCTTTCTTTACCACCCTTCCAAGGCTGGTCTAATAACAAACGGGTGTGTGGTGCTGCATAATATTGCAAATGCAGCCAGACTGCCCGAGCCACAGCTGTTGTCACAAGATAGACAACAAGAAGCTAACATGCAGGTAGTAATTAATTCTGAATTTGTACTTCTAACATAATATTATATTCTGTGTGATATTAGATATGACATGTAGATGATGTAGCATTAATATTTCAGATTGTGCAGAGAAATGTTGAGCAACCTGCACAAAGGAATATCGGCTTAGAAGCTGGGGAACCTACTAGAACCCAATGTTGTAGCTGCTCAGAAAAATCCCCGGAGGAAGATGTTTTACAAGTGTGAGGCAAGAAAGAACTAGAGAAACGCACATTATATCTTATTAAAATATTTTGTACCTTTTTTTATGGTTTTAATTTCTTGTTTCCACTGTCTCAGCAAGGTGCCCAATTTTTTCTGCTAGCCGACCAAGATCTGAGCTATTAAATTGAATGCTGTTTCAGTAGTAGTATCTGCAGCAGCCCTCTTCATCTCCACTTCAGCTAAGATTTGTCTAGCTTCCTCCAATGGCCAAGAGGTCGAACTGCTAAATTTGGATTACGCTCCAAAAAGTCAAGGAGCAGCTCGAACTGCCTCCCTGACACTCTTTGTGAGCGTCTTTCCATCTCTGTAAAATAAGGAAAATATGATTAACCATGATTTCCATAGCTGGTTCTTATTATTTGAACCAAAACATTGATTTTGTAGACTTACTTTTTACAATCGCAGATGCGAATGTGGCCGGTCAGGTAATACGGCGAAAAGACTAAATTTAACTTACACATATCTAAATAACACTTACGAACTCACTATGTATATTTACACTACAATTTAACAACAAAATAAAACTGAAATGAAAACAAGATGCATAAAGTCAACGTTACAATGTTTGTTTATTTTGAATATCAATTTTGACAGAAATCAATCCATCTGACGGCTTGCCAGCAGAAAAATAACAACATATAATTATTTTGTTTTACTAATTTTATTACGAATATAGTGTTATAATTTTCACTGTTGCAATTAATTAACTAAAACTTTGTTGGTCCACATAAAATATTAAAAAACCTACATCATTTTAAGTGATATAAAAGTTAGGTGAAATAATTAAGGGTTTTTATTGTCACCTGGCAATATTTTCACCTAATCCGATTCCTAATACGAATTGCTAAAAAGCGGAATTGCCAAATGTCATCATCCATTTTACGAAAATATAGAGGAATCGCTACAATTCCTTATAGGAATTGCCTTTAGAGGAATTGCTTAAAAGTGACCATTTTAGGCCCGCAGGAGAGATTCAAAATTTTAAAATTGCAACTAATCTCAATAATATTTAAGCTTTCGTACCTCATCGAAAACAATATCATATGAAACATCGCTTTATTGAAAAAAAAATTGGAACTGATTTCTGTATGTACTAATTATACGAAAATTTTGCTCAATATGACGAAGTTTTTGTATTTGTTTTAGACATGATTTTCCTTTTACATCTCTTTTCCCTTTTTGTTCCCCTCTGGACCCTAATTTCCCCTCAAAAGGGGGAAGTTTCCCTCATTGTGGAAACACTGGCCGCCAGCTAACAGCTAATCCACAGACTAAGTAGAGACTAGAGAGCCAGAGAAAGCTAATCAGACACAAGACTGCACCACAGACTAAACAAGTAGAGAGATAGGTACTTAGGTTTTAGATTGCGATGTCAATGTCAAAAGCCACTGAGCCACATAGTGAGGGACTACTGGAACTGTACTGACTGCACTTAGCTCGCATACCTGTGTCGAACTAGTTCACTCCTATCTTTCATTCGTTCGGTTTTTTACAAATATTTTAGAAGACAATATTGCATTTTTTTTATTCGTACTGCGCTCCAATATTTAACTATTACATATTTTATACAATACTAAAATTTCACGTAAATTGAGAAACGTTCCGGCTGGTCTCGTCGGGAGAATGGCAACTGCCTATTGGGATCCTATCGTTTCGAAAAAATATGCGTAATACCGCTAGCTTAAAACGGTTAAGGAAAACTTTTTGAGGAAACCGACATGTACCTAGAATTTTTCGAGGTCATGAATGTGTCATCCACCAATCCAATCCCAAATTATGGTCTTGACTCTCTCTTATACGGATATTGTCAAAACCTTAGATTTGGATAGAAATGTTAAGTAACTTCAACTTCTTGATTAATGGCTATTATTGTGGTTTAGCCTCACAACTCCGCCAATGTCACGTAGAAAGATATACCATCAAACGAGAAGATTAAGGGTACCCATGAAATTTGTAATGTACGGTGAATTTAGTGTTTCCTCGTTATCTGGAACACAAATTGTTAGTTTAACTACAGACGATCACAGGACAGTACACAAATATTATATACAGAACACTTAAAACATATAATATATAAGTATAATTATTTTTATAATTTTATCTTATTTTTTTTTATGTATTTACACAGAGTATTTACAAATGGAGTATTAACAAGGGAGAGGAGACATTTGAAGGAAGTAGGACGGGGAATATCTGGAGGAGGATGTCATACAATGAGAACTGCATTAAGGGACAATTAAAAAATATATGGTCAACATTTCCATCATCTAAACCACATTCACAAACTGAGTGATTCCTAATCCTAAGTTTGGCCAGGAAGACAGGGGTACAGGAATGATTTAGCCGAAGCCGGCATATAGTAGAAGTGGTTGATTTATCTGCATTTTGGAATTTAGAAAACCAGGGCCTATGGGGAATGTCTGGTTGGATATCTCCATAAAATTTTCCTTTCTCTCGTTTAGATATGTTCCATTTCTGGGACCAACACTTGTGGAGCATAGGTTTTAAGATGGAGCAAAGATCAAGAGCATCAATTCGGGAGTATGTAAGGGAGCCCGATTGAACAGCAGCTTTAGCACAGGCATCAGCATGCTCATTACCTAGAATACCTGAATGTCCAGGAATCAAGCCAGAACAACCTCAATGTTGTACTTGAGGCATTGTAGAAGAGCTTCTCTTATTTTTAGAATTATAGGGGACCTGGTTTTCGAATGAAAAGGGTTGGACAGAATTGCTTGAAGACAGCTCTTAGAGTCTGTTAAAATTATGGTCTTGTTCAGGTTGTGGGATATTATAAATAATAGGGATTCTAGGATAGCAATTGCTTCTCCTGTAAAACAGAAGTCACAAACGGGCATTTAAAACTTAGAATTATACTAGTAGAGGGGATCCATACCGCAGCACCAACCGGATAATAGGGGACTTAGAAGCATCTGTAAAGATTTTAATCCAGTCATTGTATTCAGAATGAATTTTTTGACAAAAGATTTTATTGGCTTCAATAGTATTCTTGTCCACCCCAAAATCCAATATAATGTTGTCGGGCAGGAAAGACAACGCATCAAAAGGCGTGGAATAAAGGGTAAGATGGATGATTGAAAAAGTGGGTAAGGAAGACGAGAAACAAATAGAAAACTGCGGAGTAAGCAAGGTAAGTCATCATCGAATAGTCGATTTGGATGGTATAGTGAAGCCAGGTATTCTAATTTGTGGAGCAGGGTATGATTCTGTTGTTGGGCTAACTTGACAAAAAATCTATCGGATAGGAATTGTCGCCTAAGAGATAGTGGGGGTTCACAGCATTCCACCTGCATCGCATTGATGGGCGACGATCTCATTGCACCCAGAATTATCCGCATACATTTGGCCTGTAATTTGTCCAGCTTCCTTAAACCTGCTTTATTACCGGGGTCCAGGAGGAAAGAGCCATAATCCAAGTGACTGCGTATTACAGCATTATACATAAGCTTTTGAGTGAACGGGTGGGCACCCACCAAACACCAGATAAGGATCTAAGAATATTAATGTTCTTTTCACTTTTTTATTTATGTATTCAAAGTGGGGACACCAGATAGCTTACGGTCCAACCACACTCCTAAAAACTTTACTTTGATATCCTCTGGGATTGTTTCACCATTGATTTTGATGATAGACGGGGGATTAGTTCTTTTATTTGAGAATACTACAACTTTGCATTTATGAGCAGATAAACCAAGGCCATGAGGAGAGAACCATTCCATGAGATGCTCCAGAGCGATGTTAAGTTGACTAATAGCTAACTCATGTGACTTTCCAGAGCAATACAAGACTATGTCATCAGCATACTGAAGCATCTCACAGAAAGGGAGAACCGACTGTTCTAGGTCATAGGTATATAAGCTGTACAATATGGGACTTTCAACTGATCCCTGTGGCAAACCCTTCTATACTCTTCTAGGTGGTATTGTTGAATTGGGGGACTTAATATGAACTGTTCTTTCAGTCAGCATGTTGCAAATGAATCGTACCAACTTCGGAGGAATACTCAGCTGAGAGAGTTTTCTCCTGAGCACCGGAAGAAGAACGTTGTCATAAGCAGCTTCAATGTCTAAAAAGACCCCGACAAGGTATTCCTTTTTAATGATGGCTGTGCGAATGTCAGTGATTAATATTCCGAGGCTATCTATAGTGCTCACACCCTTTCTGAATCCGTACTGGGTCTTAGCTAATATGCTGTTGTGTTCTACAAACCATTCTAGCCTCTGTTTTGTCAGATGTTCTGTGATTTTTGCAAGGGCAGAGGATAAGGCGATTGGTCTGTAGCTGGCTGCATCAGCAGGGTTCTTGCCAGGTTTCAGGATAGGTATGATCACTTGAGACTTCCAAACAAGGGGAACTGTTCCATGCTCAAAAAGGTTGTTAATTATATCTAAAAGGAATACCTTGCATTTTTCAGATGATTTTTTTATAAAAGAGTATGGAATTCCGTCAGCCCCAGGGGCAGAGTCCGTCAGCCCATTTAGAGCAAGTTGAAGTTCTGAGAACGTAAATGGGGAGTCTAAATTGTGTGCTGATGAAAGAGGGCCTGGAATAGAGGGAAGACAATCTACATTTGGTACGGAAGGGGGAGCCAGCTTGTCCGCAAAGGACTCAATCCAAACAGATGAATCCACATTCATTGTATTATCAGGACGGAATGAACCTCGGAATCGTTTCATCTGTTTCCAAACCAAAGAAGATGGAGATCTGGGGGATAATCCTTGACAAAAACTGATCCATCCTTGTTTTTTTTTTTTTTTTAAACAGCCTGGTGGCCTGGGCTGCAATTTTTATACTCCAGGAAATTTGCTGGTGTCATTGAAACCTTGTAAGCTCTTTCAGATTCCTTCCGTTTCCTGGCAGCTGCTGTGCATTCCGCATCCCACCAAGGAGTAGAGACTTTGTATTTACAAGGTTTTTTAATGGGAAAATTTTCATCAGCACTAGCGGATATAGACTCAACAAAGTTACAATAGTTTTGGAGCATGTTAATACTATTAGTGGGGGCATGATTCTATTCGTTTTCCAGACACAAAGAGTATGATGACCAATCAGGGTTAGAGAGTCTATATTTTAGGAGGGGGTTAAAGTTACGGGCAGGGACAGCTCTGCTTGGAAAGGAGATAGAAATTGGGAAGTGGTCACTGCCGTATGAGTGAGTTAAAACTTGCCAGGAAAGAAGAGGAGCAAGGGAAGGAGAACAGAAGGTGAGGTCAACTGCGCTATTAGGGTTTTGGCCTGGAGAAACTCTACAGTGGGAGAACCATTGTTGATAACACAGAGGTTAGCCTCATCAAGAATTTCTAAAAGAGAGAGAGCAAAATCATCGTCAACACTGCACCCCCATGAAGTATGATGGGCATTGAAATCACCCATCACGACTATAGGGGGCTGAATTGACATGAGGAGGAGGAGGATATCAGGAATCATGGAGGAGTGGGGATGAGGGATATAGACTGACACATAAGTGATGTCCAGGACTTTAGCAGCAACTACGTTGATACCAGGAGGGAGAGGTGGCAGGGATATTTGGGAGAAAGGGAGGGAGCGTCGTATAAGTAAGGCGCTACCCGAGTATCCATCAGCTCTGTCATCCCGGAGACATGAGTACCCCGGGACCCTAAAACGGGAGCCCGGCACTAACCACGTCTCCGAGATGGCAATGGCTAATGGATGGAACTTATTAATTAAGTGGACAAGACTATGTTTCTTGGGACGGAGGCTTCGTGCGTTCCACTGTAGAACGACTTGATCCATTATTATTTAAAAGGGAGAAAATTTGAGATAGTTGGTGGGCAACGTGGGACGGTAGATTGTAGTTATTTTGGGAAATAAGGGTTATAACAGTTGAGAGGAGGGCTTCCAGGATTCTGTGGTCCTGGGGGGCAGGAGAGGATTGTGATAGAGTAAACCCATTTGGAAGGTCAGACGACATTCCTGCAGTAATGGCATCATGGGCTGCTTTGTCATAGGGTTTACTCAAAGGAGCTCTGGGACGGGGAGTAGTGAAGAGAGTTTTTCTATAGCTGTCAGTTGGGGATTTGGATGAGATGGGATAGGATTGGACTGAGCTTGTTGGATGGGATGAAGGAGTTGGATTTGACTTAACTACTTCGGAATATGGTCTTGTAGGTTTAGGGAACCGGCGAGACCCCTCCTCATATGAAAGGTTCTCCTGTGACATCAGGAGCTTGATTGCTTTCTGTCTTCCCTGTTCTGGGCAACTTTTGTTGCCAGCAAAGTGATTTCGGAGCAGTGGAGACACGTAGCTACAGCTTCCTCAATGTCACAAGAGTCACCAGTATGAGGTTGGGCACACCGGTAACACCTAGGCTTTGAACGGCATTGAGCTTTTACGTGTCCAAATCGGCAGCAGTTAAGACATTGGATAGTCGGATAGTGGTAAGTTTCTACTTGCAGGAGGTATGGAACAAAAAAACTCTTTGTGGTAGAATTTGTCCTTGAAAGGTTAATACTACAGTTTGGGTGGGGACCCAAGAGGGTTTTCCGTCAGTAATAAGTTTTCTATTAAATCTACGGGCTTTTAGCAGTGTGCCGCATCCTTTAGGAACGTCAAGAGATGATGCAAATTCGTCCATAGACAGATCCACTGGGACTTGCCGAACAATTCCCATTTTAGTTATGTTGAATGTAGGAATGATTGCTTGGTAATTGTTCTTTCCAAGATAGGGTTATCCAGGAAAAGGTTGGCATCTTTAAAGGTTGTGAATTCTACAGATACTTTATTCCTACCCACTTTTTAACGCCATCAGGGCATATATTTGGAATGCTATTATGGCATAAAACTGGCCAAACTTTATTGCTCTGATGGCGGTGCCAGTAGCGGGGTCAGGATCAGGACGTGAAATGTGGATCAAAAACGGGCCCTTATCTAATGCCGTATATTCCTTGATACCAATCACCAACGATGGGTGGATAAAAACACTTTGAATGGAGGCAGAAGCCAGTTCTTGATTCACAATTGTTTTTTTCGGAACAGACTCAGTAGGGGACTCTGGAGCACGGCGTTTTGAACCTGCCGAGGGGTAGGCGGAATATCCGGCGGGTCAGGCGGGTCGGGCTCTAAAACGTCCATGATGGACGTTCAGAGATGGACACAAAACAATATAGTGTTAGAATTCCCAGTACTCACCGATACAACATATACCACAACCGAGAGGAAACACTAATAAACGTTATTCACACAAAAACCTGGTTTTTATACTAAAAATCGCGACTCCCGTGTGACAGCTATCAGTTGTGACGACGGACGAAATGTTAAGTAATGTTAGACGTAACATAAGCGCCATCTATCATTTCTTTGCTTTTATCTCTTCAAAATGTCTAGAAAATCTGTATCTAGAACAAAATACGTGGTAGAAATGATACTTTAGAAATGCTTAACTTTCCTTTGACTGTCGCTTTTTCGTTTCTTTGATTTTCAAATCACAACGATGCTCAGGAAATGTTCACTACAAAATACGAAGTCTAATAAAATCGTTGAATACGTAACATACAATTCGGGTAAGAGTAAACTAAATCAGTCAGTTGACCATGCGGCATTACTGAACAATAGTGGATCGCCGAAAAATAACGGTCACGGGAACCAGATAATCGATGAGCAATTTTTTTTTTAAACTGAAATTTTTAGGTTTACCCTTGACCGCCATCTCGCCTGATGATAAGCGGCGATGCGGTTTTCGCAAAGTTCACTAAAACTTAAGGAGCTGTTCTGTATACTCGTCCTTTGGTAACGAATGTCCCAACACTATTAATTTTTTATTTATTCTTGGCCATAGATATCACAAATCACTGGATAGAAACCACAGACTAAATAGAGAAAAGATATTTATTAGTCCTTCTGCCACAGATAAATATTTTCGTTTCAGTGTTGCTATTTATATTTTTGAATCTTTCCACTTGTGCTTAGTTTGTGTCTCTGCATCGAGAGTTTTAAAGATTTTTATTGAAAATCGAATGTGATCAGTAACGATTTTTTATTTCATTATGAATGAAATGAAATGAAATTTCGAGTCGGAGCTTTGAACAGACTTTTGATTGAACTCGGTGTCAGATTTGTGACTTAGCATGACTTAGCCTGAGAAAAACTCGGCCACGGTGATTAGGACGGAAAAGCGTTCTCTCTTTCTCTTTTTTAGACAAGGAATGTATAATTAGACTACCTATCTCGTTTCTGCAAATTGTGACGTCACGTATTGTGCCCCCCTGGTTCCTACCTAAGCAGCGATCAGACGACACGATTCATCGGGCCGATGAGCAGGGCTCGATAGTTTGGGCGTTTTGATCACACTACACGATATCACCACCCTAACTCACTCGGCAGCCAAATGTCGAGCAGCGAAGTTGTGCGCCTACGCTTTCAAAGTATCAGAAACTTGGAATCGCTCTCGAAAAAAATATTCCAATAATAATATCAACCTTTTTAGTATGAAAACTAACGTGGTTATTACACATTTTAAATAAATATACGGGTAACTCACGTTTAATATGGATAGATCGAAACTTGAGTCGGACTGGACTGACTACATTAAACGTGAGTTACCCGTGTATTTAATATCAACCTGTATGTAGGAAATGAAAAAGTGTAAATGAATTTCTTGAAAATTTGATCGAAGACTCAGTACCTATATAGCATACTAGAAGCCCGCCCCGGCTCCGCACGGGTATTATCAAAAATAAGTATAAAACAAAATTATTAGACTTACAAATTTTATCACACTCTTGGCAGACTTCATGCTTAGGACATACGACCAAGACAAAACAAACAATCCCAATCATCTGTTTATCATTTGAAACGCATGTATTTTGCAGTTTTTTGCCAGAAGCTCAAGGGAGGTCCTGAGAGGAGCGAGCCAAGCGAGGCCAAGCGTAGACGCCGGCGACCTCCGTAGCGGAGAGTATGTCGAGTATGGAAAAGTGACACTCAGGCATATATCTCTCTATATAAAAATGTTACGTTGGTTTGTGTACACTTCTGCACCGATCGAGCTGAAATTTTACAATGACATATAATCCGCACCAAGGATTGTTTTTATCTAATTTTTGCATCACAATGTGCCACAGCGAAGCGTGGCAGGGTACAGCTAATACTCTATATTTTCTATTCTATGACTCAGGGCCATAGCTTCTGGCTCCGGGAGCCCACCCGGCGACGAACCTCAGTGATAGACCACAATAGGACCAATTATTATGTTTAGGTATTGTTATGCTTCTCGCAATGTGTGCCTATAAACTTATTGCTAAGTTATGTTTGAGCTATATATGGTAGCAAAAATTGTGCGAAAACAGTTAGGTATGCGTTAGTTGTTATGGTATATTATCATTAGTCCTAAAAACGTTATGCTTACTTAAATTGTTACATGCGCACGTTTTAGTTTTAGGCGTGTCTAGCGTCGTCGTTATTCCCCTTTTACTTTTATGCATCAAATCAAAATCTTCATTATCAGTAAATATTTAATGGTTGTAATTTAGTGTTAAAAATCTGCTAATGTCACCTACGACGTAGTTTATGGTTGTGCAATGTTTTATGTAGGTACTAAAGTCTATTAATTCTAAATACGTACTAAATAGTTACGGCTGGTCTAGTCGGGAGAACGGCGGCTGCCGATCCGGAGCCCCGGGTTTAAATCCCACGTGCACCAGGCACCACTGTCTTTTCGGAGTAATGTGCGTAATGCCGCTAACTGAAAACGGTGAAGGAAAACATCGTGAAGAAATCGCCATGTACTTAGAATCTTTTGAGGTCATGTGTCATCCACCAACCCGAACTGGGCCAGCGTGGTGGATTATGGACTTGACTCTCTTCTTGCGAGAGAGGGCCCCGAGTCCCAGTAGTGGGAATATTTAGTGGGCTGCTTATTGGATCTATTGATTGATTTCTGATCGTCTTATCATCGTAGTCCATAATGCTCCGTGTTATTCTACTTTAGTAGGTAGGGTAAAGGGGACCTTTGCGGATGACCTATATCCTATCCTATCCCTCAGCTCAAATTACACGCGCATCACTGTTTTTTCGAAGTCATGTGCGTAATGCCGCCAATTTAAAACGATGAAAGAAAACACTGCGAGGAATATAAAAGGAGTGTAACAGAAATGGAATAAATTTAATGTAATACTATGTAGACAATGCGAGAAAACGTGAACAATAACAGTAAAGGTAGAATAAACTTATATAAAAGTAATTCTGAAAAGAACATTTTGATTGGAACATAAAAATGTGTTACGATTTTTTTTAATATTTAATATCATTTGCATCAACTACGTAGCGAGGCGACCGCGCGAAGTAGACGCGCGTGCGGCTACTCGTACTTCGTACTACCTATTTCATAGCTGTGAACCCCTCTCCCCCGTGCCTCGGTGTCCCCTCTATCGGTGTTGCACCGCGCCGCATTTTGATAGGATTGATAATATTAATTTCGTTATAACTTTTGAATGGCATGTCCGCCTTCAATAATTCAAAAAGTAATCAATAGGTATTAAAATAGTCTTGAATAAGAATTAATTTTTTTAAATAAGAATTAATACAAATGTGTGAATAACATGGTCTGAATTTGACAGGCATTTTTATGTACTTTTAAAATGTAAAAAAGTAGTTTTAGCGACGTAATTACTGTAGTTAGACATATGGTCTCGCAAAGTTTTTTGTAGATTTTAATATGCTCTATAATATTGTAGAATGTTGTTTTGGTCTATCGTTAATACTTTCCGCAGCGTATGCGATGAAAGCCATGTTATGACTGTTTTTTTATACCTTGCATTGGTTTTAGTTAAAAAAATCGAGTATATCTCATCTTTTTCGTGATAAATATAACCTATGTTACTCATTGATAATGTACTTTTCTATTGGCAACAAAATAATTTTTGAAATCGGTCCAATAGTTTTTGAGTTAATTCGTAACATACAAAAATACAAATCTTTCCTCTTTATAATATTATTATAGTATTATAGTATAGAGTATAGCAGTATAGCACACTAAGATTTTTGGGGACGGGGAAGGCCTATCATGACCTAAAATATAGCTCGTTAATATCAGAACTCCTTTTGTCGGAAATGATACCGGATACGTGCAAAGCTACATAGATGTCTAGCCATTCTCACTTCCCACGTCCTTTCACGTCGAACGCCGCACGGCGGGCAGGCGGGCACGGCCACTGAGCAACCTATACCCTATACCGGGGTAGGGACTTGGTGCACGATGAATCGTGTCGTCTGATCGCTGCTATAGTCATTTCAATATTGCCAACTTGTAAAAGTTATATCAAGTTTTTAGGGATGTGGTAAAGGTGCTGTCATTGGTCTCGTGTTGAAGCTGCAGTTATCTATTCTGTGGCTGAAGCTGAAGTGAAGTATAAAAAAAAATGTTCTCTCTGTCTCCGTGTTGTTTGACAGTTAACTGACAGTTCTTTTCTCTTTCAGCCCAGCCAAGATGGGTGAGTGGATGTTATTTCTTAGATTTTATAAATTATCCAAGAATATCCGTGGTGATAATTAATTAATTTGTCAATCTGTAGTATTATTGGTGTATTGCCTTTCTGAAATGCCCGATCAAGCGTTGATTTCTGTAACTACTTCCCGAAATTCTTCTATAATGTTGTTTTCAAAACAGTCCCTCGAGAATGCTAATTTTGCAAGTGTTGTGTGAAAATCGTACATTTTCTCATCTTCAGGTATCAGCCGCGATCACTGGCATAAGCGAAGGGCTACCGGTGGCAAACGCGCCCCACTCCGTAAGAAGAGGAAGTATGAGTTAGGTCGCCCGGCTGCCAACACTAAAGTGAGTACATAACCTGCAAGTACCTATTTGCACGCGATGTTACTGAGGTTTGCAGTTAAAAGTTATAATTGTAATTACCTAACTTCCTAAAGCAATATCTTCGAAACTACGACGAGAAAAATTTACCAGGAATTGTTCAGCGTTATAAATTGTTTGTGTATTATTTTCAGTTGGGTTCTCAGCGTATCCACTTGGTGCGCTCACGTGGAGGTAACACTAAATTCCGTGCTCTGCGTCTTGACACTGGAAACTTCTCCTGGGGATCAGAATGTGAGTAAATTCTCGTTTGTCTTGTAGTGTCTGTGTTCGTATTGAATGTGGATATGCTGTATGTCCAAACCCACATATATACGTGTGTAACATCAATTCATGAGATGTGAAATCTTACTTCACTTAGTAATTATTGTGTGTTGAGGGTTAGATATAAATGTATCTATATGTGGTTGAAAGGTTAGTACAAGAGCTCAAGCTCAAGACTTATTGTTTCTATGGTTCTTGCTTCAAGTAATAATTTTTCCCATTACTTAGTAATTGAAATGGTAAGCACCATCAGCTGATGTGCATATTTTCTACAGCATTTCAAAATCGCTGGTGGGTCGTTTGTTGAGATTTGTTTTCATTTTATCTGTTCAGTTTGTGATTTAAATATTTCATAGAGTATGTGATAAATATTCAATAGACACAAGACCCAGCAGTGAGATAGGTGTATGTGTGTTTGTTGTATCTATTCTCTGTTATGGCTGAATGCATTTGAATAATATTAAATTGTGGTTACTGATTTTTCATACTTAGTAAAGATTTCTAATTATCTGAAAATTAAGTGAAATTATGCTACCTTGCTAATTTTCCCCTTGTGTTCAACTAGTTGACCATAATTATAATACAATTAATTTTGATTTCCAGGCGCCACTCGCAAGTCTCGTATCATTGATGTTGTGTACAATTCGTCCAACAATGAGTTGGTCCGTACCAAGACCCTGGTGAAGAATGCCATCGTCGTCGTAGATGCTACACCCTTCAGGCAGTGGTACGAGTCTCACTACCTCCTACCTCTGGGAAGGAAGAAGGGAGCTAAACTGGTGAGTTTGTCACTAAACTCTAAATTTAAAAATATTTTTTGGATATCTTTGCTTTGCTATTTCACTAAAGTGTATGAATAAAATATTGATTGAAAGTTTCACACTACCATTTAGTCCCAATATGCTAAATATGAAAACACTGCACGGCTTTTACTTACTACAATCCAGATAGCTGATATAATTTTGAAAACATCTCTATAGTACATGCACACACAAATACTGAATAAACCTCCATATTCATCACACAAATGTTTGTCCTGAATGGAATTCAAATTCATAATTTATTTTTTTAAATAAGAAGTGACGAGACGAGCAGGACATGTGCCTGATGGTAAGCAACATGCCTGTCACATAACAGCAGTGACACGCAGCTATTGGAATATGAAGAGTCCAAATCATTACCTAGCACTGCACTGCGCTCATCATCCAGATATCTAAGAACTTATAGTCCAGTGAGCAAACTCCCTACCGACTGAGCTACTTGGATGGATCATGTTAGGGTGGGTGAAATATTCACATCACCAACATCCATAATAACAGTATATATGTAGCTGTACAGGTGAGTTATACTACATTAGTGCTGTTTCATACTAAAATGGTAAGTTATTTATGTAATAAGTTTTCAGTTTTATTGATGGTCCCCCAGTGACTGCCAATTTTTTGTTATTGAAGTATTGTAAGTTTTAGATAGTTGTTTGTGGCATAAGTAAGACATTGAAACTGCAATTGTCATATGTTTCTAAATGTGTCTAACTGGGTTTTATTGTAGCTTGACTGGATTGTGAGGGATACTGTGATGAAACTTTTTGCGTGTCATATGAAAGTTGGATTACCTTTTCAACTCTGTGATTACCTGCCAAGATCTGACTTATGTGTCAAGTAACAAACTCGCCTAACTAATTATAATATGATTATGTAACATTCTATTTCAGACTGAGGCTGAAGAAGCCATCATAAACAAGAAGCGCAGTAAGAAGACCGCCAAGAAGTACCTCACGAGACAGCGCCTTTCCAAGGTGGAGGCTGGTCTTGAGGAACAATTCCACACCGGGCGCTTGCTAGGTAAGAACTTCGCTTGTAATTAATACTCTGTATGCTAAGTATACAATAAACAGTTGTAAAGAAAGCAAACAGGAGAGGTAGATGCAGAAAATAGTTTCTTTATCTTAACATGTAAACTGTGAAATCAAAATAATCAAAAAATAAACCTACTTTTTTACCTGTAATTACCATACTGCTCAAATAGAGAATGGATGAATAATTCTGTATTGGAGATTCAGATTTAATTAGAAATAATTTTCTGTGCAAATTTTCAATTTGGTGAAATACCTCTTACCTAGGTGCCTGCTATGTCTTATGCGCTAATTTCGTTTCGTTTTTCCTTACATTTCATTGCAATAAGTGTTATGAGTTTGACGTCGATTTCTGTTTCTGTGTGTGGTCTGCCTGTGGCACCGTAGAGTTCAAATGGATCGACCAATTTCAATGTGTTTTATATTTGTAAGCTAGTTTCCGTGTGGTGGTTCTTAGCTTTGATTGGTTATTGATAGATTATTATAAAGATGGTGGCGCCCACAAAATGGCAGATAAAATATTATTCACAACACTTTCCCTCAAATGAAAGGGCTCGACTAATAGAATAAATACTAAACACTGGCTGCCACCACAAAATATTACATTTTTTTTTCACTACTTACTCAATCAATACAGGTATTAAATGAAAGGGCTAGACTAATAGAATATGTACTGTACAAATTTCAAATCCAAACTCAGTTAGTCAGAGGTCATTTTTTTTTTTAAATTTTGTTTCTGTAGACCATAGACAATATTTCAACTGGCATTTTTATAAATTCTATGATGAAATCGAGAAGTTTTGAAGCCGCATCATGGCTGGGACCGTTTTGGGACCAGCCTAGTGGCTGTAATGATTCAACTGTCATAGTTACTCTGAGTTAACTTCCCATATATGAATGAACTTGTCATCATTTTGTTCAGGTGGAGTAATATTTTAATTTGTTTCAGCGTGCGTGGCCAGCCGGCCGGGACAGTGCGGTCGCGCCGACGGC
The DNA here is from genome assembly GCA_017562165.1 of Ectropis grisescens. Taxonomy (NCBI): domain Eukaryota; kingdom Metazoa; phylum Arthropoda; class Insecta; order Lepidoptera; family Geometridae; genus Ectropis; species Ectropis grisescens. The sequence continues at coordinate 24,161,560 of CM029781.1, read as the reverse complement.
TACGTGCTAGAAGGCAAGGAGCTCGAATTCTACTTAAGAAAGATCAAATCCAAGAGGGCGAAGTGAGAAGTTTAATGTAAAATAAACACAAAAACATCAGTCATGTCTTTGATTTACTCTAATATCGTCGTTGAAGTTCTAACACCACGTATGTCAAAAATAGCAACTTTTCAGGAGAGAAAAAAAATAGGAATATCTAAAAAATCTAAAAATACAACCTTTTAATAATGTAATGATATTTTCTTACCTTTTTTTCTATAAATTATTAGGAGCCACCGGGTAGTCCGTTTCTCAGTATGGAATTAAATGATTTACGTGCTGTTTCCAAATATAACGCCGATTTGGTGGATCCCGTGTAGTTACATTTTTTCTTAATTTCACGAGTTTTATTGGTTGTTACGTGTTCCTGATTTATTAGTAACCGGTTACGAAACAGTGAAAAAATTTCTTTTTTCGTAGCTGGTTACGAATCAGTCAGTTACCAAAGTGGACGAAGCGTTCCTGATTGGCTTAAACGATGCGTTTTCCGATTCTCTAGCGAATGGCATCAAAAAGTCAAAATAGCCAAAAAGTGACTTAAGTGGTGTTAGAACTTCAATGACGATATGTTAATAAGGGTCAAAATAAACCACTAAGAGACCAATGTAGGATGATAGAAGGGTATAAAATAAAAAAACTTGGTTGCCTGTAAAGTCGGTATACGGGCGAAAGTTTTACGTGACAACGACTTTGAGTGGTAAAATAATTTTACGGGAGGGACGCGTGCCTTTCACTTTTTATGTCTGTCTCTCTCGCTCTTAGTCGGGCTAACCATGCCCGAGTGGAAGGGACGCGTGCCTCTCACTCGCTCTCGTTGTGAGCGCATAACGTGAGCGGAGCGTAACGCAGTTTCTTGAAGTGTCACCCGGCAAACCAATTTATAAGACGTTGTCACGTCAAAATCTTTATTACTTCGACAATTTTATAATACATTTAACACTAATTAATACAATACAATGGTTTAACAATATGCGGAGCAATGGGCGGCATTATCGCCTAAAGCGATCTCTTCCAGGCTACCTTAGGAAGAACTTGTTGAAAAAAAAATAGTGTGCTGTAGGTAGTGTTAATATGATAAATACGAGTAACACGAACATATTATACTATAACATAGCTTACTTATAGGTAATTACTAAAATACACTTAGATTTTTGAAAGTAAATAATAGTTAAACATACATTTAACTTAATTACATAAAACATACATATTTTATAACGTTACGTACACGGAGGGTAATACAAAGAGGAGGTGTGGTAATTAAATTTCCATAAGAAACGACGCGTGATAGTTTGCGGGATGAGGGGGCACTGAGGGGGCGTTAAGCTCCGCCCACTTCTAATTTTTCCATCTATCGGGTAATAGCAAAACTACAAGCTTAGGTTGATGTTACTACATAGTACAGCTACCTTACACTAGATGTCAAAAGTTTTAGTGAGATGGGACGTACTGAGAACTTTAATCTTCAAAAATAATTTATAGGTAAATAAATAAAATTAAGATATTAAAAAAACATGCTTTCATTACTTGAAAATGAACTAAAATTTTGAAAATAATGTAAACATGATAATAAATGTGTAGGCACGTACATTGCAACCACGGATATCGGGGGATATGCCTTGAGGGCGTGGCAGTGTCTTCTCGATACGGTTAATATGACCGCATAACTCTGACATTCGTTCAGTCGCTCTGAAGCGCCTAGAGAGTACGTTGGCGCGTTAGTGATGGGTTAATGGAGTTTGCCGATGTGAAATTTCTTCGAAAAATTTATTTGGTAATTTACATGGGCAATGTTCGTTTTTTTCATTTTTAATTAACTACCTATTTTTCCATGTTTTTTTACTTGTTTTCTGATTATTATTAATAATATATATAAAGAAATAAAATTGGACCGTTTGTATGTAATATCAAATTAGCAACTGTTTAGTAAGTTCAAATGAAAGTATGTACGGTACCTATACCTAAAAAACTATTTTAAAAATTATCTTGTTTGTTCCTCTAATCTACCAAACAGCTGGACCAATAAAATTATGACGGGACTTTCACTACCAGTCAACTGATAGTCTAAGGCATAACTTTTTACGTTTTTTTAACGTGTACTTTTCTGTTGCTTGATGAAAATAAAATGTTAATATTATTACTAGCCTAGATTGTCCCACTGCTGGGCAAAGACCTCTCTTCCTTCCTTGCAGATAGTCCAATTCACGGCATTAGGATTTACGGCGTTCGACAGTCTGAGATATATTGTTTAACCTCCATGACCTGTAATTTCTCTGGAAACATAGTCCTTCAAACCGGAATAAAGTGATGTTTATTTAAGCCTATAGCTAATCCATCAGTTATCTTTCATTAAAAGTCCCTTAAAATTAGTCCAGCCGTTTCAGAGATTACCCAGTACAAATAGGAAAGCAAAAAAAAAAAAAATGTTTTTTTTATCATTGGTATCCTAAATCCTACTAATATTACAAATAAATGCCAATGTTTGGGCGTTTGGGTATTTGGATATTTGTTGCACAATCGTGTTAAATGTATGAACGGATCGAGTTGTAATTTGAAATACAGTAAGATTATATTTTGGAAGGACACATAGGCTTAGGCTACTTTTATCTTGATAAAAGAACGGGAACGAGAACTACGCGGGTAAACCCGCGGGGCACTGCTGAAGTCCGCATCATTGAAATGGCAAGAACAATTTTTTGTGTATTTTGTAGGTGTCCAATCCGGTCTATTACATTATCATCGGATGGAAATCTAAAACGAACATAAAATTAGTTGGTAAAATAATTTAATTCTGAATACGGCCCTGGATATTTCTTACGTTTAAAATAGTCAGTGCTACATGACGATAGATGGCGGCCCGTTCATAATATCATAATAAAAGCTATAAAAGGACTGTTTTAGCGACTAAAAGGTATTGAGGACTAAGTGTATAAAAGTTTTAGTATTTACGTATTATCATCACAATATAATACTGCAAAATTATACGTAAACTTATGTATTTTCTTCCCAAAAGTGTCGCCATCTAGTGTCAAGTAGTAGAAATTTAACACGGAAAGCTGAGAATGTTCTAGAACTTTTATATATAATTACGTTTAAATTACTTACAAATGAAATATGATGCCATCCATATTATCAGAACGTCTGTCTCGAGTAACTTTGACATAGTAAAACATAACACTTCATCCTTTTCTTGTTAAACACTAAAAAAACACACCTGAAAATGTAAGTACATAGTTTGATTTAATGCGAATCTCGTCACATGTGCACCTGACGAACGCTGATAGCATACTAACTTAGACCCCGCCCACCATGATGACGTCAGGACCTAGTTGAATATCACAGTGCACAGTTGCTTAGGGCAGCTCCTCTTTGTGTTAGCTCCGTGGTTACGTATTTGTACTCCTAGAATTTTAAATAGATAAATAAATTACTTAGATCCACAAAACATCCACAGTATCAAAGGGAATTTGATTTTAATTCAATTACGACAAGGAAAGATAATGTTTACACACAAGATTATTGAAAATAGGAAGGGACTTGGCTTGTCTTATATTCAGAGGATCATTCCATAGCAGAACAGCCTGCGCAGTGAATGATTTGGTATAGGAAAGGTTAGAGTGAGTAGTAGAAGGAAACTTAAGTTTAAGGGTGCGAGTGGAGCGAAGGGGACATGATTTAGGTCCAATGAAATTAAACTGCTCCTTCAGGTAAAAAGGAGTGGTAGGATTGAAAAGGATCTTGTACAGTAAGGAGAGGATGTGAGCATTACGGCGAAGGTGGACAGATAACCACTTGAGTTTTTGGCGAAATTCGGAAACGTGATCATATTTGCGTTTCTGCTGAAATTATTGACATAATTAATTCTTATTATTGCCACTTAAAATTCGTCATAGCAGTAAACAAGGAATACACAAAACCACTTGAATACAATGTAGGACTATTCCAAGGGTGCCACCACAAAAAAAAAACTTAAACCTGCACGGGCACTAACTCTATAAAACTAAAATACCTAGGTACTTATATTTTAGATGTTATCGCACGAAATAATTATATTTACAGATGTTTGTACCGCGCTGCACCTGCATCAATCGCAAACAAATGATTTTGCGTTTCACGCGTGCCCATCCCTAGTAATCCCCAACGTATACTGCTTAGTGCATATTATTCTACTAGTCAAACCCTTTCATTTGTTACCCATACTGAGGTAGTAAGTAGTAAAAATAATGACATTCGCAATTTTGTGGTGGCGGCCATCTTGGATCTGAAATTTGTGGCAGTTCATAGTATTTTACTAGTCAAGCCCTTTCATTTGTTATCATGTGAAGTAGTGAAAATAATGACATTTGCTATTTTGTGGTGGCGGCCATCTTGGATTTCAAATTTATCATAGTGCGTAGTATTCTACTAGTCAAGCTTCCTTTCATTTGTTACCCATATTGAGGTGGTAGTAAAAAATAATGACAGTCGCCATTTTGTGGTATGGTTATCGGGAGATCGAAATTTGTCACCACGTGCATGGTCAAGCCCTTTAAATTGATACCTTTATTGAGGTAGTGTTAGCAACCTGCTTGCAGCAAGAAAAGGTCCTGATGTAGTTGCAAGTAGTAGTATCGTGACCGAAAATTGGGCTTTTAAGTAGTCGGGTCAGTGAGAGAGAAGGAGTAAGGAGGCACTTTCATGGTCATTCCACGCCGGCCACGCCGGACATGCTGTATAAATTGGTTGTGTCTTTGTTTGACTAATTGATGATTGTTGTCGTCAAGGTTATATAACATGTTTTACCGTTCGACGGTGTGTCAAAATAATGACATTCGCGACCTGTGGTGGCGGCTATCGGGTTGAAATTTAATCTGATGCCAGCCCTTTAATTCGATACCTATATTGAGGTGTGTAAAATTAATGATAGCATTTAATATAGTTATAAATATTTTAGTAGACAAATTAATATCCCGTGAAAAGAAATGGGGTTACCGGTTTAAAATCAACAATAAGTACACTGAGTCAATCTTGGCCTTTGCGGACGACCTTGCAATACTTACACGTAATCCCAAACAGTGTCAAGAATTGTTGAACGAAGTCGATGAGTTCTGTACATGGACGGAGGAATGAGGACAAAACCATCTAAATGTCATTGTCTTTGTCTGGGTAGAAGAAATACCAAATATACGTCTTACGATCCGGGACTCTCCATAAGTGGCCAAGGAGTTGCCACAATTGCAGAGGCAGTGCCTTTCAAATTTCTTGGTAGAAAGATAGATCACAAAGGACGTACACCATCATTAGAGGTGGTTGTTGAAAATTTCATGAACAACCTCAATAAGGTAGACCAGCAGCCTATCAGCAATATCAAAAAGCATGGATATATGACAACTACCTCACATCACGTCTCACTTGGCCTTTCCTAGTATATGACATCGGTATAAAACTCTCCTGGCAAAGCTAGATGCCAATGTCATAAAGATATTGAAGTCATGGTTCGGATTGGCACATCCGGCTGATCCTCTACTCTTTTAGGGATCACAATAGTTTTGGGCTGAAACTAAAGAAACCGTCTGAACTTTACAAACACCTAAGAGTTACAAAAACGCATGTTTTGGGAAAGTCGCAAGACGAATTAATTACAACTCTCCCAAAAGACAAAACTGCTTCAGACCTGGAATCTAGACTTCAATTCCATAAACAATTTATGGCAGGTGCACAAGTAAATACTGCTGGGTTGGGTGCGAGAAAAAAGGGAAGACCGAGACATGGTAAAAACCTTTCTACAACAAGACGAAAATGACGGTTACAAAGTGCACGCTATGAATTTAGAAATGCAAAGTGAGTGGTTAACCATAGGTGAGTTCTGTATCCCATTAGCTCTAAAATGGCGCACCTTGATCTATGACTGGTCCCCTGCCTTATTAAAATTTTATCTAAATGCATTCAAATGACCCTCCCTGACCAGAGTAACTTGGTAAGGTGGGGAAAAGCCTCTGAAAATGTTGCTATACTTGTGGAGGCGATATGTACAGCAAGGCACATATTGGTGGGATGCAAGGTGCTCCTTAATGGGGTCATTACTCACGGCGTCATGACAGAGTACTTGAAATCATACGTGAAGCCATGAGCCTTTCGGTAGCTAGAGCCCAAAAGGGATTGACGACAAACAACAGACAAATTAACTTTGTAAAGAAGGCTCAACTTCAAACTCCAGGAACAAGCCTTACTCAATCCTGGGTACAGCACCTGATTGGACTATTTTAATGGACACGTATGAAAAGCACTACAAAATCCCAGAGGATGTGGGTGTTTCGTCATCCAGACCGGACATTTTCCTTTTTCTAGAGCTACGAAACGCATAGTCCTTGTAGAACTTACCGTACCGTGGGAAACTAATATACCTAAAGACCACGCGATGAAACAAAATAAGTATTACGACCTCCTAAACGAATTAACAAAAACGGCTATGTAGTTAGTTTATACGCTGTAGAAGTGGGAGCGAGAGGTATACCAGCAAAATCTCTCTATAACCTACTGAAAGACCTTGGCTTATCCAGAAGTGCTGTAAGTTCTATACTAGAACGTGTATCTAAAGCTGCACTAGTAGGCTCATATCAGATTTGGCTGGGCAGGAGAGAAAACGAGTGGTGAAGGTGAGTGTTGATGTACGTCAGAAAGGGCCCCTTAAACCTACGCCCGAGTCACAAGTCTCGGGAACTACTCGAGTTTTTCTCTCTCTGCCACACGATGGACCCGGCACCCGCACGGTGAATCCATGGAATGCTAAGAAGATCGTCTCTCCAAATGAACCGAATGAAAAAGTTTTGCAAACGTTCAAGCTTGTCCAATTGCTCTGCGGTAAGGTCCACATAGCAAACGTCAGCGTAGTCCAATATCGGAAAAAGAAGAGATTTTATAAGCGCAGTTTTAGTAGTGATAGGGAGAAAAATTCGCAGCCTTCTTAAGGAACCTGCTGAAGCGAATATCTTACGACTTACTTCTGCTACGAGCTGTAGCTCGTAGCTGTGGTTCCCAAGAGAATTGTCTGTCCATAAGAATGCCCAAAATGTGTGCTTAAGAAAACACGACAGAAGTGTAAACTAAAATAAGAAATACTACTACTACTAAATAGAGAGACGATCTCCTTAGCATTCCATGGATTCACCGTGCAGGTGCCGGGTCCATCGTGTGGCAGAGAGAAATCCCGAGACTTGTGACACGGGTGTAGGTTTAAGAGGCCCTTTTCTGACGTAGGTACCTACATCAATACTCACCTTCACTACTCATGTTTCTCTCCTTGCCAAGCCAAATCTGATATGAGCCTACTAGTGCAGCTTTAGGTACCTACTTGTTCTAGTGTAGAACTTACTGCACTTCTGGACAAACCAAGGTCTTTCAGCAGGTTATAGATAGATTTTTCTGGTGTACCTCTCGCTCCCACTTTTACAGCATATTAACTACATAGCCGTTTTTTTTTACCCGACTGTGCGACGCAAAGGAGTGGGAATGTGTTTATCAGTCTAGGTATATATGTATGTATGTATGATTCTTTGAAGCACTATATAGACCAAACGCCTGGGCCGATTTTTATGATTCACACGTCAATCGATTCCTCTTAGTCTCGCGAGTGACACGAAAGACATGACATTAGTGTAAATTCAATATGGCGGCTACAGGACGCCATATTGTCCAAATTAAAAAAAATGAAAGTTTACAAACTATATCAAAAGGGGTATCGTTGAATAGGTATTTAAATATAAATTTTAGTTTTCTTTCAACGTTTTTTGATTTAGCTGACTGTTTAGGATGTGTATGGATTTAAAGTTTGTTACGCAACTTTATTTTCCACATTCTCACAGAACATTGAACAACTAGATTGCCTGTAGAATAATAATGGATCCCGACTGTTCAGTTGTAATGTTCCTTTACTAGAATATATTTAATTTTCTACAATAGTATTAATTCATTAACATATTATAGAATTCTAGACCACCAGAAATCTAAGTCCTTGTTTTATTCTTTTCAGTTTTTATAGTATGTAAGTACATAGTTTGATTCACTTTTTATGCAGTCGGGTTTTTTGAGTTTTTAAATTATATTTATGTTATGTTAATTCTAAAGCTAAAGTTGAACAGGATACGAAAATACTGTCTGTTATACAAGGACTGATCCAGAGAGGGTCAAGGGGTCATGACCACTCTTAGGGCTGGTTGTACGGTCTTCTTGGCCCGACTATGTGACCACCGCCTAAGGTTAAAGCTGGATCCGCTCTTGCGGTTAGGTATATTGTATAGGTATATATATTTTTTTAACTTTTATAGGTTTACACTTGACCGCCATCTCGCCTGATAGATGTTAAACGATGATGCGGTCTACGATGGAGCGTGTTTACCTAGAAGAAAGAAGAAACCGATTCACTCTCGATTTGAAGTCACAAAGATTGTAACTATCGGGAAAACCCTCTCAGGCAACGTATTCCACAGCCTAGACGTTCTTATCACAAAAGTAGAGTCAAATCTCTTCTTTCGTGTCATTGGCACATCAACCATGAAACGATGTCGCTTTTTCGAGCTACGAGCATTCCGATACAAAAAGGGTAAGGTGGTATTAGATCGTACAAATCAGTCGTACACTCTCCGAAGTGTATCCTCGTATCTCAAAAAAAATTCTTGGTGAATTCTAGCCTTTTTGTTTAATCATCACAATCATGTTTCATCCTTTCATCTCAAAAAATTGAGTATGCCAATGATCCATTTCTTCCATATTGAATCACATATGCCGTACACCGGCAAGATTCTACTTTTATATACACGTACCGGTTCTGTGTTGTGTGTTGTCATTATAGGGACCTATAACTTCTGGAAGAAATACCTTTAAGTAACCTTTGCTTCATCTATAGATAGCAGCGAGCAACACGAGGGAGTAGGCATACACAACGTTTCCCCTCTGTCAAAGTCTGTCCGCGTCGACCATGGAATTTGGTAGGTAATATACTGTGGCGTGAAGGCGGCGCTAGATTTGTGAATGGTGCCATTATTTTTTAAGTGTTAGTGATTTGGCTGTGTGAGTATTGATCGGCAATGGATCGGTACAGGTATGTTTGTATGTAATAGTGCGGCTTTGCGCTAGTGTGCAACTTTCCCCTCCCGCAAGACATGACAGAAAGATTTGAACAATATTTTTTAGCTAAGGCTACTTACTCCTCCGTGCTCCGTGCTTGCGCGGAAGATCCAGTTGCTCGATGATAGATAGAGCTAAAGTCGAACAGATACGAAAATACTGTTTGTTATACAAGGGCCAGAGGGGGGTCGTGGGTCATGATCCCTCTTGGACTGGTTCCAGAAGTAACACATTCGCACGCACTAATCACACGGTCTTCTTACTTAGCCCCGACTATGTGACCACCACCTGGGGCCAAAGCTGGATCCGCTCTTGCTGTTATATCGTGTGTGACGTGATGTCTCGTATCTCCAAAGTTTCTTGGTGGTTTCTTGCCTTTTTGCTCAATCATCACATGTTTCATCTTTCAGCTCAAAAAATAAATAATAACAAATCAAGTATGATTATCCGCCATATCTGCGGCACTGTCCTACGTCCAATATTTTGTGCGGGATAATGTTGTTATACTGACAGACAGTAAAAGTGGTTTACAACACATATCTAAAAGCGTTATGGGTAGTCGATGTATTCCTATTGCGCATGATATTCTTCGTAAACTAGAAATACTGAAGTCAATGCAAGTTAATGTTAAACTACAATGGATACCATCACACATTGGGCTTGCTGTTAACGAGACGGCTGACCGCTTTGCAAAACTTAGGGCTACTAATGGCCCTGAACTGTACATTGTACCTACTCACACAGAATATCTAGCTAAGTTTATAAGTTATGTACAGACCTTTGGACAGAATACTTTAATGAACGATCTAAATCTGCTGGAATCTGGTACAAAACTATACAAAATCAGCCGCATCGATCGCCTTGGTTCTTAGGTCCAATCAGTCGCAAACTAGTTGTAATTGCGCATAGATTACGTTCCGGTCACATCCCATTAAATGCTTTCGGATTTATGATAGAAAAAGAACCATCACCCAACTGTGAGGAGTGTGGCAAGCCTGAAAATGTATACTGATGGAGTGTGTCCGGAATCAGATTGAAAGAAAACGTATTTTTCTGGAACTAAACGTCAGCGAGTCCAATGTAGGCGTAATTCAAGCAATGTTATCTAACCCTAATTCTAAAGAAGCAGGAATCATTTATGGACTGGCGGATTGTTTTCTCCGGGCTCGAAATCACTCCTGCTCGACAATTATCTAATTTACCTAGTTGGCTTATTATATCCTCATAGTTAGTAAGTATTTAAAATATTGTAAATATGGTTTATTAGGTTACGATGGGGCTGGCATAGACTTGTAGTCTAAAAGCCCCTATAAAATTAATGAATAAAAAAACAAGTATGGCATTAATCCATTTCTAGCAATTTTTTAGAGCACAAGCTTAACTTCAAAACCCAAAATTTCAAAAACTATACACATTTTACACACTAAAAATGACCTTCCGTCCTTTTTAAGTTAGCTGCATTACGCACATGACTTCGGAAATACAGTGGTGTACGTGGGATTCGTATTAGGGGCTCCAAATCGGCAGTTGTCGTTCTCCCGAGTAACCCAGCTGTAACTTCAGTCAATGAACGGTGAACGGAACAGGGGCTACCTATTTCTCCAGATACACTTTTCCACAAAAAAAACTTTATCCGCGAATATATTTGTAGGTATGTACACCTTAGGAAAATGAAACTTAAAATGGGGAATAAAACGGCACATGTTTGTGTGTGATACTATAATATCCTCGAGTTGAGCGGGTCTACCATTTTGCCGGCCATTAGCGCCACGTGGATCGTAGCGTCCATCACGAAGTACAGGAACGGGTATGTGGCAGAGAACGTCACCGGCTCGTGGTTGTTCACGTAACCTGCAAAAAGTATACCTAATTGTTAAAACAATTAATTTTCTATTTTATGAAAATTGCAAGAAGGTGAACCTACATTAGTTCTATTTGACACATGATCCCTCACTAATAACGTAAGTACCTGGTTGACCGAGCTTTGCTCGGTTTTTTTAATGATATTTAGGCAGGTACGAATTACGTAGTGGTGACTTACTTAGACCTACTTAGATACGAATTAAATGCGTTTATATGTTTATATGCGGCTCTAAGTATAAGATTTTCAAAAAATGATGTTTTTAACAAGAAAAAAATTAAAAATTTTGATTAACCCCCGACTACCTCAGATTTGTTATCTATACGACATTCTACTAGTCACGCCCTTTCATTTGATACCCATATTAAGGGAGTTGTGAAAAAAGAAATTGTATTTCGCCATTTTGTGGAAGCGGCCATCTTGGATTTGAAATTTGTCATAGTGCAATATATTCTACTAGTCAAGCCCTTTCGTTTGATACCCATATTGAGGTAGTAGTGAAAAAATAATATAATTCGTCATTTTGTGGTGGCGGCCATCTTGGATTTGATTTTTTTTATAGTGTACAGTATTCTACTAGTCAAGTCCTTTCATTTGATACCCATATTGTGGTAGGTTGTGAAGAAATATTTTGTCCGCCATTTTGTGGCGGCGGCCATCTTGAATCAATATTAACCAAACATAGCTAAGAACATCCGCACGGATATTAACTTTCAAATAAAAAAAACCGCATCAAAATCAGTCCATCCGTTTGAGCTCTACGGTGCCACAGACAGACACTTGGGCAAAGCGGATTTAGGACAACTTTTTCAAAAAGTGAAATAAATTTTGTTAACACGGACATTTGGAGATTCGGCTTACATGTTATGAAAACATAATTAACTATCTATCTATTCATCAAAAAAGTCTTTGTGAATATCGTCTGTTTTGTTATTTATTACTTATTAAAGTCATAGTTATGGTGTCCGCTTTGAGCTGACCTCCCCTACTAATCTAGACACACGGTAGTGTGGCAAGCCAAGTATAAGTATAACGAGTATAAATGTCAATGCTTGCATGTTTGTTGCTCAATCACGGCGTAACGTATGAAAGGATCGAGCTGAAATTTGGCACACAGATTATAGTCTGTAACAACACATAGGCTACTTTTTATGACGGTAAAATAATGAGAACGAGAACAACGCGGGTAAAACCGCGAGGCGCTGCTTGTGTATTCTAAATGTCAATGTTAGGATGTTTGTTACTCAATCACGTCGTAACGTCTGAGCCCGGAGCATAGAATAGATAATATAGAAGAATGCCCGGAGGACAAGATTTTGACAAGGAGAATATGATGTGACTTGAGACTTATGATGTGGAATCCAGTAGTCAGGGTTTGAGCCTAGAGGATGCTCTGATACCACAGATTTATGTATTTATACTGCCTTTATATGTTCCTGTATCCGGCAAGAAACAGTTTCTTTTGTTTTTAATTTAAATCGAGATAATAACGGTTATAAACTCTCAAGTGCCTGGAATTCAGTGTAAAAATATCAGTTACAAAAATCCAAAATTACGTTCGAGTTAGACTATCACTAGTTAGCATAAGCAGCCCACTAAATGTTCCCACTGCTGGGACTCGGGGCTTTCTCTCGCAAGGAGAGAATTTAAGGCCATAATCTACCACGCTGGCCAAGTGCGGGTTGGTGGATCACACATGACCTCTAGGTACATGTCGGTTTCCAGACTCCGGATCGGCAGTCGCCGTTCTCCCGACTAGACCAGCCGTAACTTAACTAAACACTAGTTAGGATACCCAATATACTAAGAAAGATAGATAGGAGGAAGTTAACCCACCAGGGTTTGTTTTGAAGAAATTGAGTACATTCACGGAAGTTACACTCCGCGAGGTATAAGCTGAGCTTTGCATTAGTGTGAGTGATCACCTATCAGGCAGGAGCTTGAAATTTTGTCCGCGAGGTATAGGCTGAGCTTTGCATTAGTGTGAGTGATCACCAATCAGGCAGGAGCGCGGCGAGACAGAATGGCGCCGCGCCTAAGGCCGGTTGTCCCACCTACACTATCCATGTATCCTACACTCACACAAATGCAAAGCTCAGCTTATGCCTCGCGGAGTGTACGAGGTACCTATACCTACGTCGAACACTCTAACCAAGACTTTCAGTGAGCATGTCTACAATCTACAAGAGAGACTTTTTACTTAGTTTATTTCGTTTAAAATTTCAGTACAGCACGTGGTGGACAGGAGACCAGTCACTATTCGTATTTTGGATAGAAACAGGTAATTTCAAACTGAAATATGTTCCTAGCTTGAAGGTCTCGGATTCATGGTCGGTGCAACAAATATGATATGCCCAGTTTACTAAAGTTTACTTGGTTTATTTAAATAAATATGCCATTAACTTTCATAGGAGACGACCTTCCAATGCAAATAAACCTGTCGTATCACAGCCATCGCGAATCAAACCACAGGAAACAATCATACAGTAATTTGTTTTCCAGTTAAACTCATTTATGTAATTGAAATGGACTGTCCGCGAATCATCATTTTCATCTCGCGATTAGGCATTGAGGTCGCAGTAATGTATGATGCGGCGATTTTCCCTAATCGCTGATAGCGTAGAGCAATCGCATCAATGGAGGCAAACGCGCGTGTCGCCGGGTTGCACCACCGGCCGACGAGAGTCGAGACAATGGGGCGCCTCTCGCACCTGCCACCTCGACTCAACACTCTTTTGGCAACAATTATCTCAGTAGTGCACCGGAAAATGAGGACAGTACACACCTTCGCACCCAATTACCATCGGAGAATGCTCGTCATGGGCTACATTGTTTACGAGTATGCTGTTGCGAAAACTCTCGCGCTTTGCAGATTCTCAGGCTGGTATAGTTGCTCCGTGTAACAGCGAAAACGTGCAAAATAAAGTTATACTAATATTCAAAGAGTTTACATTTACTACGTATGGAGTTAGAACAAACGCTTTACACCGAATACACGGGTCTGATCGCTCTTGTCTAGTCTCTCTCTTGCGAAAGTGTCTTTTTGTCGCGGCACATCACTATGCCTAACATACCTACAACACCTCATCTGCTTGCGATTGGTACAAAGGAACCGTGCGACCTATATACTTATTCTTTATCTAAGCTAATACCTATGTACAATAATTTCCCCATCTACTTTTTTCTTTTATCTTATAGAGTGACGGGACGAGCAGGACATGTGCTTAATAGTAAACAACACGTCTGCTCATAACACTACATTGTCACGCAGTTATTAATATGGGATATGTAAAGCATTAAATGAGCGCTCAGCTAGGGCTTAGGTTTTTTTTATCATGTATTCATAGTCTACAGAGTGTAGACAATAATTCCTGGGTCGTAGGAGCTTATGAGCTCCAAATTTCAAGTTTATTATCAGAAAGAATAAGTTGTAAAATAAATATTTTACCATGATGTCAATCAAAAATTTTCCAGCGGCAATCGTCAGTCCGTGACGGCTGCGAGCGCCCCCAGTCTTAGTATATCCGCACGCACGCCTTCGTTCAATCATACCCTCGGAGCCTCGGACGCTGTACGTAATTAACTGGGGCACGCCGGAACGGCAGCCGCAGGGCCCACACCTCATTTAAATACGAGCTGGGAATACAAGTGTGAACGCAAGGACCGTGTCAGGTACTAAGTGTTGTTGAACTTACGGTTTTTCTTTTGATCGTCGGGGCGGTACTTGCGAATGGCCACAGAGACCGCTTGCTCGATGCTTCGCACGTACACCCCCGACTGTCGCGTCATTGGCGTGAAGTCTCGCTGTCGAGGCTCGAACACGTCTCGGATACCCAGCTGTGCCCGGAACCAAATATTTATGCAATATTACAAAGGTCATTATCATAATTTCAATGAAAAATCAGGTCTAGGCTCTTAGAGATAACTGGTGAATTCATGGGAATCGTTTAATTGTTCTCCATTTTGACCGACCTTGGTACGCGATGCCTAAACATTGTAAAATTACTCTTTCGCTCTCATACTCGTAACGTTACATAACTATTATATACTTATTTTAAAACGCCTAGTTTAAAAAACTTCAGGTTAAAAACTATATTCTTATAAACGTTTTCCACTTAACAACTATCATCTATCCATGAAATTAACACATACGGGAAACCAATTTACATAACAATTAAGTTACATTTTCGAGCTGCCGCAATTAAACTTTATAGGGCAGAGGTTCCACATGTTTATTGATAAATCAACTGCAGAATGTTTTTTCTACATTTTAGCATTTTATCTGTTCATAACAGTGCTGGGTTATCATCGATTTAGGACTTTTACATTATTTTTACCTTTTGTAAATCCGTGGTGAGTGTAACGTGACCTTTCACAATAA
Source organism: Ectropis grisescens (assembly GCA_017562165.1). Taxonomy (NCBI): domain Eukaryota; kingdom Metazoa; phylum Arthropoda; class Insecta; order Lepidoptera; family Geometridae; genus Ectropis; species Ectropis grisescens. The sequence continues at coordinate 24,146,180 of CM029781.1, read as the reverse complement.
AGCTGGGCACGACTGCTCTCACGCGCCGAGGGCGCAGCGCCGCGTAGACATCCGCTAGATCGGACTCGCGCGCCATCCTGGCTATGAGCCGGCCCAACTCTGCGGCTCCCCCGCGGTTTGGCAGCACCACCAACAAATAGTACCGGTCGCTGTCTAGGGGCAACCGAAGCGCCGAAGCCTCCAAATGCGGCAGATAAGCATGCTCTAACACAGTTTCATAATGCATGTACGTCACCTGTACAAAAATTAGATTAGTTTCACTTATTGCCGTGGCGAATGTCAATTATGGAACCCCATTCACAATTTGCGTCTTTTGTGAAAAAACTCAATTCAGGCAGGCAGGTTAATTGGCGTTGATAGTTGGCGATGATGGTGCAAATTATCTAATAGTGATTTGTTTTTAAATAGCTGGAAAAACCTCACCTGAACACTTTTCAATCCATTCGCGAGAAACATTGTATCGTCGAATGCGCGATTTGGTATATCTGGTCCTACATGATAAGATCTATAGAAGAAATAGTCATCTATGTATGGTGGATTTGTGAATATGAAATCTACGATTGACTTTTTTCGGCGTTGCAGAGTTTCTAATGTGGATTCGTTGTTCGTTGTCGTTGAATCAGTTAAAGTTGTCATGTCTGCAAGAGTAGTGGAACCGTCCGTAGACATAGTCGAGTCCGACTGTGCCGTAGTCATTATACTTTGCGTTGTATCCATCAAACTTGCAGTCATCGTAGGCGTTGTAGATAAAGATTCATCTGTCAACATTCCGGTTGATCCCATTTGTACAGTAACAGTAACTTCATTATCGAATGTAGACTCTTCTGTTAACGCTGAACTAGCTTGTGAAGTTTGCTGTGCTATTGTTTCTGTGTCTCCGTCTACGTTTGTACTTGCTGTTGTCAACATAGTATCAGCTTCAGGAGCAGCTGGAGTGTTAGTTGTTGTTACTAAAGTTATGATTGTTGATGGGGCTGTTGTTATTGTAGGGACCACTGTAGTTACTTGTACAGCTTCTGTTGTTGTTTGTGCTGTGGTTTCCGGGACGACTACTGTTGCCTCTGTTGTAGATGTAGGTGAAACGGTTGTACTCTCAGCATTAGGTGCCGAAGACGGACTTGCCGTCGTGGCGTCGGTGGGTGCTCGTACGTCGACTTCAATAGTCTCCGCATTGGGATTGGGAGTAGTCTCTTCTCTCATCATAGGTGTTGTCGTATCTGCTGGTTTGCCTTCTGTTACCATTGTTGTTGTGGTTTGGGGACCAGCTGGCACCGCGGGTGTGGTTGGTGTCACTGTGGTCACATTTTCAGTGCCATTGGTAGGTGGAAGTGTGGGTATCTGATCATTTTCCAAGTCGAAACCGTAGAAACGTAGAATCTTTTTGTAACTATCATTGAATGTTACGTTTTCATTATTCAGTGCCAGTCCTGCAAGAAAACCCTCTTCTGGGACGAAATATGTCTGAAATAGTTAGGATCTAATATTTTTCTGAACATTTTCATAGCAAAAAAGGTGTTAAATAAAAAAAAGATTTAAAGGAAAGTGAATGTTAGGAAGTTATGCGATCATAATAACTGGCGCTCTCGCCTAAATACCGCAGTTCCTGGCTAGTGTTCGAGACTGTGACAACTTTTGTTAGTCACAGATCGGCTGCCCAAAACAATCAGACAATGTTCAATGCAGTTCGATATCTACAGCTACCTACAAGTATAGCATTTATAGACACTACTATTTACACGTGATCAAACAAAAAAATTCAAGCTTCAGATCTTAGACGAAGATTTTAAGCGCAAAACTTTTATTTAAGGTCATACCCCGAGCAAATGACCTTGAGTATTTCTTACTTCATCGCACAACGCAAGAAAGAGCAATAGAGAAACAGTAGGATTTATCGCTGTTTTACGCCAAAATTTTAGAATAAACTCATTATAAAAAAATCCGATTTTGGTCTTTTGAAAAAAAATTCTACCAAAATGTTCGTAATGGAATTGCCTATCCGTTGGTGTAAGTACAAAATCAAAATACCTAATGGCGGGTTTTCGAGTAGATGCATGATAATTACAATTATTTTTATTTTTTATGGTTTCGTTGTGAGTAGATTATTCTAACAATAAATTCATTAACAAAAAAAATTAACTACCATTTTAAAGCCAAGAAACTGAAGAAATGTAGTGTATTATTTATTATTTACCAGTTGATATTTGTTTTGGCTAATGAGTAGATAGCTTTGAAAACTGGACAAACCACTCGTTTTGCTGGGGGACGCCACCAGCTCTAAAAGCAGCTGAAAGTTTCTAGTGCCCAGTTTAATTATGTAGGAAGATTTATAGGTCGAAAAAGATAATAAATAACGTTTTAAAGTTGGAATCCTCATCAAATGCAGATCGAATAAAACAAAGCCTACATTCGTTGTTTGACCTACAAACTCGGAACCTTTTGTTTAGTGAATTAGCGCTCCAAATGGTTCCATTCCGGAGTAGCAATCACATGAACGACCTCGAGCTTCTAATTATATGGCACGCTAAGTATTAGGCTATGCGTTTTGGTAAGAACTGAAGTAGACCTAACAATTCATATAATAATACCTACCTAGGTATGCCTAAATCTTTATAAAAACTTAGGCACTCGAATAGCTCGTGAATCATGCGTATTATACATGCGACGGTGATAGTTGTCAGCATTTTTTTAATTTTTTTATTTTGTTATAATTCGTTTGAGCTTCACTAACCACTTATTTGAGGTTTAATGATGATGCTAAGTATATATAATAAAGTGCCGGTTGCTTGGAACAGTTCGCTCTTAGCGATAAGGCCGCCATTTGTTTCACTAGATTTAAGATGATTTATTCATTTTTGTTTTTGTGTTGCGAACAATAAAGTGTTTCTATCTAAGTATCTATCTAAAGCGCCTTATTCAAAAATAATTCAGCGTCATAAAAATAGATAGAATAAATCAGATTCCATTTAGTAAGGAGAATTATTTTTACAAAGGAGATTTGAACTTTTTATTATCTCATCACATAGAGATAAAAAGAAAAAAATCAGGGGGTTCTTTTTATCTCTTTACTTTGGTGTTAGGGTGTTACTATGACGTATTATCGTATAATAGATTATAAATGTTAAATTTTGTTGCTCAATTATGTCGGAATACCTGAACGGATCGAGTTGAAATTTGGAATAGGTACAGATAGATCAGTCTGAAATAACACATAGTCTAACTTTTCATCCCGAAAAATAAACGGAATGTACTGCTAGTTGCTTTATAAACGTGTTTCACGACTCACTTTCAACGTTCGATGAATATCCCTAAATCCGATCCTCATCACATTCCGGTTCCAAGGCAGCTGCATCCCTCTCTGGATCTGGTACGAAGACTCTCCGTCGACCCCTTCGTACAGAGCAGCCATAATCCCCATGAGCCCATACGGGGAGAACGCGATGTTATTGTCGTTTAAAAAGTTGTGTTCTGCTAAAACTCTCAGGCCGAATCCGTTGGTGATGTCCACCATGTGTGCTAAGGGTGTGCGCCCGGTGTCCCACAGCTTGATTTCTACTGGCACTCCGTAGTCTACGGCTGCGACGAGAGCTAGCCGAGTCCAGATAGCGAGGGCTGAAGCCCGGAGAAGCGCGCGACCGGCGCGACGCATGGCGGACGCGATTGTGGCCAGTCCAGCCAGTTGTGGCCGAGCTTGGTTGCGCACGCGCGCCTCGTCGCAGCCTAAGGCTAATCTTCATACCTAATTAGCATCGAGACCCCGAACTTTCGGTTAATGCCCTCGCAGATTTGCAAAGTTTTGAACAATATTCTTGGTACATACCTATCAGGTTTCGGTCATCTTGCTACGTCGCTTCCTCGCTTCTTGAATTGATAACGAAAGAGTTGGTATTATATCATGAGTCATAGATGGATGTACAACCGTTGTTTTGGTCAATAATATAATAACAATGAATGTGGTGAGATTATAAAAATGTTTTTATGTTAGCGGTCAAACAAAAGTACCTAGGTATAATTATACCTAGGTACGTTAAGTTGGTAGGTAGGTAAGTTAAGTAGGTATCTACTATACGAGTACCTAACTAATAACAGCATAAAATCGTTCCTACTAAATTTAAGAACCGGCATTCTACACGGTCTACGTAATAATCCTATTTATTGAACGTTACAACTGAATGTTTACAGTAATTTGGATAGCTCACTAAATTATAGATCTGGATTGTTTTTGTAATAACAACAACTGGCCCAAAATTTTCACACCGACAATATTCGATGAAAGCGCGTCTCCGATTGCACTGAGATCAAACAATCAGTATAGGTAAGTACAAAATGCGGCGCAAAGGCAGAAAGTCAAAGCTTTCGACGGAAACTCTGCAACTCATGGAGGAACGACGAAATCCCACGTTAACTTCGTCAGAACAAGGGGCTCTAAATAAGATAATTACCAAACTTGTACGACGTGACCTCCGATTAGCTAACACGCTCTTGATTGAAAAATCAATTGAGCAAAATCGGGGGTCAAAAGTGTTCGTCAAGACACTAGGTAGAAGCCACCTAACGAAGTTAACCACCTCGGCGGGGACAGTCGTTACATCCAAAGCGGGTATTCTTTCGGAAGTGGAAGACTTTTACGGCCAGCTGTACGCATCACATGCTCCTCATCTCCCACAAAACGAGGACAAAAGATACATTCTGACACGCCACTACACAGAAGACCTGCCTGAGATAAGTCAAGACGAAATTGTGATGGCTCTTGGACAACTTAAAAATGGAAAAGCCGCGGGCGAGGACGGGATTACAACAGAGCTCTTAAAGGCTGGTGGAGCCCCACTTCTAAAAGAGCTCCAAGAACTGTTTAATGCCGTCCTCTTCACCGGGAGGACTCCACAGGCGTGGCACAGAAGTGTAGTCATCCAGTGCCGGATTAAGGCAGCGCGGGGCCTGTAGCAATTTCTGTCAAGGTACCTTGGTTTGCTTGCTCGAGCTATTTTTATTTTCTTTGTCCGGGCACAGATGCCCGGCCCACTACGCTAGTTCGGAGCGCGGGGCCCCCAGTTCGCGCGAGGCCCGTAGCATTTGCTACGCTTGCTATATGGCTAATCCGGCACTGTAGTCATCCTTTTCTTTAAAAAGGGAGATAAGACCCTTTTAAAGAACTATAGGCCAATATCGCTTCTGAGCCACGTCTATAAGTTGTTCTCAAGAGTTATCACAAATCGTCTCGCCCGAAGACTCGACGAGTTCCAACCTCCTGAACAGGCCGGGTTTCGAAGTGGGTACAGCACCATAGACCACATTCACACGGTAAGGCAGATTGTGCAGAAGACAAAAGAGTACTATCGGCCTCTTTGCTTAGCGTTTGTGGACTATGAAAAGGCGTTTGACTCGGTCGAAACCTGGGCTGTTCTGGAGTCCTTACAGCGATGCCAAGTCGATTGGCGATACATCGAGGTGATGAGATGTTTGTACGACGCCGCTACGATGACGGTCCAAATTCAAGACCAGCAGTCGAAGCATATTCCTCTGCAGCGAGGCGTGAGACAAGGGACGTAATTTCCCGAAATTGTTCTCAAACGCACTAGAGGATATGTTTAAGACTCTGGATTGGGTTGGACATGGCCTAAACATCAATGGCGAGTACATCTCTCACACCTACGATTTGCGGACGACATCGTCATAATGGCAGAGTCGCTGGAGGACTTACAGTGTATGTTGGACAGCCTGGCTGACGCTTCTCAACGCATCGGCCTCCGGATGAATTTGGATAAAACCAAAGTCATGTGCAACGAGTTCGTTGCTCCGGGACCGATTGCCGTTAGTGGAACCACTCTTGAAATTGTACAGAAATACGTTTACCTAGGGCAGACGCTCGAACTAGGTAGAGGTAATTTTGAGAGTGAGGCTATGAGAAGAACAGTTGGGCTGGGCAGCATTTGGAAAACTTCATCGGGTCTTCTCGTCCCACAAAGTCTCAAGACAAAAATGTATAACCAGTGCGTCTAACCCGTTATGACCTACGGTGCTGAAACGTGGACACTGACAGTGAAAATGGTCCGTAAGCTCAAAGTCGCTCACCGAGCTATGGAAAGGGCTATGCTTGGGGGTTCTCTGAGGGATTGCATCCGGAACGAAGTAATTCGTCAGAGAACTAGAGTCACCGACATAGCTCAGCGTATTAGCAAACTGAAGTGGCAGTGGGCCGGTCACATCTATCGCAGACCCGATAGCCGTTGGGGCAAACGGGTTCTGGAGTGGAGACCGCGAATCGGCAAACGTAGTGTAGGACGTCCTGAGACTAGATGGAGTGACGATATTCGAAAGGCAGCTGGTGGCGGTTGGAGAAGTAAGACCGAGGACCGGGCTGAGTGGCGTATCATAGGGGAGGCCTATGTCCAGCAGTGGACGAATACAGGCTGATGATGATGATGATGAATGAACAATGTCAAGATGACCATTTGAGTGACAGATAAATATAAACTTTATCAAATGACATACCTCATTAATGAAACTGCTTGAACTTAATTGGAGTTTTCATATCAACAACTTTGTATGTAGGTAACCTCACTATTAGTCAGCGGTGTCGAATGGACTAGTGATTCCATACGACACCACCGATGGTGTCGTTTTGGTGGTGTCGAGTGGAAGGAAGGGGAGTATCTAGTAGCCTTAGCAAAAAAATATTGTTCAAATGTTTCTGTCATTTCTTGCGGGAGGGGAAAGTTGCACACTAGCGCAAAGCCGCACTATTACATACAAAACATACCTGTACCGATCCATTGCCGATCATACTCACACAGCCAAATCACTAACACATAAACAAATTAAGCACCATTCACAAATCTAGCCCCGCCCTCAGCCACAGTATATTATCAAACTCCATGGTCCACGCGGACTTGTACTTTGACAGAGGGGAAACGCTGTGTATGCCTACTCCCTTCCGTGTTGCTCGCTGATCGCTGATTAACACTCACATAGACGTTCCTCAGGGATATGATATTTATCTCCCCAACAAACATTTGAATGAGAGAATGACAAAGAGATGCACGATCACTAAAATTCGGTCCCCAGGCCCGCGATAAAAGCTATGCAATAGCTTAAAAATCCATGAGAATTAATTTTATATGAAATTGTAAGATCAGTCGCCATGACTGTTACTCGTATGTAAAGTTATAATTGTTAGTAGTTTTGTAAGATCATTAACAAAATTCTTTTTAAACCATTTTACCATAGCTTTATAAAGATTTTTGTTACTTAAGCTATGCTCCAAAAATAATTTTGTTATTTTTAACCCATGTTCCAAAGAAAATATGATTGCCTAAATAATAATCCATAATACATGCCATCTCAATATACAGCGTGTGGCGGAAAGGTCCAACAATATTTTAACAGGTCATTCCAACACTGATATAGACTTCATCTCCGAAGGTCTCTTTCCCCTCAGCACTTTAGATCACGAGATAATACGAGTCAAAGTTTGATGTAAAATTGACCAGCTGCAACCCTAATGCATGTACAGCTGACAAACGACCTTGCCTGTCAAAGACTAAATTTTGTGCAGAAAATAATTTTTTTGCCTACTTCGAAGCTGTGAATGGAATAAACATAACTTGGTTAAATTATTAACTGTGAATTTAATCCTTAAACACAATAGGTAATGACTAGAACTGTTTGACGGTTGGAGTCTATTCGGGCGGTCTACAACTATGATACCTAGTTCATACGAATAAAATAAAAATAAATCAGCTTTTACGAATAATGAAACAAACGCTTAATTAGAAGTTCCATGCAAGCTCGACTACCTATACCTTATCTACCTCGGATTTGTAAACTGTACAACTTTATACTAGTTACGCCCTTTCCTTTGGTACCCATACTGAGGGAGTAGTAAAACAAGAACAAAATTAAAAATTTTGACTAACCCCCGACTACCTCAGACTTTAGTTATCTTAACAACATTCTACTAGTCAAGCCCGTTCATTTGATACCCATATCGAGGTAGTTGTGAAAAATGTATTTCGCCATTTTGTAGCAGCAGCCATCTTGGATTTGAAATTTGTCATAGTGCAAAGTATTCTACTAGTTAAGACCTTTCGTTTGATACCCATGTTGAGGTAGTGGTGAAAAAAATAATGTAATCCGCCATTCTGTGGTGGCGGCCATCTTGAATTGATTTTTATAGTGTATAGTATTCTACTAGTAAAGCCCTTTCATTTGATACCCATATTGAGGTAGGTTGTGAAGAAATATTTTGTCCGCCATTTTGTGGAGGCGGCCATCTTGAATCGATATTAACCAAACATAGCTAAGAACATCCGCACGGATATTATTACGCCTTCAAATAAAAAACCGCATCGAAATCGGCTCATCCGTTTGAGCTCTACGGTGCCACAGACAGACACACACACAGACAGACATCGACGTCAAACTTATAACACCCCTTTTTTGGTCGGGGTTAAAATAAATGTATTTCGCCACATTCTTATACCCTTTTTTTGGCCGGGGTTTCGAAATACCTTTGGTAATGTGTTTTAATTGATTGTGATAGTAGGTTAAATTCAACAAGATACAAGAAGTCAACTATCCGTATTTTAACGCTTTTCATAAAATTCCTTACTAAATTTCACTTCTTATCGTAGATTTATTCTTTGCGAAGTTGTGAAATTCCCCGACGGACTGTCGGCTTTGTCAAACGTATTGACGCCGTGCATCGCGCCGCAGCGCCGACCAATAGCAGAACAGAAGCTCGCTCGCCGGCCGTGCCGAAAGGCGAAACGTCGCGGCGGTACTTTACCGAAAAGCCAAGCTAGAAATCGTCAAAAATGGATTTTTAAAAGTTGGGGGTTCCGTCAATTTTTTTTTATGTTTTGTTTTATCTTGACGAAGAAAACATACTTACGGCTGAGCACGGGAAATCGTGAGTTCGGTTCTTGGCTTGGTCGATATTTGAATGATAAATTCGATTATTTTCCATGGGTTTAAGATTTCGTTGTCCTTGTCTGTGTGAACTACCAACAGGTTCTCCAACACAGAACGACCTAGTAGGGAGCTACGATTGTGAAGAGTTTTTATTTGGCACAAAGGTAGATTATAGCCTGGAAATAGCACATAGGATACCTGCCTACCTAGGATATCCAACTACACACCGATACAAGTAGTAACAGTACTAGTGGTCGAAGAGTCCGTCTGGGGAAGTACCACACCTTTGCCAGTTATTCTACCGCCAATCAGTTTTGTGCTTTACCGTGTTCCGGTTTGAAGGGCAAATTTTCCAGATCAATTACAGAGCATAGAGATATGAGATCTTATACCTATGCGGTACGAGCGCGGTGCAGTCCTGGGTAAGGATTTGGACTCGTGTTTAATAGCTGGGCACATACAGCACGTAGCTGTTATGAACAGGCATGTTGCTTACCATCAGGTACATGTCTTACTCTTCTCGTCACTCTTCATTGTAAAAAAAGCATGCGTGATTTTACGCGACCTTTTACGTGGCTTGGGGTTTTTAAAGTACGGAACCCTAAATGTCAAATTTTTTTTTTTTGATTATTTAATTTTTGAGTTGAAAGTTCAGTCGCTCTCTAGCCTCTAGCATCATTGGTGGTGTGTTGTTTGTTTTATCGCAAATTTGATATCTACGATGTCATCACTGTACTTAGACATGGTAGGAGGTAGTCGTCATGAAGAACGTGAAATTTTCCGCCAACGTCTGAACAGCAAGGGAAGCGCCACAAAACGAAAAACGTCCCAATCAGGCCCGGTATTAGTACTACCAGCAGTGCTGGTGCTGGTCCAGCACCCTGGATTCAGACTTCTAACGCCACCACCGGAACGCGTCGGAGGAAGGTGCGCCGCGCCGCAAGCACCTTGGATTGCAGTGTGAAATGGATAAATATGTTTATGTGTACATAGTGTTGTTGTGCAGTGAAATTTTGGTGTTACAATGCGACTATCGTTGAATAATAAGGAGATTATTAAAGGTTAGTTAATTTAGCCTAAAATAATTAGCGAGTGAAGATATCTTCCATACTTATTACAGAGTTTAAATAATTAAATTAATGATGTATCCTAACTCTTTATTTGACTTTGATTCAAACATGTAGGTACCTACTTAGTTATTTATTTGATATTCCTTCCTGTCTAATATTGTTTGAAGGCTTATTAAATACTTACACTTGACAAAATTTTGTCGACTGAATTTTGAAATCAGAACCAAGTTAGAAAGAAGCAATTCTCGCTTCTGAATTTAGTATGCTACTCGTAGCTTACTGAATGAAATGCTATTATTACACTTCATTAAATTCAGTAGCGACCAAATTTAGCCAAGGGTAATAAGGCTTTTGGGTAGCGCTAATAAAAAGCATCTCTTTTTATTCTATCTGGCTCAATCGAATACGGCAGTTCAATAGCTTCCACACCTTATCTTTCTTTCTTGTTAGATTTCTATGGTATTTAGGGAGATTTTTGAAACGACAGATAGGTACTCGTATCAGTGCGCCGCCACCGGCGCGGCGCGCGGCGGCCGGCGCGGCGGTCAGTGATCGCGCCGCGCCGCCGGCCGGTTAGGGTTCTCAAATAAAATGATAAACAACGCATTTTTAACTTTGTATGGAAAAAAAAATATTGGCTTTCGTGTCTAATATTCACATATGTGATTCGATACGTAGTATAGATGAACTACAATAAATATTGTTGGACCTTTCTGCCACACGCTGTATACATATGTTGCTACACATAGTTTAAATGATTACGTGTGGATACCCTTTGATTGTATTTTTTCTAATTTATATTAACCAATACAATCTAATCTAAAGCAAAGAAAGATTTGATTGTTTGTAATAAATAAAACCAAACACGATTTTTATTTTTTATTTACACCCTTTACTATCTTATCTTACTTCAAAGAATGAATAAGTGGTACAAAATAATACTTAATTCTTTCGACATCAAAATTTAATTTTGTGCGGAACCATCTACAATTTGGTGACACTGGACATGTCGTGTAGAAATAATTGATATGATAAAATCAGACATAAAGCGCTCTACAGACGATGCCCTGATATCAGAGGTTATGACGTAGATAGTGGAGCACTAAAATTGGGTATTCTCTACACACGTACAAACCAGTCAGTACCAGTGTTTCCACAATGAGGGGAACTTCCCCTTTTGAGGGGAAATTAGGGTCCAGAGGGGAAGCAAAAGGGGAAAGAGATGTAAAGGGGAAATCATGCCTAATCAAAAACAAATACTTGGTACTTAGATAGAGGTACTTAGATGTACTTAGATGTCTATTTCTGTTAGTAGTTGCTATAATGTTGAGTTACACATATTTAATATATTTAGGTAATTTTAAAACTAAAAATGTTGAGTTACATAAATAGAAAGGAGCCAAATTATACTATTCTAATTAAAAGGGTGTTTGCACAGATTCTTAATTGTTTCAGAAAAAGGTTGTAAAGGGCTTGACTAGTGAAAACTACGCACTATGACAAATTTCAAATCCAAGATGGCCGCCACCACAAAATGGCGAATGTTATTATTTTTTACTACGACCTCAATATGGATAACAAATGAAAGGACTTGACTAGTAGCATACTATGCACTATGACAAATTTCATATCCAAGATGGCCGCCACCACAAAATGACGAATGTCATTATTTTTCACTACATCTCAACATAGGTATCAAATGCAAGGGCTTGACTAGTAAAATACTACGCACTATGACAAATTTCAAATCCAAGATGGCCGCCACCACAAAAAAAAAAAAACTTAAGCCTGCACGGGCACTAACTCTATAAAACTAAAATACCTAGGTACTTATATTTTAGATGTTATCGCACGAAATAATTGTCTATTATCTAGTGTGGTGTTAGCACTCTATTCTTTAGTAATTTGTCCTCTATGATTTTTAGCTAAGACAGCTCCCTTCCGTGCTTGCGCGGAAGATCGCGTTACTCGATGAGTCAAACCCTTCCAGTTGGATATGAAATTTGTCATAGTGCATAGTATTCTACTAGTCAAGCCTTTTCATTTGTTACCCATATTGAGGTGGTAGTAAAAAATAATGACATTCGCAATTTTGTGGTGGCGGCCATCTTGGATTTGAAATTTGTGGCAGTGCATAGTATTTAACTAGTCAAGCCCTTTCATTTGTTACCCATATTGAGTTGGTAGTAAAAAATAATGTCAGTAGCCATTTTGTGGTAGCGGCCATCTTGGATTTGAAATTTGTCATAGTGCGTAGTATTTTACTAGTCAAGCCCTTGCATTTGATACCTATATTGTGAAGTAGTGAAAAATAATGACATTCGCTATTTTGTGGTGGCGGCCATCTTGGATTTGAAATTTGTCATAGTGCATAGTCAAGCCCTTTAAATTGATACCTATATTGAGGTAGTAGTAAAAATTAATGATGATGAATTAATATTGGAAGTTCGTTGCTCAAACACGTCGGGACAGTCATTGGTCATGGCCATTGCTCATGGTCATTGGTCGTAGTCATTGGTCATATCCGTTCCTCATGGTCATTGTAATTGGTCATGGACATTGGTCATGGTATAGAGGAAGTAGTGAAAAATAATGACATTCGCAATTTTGTGGTGGCGGCCATCTTGGATTTGAAATTTGTGACAGTGCATAGTATTCTACTAGTCAAGCCCTTTCATTTGTTACCCATATTGAGGTGGTAGTAAAAAATAATGACATTCGCCATTTTGTGGTGGCGGTCATCTTGGCTTTGAAATTTGTCATAGTGCATAGTCAAGCCCTTTAAATTGATACCTATATTGAGGTAGTAGCATAGAATAGATAATATAGATAGAACGGACACTCCCCACCCCCCGCCAATTTCAAGCTTCCTCACCCCTCAGGCCGTTTCGGATACGTTAGGAGCACTCATCGAAGGGCTGGTATCGAACATCTAATTCCTAACGAAATATCATCATGGTGGGTTGCTGTACTGTTTACGGCTGTCCGTCAAATAAACGGGACAAGAATAAAAGCTTTATTTAATTTCCTAAGGATAAAATAACGTAAGATTAGAAACTTTTAAATAACGTTGCTTTATTATAACGTAGTAATGTTTAACTCAAAGTTCGTAACTTACACACATTGAGATAATATTATTTACGTAGTAATAATTTCTCAAAGCTTACACAGCCAGTTTTGGGCACGGATTGATAATGCCTGGAGGAATAATTATAGTGACAGAATAAAGTTTCTTTCTTGGGTAAGTGTAAAATAATATGCGAATGTGTACCTACTAACAGAAATAGATATTTAAGTACCTATCCATCATCGGTTTCGTTTGATTTTACGCGGCAATACATACACACTTTTAATTAGAATAGTATAATTTGGCACCATTATATTTATGTAACTCAACATTACAGCAAGTTTATAATCTACTTTACGGCACCAGGTGAACTCAAGGGGCACAACTATTCAATAAAATAATTCAGTAGCCCTAGCGCTAACGCACACATTCACGCGTGTGTACGAACAACATCTGCGTAGTTGTGTGAAGAGTAGGTAGCTCCACAGCGGCGCTTGTATGGAGTTTTAGTGGAGTGTCCGGGGTGTGGTAGTAGTAAAAATTAATGATGATTAATTAATATTGGAAGTTCGTTGCTCAAACACGTCGGAACGGTCATTGGTCATGGCCATTGCTCATGGTCATTGTAATTGGTCATGGTCATAGTCATCGTCATTGGTTATGGAATTGAGGTAGTAGTGAAAAATAATGACATTCGCAATTTTGTGGTGGCGGCCATCTTGGATTTGAAATTTGTGACAGTGCATAGTATTCTACTAGTCGAGCCCTTTCATTTGTTACCCGTATTGAGGTAGTAGTAAAAAATAATGACATTCGCCATTTTGTGGTGGCGGCCATCTTGGATTTGAAATTTGACATAGTGCATAGTATTTTATTAGTCAAGCCCTTTCATTTGTTACCCATATTGAGGTGGTAGTAAAAAATAATGTCAGTTGCCATTTTGTGGTGGCGGCCATCTTGGATTTGAAATTTGTGACAGTGCATAGTATTCTACTAGTCAAGTCCTTTCATTTGTTACCCGTATTGAGGTAGTAGTAAAAAATAATGACATTCGCCATTTTGTGGTGGCGGCCATCTTGGATTTGAAATTTGACATAGTGCACAGTATTTTATTAGTCAAGCCCTTTCATTTGTTACCCATATTGAGGGGGTAGTAAAAAATAATGTCAGTCGCCATTTTGTGGTGGCGGCCGTCTTGGATTTGAAATGTGTGACAGTGCATAGTATTCTACTATTCAAGTCCTTTCATTTGTTACCCATATTGAAGTAGTAGTAAAAAATAATGACATTCGCCATTTTGTGGTGGCGGCCATTTTGGATTTGAAATTTGTCATAGCGCGTAGTATTCTACTAGGGAAGGCCTTTCATTTGATACCCATATTGAGGTAGTAGTGAAAAAAATGGTAATGTCATTCGCCATTGTATGGTGGCGGTCATCTTGGATTTGAATGTATCATAGTGCTCAGTATTCTACTAGTCATGCCCTTTCATTTGATACCCATATTGAGGTAGTTGAACGAAAATGAAGAAATATTTATTCCACCATTTTGTAGAGGCGGCCATCTTTAATCAATATTATCCCAACAAAGCTAAGATCCACCGCATGAAAATTCAGTTAAAAGTATAAATTCTTGAAATTATACTAGTAATCAGAGTTTGGAAATGCAAGAATAATTTACCGTAACGCAACGGGACAACGAGCGTAACGGGACAATGGGCTTAGCGAGACAATGAGTCATCCCATTTTCGTGCATGCGGCCAGCGTTCATCGACTTATTAGACGTTGTCACGTCAAAATTGACAGATTCTTCATATTCTTCAAGAAATAAACAAGATCAAATGTGATGGTCCGATCCGAAAAATCAGAATGAAACGTTATAAAACGTTAAACGACTTAACATTTTGTGGTCGCACTATAATTATTCTAGTTTATGTCATAAACGTAACCGACTCCCCACCAGTGTTTCCACAATGAGGGGAACTTCCCCTTTTGAGGGGAAATTAGGGTCCAGAGGGGAAGCAAAAGGGGAAAGAGATGTAAAGGGGAAATCATGCCTAATCAAAAACAAATACAAAAACTTTGTCATATTGAGGAAAAATTTCAATTTCGTATAATTAGTCTATACAGATATCAGTTCCAATGAGCATGAAAGCTTAAGAATCACTCGGGGGGGTGCCAAAACTGTACCAGAATACGTTTTGAGGGGAAATCTTAATTGAGGCGAGGGGAAAGGAAATTATTAAAGTGGAAACACTGCTCCCCACGCTAACTGACGCAGTTCCTCCCCCGACGGCCGCTCGCGGCATACTAAATTGCGCAGCGTAATTTATTGTAATTTAGACTGCTGGTAATTTATATTTTTTGAAAAATTGACAACTATGAGTTGAAAAGTAACTATAGAATTGGATTCTACAAAGAACAAAGTATTATCGTGTCTAATTTTTATTTTGGAATTATTGTGTATTTTACACAGAGACAACGCTAAAACTGCAATATAAAACTTAAAATTGGCTCATGATTTTGTTTTTTTTACTAATAAATGGGACCAAAATTCAGATATATGTAACATGTCTGAATTAATAAAATATGTGTATGATGTTCCCCATATTTTTTTAAGTATACATTTTGAGTATCACTTGTAGTTTTAAAAGTCTGAAACTGACACGGCGGCGACTTTTCGGCGAAATGGTCATGGGAGATCGTTCCCTATCCCTACGACCAAAGGAATTATTATTAGGAAAATTTAAACAAGGAAACGTCACTCAACTAAGGGCTGGTATCGAACATCTAATTCCTAACGAAATATCATCATGGTGGGTTTTTGTGCTGTTTACGGCTGTCCGTCAACTAAACGGGACAGGATTAAAAGCTTTTTAATAACGTAAGATTAGAAACTTTTCGATAACGTTGCTTTATAATATTACAAGCTTTGCTTAGTTTGGGGTCAGATGGTGTTGTGTGTGAATTGTCTACCAATATTTATAATTAGGAAGTCATTTTTAACTCAAAGTTCGTAACTTACACAGCCAGTAACTTACGTGCCCAAGCACGGATTGATAATGCCTGAAGGAATAACTATAGTGACAGAATAAAGTTTCCTTCATGGGTAAGTGTAAAATAAAATGCGAATGTGTACCTACTAACAGAAATAGATAACTAGGTACCTGATCTAATCTACCACCGGTTTCGTTTCATTTTTACGCGGCAATACAAACACGTGGGTGTTTCTTTTTTTTTTCAGATTTCTGAAACTTAAGAAATCTGTGCAAACACCCTTTTAGTATAATTTGGCTCCATTCTATTTATGTAACTCAACATTCAACATTATAGCAAGTTTATAGACTACTTTACGTCACCAGGTGAACTCAAGGGGCACAACTATTCAATAAAACAATTCAGTAGCCCTAGCTCTAACGCACACATTCACGCATGTGTACGAACGACATCTGCGTAGTTGTGTGAAGAGTAGGTAGCTCCACAGCGGCGTTTGTATGGAATTTTAGTGGAGTGTCCGGGGTGTGCTGCAGCTAAATGTTGTTGAGAGACATTTTGTTCGCGCGGTCCTTACGGAATCAACATCGTTCTCCGACTAAACACGAAAACATTGAGTAGTTCGTATTTTTGTTCCATATCATTGATCGTTTGGATGCTAAGTTCCTTTCAATCTTTTTTGTACAATAAAATGCATTGCACAAAGTTATTTCAGGTCTAGGGGCCGCCTTACCCTGTCGAAAGCCTTCGAGATATCCAGATATCCATAGAGACTGCAAGTGCTTCCCCGTGTTTTTCAATAGCTTCACTCCAGCATTATGACGACATGGTGCTGATATGATGATGGAGCTAAAAGATCGCCAAATTAACTTAGCAATGAAACGACAACCTTATCGAGTTTGAGCTCGTTTAATTCATTTTGATGAGAAGGTACTTTGGTGCTAGATGATAGCCAGGGTCTGATGATGCCGCTGGAAGATGGCCATCAACTTTTTAGTTTGTTGAAGTGAAAACCTCATGTGGCGTACCGTACACAGATTTTTCTAGACTATAATAAGTGAAGCCGATCCGTGACGCTGTGTGGTGAAAGGCTCCAACGGGTGATCTCGGACCGCTGAGTGTACCCGAGCGAGAAAGAGACAGTCAGCTGTTCTTCACTGCTGTGTCGCTGTGTTTGCTATTTTGACTTGTATAGAATAAAAAAATATAGCTTTAACTAGCGGCCAGTTCCGGCTTCGCTCGGATATCATCATATAAAGACTAAATCGAAATAAAAAACTATCCTATCTTTCGAGTTGGATCAAACTACACACGGTGTGCAAATTTGATTAAGATCGGTTTTGTAGTTTAGGACAAACACCGTGCTCGTAATTTAAATATATTATTAAGACTAGCTGAACCCGCTACTTCGTTCGCGTAAGCAGATGTTACTGACTTATAGTGTACATTAGTTGGAAGTATCGTACTTCAAAATATTTGCATTATGTAATCATTGAAAAACCGAGTGAATTTGTTTTCCACACAAAATTTATTTAATTTTATCATCTTTATTTTCTTTTTTAAACAAAATTAAACATACATATTAAGGTTTCGTAGTATCGAACATAGCCGCAAGTGTTAAGTTTGTAGGATTTTTATAAGATAAGTACATTACGAAAAGTCTGAAGCTGATGTGCATGATCTGATTACCTACTTATCTCTTTTTATCCGCAAGCTGTTTTCTAGTTGTTACCCGCGACTTCGCCCGCGTAAAATTTTGAACGTAGCCTGTGTGGAATGAAAATGATTAAAATTTTTAGTTTTAATGATAGGTTCTCAAGCAAGTTGAACCCGTAAATCTAAGCCAAATCTTAGTGAAATGTTAATGTATGAATTTAATTGTAACACAGAAAAAAAATCCAAGAACGAAAGAATCCAAATTCGGCATCAAAATCCTTTTAGCAGCAAAAACTTATTAGTACAATTTAGAATACCACCAGTAACGCCACCTAGTGATGAAAGAAAAAATACATACCACAATAGCTAAACATTGATTTAAATGGCCTTTAGTGCTTTTAGATTTAAACTGGCATTAGCGCCATCTAATGAGAATATAATATTGCTTGTTATTTTGATTGTGAACGCAAATCACCTGTATTATCTACGCCAAAAAGGGTGCATATATTTTTCATTTTTGGCGCCTTTTACCTTACCATGACATCAAGTACCTTACGAAAATATATACTTATTATAGATTAATATGGAGTTTAACGAAAATATAGACTTAGACCCCATGTGAAATTTTAGACTCTAAACTATCTGTGTTTCGTATGCCAACCCAATTCGTTGTGCCGTTTTGACGTGATAGTTAATATTTGTTTCCTTAGGGCCCATGCTTCTTTTCAGGTTGATAGGTAGTACATATATGTGGTATTTCAGACTATAAGTTATATGTTTCAATTTTCTACCAAATTTGCTTAGTCTTTCCGACGTCACAGTAACCTATAAGTAACCGATTTGCTATTTCTGAGTACAAACTACGTGTGTTTCGAATTCCTTCCAAATATGTTCAGCCGTTCCAACGTTGTCCTGTAACTGTAAATATAATGAATGTCAATGTTTGGATGTTTGTTACTTAATCATGGCGGAACGTATCAAGTGATCGGGCTGAAATTTGAAATACAATTAGATTATAGTCTGGAAGAACACATAGGCTAATTGCCTATGTATAGTTACTTTTCTATATGTCTCTATGTGTTACTTAAGCTAAGCCAAGAAGATGTTTCAAATTTTAACTCGATACATTCAGCCATTCCAACGTAATTGAGCAGCAAAAATTTAAATATTGATATATTTATATAATATTAGGAAAGGATAGGATATTACAAAATTTTTGATAAAATAAAACCAGTCAAATGCCAGTGGGACTCGCGCGCGAAGGGTTCTGAACCATTAGCAAATAAAAGGATTTTATTGTATGGGAGCCCCCTTAAAAAAATATTTTATTTTAACTAATTACATTTAAAGAAACCATAAAACTTAATATTATGTGAATAGTGAAAGCGTCAACCTGTGACAGGTACGTTATTAGTATCGAGCAAGAAACGGTAAAAAAATCAAGTTTGTTGTATGGAAATAAGCCCCTCTTAAATATTTATTTTAGTTTTAGTATTTTTTGTTAAAGCGGCAATAGAAATACATCGTCTGTGAAAATTTCAACTGTATAGCTATCGCCGTTCTTGAGATACAGTCTGGTGACAGACGGAGGGATGGACGGACAGCGAAGTCTCAGTAATAGGGTCCCGTTTTTGACCCTTTGGGTACGGAACCCTAACAACGGTCTGCTTCGGTCACCGAAGCTTGTTGAACACTACCTTTAAATTTTAAACAGTATTTGGATTAAAATAATACGTTAAGTTACGGCTAGTCTAGTAAGCTCCAGCTGACCTAGTCGGAGAACGGCGACTGTCGATCCGGAGACCCAGGGTTCAAAACCAAACCACTATCTTTTCAGAGTCATGTTCGTAATGCTGGTAATTAAACGGTGAAGGAAAATATCGTAAGGAAACCGAAATGTACCTAGAATCTAAGTTCTAAGTCATATGTCATCCACCAACCGACACTGGGCCAGCGTGGTGGATTATAGCCTTGTCTCTCTCCTTGCGAGAGAAGGCCCCGACGCCCAGCAGTGGGTTTTTGGGCCAACATTTAATGGGTTGTTTATGCTGCTACTTATTATGCTGATATATTTTCTCCAAAAGAACAAACATTTACTTCAATGACAGGTAATTTAATTCTGTCGATCGACTAACTAAATACAGATAAATCTAAGCTGATAATTGTTTTTTGTTGATATTTGAAAAACTGCCTCCCTGTTTTCGATATATAAGATCACCTCTGAAGTATTTTCTAACAAACAAAAAAAAAGAATCATCAAAATCAACTCACAATTAGCGGAGTTATCGTGTAAAATAAAACCAAATAAAAAAAACATGCAACCCGATTGAGAACATCCTCCTTGTTTGAAGGAGGATATTCCCATCCTCCTCCTTTTTTCCACACAAAAATATATTTTGACAATTATTTTGTCATTCAAGACGACGCGACGCGATCACGTGGGCACTTCTTGAATTTAGAATCTAGATATTCTGTGGATCGTCTGTGATACACAGAATACTTAGAGATTAGTATGTACCGAACGCGCCGTGCGTGTCGTTATTATTTAATGTTTGTGTAATTTCCGAACTACCAAACCGATAATGTTCAAATTTTAATGGGACAATATAAAAAATGTGTTCTTTCTAACAAAAAAAATTAATGAAATTAAACAACGCAAACATGAGTTACAACCAAATACACATTCTGACTTTCACCCCCTCCCGCAAGAAAACCTATCAGAATTTGGGGATCAAAAGTAGCCTACAGCAATTTCCTTAGTTTAAACTAAAATCATGCCAAGTTTCAGCTGAATTGAATCAGTAGTTTCGGCGTGATGCGTGATCCCTATACAGAAAGACAGACAGACAGACAGACAGACAGACAGACAGACAGACAGACAGACAGACAGACAGACAGACAGACAGACAGACAGACAGACAGACATGAAAGAAAAAAAATGCAGATTCGCCAACAGTATCGACTATGGAGTGCTCCAAAAAAAAATTTTCAAAATATCTTCAATGTACAGAATTCGACCCGTTACAGTTTTATTATAAGTATAGATTAAGATAAGATTTAAGAAGAATTGCTTCTCATTTAATACTTACTAATATGATCATTAATTTATACTAATATTATAAAGCTAAAAAGAGGCTTTTTGTTTGAATGCACTAATCTCATGAACTACTGGATCGATTCAAAAAATTCCTTCACCGTTGGATAAATCCGTGATCACTGTGCTATAGGCTATTTTATTATGGACCACGGACGAACGCCGGGACGGACCGCTAAAAAAAACCGCGTAAAGGCGCAGGTCCATCACGGCGCATGCAGAGACTATACATGTGTATTAAGCTTTGCTTTATGAGAAAATACATGTGGTTGTATCCAGTGCGACCCACGGAGAGGCTACGCATGACTTGACGTCATTGATACAGGCGTGGTTTGTTCGAATAGGGGGTTACATAGCTCAACGCTGTCGACGTGGGTCTACGTTTCCACTGGAGTACACGAATATGACCCACGAACATGTACAACTCGCTTATCGCAGCGCAGTTGTGCGCCTTGTGGAACGGTCCACAGTGAAGCCCGTGTCCGTGATTGCAGTGTTACATAGGTTACATACGTTGCCTCTACGTGCGCCGTGCCACACTCCACACTATACATAGTCTTCGTGGTCACCAGTGAAAATGGAGACCCACGTTGTCAAACAAACTACACGCAGCTAAAATGCGCTGCGTGCCCGTGCACAGCTATATACTTCACTATATCATTCAGATAATAAAGTATTCACTTCTGCCTTGCGGCCTTAAGCACACACATTTTTTAATTAACAAGTCTCCAATAGTTTCCAAGAAGATCAGTGTTAAACCCACGTTAAACCCAACGAGGCCATGCGCGGTCCGAGGGGGGGGGGGTCATGAGGGACATGACCCCCCCCAAAATCGTATACGTCGAACAAAAAATCTAAGAAAATTAAAAAATCTAATAGTACATAGACTATTTTTTAACGCGGGAAAACAACTAGTACGGGAACTACGAGGGTAAAACCTTGGGGGACTACTAGTAAAGTATTTTTTTGCTCGATTTATTGTAGGACTACGTGTGACCCCCCCCCAAAACCTGAGGCTGCGTACTGGTGACCCCCTCCAAAATTCGAGGCTGGGACCGCGCCTGAACGAGGCACAAGTAATGATGTAATTTTGTAGTTTAAGCAAAAGAGGTAAGTACCTATCTGAAAATGGCTGTAGTAGTACGACGGGCAAAAATAAATTACCCGTCGTATTACCTACTGGAACTGTTGGTAACACGGGCAAAATAAAAAGGGTGGCACGAGAACAAAAATAAAGTCGATTTATACTGAAATGTAGGAACGAAGAATCGAACATTTCGTGTTCGATTTCTATGTGTTCACTTATTTTGTTTTCGTTATGCTCACCCTCCATAGACAACATAGACTTATTATAGAACCTTGATAATTTTAGAAGGTATGGAGCTGTGACGGGATATTTTAAAGTAACGATTACACGACACGATTCATCGTGCACTTAAGTCCCGATGAATCGTGTCGTCTGATCGCGGTTAGGTCACAGAATAAATATGTTAGGTGCTCAGTAGCCGTGCGGCGTTCGACGTGAAGGGACGTGTGAAGTGAGAATGACTAGACAACTATGTAGCTATGCACGTATCCGGTATCATTTCTGACAAAAGGGGTTCTGATATTAACGAGCTATATTTTAGCTCATGTTAGGCCTTCCCCGTCCCCAAAAATCTTAGTGTGACAGCTAATCGTTGTTTAACACTTATACTTTTGTATGTATATTTCTACGTGTTGGTAAGAAGTTGTATCTGTGTTAGATTTCGCGGGAAAAGCTGCTATATGCTATATAGGTACTGAGTCTTCAATCAAATTTTAAGAAATTCATTTACACATTTTCATTTCGGACAAATTACATACAGGTTGATATTATTATTGGAATATTTTTTTCGAGAGCGATTCCAAGTTTCTGATACTTTGAAAATGTAAAATGTAGGCGCACAATTTCACTGCTCGACATTTGGCTGCCGAGTGAGTTAGGGTGGTGATATCGTGTAGTGTGATCAGAACGCCCAATTTATCGAGCCAATTCATCGGTCCGATGAATCGTGTCGTCTGATCGCTACTTTATTACATCTTTTTTTGTTTTTCGATTTATAAATACCAATCGTCTACTCCTTTCACTCGTTCGCTCATAATTTATTTAGTTATTTTTAAATTATTAGGATTATATAGGGATGTTAGTTTGATGGAAAAAATCGATTAATTAAAAATCTATTTTTCTTTATTCAAAATTAATCGATTTGTTAAAAATCGATTATATATAAAAATAATAATCGATTTTTGCCAAAAAAAAAACGATTTTTTTGTATAAGTCAAAAGTAAATCCTTTTCATATGAAAATTACATATAAATAGATAAATACTGGTGAACAATTCACACACATCACCATCTGACCCCAAACTAGGCAAAGCTTGTCGTATGGCAGACATCATCATCATCAACAGCCCACTAAATGTTCCCACTGCTGGGATTCGGGCCTTCTCTCACAAGGAGAGAGTTAAGGTAATAATCTACCACGATGGCCCAGTGCGGGTTGGTGGATGACACATAACTTTGAAAGGTTCTAGGTACATGTCGGTTTCCTTACGATGTTTTCCTTCACCGTTTTAAGCTAGCGGCATTACGCACATGACTTCGAAAAGACAGTGGTGTGTTTGTGGTTTTGAACCTGGGGTCTCCGGATCGGCAGACACCGTTCTCCCAACTAGACCAGTCGTAATTTAGCAACTATGGCATACAAATAGCGTAATTTATAATATTTATATAATCGTAGTTGTAAAAACATACTTATTATACATAGAAACACCCATACATATTACAAATATTTGTCAAAATATTTGCACGAGTTGGGAATCGAACCCACGACCCTCGGCTTCGCAGGCAGAGTTACCACCCACTAACATCACATTAGTAGTTAGTATTAAAATAAAATACCTACTCAAAATGATCTTTAAAAATCCTGAACAACTATGTAAGTAGTATGGTCTCAAAAAGTATAATATAAAATACTCTTTCGTTATTCTTCAAGTTTAGATAACAGTAAAATTACAAATTAGTTAATGAATAAATAAATAATTAATGCCACAAAACCACAAATGTCTTATGTTACAGTTCACAAGTATTAAAATAAAATACTTAAAAAGAGAATTAAATAACTAAACGACTACGTTGTCCCAAAAATAGCATTTTCAGCAACTTTTTCATGTTTTTCGAAAATCTATTTAAATACGTAATTTTTAAAATCGATTTATAAAAAATCGATTTTTGTAACTTTAAAAATCGACACAAAAAATCGATTAAAATAAAAATCGATTATTTTTTAACATCCCTAGGCCTAGGATTATAAATATGGCCGATTGCTTGCGTCGGTATGTCAATCAATAATCTTATCCAATTTAAAAGTGATTAAAAAAGTGTATTAAACGAGAAATTTGAAATTTTCATTGTACTAAAAGCAACGTAGGAATAATTTGCTAACATACAAGCTAGGCTTTTGTGAGATTTGTGTTGAAGTTCTGGGATGGCCGTCGTCTTCGTCAGGTTAGTTTATTTTCCTTTTCAATTCATTTATCGTTAGTCGTACACGTTTCCCACAACCTTTTTCTTTTTGTTCCTAATAAAATGTAATTCTTATAGTTGTTAGCCATATAGATATATTTGAATAACCTAAAAAAAATATCAATAGTTGCTATCAAAGATAAATATCATGTTCGTTAAGGCAGTTTGTGTAGCATCTAGACGTGGATAAGTCTTAGTAATAATATATATTTCCATTTCTGTCAGAGACAATAGGACCCTGTGCTCTATATAGGTATTTCTTCTTATAATAACTAATCTACTTCAATAACTAAAGCGATATGATATGGCTGTGTTGAAAAGTTAAAAAAAAAAGTTTTTTGAAGGATGCGACTTAGGAACTAATTTAGACAATAAAACAATCAATCAGGTACACCGGTCGTACTTAGTTCTTTAAAGCAGCTACTCTATTATTTGTATTCCCAAACAGTTTCTACATTTCTCAGTACGGATAATCGGACTAAATGACTCCGTATTTCTTTGCTTGGATTTGAGTTAATTCACTCACAGTGAGTTACTCAAATATTCCATAATTATAACAAACACGGCTACCGTTGATGCTTACAAAACTTATGGATTAATTATTCATTATCATCAATCAGCCAGATTTAAAAAAATCAAATACACACTGCTGTAGATATTCTGGTGTCATTTCATAGATACAGACAATTTGAAAGGGTTTTCTAAGATAAAATTCCGCATTATCCTTATCAAATAACTGCAATACTTTAAATTATTTCTTAGCTCTAGAAAAATTTCAAATTGTGACTGTTTAATGTCACACGTACTTTCCTGCGTAATTGATTATCACAAAATAAATCTTTATTATTAGAGAACAAAATACTGATATTTTTAAATTTCAAATACAGTTCCATTAGTGTTGAGTATGAACTCAAAAAGGAGGTAATTACTTATAGCCTCTCTTTGTTATGTTACCATTATCATCTCATGTCACTAGGAGCTTTATAATTTGCCTCCTCTTGATATACCTCTCTCTTGTTTGTTCAGTGTATTTGTATGATGTCTGTTATGGGAATGATATTGTAGCATGTGCCTTGTTCGTTCTCACTCAGCGACACAACATTTGAGGTAGTATACATAATGTTGATTTGAACTTTTATTTTAAAGTTATGTAGGGATTAAATGTATGTACTACTCTTGTATGTCCTACTCAACACTAGTGGCTATTAATGAAATGATTAGGTATTAGTAATTCACTATTAGGTTTTCAGAGTATGATGGAATATATTTATGCCTGAGCTTGTATGTATGACTTGTGTGTTAAGTAAGATTTGAATTGTATGTATAGTTAAAACTCTGGATTAGTAATTAATTATTATTTGAGAATATAAAATAGTTCACCAATTTTTTTTACTTGATCTTTTACTAACAAGGTGTTTTTTTCTTTTCAGTATTTTCTTTGTAGATAAATTGTTTTAGTTTCTGTGTATTATATCACCGTAAATTTTATGAAATTTAATAGGTTTACACTTGACTGCTATTTCATCAATGTTAAGCAACAATGCAGTCTACAATGGAGCATGCTTACCTAGAAGAAACCAATTCACTCTAATTTGAAAGCTTGAAATGGTAGGCCAAAAAAACACCTGCTACCTATATTAACTTGTGCTATGAAAATCAGATAGTTGATATAATACATATATACAATTTGAAATACATACTTAAGATACATAGAAACACCCATCCATATTCATCACAAAAACAGTGACACTGTCAGAATATACCCTCAATCTGTTGCTCTGAGTGACTCACTACCGACTGAGCCACATGGCTAGTCAAATTATTACTTAGTTATAGAATTATTCATTCAACATTTTATCAATCACAGTTTTCACCTTGTTAGTATAAAGTTAATAAAAATAATAGATCATAAATCAAGTTCTACTAGGATTTTCATTGATAATTAATAATAATAATAATAAATATTTGTGGACAATTCACACACAACACCATCTGACCCCAAACTAAGAAAAGCGTGTACTATGGCGGCCAGATAGCTGATATAATACATATATAGTTTTTAAATACATACTTATTATAAATAGAAACACAAAGAATTGTTCTGCTTTCATGTATTTATTTAATATTTGCGAATCTATGGAGATTCTTATAATTTTATTTAGATTATTTGTTACCCTAAAAGTTCAATATTTATAAGAGAAGCAGGTGTTAAGGTACAATTGAGGTTTTTAACATAAAATGAGGTTAATCGGAATGCTAAAAATGTAAAAAAAAATATTTCCACGTCATAGGGTAGGTAACTAAGTATATTATTTTAAATAACATAATATATACTAGCTATATACAATCATTCTGAGATGACTATATTTAAATGTTTTAATGAAATTGCCAGACTGGTAAAAATAAATTATTTATTTGGTGTAAAATGGTCTCTGAATACCAAATAATAAACTATTCAGATAGTGTCAAAAACTCGGCATCAGAAGCGTAAGTATACCAACAAGTTTGTCTACGTAAGTATCTATAAATCTTATCCACATTCATTTTTGATATACACTTTTTTTACAAATATCTTGATGGTGATGAATTTTACCTTACAGTGGTTGCTGTCATCTCTAGAAAAAGAAGAAAGTGATAAACATAGTGTCAAAGTTTATGACCGTTTAATGGCCATAGACTATAAATAAAGTGTAGTGCATCAAAATGGAACTGCCTGACTGCCCCCCGGGGGCCGAGGGCTACCAAGACACAGTGGTTGAAATGCCGAAGAAAACGGGAGAAGAAACTACATGTACTAAGGTAAATATGGCAGTTATTTTACTATTTCACAATAAAACATAGATAAAAAATAGAATATAAGAACACATATAGCCATAAATATTAGCTAAATTTTAAATCAATAGTAATCATTCTGACATTCTTAAACCACTAATAAATATTCTTGAATGTGACATAGTCACAATCAGGTGATGACATGCTTTTAGTTCAGAACTAAGGTATAATAATGTAGTACCTTCCAAATTGTAAAAGCTGAATCTGAATTATGAAAGTTATATATTGAAATGGCTTCATCAAATAAAATAAAAAGTTTAATAAAACCAATATGATTCTTAGTAAATGTGAACCATACCAAAGATGCTACAACCAATATCTTAAAGTTAAGTGATACCAGAATGCCCATGGTATTTTATATTAAGGTCTAATATTATCTATTCTATGATTAAGGCTGTGAATTATGGTAATGGTGAGTGGTAATGGTTTGGATGATAATATAGTTATTTAATTTATGATAGCTGGCCAGCATAATATATCTTTATTATACATACATTGTTTAAAATCTAGTGTAACATTAAAATAATTTCAGCATACATGAAATTCTAACTAGTAGACATGAATACTAACAGTGTGAGATTCTCTGTAACCTGTCTATGTTCTTTTAGTTCACAGCAAATATTGCTGGCATGCAATATTAAAGTAAAATTTATTGTACTTGTAAAGCAAATTTAAGTACTAGAGAAACAATCAAACGATACAACAACAAAAAAGCAAACTAGTTTGCTAAGCAACTGTGAACTAAATTGAGCATTCAAATGAGCAACAAGTATAAATAAGCAGTCAACTTTAGTGCTCCACTGCTGGTTCTCTGGGCATTCTCTTACAAGGACAGCTTCAAAGCCATAATGCAATACATGCATTTTAGCAAATGACACGTATCCTCGGAAAATATATTTCTTGGAACCCATTGGTTTCCCTACTATGTTTTCCTTTCATATTAAAAGCTAATGGTGATGACAACCTCGGACATCTGTAATTGGTAAAATAAATGCAGATGGATTCGAACCTAGTGACCTCACAATTCTGAAATCGATGTCCTACCCATAAAAATGTTGATTTACCCATGATTACTTTGGATTCTACCTTGGATTTTAAATTTGTACAGTATTCTACTAGTTGAGTCCTTTCAATTGATATCCATATTAAGAGATTTGTGAAAAAAGTGTGAATAAAAGAAAAATATGAAGATAGAAAAATGTGAATAAAGCTAGTGGCCAGGATGGAATTCCTGTCATAGGTTCGTGCACCTGAGTTGTCTCCAGTACTGACCAAAGTCGAGGAAGTTTCCTAACATGCAACCCAAAAAAGATAGTCGAGTTGACCTTGTCAACTACAGGCCTACCGAGGCCTACTACCGAGATCGGTCATGTCCATACTCTGCAAGACTATGGAACATGTCTTCAACCACTGGCTCCTAAGATACCTAGAATCTAACAACTCAGTGACTGGCAGTATGGGTTTTGCTGAAACCAGTCCACCGGAAATATTCTAGCATATGTCATTAACATCTGGAGTGAAGTTATCGACACATGTATCGACAAGCGCTTCCAGTATAACTGGATATCTCAAGGGCTTACGACAGGGTTTGACATGATGGCCTTATAAGCAAGCTTTGTAGTTATGGTTTGTCTCCTGGGTTTATTGCGTGGATATCGGACTTCTTGAGGAAACGACCCATTCGAGTCGTCATTGCTGGCTGCTCGTCGCATCAAATGGCTATCAATGGCGGAGTTCCTCAGGGGTCGGTGCTCTCTGCGACGCTATTCTTGCTACATGTCAACGGTCTTTTGAAGCCCGGTATCTTTGGGTACGCAAATGATACCACCATTGTAGAGAGCTACATATATATACGTTTGAACTAGGCCCTTGAGGCAGTCTCTGAATGGGGCGATGCCAATATTGACAAGTTTAACTAAGGTTAGACGCAGATGTGGCTGTTCTCCGCAAAATCGAGTCCATTCCAACTGACTCCTACTATTCGAGGTGTTTCAGTGCCGGTTACTACCATCTCGAGGTTTTGGGCGTTACTTTGATATCTACGCTCAACTTTGGCTCATGATATATTGAGTCTAAATAAACTGCCAAAAAACTAGGTATCCTCTCGAAGATGCGAAGGTACTTCAAGTCTGAACAGTTGCTCACGTTATATCAAGCACAGATTCGCTCTTGTATGGAGTACTATTCGCACCTATGGGATGGATCGTCTAAGTATCAGCTGGAGAATCAGGAATCGATCGAGAGTGCTAAAAGACTTATAATAGGCAATGACATTCTTGTGCGTAAAAGACTAAAGTCTTGAACATCGCCGCAAAATTGCTAGCTTATCGATTTTTTACACTTCGGAGTCTGATATTTCCATGATGTATAATCACCTTGCCCTTTTATCTGATACACTCCGGAGTGTGATCTCCATGATGTAATATCACCTTCCCTTTTTTCTATCGGACTTATCGTAACTCGAAAAACGACATCGTAACTCGAAAAAGCGACATCGTTTCATGGTTGATGTTCCAAAGACACGAACGAAGAGCTTTGACTCCACGTTTATGATAAGAACGTCTAGGTTGTGGAATGCGTTGCTCGAGTGGGTTTTCCCTGATCGTTACATTCTTGGTGTCGTCAAATCGAGAGTGAATCGGTTTCTTCTAGGTAAGGAAGCTCCATCGTAGATCGCATCGTCGCTTAATATCAGGCGAGATGGTGGTCAAGTGCGAACCTAATATAAAAAAAAAATTATTTGTCATTTTGTGGTGGCGGCCATCTGGGATTTGAAAGGGGTCGGGGTAAAGTTTGTGTCGTTTTGAATTCACGCGGTCAGTAATGGAACTTGCATACATCAAAAGAACAGCATAAAGTGAGCAAAAGTTATTATGTCCACATTTCTCTAAACTCTTAAACTATATTCAAACGAAACGAAAATATTTCATTGCTTTGCATTTCTCATAGTAAAAGAAAACTTTGAAAGGCTATATATAATTCAGCTCCGATATCACTTATAGTAAATCAAATTGTATAATAAATGCCTTTAAGTGTTGTGTTGTGAAAAAATATATTATCCGCGATTTTGTGGAGGAGGCCATCTACGAATACATCAAAATTTATTCAATTTAGAATCTTCCCAACCTCAAAAAAATATTTTTGGCGGGAAGCGTGGCACTTTGGTACATGGCATTTGTTTACGCGTCGTGCCCTGGACGGGTTAACTAAACTAAACAAAGCTAAGAACCACCGCAAGGAAACTGGCTTTAAAAAAAACTGCATCAAAATCAGTCCATCCGTTAGAGAGCTACAGTGCCACAGACATCTACATCTAATTTATAACAACCCTCTTTTTGGTTGGGACTTAAAAAGAGTGTTGCTATTAAACAGCCATATTATGATATTTGCATTCAATCTTAATTTCAGAAATAAAACCTTCATGGATTATACAAATGCTTTCAATTCTACTAGATATTGTTTTCATAGAGAGTCGATTTTTTTATACCACATCTACACCCAAATACCCATGTAATCTATACCTATTTTTCATAATATTATCCTGAATAATCAAAAATCATAAGATTTTCTTCAAATCCATTTGTGATTACAAAGTCTAATAAAATCTCATTGAAAATGCTTTTCTTTTATATACATTTTAACCCGACTGCGCGACGCAAAGGAGTGGTAATGTGTTTATCAGCCTATATATGTATGTTCTTTTGAAGCACTATACAGACCAAACGCCTGGGCCGATTTTTATGATTCACACGTCAATCGATTCCTCTTAAAGCGTCCACACACGAGTCCTAAAATCAGAGGAAATGACGTAAAAGTAGTGGGGCGGAGCCTACATCGCAACATAAATCACCTATTATATCCTACATCGCACCATATGATTGGTGATTTATGTTGCGATGTAGGCTCCGCCCCACTACTTTTACCCAATTTCCTCTGATTTTAGGACTCGTGTGTGAACGCTTTCAGTCCGGCGAGTGACACTAAATACTTGACGTTAGTGTAAATTCCATATTGTGCAAATGAAAAAAAAGTCAACAAACTATGTCAAGAGGGGTGTCGTTGAATAGGTATTTAAAATTTTTTTTTAGTTTTCTTTCAACGTTTTTCGATTTGGCTGACCGTTTAGGATGTGTATCAATTTAAAGTAGCGTAACAACCATTCTCACACTTATAGGTTATTTATGTAGCAGAAAACTTCGTATAACTAACTGTACGTGTGAATGTGGATGGACAAATATGCATATTAAAGTATGTAGTAGGTATATTGGACTACCTATTTTTTTCGTAGTACGTGGAGGAAATGCTTTTACGTATACCCTTACCTACCACCCGGGGGACACGACCGGGTCACGTTGCACTATACCATGTACGGATATGGTGCCCCTATCTACTAAAAACTCGCGAATTAATAACTACCAACGATCTTATCTGAAACATGAGACAAGCTGCTTTCACAAGAGCCTTTCCAGGCACAACAACTTGAGATTTCCAAAGTTGTTATGTTGATTTAAACTGAAAGCATTTTTGAAAATAGATGTCAAAATCGCATCCCTGATGAAAAGGATAAACTTATTGAATAGGTCGTACCTATTCAATAAGTTTATCCTTAATATTTTATTTTTAAACTTAACGTTATTTAAAGTGACAAAGCCCCACTGTCGACCATCTGGGGCCGTGGAATAAGAAATTATAGTGAAGAGCATGGATTAATAACTAGGCGTTATATATATATCGATAATCTTCAAACAAATGCTTCATTTTAAGTGAGACAAAAAGCAGATTGATTTCGCCGTAAGCGGAAGTTCGCCAAACAAAACTTTAATGTCGTGGAGTATGTACAGTGAAGGATTACACAAACCATCTTAGTGTTTTTAATTGTCGGATACACATGCACTAGCGCTTGACCTTGTCATCTAATGATAATTTCGAACGGAGTGAGCCAATATGGGTCACAATGATTTGCCTTACTTTTTTTACGCGGTTTAGAAGTATAGTATTTAACTCCATGAAAATGAATAGGCAAACATGCATGGTGCTTCAATTAGGCTCTAAACATACGGACTGTATTTCAACTGCCCCTGAACTGCATTTTGCAATTGAAATACAGTCCGTCTGTCTAGAGCCTTATAGACGAGATGTGTGACTTGGGTTGAGACGCATACAGCACCGGTGCTATGCTCTCATGTCTCTTTAAGTCGGTATACGAGTACATACATGATGATTGCCGGTAACCTTACATACCAACTTTTTGTGATACGGTTTTTTTATTTCTGCCGTAACATGCGATTATTGCAGACATGGTAAGTAAATTATTCAAAAGTATGGATAACGTCTAATAAATAAAGTTAAAAAAAATGAAGATGCAATGTTTTATTTGTTTAAGCGATCCCGTAAAATTATAATCTTTGTTTAATTTGTCGCGCCAACACGAGTGTAAGTTTAATAAAAACGTTTTGTTCTGTCATTTGTTTTACGTTCTAACGCGATGTAAGTAGAACTGAAACAAAACCGCTGTTGTCTCACGTGTTGCTTGCTTTCTTGAAGCTCATTATGCTACGCTAAAGCGAAGTATCGCATCGTGTACGTTCACGTCTCGATGGAGTGATTTTGTTTTTCGGTGCAAAGTTGATGTAACGTGAGGCGTTTGTATCGTATTTAGTCGGTGTGTGTTAATAGTGTGTTCGTTGTCAGGCCGAGCAAGAGTTCCAAGAGCATCTGAACAGTTTGAAGATCCGGCTGGACAATGGGGAGACGCGTTGCATGGTGGAGCGGCGCGGGCGCGACATCTCGGGCAAGTGGATCTACCTGTGCTACCCGTGCGGATCCGTCTGCAGCGGCGAGAGCATCCTGCAGGTCACTATCACCTCTTATTATCTAATACCTTTAAACGAGCAATTCTTATAAATATATAATCTGAATCTCGGAAACGGCTCCAACGGTTTTTATAACATTTAGTATTCAGGGGGTTTCGGGGGGCGATACATCGGTCTAACCAGTCATTACATTTATACCAGTAACCATAACATTGTTATACCAGTAATCGGTATAATAATGTCAACATCCAGGTACTATTAATTAATGGAAATGAGACAAAAAATTGCGATGGTTTTTGAAGTGGAATCCTTAATCGCGTATGATGTATAATATTATAATAATTAAACAAAAAGCTTGAAATTCACGTTACAGTCACCGCACGCTTCCCATGAGCTATATGAAATCATGTTTTTTAAAATTTTCGTATTAATATTGATGTATGAAAATGTTAAATTATTTGTCATCTAACACTTTTAACCTCTATAATGCATCACACAATGAAAGAAATCTAAGTCATATTAGTTTTCACTTTTATCGGCAGTGTCTTTGACTGCCATTATTTTTAACCGACTTCAAAAAAGGAGGTTTCTCAATTCGACCGTATGTATGTTCTTCTTTTTTTTTTTTTTTATGTGTGTTCGCGGATAACTTCGTCGTTTATGAACCGATTTTGATGATTCTTTTTTGTTGTAAAGGAGATATTCAAGGGTGGTACCATGATAAGGAAACCAGGATCTGATGATGGTATCCTAGAGAAATCGTGGATAACTTTCGAAAATTGTAAAGATGACTAGTGCGTTAGTTAAGTTTTTGCTTGAGCATTTTAAAGCAGTATAGTTTAAAGATGGTCTGGAGTCGATCTGATGAGGGAACGGGAAGACGGTCGAGGGAACTCCTCGACGGTACATAGTAGTTACCTTGTGTTTGGGCTCGATGAATTTGTATTGATGAGAACTTTTTACATAGATGGGTTGTGACTGTCATTAGTGGTCTGATGATGAAGATAAAGGACAGTCAAGGGAATTTCTTAACGGTTTACAGGAACTACCCAGTGTTTGGGTTTAATTCATGTATTAAGATCTCAACACGAAATCGTGTAAATGCATTAGTGAAAACTTGTTTAACACTAAAAAGGGTAAAATAAACTATTTTTTACAAAAAATTAAACCGACTTCAACACCACAAATAGGCACTCAAAAGCGAAAAATAATTTAATATAGGTAATTATTATAACCTCTACTCACTCATCTATATGAAGTCGGTGCCAGCCAAATCTAACAGGTAGTAGATAGATACTACTTACCTATGCCTACTTACTACCTCGTACATAGTATATCTACTAACTTTTAACTAGCTGGCACCGACTTCATATAGATGAGTGAGTAGAGGTTATAATAATTACCTATATTAAATTATTTTTCGCTTTTGAGTGCCTATTTGTGGTGTTGAAGTCGGTTTAATTTTTTGTAAAAAATAGTTTATATTCCTTTCGTTCCCATTGAATAGATGACTTAGAATATTCTTTAGATTTTCACCCTTAAACCCGCATATGAGATAGTTTTTCGTATAGTACTATAAATATTAGTGGAACATTTTTCAATTTGTGGTGGTAGGTTGAACTGAAAACTTATTAGTTTCAAAGCAAAGTTTGACTGTTTTAGACGCACATATCGGGGAAGAAGCACAAGGTGAAGTTATCGATGAAGACCACATGGCCTGTGAGGATTTTCGACGATCATCCTTTCAACCAGAATCAGAAGATTGGAGCTCCGGGAGGTAGGAAATTATAGTTATGTCTGAGGTAGGGTAGAGTAGGCTCTAATATATTTTTTATTAGCCTTATCTAATATTCTCTATCTTTTATTTAAATAGTAAAGAGAGACGGGACAAGCCAAACAAGGGACATGTGCTATAACGGTAAGCAACAAGTCTGCCTACCCATAACAATACAAGAACAAAAAAAATATTTACCCCTGTTTGCGTAAGATTTGAAATTTGTACAGTATTCTACTAGTCAAGCCCTTTCATTTGATACTCATATGGAGGGAGTAGTGAAAAAAATGTAATTGGCCATTTTGAGGTGGCAGCCATCTTGGATTTGTAATTTGTCATGATGTTTAGTATTCTAGTAGTCCCTCCTTTTCATTTGATACCAATATAAGTATGAAGTTACAAATATAAAATGTTTTTATTAGTACAACATAGGGTAGAACAAGATAAAGTAAAAACCCCTGTCTATTGCTTTAGCGTGAGCTGTGTTGCAACAGATAGTGCCTTTTCCAAACTAAGTACAGTTATAATACAGTGACAGACATCGACGTGAAACTTATAACACCTCTCTTTTTGGTTGGGGGTTAAAAACAGCACAGTATCACACAGCTATTGGAATATGAGGAGTCAATGGGAAGAGTCCAAATCATTTATCATTTTCATCCTAGCACTGCACTTGTCACCTAGAGAAATAAGGTGATTTATCTATATGCCCTGTATTTTCTCTGGAAACATTGCCCTACATAAATACTGGAATACAGTAATGTGTGCACTACTTGGCGGGTAGAATAAATTGCAATGATTTGCTATTTCTCCAGGCGGACTCAGCCAAGAGTCCTACTATAGTAGAATATCTTAAGTCTCAATAAAAATTGAACTGTGAATGGATGTTTTTATTGAATGTAATGTGCTGGGCAGTATCAACGGCGACGGAGAAGGTTCTGGAGAAGATGGCGGCCGCGGTGGAGGTCCACATGCAGGGGCCGACTGACCTTGAGCAGCGGTACAACAAGTACCGGGAGGCCACGTGCCACATACAAGAGGACCTCAATAAGATCAAGTAAATCTCTTACGTTGACTGTCTATTCATATTCATATCTATATTTAATATTCTAAAGCTGAAGAAGTTTTTTATTTGAATGCGCTAGCTAATCTTCGGAACTACTGGACCAATTTCGAAAATTCGCTCACCGTTGGATATGTACAGGATATCTATCACACATTTATATCACATTTTAATAATAATCACCTAATAGCACTCTGGGATCTTGTACAGTACATAATCCCTGAGTGCTATTAGGCTATTTGTTAGAGAATACGGGCGAATCCGGGGTGGACCGCTAGTTTTAGTGATGCATACAAGAACCACACATGGAAACAAGAAAAGAACAAACGCCAAAAGAAGTTTTCATTTCAAAAAGGATGGACGATGGATCAAGAAAGGACGTTAATGTTACTCACGTTTGATATCTAGTCCGACTTAAGCTTCGGTCGCGTCCGGCGACCGTTTTAAGGACATAGCGCGCGCGTGATCGCAGCTCGTTTAGCACTCACATTAAGTCGGACTGGACTGACTATATCAAACGTGAGTTACCCGAGTATTTGTTTAAAATGTGTTATAATTATAACTAGGTTAGTTTTCACACTAAAATTGATTGTCGTTGTGCGCAGGGCTCCATTGGTGGGGCTGGAGTACCTGATTGAGTTCCCGCCCGAGCAGAGCCACCACGAGCCGAGCTACATCTGCACGCTGTGCACCAAGCAGGGCCACCCGCGCACCATCATCAACCACATGACCTGCTTCTGGCACCGCTACAACTACCTGGTGAGCAAGTACACTATATGTATGAGTATGACGACTCACTTCCCGTGATATCACGATTTTATAATCACAACTTTGGACTCTCACAAAAACGCTTCATACAAAAACCCTACAGAAGTGTGACATCACTGTCGTATTTTCTATGCGTCGCGCATAAAGTTTGTGTGTTAGCTATATTAAATATTGCGTTTAGGAAACTGGTTTCATAACAAAAGTCACTTGTAATTATGAATGGGTTATCCAATGGTAAATAAATTTTCTAATAATTGCGTCCAAAATGGACTTGCCCATCCAGCTTTGAATGATCATAAAGTAAGTTAAACAAACATATCAAAATTAAAGTTGGTACATATTTTATTCTACTTAAATACTGTCATTTTATCAAATAATGTAATATAATTTCAGGATCAGTTGTCGTGCCTATTAAACACACGAATTAAATTGTCAATTTGTTAACACAGACTATTATAAATATATCTATGTAGCAAATTTCATTCAGATCGCTTCTGTAGTGTTTGCCTGAAAGAGTAACAAACATCCATCCAAACTTTCGAGTTTTTAATATTAGTAGGACTGACAAAATGTTGCCACACCTTGCTGTTACAAATTAAGTAACTATGTTGCTTGCAGATCCGTCATTTCCCAAAGGCAACGTCCTTGCTGGCCCCATACAGAAATTCGCCGAAGTACCGCGAGGGCGTCAACATAATCATGCATCGCTTGACGCAGCGGGTCGCCGACAAGTTCGGGCGGATGAAGCCCGTCAACATCGAAAAAGAAGAGTATGACAAAAACAAGTGAGCTTACAATAAAATTGTATTTATGATTATGTTGTAGTGGTAGGACTCTTGCAGAGTCCGCATGGGGAAGTACCACCCACACTTATGCCAGTTATTCTACCACCAAGTTGTAATGTGAAAACATAACTGTGCTTCGATTCGAAGGTCAATATAAATATGTGTATAACAAAAATGTTTACTCCCAATGAACTCTTCAACAAATCAACCGATATTCTCTTCAAATGTTCGCATTTATTTGTAATTGGCCCAGCTTGAGAGATAGGATAGTTTTTATCGCGATCAATGGTCTCTGAATGACAATATCCGAGCGAAGCCGGAATGGGCCGCTAGTTTCTTATAATTCTTTTTTTATTTCAGAGATCCAATCTTGCAGTGGATATTCAAAGGCCAACATTTCTCGGAGCATAGCGGCACCACTTTCGAAGAGGTGGTCGATGCGGGCTTGATCGAAAACCTGGCTCTTACTAAAGGTCCGGTGGTTAATATATTACGGTTTATAATAGTTGTAGATAATCCTTATAAATCAAAGTGCCATATCGATACCTTAATTCGCAAAACGAATAACTTCGTAGCAGCAAATTTCACAGGGGCTACCAAAAACTTGTAAAAAAAAATACAACCATCAAAAAAAAAAAGAAAAATCTAAAAAAAAAAAATGTTTTTTACTCAATTTCCAAAGGGATTTTAGTTTTTTTTGATGCTTTAGGTATTTTTTGATAGTTTTTAGCGGTCCCTGTAATATTTGCTAGTACGGAATTATTCGTTTTGCGAATAGTATCAATATCAAATTTTGTTTTAATATCGGGCGTAAACTAAGCTGTGATGGCCCAGTAGTAAGAACGTCCGATTTCACAATCGCGAGGTCAGGTTCACATCCCCTGTGCACCTCTGAATATTTTTCCAAGTACAAATGTAGAAATCTATCATCACCGCTGGCTTCAATGGTGAAGGAAAACATCGTGAGGAAATCGGCAAGTTTTAAGAAGCTCATCTTTCTATGTCATCTGTTATCTTTCGACCTGCACTTAGCCAGCATGGTGGATTATGGCCTAGATTCTGATCTCGTGAGAAAAACCCCCCGTCCCAGCATTGAGTTGAGATTAAAGTGGGCTGTTTATGCTGAAGGGCGTAAACTATAGTATTTTCTCTTTATGGTTATGACCAAACAGAGAACTTCGCGTGTCGTTAATAGTTAGATTTTTAAGTTTTGTCGCGTTGTGTCACTTATCCCATTGGATAAGATTTCCTGTCCGAGGATAACCAATTACTGGAGATGTATTGAGTCTGCGGTTCTACTGTATACCATGATTGCTGTCTGTCTTCCTTTCTTTTAAAAAAAATCTGGTGGACATTTTAACACACAACACCATTTAATTCCAAACTAAGCAATGTGTGTGTGTACTATTGTAGCCAGATAGCTGATATCTATACTTCTTTACTATAAAGCTGAAAATTATATTTCTTTAAAAGCGCTAATATCATGAAGTACAGGACCGATTTCAAAAATTCCTTCACCATTGAATATGTATGTAATGCCTGAGTGTTATAGGCTATATATGTACCACGGGGTAAGCCGGGTCGGATCGCTAGTAATACTTATATAGTTATTAATATGTACTTATTATACAGGGGAAACCGAGATGTAGAACAGATATTTGTATTCATCACACAAATATTTGTGCTCGGTCCCAACCATCGAACCCATGGCTTCATAGACAGACCTACTACCAACTAAGCCATGATGCCAGCCAGTCAATGCTCAGTGCTCTTTGACAAGAATAGCAAAGGCAACTTTGTTGGATAGTAAATCCCCAGTTTGGCGAGACCAATTGGCGAGATTAACCTGATATAAACATTTGTTACAACTACAGGACTTAGATCTTAATTCTTGTTTTAATAATTTTCAGATTCCAATCCAAGTAAGAAAGCAGATCTCGCTCCTATTGCAAGGTTAGTAAGTTATGTTATGTATGTTACCTTAAATCATAGAATAGATAATACAGATAGAACGGACACTCCCCACCCCCCCGCCAATTTCAAGCTTCCTCACCCCTCGGGCCGTTTCGGATACGCTGGGAGCACTCAACGAAGGGCTGGTATCGAACATCTAATTCCTAACAAAATATCATCATGGTGGGTTGTTGTGCTGTTTACGGCTGTCCGTCAACTAAACGGCACAAGATTAAAAGCTTTATTTAATATCCTAATGATAAAATAACGTAAGATTAGAAACTTTTCAATAACGTTGCTTTATAATATTACAACCTTTGCTTAGTTTGGGGTCAGATGGTGTCGTGTGAATTGTCTACCAATATTTATTTATTTATAATAACGAAGTCGTTTTTAACTCTAAGTTCGTAACTCACACAGCCAGTAACTTATGTGCCCAAGCACGGATTGATAATGCCTGGAGGAATAATTGTAGTGACAGAATAAAGTTTCCTTAATGGGTAAGTGTAAAATAAAATGCGAATGTGTACCTACTAACAGAAATAGATATCTAGGTACCTGATCTAATCTATCATCGGTTTCGTTTCATTTTACGCGGCAATACAAACACCCACAGATTTCTGAAACAATTTAGAAATCTGTGCAAACACCCTTTTTAATTAGAATAGTGTAATTTGGCTCCATTCTATTTATGTAACTCAACATTATAGCAAGTTTATAGACTACGTCACCAGGTGAACTCAAGGGGCACAACTATTCAATAAAACAATTCAGTAGCCCTAGTGATAACGCACACATTCACGCGTGTGTACGAACGACATCTGCGTAGTTGTGTGAAGAGTAGGCAACTCCACAGCGGCGGTTGTATGGAGTTTTAGTGGAGTGTCCGGGGTGTGCTTAAATGTAGGAAACATTTCATAGCATGGTGTTTTGGTGAATGCTTAGTACGTTACAGACTAAAAAAACACGCAATTGTACCTTGTACACTCCGCGAGGTATAAGCTGAGCTTTGCATTAGTGTGAGTGATCACCAATCAGGCAGGAGCTTGAAATTTTGTCCGCGAGGTATAGGCTGAGCTTTGCATTAGTGTGAGTGATCACCAATCAGGCAGGAGCGCGGCGAGACAGAATGGCGCCGCGCCTAAGGCTGGTTGTCACACCTACACTATCCATGTACACTCACACAAATGCAAAGCTCAGCTTATGCCTCGCGGAGTGTACCCTACTGACTAAAACCCACACAGCCCACACTGATTATTTTTGCATGGCCAGGGGTCAGGGTTGCGGGGTCACTTCTCACACTCAGACCAACGACCCTGACCTACTTGCCACCGCCCTTTCGGGCCCGTTTCACGGGTGGTGTCCTTTTCTCCACATTTGGCGCTAGTGACGCGCCGGAAACCAGTGCCGCGTCACTTCCTCGAAGGCCTATCCCTTGGTAGGAAGGCCTATCACACGAAACGTCCGACGCCCCAAACCCTCCAGTGGAGACGAGCTGCGAGCCAGAGAGGCAACTCTCCAGGTTCGCCCCCCGTGTCCACGACCTCTCACTGTCAAGCATGTAGGCTTCTAGGCTAAGATGGTTGTCAGCGAGAGGCCCACCCAAATGAACGCGGCTAGGGATAGCTAAGGTCCCGCCTCTGTGGCCACATCGCTTCCCTTGTCCTTCCACTGACCACTGTTAATCAGACTGCTCGTGGAGGATTTGTACTAGGTAGTAATTTCTTAGATGCGTAGCACTGCGCTACTATGGAAATGTCGTTTGCTACCAGGCGCGTATCTTGTTTGATCCATCTCTTTATTATAAAATAACACAATCACATCGCGACAACCGTCCATTTTTGTCGAAATGCACCCTTTTAAAATTTTTAACTTTAAAAACTTGTTATAATATTTCCGTTTTAGTTAGTTACAAAACAAGCTTCTAAAAAAATTATGTGAACGTAAATAGATAGAAAACTCTTTATTGTGGTACAACAAATTACAGTGAAGCACTTGTCAACTAGTACCACAAGTAGCGGCTCCATCATGAATATTTTTTTATATTTTGGAAAAGAGACCCATCGCCTCCTGTAGTCGCTGCCCCGTCCAGACCACTCTATGTCTCGGTAAGCTCTCTTTAATTTAAATCTATGAAACTTATTGGCGTAGTTTGAACTTTAGTTAGCAGTGTATAAGTACTGGAACATCACGATTGAATCTGTATGTCTGTGACCACATGTGACTCATTATTACATTATTGTTGTTGTTAAACAGTAATGTTGGTTAACGGTTTGAAGGGCAATGTTTCCAGTGAAATTACAGGGCATAAAGATAAAAAATCTGATATCTCTGGGCGACGAGCTTAATGCAGTGCAATGTGCACTGTGGCGGTACCCGTGTTGCTTCAATAAGTTTCCATCATTTTCACTGGATAAAAAATTGCCTGTGTGCCGTGCCATTACAGACAAAAGTGTTCCCAACATTAACCCAATCTGTTCAGCCTTGCTGACGTGATTAAGCAACTAACTTTGTAATATTAGTTGGATAGGGATGGATACGATACGGTAGTCAAAGAACGGTGTTGTAATAATTTCTTTACTTGCAGCGTCACGCTCGCAGAGAGAAACGTGTTTCGATAGACTCTCTATCAGACATCAGCGATGACGATGTGAAGCGGCCCAAAGCCAAGACGATTACTGCTGCCGAGAGAGCATACAACAGGTAATATCTGGGTTCTGATTCACCATGCAATCCAAATGATTCAAATTCGGAACGACAATCCTTGTCTCTGTCAATCTAAACAGATAAAATATAGACCGAGCGGTTTGATTCCGTGTTGAGATCAATCCGATTCTGTTGTGAATCAAGGTATTGACTTTATTTCGGTTAATTGGTCATTTTACCACTGAACTATAGGCCCATACTGACTTTCGGGTTGAACAATGAGTGTTTATATGTATATTATGTCACCGTAAAATTGTGAACACCATCCAATTATAATCTAACAAGTAAGATTATAATCCTATGGTAGCTTAGGTTAGTTTATAATCAGATGTATTTACAATTTTACGGTGACATATATAACCAATAATCAGGGTTGGAAAAAAAACAGTTTTTTTTTTAAATTTTATAAAACAAACACAAACAGTTCAAAATGTTTTAAACAGTGTTTTTTTTGTTTTTTTTTTTAGTTTAGGCCATTAATTTCATATCAAATACACATAATAGATATTATATTCATTCATTGCTGGATAGGTATTTTCAAATTCGCCGTAAATTTCGGAAGTAAATAAAATATTTACAGAAATCGATCCATGTTTATTGGTTAAACATTTATTTTATGTTGCGTGCGTACCTATCTGCCTATATCTAATCCGTACTATACGCTTTACATTCATCCTATATAATCAAACTAACGTTCATGTTAACAGGGGAAAAACCAAATATTGAAATTTCATTTTACATTAGAATAAGGGGAATACCCGAATACCCAACTAGTCCATACGCTTAGGTACTTTCTTTCTACGGCCGACATAGGGACTTTCCGAGCGGGATCGGCGCGGCGGGAAATTACCTATGAATTCTATAAATAGGAGTGCCTTTCGTTTTAATTTTGCATTTAATTATTAATTTGTTGAGTGATAAGTCATAAATGAAGCATGGATAGAGCTTAAAAACATTTGAGGTTGAGAATGTTCGACTACGTGAAACCGAGTATTCACTGCATGATTTAAGTAAGTTCTATGCCCGATTTGAGATGGCAATGTCTCCAGCTCATTTTGCAGCTAACTTACTACATCCTAAGTACAGGGGCGAAAAACTCACCAGTGAAAATATTTCTGAAGCTTTATCATATATAGAAGTTTATCACAAAGATGCAATGTCCTATGTTGTAAAATACAGGGCAATGACAGATCCCTTTCATAACTTTCTATTTGACGGTCATGTAGTAAATCAAGTCGGACCTCTGGAATGGTGGTTGTCTTTAAAAAAAACAAATGAATGGCCAAACAATGGACTTAGTGACCCAGCTTCACACTGCAATGGCTTCAAGTGCTGGAATCGAACAACTGTTTTCAACATTTGGATTTATTCACTCTGACGTACGAAATAAACTGGGTACTGATAAAACTGCAAAACTTGTCACAGTTTTTAAATATTTAAATAAGAAAAACTAATTGCTACTTAAATACCTACTTTTTCTTAAATATAAGTTGTTTTTTAATAAATTACACATATATGTCATAAAAGCAATATGTTTTATTTAATTACCATGCCAAAATAATTACATTAGTTCAAAAAAATAAATAAAACAAATAGCATAGACTCCACTGGTTTCAAATGTAAAACTATTTGGAATCCTAAAAGTTCTAAATACTAATTTATTTTCATTAATTTACTATAAAAAGTTGTTTTAAACTTTGTTTTTTTTTTCAATGATATAAACATTGTTTAAAACTTGTTTTAAACTTTGTTTTTAAACACATGATTAAAAACACGGTTTTATTTCAAATTGTTTAAAACAACTTGTTTTAATCATGCCAACCCTGCCAATAATATAGAGTGTGTTACTCAGTATTACAGAATATTTACGGAATATTAGGGTGCCTATACTGTAAAGTCGTAAGACTGGGGTTACCCAGTCTTACCCAGTCTTCAAGTGCACCATACAGAGGTTCTACTGTATCAGTAACGGAATGCCGCCGGGCCACTGAAGCCGGTCTTTGACTAACGTCACTGATACAGTAGAACCTCTGTATGGTGCACTTGAAGGGAGACACCAAA
This sequence comes from Ectropis grisescens, assembly GCA_017562165.1. Taxonomy (NCBI): domain Eukaryota; kingdom Metazoa; phylum Arthropoda; class Insecta; order Lepidoptera; family Geometridae; genus Ectropis; species Ectropis grisescens. The sequence continues at coordinate 24,102,090 of CM029781.1, read as the reverse complement.
AAATGTAAGTAAGAGTTTTCGAGATTTATGGACGATTTCGACAAAGTTCTTCAAAGTTAAAACATATTAAACAAATACAAGAACAAAATTAAAAATTTTGTTTAACATCCGACTACCTCGGATCTCGGATTATCTGTATAACGTTCTACTAGTCAAGCCCTTTCATTTGATACCCATATTAAAGGAGATGTGAAAAAAGAAATGTATTTCGCCATTTGTGGTAGCGGCCATCTTGGATTTGAAATTTGTCATAGTGCAAAGTACTCTACTAGTCAAGCCCTTTCATTTGATACCCATATTGAGGTAATAGTGAAAAAAATAATACAATTCGGCATTTTGTGGTGGCGGCCATCTTGGATTTGAAATTTGTTATAATGTATAGTATTCTACTAGTCAAGCCCTTTCATTTGATACCCATATTGAGGTAGGTTGTGAAGAAATATTTTGTCAGCCATTTTGGCGGCCATCAATCAATAAACAAACATAGCTAAGAACATCCGCACGGATGTTAACCTTCAAATAAAAAAAACCGCATCGAAATCGGCCCGTCCATTTGAGCTCTACGGTGCCACAGACAGACACACACACAGACAGACAGACAGACAGACAGACAGATAGACAGACAGATAGACAGACAGACAGACATCGACGTCAAACTTATAACACCCATTTTTTTGGTCGGGGGTTAAAAAACGAAAACCCCTGGTGGCAGGTCCAGTATTCAGAGTCGGATTTAGAGGTGTGAAGGCCCCGGGGCCGAGGGCTAATAATCGTGGGGCGTTTTGTTAAATCAACTATTACTGTATGCCGAGGGCTAATAATCGTGGGGCGTTTTGTTAAATCAACTATTACGTATATATCTCAGTTTCTGAAGATACAGACTTGGCTCGTATATCGAGTCCAAGGCAATTTAATATTTTGAGGTATACAGGAAAATAAGTTACTTTGGGATGAAGCTAAGTATTTTATAATAGGAGGCAATGACTCTCTTCTGCGAAAAAGACTACAAAGATCATCGCCGAAAAATTGCCAGCCTATCGGTTTTTTCGAATTTGAGAAGCCCTTTTTCTATCGGAATTTCCATATAACGAGGATAAGAACGTTCGAGTGGGTTTTCCCCGATGGTTACAATCTTTGTGTCTTCAAATCGAGAGGTTCAACTGCATCGTCGCTTAACATGGCGGTCAAGTGTAAACCTATTAAAAAAATAATTGGTATATTTTCTAATAGGAGAAGAGAACGCCAACTTTTTTCAAATTTGAGAAGTTTTCCACATAACGAGGTTCGACGTAAGAGGTTCAACTGCATATTTATATATATTCGCAGGGAAATAACGACCCAGGTGCGGATGTTTAAGTCTCGTGGTGTGACACTCCATTTTATTTCAAGCAATCACAGCTTCTATTTTCTTTTTGGGGCAGAATAATTCACCAAACTACTTATCAGAAACTTCACTTGTCTATCGCATGATACGGAATATTCAGATTGGCATGAAAAATCACAGAAAAATTGTCTGATTTACCAATCTATAAAATTTTCTATGTATGTCTAATGTATAACCTCAATATAAATAGAATTTGAACATACATATTCATAATTATACCCCTGAGGATAAAAGTGTGTTGTTGTCCTATTTTGCAACTCTGGAACAGGGTATTTTACATAGTTATTGGTTGCTCCCTTTAGGTCTAATGTAAATATGTTAACTGTCCAAATAAATATATTGGTTGTATAAACGAGGGTTCCAATCCCAGGGACCGCATGGATGCGAAGCCCGAGCGGCGCAACGAGCCCTATGCGGACCAGCGCCGGGAGATTGAGAACTTCCGCTCCAAATACACCAGGGAGATCAGAGACAAGGAAGACAAGGTAGGCATTTCTCACGAACATTAAACTTCTGTCTTTCAACAAATATAAAAACAATTGTTTTTCATGGAAATATTGTGAACTTGACTGACTAGTCAATTGAATAGAAAGTATTTTTTAAACTATAGAAGCTATAGCCCAATTCTATTAGTCCGGCAATCCTATAACAATTTGTATAACAAACATAAGTGTGGGGCATAAACACGCACATAAAAAACTGAGTGAGTGTTCCCTATTCAACTGTTAAGAAAATGTGATAGAGATAAAGCAAATGTGCGGCCAGTAGTTGTCATATTGTTTTTAAAACTTTCACGATTTGAATGTTCATATAGTACTGGGTTTAATCACGAATAATTAATTGTTTAATTACCTCGACGTTTCGGCAGCGTTACAACCGCAATTAATTATTCGTGATTAAGCCCCGTACTATGTAGACATTAGTAGTTGTCTCTTTCTACATAAAAAGTATAGATAGTAATAATACCTGTGTATTGGCCGTACAGTCGCTTTGTCTCTTCCTAGAGAGTGATCAATTTTGTGCAAGTATTGCTCATTCCTGTGTTCATAGTTTTGGGCACCACCTCTCACAAAACTTTTGTGATAAGAACGTCGAGGTTGTGAAATGCCTGAGTGGGATTTTTCATCATAAGCAGCTCACTAAATGTTCCCACAGCTGGGACTCGGGGCGTCTCTCGCAAGGAGACATAATACACCACGCTGGCCCAGTGCGGGTTGGTGAATGACACATGACCTCGAAAGATTCTAGCTATATGTCGGTTTCCTCACGATGTTTTCCTTTACCGTTTTAAGTTAGCGGCATAACGTTCACGACTTCGAAAATACAGTGGTCCGGGTGAGATTTTAACCCAGGGCTCCGGATTGGCAATCACCGTTTTCCCGACTAGACCAGCCGTAACTCACTTTCTCGGTGTCTTCAAATCGAGAGTTAAGTGGTTTCTTTTATGTAAGCACGCTCCATTGACTGCATCGTCGCTTCACATCATTAGACGAGTTGGCTGTCAAGTGTAAACCTATAAAAGTCAAAACAAAAACCTCTTTACTCTTGGCTTTAGATGTAGTCAAAAATTTTGCGGACCATACACATGTGAGCAGCAGAATGCTCAATAGTTCGACATGTATTCAAAACAATGAATATTGAAATTGTTGTAAACCTCAAGTATAATAATCGTTCTGCTTACATGCAAAACAATAAATAACCTAACGTGGTGTGTGTCCGAAGCCGGTGCCGAAGACCCGCGAGCCGTACAAGGTGAAGCTGGCGGAGGAGAAGCGCCAGGCGGTGGAGGACTCCGCGGCGCAGATGCTCGCCTACCACGAGAAGAACCCCGAGAAGCATCCGCTCTACCCCGACGAGTGGAAGAAGTTCTGGAACCGCCGCTACAAGGAGATACAGGCCGGTGAGAAACTCCACCCTCCAATACCACCTTAACATGCATAAGCAGCCCACTGAATGTTCTAAGTGCTGGGACACGGAACGTTCTTTCGCACCTCGACGAGAGGAAGGTCTGGAACCACCGCTATAAGGAGATCCAGACCAGTGAGAAACACTTCTTTCAACTACCAGTTAACATGGCCTAACTTTGTTTATATGGCATTCTCTTCAGCATAAAGATAGGATAAGCAGCCCATTAAATGTTCCCACTACTAGGACTCGGGGGCCAAGGAGAGAATCCAGGCCATACTCCACCACAATGGCCAAATTAATTTCATTAATTACAGTTAATGTGTTTGTTTCGGTAGTTTTCAAACGAATTCATGAAAACTGATAATTAACCTGTATGTACTAATTGATTTGTTCTTGTGTAAGAGAGTATGCTACTTCGTCGGTCTATCAAGTGAAATGATTGAGGTAGCCAGTCCGGCAATATTTTAACTGTGATATGTTAGCAAGCTTAGGTTATGTTTATAAGAACAATTAGTGAATTGCTTCAAATACATTTGAAAAACACCTGTTTTCTTCTGTAAATCAGTAAAGTACAGCCACAAACTTTGTTTTCAGAGGGTAAGGACCCGTCTAAGCACGACTTCAAGCCGGAATGGATAGTGTTCTGGACGAAGCGCATGAAGGAACTCCACGAGGAGGAGTTGCACATGCAGGTGTCGGAGATATATCGCCGCATGAACCTGCCCCTGCCGGACCTGAAGGGTGAGGAGCCGCGCCGCTCCCCCGGCCGACACGACAGGAAGATGTCCCCGGAGCGATGGAGGTCCCCCGAAAGAAGAAGATCCCCGGCTTGGAACGCCAGGCGGTCGCCTGATCCGAGGTATGATTTTTGTTTCTACGTAAATATGTATACATTGTACACCACATTGTCATTCACTTGCGCCAGGCCATCGCCATCGACATCAGGCGTGGAGAAGGTCTAGTGTAAACTTGTTATAAATAAACAAATAGATGGAGCAATACAATTACCAAATCACGCCCCTGATGAGAAGCAGTACGCTAGGTAAACACGCTTCATCGTTAACATCTTCGATTAACATCAGGCGAGACTTTGGTTAAACTTAACCCTATTACTGGTTGTTTCATGAAGTAGGTATGTCGTGACGAGAGAATTATATGTGCCTAACCAACACATACACCCATAACATTGCAGTTTCAAGCAGTTATTTAAACATGCTAAGTCCAAATCAAACCTAGCACTGCGCAGCGCTCGTCACACACAGAGATTAAGATGATTTTTCTGTATGCCTTGTAATTTCTCCGGAAACATTACCCGTTAAACCGCAACATAGTGATGTTTTCACTTATTACTATGTATAATAAGTATGTATTTAAAACTATATAAGTATTATATCAGCTATCTGGCCGTCATAGTAGGTACAAGCTTTGCTTAGTTTGGGGTCAGATGATGTCAGTCTTTACTATCACTTTAAATTAAATGATTGAATGATTTGAATGCTATAAAAGTATGTTATAATGTAATACTTCCAGACGGCGGTCTCCCGACTCCCGGCGCCGGTCGCCGGAGTCCCGCGAGCGCTCGGCGGACCTGCGACGGAAACTGTCTCCACGGCCCGAGTACAGGCCTGCGAAACGGTACTACACTTTACAATTTCCACATTTTCAACCTCCGATGCCAAAACGACGGGCTTTTATATATATTTTATGTTTGACGTATTTCTCTCTGTATTTCTGTGGCATCATAGATTTTTAGTTACATCACATTTTGTTTTCATAATTGTAAACTTATTACCCTTTTCCTCATAAACGCATAGAGGTATGAAGTTGAAATTCATATCAAAAATTAATTCATTTGTCACTCCTGAACAAATAAACCAACTTTGCATATTATTTTATTTGACTCCTTATAATACACTATGAAACATCAGAATAATAAACTTGTATTGTCTGTAGGGTACCAGATCCTCGGTACAGCATTGACCGCCGCAACGCGCCTCTCGATGCTCGTCCTTCGCCGCCTAAACGTTCTAGATCTAGAAGCCCAAGGTACATTTTTTTGATGATTGATCCGTCTTTATCGTAAAGGCGTTGTCTGCTTAACTTTACCAACTGTTTATACATTGTTTTTGTATAGCTGTTTTTTCTATGAAAAGACAAAAGTTTCACACTGACATTGTTTTAAGTAATCACGATTGTTCACTACATCCAGCAAATCAAACTTGGCCAGCGTTGTGGATTATGGCCTGTGACTATCTCTTTGTCAGAGAAGGCCCAGACTCCCAGCAGTGAGAACATGAAATGCTAATACTTCTACCTTATATGCATACGTCGTACCATACTTATGTGGTATGTGAAAAAATAAAATAAAAAAAATGTAATCTACTATTTTTTTTTTCATATGGTTCATCATAACGTAGCCGAACCCATTTGGGTTCCGCGCTAACTTAGAAGTATATAAATGAGAGTTGTTGTGCGTCAGGCGGCTCAGCCTGCGGCTGGACGAGGGCAGAGCGGAGAGCGCGCGCCGCAGCCGCAGCCCGCTGGCGCAGCGCGAGCTGGCGCTGCGCAACCGCAGCCCGCTGTCGCGGCGCGCGCCCGAGCCGCGCAACCGCAGCCCCGGCGGCCCGCGCCGCGCGGACGTCGCGCCCTCCCTGCAGACCGTCATGATCTCCGACGACGAGCTCAAGCCGTTAGTACTTCTTTGTGAATCACTAGCGGCGCTCCGCGGTTTTATTTACCCGCGTAATTCCCGTTTCTGTTATTTTCCCGGGATAAAAATCCTATGTGTATGAAAAGTAGCCTATGTGTTCTTCTTCCAGACTATAATCTGTGTTTCAAATTTCAGCCAGATCCGTTCATACGTTTCGACGTGATTGAGCAACAAACATTGATTATAATATTAGTACGATTTCCAGACTTCGAAGTGCATCCTTTTTTGTACTCTTACTAGCCAAACGTGTGTGCAACCCGACCGTGCGACAACCCCAACGTCAGACATTAAAAATGATTAAAGTTATTAATAAACTGAAAACGTTGTGCCTTCGAGACGCCTCGCGTACGAGTACATCGTGCTGACACGAGAGACCGGCTACGCCGGGTCTTGTAATATAACAAGAATGTGTATTTTAGGGATGACGTTTCCCCAGTGTTTTATTATTTAAATTTACGACCTTTGTAATAAAACATTGGACTCAAGTTAGGGCTGGTCTAGTCTGGAAAACGGCGACTGCCGATCCCGAGACCCCGGGTCCAAAACCACGCGCACCAGTGTCTTTCCCAAATCATGTGCGTAATGCCGCCAACTTAATACGGTGAAGGAAACCGACATGCACTTAGAATTTTTCGAAGATAGTCCACTAACCCGCACTAGGATATCGTGGTGATTATGCTTTGAATCTCTCCTCCTTGCGAGCGAAGCCCCGAGTCCCAGCAGTGGGAACATTTAGTAGGCTGTTTATCACTACATATCTTAATATATATAAATCTCGTGTCACAATGTTTGTCCTCAATGGACTCCTAAACCACTTAACCAATTATAATAAAACTTGCACACCATGTGCAGTTCGATCCAACTTGAAAGATAGGATAGTTTTTATTCCGAATATTTGTCTTTATACATATGACAATATCCGAGCGAAGCCGGAACGGGCCGCTAGTATAAATATAAAACAAAGTCGCTTTCTCTGTATATCCCTATGTATGCATAGATCTTTAAAACTACCAAACAGATTTTGATGCGGGGTTTTTAAATAGATAGTGTGATTTAAGAGGATTTAAAGCATACAACAGTAGAGAAACACTAATAATTTTAAAGGTTTTATGATGTCATAAATAAACACATTTTATGCGCTTACTTTGCAAACGCTGGCTGGACCCTACGAGATGGATCAAAATAATGTATTGCAGTATTGTACCCCTTAAAAAGATCTACAAAAAAAGTCATGTCTATCTCCTAGGGATAACCCACAATAACCAGTCTGTAGTATCAGCATTATACCCGTGCGAAGCCGGGGCGGGTCGCCAGTGTGTAATAAACAAGAATTTATATTTATTTTTTAGAGATGACCTCTCTCCTTGGAACTCGGACAACGACATAGAATCCCTTAACTCGATGCCGCGGTCTGCGCGCGCGCCGTCGCACGCGTCCTCTCGCGCGCCGTACCACTCGCGCGGCCTCGAGTCGGACCTGGGGCCGCCGGAGAACATCGTGGCCACTCTGAGGGTGTTGGTCGCTCTCGAGGATTATCTCGGCAGTCTGGGGCCGAAGATTGTCGATCTGCTCACGGATGCCTTGAAGATGGAGAAGGTATGGATAGCCTGCTTGGTGCTAGTCGTTGTATTTTCAATGATAAGCTTTTCAGGCTGACATGGGTTTCTTTCCTAGATCTTTCCTTGACCTATCCTGTTTCAAACACAGGGTTTACAGAGTTATTAAAGATAGACATCGTGCTAGCAGCACTGATGACGTTGCATGTATGGAAAGATCACGGTTACACTCACCATCAGGTCAGCCGTTATTTGTTTATCTAAGCTTTATATGAACACAAGATTTTTTTAGAAAAAAACATTTGCTTTTTGTTATTTTAGCTTATTTCTTTTTTACATTCATTATCTTGGAGCAGGGAAAAATTTTCAACTTAATTCTAGTGTTGTTTAGTTCGATTTTGCTATTATCTAAGTCGCCCTCTCCCGATTCAGTAACTCCACCACGGCCGCACTTCAGTCCCGCTTTCTCTTCTCCCTCAGACTGTTGATTCCGTGTATTGATTGAGTGGCAGTTTGGTAACGTGGTGCGTTTGTCGTGTGTCAGGAGAGCGCGAACTCGTCGGAGGAGCTGCTGGAGCGCGAGGAAGCCGTGGTGCTGATCGAGACGGCGAAGGAGAAGCTGAAGGGCGCGGCGCAGGCGGGGCTCGTGCCCGCGGCCGCCGCGCCCGCGCTGCGCGCCGCCGCGCTGCGCGCCGCCGCCACGCTGCACGAGGCCGACACGCGCGCGCGCCGCCACTCGCGGGACAAGGTCAGTGCGCGCGTCTTCGTCTTCATTTATCATTTTTTTTGATTGCAAATTTTATGTTTTTCTAATTATTGCATTAAGTTACTTACTTGTGCTATGATATACCGTCCTTTGTACAGCTAGATGTCCTGCTATTCTTTCCGCACCATTTCACTGAGCAGAAATCTATATTTGATGTTTTATTACCTATTTTTTCCCAACATTCTTTCGCTCGAAATCAAAAGTCTGACTCACTAAATTCGCAACAGTTATGCTAATAAAATGCTAAGAAGAAGTAATCGTACGATCATTTAAATGGGTACTGTTACTGTCTTTGGATCATATAGTGCTTGTGCCAAATCTTCCTAACGTACGTACATTTTCTATCCTTCTTTTCAGAAATTACAGAACTTTACGAAGCCCGCGGGAGCAACGGAAGCCGTACCGGTGGCGGGCGTCGGCTCCGTGAACCGCGCGGAGATAGCCCAGCAGATGGCGGCCGCACTCATCGCGCAGGGGAAAACCAACGTGACGTCAGAAGAGTTAGCTCAACTGGTCGATGCTGTTGTCGGCATGGCGGAGGCCAAGAAAAGGGAGGCCGAAGCAGCCAGGAAGCTAGAGGTCTCCCGGGCTGCTCCGCCACCCGTCCGGCCTGCCAAGAAGAGCGGTACGGCCACTGCGTTGCAAATGCTGCAATCGGCCTACGATGAAAATGACAAAAAGTGAGTTGTTATTGAATTAAAACCGCGCCTCCCTGTTTCCCAGGTTAAAAGCTTGTTTTAATCCGAGAACAGAATTTTAATCTTTAAATTGGTTCTAGTCACAAATACAATCTATTTTACAGAGTGGAAAAAGACGAAGCTATAGATGCAATGGACGGTCTCTCGGACTCGGATTTAGAAACACTGTTGAAGAATTTCAACGAGTTATCGGCGGAGGAGCAACATAGTTTGATCGCGTACTTGAAAAAGTTGGAAGCGAGAGAGCCGCAGCGGGTCGAGAGGCTGCGCAAGTACGTGAGCGCCGCGGCCGCGGTCGCGCCGCCCGAGGCCGGGGAGCCCCATCCGCCACCAGACAAGAAAGAAACCAAAACCGTCACCATCATGAGTGACGACGACGACGACTACGCTGTGGAAGAGGTGAAAATAATCATTACTCATGTTGACCCGCGACCAACGTATCTGTACAATTCTAAATTCGCAACAAATATTTTATTCCATCATGCTATCTCTGCACTCAGGTTTTACATGAATAACGCTTGCATTTAGATTTTGCTTTCATGCGCACCTTACAAGAGCTGTCATCATGTTATTAACTCTAATGAGCTTGTTATGGTTAAGTCTTGCCCATCACTACAGATAAGTTGGTGGCACAGTGACAGTCATCTCATCACAATTATCACATTTAGGTTTAACAGTTTTGAATTTTTACAGGTGTTCCAGTCGGCGACGCAGAAGGTGAAAGAGGACCAGATACGTAAGGAACTCGATATCGTGAAAAAATCGCTGGAAGAATCCAAGGAAGAAGAGACGGTACCGCAACCGCCAGTCAAGGCGTTACCGATCGTGGAGCTTTCTCAGCAGATTTCTTCGGCGACAGACTTGTTCGCCTTAGTACAAGCTTCTATTAAATCCACTTCTGTTGCACCTGTGTCTAACATACAGACCATAGACGTCGTCGCGAGCAGCACGCAACCACGTTCCTTTGGAGATGTATCAGAAGTACAAACTGAATCTTCGTCAAAGCCACAGAATTTGCCGAACATTCCTGTTCTTACTACACCAATAGCCAATATGCAAAGGCCAGACCATGAACCACAGACCCAGTTTAATAATAATAACTTTGATGATGATGATGATACATATGGTCAAGCAGTGCAGTGGGATAAAACTCAGATGGGTGATGATACTTCTGATAATAGAGATCTCCCAATGGAAGATCAACAATACAATGACTATAATCAGGGAGATTCTAATGTGAATAATTCAGGACAGGAACAATATGCACCTGCACCCAACTCGGGTCCAAACCAATTTGATCAGGGACAATTCAACGTCAACTCTGGTCCTAACCAGTATGGCCAAGGAAATAATAACAGGGTATTTGATCAAAGGCAAACCTCTGGCTTTAATCAAGGCCCTAGTTCAGGATATGTCCCAGTTCCTAATTCAGGGTTTGCTCAGGGTCCTAATGGAGGGCTTGGTCAGAGTCCTAATTCAGGGTTTGGTCAGGGTCCTAATGGAGGGCTTGGTCAGAGTCCTAATTCAGGGTTTGGTCAGGCTGCTAATTCAGGGTTTAGTCAAGGTCCTAATTCAGGATTTGGTCAAGGTCCTAATCCAGGTAATCCAGGGTTTATAGAAGGACATAATTCTAGTGGCGGGAACCAATTTAGTCAACATCAAGGATCATATCAATATGGTCAGGGACCTAGGCCAAATCAGTTTGGACCAGGACAAAATGTATCTTGGCAGGGGAATCCAGGGTCAAATCAGTGGCAAGGACATAATAATTATCAACCAAACCAAGGTTTGAGAGACAACTTCATGAATGGGGGGAGAGTGGATAACCTCGGCGTCAGACCACCTCAGTATGACAATGGGAACCAGCAGCAGTTTGGAAATTTTAGGGGTAGAGGTGGTGTTCGCGGCAGGGGCAGAGGTCGAGGTAGATATTAGTATTAACAGCAATATTCTATTATCAGATGAATACTTACTGGATGAGAATATGTACTATTATTGTATGGTAATGAAATAAACATTTGATTGTAAGAAAAACGTTTTATTATTTAGTATCCTTCGGTATTTACACTTGTAATATGATTCACATGAAGAAATTGTATCCTAGTAAACTCCCATTTCTAACAAGGCATCAATTTGTTCAGTCTCAGGTAAAATATCAATTTCTACAGATTCAGATTTCATCTTATTCCCGGCTTTAGGGTCCAGTGTAAAGAATCTGAACAATTTTGATAGATTGATGATAGAGTAGGCTGAATGTGTGAGAGCATCTTCTACAATCTCCTTCAGAACTTGGAATGCAGCTGTTATTTGAGGAGTCACCCTTACTTCTGAAAAAGGATAATAGCTTTACATGCATGTATATTTGAACATAGATTTCATTTGATTACATTGTTGTTTGTTATTGAACAAAATATTATACAACTAGTGTGGCCCCTCAATCCCTCATTCATAATTCAGTATGCAATGAATAATGTAATAAAATAAATATAATTTTAAAACTCAAAAACCCAACTGCATAAAATGTGAACCAAACTACGTACTTACATATGATAAAAACCGAAAAGAATAAAACAAGCACTTAGATTTCTGGTGGTCTAGAATTCTATACTATGTTATTGAGTTAATACTATTGCAGAAAATATATTCTAATAAAGGAAAGTAACAACTGAACAGTCGAGATCCATTATTTTTTACAGCCAATCCAATAGTTCAATGGATCCCAACTGTTTAGTTGTTATGTTCCTTTACTAGAATATATTTTATTTTCTGCAATTGTATTAATTCAATAACATATTATAGAATTCTAGACCACCAGAAATCTAAGTGCTTGTTTTATTCTTTTCAGTTTTTATAGTATGTAAGTACATAGTTTGGTTCACATTTTATGCAGTCGGGTTCTTTGAGTTTTTAAATTATATTTATTTTATACTTTTTAGTAATGAACAATGTTATTTTTTTTAAGCATGCCTGCCACATAACACCACAGTGACACACAGCTATTGGAACATGAAGAGTCCAAATCATTACCTAGCACTGCACTGCGCTCGTCGCCCAGAGATCTAAGATGTTATACCTCTAAGCCCTGTAATTTATCTGGAAACATTGCCCTTCGCTTATATTTGCACATTACTGCTTGGCGGTAGAATAACTGGCAAAGGTGGTACTTCCCCAGGCGGACTCTGCCAAGAGGTCTACCACTACAATTATACGAAGTATTCTGCTACCTATAAACCTATAAATGTGAGAATGGTTGTTACGCAACTTTAAATCGCTATATATCCTAAACGGTCTGCCAAATCGAAAACGTTGTTATTTTTAAATGCGTATTCTACGATACCCCTTTTTAGCCCCCGACCAAAAAAAAGGGTGTTATAAGTCTGACGTCGATGTCTGTCTGTCTGTGGCGCCGTAGAGCTCAAACGGATGGGCCGATTTCGATGCGGTTTTTTTTATTTGAAATTTAATATCCGTGCAGATGTTCTTAGTTATGTTTGGTTAATATCGATTCAAGATGGCCGCCGCCACAAAATAGCGGACAAAATATTTCTTCACAACCTACCTCAATATGGGTATCAAACGAAAGGGAACTAGTAAAATACTATACACTATAAAAAATCAAATCCAAGATGGCCGCCACCACAAAATTGGGAATTATGTTATTTTTTTCACTACTACCTCAATATGGGTATCAAACGAAAGGGCTTGATTAGTAGAATAGATTGCACTATGACAAATTTCAAATCCAAGATGGCCGCTTCCACAAAATGGCGAAATACATGTCTATTTTCACAACTCCCTTAATATGGGTATCAAATGAAAGGGCTTGGCTAGTAGAATGTTGTACAGATAACAAATCTAAGGTAGTCGGGGGTTAATCAAAATCTTTAATTTTGTTCTTGTGACATAGTTTGTTGATTTAATTTTTTTTTATTTGGACAATATGGCGTCCGGTTGCCGCCATATTGAATTAACACTAATGTCATGTCTTTAGTGTCACTCGCGAAGCTAAGAGGAATCGATTGACGTTAGACGTTTGCACCGGAGCGAGATTTTAACCAATTGATTTCACCGGTGATCGGGCAATCTCCGGTGAAAAACCGGAGGTCACCAGAGAATAAAGAAAATTGTTTCTTTTTTATAAATTTATACATTCATAATGCAGAAATAAGAATAATCAATATACTTGTATAACTTTATTATTGTATGTATTATTATTATATATTGTGTAACTTTATTATGTAAAACAATATATGCGACGTTCACCGGAGATCAATCTGTTAAATACCGATTATTTCAATCTAGTACTTTTACCGGTAAATCACCGGTTATTCACCGGTACTCACTGCTCCGGTGCAAATCATAAAACTCGTCCCAGGGGTTTCGTCTGTATAGTGCTTCAAAGAATCATACATACATACATATATAGACTGATAAACACATTACCACTCCTTTGCGTCGCGCAGTAAGGTAAAAATAGTTAATTTTGACAATGAAAAGTCCCTAAGTATGTCTCCTAGCATGCATTAGAAGTTAAATGTAGTAGTTATGTTGGCGATAAAACTTACTAGAGTTACTGCTTTTGCTGAGATCAAACAGGTACAAAAAGAAGTTTATTTGCAAATAAAGATCCTTTTCTGTGTAGTCTCTGAACATAACACCCTTTTCGCACAGTCTACAGACAGGGTAACCCCCGGCGAAGGTCTGCGGCAGACGTGCAGTGCGGTGGCCGCACGCTGGATCTTCACAAGACATCCAGCCCGCGTAATAGAGGGCGTGGTATCGACGAATTTGCAAACTCAATTGATTTTGTATTGAAGCAATATAATCAACCGGTCTTACAGCACACTTCTCATTGTGACATCGCTCCAGGAAGGTCACGCTTTCTTTGTCTAGCTTAAGGCATGTCTCTCTTATTTTGTTTTCAGTTTTGCAGTTCTCATTGATGCATATGAAAACAAACTCTTCACATTGCCTGTATTTCTCTTGCTCATTTTCTACTTCGTAAGTTTCGGTATTATTTGCCTCTCGTTTTATAATCTGTTTGTAACCGGAAGGGTCCAAGCCTAAACAATCTGCGACTCTTGCCGGGTCCATACCTTCGATGGGCTCGCATATTCGAGATATTACCGGGTGTAGTTGATGCGCTAAGTAATACTTGTAATCAATTTTTAGATGTTCTGAATTCTTTAATTCTTCTATGTGATACGCCCTTTGTGTAGCAGAACTAGCAGTTCCGTCTTCGCAAATTATGTAAGGTACTATATCGCCTTTTTTAAATCGTCTGCTATTCTTTATGTTGAGTCGCAACGCGACTTGAACATGAGGCTGTGCATTTTTGTCAGCATATTCGTTGGGGTTCTTAGTTAATTGCTTTGTTATCGTTAACATAGATAACGGCATTTTGCCACTCACCAAGTCTTCTTTTAGTTTATTAAGATGTGCTTGGATGCTTTCCAACCTGTCATCTGCAGTTTGTTCAGAAAGAATTTGGCTCAGGATAAATTTGCCAGCTTCGGCGGCCAATTGCGACCAATCACGTCGTACAATATCTAAACCCTTGTGCTCTTGCGTGAATATAAACTCACCCTTCTTGTCTTTGCTAATTAAAACAGCAGCATATTTCTTTTTTTTTAATAGAAGTAAATATCTGAACACACCATCTATATCCAATTCGATTTGTCTGTACTTCTTGTTGATTTCTTTCTTCAAATCAATTCCAATTTTGAAGACGTTATCGTAATCTAAGCAGTTGGTGTTGATCATTAAACTGTCTGTATCTCCGTAAACCACGTCATAGTTAGATTTTTGAACAATTTCTTTAGTGTCCATAAGGATTTCTCTACCCTTCATTGTGACAAGTGCCGCCAGGGGTTTGGCATAGAATCGAGAATGCGTGAAGCCCAGACAACCATACATTGAGTTAGCCGTCAACTTCAAAGCCATTTGTCGGATGTTATACTGCATGTATTGGTCACTTGGCAAATCTGGTGCCTTCATTAATTTTTTGACTTCTCGACGGCTCTCTACTAATTTGCGGATTTGTGTAGGTAAAACTCCGAGCTCAGTGTTCGATTTCGGAAGAACCAAATTTGCTACGTCATCATCGGTAGCCGAAGCACTTTTTCTTTTAATTGTAGTAAAGCATATGTTATACTCTTGTATGATACTAGGATACAGAGAATTGAAATCCATTAGAAGAATGAGTTTGTCATAGAACCCTTTCTTGGGATCTAACACGAGACCACCAGAGTAGGCTGCCTTCTTCTTACCTTGTTTCTTGGGAATATTATTACCGGTGGACTCTTCCTGATCTTCAAGATTTCCCTCATCAGTCATAGCAGATTTTCTGCCGTAAAGTTTATCTGGAACGATATAGTTTTTCTCTGTGAATGCGTGGAGGAGAAGGAACTCGTTCCTTTCCGACCTGCCTCCCATCAAAGTTCGCGTCATGACATTTCCTGCGATTTGCGTGATTTGTAACGCTAGTGGAATGACGTTCAGCTCGCACATAATTTTCAGAATATACGACGCATCCTGCATACTCAAAGAAACAAGTTGGAAAAGATCACGACTATTTTCGTAATATCTCGGTAGGTCTTCCAGAGCGACTTCGACGCGTTCACCTTCCTTCATTTTCAAGACATTAACACAAAGCGTTTCCAAGTCGAAGCTTCTCGCTCTGATAAGTTCCATGGCTGACAGCTTGATATCGCAGACCAGCCGACCTAACAAAGCGTCCTTTGCTGCAAACTTTCTTTGCGGTGGTACCGATCGTTTCAATCTTCCTAGACGAGACCAGTTGGGTATGTGCAGATCCAGGATGTTGCCAATGAGCAAGTCTTGCTGGAAACCTTGCAGATCGTGGCCCACGACCAAATCGGGATCCAATTTCCAGAATTGCACCATGAAATAGTTGAGAAGCTCACGTTCCGTGTCGCACTTCGTTAGCTTAGTAGCTTTATACTGTGGTAGAGATTGCTTTAAGTCTAGAGGCCAGATTTCGTTACATTTTGTCATGACTGAAAAAAATATATAAATTAAACATAAGTTTTCCAATTCCGTAACATATGTATTTTATTGTATGGATTTTCTATTTGTACTGACCACAGAAATGCTGCTGGAATGGCGGGTTTGGCGGTGGTTTATGAATGGGAAAGTAGTTATGTGTCAAGCAACTCAACATTATTATTTTGGTCTTTCTTGTCTTTGGATCCATAGCAGTCCTCATGTTGATCTGTGTGAAAAGGTTATCCACCAGGTTAAACATAAATGGAATAATATTATATGTATACTGATAATTAGTTCAGCTATTTGATAAGTTGTATACTTACAGCAGCAATTACAACAGGTGGTGGTTCTAAGTCAGTATCATTTCTAATCACATTAATGTGCTCAATTTTTTCACATGCTGCTTCTAGTTTACACCATGAGACTTTCGCTAACACAGCCTCAGCTTGTTTGATCTCCAACCAGCATGGACCTTTGATTTTCCGCTCCAGTAGAAATGTTTCTAAAGATGATGTGTTGGTACCAAATATGTGGGAAAATGTTAGGTACTTTTTGTTTGTAGGTGGAGGGGGGAAAATAGCCTGAAAAATGTTGAGTATTAATATCAATTGTTAAGAGATGTCAAATAATTCTGATGAGTGTATTCCACACTTACTGCGTATTTCACCTCTAGATAATCAGACTGAGCAGGAATATCTGGTAAATTAAAGCAGTAGTTTTTTGTAACTTTCCTTGACTTGAACTCTTTGAGGCCAAGTTCAGCTGCAACTGAAGTGTTGAACTCTTCATACATGTCCATCATTGTCACTTCATGGTCTGTAGGCTCTAGAGTAACTGGATCAAGTTTCTGTAAAATTCCAAAATAAAATGTAAAAGGAATCCTTGTCTCTACAAAATAATACTTTGGTATGGTATTTGTATTTCATAACATTTTATGATGTCCTTTTATAATTATTATCTTTGGAGAAGTAAAAGATGTGATATATATATATAGAAATATATCATACAGTCATACTTACATATTCCCTGGGCAATAGAAACATTTGCCGATTCACATTCTTCACAACAACACAGCAAGATACACAGCCAGCCTTCCTATCATTTGGCTTAACAAATACTTTGCCAAAAAGATATACTACTCCAGGCTTTACAAATCTATCTTCCCAAGCATCAAGCCAATAAAACTTCAGTACTTTATCTCCATTTTCATTGGTTGTAAATGGTAGTTGACCATCACTTTGGACTGTGGCTGCCACTTGGTTTTCCCCCATTTGATCTGCCCATGTACTGGTCAAAGGTTTGAGTTCTTTTGGTGACTGTTTCTTCATGGGAAATATTTCAAATTCATCATCAAACTCTGCAGCTACATCTGTTATAGTGTTAGCAGTGGAAGGTAATTCTTCTTTCTTTACATTGACACTTGATGTCTCTGGAGCTGGTTCCATTGGTGCATCATTACTGAAATCATCCCCAAAATCGATGTCTTGAGATTCAAACTCTTGTATATTCTGTGTAGCAGAATCTTCTAATTCTTGTTTAATCTCTTTGTCTATTTTCCATGCTTGTTTCTTTTGATCTGGTTTCTTTGTAATTTCTAAGTGAGTTTCAGTTTTCTTCTACAGAACAAAATGCACAAATGTTAAATTAGAAATAATAATAAGAGATGTACCATGGTAGTTTATTATCCTAAAAACACTTACTTGTATTTCAGGTTTTACAGTGTGTGTACTTCCATTTTGAACCTAGAATACAGATAAAAATGAATTTATAGTAAAACTCTTTAGTTATTCATAGCAATTTTTACTCATTTATCATGTTTGCTGAATGGGTAAGTTATCTCAATATTTTAATTATTCATGTAAGAAATAAATATTTACTTAAAGATTTATGTTACCCAATAATGTGGCAGGTGTGATTAAGTATAAACGCATTTAGAGGTGTACTACTATTATCAATTTTACTTTAGCATGATACAAGGGGTTTATTAATTTAAACATGATTATTTCAAACCTTTGAATCTCAATATTTTCAATAGTTTGATAAAGATATAGAGTAGATAAGTGGAGTTTGTGGTTTTTGAAAGAATAAGAAATACTTTCTAAAATTTGTATTTTTATTTACTTACATCACTTACAAGTTCTTTGGAAGTAGTTTTTTTAATTAATGAAACTGATGTAGGTTTCTTCACAGAAGCAGACAGGCTTTTGAAGTAGTTCTGTGCATCTTTCTTGCTGGACTCTACTATGTTCTTGGGAGTAGATGCTTTGGGTTTAATAACTGTAGTTGGTGCACTGCCATCAAGATCAGACATTATGTCGGAGAGAATGTTGTCCTCTGATATTTTGACATCCTGAAAGTACAATGAATATGACATAAAAAGTATTTCTATAAATATTATATTTATATAAATATTGATGGACAATTCACACACAACACCATATGACCCTAAACTAAGCAAAGCCTGTACTATGGTGACGAGATAGCTGATATAATACTTAAATAGTAATAAATACATACTTATCATACATAGAAACACCCAGACACAGTACAAATATTTGAATTCATCACACAAACATTTGCACTGGGTGGGAATCAAACCTCCAACCCTCAGCTTCGCAGGAAGAGTTACTACCCACGAGGCCAGTCAAATGTTTGTTTCTTTTTATATGGACATCTGAGAGTTGGATTCACATGGCTTTTAATGTTTACCAAACATAAAAATAATAAATGTCTATGTTTATAGCTTTCCTAAGACATTAGTCTGACCACAGAATTAGTGGTTCTGTTTGGTATAAGGAAGAGTTACACTAAACATTTGTATAATACAAAACCTAATTAAGCATTCATGCAGGTATATCACAAATTAAATATGTTTACATTTAAAATATTTTTACAAGTTTGGATAGAAGCCCAACTATTGCCATGAGTAAGTAAATAAAGCAAACCTCTTTTTTCTTTGTTGGCATGGAACCAAGCAAATTTCTAATGTTTCCTTTAGCTGATGGCTGGGCTGCCAATTTCGCTTTTCTCTTCTGCCCTCTACCTGATTCCTTAGTACTATTTGCAACATATGTATCTTCTTCGTCATCATCAAATATCTCTCGCCCATCTTCTACATATCCGGTTCCATCTATAACAGTATACTGACATTAGCGACATTATACTAGTATACATTTTTATCTAGCCCTAAGCATTCTATTAATTAAAAGCGTAGTGTGTAGTGATGTTGTAATCACCATCATCTTCAATCCAGTCATCTTCTTGCCTTTGAAGCACTCTATCTGTATACTCTTTTTCATCGACTGTGTCATATACGTTTTCCAGTTCATCAACATCATACTTATGTTTAACACCTTTGCCTTTCAACTGTTTTAGTTTTTCTAGTGCAGAAAAACGTCCGTGTTTATCAGTTTTCTGGCGTTTGGCTCTTTGAGCAGCTGAAACCAAAATTTATAGGTTGGGTAAATTGTTAATCAAAACCGTATAATAAATCGTCTAATGTTTTTGAACTCTTACCTATAGAGTCTGCCATTATGGTATTTTATCAAATTCAAACACACATAACTGATTGTTGTTTCCAGTTACGTAAATTTATAACACATAAATTGAAAATAAATTAGTAGTATTTCAACACAATTCACATAATCATAATAATAACTTTTGACTGACGTTTAATTTCGCGGGAAATATTCACAGACTATAGTAGTAGTGAATTGATATATAGTAGAAATGGGACAAAATTATCTATGGTCTCCACAAGCCACAACCAAAAAATATCTCGAGACTATGAAAAAATCTAATTTCAAACTTACTCAAATCAAAATTGCATTATCTATTATCTGTGCTACATAATCTGTTTTCAGTTTGCCTAACATCGACTTTCGCGCCAATTTCGATAACTGTCAAAAAGTGGAACGAACTGTTTGTTTGCGTTTGCAGTAATTTTAATTTATTGTTATTGTACGTAATTTTGATCGTTTCTAATAATGGCAAAAATGCGAGATTATGCTGCTGATAAAGGTGATCAAGCTAAATTTCAATTTTATAATTTCATGAAGTACCTAGGTAAAGTGATTGATTTGCCCTAACATGTTTTTCTTTCAGAGTCCATCAAAAACTTTTTTGTGGACTTTTGCCAGACTGACGACGAAGGAAACAAGAACTTCAAATATGCTGAACAGCTTACAAAAGTGGCCCACAGAGAACAGGTACGGTAATTTGAAGAAACATTAGGTTAGTATCATTAGAAAGGTTATGTTGTGGTCCACTAAACAATATTTTTTTACTTAACTTTCAGCAATCTTTTATAGTAGAGCTAGATGATCTACAAGAGGTGAATGATGAATTGGCAGAAGCGGTGCGGCAGAACACTCGTCGCTATACCAACATGGTATCCGATGTTGTGTATGAAATGCTTCCAGATTACAAACACAGAGAGGTAAACATTCCATAAATAGGTTTATCCTTTGCTCATGCGCTATAAATGTGCAGTTTACCTATTGTTGTTGTTAAAAAAGATTGTTAAAACTTCCATAGCAATCAAATATTTTAGTAATATGAGAAATGAATTAGAGTAAGACCACCATGTCTTGTACTTTTTGTCTAAATTGGTACTAAATTCTTCTTCTAACCCTTTAACCCTGGTAACATCATATTTGTTTTTCATCTAGTTATGTGCAATTACTTCTTAGGAGACATAAAAAATATGTTTATGTAACTTCTAGGTTGCAGCCAAGGATGCCTTAGATGTGTACATTGAGCACAGAATAATGTTGGAGGCTAGAAACCACAGGATTCCCGGAGAGATGAGAGATCCGAGGAATAGATACCCACCAGAGCTCATTAGGAGATTGTAAGTTCTAAAAATAGCTATCTGATCCAAAATCATAACTAAACCGAATAAATTATAAGTAGATTACTGAAAAAGGTACATGTTTCACAATTACATATTTATTATACCAATATATTATGTGGTTAATTTGTATAGTTAGGTTAGTCTATAAATATGTATTTATTGTATGCCTAGTGTAGTCTTGTTCTTTAATTTTGATGGAAGCTAGTTTATTAGCATATAAAAGAGTAAATTAAAAAAATGACCAAATAATAAAAAAATGGTATTTTTTGTACGAATACCAAGGCTAAATAAAACAGCAGAAGAGATACTTCTCAAACAAGCAGAAAAGTTTGATTTAATATTACATCAAATGAGTATACTGATTAATCTCATAACAACCCTAGTTACCAAAATGTCAAAATGACTTCCCTGAAGATAGTGACGTGGAACCTAGACGGCCTATCACCCAATCTAGGAGAGGTAGAACTACTATTAAACACTCACAACATAGACATATTACTTGTGTCTGAATCTCATCTTACCGATAATAAAATTCTCACTATACGTAATTATAATATTTATATCGCCAACCACCCAGACGGCACTGCACATGCAGGTGCAGCCTTAATAATAAAGTCGAGTATTAAACATTATGAACAGCCGCAGTTTAAGAAAGCCCACATACAAGCTGCCACTGTCGCAATAGAAGATCGGAATGGTACGTACAATGTATCCGCAATATACTGCCCTCCAAAGCACAATATAAAACAGGAACATTACGAAGAGCTATTTAATACACTCGGAAAGCCCTTTATAGTTGGGGGTGATTGGAACGCCAAGCACGTCCACTGGGCCTCTAGACTAACCAACACAAGAGGAAGAGAGCTCAAGAAATCCATTGACAAAAATAACCTGACTACTATATCAACGACGGACCCAACCAACTGGCCTACGGACCCCAAGCGACTCCCAGACGTCATAGACTTCTTCATAACAAGGGACTCTCTCCAGACTTTCATACAACATACAAACATGTTTAGATTCGGACACTAATCATGTTCCAGTAATACTAACCATCGGTGCTACTGCTCTGAAAATTGAAAGCAATTCCAAACTGTATAATAAACACACTGACTGGAATGCATATAGAGAACTCGTGCACGATAAAATCAACCTAAAAATTGGTCTAAAAACTGAAACAGACATAGATGATGCGGTACGGCACCTTACTCAGTTATCCAAGATATGCTGGATGACTACACCTGAAGCTATCAACCGTTCCCCACAGAGTAAAACGTATTCCGAAACCATACGGCAAAAATTTGTGAAAAAGGAGACTCCAGAATTTGGCACACAAGTAGACACTCAAGTGACAAGACATTGTTGAATAAGGTTGCTCAAGAATTGAAGGAACTCATCGCTGAAGCAAATAATACTGCCATAGATACATACCTGGAAGGATTGACTGCCACGAAGGCAACCAACTACTCACTATGGACAGCCTGTAAAAATCTTGATCGACCCTTGTATCAAAAGCCACCTCTGTGCACTACGAATGGCCAGTGAATCAGAACCAGTCAGGACAAATCTGAGGCTTTTGCCAAACATCTAAGCCATGTGTTCAAACCAAATGAACCTGGACTAAATGCAGATGAGTCGCAGATAGACGCAACCCTCAATCAAGACCTTCAACTCGACCTACCTCTAAAACTTGTGAAGCCCAAAGAGATCCAAAAACACATTAAGGGCTTGCAGAATAACAAAGCACCAGGGTATGACCTCATAGACAAGAAGGTACTTGAAGAGTCACCTCGGAAAGTGATTGTGCTTCTTACCATGATATTCAATGCTGTCCTAAGGGTTGGATACTTCCCGATCTCTGGAAAGTATCTCAAGTTATCATGATACACAAACCTGGAAAACCCATACACGAAATCACATCATACAGACCTATAAGCCTTCTGCCCATAATGTCCAAGTTGCTAGAAAATCTCTCTTACACGGAATGTGGCATGTATTAAATGAGACTTCGATTATACCGGACCACCAATTTGGATTCAGGAAAGAACATGCTACCATAGCACAGGTTCATAGAGTGTGCAGGACAATAAGAAAATCTTTAGAAAAAAAAGAATACTCTTCAGCTGTATTCCTCGATATACAACAAGCCTTCGACAAAGTTTGGCACAAGGGCTTGCTATACAAAAATAAAACCATACTACCCCACACATTCTATAGTGTCCTAAAGTCATACATCTCTGACAGAATATTCCAGGTGAGAGAAGGTGATTGCACATCAGCATTCTATGAAATCTCTGCAGGAGTACCTCAGGGCTTTGTACTTGGACCAATCATGTACATACTGTTCACATATGACCTACCGCAGAGCCCAGAAGTCACAGTTGCCACATTCGCAGATGACACGGTCATTCTTGCCTCAGACAAATGTGCAATGCAAGCTTCCTTGATATTACAAAAATTCTGAAAGAAATCGAAGAATGGTTAGTGAAATGGAGAATTGCCGCTAGTGTAACTAAATCAGTGCACGCAACATTCACCCTCCGAAAGGAAGATTGTGCTCCAGTAACCCTAAATGACACTCAACTACCTCACCAAAATGTAGTGAAATATTTGGGCATGCACCTGGACCGTCGCCTTACCTGGAAGAAACACATAGAAACAAAAGAGATGAAGTAAACCTAAGATACAAAAGTCTATATTGGTTGCTAGGAAAACACTCTAAACTGTCTCTCGAAAACAAAATACATGTGTACAATACAGTGCTAAAACCAATTTGGACGTATGGAATTCAATTGTGGGGAATGGCTAGTGCCTCGAACATATTGAAAATCCAACGGGTACAAAACAACATACTAAGGCAAATGTCGAGCGCGCCTTGGTTTCTCAAAACAACAGAGGTCCATGATACATTAAATGTGCCTATGGTAAAGCAAGAGATAGAACGCCATAGTGCTAACTATAGTATGCGACTGCAAAAGCACCCTAATGAGCTTGCGGGTAGACTCACTGTACCTGAAACCATACGTCGACTCAAAAAGCGACGGGACATGTATGATTGATGATACAACAATAGAGTAAAAAAAAGGGCAAACTCCACTGGGAGTGGGACCCTCAACGCCACGAAACTGTCACCTCATCTGCTTATAGTCGCATGACTGATTGCATGATTATGTAGCACAAAAAAAAAAAAAAAAATTTTTGTACGTAACCTGGCCAGTAATTGCCAACAGAAGCCCTATTAGGGGAACCCACTATGACATCTACAAAGTGTATTTATGTGGGTATTCTAAGCAAGACATTAGGTGTTTAAACTACTATTACTTTATTGTAATTGGCTGGAAAAGTAGTTAATACCATAAAATGTAATTAAAATACTATCAAATGTTTTGCAAATTCTTTTTGTATCATAAATCTTTTTAACATTTGTTATAATTTTAAAATTACTAATACTTGTTATTTATTATTTTCAGTGAAGTGTACTTTAAAGACTTATCATCATCAAAATCAGTTCCCATTCGAGAAGTAAAAGCATCTCACATTGGCAAATTAGTTACTGTTAGAGGTAAGTTATACTAACACCTGGTTTTATCTATCATTATAGTATTGTTGTGATTTGGATTCATAGTCAGTTCAGTTCAGTTCTTGGTTTCTGGCTTGTACGACTTTGTCGTTAATTCCGCCAATGTCCGTTTCCTGAGAGTTTCGTAAACGGTAATAATATATTGAACTCGCGGTTTATTAATATGATCAGAATAAGTTGGTAGATCTAGAACAAACAAACACAACACATGTAATACCAACCACCTAGTTAGTAGTATATAATATACATTACATATAATAAGTACTTTTATGATGTTAGTTACCAGGGACATACACATTTTCATAATTTTATCTTATTAATATTTACAAATTTACATATTATACAGTTGATTAAGGGGGTAAAGGTAAGGGATAGTAGGCATTTCATAGAGGTAGGACGGGGGATACTGGGGGGGGGAGGATATCATATAGTGGGTAGGATTCATAGTCTGATGTATAACATAGCTGTCAATGTTCATGACAGCTTGACAGCCAAGAAACACATTACATATAAGCAGAGCTTGTCAAGTTTATCTGTAAATGGTTTCAATGGAGCATTTTTATTATCATCTATGTACTAACTATCTAACTACAACTATCTAATATATCACACTTCTACTTTCAAGAAAATAATTGATTTTAAGATATCAAAGTGTGCTGATGTGTTAAAGGAAACAGAAAATCAAAAAGATAGCTAGCTAAAGCAAAACACCCATGTTATCTTACAAATGTAATTTGGCAAAATATACATCAATCAGTCTAATTAATATTGTAAGAACTATACATTTGGACAAAATATGTTCAAGTTATATTAAGCACCAGATACCATCTGTATTAATTATATTTTAATGTATTATAATTTCATGATAAGACAAGCAAAACATGTGCCTGATGGTAAGCATTGTTGCCTGTCTGTAACAGAACAGATCAAATACCAAGCAGCTATTTTTACATGTACATTGTACAGTACAAATCACTGCCTAGCACTGATCGCACAGATATGATGTTTTATCTCTTAGCCTAGTAATTTCTTTAGAAACATTGCCCTTCAAGCCAGAAGTCAATAATGTTTACACACTACTGCTTGTTGGTAGAATATTGTGCAAAGGTATAGGTATGATACTTCCCTATTTGCGGATGTTGCAAAGAGCCCCACCACTACCAAACAATTTTCTTCAAACATGTGGTAGTGGTAGGACTCTTTGCAGAGTCCACCTGGGGAAGTGCCACACCAATGCCTGCCAAGCAGTAATGAGTTAACATTAAGCAGTAAAGAGTTAACATACTATGTTCTGGTTTGAAGGGCAATATTTCCAGTGCAATTACAGGGTGCAGAGATAAAAGATCTTATATCTCTGGGTGACGAGCGCAGTGCAGTGCTAGATATTGTCTTGGACTTTTCATGTTCCAATAGCTGCGTGTCACTGTGAAGAGAAAACTTATAACTCAGAATGTGATAGTGATCACTTTGGAAACTATGTGGTAGAAACCAGAGGCAAACCATCAAAAATGTATCAGTATCTCTTGATGGCCAATAGCTATTGTCCCGAGTTTACTCGAAGATTTCTTTCATTCCCTGGCGTGACGCTTGAGGTCAGTTCACAGCCCACGAAAAATCTGTATGGGCGCCAAAATAGTTTTATTTAAAAAAAAAATGTGATATGTCGCAGGCATAGTGACGCGCTGCACGGACGTGAAGCCGCTGCTAGTGGTGGGCACGTACTCGTGCGCCGCGTGCGGCGCGGAGTCGTACCAGCCGGTGCGTTCGCTGCAGTTCACCCGCCGGCCGCATGCGCCGCCGACGAGTGCCGGCTCAACAAGACGGCCGGCCAGCTGCATCTGCAGACCCGCGGCTCGCGCTTCCACAAGTTCCAGGAGCTCAAGATACAGGAGCATGTATGTATTACATTTTTTCTTATTAATATTATACTACTCTGTGTAAAAAGTATCAGGAATATGTCAATAAAAAGACCCGTGTAAAAGAAGTCGTTCTAATATTTTTACTGCATGTTGGTAGCATTGTACTGATTTAGCGCGCAAAGTTTGAGCGGGATCTGTCATTTAATTTGTTTTAAACTACACTTTTTGTTGGTCACAGTTTTGAGTTCTCGGCGATTTTTACAATGGAAAATATTGTTGAACAAAGAGTGTGCCTTAAATGTTGTGTTTCGAATGATATTTCGTGTGGTGAATCACTAAAAATGTTGCGAAATACCTACGGCGAATCGAAAACAAGGGGTTATGAATGGTATAAGGCTTTTAAAGAAGGCCGAGAAGTAGTAGTATACTTGCCTCGTTCTGGTAGACCTTCAACCGTTACGACCAAAGGAAACATCGACGGAATCAAGAAGCTAGTGCTCGAAAATCGACGTATGAGTCTGAGAGAGTTGGCTAGTGAGGTGAACATATCTTTTAAGTCCGTCCACAACATTCTCATTGACATTTTAGGCATGAAACGCGTCGCCGCTCGACTAGTTCCAAAAGAGCTCAATTTTGTTCGAAAAGCGCAGCGAAAGCATGTAGCTGAAGACATGGTTTCCCGAGCTTCTACGGATCCGAACTTTTTGAAACGTATAATAACTGGCGACGAGACATGGGTTTATGAGTACGACATGCAAACAAGCTAACAGTCTTCAGAATGGCGTCTCGAAAACGAGCCGAAACCCAAAAAACCGCGGCAAAGTCGCCCCAAAATCAAGGTGATGCTGACAGTTTTTTTTGACTACCATGCTGACAGTTTTTTTCACTCCGAATTCCTTCCAGAGGGAGATACAGCGAATAAAGAATGTTATTTATTTATTTAATAAATAATATTCTTTATTGTTCTTCTTATGTCCCTGTGAATATACTCGTAAGTTAGTAAAAAAAAATTGTTTTTCTGAAAGCACATTTGGAGTTACTTTAAAACTCTGCAAAATTGTATGCGGTCTTAGGATATTAATTATTTTATCTTGTCAATGATGTAGGTAAGTTTTATACATAATGTTTCCTAACTTTTTATGTAACTATAAAAAAATTGATCAATTAGCCAGCACTTTATCTGTTGCCAATGCTAATAAGTGTAAGTAATCTGTTTCGCAACTACACGATTTGTATATATTTTCATGTATGCCGCAGCATTTCTATACATGTGACGTTACTCCCCAGTCGGACCAAGTCCCGGTGGGGCACATCCCGCGGCAGCTGTCGGTGTACTGCCGCGGCGAGACGACGCGGCGTGCGCAGCCGGGCGACCACGTGGCCGTCACCGGCGTCTTCCTGCCGCTGCTCGGCTCCGGCTTCCGGCAGATGGTGCAGGGTCTGCTGTCCGACACTTACCTCGAGGCACATGTTAGTACACCCATAACCAACACACTTTATGTTCTTGTAGCCAGTAGCATCTTATGGACTGTTAAAGACGCGGGCAAAGTCGCATCAGCGAGACCCCCCCTGGCTTACTACGTAAATTAGAACTGTGACCCTGCGTTAATTTATATGTCAGTTTCGTAGTTCGCCTACTGTTTGCTGGGCTATACCATACTGTGACCGTGCAAGGAAATTGTTAGTTATAAAATCATTCAATCTATGGTAGAGCAAGTGACTGTCCTCTAGAGTAGGCATCGTACCATACCAGATATTTGATTCAAAGTCAGGAAAATTAATAGTCATGTGAAAATCTCACCATGCATCATTACATGCACCATGTTCACTCATGCACAATGCTTGAAACTTATTGATCAATCATCATCGTCAACTCAATCAGATATTTGAAGTCAAAGTACTTTATTCATAAATGTACAATTTACACATCAATTAATAAAAAATAAAAACAAAAGAAAGAGCTTACAAATTGTATACATTTTCAAAGTTTGAAACTACTACTTTACTGTATTACAATAATTATTGTACAGAAAACTGTCAAGCATTATACGAGTATAATGTCTTTATTGCAATTGTACTAACCTATGTCAAATTTATTTATTTACATTTTTATGGGAACTTTGCCATCACTCTCTAAAAATTCGCTGTAACTATAAAAAGTTTGATCGACAAGATAATTAAGCACTTTAATCTGTTTTTTTGAAGCTGCCGAAACTTGGGGCCGATATAACTATTTTGGGAAGAGCGTTATAAACTTCCGGTCCCATAATGTGAGTTAACTTCTGTGACCTCGTGAGAGAGTGTGGTATAACATCCAGCTTGTCGGCGTTGCGTATGTTGCGAGAATGTCTCTCTCCTCGCGTGTTGTACGATTCTAGATTATTTTTGACATACACAGCCACTTGATAGATCAAGATAGCAGGTAAAGTAAGTATACCAAGCTCCTTGAAATATGGTCTGACGGATGTACATTGCGATACGCCAACAATGGCACGTACGGCACGTTTTTGGGCGCGGAACGCACGCTTCCAGTCGGCAGCGCGCGCGTATAGCTCGGCGCCGTATTGTAACCGTGAATGCACTGTGGCGAAGTAACATGCACGTGACACTTCCGTAGACACCACTCGGGATACTCGTCTTAGCGCAAAGCACGCACTGCTAACTTTAGCACACATCTTGTCGATGTGATGTTCCCACGTCATGCTGCGATCAATCTCGAACCCCAAAAATGCGGTGTTCTGTACCTGCTCAATCCTAACACCATTTAGCGAGACTTTTAGCGGTTTTGTATGGTGTCCCGACAGACAAAAGTGAATATAGTATTTTTTTTGAATTTAGCATAAAACCGTTGGCGCTAAACCATGAATTTAAGCCGTTTATTACAAAATTTAATTTCTCTTCTAATTCCTCTATTGAAAGAGCTGTGACTACGGCAGCCACGTCATCCGCATACATGAATATGGCTGCACCCTTCACGGCTTCGGGTAGATCGTTTAGTAGGAGAGAAAACATAATATTAGAGACTGACGAACCCTGCGGTACTCCCATAGACGAAGGCAACGGGTCTGATTTATTGTCGCCATCGCCAGCATCCACTACTTGAGAGCGGCCTCGTAACATGTCAGTCAATACCTCGTATGATTTCCCAGCTATGCCATAGTGTTTCAGCTTTAAAGCTAAGGTCTCATGGTCTGCAACATCAAGGCCTTCGATAAGTCACAGCATAAGACGGCTACTTGCTCTTTACGTTCACGGGCAGCCAACACGCTACGAATCACTTCACCCGTTAGAGAAGTCGTAGACCTCCCTTCGCGGTATGCGTATTGTTGTTCACACAGCGCCTCGGTTTCCGATAGGTAGGCCACTAATCGCGAACTCAAGCCATTTTCGAATACTTTGGCTATTGCTGGTATAATCGATACTGGTCTATATCCATCAATATCGTCCCGTTTGCCTTTGCCTTTAAATATCGGGGACACTTTCGATATCTTCAGCGGCGACGGGTACGACCCCTCCCTAAGACACTTATTAAACAGTGTGGCGAGAACCGGAGCTAGAGGCTAAATTGCTAGTTTAATTAGCTCCATCGACACACCGTATATGTCTTTTGACTTTTTTGGAGGTATTCTGAATTTGTGTGAATAATAATAACCAATTATGCAAACTACCATGAGGCTTAAAACAGTTTTTGAGCTGCTTTAAGATGTTCTGAATAAATTTTGCCATGATTCTGAGCTATATTCGTTTGTTCGTAGAGCGTGAACTGCCTGAACCAAAGCGAGGAGAATGAGCTGACCGAGGCGCTGACGGAGGAAGAGCTAGCAGAGCTGGCGGACGAGGACCTGTACTCGCGCATGGCGCGCAGCCTGGCGCCAGAGATCTACGGACACGAGGACGTGAAGAAAGCGCTGCTGCTGCTACTCGTCGGGGGCGTCGATAAGTATGACCATTACTTTTTCCTGTCAACTCAATATAAAAGCGCGGCCCGCTGTGATTGAATAATCAACAAGAACAAAATTAAAAATTTTGACTAACCCCCGACTACCTCAGATTTGTTATCTGTACAACATTCTACTAGTCAAGCCCTGTCATTTGATACCCATATTAAGGGAGCTGTGAAAAAAGAAATGTATTTCGCCATTTTGTGGAAGCGGCCATCTTGGATTCGAAATTTGTCATAGTGCAATGAATTCTACTAGTCAAACCCCTTCGTTTGATACCCATATCGAGTTAGTAGTGAAAAAAATAATATAATTCGCCATTTCGTGGTGGCGGCCATCTTGAATTTGATTTTTTTTAGTTTTTTTTTGATTAGTGTATAGTATTTTACTAGTCAAGCCCTTTCATTTGATACCCATATTGAGGTAGGTTGTGAAGAAATATTTTGTCCGCCATTTTGTGGCGGCGGCCGTCTTGAACCAAACATAGCTAAGAACATCCGCACGGATATTAACTTTCAAATAAAAAATACGGCATCGAAATCGGCCCATCCGTTGGAGCTCTACGGTGCCACAGACAGACACACACACAGACAGACAGACACACAGACAGACAGACATCGACGTCAAACTTATAACACCCCTTTTTTGGTCGGGGTTAAAAATGTAGACAAATATGTATAGGACTCGGTGACTATGATCCATAGTAAGCAATGCCGAGTTACCAATAGGGGAAACTGCAAAAAAACTGCATCCTCACTTAGCAGCAATATGCAATATCGAATTACATTGTATAAACCTGTTTAAAAAAAAAAAGTTATTACCATTATTAATCAAGGAGAGTTAGTGGTACTAGAGGACAAAATTAAATTTTGCTGTTATGTACAACAGGTCTGTCATGTAAGACAGGAAATTAATTTTGCCAATCCACAGGCGCCCAAATGGCATGAAGATTCGAGGCAACATCAACATCTGCCTCATGGGAGACCCCGGAGTGGCCAAGTCTCAGCTGCTCAACTATATCGACAGACTGGCGCCTAGGAGTCAATACACGACAGGACGGGGATCTTCTGGAGTGGGTCTTACTGCTGCTGTTATGAAGGTAACTAGGAAATTTAAAATTTTTAAATGTTCACCTGTTTGATGTGATAACGCCTTATAATATAAATCGATGAAAGTCGGCTGCACGAATGAAATAGTGTCACTTTCCGCCTGAGTTGAGCGTGCAAGCGAGATCGCGGAACAAGCTATAGAGAGCCACGATCAGCCTAAACATTCGGCTTGTGATACATCTACATATATGTAATGATATTACCACGTAATAATATATGATAACAACCATATTTTTGGGTTCAATTCTTTTTGAAGTGAAAACTTCTTCAGTCGCTTTCATCATTTTTTTGGTTGGGGAAAATCATGTGGGCCCGCCCACGTTACTGACACGCTAATAACATGACGCATGATCGTCGCTTAACATCAAGTAAGACGGCAATCAAACGTAAGCCTATAAAAGTTGAAAAATAAAGTTTTATCAATATGCTGTGTGTTGTATAGTCAAAACTCTTTGTTGGAGTATTTGTGTCGTGAACCATGTTCCCGTCGTGTCCAGGACCCGTTCACCGGTGAGATGATGCTGGAGGGCGGCGCGCTGGTGCTGGCAGACCAGGGCGTGTGCTGCATCGACGAGTTCGACAAGATGGCCGATTCGGACCGCACCGCCATTCACGAGGTCATGGAGCAGCAGACCATCTCTATCGCTAAGGTAACAAACGTTACAAACAATCTATACTTAATATTATAAAGCTGAAAAGTTTATTTGTTCGAACGCGCTTATCTCGTTAATTCATTAATTAACGTGTTTATGGCGTTAATTAATTAGCTGTTTCCCCAGTAGGCAAACTGTGAGCGGCCGACCGAGTTAATCTAGTACCATGTATTTGAAATGGAATGTCCACAAGTTTTTGCTCACAATACGTAGGTTGCGCAAAATTAGCAATCTGTGGACACTCCATTTGAAATATATGGAAGGGCTAGACCGATACGCCGCTAACTCAATCACGTTACGCTCACAGTTTGCCTACTGGGGACGCTATGTTTACTACATTTTTGAATAAAAAAGTAATAATATGTTGTGTGGTTTGGCAGGCGGGTATAATGACGTGCCTGAACGCGCGCGTGTCGATCCTGGCGGCCGCTAACCCCGCCTACGGGCGCTACAACCCCAAGCGCTCCATCGAGCAGAACATCCAGCTGCCGGCGGCGCTGCTCTCGCGTTTCGACCTGCTCTGGCTCATCCGGGACCAACCCAACCGGTCAGTGACTACTCCGCATCACTCATTTTGAACTTTACTCGCATACCCCACATTTTAGACCACCCACCCCAGAACATACACTCTAGATTGCCCAATCCAGATCAGTAACCCCGGAATGCCCACCAACAGATCACCAACCCTAGACTGCCTAACCCAGATCACTAACCTCAGATTGCCCACCCCAGATCACAAACCCTAGACTGCCTAACGCAGATCACTAACCCCAGATTGCCCACCCCAGATCACCAACCCTAGACTGCCTAATCCAGATCACTAACCCTGGATTGCTTACACCAGATTACCGACCCTGGATGGCCAACCCCAGATCACAGAGTCTTAAACTGCCCATATAACTATTTATTGGCGACCGCGGGGAAACTGCGGGGCGCAGCAAGTATTATGTAAAAAAGTGACTGTCTACTTATGAACGAATGCAAGCAGTTAATACTTCTCTTTATTCCTCAGTCTAAGAAGTCTAATTTGAACCATAGAATAGATGATACATATCTTCAATGCTAGAAGTATTAACCTGAAGCTATTTACAATGTTTACTAAAATATTGACTAACTAACTTCTAATACTAAACTACATAATGTTTCCCAAACGCGCCATAAGAAGAATA
This sequence comes from Ectropis grisescens, assembly GCA_017562165.1. Lineage (NCBI taxonomy): Eukaryota > Metazoa > Arthropoda > Insecta > Lepidoptera > Geometridae > Ectropis > Ectropis grisescens. Next base: position 24,068,894 of record CM029781.1, on the reverse strand, counting down.
ACTACAAAAAAAAAAAAATTGGCAGTGATCCCCAATTTGATTGTCGTCTAAATAGGTATTCTAAGCATGGCCATCTAGACTATGCTGCTATTCTCCCATTCCTCCATACTTCTACTTCGATACTATATATTCTAGATATAAGCCTTTTTTTTCTTTATACTATGCTTATACCATGGTATAAGCATAGTATAAAGAAATATTACCAGTAGTTAATTTCCTTTGATCTTGTGAGAAACGCCGATAATGTCTAGACACGGGTAGGATTGTCGCAAACAAAAATGCTTTTAACCAAAATAAAATTAAAACATACGGAAAACGTCAGCCCTGAGCCGCGCTTCTGAAATACTAACATTGTAATGTAGGCAATGCAGGAGCGAGCTTTCCGCGTCTCACCATGCACGCCCCGCACGATTGCTCCGTCTAGACGGCTTCGTCGAACGACTGTATAATTTAAACTGTGGTATAAGTCTGTGATATTATAGGTGTGTGATTTTATAAGTGTGTGATGTTGTGTAGTGACAAGGACTTGGAGCTAGCGAAGCACATCGCGTACGTGCACCAGCACTCGGCGCAGCCGCCGAGCGCCACGCGCGCGCTGCCCATGCGCCTGGTGCGCCGCTACGTGGCGCTCACCAAGCGCAAGCAGCCCGCCGTGCCGGATCACCTCGCCAACTACATCGTGTGTGAGTCTCCTCAGACCCTGGTTACCATCTAGCACCGAAGTTACTCATTAAGAGGAATGAAACGAGTCTAAACTCGATGGGGTTATGACTGAGTTCTTCTGGCCATCTTCCAGTATCATCATCGACCCTGGTAACATCTAGCACCAAAGTACTCACCAAGAGGAATGAAACGAGTCTAAACTCGATGGGGTTATTACTGCCTTCTCCTGGCCATCTTCCAGTATCATCATGAGACCCTGGTTAGATCCAGCACCAAAGTACTAGTCCATACAAATAAAACATGCCCAAACTCGATGGGGCTTTGTCGTTTAATTACTGAGTTCTCATGGCCATTTTCCAGTGTCATCTTCAGACCCTGGTTAACATCTAGCACCAAAGTACTCATCAAGACGAATAAAACGAACCCAAACTCGATGGGGTTATGTCGCTATATTATGGAGTACTTATACAGCGTGTGGCGAAAAACCACACGCTGTATACTGCATTATTGTTTATGTTTACAAACCGTTTTGACATGACGTATTTTATTTAAGTAAATAGTAAATTTTCCGATCTAATTAGTTTCTGTATTTACCCCTAGTTATATAGAATTGAGTTAACAAAGACAAAAATATATTTGATAAGCCATACTGTCGACAAGAAGACCAAAATATCGGACAACTAGCCAAATAATATTGAAACTCACCTCTCTTCCGCACGCGGCGTTTGATAAAATCGCAGATCATTGTTTATCAAATGGTTATGTCATGTTTAACAATCTTTTACAGCGAAAATAAATTCAAAATATACGACAATCGTCAGCCTTTAACCGCGCTCCTCAACTACTAACATGGTCGTATTCGCAATTTTGGGAGTACGCTTCCTGCGGCCTATCCTGCACGCCCCGCACGATTGCCCCGTCTAGTCGGCTTCGTCCAACGACTGTATGGTTTAATAGACTTGTTTGTTAGATGGCGTCATGTGAGAAATGTCGATATTCATGTATGTATCAATATTCCAGCGTCCTACGTGGAGCTCCGGCGCGAGGCACGCAACGCCCAGGACGTCACTTTCACGTCGGCCAGAAACCTGCTCGCCATTCTGCGGCTATCCACCGCGCTCGCCAGGCTCAGGTGGGTAATCAAAATAAATTGGCAGTTGTTGGGGTGACTGATAAAAGTGAAAATGTAAAACTTAGAATGCGATGGCTCATTTAACGTATGTAGTTCTATGCTTTAGCATACCACATATTTATGGTGTTGCAATAAAAGATACATTTGTGTTTGGTGGTTGTGCTTGTTGATTATTGTTCACCCAAAAAGTACACAATGTGCCCGAAGAAGTTTTCACTTTAAAAATTACCGATGGTTACAATCTTGGTGTCTTCAAATTGAGTGTGAATCAATTTTTTGTAGTTTGTAAGCAAAAATGAAAAAAAAATTAAAATGAATAATTGTATTAACACTCAGACTCACAAAACACATACATAAGTAGTTTTTCAAGTCCAACATTACAATGCTTATACGGTCCGTATGTGTGGGTACAAGTATGATCAGTGGGCCGCAAACTAAGCACATAGCTTGTATCTTGAGACCTGAAGCTTGAGCAAGCTCCATAATAGACCGAATCGTCGCTCAACATCAGGCGAGATGGCGGTCAAGAGTAAACTTAAAAGAAATATTCGTCATAGGGACTGCCGATAGAAGTGAAAACTTATAACTTAGAATCGTAAGTATTAAACAACAACTATGATTGCACAATATGTATGTTCCTTGTGCAGTTATAGATATAGTGCTGTTACGCGTGTCGGCGCGGTCATAGTCTTAAAAAAAAAGTAAGCCTCATTTTAGCACATATGAAACAGTTTTTAATTTACAAATATCCAGGGTTCTTTCTCAGTCAGACACCAGACAAATGATGGTGGAAATTTTCTGTTCAGATCTAATGCGTACGATTGTAGAAACTATGTCTACTCTATTCCAAAATAAATAAAACGTAATCATATGAGGATAATCTAGTCGGGAGAATGGTGACTGACGTTAACTTAAAAAACGTGAAAGAAACCATCATATTCCTAGAATCTTTTGAGGTAATGCATCATTCACCACTGCATTGAGCCAGTGTGGTGGATTAGAAGGTTCGAGGTTCGAGAGAAGGTTCCCGAGCCCAGCAGTGGGAACATTTAGTGGGCTACTTGCTATGCTAAATGATGGTTTTCTGCAGGCTCTCCGATGTGGTGGAAAAGGAAGACGTCACTGAAGCGATCCGACTGGTCGAGATGTCGAAGCAGTCGTTACAACACGTCGACGACAATGTACAGAGGTGAGCAACTAACTTTCTCTTACTCGTTTTATCTGGTGATCTACCGTGCTGTGGGGAAAGAGACCCTGGGAGATGAAGTCCACGTCAGTGTTGGAATGGACTGTTAAAATATTGTTGAGGGAAAAACCACCACTGTATAGATATTACGAGGGTCAAACTGAAAGTTCTTAGAAAATCAAAAACTGATTACATTAGCCAGTTATTAGTTTTATTATATCTTTTCAAAATATTGTCCATTCACGTCAATACACCGCTGCATGCGATGGAACCACTGGGAAAAGCACTTTGCCCACTCGTCCTTAGGGGTCTCTTCAATGGCATCGCGATACGCAGCCACCGCTTCTTCAGCATTCATAAACCGCTTTCCTTTAAGTTTTTCTTTAATTTTTAAAATAAATAAAAATCACAAGGCGCGAGGTCGGGGCTATACGGCGGGTGACCCAGTAATTCAACGTTTGATGTCGCCAAATAGTCGATCGTTCGCTTGGCGGTGTGCGATGAGGCGTTGTCGTGGTGAAGGAGGATCCTACTGCGAGGTCGTTTCTCTCGAACTTTTTCCAAGACAAGTGGCAAACAATTGGTAGTGTACCATTCTGCAGAAACTGTTTTTTGATCCTCTAACACAGGGTAGGCGAACCTTTGCGCATCAATATGCCATTTTTTCTAAAAAATTGTTTAATGGGGTCATTGCCGTGCCATCAAATAATTTTGACTTTCAGATTATTTTTCCAGAGTAGTTCGATCGTCATAATATACCTACTTAACACATTTTTACACATGTTTTATGATCGGCGACGTGCCTAAAATATTGTGTCGCGTGCCATCAATGGCACGCGTGCCATTGGTTCGCCTACCCTGCTCTAACACAATTGTTGCGAAATGACCTATCCTTCCAAAGAACGAGGCCACCATTTTTTTTCCCGCACTTCGATCTCTCTTCACTTTAGTTGGCAACTCCTCGAAAGGAAACACCCACTGAGCAGATTGTCTTCTGGTTTCAGGATCATAACAGTAAATCCAGCTTTCGTCACCTATGCTGTGTTCGACATACCAGTATGTCGAACACAGCATTTGAGTCACCTCCGTTAAATCTTTCAATCATTTTACGGCACCAATCCACACGATGGAGTTTTTGAGCCTCAGTCAAATTATGAGGTATCCACCGGGCGCAAAGCTTCCTGACCGCTAAATGTTCGTGTAGGATTTTGTGCGCTTGACTCATACCGATGCCTAAGCTTGTCCGAATCTGCTGATAGGTCACTCTTTTGTCAGTCTCTATCATACGCCGCACAACACAGATGTTATCTTCAGTCGTCGCCGTAGAAGGCCGTCCCTCACGTAAATCATCAGTGAGATTAGTGCGACCACGTTTAAACTCATTAAACCAGTTGTAAACAGTCGCACGAGATGGGGCTTCATCGTGAAAGGCCAATCGTAGTCTATCATAACTTTCTTGTTGACTTAAATGACATCGAAAGTCATAAAAAAATCATTGCACGAAAATTTTCTCGTGTTAAATTCATGTTGACGTGACACAGACAATTTTCAATTTGCCGCCAAATCGTAAAACAAATGACAAATGAATGAAGTATATACTCAGTAATATTGGCAAAGAGTTCTATTTTCAAATTATAGATTTTTTTTATTATATTGTTTATAAGTGGCCAGTTCTAAGAACTTTCAGTTTGACCCTCGTATTTAAAGTTTTAAAAGTGTGCACTCGAAACTTCCCATCCCTTGATCACTCACTTTCTGCGTCCCCCCCCTCAAATTCTCCTCAACACAGAAGGTTTTTGGGATTCACTCAAACACTAATTATAAAGAGTTATTTACGTTACGTCACAAATAAACAAATCAAACATACTAATAAAACCATGTATACACTGTCATGTTTACATGGCATATTTTAAGCAAAGGGTTGATTGTTAGGTAGACCTTTTAAATACTTAATAAATTTGGATGTAACTTTATATGTTTCGATGTTTGTTGCTGAATCACGTCGGAACGCTTGAACGGACCGAGTTGAAATTTAGAAAATAGGTATAGCATGGAATAAATATCACATAGGCTACTTTTTACCGGGAAATTAGGGAAACAGGTACTAAGCACGCAACACCACGGATCGATGCTAGTAATAATGTGCAGGCTATTTTTTATCTCGAAAACGAGAGAGTTCAAGAACATTATTTTAATTTTTTTCGTTCGTAAATTTATCTAAAACATGTAATTCCCAGGGGTATAAGTGCTACTGACCGCATTTTCGCCGTGATCCGCGACTTGGCCGGGTCGAACAAGACTGTGAAGTTAGCTGACGTCATCGAACGCTGCGTCGACAAAGGATTCAAGCCGGATCAGGTAGGACCACTATAACTTGGAATGTTACTAAATTTATTTGGGAAAAAATTTCACTTGAAAATAAATTATTTTGGGAAAAAATCATTTTTATTGAAAATATGAGTAGGCTTCTTGATCAGATAATAATAATTAACTAACATCTCCTAAACAGATTTAGAATTTACTCGATTTAGCAACTAAAAGCAGCAGTGAGTGAATATAATTCACATTACTCTTATGTTTTAGAATGTATAAATATAAATAGTGTTAATGTACGAGTATCAGTACCATTACTTCTTCTTCAGCAATGGTAGGATGAGAAAAGTATTCTTATTAAAATATGCATAAATATTTTTTTAAACTAGGTTATTTCTGTTGCTTACTAATAATTTAATTTTATAATTAACTATTTGTGCACTTCAATATGTAATATTAAATTTAATCTGGATTAATTAATTGTATTTTGATTTTAGTATTTAAAGAAAAGATATCGGTTGTTGCTATTTTTAAAATGAAAAAAATGTTAATTATTAAAAAAAGTTTTGTTTTCTATGGCTGGGTCGCTTGTAAACCTATGTAGGTATGACTTTAGACTTGAAGTATGGTATTCCTTGGAGGAGTACATTTCATACATTACCACACGGAAGTAATAATGTCAAAATCCAACTATATTAGGGTATAGATTCAACAAAAAACAAATAAAAAATGTGAAAATATTCTATTATTATATTATTAAAATGTGTTAAAATTTTCCAGGTTGATGCTTGCATTGAAGAATATGAGAACCTGAATGTGTGGCAAGTAAACCAGGTCCGAACAAAACTCACCTTTATGTGAAACATCTCATTTATCCAGATTAATTGTTAAGATTTGTAGGAATAAGCGAACCTGTGTGCCTGATTACGAATATTTTGTAAGTTTACTCACAATTTTACTTAGTTATGACTAGTGTTGATAAGATTTTTCCGAAATAAACATGATTTTTATACATATAAATGTTTTTTAGATTAAGTTAATCCATGTTACTTCCTCCATAACGAAATCTTTTTGAAGGATTGATTTTTTTATCAATAAATGCGTTTCAAAAAACAGTCCCCATCTCTATTACAGTGTCATTAAAAAAAATTATCGAAAAAAAGAACGATACAGTTTTTAATAGGAATATTTAATACATGTAAAAAAAATTCGATACATATTTTCTAAGCCGTGGTGGTCTAGTGACGAGAAGATTTGACTTCACAAGCGTGACATCGTAAGTCGTAAGTTCGAATCCCGTCTACACCTGTTGTGCTCCTTTAAATTTGCAAATTTGTGACACCACGGGCTTTTAAGGTGAAGGAAGCCGACGTGCACTTTGAGAACATGTGGCAATTCCGTTCTTGCCCGGCGTGGCGGGTTATATGACCTTCACTCCTTTAAAGAAATGGAACCTGAGTTCCAGCCATGGAAAAATGAAGTCGCCTGTTGTAACAAAATATGTAATAAACTTTATTTCAACTTTTAAAAAAAGAATCGAGAAGCACCAAACTTATAATAAAAACAAAATGAAACTCAAGCCGCAGTCCTAAAAATAAATACACAGTAAAATATAGTATGTTTATGTCATAACAAAGGATATTATAATCCTTAGCGTGCAGCGCTTCCGCTGCTTTTCATTTACAGTGAAAGGAACAGAAATGGTCGGCGTAGACAACAAATAATAAATTAACGAAATCATAACGAAATAGAAGACACTTTTGTACGAGACCTTTTAAAATTTAAATTATTTTACATTAATATATCGTTGTCTTTGTCACATTGACTAGAACAAAAAGAGAGCAACCCGAACGTGCATTCAGAATGTGCCCTAATAAACTACTTAATGCTCCTTAAAAAAACGTTTAAAATGTTGTGACTTTTCTATTAACTTTAGAAGACAGTTATTATATGCACAACCTTGAAACTTTTTGGCTTTATTAACAAAACCAAAAACTGGTCAGTTGGCCACCCTGTCCGTAAGGCACGTGGTATTATTAATTTCGAAATGAGTGAAGTGAAATAAACTTATCTTTATACTTATCTTTAAAACCAAACTATGGGCTTAATAGGAAGGTAACCACACACTTAGAATATTAGATTAGTAGATTTTATTTGTCTACACAATTTTTTTAATAGCCATCGTCCCGGCTTCGCCCGTTGTAGCATAATATAGCCTATAGCACTGAGGGATACATGTCAAACGTTGAAAGAATTTTTGAAATCGGTCTAGTAGTTCCTGACATTAGCATCATCATCATCATCATCAGCCACAAGACGTCCACTGCTGAACATAGGCCTCCCCCCTAGATTTCCACAACGAACGGTCCTGCGCAACCTGCAACCAGCGGTTTCCAGCGACCTTTGTGAGGTCATCTGTCCATCTAGTGGGAGGCCGTCCAACACTGCGTCTCCCGGTTCATGGTCGCCACTCGGGAACCTTTCTTCCCCATCGGTTGTCAGTTCTGCGAGCGATGTGGCCTGCCCATTGCCACTTCAGCTTGCTTACTCTTTGAGCTATGTCGGCCACTTGTTCTTTTGCGAATATCCTCATTACGGATTCTGTCGCGCAAAGAGACTCCGAGCATAGCTCTCTCCATAGCTCGCTGTGTGACTTTGAGCTTCGTTATGAGACCAACAGTGAAGGACCACGTCTCAGTTCCATAAGTCATCACTGGCAACACGCACTGGTTAAAGACTTTCGTCTTTAGGCATTGGGGTATTTTGGACTCAAAGATGTGCCGAAGTTTCCCGAACGCTGCCCATCCGAGTTGGATCCTTCGCTGGACCTCTTTGTCGAAGTTGGATCTACCTAATTGGATCTTTTGACCCAGGTAGACGTATTCGTCAACAACTTCGAGTGTGGTATTCCCAACAATAACCGGTACAGGTGAGACATGAACATTTGACATGACCTTCGTCTTGTCCATATTCATCCTCAAACCCACCTGTTGGGATACTCTACTAAGGTCCCTGAGCATAGCACCGAGGTCTTCCATCGACTCCGCCACAATGACTATGTCGTCGGCAAACCGAAGGTGAGCACGTTCATACAAATAAACTCTTCAGCTTTAAAATATAGATTTGTCTCTACACTTAGGTACATTACAAAGCTCCTTATTCGCTTTTTTACTATTCACGGATCTAAGCGGTACATAGGTATAGGTACATTTGCATTTAAAAAGCATTTAGTAGGCACCCATTCTTTGCAAAATCGTCGTCAATCTGAGTAATAACAAAGTAAACCTTAGACAACTTAGACCTTATTACAAATTCGCTTAAAATATGTTGAGTTCGGCACTAGGAGGCAGGCAGTACCTACCTGAGTGGATAGTCTGCAAACAACAAATTTGATGTTTTATACTTAAACTAATCTTTTTTTTCAATGTCGGGGAAATACATTTACGTATCCCCACCATCAATGTTCATCGTGATTGGTCTGCACTGTCGATGTGAGAGTCCGGTATTTTTTTATTTTTTTTAAATAAAGAGTGACGAGACGATCAGGACATGTGCCTGATGGTAAGCAACATGCCTGATACATAACAGCACAGTGACACGCAGCTATTGGAACATGAAGAGTCCAAATCATTACCTAGCACTACACTGCGCTCGTCACCCAGAGATCTAAGATCTTATATCTCTAAGCCCTGTAAATTCTCTGGAAACATTGCCCTTCAAACCGGAACACAGTAATGTTTGCACATTACTGCTTGGCGGTAGAATAACTGGCAAATGTGTGGTACTTCCCCAGGCGGACTCGGCCAAGAGTCCTACCACTACACGCACGGTTTGCACTTGGCCGGCTTATTTTGTGTAATCTTTGGAACTACAGGCTCGATTAAAGAACACATGTTCGTATTTATTTGATAGCCCAATTAGTGGGGAAAGCTATAAAACTTAACGTGTTAACATCGCCTAACCACGTCGAGGGGCATAAGTAGATAAGTACCTACTTATCATTCTATACTGCATTGCTTGCAATAAACATCAGACATCACTATTTGCACATAATAATAGCCCTTAATGCATTTATCAAGAAATAGGAAAGAACTACTACACCAGTTGTAGAAAAAATAGTTTTTATCGTCGACATAAAGGAAAAAGTGTATTGTTTTCGTCCTCTAAGTTCGGGGCAAGTTTCAAACTTGCAGGAAGGATATTCATACTTAGGAACAGTAGCAATAAATTCGCTCCCTCTCGCTTATGAAAGTAATAAGTTAACACCAGATGTATGTTCCCAGACGACGATTTCTGCAAAGTTGCGAAAAATGCCTATTTTTTTTAATGGTAAGAACCAATAGATATGCGTCAATATACTTAAGGGAAGTTAGTAAGGTCCTGCAATTTCTGTTCAATGAAAGGTAGGCAATAGAAGTCATCTGAGGTTCTGAGACCCACAGCCATAGGTCTCTTTAAAAAGGTTAGCGGTAATGGATAGCGTGATAGCGGGTGTAACTCTAGAGGTAGAGCGGTTGAAACCGCCTACAGAAGGTCTTTACAAGATGTACACCGCGAAGCAACAAAAACAAATTGGCAGTCATAGGAACTGCCGATAGAAGTGTAACTTATAAACTCAGAATTTTATAGCTTGCTTTGGAATCTACGGAAACCGGAACGTAAAAACGGAGGGTGTGGCCATGAGAATTAGCATTTCTAGATGGCCAATGACCATGGTCCCGAGTTTACCCGAAGATTTCTTATCATTCGCGAGCGTGATGCTAGATTTCATTTCACAGCCCACAAAAAATCTGTCTATAGCGCGCCAAAAGAAATTTTTACTTTAATAAATACGAATCCAGCGAATTCCTGGGCAAATTCCTGGCGAGACACCGTCTCTAGGTGACAAAAGAAACGGTGGATGGGTCAAGTACGAACGATGTCGTCTCTGTCAAACTCGCGTAAACGTTACGGAAACATATTTCATACATTTGTTAGTGTTTATGCATTGTTGACGGAATTGGTAACTTTTATATATCAGGTTAAAATACTCCATTACGGTAGGTAAGTATAATATTATAGAAAGGCGTGTTGCTTACCATCAGGAGTTCGACATGCTCATCGTGTCATTTTTTCTTGTATGAACGTTTTCGTGGTCTTAGAAAATGAACATGCGCCTGGCGGTAGCACAGTACAGTGCTACGCAGCTGTTTATATGATACAGTCTGGGATAAGACTAGTGATATTTAAAAGGCATATAGAATAATCCGCTTTATCGAAAATTACCCCATATTAAACTAGGTACAAAACTATGGAGGGTTGTGCTACACAGAACCGTGTTTTGGAATGGCCGTAATTTTTTTAAGAAAATGCGTATCGTAAGTCACATTTTTCGGTAGAGACTACATAATGTACATAGCTCAAAAATAAGAATCCATGGATGGTGGATCGAATCCATGTATAATCTATGAACGACAAATAAGAATAAGTATTCGACCGACGACATTAATTCGACCAAAACACTGAAAAAATAACATACATAAATAATACCAAAAAAGTGGATAGGTAGTAAAAAATACATTGAAAAATTATGTTTATTCAAAAAACTAGGTAATTTTTATGATTGTTACTGAAAGTGCTTGAACTTGAGAGTGTCGCTAAAATAACTAGGTTCCTACCCTAGGTGTCATAACAAACAAGTTATAAGTTTTAAGTAAGTTCGGATATTTACATGATCGTTACGTAATCACGTGAACTGAAAGGGTCAAGCTGAAATTTGGAACTCAAATGCGGGTAGAATATAGTGGGATGATACATATGCGTTAGGCGATACAATGTAAACTTTCATAGAGAATAACCATTTTGTACTTAATTTGAGTGTCGGGAAGATACCTAATATTCTTCTGTATGTGAGACGTAGGTATGTGTGTGTTTCTTGCTAGGTTACAATACTCACATCTACAGGTTTTCAGTGCTCATGTTTACGATATCGTTACGATCATTTTTATGACACCTCCCGGGCTCATAGGCGGCCGCTATAGCTACTGAGGCTAAGTATAATGCATCCAGTTTTGTTGGGCTCGCGGCCTCTACTGGGTGCTTACCTAGCTAATTGATGTCGGAACAATAAAATAAATAATGTGATAGGTACTTGGTTTTTCGATTATCTTGTAGGTACTTTGGTGATTACAGAGACACAGAACGAGTTTTGTGGAGTTAGATAATTTTGTTATTTTGTCTTCTGTTAAGAACCGTAATGTCTACCTACTAGTGGTAGAGTGTAACATTGATTTATATTTTTGTTTCATAAAGGTATTCTAAAAATTTAAGATAATTTAACTCGAAGGCGACGTTTTTTGGTAAATTTCAGGGCAGTTAAAACTGTCGCCCAGTAGTGTCGCTACTATCGCATATGTACCTTATAGACATTTGTGACATTTCACATTTAAATATAAATAAATAAAATAAATATTGGTGGACAATTCACACACAACACCATCTGACCCCAAACTAAGCAAAGCTTGTGTGATGGCAGCCAGATAGCTGATATAATACTTATATAGTTTTAAATACATACTTATTATACATATAAACACCCAGACACAGTGCAAACATTTGAATTCATCACACAAATATTTGCACTGGGTGGGGATCGAACCCACGACCCTCGGCTTCGCAGGCAGAGCTACTACCAACTAAGCCACTAGGGCAGTCAATTTGCGTGGTTAGTTCCATCTTTTGCGATTAGGCGGTCTCCCGCTATTTTTAGAGCCCATTTTTAGGGTTCCGTATTCAAATGGCAAAATACGGGACCCTTATAGATTCGTCATGTCTGTCTGTCCGTCCGTATGTCACAGCCACTTTTCTCCGAAACTATAAGAACTATACTATTGAAACTTGGTAAGTAGATGTATTATGTGAACCGCATTAAGATTTTCATACAAAAAATAGAATAAACACAATAAATTTTAGGGGTGTCCCATACTTAGAAAAAAACATTGTGGTCGAATTGATAACCTCCTCCTTTTGGAAGTCGGTTAAAATAAACTATTTGCACTCGTAAACATGTTATTACGTAAAATCAGACCTATGCACCTGTAACTACTTATCTTACGAAAACTATATCGAAAAAACACAACTAGCAATAAAATAGTTTATATACAAAAATTTTGGAGCCAGCTAAAAAGAGCTAAATGCACCGATCTATAGGCACAATCGGTTTATACGACAAAACGAGGCCTGAAGCCACGTAATCAAGTCCTATAGAATGTAGCTAGCTCGTGGGTCGAATAGGAAATGTCGACACATGTGCCTCCTTGTTCCTTTCCAATGGACAACAAAGCAACGTTTATTTAGGGCGGGCAGGGCGCGGAATGGACTACATGTAAAGGTTACTGTGGCAAATCTTCAAGCTCTAAAGAACATGGGATAACAAACTAAACACCCATATTACACGAGTCAAGAATCTTAAGAAAATATACCTTTGAAAACTAGCGGAGGAGAAATTTGTGGTAAAGTTTCAAACTTACGATCGGACTATTGGACTCAATGATCTTTTCTACCCTTGAGACATTTTAATGTATTTTTTTAATATGAAACCAACTCTGTAATCCCGACAAAGGAATCAGCGGTTTCATACAAAAATTCACATTGGAATCTACTAAATGTCATAGCCGCTTTTAAAAAAAAATGCAAAAATGAAAATCTGTCAACATAGTTCACAATTGCGCCACAGGCACAGGTGGCAATATTTTTCATATTTTTCCAGAAATTGAATAGGCAATTTGTTTAGGCGTTTGGTTGCAATTTGTCAAAAACACAAGTTGAAAAATACAAGTTGGTTTGATAGAGCACGTAGGTACTTTACTATAACCACGGAATATAACAAAATGAGGAATCACATTATAGTATTCCATTGTTAGTGAAAAAAAATTTGGTCCTCTAACTGTAACTGATTTCAATTTCCAAATCCGACGCTTAATTTGACACGTAGCTCTACTTTCGGGGTTTTCGCTTTCATGCGCCAAGTTCCGAGGCTGAGAGCCTCCTTTTGGCAGTTTAATTAATTTTTTGGCTTTCCCCTTCGCTGTTGAACTGATTAGTATTGAATTCCGTAGAATGCTAGAATGGGACGTTAATATGGGATCACATAATAAGAGAAATAATATAATTATGCTCAACATTAGTTATTATACAAATTTCAGTTAGTAATAAAAATACACAAATTCTGTAGTGGTAGGACTCTTTGCAGATTCCGCCTGGGGAAGTACTACACCTTTGCCAGTTATTCTACTGCTAAGCAGTAATGTGCAAACTTTACCATGTTCCGGTTTGAAGGACAATGTATCCGATGAAATTACAGGGCATAGAGATCATCTTAAAGACATCATCATGAAAACATCTTATATATCTGGGTGACGAGCGCAGTGAAGTGCTAAGTAATGATTTGGACTCTTCATGTTCTAATAGCTGAGTGTCACTGTGCTGTTGTGTGGCAGGCATGTTGCTTACTATCAGGCACATGTCCTGCTAATGTCCTCACTCTAAAATAATACACATGTTAATATTTTTTGTCTTTGTTGTTTCGATGAAGTGACGTCAAAATAAATATAATATTCCACAAAAAGAGGGAAGAGATGTAGTTCGGTACCTACCTAAAAAGATGCCTATAGTAGGCGTACCTTGAAAGCGTACAAACTCAAATTATCTGTTACCGAATGATATAACAAAATGAGTTCAAGAAATCGGTATAGAACATACGAAGGTGGCGGACTCATTATTTCGCAGATGACGTGGTCTATAAAAACGACGCGTAGTTTAATTTTACGCATGCGTAAGAAATTGTGGTGCACTGAAAAGTGACAGCTACGAGGAAAACTTTCAGAGCATAGCTAAGTAATTGTTTAGTGCTGAATCTGTAGTCTTCACGAATAACAATTAAGTAAATAGAAATCGCGCTGTGATCAGAAATAAAAAGTGTAAGTGTTTAGTAATGTGTTCACTTGTGCTCCGGTTTAATATGTCAACAAGTGGTTAACAGATGGAAATACACATTTATATAGGGAGAGTTTTTTTTTTCAAAAAAAATTTTGGTTTATCTAGTCTACAAGGTACCTAACATTGGTACCTTAGGTAAGATACGATCTTTTGATGGTGGTCCTTCGACTTTCACAGGGTAAACAAAATGCCGCGATACATATTGAGGCAGCCCAGAACACTTACAAGAATTGCGGCACAAAAACTTGCGATTTACATCGCTCTGCGAGGGGAAATATTAGCGGCATCAATATCAGAAATGTATCGATATGATGCCCAAGCTTTGATCTCCCGAGAAATTAAACTTCTGCAGCATCGTTTGTATTGCAGCGTGCCCTCGGAATTTCGTGATGACTTATTCATTGAAACAATACAAATTTTACAAAAAAAAGGTGTCGTTGAATGATTGTGAAGAACAAAATTGTATTCAAACGAATTTAATTGCACGTATGATACAGACATTACTGACTGAAAAGTTGGAGGAAATAACGCTTAATTCTGAAATCAATGAAAACATATTTCTTCCTTTGCTTAGTACTGAATCACACCGGTTGACGGGTTTACTTAGTCTACGTTTTGGTGTAGATTTAGATACTAAAGAAATATGCAATGATACTGTGGTTATCATAAATTTTTTAAGGGATTTATGTAATCTCAAGAGTGTAACATTCCGGTTTTGTACACACAAAATTCTGGAATCTGTAGCAGAGTATTGTAAATTTATTGAAAAACTTGTCTTAACTGACATCAAAACTATATCCGATTGCTGTATAGATATATTTCAACAGCTACTTAACTTGAAAGACATCAGATTAGAAGGAACATCAGTAACTCAGAAAGGATTTGAAGCTCTTCTAGTATCGTGTAAAAATATTCAGTATGTTACGGGTACATCATATTTAATAGCTGGGGCGGTTGAACAGATCGCCGTTTCGAAAGAGACCGACCGTTTAAAACTGAAATCTTTTGAAAATGATCATAAAACAACTGCGAAACAATTGCAACTTATTATCCAAATGTGTCCTGGACTCGAAAGCATAATATATTTTGATGATTGTCCTCTTGTAAGAGGCGATTGTTCTCAAGGACATTCTTTAATTCCAAAATCACGTCTGACACCCACTCGATATAACCTAATAATACTGAATACTTTACACACAGATTTCTAAAACAAAAGGCAGATGGAACGTGCGGAACACAGATCCTTAGGTCCAGAAAGCAAATATCAAACGCCAAAGCAAATACAAACTCCAGTCACTACGGAACGGACTTCCGTCTCGTACTAGAGTCCCGTGTGATTTTAAGTTTTGTTTAAGATTATGCCGTCTTGTGTCTTCAAACATTGCAAACATTGTTCCCAAAAATAAGAAAAGGAAAGAGGAATATCGTTTCATAGGAAAGTTTGAATATTTTTGCTGTTATTTATATAATTTAGGCGATTTCATTTCGATTGATGAATAGAAACACAACTCCTAAACGAAAATTAGTTAGTGTTGCTATACTACATTGAAATTATTTTCCCTAAAGTTAAGGTAAAATATAGATTATGATTTTTTTGAAGATACTCGTAGACCAAATTATTTATTCAAATTGTATTATTATTCTATTTTAAACCCTATCTTTGTAATCGTAATTTTTTGATTTAATGTGGATCGATGCCTAGCATAAATCCACGCCATTACTAGTGTTTATAAAAATACTAATAGTATTGATGAAAACTATAGTTATGAAGAAAGTTTTTAATACTTGTAAGTACCTAGATATAGCGTCTCCAGTCCAATTTAAACGTTTGGTACTTGGACGACGGAACTTTGGGTCGCGATGTGAATAATGTTCAACTTATTTACAAAAACTCTTAGAAGGTTTTCGTTGGTTTGTATCAACATTTTTGAAAAGGTGATCTTTTCGTTTGCGACACGCGTCCAGACAAAGATTGGATAGTAAACAAATTGAATGATCTGCCCCCCAACATCAAGTCAGTTGACAAAAATTCTCTGCACCTCCTGTGTTCACCGATATTAAATGAGTAGTTGCCACCTTTTGTCAAGCATGATAGTCAAAATTTCACAAGAAGCTCCGATAGAATACTCAAAATAAACACAGACATTACTTTTACTATTCGGCTTTGTCTTTTTATTCCGAATTTTCGATAGATAGATAGATGACTCTTTATTGTGACACAAAAACAGAAATATTACAGTAGAACACTTATGAACTAAATTTTCTGTACGAATATTCGAATTTTTTGTTGCATGCAAAATCAAAATTCTTAACTTCATAGGATGGAAATAGTAAGCACTAGAAATCCTTGCATAATATATAATCAGTGTAATAATAAATTATTTTAACATTATAATATATGTATTTATTATACGCGAAGATTTCCGAAGCTTAGACAACATTGGTGGGATTTTTTTCTTAAGACTGGGAACATTACACGCACACCAACGTGAGTAATTTGACAACGCCGGTGAGAGCTGTCACGCATACATAACGAATTACTGGCCTCACAGTGTCGTTCACGAAGGTTTCATCTGTTTAGAAATCTGTGACTTTACACAATTTACGTAAATTACAATTAAAACATTATTGCTTTTATCGAGATAAAATAAGTAATGTCTTAGAAATAAGAGGGCGAGATTTAGGGTACTTAGATCTAGTTATTTATGAGTTAGATTCAGACGCGTTGAAGTGTGTAATGCAAATGTGTCCAAATTTGAGGTCATTCCATGTTGGGGTCCTCTACCATTACAGCGAACAAAATATGCGTAATAAGTTACGTAATTCAGTCAAACGCTTATGTACTCTTGCCACAAAGATGTCCCAGAAACGATTACGAAATTCGCCTTTAAATAATTTGACGGAAATATCTGTGGATATTGGAGTTTTTGTGCCTGCGGATGTCCCGGACCAGTTGATTATTTTGATACTTTCGAATTGCCCAAATGTTGAAGATATCAGTACTGGTTACCATGTGTCGCTCACGGACGATGTGATGTTTGCAGTAATGAACAAAAATCCATTGACGAAACTAAAATTACTGAAAATGTGGAAGACTAATATTTCCACGGTATTCATTGATCGGTTAATAGAGAATTGCGCTAGTCCTCCAACAGTGCAATTTTTCATTTAGAAATCTTAATTTTGATTCACAGTTTAGTGGATGTAAGCACAGACTAAGTAGAGAGATACACTGATGTAAGCAGGCATACTAAATAAAAAGAAAGAAATATTTCTGTTGGCGGTCAAAGAAGAAGAAAGCAAGTACCTATTATATTTATTTGTCATAAACTTGGTTACAAAATAGATAAATTTTTGTTTGGAATCCATTATATAGGCCCGAACTATATAAAGGATGAATGGATTGGATGCTTACTTTACTTACTTCACGTATTTTCTGATAACTGATTTTCACGTATGTTATAGGCAATATCTTTAAAAATAAGTAAAACTATTATTTTGGGAGTTTCAAAGCGTCTGTGAAGCAAAACGGCCGACGAAAGTGTCTGGGAGTATTGGGGCCTTATTTTTAAAGATATTGCCTTATATATTGATAACGTTCAGCGGGTAAGCATGTGTTCTTAGTATGTACTAACTCTACTCAATCGTCCACATTTCATCCATCAGAAAATACGTGACGTCTGGCGGCCCTGGGATCTTACTCTATTAAATAGGCACACGGCTACACGCAAGGGCGTGGCCTGGTTTCAGTATTGGATTGGGTAAAAAGTACTAAGTAAAGTGTATTCATATCCAATTGGAAAAATGCAAATTCTTTTATTCTAGTTGTTCTTTTCGAATACAAATAACTCCTTTGGAACGTTGATTTTTAATATAATTATTCATGTTCATTTTCAGGGATTTTGACCTAGAACGTGAAATATCAAATAAATGTTATTGTGAGTCTATATTTCTTTTTTATGTCCTATTTTAGTAACTATTAAATTATGATATTAACCAAGAACAAAATTGAAAATTTTGATTTACCCCGACTATTTGGGTTTGAAATTTCTTATACAAGTCAAAACCAAGTCCTTTGATTTGATAGCCATATTGAGGCAGTTGTGAAAAATAGTTATTTGTTATACAAGAGTGCAAAGTTGATTTTTAACCGCGTGCTCAATTTCGATGACCGAGCAAGCGAAGGATTCTAAAATTGAATCACGAGCGCAGCGAGTGATTCAATCGTGATTCAAAATTAGAATCCTGAGCGTAGCAAGGGAATCAAAAGAGCACAAGGTGAAAAATCTTTGCACTCGAGTGCAACACGTAATTTTTCATTCCACCTCAGCGAGGAAATAACTAAATGCAAATTTTAGTACACCAAGGAGGTTCCGAGTCTGAGTTTTTAACATATTAAAAAAAAATTATGATGCATTCGGCACCAAGGAGGTAGAAATAAATAGGTTGAATTATGTTTTGAATTCAAAACCTCAGTACACACGATGTTCTAAATTCAAATTTACTTTAACCTCTAGAGGGTAAAACGACTTTTGCGCCCTGATATCGAAAAGCAAAAGCAGTCTTTCCGAGCTGGTGGGATGAAAAAGTAATTTGCTATTTTGTGGTGGCGGCCATCTTGGATTTGGAATGTATAAGTATTCTACTAGTCGAGTTACGGCTGGTCTATCCGGAGAAACCGGATTCAAAACCACGCGCGCACCACTGTCTTTTCGAAGGCATGTGCGTAATGCCGCTAACTTAAAACGGTGAAAGAAAACATTTTCCACACACACAATGCCTGGAGGAATAATTATAATGACAGAATAAAGTTTCCTTCTTGGGTAAGTGTAAAATAATATGCGAATGTGTACCTACTAACAAAAATAGATATCTAGGTACCTATCGATCATCGGTTTCGTTTGATTTTACGCGGCAATACATACACCCTTATAATTAGAATAGCATAATTTGGCACCATTCTATTTATGTAACTCAACATTATAGCAAGTTTATAAGCTACTTTACGTCACCAGGTGAACTCAAGGGGCAAAACTATTCAATAAAATAATGCAGTAGCCCTAGCGCTAACGCACACATTCACGCGTGTGTACGAACGACACCTGCGTAGTTGTGTGAAGAGTAGGTAGCTCCACAGCGGCGCTTGTATGGAGTTTTAGTGGAGTGTCCGGGGTGTGCCCGATATCCGTGGAGGAAACCGACATGTACCTAGAATATGTCGAAGTCATGTGTCATCCACCAACCCGCACTGGGCCAGCGTGGTGGATTATGGCCTTGACACTCTTTGCGAGAGGAGGCCAGGAGTCCCAGCAGTGGGAACATTTAGTGGGTTGTTTATGCTATGTTTATGCTATTAGTCAAGCCCTTTCCTTTGATACCCATAATAAGGAAGGTCGTGAAAAATTATTTTATCCCCTATTTTGTGGAGGTGATCATCTTCGATGGATATTAACCAAACATAACTAAGAACCATCATAAGGAAATTTGCTTTCAAATGAAAAAAAAAACACATCGATATCGGTCTACCCGTGAGTGCTACGATGCCAGCGCAGACACACACACACACAACAAACAAACAGGAAGACAGACATCGACGTCAAACTTATAATACCCCTTTTAGGTCGGGGGTTAAAAATAGAATGACGACACAAGCATAACATACACCTGAAGGTGAGCACCAATTTTGAAGCAGAGTTTGCTCTCTTTTAGTTGCTATCTAACCGCGTGCTCAATTTTGATGACCGAGCAAGCGAAGGATTAAAATTAGAATCCTGAGCGTAGCAAGGTAATCAATCAAAAGGGCACATGGTGAACAATCTTTGTACTCGAGTGCAACGCGTAATTTTTCATCCCACCCTAGCGAGGAAATGATAGATAAATAGATACTGTTTATTGAACCATCAAAATAACAATAAGTTACAAATTGAAACAGGTTAAACACTTAAATTTAGTGCGACAGACGGCGGACTTATGGCTGATAGCGATCTCTTCCAGGCAACCTTAGGGTGGAAAAAGAAAGATGGGATCTTAAAATGCGGGGTGTGCAGATGACATAAATAATACTTATGTATGTGTAGGCGAGCCGCTGATATCTTGCAACGGCCAAGTCACACAACATTAACTATAATAATAAAGAAATCGCAGTAAGGAACCTTAGACTTGGCACGGCTTTGTCTAGATTTCATTACTTTTTAGAGATTCAGCTCCATCGAGACTTGGCTAGTTTTTTACAGAATGTTTTTGGTGAGATTTCACTTATTTTTGTAGAAACGTGGACTTATTGATTTATTATATCAGTTGTATTATTTGACACATTTTTTTTTCTTTAAGAGTACTTTTTTAATATAACAAATCTTTCTTTTCTTTTTTTCCGGTTCTGATTCTTGTACAGTACCAACAGTCTTTTGTATTGCCCATTCACGTTCATTATTTAAGTGGACTCTCCATAATAGGCAAAAAAGTTTAGAAGATTAGAAGAAGACTGCAAATAAATAAAAGCCAGTCTAGCCTTATCCAGAGTTTTCCATTAATTTTATTTACACACATAATATATGCGTATAAAATTTTTGACTCTGACCATATATTGTTATCCTAACTAAACACTTCGTAGAAACGTTATGGCGAACGCGCGTGTTGTGAGCTGATGTTCAGCAACGTATGCAACTATAGCAGATCTGATACTGCAAGTTGAGTCAGTTCTACCATACACCAAGAAAGATATTGAATGGAAAAGCCAAGACCCGTCTTTGGGTATACCAGCTACTTGGTAGCCACTAAGTTCATCGTCGTCTTTTGATATTACCGACATTTTTTATGATGTTATCTTGCGAAATTTAATTTTCCAACTGCTTTGTGCGAAATCAAACACAAATAAACTCTACGACGACAGCGACTGACAAAGTCGACTGACAGCGTCATAACACGAAATGAAAAGTTTTCCTTTAATTTTATTTATATGCGTATTAAAAGCAGAAGGGCTATATTACATTCTCTTTGCAGAAGGGGAGGCATTCGTCCAGTAGTGGGAAGCAATAGGCTAGATTAAATTAGAAGATGTGTCCCACTATGCTGGATTTTTTTATGTACCAATAGTAGAATTGGGAATTACTGTACCTTTAATACAGCTGAGACAAGCTAAGTGCACTTCATCAAGATACTTCAGACCTTCGATTTTGGACATCAAATGAAGAGGAGAGAAGAGGACAAACAAAGTTGAATATTTTTTGTAAAGGCGGTATGTCGATCTTAAGTTTTTTGGTTGGGCTCTCGTGTTTTCAAATAAGGGGCACCAGGTACTCCAGATTTTCGATATTCCTAGTTTTATAGTTTTCTCTTTATGTGGCGATTAAACCCTAAGTATGTACCAAATTCAGCTCTCTGAGTTTATGGGAAGTACTAGTTCTATTTTGATGATCATGTGTTATAATGTCGCACCCCAACGTCATATACATACATTATAAATAACATGAATTGACATATTGTGACTAACTCCAGAATCAGTTATTTAATATCTATTAATTTATGTATTATAATAATCGCTATTAGTAAAGGTATTTAATAGTATTATAAAATTGTAACTATTAGAATTAGGTAGTGGCAACACTAAAATATGATGTAACGATTCTTATTTAATTTCTGTTGGAAGGCAGTTCATATTAGAATAACGACCGGCAAGGAATAAACGGACTGAACGTGTAACGAACATTGGCATCTTTTACTAAAATCCCCTTCTAAGTTACATCTCAGAAGTGGGATCGACAATGAAGCGGATGCTGGGTCCATTTCGCGACGGATTGGGAAGGAAGCGGAAAAGATATACTAGCGAAACATCTACAGAGAATTAAGGTACCGAAAACAATGGTTTTTTTTTTAATGGAACGTGATGAAGAGGATAATTCTACCAAACCTATAAACAAACGAAGAATTACACACCTGGACGCAGAAGTTATCCCCAAATTCGATCCGGGTAAGAAAACTACCGATGTCAAAGGTTGGCTTAACAAAATCGACCAACTCGGGGACATGTTTGAGTGGGTTATGTACGAGACCGCATTTTCGTGATGCAAATCCGTCTCCGCGGTGCCGCCCAAGACTGGTACGACGACCTGGACGACTATGCTGCCACATGGACCCAGTGGAAAGAAAATCTATCCCGCGCATTCCCACGCTCCACCGACTATGTTGACCGTCTTGAAGAGATGCTAGCGCGGAAGAAAGAACATAGTGAGAAAATGACGAAATATAACCACGAAAAAATTTCACTCCTAAAAAAGTGTGATTTAGAAGGTGACGCTGCCATCTCCTGCCTTATCCAAGGTTTACCCGTAGAGTTACGATCAAACACCAAAGCCTACAGCTGCGAAACTCGCCAAGAGCTGTACTACGGCTTTTTGTCTTCGCTTGAAACTTATAAGAAAGTAGAGACAAGAAACCTGGAAACAAGATCAACGTGGCATCGAGGACCAGTATTGCCGAAGATCTGCTTTAACTGTCGCAAAACAGGATATGAAGCGCGCGACTGTCGAACTACTCGCTGCCAGACATGTCAGCGCCTGGGACACCCTACTGCAGCCTGCTGGTACGCTGCATCCGGCTCCGGCGCGGGCGCCGAGCCACGGGACGCAAAGGCACCGCAACCATCACGCAATGTTCAATAGGTACAGGTTTTGTTTACTTCGTATGAGATTTTGTCAGATATGTAGGTATAGGAAGTATGTTATAATTAATGAGATACCCTCCCAGTAAGCAAACATCGATACCGCCAGTAAAGTAAATGTCATAAAAATATAAACTGTCACCAATATGGAGCTTCAGATGTCACAATCGAGTGTAGTCAATAGTCATGAGAGGATTTTGGTGCTGCTCTCGTGAATTGAATTGTGTTTCTCGGGAAGGTATGGTTCCAGTTACTTATAGATGACGTTCATCTTGAGAGTTACGCAGAGATTACTGATACCGATTTGAAAGATATGTATAGTATACATACATGTATTAGTAGGTCAACCAATCATTAATCAATTGGACATGAACTTAATTGCCAACAAGTTCGTCAAGTTAAGCGCACATACTGGTCAAACCTTATGTCCTACTTCGCGAATTGGCAAAAAATCGATTGACAACCGAAAATCTCACAGAAAGGTAGCTTTGTTTTTGGTAAATGATTTTGTCTAAAATTTTGTGGTACCGGCAGAAGCGACTTGGGATCACAGACAAAGTAGAAAGATATCTTGTGATATCTATGCGCGGACGATGTATGACATAGGTACAGATTATATACTCGTGACACGACCTAATGTCCTAAGTCTGGGCTAGAAATCGAACTACATGTCGCAGGCTATATTGATGAACGGAAAATGTCGGTTTCAAATCACGAACTTAGGTGACTCAAATATAAGTTGGTTAGCGGGTAGACTGCTGCTCAGTAGCGCAGATTTGTATATACACAATCAGATGTTTTTAAAATTTCAAAAGGCAGACATTCCAATGGTAAATCAAACGGCAGTGTATGTTGTAGATTAATTGACGCGTCAGACATAGATGTAGTTAGGTATAATTAATGGGAAAAAAATAACGAGTGCCAGCTAAATTTATTAAATGCGTATAGTGACTCGTTCGCTGAACGTAGTGACCGTTCACGCTGATCATTTAGGACCATTCGTAAAACACGAAAAGATAACAAGTACATACTAGTGGTGATCGATTCGTTTATCAAGTTCGTGGTTGGTAAGCATGTAAAAACTAAGTAGGTACAGTAGAAAAAAATTAGAATTCAAAAGAAATCATCTCAATATTTTCGATTCGTCGTAAGGTAGCGGTGTAGCTTTTACGAGTAGGTATTTTAAAGTGGCAGAAAAACATTTTAAACATGTACTCAATCCAATTGCTTCGCCTCGTTCTAAGGGCCAAGTAGACAGGGTGAACCGGACGATCATTAACGGACTTAACACTACCACCGAAAGCGAGTGCGCCTGGAATGAAAAGTTAATCGACGTTGTATGGGGCATAAATAATACTCTACATGCTGTTACAGGCTATACGCCTTTTAACTCGATGTTTTCCTACACAAATAAACTGTTTCGCACCCAGTAGTAGTGCTGATCACTCCGAATAAGCTAAACAACTAAAAGATAAAGTAGGTACGTATAGATATAGGGGAACCTGTTGTACGTTGGACAGTGTTGTACCTAGAACAATCGTAATTTTTCGAAAATTCCCGCGCTCTCAAATAATATCGTCTATGGCAGTCGAAACAGCCTTTGACAACTCTAACGTGAAGTTAGTTGTGATTCGCTGGCACCGCGTCAGTGCAAACAGAAAAGATACTTTGTTATTTACTACTCAAAAAGTTCATTTTTTGCACTTTACTTCTTGCCTATTTATTTCTCACAATATATATTTATAAAAAATCTTTTATTCCCAACCTAATCTCCATATATGTAGATAATAAACAGTATGGGTGTTTAAAGCTTACCTCAATTTTAAGTGGGTTTATTTATGTAGTTGGACTAAGTTGTTGAGATGTTGTACGTTGGCCCCCCAACTGACTATGTACCTTGGACACTGGCCTAGGTACACCGTATCGATTGTACCATGGACACTAACCTACCTATATTTTTTTTTTTGTAGAAAAATGCCGCTATGTACCTATGATATATATAAAAAGATCCCATTTCAATGTCAATAAAATTGTGAATCCCATCAGATTAATGAAAGAGAAAAAGTTAACACTTCATGGAGCTTCACACACACCAGAAGAAGAAAGCGTTCAACAAGGCTGCTAAGGCATGCAAAAAGGTTTTACAGAGGGCTCGTTTTGACCATATTAGTCGAATAGGGAACAAACTAGCTTCATACCCTGCGGTAGCAAAGCGTTTTGGTCCCTAGCTAAATCGGTCGAATCGAACTTCTGTCGCCCCTCACTACCTCCAATGCTAAAACCTGATGGGACGTTGGCTCACACCGCAACAGAGAAGGCTGGTAGTGCGATACCTCCTACTCCACCTGGCAGTCCGACTGTAATGTCTGAAATACATATTCGCCAAAAGGAGGTTACCAAAGTGCTACGCAATCTGGATGTGAATAAAGCCAATGGCCCGGACGGAATTCCTGCCATAGTACTGAGGGTTTTGCACCGAGTTGTCTTCAGTACTAACGCGCCTGTTTGGACTTTCTCTCCAAACTGGGCAAGTGCCGAAGTCGTGGAAGCTTGCTAACGTGCAACCTGTGCCCAAAAAAGGTAGTCGTGCTGATCCTGTCAACTACAGGCCCATCTCAGTCACGTCCATACTCTGCAAGACTATGGAACGTGTCTTAAACCACAGGACCTGCCTAGAATCGAACGACCTCCTCAGTGACCGGCAATACGGGTTTCGCCGGAACCGGTCCACCGGGGATATTCTAGCGTATGTCACCCACATCTGGAGTGATGCTATCGAGAAACTAAATTCTTGAACCAACTGGAGTTAACAAGTTGGATCTGTGACTAGTGCCTGAAGAGGAACCACTATTACTACGATAGCTGCTTGTAATGCTGGCGGAAAATTTATTCCTCCAATGCTCATATTTCCAAGAGTCAATTTCAAGGAGTTCATGATTCACGGAGCACCATAAGGCTCTTTAGGTGCTGCAAATCCATCACGATGGTTAATGGTTTATTTAATTATTGCTATCTATAGCCATGTTTATTGTTGATCGCAAGTGTTGGTATGATCACCCAATTATTGTAGACATTAAAAAATAAACCGCCTATAGCAACCGCTAGTGTTTATCCTCATGTGTCCAAAGTACAACTGGTGCGGTCCAAGGTACATCAGGTCTGTTGTACCTTGGACAGTTTTCCCTTTTTTTTCTAGCGGCTTTAGTTTCCAGCTTCATATTAAATCCGTAGATTTTATGCACTAATTAAATAGCTGAATAACTAATCTTTCCATTGTTCCCATAATTGGTAATTTTATTCTCATCGTTTATTTAAAAAAAATGAAAATGTAAAAAACTGGCCTAGGTACAACAGGTTCCCCTATATATATATGACGGCAATGAGAAATAGGTACGACCAGAAACACAAGAGCTGCAGAAAGTACAAAGTAGGAGAATTAGTATTATGGAATGGCGGAATAGGTCACAATCACTCGAGAAGAGTAACGAAAAAGTTATGTAGTTGCTACACTGGGCCGTAAAAGATATCTTAAGCCGATCATTATATTGACCGCTACACAATTCATAGCAAAGGCATGAAGGGATACAGAAAATTTGGTGCAGTCGTGCCAGGTGAAGACCTTCGACCTTACCAAACAACTGTGTCTGACAGCTCGTCCGAATCCGGGAATAGGGGAGTTGACCGGGATAGCCTCATAGACTTCCTCGAGAGCTAAATGCAAAATAAATTAAATCTAGTCAGTAATCTAGATCTGTGTGAGCTATATACAAATAAATAAAATCTAGTCATTAATCCAGATCTGTGTGAGCTTTATACAAATAAATAAAATCTAGTCAGTAATCTAGATCTGTGTGAACTTTATACAAATAAATAAAATCTAGTCAGTAATCTAGATCTGTGTGAGCTTTATACAAATAAATAAAATCTAGTCAGTAATCTAGATCTGTGTGAGCTTTATACAAATAAATAAAATCTAGTCAGTAATCTAGATCTGTGTGAGCTTTATACAAATAAATAAAATCTAGTCAGTAATCTAGATCTGTGAGATTTATACAAATAAATAAAATCTAGTCAGTAATCTAGATCTGTGTGAGATTTATACAAATAAATAAAAGCTAGTCAGTAATCTAGATCTGTGTGAGCTATATACAAATAAATAAAATCTAGTCAATAATCTATATCTGTGTGAGCTTTATACAAATAAATAAAATTTAGTCAGTAATCTAGATCTGTGTGAGATTTATACAAATAAATAAAATCTAGTCAGTAATCTAGATTTGTGTGAGATTTATACAATTAAATAAAATCTAGTCAGTAATCTAGAGCTGTGTGAGCTTTATACAAATAAATAAAATTTAGTCAGTAATCTAGATCTGTGTGAGATTTATACAAATAAATAAAATCTAGTCAGTAATCTAGATCTGTGTGAGCTATATACAAATAAATAAAATCTAGTCAATAATCTAGATCTGTGTGAGCTATAGACAAATAAATAAAATCTAGTCATTAATCTAGATCTGTGTGAGCTTTATACAAATAAATAAAATCTAGTCATTAATCTAGATCTGTGTGAGCTTTATACAAATAAATAAAATCTAGTCAGTAATCTAGATCTGTGTGAGCTTTATACAATTAAATAAAATCTAGTCAGTAATCTAGATCTGTGTGAGCTTTATACAAATAAATAAAATCTAGTCAGTAATCTAGATCTGTGTGAGCTAAATACAAAATATAATTATAATACCTAGTCAGTAATCTAGATCTGTGTGAGCTAAATACAAAATAAATAAAACCTAGTCAGTAATCTAGATCTGTGTGAGCTAAATACAAAATAAATAAAATCTAGTCAGTAATCTAGATCTGTGCGAGCTATATTATACATTTAATATATCTATACATTTAGTTGAAATAAATGGGTATTTAAACTTTTATCCTTAAATCACTCTTGGATCTTTCTCCCTCTTTTTAGAGATAACCTTGTCAAAAATAATCTACGGCGTGTATAATTTTTATTACAGGGACCCAAAGCGGGACAATCATCGCGAGGAGAATCGCCGTGGGACACGGCCGATGCAGGATGGCCGAATGTTATAATGTCGCACCCCAACGTCATATACATACATTATAAATAACATGAATTGACATATTGTGACTAACTCCAGAATCAGTTATTTAATATCTATTAATTTATATATTATAATAATCGCTATTAGTAAAGGTATTTAATAGTATTATAAAATTGTAACTATTAGAATTAGGTAGTGGCAACACTAAAATATGATGTAACGATTCTTATTTAATTTCTGTTGGAAGGCAGTTCATATTAGAATAACGACCGGCAAGGAATAAACGGACTGAACGTGTAACGAACATTGGCATCTTTTACTAAAATCCCCTTCTAAGTTACACATGAGTGAGTGTCGAAAATGCGAAACTTTGCCTTCGCTTAACTTCGGAACTAAATGGCGTATAGACTTCAAATTTTGGATTTTAAGTATGTGATTATAGTTTACTAGATGACGAAAATTTCAGTGTTCTGGTCTTATCCAGAGAGTCTCAAATAGGGGCCTGAAAATGCAGCGAAATGGTTCCAGTAAAGGATGGTACGGCAGTGTTCACTTCGCACTCGATACTTGGCGATGTTGGTTTGTGTGCGCTTCAAAAACTCAAAAAGTTCTGCACCGATCGAGCTGAAATTTTAGAATGATATATATTCCGCATCAAGGATTGTTTTTATCTAATTTTTGCATCAATCTTATATCCGCGACCGCGAAAAAACAGCTTTTTAACGATCAGCTGTGTACCAATGACCGCGCCATCTCCCTGAAGCGATGAAAACACTCACTGACATTACATTGACATTATATTTTATTGACATTACATTACATCATAGACTAAGTAGAGAAATACTCTCATTGCCACAGATTTCTAAAACAAAAGGCTCATTGCATTGTTCATTTACAAAAAAAATTGCATCTGATTCTGATTATTATACAATCTGAATTAAATATTCACTTAAATCAAGGAACTTTTGTGTGATTATGTCGTGATCGAACTGCGCCTTTCACCAAATCGTAAGTAGAGGTTATATTTTATATGAAATATTACATTAAATTAAATTGTTCATTTATTTATTTATTGAATAATAGGCGAGCAGCTTTAACTGATATGCCTATATCTCAGTGTTGAAATAACAAATTATAAGTAATTGTCTGTTAAAATGATTTTGTCTTTTACTATCCATTTGTCAAGTTTGTTCTTAAAAGAGTTTAACGACTTTGCCGAAATAACATCCTCAGGCAACCTGTTCCAGTTGTAAACCACTCTGTTGCTGAGGATGTGATGTGCAGTGTTTGTCAGTGATGGCGCGTGGGATAACTGGGACTTATGACGCCGACTGTCTCTCTTATGCTCCTTTAATCTGTACAGATTCCTAATGTGAGGGGAGATTATAAAATCCATTCAGTATTTTAAATGTTTCGATCAAGTCTCCCCGCAACCGTCTCTCCTCCAATGTAGTGAGGCGCAGGGCTTTTAACCTGTCTGTGTAAGATTTACGGCGAAGGACATATGGTAATTTTGTCGCCTTTCTTTGCACACTTTCAAGTAAATCAATATCTTTTTTAAAGTAGGGGCTCCAGATTTGATAACCATATTCCAGTAGTGGCCTCACATAAGTTTTATATATTTTAAGAAACATTTCTACAGTTATTGATTGAAAGGATCCACGAATGATGTAAAGAAAAGAGTTGGCTTTCTTTACAATTGCAGAAATGTGTTCTTCCCATTTTAAATTTGTTGTAATTATAACACCGAGGTCTTTTTTGCTGATTCACTGAAGATAAAGCGGTACCATTGAGATAATATGTGATTAGTGGGTTATTCTTACCTAGATGTAAGACTCCACACTTCGCAACATTTAGATTGACAACCCAGTCCATGGTCCAGTCATGCACATGATCTAGATCCTCCTGAACTAACCAGTGGGTTTACAAAAAATTACCATCATCAGCAAAAAAGGGAGATTGACTATTAATTGTTTCAATGAGATCAGTTACAAAAATCCCAAAAAGTTGGGGAGCAGTCACCGATCCTTGTGGCACACCACTAGACACCTTCCTGTGCTGCGATAGGGAATCTCCGACTCGAACTTGAAAAGTTAGGAGACGCTGATGAGGGACTCTATCAAAAGCTCGCTGAAAATTTAAATAAACAATGTCCACTGGATTTCGTCCGTCCACTTCATTACTCCAAGTATGGACACACTCTAGCAAGTTGGTGATAGTGGATCTTTTCTCAACAAAACCGTGCTGTTTGGTAGATATAATACAATGCCTATTGAGAAACTGTGTCAGTTGCTTATTTGTAATTTTTGAAAATTTACAAACAAAAATGCGTCTGATTTTGATTATTATACAATCTGAATTAAAAATTCACTTAAATCAAGAAACTTTTGTGTGATCGTGTGGTGATCGAACTGCGCCTTTCACCAAATCGTAAGTAGAGTTATATCTCTATATATAAAAATGTTATGTTGGTTTGTGTACGCTTCAAAAACTCAAAAAGTTCTGCACCGATCGAGCTGAAATTTTAGAATAATATGTAATCCGCATCAAGGATAGTTTTTATCTAATTTTTGCATCACAATGTGCCACAGCAAAGCGTGGCAGGGTACAGCTAGTCTTCAGACAAAAACGATAATTCTTAGCTTTTTGTTAGATTTTTAAATTATTTTATTACAAGTACCTAGTAATATAACTATTTATGTTAGTGTTACGGTTTTATAATTATGTTGTATGTAATAAGTTAATGGTATTTAATAGTTGAATAACTTTTCCAATCGTACACAGAAAAATATTTGTTTTTATGCACTCGGGTCTCAAGATACAAGCTATGTGCTTAGTTTGCGGCCCACTGATCATACTTGTAACCACACATACGGACCGTATAAGCATTGTAATGTTGGACTTGAAAAACTACTTATGTATGTGTTTTGTTAGTCTGTGTGTTAATAAAAATTTTCTTTCTTTCTTTCTATATATAAAAATGCTATGTTTGTTTGTGTACGCTTCAAAAACTCAAAAAGTTCTGCACCGATCGAGCTGAAATTTTACAATGATATATAATCCGCATCAAGGATTGTTTTTATCTAATTTCTGCATCACAATGTGCCACAGCAAAGCGTGGCAAGGTACAGCTAGTAGTACAGCTAGTAGTACATAAATATGTCCTGTGTAAAGCTAAATATTTGAATTTCGATTACTCAAAGCTTTGAAGGCTTTGTTACTTACACGTGTGCGAATTCGATTAATCGGCTGTTTGGATAAACGACTTTCGGGTAACCTACGAGTATGTTCTTATTATAAATATTGGCGTTTTATCGGTCTGAAGTTCGCTTGAATAGCAGGAAGTGCGGCTGCGTAGGTACTATTCAAGTTTAGGTTAATATAAAGGTTTATAGCCGACTATCTCTCATTCCGAGATTCTTGCCTTTATTTGCCTAATGTTCCTGGGCTATTGGCAAAAAAATACAAAATAATGGCATCGTCGCTGTCGCAAATGCTTTTTAATTTCCCTTCCCTCCTGGACCCCGCACAGTGCGGACGTGTTTATTGTGATCCTTAACGCAAATTTGTATTTCATAATTTCCAAAATTTTGTCTCTAATATTATTTCAAAGTACGCGGACTGCATTAGCTGTGAAGAGGTGGCTCAGTTACAGCTACACCTAACATTGTGTGCTATCGGTGAGTCACAACCTGCATACACAAACGGGACGAATGACAGATTCCTAACTAAGCGATCCCTACTGTTAATAACAATCATTGGTCTACACGCATAACGCTGGAGGGGTGATGCGCACACGCTCGCACGAAGACTATTGTCTAGGATCAACACACACGCGTTAATTTTTAGCGCGCCTCCTACATATGCTTACGCATCTGGGTCAACTGTGTGTGTAGTTCTCTCGGCACACATCGATAAAATCACCTGAGAAGCGCGCGCATCGAGCGCTGCACCGTCCGCTGTTTCCCGACGGACACCTCAGTTTAGGCCTACTCGAGAATCACGTCAGCGAATATGTCGAAAAGTCCCCAATCTACGCCTGATAAAAACAGTTCGTCACTATCTGGGAAAGTTGTCTCGTCGCCTTTGTTCAAAAAAGCACAAAAATTACGGGGAAAAAGCGAATAAACACATTTTCAGCCTCAGGAGATCTGAATAAACGGGCCAAACACGATGAAGATAACTCGGACTCGGAATACTTGTCTTTCAAGACCGAAATGAAGGACATGCTTACAACTATGTTCTCGACTTTTTCTAAAAGCCAAAATGATCGCCTTACTACTTTAGAGCGTCATATTGCGGAGGTCAAAGCACACACGGCATCTATTAATGATATAGAGAAGTCAATTGAATTCGTATCGGGACAGGTGTCTGACTTACAACGAAAAATTGATTCTATTGAAAAAGACCGCAATGTTTTAAGGAAGGAACTTGTTGTCCTACAGGATAAAATTGATATCGCTGAAAATATTCGAAGAAAACCACCGTAGAAATTAGGTCTGTCCCAAGAAAGGAAGGCGAAAGAAAACAAAACCTTTTTGCTATGGCAAAAAAATTACTAGAAGTTCTCAGAGTCGAGCACACTCCAGCTGATCTTCGAGATGTGTACAGAGTACCAAACAGAATAAAAAATAACAGTTCCACTTTAGTTGTCGAATTTTCTAACACAGCACTGAAAGAATCGTTACTCGAACACGCTAGGAAGTTCAACAAGATCAGGGACCCAAGCTCCGGTCTTCACACCTGGGTCTCGAAGGGACTCCAGAACTTATATATATATCCGAGTCACTCACGTTTAATCGAGAAATCTGTTTTATCTCGCTCGTGATCTTGCTAAAACAGATAATTATGCCTTCTGCTGGACTTCCCACGGAAACGTATATCTACGCAAAAGGGAGGGGCTGCCGCTCATCCACGTAAAAAATGAACAGCAAATAAAGGACCTCAGAACCACTGCAAACAGACCGGAACATAAGTGACTACTTGCAGGCAATCGCAAGGCTATGTACAGCCTAGTTGAAGTCGAGCTCTCATGCTATTATTTCTTAATTACAATGTATCATTACCCTATGTGCTCGCTATTATTATTTAAAATAGAAACCAAACTTACCTATGTATCATGCGTCCGTTGTGTGTTACGCCATAATATTCTATGGATTTGCTCCAAGTATAGCATATTC
This sequence comes from Ectropis grisescens, assembly GCA_017562165.1. Classification (NCBI taxonomy): domain Eukaryota; kingdom Metazoa; phylum Arthropoda; class Insecta; order Lepidoptera; family Geometridae; genus Ectropis; species Ectropis grisescens. Next base: position 24,035,722 of record CM029781.1, on the reverse strand, counting down.
GCCATAACTACTGCATGTTATCACAAAACAACACAAAATAATACAACACAAAGTCCAACACAGAAGATACTCGCAATAACATGTAAAACTAGGTTTGCAGGATACCTAAGGTCGGGACTTATCGTAGTAAATAGACTATACTGGTCCCAATTGTTGTTCGGTGAACACAAATTATTATCAACTTTAAAGACACCAAAATACACCATATCTTCTTGTTTTAGTATTGTTTGGTTTTGCAAATACCGCACTGATCAAATAAAACCCATTCCACAGGTGAACTATTATTATATATTACACTGCTCGGATAGTTGTCATTGCAAATACTTTTTGTTAGATTATTTAACAGTAAACATAAAAAATATTCAACGATTGATTAACTTGACAAGCACCGTACATACGTCTAGTCTTCTAAGCATCGGATCGAAACTAGTTTCTTATCAGCTATGCACCCGGGAGTATCGTAAACTTGTTGTATTGTTATATTTGTTGTTAAGTGGGGCCTTATTCTGGAGGAGGACATGGTCGCTCATTGTCGAGAATGTTCGATTTCAAAATCGCGAGGTCGTGGGTTCGGGTGTCGCCTGCACTTCTAGCTATATTTCTGAGTGTAGATGTACAAATTTGTGTTTACTGCTGGCTTCAGAGGTGAAGGATAGCATCGCGAGGACACCACTATGTTTTATAAGGAACATAATTATGAGATGTAGGGTGCACATTGTTGCGGATTATGGCCTTGACTTTCTCCTTGCTCCATGGGGGGACTCCGAGTCTTACCGATGGAAACGTGGGATTGGTGTTTGTGGTTGTTTTTTGTTTGGGGTCTTTTCGGAACTGAGATTTATTTGTATTTTGATATCTCGTGTTCTGGTGCGTTTTTTACGGAATCGGAGCTGCATTTATTTATTTGTGGTAATTACATACTGGGCTCAGACTTATGCTATAGAATCAATTTGTTAGCAGATTTGAACATGAACGCCGTTGGGTGCGTGGTGCAGTCTAATTTAAAGATTCAATATTACATTAATATATTTAAATTATGGAATTAATCAATACGGAAAATATAGATAATATTACTGTTTCCACATCACACTTATGTGAAACGTCCGAAGTGCCCGAATTATTAAACCAATCAAATGAAAGTTTGTGCTTGGTGTCCGTAAATATACGAAGTGTCTCGTGCAACCTAGATAGTTTTCTGCTGACACTTGAGGTGATGAAGATTCAACCCGATCTTATAATTTTATCCGAATGTTGGTTGTCCAGTAGTAATCCTCCACCCAGTATACCCAACTATAGTTGTAGCTACTCTCAAATAACGTTTAACCAAAATGACGGAGTAGTCGTATATGCTAGGATTGGTCTATCTGCAATAACATACGAACCTACGTTTTCGGATGGAAACTGCCTGGTCACTGAAGTCGGTACTGAAGCTGCAATAGTATCAATATATCGGTCTCCATCCTTTAAGGACAGAAACACATTTATGAGGTCATTGGAAAGAGTACTAGAGTCAGTAGCTCGTTACTCCACTATTGCTATTGTAGGAGATATCAATATTGATTTGGTGTCTAGTCAACCAGGGCAATTAACTGAGGATTATTTATTTTTGACAGCTTCGCATGGATTGATGCCGGCACACTTGTTTCCTACTCGTCAAAGAACTTGTCTTGATCATGTTATACTTAAAACTGATCTCAGCGCAATTACACTTGTAGTTAAAAGTAGCGTAACTGATCATTATCCCGTAATACTCTCTTTAAATGCACCGGTAAGAAAATATCAACCTAAACCTATAGCCAAAATTAACCATTCTGGTATAACCGAAACTTTATCGATGCTTAATTTCTCATCTATCTACTCCACAGAAAACCCAGAAAAAGCTACCGACCTACTCCTCTCCATCCTGACTCAGACATTGTTGGATAATACAACCACTTTTAATCCGTCACGTAAACTAAGTCCATTAAAACCATGGATGACCCAGGGCCTCTTACGTTGTATTAGAAATCGAGACAGACTTCACACAAAATGAGGGAAACCCGGAGTCAGATTCAGCCAGGGTAACCTATATGAGATACAGGAATTTCTGCAATAACTTAATCAAAAAAGTTAAGCATAAATATCAAAAGGAACAACTCACTGAGGCAAAATCGGATTTAAAGAAAACATGGAAAATTATCCATCAAATTACAAACTTTAAAGCTCCTAAATCATCAAATGAGGCCCTTTTCACCTCTAAGAAGGTATCACCTCAAGTTATTGTGGACGACCTCAATAAATACTTGTAGGTATAGGTAAGAGTCTCGCCGACAATGTTGTCCCTGAGACTGTCCTAAACGATGCTAGCAAAGATAACTCACCCGCAACTTTCAACTCCTTTGTATTATTAGAAACTGATTCAACAGAGATTTATCACATTCTTAGTAACCTCAAAACTGATAGTGCCCCTGGCTGTGATGGTATACCTTCATCTATGTTAAGACATAGCGCCGCTGTACTTGCACCAGTGGTAGCCTACATATGTAACCTTAGTTTTCAAACAGGTATCTTCCCTACCGCTCTCAAAAGGCCCTCATTCACCCTATTTTTAAAAGCGGTGACAAGAAGAATTTCAACAATTACAGACCGATTTCAGTCCTACCAGCACTCTCAAAGGTTCTCGAACGTCTCATAAACAGGCGCCTTGTGAGTTACTTGGAGAAATACAATTTATTCAGCCCCAACCAATATGGTTTTCGTAGAGGCATTTCTACCGCCGACGCGGTGTATAACCTGACCAACTCAATAGCTGAGGGCATGGACAGTGGGGATAAGATGCTGGCTATATTTTTAGATTTGCAAAAAGCTTTTGATGCATTACCAAAAATTAAAATCATAAACAAATTGGAACGCCTCGGTATACGTGGTCTACCGCTTCAACTTCTATCAAACTACCTTGAAGACAGGAATCAATGCGTTAAAATCGGGAAATATGTTAGTGGGTTCCTACGGGTGGTTCATGGTGTCCCACAGGGCAGTATTTTGGGACCTACCCTCTTTTGTGCTTTATAAACGACCTTTGTAACCTCAGCTTGAACAGTGCACAAATTATAACGTTCGCAGACGATACAGTGCTACTATTTCGTGAGAAAACTTGGTTACGAGTCTACCTTGCAGCCCAAGCTGGTTTCAACAAGGTCAACTCCTGGTTACTTAATAACAAACTTAGTCTAAATGTTGAAAAGACAAAGTACATAACATTTTCAATTCTAAATAAATCACAACCAACGGAATCGGAATATCTTAAACTTACTGTACACAGGTCAAATTGCCCTAAGACATACTGTACTTGTTCGAATATAAACCGCACTAACTCAATAAAGTACCTTGGCGTTACATTGGATAAAAATTTGTCTTTTCAGGAGCATATCGCAACTTTAAAGGGCCGTATAAGAAAACTTATTCCTATATTCAAGACGCTGAGACATGTTGCGGAACCCAAACTACTGCGGTCTATATATTTTGGTCTTTGTCAATCGTTATTAACATATTGTATTACCAGTTGGGGAGGATTTGTAGGACTCATTTGAAGCCATTGGAATGTGCTCAACGAGCTATTTTAAAGGTCTCAAATTTCAAACCTCGACTATATCCTACAATAGATCTGTTTAGGGAATGTGATGTCCTGACGGTTCGACAACTATTTATCCAACACACTATACTCAATCAGCATAAAAAAACACAGACTGATGTGGAAGTCAACCCAACACAGAAACGTAAAAATAGAAATAGCGTAAGGATATTCGAACTTTCCCAAACACACTCTAAATTCATGGAGCGATTTGGCTATTATTTGGGGCCGTATCTATATAACAAGACTAGTAATAACGGGAGTTTGGTTAAACTAAACTATTATAATTGCAAATTAACACTTACAACAATTCTTGGAGAAATGGATTACCACACAACGGAAATGTATATACAACGAGCACCATAAATACTGTCTATATTATCATGGTATTTATTGTGACTACGTTACCCTATTCTTTATGTACTTACCTGAAATTTAATAATGTAAATTTAATTTAAGTTTAAGTAATTATTTTTATTAATTAATTAATTATTAGAATTTCCTTTTATAAAATTGAATTTGTTTAGCTTTCTGGTAAAGAGTATTTATTGTAATGCCTGTATCTTGGGAGGAGGCCACCGGGCCCCGAAACACAGTTTTTAACTAGTTCGGGGACGGTGGATCCACATTATGTGTTTTAAATTGGCAATAATAAAAAATAATTTGAATTTGAATTTGAATTTTTAATCACTACGGATGTCAGATTGTTAGGAAACCTATTATTGCTTTCTCAATTTTCTTTGCTAAGCTATAATTCATTATTACATACACATACATATGAATGTATATCTGTATTCATATTATATAGGCGAAAGTTTTTGAGTGTGTATGTATCTAATACTGAAAGGCTACTTTGAATCCCGGGAAAATAACGAGAACGGGATCTACGCGGGTAAAACCGCGGAGTGCTGCTAGTAACTGATAAGTAGAACCTTTAAAATAAAATATTAACAAAACGAACATGTATTTTATGTATTGCTATACTTACCTAACATTAGCGTAAGTGTTTATTTTATAGTTAGATATGGGTGTAGAAATATAGGTATAGATATATTATACATATTTATTATCTTTTAAATTTTGCGTTACAAATTCTGAGTTCTAAGTTAGGTCTTCTATCGCCAGTCCCTATTTTTTTCAGTTGCTTAGAGTTTTTTTTTTACAATTCCTAAAAGAGTACTTTTAATCCTATTGTAGTTATGTAAAGCCGCAGGATAAATAGATAGAAATGCCTGCGGTTTCACTCACATTAAAACTTTAAATTGAAAGTGTGTTTGACCTTTTTAACCCCTGACCAAAAAAGGGGTGTTATAAGTTTGACGTCGATGTCTGTCTGTTTGTGTGTGCATCTGTCTGTGGCACCATATAGCTCAAGCGGATGGGCCAATTTCGATGCGGTATTTTTTTTCTTGAAGGATCCGTGCGGATGTTCTTAGTTATGTTTGGTTAATATCGATTTAAGATGGCCGCCTCCACAAAGTGGCGTAATACATTTCTTTTTTCACAACTTCCTTAATATGGGTATCAATTGAAAGGGCTTCACTAGTAGAATGTGGTACAGATAACAAATCTGTGGTAGTCGGGGGTTAGCCAAATTTTAATTTTGTTCTTTTTAGTCATCGTTAATAGTAATTTCGAAAAATGTGTACACACGCGTATCACTTATAAATAATTAGGAAATAATACATTAGGAATTTTGCAATAATTATTCCTTATTAGAGGCTTGGAGGAAATAAGGGTATTTATTGGTGTGCGATTGAATTGAAACAATGTGAGACAACAATTTAATAACAAAAGGGTACTAAAGTACCCGATAAATTACATATAGGGGAAGTCAGCTCAAAGCGGCCATAGGAGGCAAAGTGGCCATGGTATATAACTCAGTTATATTCAATTTTATCGTGACTTTGCCACTTGAGGCGCATTGACAATCCCCTTCCCCGCACCGGGTCGCCGCGCTCCCGTATTTTCAGCATGCGCAGAGCCGTGGTGTGACAAGTATGATTTTTATCCGTATGACTAAAAAAATGGTTGGTAAATATTTGCTGATTTGGCCCAATCTTATAATATTTTAGTGTTTGTGATTCAATTGTATAATTAATTGTCTCATTGCAAACGGTCGTGTAGCCTTGCTTTCTTTTCAAAGTAGAGAAAGAGTGAGTGCAATTTACGTTGAAAAAAAAAATGCCAGAAAAGGCAAAGCGGCCCGGGCAAAGTGGCCACTGTCCACTTTGCCAAACTTGCAATATCTGAGCATTTGATTTGATCAATTGATATCATAAGTGATGAGATTACGTAATCACAAACTGAAACCCCAAACTGTGGATTATGGCCAAGCAACACTATTGATTAGGTAAACAAAAAACTCACAAATTGTTATTTTAATCAACAACAGATCTTCGTCACCTGCCCCTCTACCGCCTAACTGAATCGGCTATGGCATTGTTATCGCTGTCTCTATTATTTCAAGCGAAAAGAAAAGAGACATCAATATCAAAGCTAAGACAGTTTTAGTGAGGCGGTAGACCCTCTGGTCTCGCCTATTCTGAAGAAGTACTCGCAAATGCGACCATTAATTTAGACAAAACGCAGAATTGATTGTTAAGTAAAGTAGACGCAAAAATTAATGTTTTTAATGTGGTTGATTAATATTTTAGTTAATGCTGTGAAATGAGATTATTAATAGGTATTAAAGTACCTAATCCTTAAAATACTTCAATTCATTCAATTCAAATACTCAGTAGAATATCTCAACTAACTATCATAATTAACTAGAATAACTCAATAGACTCAGTCTCGTATATCGTCACGTTTTATGGTCGAAAAGTCAAAAAATGTCCTGTTAATTATGTCAAAAATAGTGCTGGTCACTTTGCCCATTCCTTGTGGCCGCTTTAGGCGACCACTTGGGCAAAGCGGATTTAGGACAACTTTTTCAAAATTTTAAATAAATTTTGTTTAAACGCACATTTGGAGATTCGGCTTACATGTTATGAAAATATAATTAACTCTCTATCTATTCATCAAAAAGTCTTTGAGAATATCGTTCGTTTTGCCATTTATTATTAAAGTCAAAGTTAAGGTGTCCGCTTTGAGCTGACCTCCCCTACCTGACCATCGTTGCTTAACTAAATATTTGGTGACCCAATGGCGAGATCTACCGATTTAAAAATTTGAAGCTTTACTTACGTTGGAACCTCGCATCCAACCCTAGTAGTTTTCGAAGTGCTGATGTATAATAAAGTGTGACATTAGCTTTAGCTTTGACGATGAAAGAAACGTCGATAAAGCCAATATGTCCCAAGAGAGACATCTTTGGAGGAAAGGTGATATCACAGAGCCTTCGTAGCCTTATTATGCTTATGGCATTGATTCTTTAACAGAACCAATTCAGACTGAAGTTCTGTCCTTGTGTAACAAGGCTCGAGTCCCAACTGTGGGTAAGTCACATGGGCTGTTTGCTTATTCAAGGCGCAAGTGCCTATCTATCTATGAGTATTTACAGGATGAGTACATTTCTGTTTTCTACAGTAAGCGCAGTAGGTAATTATGCTAATGTTATTTTCACAAACGAGGAAGTGTGCCGTTTGTTGGTTAAGATTAATGTGCACCCTTCACGAAGTAACTTTTTATGGAGCCAAGTTCGGCGATTACTTCTTCTTTTGCCTAATGACGTCTTGTCTGACCACGCCACGGGGATTTTATGGTAAACGTTTCTCAAGGCGAGATGGCGGTCAAGTGTAAACCTATTTAAGTTAAAAAAAATTGCCTGAGAAGGTAAAGAGATAAATTATTTTATTTTTCCAAGTAACGAGTGCAGTACTAGGTAATGATTTGGACTTTTTTAGGACTCTTGTTGCTCGTCTTCAAGTTGATGTTCACCTGATGATCAGTTACACGCCTGCCTATAATACCACGTCCCGTCATTCAACATCCTACTAATCACTACATAGTATAAAACAAAGTCGCTTTCTCTATATCTAAATTCCTATGTATGCTTACATCTTTAAAACTATGCAACGGATTTTGATGCGGTTTTTAAATACTTAGATAGAGTGATTGAAGCGGAAGGTTTATATGTATAAAAACATATACCTAGTGGAGAAATATTGTTATTTTTGAGATATGATTATTTCTGTGACAAAATTATGACGCTTCCACAAAAGCGACAAGGCAAGAGCGATCAGACCCGTGCTTTCGGTGTAAAGCGTTTGTCTAACTCTTGTTAAAGCGTGGTATATGTAAACTCTTTGGTACAACCATTACCAGGCACACATAACACGTATAGCAATAACAAAAACACAGACTATTAATAAATACGTCATTTTCTGTTCTGAATTTGTAATGGGTCATAGGAGTCATTTTGTTTGAAGGTCGAAGCACCAAACTTAAATTAACTTTTTTTGGTAAAAAAATAATGTTGAGTCAAAGAACTTTTGAATGAAAGCATTCATAATAAATTTTGGTTAAAATGAAACAAAAAACTCAACTGAAACTAACCGCTAACGCAAAAGTTTATCTACGTCTAATGAGTACCTAGATACAATTTTTTGTCACATTTAAGAATAACAAATAGCTTTTGTTAGTAATTTATATAAACATTTATGTGTACATAATGTTTTAGTGTGATTTATCAGTGAGTAGGTAGTCGTAGTTTGATATGAATAGTTTTAATTTCAGAGAAAAGAGTGGTCTTTGCTTAAATAAAACTTTTGTTTTGGGTCAAAATAGACTAATACACTTAAAATTACACATTCTATTTTAACACCAGATTTTGTTACACTAGTTGTAATTTGAATTTACCCAAAATAAATAGTTGTATAATATTATTAGGTAATTAATAATACTGATACTAAAAGCAAAATTGTTATGTGTAAATGTAGCTTTTACAGGTACACACTATGTAATTGTACAGGTTTTTATAAAATGTTATTTGTCTACTGCGCACAATAATACTTCTGTGCATACAATAATAGACTTAGAAGCCTTGATGATGTCGTTCCAGTTGAACCATCATACTTACATACTTCTTTAAAACTGTCTTTCCATCCGTACACACTCCATCAACGGGTGAAACGGAAATTCATTACAAAGATGAAATCGAGAGATAATAATATCTTCTTCACGATATATACAAACTTATGTGATAGAATGTGACCATAATGAAACCTGAAAACTAATTATAGCTTTAGTAATAGGCTAGGTCAGGGATGGCGAACCAATGGCACGCGATACTATATCCTGGGCATGTCACTGATTACAAAATTGATTCTGGACTACGAAAAAGTGTACCTATATATAGTACCTAGGTAAAAAATGACGAGAGATCAGGAATAATCCGTACGCTTACCGGATTTTCGGGATAGTATTCAATGATTTTCCCAATAATCACGGAGTCAAAATTTTTTGAAGGCACATCTATGACCTCATTAAATATATCTTTTAAAAAGTTACTCGTTGATACGTAAAGGTTGGTGTGAGTGATGAGTGGAGTTACGGCTGGTCTAGTCGTGAGAACGGCGCCTGCCGATTCGGAGACCCCAGGTTCAAACCCCACACGCACCACTGTCTTTTCGAAGTCATGTGCGTAATGCCGCTAACTTAAAACGGTGAAGGAAAACATCGTGAGGAAACCGACATGTACCTAGAACCTATCGAAGTCATGTGTCATCCACCAACCCGCACTGGGCCAGCGTGGTGGGTTATGGCCTTAACTCTCTCCTTGCGAGAGAAGGCCCGAGTCCCAGCAGTGAGAACATTTAGTGGGCTGTTGACGTAAAGGTTCAACACCATCCCTACTATAGGTGGATATTGGTAATCTATGGATTCTAAACGATCTCGAACCATATAATTTTAGCAAATGTTAACTTGAATAGATCGCTTATCGACATTTTCTTGTCTCAACATTATTAGGCTATCTTTGGGTAGACTTGTGTCATCAGGTACATTTGTCAGCCCGCTTTAAGGTAAATGGCAAAATGAAATTTCTAGCTTCTAGCAGAAAGAGCTTCTGAAATCCGTAGCATAGGGTGTGTAGAGCAGAGTGTTCGGTTGTATGAGCGCCAGAGCGACGACGGTTTGATAAATCACCGCTATAAATCCTATCGGCGATGATGGAGCGATAGCTACCCAAAACAACAATATTTGCTGTTTGTCCTGCACCCTGAGATTATAACATTATCTCATGTGAAATATTACGTGAGAAAGATTTCCTTAATCGTATCGGTGTCCTTGTTTCACGCGGTCTGTTTTTGTTCCGGATTCTCAACGTTGAAATCTCACGGGACGCACCTCTGTCTTTCCAAGTTTTGGGCTATAAAGATAGTTTGGAACGGAGAAATCATACTGAAAATAGAGGTTCATTTTGATGATTACCGTGATATTTTAAAGGTTCAGGGGTTTTTCTTTATTATAACATTCAAATAAATGATCTAATCATGGATACACAGACGAATATTACAATTGGTGCCTGTAAGTGTACATATATCTCGATATGTTTTTTAACAGTGAAGAAATTCATATCTTTGAAAGGCATGTGATATTAATCCAACCAAATTTGGCTAATGTGCATCAATTCTTTAATACGTGTAATTAAAACTTTGTAAGTACCTATCCCTTTTTACGAAAATTGCGCGGACGGAAGAGTATAGTCCCACACTTATATCCTTAATCCTACTAATATTATAAATCTCAATGTATGGTATGTTTGGATGTTTGTTGCTCAATTACGTCAATACGGCTAAACGGATCGAGCTGAAATTTAGAACACAGATAGCTTATAAGCTACATTTTATCCCGAAATCATGCACAGTTCCTTAGGGATCAAGTAAAAATGTAACATTGGAACGCCTAAGTAGTAATTTTGTTGCAATTTGACACACCGAGCCAAAACAGGCTCTTTATTATCCCGAAAAAATGCACAGTTCCTTAGGGATCGAGTTATAATGTATCGTTTGAGCGCTTAACTAGATTGTGTTGAAATTTGGAACACATACTTAGTTTTGAGTCTGGAATCCTATTATCCTATCTTACTAATATTATAAATCTCAATGTATGGATGTTTGGATGTTATAGAATAGCATAGCATAGCATAGCATAGAATAGCATAGCATAGCATAGCATAGCATAGCATAGCATAGCATAGCATAGCATAGCATAGCATAGCATAGCATAGCATAGCATAGCATAGCATAGCATAGCATAGCATAGCATAGCATAGCATAGCATAGCATAGCATAGCATAGCATAGCATAGCATAGCATAGCATAGCATAGCATAGCATAGCATAGCATAGCATAGCATAGCATAGCACAGCACAGCACAGCACAGCACAGCACAGCACAGCACAGCACAGCACAGCACAGCACAGCACACACAGCACAACACAACATGACCATTTTTTAAAAGCAGTGAATTTATAAACAAACCATATCAAAATTTTACGCGGACGAAGTCGCGGGTAACAGCTATATATATAAACAACGTGTCACGTTGTTTGTCCGCGATGGACACCTAAACTACTTAACCGATTTTAAGAGCCCTCTCACAAAACGACAGAACTCAACTTTAGGTAAAATCCTGCAACATTGTCAGCGTGCGTCCGTTCGATTCAGCTCGAGCGTTTAGGCGGACAGAACGATCTTGAGCCGTAACGGCAGTGTACTAAAAATTTTGATGAGATTTTCTGACGTGACAACGTCTACTAAATCGATGAACGTTGGCTGCGTGCACGAAACTTGATGACTTATTGTCCCGTTACGTTCGTTGTCCCGTTACGTTACGATAAATTATTCTTGCATTTCAAAAATCTGATAACTAGTAAAATTTATTTTTTATTTTAAGGGTAATATTTGTGCATTGGTTCTTAGCTATGTTTGGTTAATATCGATTCAAGATGGCCACAAAATGGTGGACTAAATATTTCTTCATAATCTACCTCAATATGGGTATCAAATTTAATGAAAATCTTGACCAGTAGAATACTATGCACTATGACAAATTTCAAATCCAAGATGGCCGCCACCACAAAATGGCGAAATACATTTAATTTTTCACTACTCCTCAATATGGGTATCAAATGAAAGGACTTGACGAGTAAAATACTATGCACAATGACAAATTTCAAATCCAAGATGGCCGCCACCACAAAATGGCGAAATACATTTCTTTTTCCCTACTTCCTCAATATGGGTATCAAATAAAAAGACTTGACGAGTAAAATACTATGCACAATAACAAATTTCAAACCAACATGGCCGCCACCACAAAATGGTGAGATACATTTCTTTTTCACTACCTCCTCAATACGGGTATCAAATAAAAGGGCTTGACTAGTAGAACACTACGCACTATGACAAATGTCAAATCCAAGATGGCCGCCACCACAAAATAGCGATTGTCATTATTTTTTACTACTGCCTCAATATGGGTAACAAATGAAAGGACTTGACTAGTAGCATACTATGCACTATGACACATTTTAAATCCAAGATAGTCGCCACCACAAAATGGCGACTGACATTATTTTTCACTACTTTTTAATATGGATATCAAATGAACGGGCTTGACTAGTAAAAACTACGCACTATGACAAATTTCAAATCCAAGATGGCCGCCACCACAAAATGGCGAATGTCATTATTTTTTACTACGACCTCAATATGGATAACAAATGAAAGGACTTGACTAGTAGCATACTATGCACTATGACAAATTTTAAATCCAAGATAGCCGCCACCACAAAATGGCGACTGACATTATTTTTCACTACTTTTTAATATGGATATCAAATGAAAGGACTTGACGAGTAAAATACTATGCACAATAACAAATTTCAAATCCAACATGGCCGCCACCACAAAATGGTGAGATACATTTCTTTTTTCACTACCTCCTCAATACGGGTATCAAATAAAAGGGCTTGACTAGTAGAACACTACGCACTATGACAAATGTCAAATCCAAGATGGCCGCCACCACAAAATGGCGATTGTCATTATTTTTTACTACTACCTCAATATGGGTAACAAATGAAAGAGCTTGACTAATAAAATACTATGCACTATGACAAATTTGAAATCCAAGATGGCCGCCACCACAAAATTGCGAATGTCATTATTTTTTACTACTGCCTGAATATGGGTAACAAATGAAAGGACTTGACTAATAAAATACTATGCACTATGACAAATTTTAAATCCAAGATAGCCGCCACCACAAAATGGCGACTGACATTATTTTTCACTACTTTTTAATATGGATATCAAATGAACGGGCTTGAGTAGTAAAACTACGCACTATGACAAATTTCAAATCAAGATGGCCGCCACCACAAAATGGCGAATGTCATTATTTTTACTACGACCTCAATATGGATAACAAATGAAAGGACTTGACTAGTAGCATACTATGCACTATGACAAATTTCAAATCCAAGATGGCCGCCACCACAAAATGGCGAATGTTATTATTTTTTTATTTTTCACTAGGTACTTCTCAACATAGGTATCAAATGCAAGAGCTTGACCAGTAAAATACTACGCACTATGACAAATTTCAAATCCAAGATGGCCGCCACCACAAAAAAAAAACTTAAACCTGCACGGGCACTAACTCTATAAAACTAAAATACCTAGGTACTTATATTTTAGATGTTATCGCACGAAATAATTATATTTACAGATGTTTGTACCGCGCTGAACCTGCATCAATCGCAAACAAATGATTTTGCGTTTCACGCGTGCCCATCCCTAGTAATCCCCAACGTACATATCTATGTAGCTATACATCATCTGCCTACGACGCGCACTAGGCGTCTAGTGTGTGTTAGCACTCTATACTTTAGTTATTTGTCATCTATGATTTTTAGCTAAGACAGCTCCTTCCGTGCTTGCGCGGAAGATCGCGTTACTCGATGAGTCAAACCCTTCCAGTTGGATATGAAATTTGTCATAGTGCATATTATTCTACTAGTCAAGCCCTTTCATTTGTTACCCATACTCAGGTAGTAAGTAGTAAAAATAATGACATTCGCAATTTTTGGTGGCGGCCATCTTGGATTCGAAATTTGTGGCAGTTCATAGTATTTTACTAGTCAAGCCCTTTCATTTGTTACCCATATTGAGTTGGTGGTAAAAATAATGTCAGTAGCCATTTTGTGGTAGCGGCCATCTTGGATTTGAAATTTGTCATAGTGCGTAGTATTTTACTAGTCAAGCCTTTGCATTTGATACCTATATTGTGAAGTAGTGAAAATAATGACATTCGCTATTTTGTGGTGGCGGCCATCTTGGATTTCAAATTTATCATAGTGCGTAGTATTCTACTAGTCAAGCCCTTTCATTTGTTACCCATATTGAGGTAGTAGTAAAAATAATGACATTCGCCATTTTGTGGTGGCGGCCATCTTGATTTGAAATTTGTCATAGTGCATAGTATTCTACTAGTCAAGCCCTTGCATTTGATACCTATGTTGAGAAGTAGTGAAAATCAATGACATTCGCTTTTTTGTGGTGACGGCCATCTTGGATTTCAAATTTATCATAGTGCGTAGTATTCTACTAGTCAAGCCCTTTAAATTGATACCTATATTGAGGTAGTAGTAAAAATTAATGATGATTAATTAATATTGAAGTTCGTTGCTCAAACACGTCGGAACGGTCATTGGTCATGGCCATTGCTCATGGTCATTGGTCGTGGTCATTGGTCATGGCCGTTCCTCATGGTCATTGGGCATAGTCATGGTCATGGTCATGTGCATGGTCATGGTCATGGTATTGAGGTAGTAGTAAAAATAATGACATTCGCCATTTTGTGGTGGCAGCCATCTTGGATTTGAAATTTGTCATAGTGCATAGTATTCTACTAGTCAAGCCCTCTCATTTGTTACCCATATAGTGGTAGTAGTAAAAAATAATGACATTCGCCATTTTGTGGTGGCGGCCATCTTGGATTTGAAATTTGTCATAGTGCATAGTATTCTACTAGTAAAGCCCTTTCATTTGTTACCCATATTGAGGTAGTAGTAAAAATAATGACATTCGCAAATTTGTGGTGGCGGCCATCTTGGATTTGAAATTTGTCATAGTGCGTAGTATTTTACTAGTCAAGCCCTTGCATTTGATACCTATGTTGAGAAGTAGTGAAAATCAATGACATTCGCTTTTTGTGGTGACGGCCATCTGGATTTCAAATTTATCATAGTGCGTAGTATTCTACTAGTCAAGCCCTTTAAATTGATGTATATATTGAGGTAGTAGTAAAATTAATGATGATTAATTAATATTGAAGTTCGTTGCTCAAACACGTCGGAACGGTCATTGGTCATGGCCATTGCATGGTCATTGGTCGTGGTCATTGGTCATGGCCGTTCCTCATGGTCATTGGGCATGGTCATGGTCATGTGCATGGTCATGGTCATGGTCATGGTATTGAGGTAGTAGTAAAAATAATGACATTCGGCATTTTGT
Organism: Ectropis grisescens; assembly: GCA_017562165.1. NCBI lineage: Eukaryota > Metazoa > Arthropoda > Insecta > Lepidoptera > Geometridae > Ectropis > Ectropis grisescens. The sequence goes on along the minus strand of CM029781.1, from coordinate 24,020,644 downwards.
GGTGGCGGCCATCGCGTTCATCGACTTATTAGACGTTGTCAAGTCAAAAAAATTGACAGATTCTGCTTCTTCATGAAGTAAACAAGATCAAATGTGATGGTCCGATCCGAAAAATCAGAATGAAACGTTATAAAACGCCAAACGAATTAAAATTTTGTGGTCGCACTATAATTATTCTAGTTTATGTCATAAACGCGCGAAATATTACGTAACCGACTCCCACGCTAACTGACACAGGTCCTCCCCCGACGGCCGCTCGCGGCATACTAAATTGCGCAGCGTAATTTATTGTAATTTCGACTGCTGGTAATTTATATTTTTGAAAAATTGACAACTATGATTTGAAAAGTAACTATAGAATTGGATTCTACAAAGAACAAAGTATTATCGTGTCTAATTTTTATTTTGGAGTTATTGTGTATTTTACACAGAGACAACGCTAAAACTGCAATATAAAACTTAAAATTGGCTTATGATTTTGTTTTTTTTACTAATAAATGGGACCAAAATTCAGATATATGTGTCTTGAATGAATTAATAAAATATGTGTATGATGTTCCCCATATTTTTTTAAGTATAAATTTTGAGTATCACTTGAGATTTAGAAGTCTGAAACTGACACGGCGGCGACTTTTCGGCGAAATGGTCATGGGAGATCGTTCCCTACGACTAAAGGCTTTATTATTAGTAAAATTGAAACAAGGAAACGTCAACAAGAAAGATCGGCCTATTTTTTGAACGTAATTATCTTTTTCTAGATAATACTAAAGATGGAAATATCGGAACACAAACTTTTTGAATTTCGTGCGACGACGTGAGCCGGCTCTTAATCAAATTTGGACACCATGGGCAGTTTTATCCAACTTGAAAGATAGGATAGTTTTTATTTCAATTAATAGTCTTTACATGACATTGTTTGAGTGAAGCCGAAACGGGCAGCTGGTCATCTACACCTATACTCGTAGATGAGTGCAGAACGCTAATATTTTTTCAATACTAGGTATGCACATTACATTAAATCAATGTAAAAAGATTACACACACTACCATGTATTTGGCACACACTCCTTCCACACTAACCTCCTCCTTTGCTGATTTAATTTGTAATCGAATTTTGACCATAGGGCGACCACTACTTTGTACCTATAAAAAGACCTGATGCCAGTATCAGAGAGTTCTCAGCAACTGTATAAGTGGGTTGGTGCTTTCATTGACCTTTTTAAACTCTCTTGGATCATCTCTCCGGAGAGGAAGATAGCTCGGTTTGATTGGACAGTGAACTCCACACTACTAGGCGACTATGTCCCATTTCCACTCCAATTTGGTTGCATGCATCTCTCCTGTAAAAAATAATTATATTGGATACAATACAATGGTAATTTTACATAATTAATTGGCTACAGAATAAATGGAACAAGTATGGCATTTTCTTCGTACAGCGTTTCATAAGAGTCTTACCCATAACTTCTTCTTGGAAAACAGGTAAATTCTACTGATTTAAGTTTTGTTTCCTCCTTATAGTAATTGACGAAAAGGGAAGAAAAACAAATCCTCAAAGTAAGTAAACTCATAAAACATCTCAGTAAAAGGCTTTCCCTTTCATGGGAATTGCGAACACTCGAATAAAACATGGGACAAGGAGCTTACCGGTCCAATTTTCATTTTTATTTTTCCTCTCCACTTCGAAATTCTTTACGATATTAATGATTCAGATCACCTGACAATAGGAAAAGCATTTATTTTTCTTAACTGGGTTTCACAATGCGGGCGTTTGTTGCCGCGAGAAATTATGGCTTTTCCAATACCTTTCAACGTTTGCTGTGATTATTTTTTTATTTCGCTCTTACTGCCGAGTCTAGCGAGGGAAATGATACCTGAATATTAATAATTTACAGTTTCCCATTTTCCTTGCGCTGACTAGATAATGCTATTATTCACCCCAGCAGTTTTATAAAACCGAACGAAAGTACACTCAATAAAGGATTTACTCGTAATGTTTTGACAATAAAAATACAAATACAAAATGCTTGCGAGATGCAAAATGTTAGATTACTTTAGTTAAGTAACTTTAGTTACTCATAGTGAGTGCAAAAAAATTATGAATTCACTTTTCATGGTTGATGTTCCAAAGACACGAACGAAGAGATTTGACTCTACTTTTGTGATAAGAACGTCTAGGCTGTGGAATACGTTGCCTGAGAGGGTTTTTCCCGATAGTTACAATCTTTGTGTCTTCAAATCGAGAGTGAATCGGTTTCTTCTAGGTAAACACGCTTCATCGTAGACCGCATCATCGTTTAACATCAGGCGAGATGGCGGTCAAGTGTAAACCTATAAAAGTTAAAAAAAAAAAAACGTTTACAAGAGAAATGAGAAGTGATTCGTACTAACAAGAAGACAACGCCTTCTAATTTGGAAGGCATATCCTTTTAATGTTATTGATTAGAACCACATCCGCGATTAGAACGGAAATTTTGGGAATCTGTTTAAAAAATGAAATCGTATTACAAATACTTAACTGTCTGTCTGTCTTTCATACCTGATTACGACGGCATTCTTCACCGCACTGGACTAGGTATTAGATAATAGGTAGTGATTTTAAAACATTTTGCCAGAATATGTATTGTTACGGCAGATTAAGTAAAACAAAAACATTCGCGTCGTACAATGAATAAGTATTTAATTATTAATTAATAATGTGATCGGCAAAGCTCCTTCTACAAAACTACTTACTATTCACAGATAATGCAGACCAATGCCAGTTATCTATCTCAACTTACATTGTAACTGCGAAGAGAGAACATAGTTACCTTTGTCTGTTACACTTTCATGTCAAAACTACTGTACAGATTTATATGAAATTTGGTACAAATATAACCTACAGCCGGAGAAATGACACAGCGTGGCTTTTAATGCGATAAAATGTTTTAACAGGTTGAATATAGGGAATATAGGGATGCACCTACTGCTAGAGCAGCGCGTTTAGTTGACGAGTCAGCGAGTTTTCGAACATCAATGTACGAGTATACCTTCAATTGTATCAGATTTGTTTTGATTTACGAAAAAACCGCTCGATCGATTTTTAAATTTAATCGAATCGAGATTTCATTATATGTTTATTGCTTATTTAGTTAATATTTTTCCTAAACAAAATTGAATGACCACTTGAAACCAAATATCATTACGACTATACTAGCGCGTGTAGATGCTCTCAAAATTAAGATTAAGCAATTACAATCACGACCTACTAGTCAATCGAATCATCGCTAAGAATACTCGATACAAAAGACTCCGATTACAAAAGCTTCAAGATTCAAATATTAATCAAAGGCTGTATAGGATTGAAGGGCAATAGCGCGATGATTAATTGTCTCTGATTCGATGACTATGGGATTCCTCGAGGTGAATTAACCTAGTCAGGTACCCGGGGGGCTCATTAGCATCGGGGTGAGACTAGGATGACCGTTCTGTCGACGTATTGTAGACATTCCTACAATGTGTCTATATTACTGTATGTAATTTGAGTCCAGTCCAATATGGCACACTTATTTATACATTATAATCATATTATAATGTTATATTATGACAATCGGCATCAAATGACCTTTACAGCCTGCGGAATATAGCACGCTGCTGGTACCTGTGTATTTTTTTTTTAAATAAAGGGTGACGAGACGACCAGGGCATGTGCCTGATGGTAAGCAATATGTCTACTACATAACAGCACAGTGACATGCAGCTACTGGAACATGAAGAGTCAAAATGCACTGCAATACAATTACCTAGCATTGCACCGCGCACGTCACCCAGAAATCTAAGATGTTATATCTTTAAGCCCTGTAATTTCTCTGGAAACATTGTCCTTCAAAACGGAACACAGTAATGTTTGCACATTACTGCTAGGCGGCAGAATAACTGGCAAAGGTGTGGTACTTCCCCAGGCGGCTCTGCCAAGAGTCTTACCACTACTACCTTCTTGATGGGATGATACAATTTTGGTGTCCTTATTATATCTTCAGTTAACAAATTTCGTCTATGTCTATCTATACAAATTGCACAAATATTTGGTAAAAAATTTACGTTGCTTTTTGTAAATGTTAATTTCATTCACATTGTGGAGTTATAAACACACATGATATGTGTTCGCATATTATTTAACACGTTATATTGGTAATATTTATTTATGCTATTTTGACCGACTTCAAAAAAAAGGAGACTATTCGATTGTATTTTTGTGTTTGTTACCTCAGAACTTCCGACTAACTGATTTTGATAATCATTTTTATTTGAAAGCTGGTGCTTTCTGTGTGTCCGCATTTAAATTTACCTAATCTTAATCAGTTTTCGTATCAACGTAACAAAAGCATCAGCAGCTTTTGTATTAAAAATGTGTATACTTCGATGATATAAAAGTGAAATTACTAGACAAAGAGATATTGTTGTCCCAAATAATGCAGAATTAGAGACATTGTAATCGATCGAGCTTGCGGATTGTGTGAACTCAACAGTTTCTCCGCGAAGGTAAAACATGACGATGTCGGTTTGGGAACCGACAGCCGATACACGTTAGTGTGATACAACCAAGTAGCTAACAGTGATGTTATGTGAAATGTATTCAATTGATTTGTTTCTTTTTAAACGGTTCTAGAATATTTCCAAACTGGGCTGGACCTTTATTTTTGTCCCGCATAAATAGCAGAAAAGGAATAAGTATATACTGCATAAAATTAGCACTGACCAACATTCCTGTTTGTCCTACTACTTTCTGTATAAAAAAAAAAGAAGTGTGGCACTCGGGGACTGCCGCGGTAAAGCTATTGCATGTTGCATGCATTTTTATCAACACAAGCAATAGGGATGTTAACAATTTTTCGGAATTGATTTTATTTTGAAGAGTAACATTGGTTTACCATAAAAAATATCACGGGAAATCCGTTAAGTTGGCAACACTGCTAAGAGCATTTAGTATGTAAAGCTAATACAAATGAGATTCAAAGTCGAATGACCGAGTGGGGAGGACGGCGTTACGGTCTTCTATCCCTCTTTTTTGTGAACATAAGAAAGAGATGCACGATCACTAAAATTCGGTCCCCAGGCCCGCGATAAAAGCTATGCAATAGCTTAAAACTATTTCTCCAACATCAAGATAACAAGCTAGTGTTAGTAAGTGATCAAACTAGCGTTGTGTAGCGTTGTCTACACTAACCTAGAAGGACTAGATTACTAGCTTACTAACACTAGCTTGTTATCTTAGCCTGAAAATCTAGCTTGGTGTAGCTCGGGCATAATAAAAGTTATGGAGTTAATGGAACCTATTTGTGAAGAGAAAATAAAATCGATTATTTACTTACTGATTTAAAATGAGCGATCATTGGAATGAAAACTACGTATTGACTGCATCGAACTCTTAAAAACGCAGAAGCGGCAAACGCGCTTCTACTATGGCGATGCAAAATCAGGTACAACAAGGAGTTGTGTACGTTCGCTGACAATTGTGTACGTTCGCTGACAATTCAATTTTCAAATTTTTCAAACAAATTTTCGCCACGTTTTCTTTAATTATATCGATGATTGACTGTAAAAGAATAAAGTGTTATGAAACTGATAGTCTCTGTAATCAAATAAACCAAATTTGTAGATATGAAAAATTCGCGTCTTCTCGATAAGACGTAGTTTTATTGTTGGTTCAGAATGGAGACGTAATTATATTACAGTAAATTCCAAATTCCTGGAAACGTCGTTTACGTTATGAGATCATATACTTCAGGAGCTGAAATTAATAAACGAAGGAAGAGACTCGTTGCCAGAGTATGTTCACTACGCAATTTATGAACCATCACTCGACTGTGAGAATAACAGTATTGCCATCTTTGTTGTTCTTTCATCGATATTTTCCGAGAAATTTGATATTTTTCTAATGATTTCTCATCACGCACGGATATCAAACAAAACCTCAAAATTGAAAATTAAAATGAGGTAAATCTCGCCCCAGTGTATTTCATTTGTCAAAACGTATTTTTGTGGGGCGGGCTGAGAGAGAGGCTCTAAACACCTCGCTGAGCGGCGGCGCGCTGGCTGCATAACTTATGAATCAGTCTTTACACGTTCGCTGTAAAGGCGTGGTCCCTGTCACTGAAGGCGCTTAACACAAGAAATACATAATTATTTGACTACACAAGAACAGAAGATAAATTGATTAGCTGTTGTAGTAGCTGTTAGTGAAAATCTTTAATGGAACTTTTATAACTCATATTCGTGAAAAAAATATCTAATGAAATATTCATTTTTCTTGTATGTGGTGGCAACGTTGTAAGAAATTCTACGCACAATACAAGACAACACTTGTCCTATGGCTGAAACAACAATTAAGTTATAGAAAATGCCTATCTATGATATAGTCATAAAAACACCCAGACACAGAACAAGTATTTATACATTTATTTTCACCCAGGGCAAATATTACTAAGTAGCGTAAGAGCTTTTAGCATTGTAATTGATTTTTGTTCTAAACAACTCAATTTTCACATGATAACATGCTTGTAGGATTTTGTAATTTTAATTACCACTGAAATTTGAGCTGAGAGACCAATTCTTCTGAGTAGATAGATACTCAGGTACTCAGGATAGGTTGCTTTGTCTCTCTGTACATTGTCTACCAATTTTCATCAGTAAACATCAGCGTATTGGAAGCCACGTTCATCTATTTTGTGATGATGTTCATGACAGTCTAACTCTAGTTTAGTTTTATATGCTTATCCTACTATCCGACCAATATTATAAAGGTCAAAGTTTGTAGTGTGTGTATGTTTGTTGTGTGTGTTTGTAGTGCGTGTATGTGTGTTGCTCAATCATGTTATCATAACCTCTAAAACGATGAAGTTGAAATTTGGAACACACTTAAATTGTATTCTGGAAGATAAGATAGGCTACATATTAGCCCGGGAAAATAACGGAACGGAAACTACTCGGGTAAAACCGCGGACGCTGCTAGAGTTTGATATTATGCAGTAATGGGATGGAAAGCAAATTATATTGCTGTAGCTGCGTAGCGTCATAAAATAACTGTTGGTAGAGTTAGGACTCTGGGGAAGTACCACGCCTTTGCCAGGCAGTCCATCGACAAGCAGTAATAACCATTACTCTGTTACCGTGAACGAGATCTATGCAATATTGACTACGACCCAGTTTACAACTGTGCTGACGTTAGCGCCTCCTTGTCATACCTAATTGAAAACATACAGCGAGCAATAAATAAAAATACTAGAGTGAAAGCAGCAAACAGGAAATACAATAATATTAAGCCATTGATTACGCCTGGCCTAGTGCGATGTATTCGACACAGAGATAAATTGCATCTGAAAGCAAAATCCTCTCTAGACAACCATATACTGCAAACCACATACAAAAGATATCGAAACTTTTGCAATGATATATTAAAAAAACTAAAAATTAACTATGACAGGGAACAATTAGCAAAAGCCGGTAATAACAATAAACGCATATGGGATCATATAAAAAAGGTCACTTTCACGACGAAACAATCAGACTCAAACTTGAAACTTCTCCTGACAGAAGACTCCCCAGCTCTTTCAGCAAACAAAGCCAATAATTTTTTTATCAATGTTGGGAAAAATCTCGCTGAACAACTTCAGACGCAACAATATATCTCACAAAACCAATTTTATTCTCAACCACGAGTACAGTCATTTGTAATGCTAGATACCGACGAAAAGAGGTAGAACGTATCATCCTTGGGTTAAAAGATAACTGTGCCGTTGGGTGGGATAATATCTCCAATAGATTTCTGAAAAATTCAAACATATACTTGTACCGCCTTTAGCACATATTTTTTTTCACAGTGTCTTACTAACGGTATCTTCCCTAAGTGACTTAAAAGGCTGTAGTCATACCAATTTATAAATCGGGTAGTAAAGAACAAGTAACAAACTACAGGCCTATATCACTTCTATCCTCGTTGTCAAAAATCCTTGAAAAAATTATCAACACCCGCCTTATAAAGTTTGGTTTTAGATCGAAGCTATCAACAGCAGATGCGGTACACCAACTGACAGACTATGTAGCCCAAGAGCTCGATAAGGGTAACCAGACATTATGCATATTCCTAGATTTGGCCAAGGCCTATGATACAGTGTATGTACCTTCCTTACTACAAAAGCTAGAAGCAATAGGCGTAAGGGGAATTCAGCTTAAACTTTTCACAGACTACATAAGCGACCGTACCCAATGTGTTAGAATAGGCAACGTTGTCAGCGATGAACAGAAAAGCACTAATTTCGGAATTCCTCAAGGCGGGACCCTCAGTTCTACCCTTTTTTTGGTTTATATAAACGATCTTTGCAGTTTAAATCTGGAACATGGCAAATTACTGTCATATGCTGATGACACTGCAATTTTATTTTCCGCCCCAAACAAGATATAGCTGCAGGAATTTGCTCAGCGAGGTTTTGATAAGGTAAATAATTGGCTAACAAATAATCTACTAACACTAAACGCGGATAAAACAAATACATAATATGTATTTTGTTTTATATTAAGTATATTATACTTTTCTATGCGTAAATCTAAGCAATCTACAACTAACCAGCATCTATATGCACACACGTGCACAAATCCTACAGCCTGTCTAGACAACTGCCCAACCATAGAAAGAGCAAATGACATCAAATATTTAGGTGTTATTATTGATGACACACTGTCCTTTCGGCTACACATCAAAAACCTAGTAAACAGACTTCGTAAGTTGATTTATGTGTTCAAAATATTACGGTATATCGTAGATACTAAATTAATAAAGCAAGTGTATAAAGCTCTGTGTCAATCAATAATTACATACTGTATCACATCATGGGAGGTGCTACTAAGACATTAATGCTTTCTGTAGAAAGAGCACAAAGAGCCATTCTGAAGGTCGCAACATTTCGTCCATTTCTCTTCCCTACGAAACTGCTCTATAAAGCCTGCAACATTCTATCAGTAAGACAACTATTTATTTTGAACATGACACTAAAACAGCACAAAATCTTTCCTACTGCACTGAGATTACTAACAAGAGACGTAAGGATATCGTATGTAGCTCACTGGCACAGACAAAACATGCTTTCACAAGCAGATTTTTCATATTTCTTGGTCCAATACTATACAACCGACTAAATAGATTGCTATCTATTTACGACCAAAATGTTTATAACTGTAAACAAACTGTCTGTGAATATTTGCTAACACTGTCATATGAGGAAACTGAACATTTGATATTAGTTATAAAATAGTAAAGAAATTTCATACTTACCTATCTTTTTTATAAGCAAAGTAGTTCATATATTTACCGATTTTATTGTTTAGTTTTATTATCTTCGATAATGTAACTCTTAGTTAAAATAGGCAATTTTCGCGCCTGAAACACAGGTTCTACCTAGTTCAGGCTGATAAAATTAATATACCTGTGTATAGCTGTAAGAAAATATTGTATAGTTAAGATCTATGTTATTGAAATAAATTTTTATTTTATTTTTATTTTACCGTTCCAAGAGCAGTATTTTCAGAGAAATTTTGGTCAAAGGATAAACTATCGTATTTCTTAGCGTGATAAGAACATTTGCCAATAAGAATAAGTGTGGTAGATAGATACTCTTTATTGACCAAATAAAATAACACAAAGAAAATAAATAACACTACATTGTAAAGTAGTGCGACAGTGCGACAGGCTTTATTGCAGAAAGCGATATTTTCCATGCAACCTTAGGATGGAAAATAATAATATGGACACAGGTCAGTATATGAATAAGAAGTAAAAAAGAACGGAAACAGTAACATACCAGGACAACCAGAACCAGGGTAACAGTACATACAATACTGGATAGCGATTGGAACTGTTCATGTGCAAAATACAGCGTGATGCTGTGTTATAAGTAGACTTTTCATCGCATCTCTTTGTCAGTCCTGGTCGTTTCACCATCTTATGAAATGTATTCTAAAATAAAAACCATAGATTTGCTCTACTCGATGTTTTATAAAGGAATTGGAAACCCAACCGGTAGTGATCGGCTCAACAGACGAAATCCGATTGACAAGTACTAGGCTCAGGTTCAAAATGTTTACAACACCCCCCTGTTTTCCCCTTCTTCTCCTTATCCAAGAAATATGTAAAAAATAATATATGTAATTGTAACGACAAAGGTCTCGGACCCCGGAGTCTGTGGAGTAGCTAAAATTAATTTAAAAAAAAACATATTACTGAAGTAAGTTGAAATTTGTAATGTTTTGATGTAATACTTCTAGAGCATAGTTTGCAGCAGGGCGTTTCCTTACCAATCCGGCGCGCTCGAACGGCTCTCAGTGTTTGAAGGAATGTTGCACGGGGGACCCCGCATTGTGTGCGGCTTATGACTTTTTTTATAGTTTTTGGTTGTACGACCGTGTGAACAGTAGGCGAAGTACAAATACTTAGCGTTATTATTGTTGCAGACTAACGATAAGACAACATACCGTTTCTTTTCATGTCCGCGAGATATGTTTCCTGTTACTCGCATGCTGTTCTATTCTTCCATACATTTAATAGCGTTACGTTAGCCAACGATAATTACTACGGTCCGTATTAGAGCTTCGTCTACAATAAAATACGAGTATTAATATAACAGAGAAATCACATGTAGTTTTTAACATTTGTATGTGATTTAGTTCAATACACTGTTTCATTTTTAAATAACTAGATGTATGGGCATACATCTAGGCTTTGCCCGTGGTACATTATATAGCAATCATCGGGATCCCGTACATGCCCAACGGTGAAAGAATGACTGAAATCGGTTCAGACATTCCTGAGAATATCGCTTTCAAACAAAAAAACCTCTGCAGCTACCTGCTACGCTACCTGTCGGAAATTGGTCGTACCAATTCAGATTTAGAAACAAAGATTAGCAAAGGTTCTTCAACTTCAACTTTTTCTTTTGGCTTCCATTCGGTGATGTCACCGTTGACATGACGACGATGAAATGACGTTTAGCTGTCGTTTACGATTTATGTCACGTCACGCGGACGAACGGGATATTCGTCGTTTGTCGTTTTTTGACGTCCCACGGGAACGTTATAAAAATATTCTATGTCCTTTTCCTGGTCCTGAGCTACCTCATCACAAATTTTCAGCCAAATTGGTTCAGCCGTTCTTGAGTTATAAATTTATTTATTTATTTAAATGGTGTAACTAACAACTTTCTTTTATAAATATAGATTAGTTCGAAAAAAAACGCTGATAACGTTCAATTTGAATTTGTTAGGGTCTAAATATAAATTGCGTTTGAACATAAATACATAATTAGTTATATTTTTTTAATGGTTTATAAAATTTATAGACACATTTTATTTGTATTTATTTTTTGTCGTTGTGTAGTTAAGTAGTAGTAGTACGTAGTTTTAGAATGGATCTACTCGTACAAAAAAAAGCGTAATCTTATTGTATCGATAGTCTTTGTATAGCTTGTGTGCGCACCAAGTTATGAGTTTTAAGATCTTAGAAAACCTGGAAGAAAAAACGACACAGAAATGTTCAACCTTTGTGACGTCACAGAATTTCAATGATACAAAGTTGAGCTAAAGTCAACTTTCGTGATACACCGGTAAATGCAGTCACAGATTTTATGACCAGCAATTTTGTACCAAATTGTGCTTCTGCTTAGACGTTGTAAAAAAAACAACGGAGAATACTTTCTGAGTTGTCGTTTTTTGTGCGATCTCGCTGCTAATCGTCCGACTTGTGACGACAAGACTCGACACGCCTCACGCGATATCTTCTGCCATCAAATTATCTATTTTATGCTACGTACCCGTGTAATTTCATTGTTTCATTATGTGATGTTGCTCAAGCTTGCATGTATTATACTTACGAACATAGAGTTAAATATTATACAAATTCTGTTTTAATTAATAAGTTAGCGATAAAAATATAAAAAAAATATAATTGATTTTGGTCCCGTTGTGTAGTTTTACAGTAGAAATATGCAGAAATGGTAAAACGTTATTTTTTATTGCGATAGATTTTACTAAGGTTTGTATGCAAAAAATTCCAACGATAAATAAAGAAAATCAATTACATAAAAACTTTCTGATATGCTTGAGTATAGCTCAAGTGCGGTATGCTGTAGAGGTTTTTTCAGATCATCTGTCATAGATCATTTAAAAAAAGAATACCCCTAAATTGGTGATTCGAAGTGCTAACACCGACACAAAACTTTTCTATTAATTATGTTTTCTTTTTAATAGAGTGCCCATAAAATATTTTACTATCAATATTTTAAATATCTCTTAAGTGTAAACACTTAAGAGAACTTTCAATAAACGAAAACACATAAAGCAAAATCTAAATAGCTTTAAGCGTATGAAATTTATAGCCAGATACATTAACGTCGTGCGCGCGCGCTGTGGTCGCCGTACAGAAAACTTCAACGCACGCGCAGCGCTGCCTTCGACTTAGTTGCGAATCTTAACTCTTAATTTTTTTTAATTATTATATATTTTTTGTATTATAAGTGAGATTAGTAAAACTATCACCATATATATATAATATGCCCATAACAGCATATCACCATGCAACTACATTATCTACATATTTCAATATACATACTCGTAAAGAGCTTAAATCATTGCCTAGCACTGGGTTACTCATGTCCTTAGTTTTTTAATATTAGTTCTTCGAACCAGGACACAGTAACGTTCACACCTTATTGTCTGTAAAATAACTTACAAAGGTGTAAATTTTTTCAGATGGACAAAATATTATTTTAGTTATTGTTTCACAAGTTATATTAGTATGTGGTGTGTGCGCACTTGACTGACCGCCTGATCTTGGCTGAAAGGTACTCGTAAGGACTGGTTTCTTGAAGTTACTGTCTACTTTCTCCTCAAAGGTAATAATAAAAGTAGTTAAAGTGATAAAAAAAAATAAGCACATTTTAACACAACTACCTGGCATTCATGTTGTGGAATTCTTGGTTTAGTAAATAGGTTTCATTTCGCTATGACAACACACAGCTAACATGAACTCTCTCACCTCGAATTCTTGTAACTATCAGTAAAGCTCCAAACATTGATGTAATTTCCTGCCTTTTATGATTCATTGAAAAAAAATACCACACCGGCCGCCAAAGTGCCATGTACATCGAACAAAATACAATAAAATATAACCTGGCGCCTTCCGTTAGACTCCTTTGAAAAGGTTTTTTTGGGCGCGAAATATTTGTCAATAATAAATGAGACGTCCCTTTTATTACCAGTAATATTCATGGCCGGTGCAGTGTAGTTTAGAACCACATAAATAAATTAGCTTGGTGCAAGTCCGGAGAGTAATGATTCTAAGTTATTTTCTTAAATGTAGTTTTGATTAAAAAATGAAATATGATAAACAGGTAGAGCGATTATAATCACAATAAATTGTAATGAGTACTACGCCAAAAACCATCAATCCAAATAAATAAAATTTGAGTATATGTATGTAATATCAAATTAACAAAACAACTTTTTAGAGAGAGAGAAAATCAAGTTTCATATAAAGATGTAAACCATACGTAATTGTGATTCGTATTGAAAAAACTTAAGCTCAAAATAGTCTGTTTGATATTTTTGATATCCCTATTGATCTGACTGTACAAAATTTTTACTGTTTTTCGGCTCTCTTTCAGTAAATGTTTGAAATACGGTGGATAATCGCTGTGAGTTTTTAAATTAGCCACCCTATATAAGGTTGCCGCTCCAGTGACCCAACAATGCTACGCGACGGGCGGCAGCCTGCGTCCAAAGAGGCTCAATGAAGCCCCTTACCTGGATTATCTATCGGTGATAAATTAAAAATATGGCATCCAACAGCATTCATCATCGCGCCGCTCACTCCGGACCCACCTCCCTTCCCTATTGTCTAATGGTAAAAAATTATACAGCCGATGTCGTGGACGATGAAATGTGTGCTTCTTAACTTGCATTCCTTTGAACGCTTCGAGTACGTTATTAGAACAAGCAGAAACCTCTTTAAATACATCACTATTTATGTTAATGTATGTGAGCTATAGTTTTTCCTAAATTATTATCTTTTTTATGCATTGGCAAATAATTAACATTTCAATAAAAGTAACTATTTTATAATATAGTGACGGGACGAGAAAGATATTATAGGCCACCGTGGGAAAGGCTTGATAATTATTTAATAGATGTTTGTGTAATTTAATGCAATACATAAGTTATTTAGTTGCCAAGTTATTTTTTATTTTAAAATAAGCCAGTTTTAATTTTATGTTTATTAATTGTCGTCAACGAGAGACTATAGTTAAAGTTTTGATTTCTTTACCTACATATCCAAATAAGATAAATGTATTTTACCTTTTCTTTAAGCAGTGCTAAGACTTCTTCTTTATATTTTTCGGTTGAAACCTTTATTTCTTTTTAATTTTTTTTTTTTTTTTTTTTAATGATATATAGAGTGACAAGACGACATTATGTGTCTGATAATAATTAGCAACCCAACTGCCTATAACTATAAAGTACCACGTAAATATTTGAAAAAAGTCCAAATCCCTGCCTACCGCCGCCTAGCACGTACAATTTTTTATTGTAATAATTGACGTGCGTATTAAGACTAAAAAAGCGAAAGTTGCAAAATAAGTTTCAACCGTAGTTAATGTGCATTATTCAGAATTTGTTATTGTTTGTTAGTTATTATTAATAAGATGACGACATAAAGTTATGTATCAGATGGTATGTAAAAATAGATGTGGTTAGACCTTTTGGCGATTCTATTATGTATAAGTTTTTTCCTAGAAGAAACCGATTCACTATATAAGTATGTGACTTTTACGGATTGTAGAGTCTACATTTTTAGTTTGGTAGGTATATTAAATTTTAGATACATAACTCTTTATTGTGACACAAAAACAGAAATATTACAGTGGAACACTTATAAACTAGCACCACTAATGGCGGCCTTATTGCTTAGAGCAATCTCTTCCAGGCAACCAGCTTAAAGGAAATTAAACATAATTTTATGTGTTTTTAAATATATAAGACTTTTTAATTATGAATGGAAGTAAAAGAGTGAAAATATGAACTTTAGGTATATTGTTAGGCGAGGAATAAGTTATAGTCGAGCGTCACAAATTATAAATTGAAATGCGACACCTGTTTATACGAGATCTCCTCAAACTTGATTTGCAATTTTTTGTTGATGTAGTTTGATTGAAATAGTTTGCTCGATATTATAGGCTATTAACCACCGTGGGAAAGATATGATAATTACCTAAACTGAGAAATACTTAAATATTTGTGTTATTTTTAATACAATGATTTAATTATTATTCACTGTCACCAAGTTGTTTTTTTTTATTAAGTTAGTATAATTTTATTAATTTTTCGATGATAAGAGAAGATAGCTAAAGCTTTGGTTTCCTCGTAGACAATCAAAGCTTTAGCTGATACATACTTATATAATAGATGATAAAAAAAGTATTTGGCTTTTTCGTTGTATCATGTCAGAAATGCATTTATAGAGCAAGAGCCCGTGAATCCTAGACCTTCGTTATTTTAACAAAGCTGAAAGTTTGTCAGCGCATGTTCCCAATATAGGTAATAACGATGGACTATTATGAAGTTTGGGTCATCTTGGCTTGGGCTGTTTATCTAACAGTACTAAAGGTGTACCTATGAAATACCGATCTAAATTTATCAAATTTTAAAGTCTGATATTTTGGCATTACTTTCAGAATATTATTAAAATCACATCAATAATTACCAGGTACTTAACATCGTGGTAACCACTTGCCAGAAACCCATGCTATGTTGTTATCAATGCAATTATTATTCTACTTACGTCATAATGGTCCGACTCCCAGTAGTGGGAATATTTAGTGGGCTGCTTATGTTTATGCAACAATAGAAGCAAAGAATACTGGCACCAATCCTGAAAGGTCAAATAATAGTTGATTGTGATGACTAAACACGCCGTTTAGTGTTGGCGGTTTTCATACACGTTTCTTACCGGTGTTACCTAAATGGTGTGTGTAATTTTAAATAACTCAAGCGTTAATTGTGAGCTGTAGTAATGTTCTCGCATGTATTATATAGCTTTAAATGATCTATTCAAGAAAATACCTACGTACATGTCTGGGTGAAAAGTCAAACTTTAGAACAAAGCTAAAGTCCCAACCGACTCTCGACTTTAAGGTGACATTGAAAATCATACTCATATTCAACTGGAGTCCGAAAACTTTTGAATACGAAAACACTTTGTTTGTATTGAAGTAAAATATTCGCAAACTTAAATACATTTTGATACAGTCTTGAATTCATAATAGATGTTTGTTAATTTTGCGAAATCGAGTTTAAAGTTCTCTATAAATATTGGAACGCTTTCGGTTCCCTGAAATTGTTTTCCATTACCTCAGCTTCAGGTATCTGGAGCACAATTAAACTCAAGGATCAAGTTTTGGTTTAATAATTTCGTAATTGAGGCTCGACGGGTAATATAAATAATTAACGCGATGTAAAAGCTGCTTAGAAACGACGTATTATATCGTAACTTTCTCGAATATGAGTGCTGCAATATGCAAGCTCGTCGGTGTAAAAACATTTTATGGCGACATAAAGTTGCACTATCTATTTCGCAAGTTGTCGTGTTGTATTTTCATTTGCAGTGTTGTGTGAGAAAGCGGTTGTTTCAGCGGCAGGCGGGCCCGGGCGCTCGATAGGCTGCCTGCGCGCGCACTATCGCGCTCCATGCGGCACTAGCGCTCCGCTGGCGGCTCCCGCCGGACTTCTCGCATGCCTCCACACAAACTCTCCCCATAAACGATAGTAACAATACCCTCCTCGTAAAATTCCAACACAAAAAGGTATAGATCGACTTTTTGTTACGTCTTTTATCACCCAAAAAACAACCCGAATAAAGACATATAATCGGTATCCAGAAATTAATCGTCAGATGAACGTCTCAGATTAGTCGGTTTCAGGTTAGTGATGACGTCACCGATTCAATAACCTATCCGATTCGATTCGCTTCAGAATTCCAGTTTCGAAAAGCACGACGTTTCGTTTTATTTCTGTTCCTAAATAACCCGTACGGAGCGGTGCCGAGCGCCGACCGGGCCGGCGGCGGTCAGTCCGGGAAGGCGCTCCGATGAGGGAGCACGTGTCTCGCTCTCCGCCCACACGAACGAACGCGCGATCGCGAGTGAACGAAACGCAAACCGGGGAGTTCGATATTTGAAAACTAAGTTGTTGTAAAGTGTTGGGTGAACATGCGGTGTTTAGTGGTGGTGGTAGTGGCGGCGTGGATCGCGGGCGCCTCGGCCGCCGCCGCCGGCTCCTGCGGCCCGGCGCAGCTGCTGCTGGCGCGGTACAACGCATCAGCTGACGAGAGCCACGAACCAGGTGCGGCAACCGCGTAAACATTCGCGTCTTCAATGAAAGCTTAATCGCAACGCGGACACCCGAATACCAAATAATACTGAAAGAGGAAAAGCTTCGGAAAGTTTGTCTTATCTTTCAGTTTGTATGTAAATATTGATACTCTTAGCGAAAGAGTAGATTTACCTATACCAGGTTTACGCGTAAATAAATCAGATAAAGAGTCTAAAGAATCCACTCTTTTGACAGAATTATTTACCTAATTGCTTCAGAATTATGTACTTCACTTTTTAAGAGACAGTCAGAACTTTGACACCATAAAGACAGGGTTACGATGAGTTAATGACTACATTAAGCAATCAAATAAATGTTTACATTAAAAACTGTGTTTTAAATCGACACTTGTAATGTGAATGGTTCCGTGATCAGATCGATGGATGGATGGAGATCCATCAAATACTAAAATAGAGGAACTTTCAAAAACAACGAAACCGCTAAAAAATATTTGGCGATTGACATGAATAAGCAAAGTCGCGCAAGAAACCAATAGGTATTTGTTTTGCGTTGCATTTGTAAAACTATAGACGAAGGAATGTTAACAACGATATTTATTAAGCTACTATATTAATTGCATTTCATTTATTATAATTATGCTGGGCTATAGCTGTTAAACGAAGAAGCTCCAATCTTCGCAGACTTGAAAACTGGAGTCTCGGTTTTGTGATATGGAATTACTCTATGGGGAACTCTACTGTCAAATATATTCACTAAGCTGAACACTGCTATCACAAAAAGGCTACTTTTCAAAAGGAATAATTCTTTAAACACAGCTGTCTTCCCCACCATCTCTGCATATGTTTGTGTTAATATCATAAGTTATTTATTAGTAATCTTTTGTAAGTAAAAGAAAATCTTCAGTTTTTGTACATCTCAATTTACTTATTATGTTATTTTATGACTCGTATGGTGTATAAAATTCTTTGGATAAACGATTTCCTTGAAAGATACAAATATAATATTCGAATGCCATGTTGAATAAAACGCCCTATATTATTAAGACATCATTGCAATTTTTTTGTACACATTGTTCGCTTGATTGAGCAACACCTCACATATAGGGGTCTAAAAGGCCACTTTAACGTCTCTTTTCTAGAAATATTGTAAATCAATTCATTGAAGATTATTTAAATGCATCAATGATCTTCTTATTGTATCCTACGAGAATCACTAATCTATGATCCTATCAACCAATAATAATCAATCTATGATTCTATCAACATAATAAAAGTGTTTTTTTTTAAATTGGTGGACATTTCACACATAACACTATCTGACCCCAAACTAAGCAAAGCTTGCTTTAAAAATATATATTACTATTTTTAAATACATACTTATTATACGTTTTGATTTTTGAACTTTGTTGCTCAATCTCGTTGTGAGAACTGAACAGATCAGTTTAAAATCTGGAATTTGGATTCTGCAATATAGAGTGTGCAATATCATGCATAAGCTACTTTTTATCCGGAAAATATTTAAATGTCTATGAAAAGAAGTCTGTGTTGGTTCAGTTTCTAAAAAATGTATACCCACTGCAGTCACATTGCATTTAATTTCAAATAAGTTATACCGTGTTAGGGCATACATACATATGTAGATACAGACTTACGCCAAAGAATTTGTTACAGTAAAAAATTGAAACAGGTGTCACCGTGGCCAGCTAGCCAGAGGTATCATCAATTGTCATAGTCCATAAAATATTCTGGTGCTTTTTTTTGTGAAACATCAGTGAAATCGTGGCCTCACTTCCAAGTGGCAATTGGTTTTTATTTTGTGTAGATAGATAGATATGTGATAATGTTATGTGATTCTATCCATAAATCAGTTTTCCTCACATTTTCCTGTAAGTCGGATTTTGTGAAGCCATCTAAAGCTATGGTGGTCGGCACTACTCACATTTGACCGGTTTTCCGATCCTTTTACCTCTTGACACAACCGACTCGACCTCTCGGGTGTGATTTCTTTGATTTCACCTCAGATGAAGACCAACTTATAAATATTGAGGAAATCGGAGATATTCCGGTTTTCAGGATAAGAGGTCGGGAAATGGTATTAATATTTTTTTACAGCTTTTTCGTGTGACGGTTGTGTAATATTCTAGCGAAAAAGCGAACTGTTTCTATGTGAACGTGCTTATTTCTGTTAGTGTATTTTATCTGATAGCTGAATATAATTTTATGACAGTCATAAATAAATTAAAACTTCGGTTTATATAATATATCAAAGGTCAAAATGTAGCTGCAGTTAGTACGAGTATAAAAAAACGTTGCAACGTGGATGTGTTTGAACCTTGTTTGGTTGGATATAGTAGGCGTGGCAGTATTCATCAGACACGCGACTTGGCTGTATGTAACAAGTTCATCAGATGACCACATTATTTTATTAGTTTGAGTAGAATTCAGAAATCTGAATTTAGCTATAACAATTAACCTATCTGCTATATTTAGGTGCGTACTTGATCTGTCGACGCAATAAATTTCGTTCCAACGTGTTCAAGCCGTCACGATACGAGACAATAAATAGCCATACTTTCATAGAAACTACTTCCTATGAAAGTGTGGTTAAGTAAGTATCAAAAAAACTTGCGAAAATAGGAAGGAAAAATAAGAGGAAACTGCAGGATTATAGATCAGTAGTTCTCCACTCCATTATTGGCCCGGGATAAAAAGAAACCTAAGTATGTGTCATTCTGGTCAACTACCTATCTATGAACCATATTTTCATCCAGAGCCCTTTACTAGTTTATGCTCGATGGTTTTTTCTTGAAAGTGTAACAAAAAGCTATCTGACATACTTTTGCATGTCTAATATTAGTAGGTAACTAAGTAAGTACCTATTATTTGTCGTCCCGGATCGGAATAAGTATATATTATAGTACATATTTAGGTAGATAGTATTAAGTATTTAGATATTATGTATTAAGTAAGCCAAGCTGCGGTTGGTGTCCGATACCGGCACGAGCCATCTGGCGACGGGTATCAAATGGACATCAATGAACGGATATAATCCCATTTTGTGTGCCACTTTCCCTCTGAACGGAGGACCCTCATTGTCTCGATGTTATCAACTATTCGCATATGAAATTGTGATTCGTTTCAAAACATGGAATTTTCTTCTAACTAACTTCTGCCTGGACACCTTTTATAAATCAGTTTAAGATTATCTTTGAATTTAGGAAAATGTTGATTATTTACGCCATAAAAAATCTGTTTTTTTTTGGTAATTGAAGAAACCATACTTATGTACTCGTACTTACGTAGAACCTGACACATACTTATTTGTCATGTTATTTTCATTGGTGAAAACTGATAGGTACCTATTTTTAGTTTTTTAATTTACTGTCTCCAGTAGGTTCTTGTTCTTTCCAATATAGGTAATAACGTAATCTCCCACTCATTAAATATTTTAGCAGAGAATATTATTAAAACCCCCACCCTGCCTTTTCAAAACGTCCCCCTACAAACCTTTAGATCAAAGAGCTTTCTGAGTTCGATTGAAATTCCGGGCCGCAGAGCTCGGTTCAAGGCCGACCAACTTACCGTGGAAATGGGCTGACACTCCAGATGTCTCAGAAAAGCTCTGTATAAGCTGTTAAATTAGTTATAATATTGGATCCCAAACTGCGTTTTTTTTCTTAGGAATAGCTATGAGATATCTTCAGTAATTTCAACGACATTAGAGTTAGAAGAAACTTTTGTTGTACGGACTTCTAATGTGTATACATAACAAATTTTATTTTCGACGTCTTAAATACGACTAGTACATGCATATAGAGAGACGAACGCTAATTTTCATCCACAGGAAGGCCTGTAGTTTAAGTTATTGTGTCCTTGTGGGACGTGTTAAAAGAGCTGTCGGGTTATTGTCAATGTAAAAATATGTTATTGATTGTATGGGGTGGCATTGTCTTTAGATAAAGAGAAACCCTCATAATTCACTGAAGATCAAAAAAGTTATTGCGCCTGTCTGGTTAAAGTTTCATTGCGTAAGAGGTTTGTTCTTTATGTGGCAATAACTACCTACTCTATTTGTTACTAAAAGTTAAATTATTTGTTTATAGTTTCGCGTATAATCTATAAAACTTAAAGTTTTTTAATCGCCCGTGTTACCGTGTAACCTAACGTTAAAATATTTGTGTTTTGAGATTTGTTACTTTGAAAGATGCTACCTTTGGCTGTCAAAACTAATGGAGTCGTGATGTGTGAAGACGTGTGAGTAAAAATTACAGGCACTCGTAAAAACAATCATTTGTCGAAAGTAAATGATCCGTGTCGAGTGATGGCTTCCGCAATGATCCAATTTTGTTGTAAACCATAATTTTCAAGCCTTGTCATAACATGTAAAGTTCTTTTAGAGAACTCAATGCCAGTTATTATAACATGACGTCATTTCTATTGTTAAAGTGATTATAGGCTCAATTTACGTAACATTGTAATGACATGATTTATGTAAAGTCAGCTGTTCGTTCGCATATGACACCGACCCTGACCTTTGGATGTAGAACGAAACAGTAACACATTGTTCTGTCTTTTGTACAGGGACGTTTTATTATCAGAAGTGTTACCTCAGTGTGAGCCACACTCATAAATTTACAATATGTGTCTTTAGAACATGTTACTTATAAAACTTATTTAAAAGATTCTACCACAGGTCAGAATTTAGTACTCATTCGCTCAAGTTTTGTAGCAATCTTTCTTTTACGTCTTTTAATAATGATGATGGCTGGAACACGTAAAGGTTTAAATATCGAACTTATCGAGTTCCAATCTACGTGATCGTAAAATTGGAGGAAAGTCACGAAAAATGACGTGTCTGGAGTGTCGGGAGCGGAGGCAGCGCGGCGGCGGCAGGCGCGGGGTGAATGGCGGCGCGAGCAGGCTTTGTTGGTCGCGCTGGCATTCCTCGCCTGGGAACCGGGACCCCGGTCCGCCCCCGCGCCGTTCCCCAGCCCCCGCTGCATTCCAGCCCTCTCTCACTTTCATTGTTCCCGTCGGCGCGGGAGGTCGCCGGACAAATAATGGAACGGCTCGGTTCACCGGGGCTCGCCGCCTGCCCCGCGCACTCCGATAAACACGTCTGACCTGTCCATAAATGACATTTAGGGATACACTTGTTAATTTCCCCCTGACGCATCCGCTCCGGCTTCGGGCTCGAAACTAATTTAAACTCGGCCCTATCTATTTCGAGGAGGCTCGATTTTGTTTTACGATTAGCGGCGGACGCGCATGCGTTTGACAGTTAACGGTGGTTGGGGAGGTTCTATTGCAGGTGCATCGGCGCGTAATGAAATCATCCCCTAATAACAACAATAGCGGTGGCCATTATTATTGTAATTTATCAGAAGGGTCTGAGGCGTTAGTCATCGGAAGGTGCTCGATCCGAGTTTTGATTCATTTCGGATGCTCGGAATGCCATTGTAGCCGCCGACTCTACCTGCGCCGGGCAGGTACGCCGGGGAGCTTAACGTCACTTTTGTTTATACGTTTTGACAAAGTTTTGTGACTCGAAAAGTGTTATTATCAACAGGGGTGGCACCGTTTCATTGTGTGCATTATCTTCTGACACTTGTTTCTTTTTGTTTTGCAAGTTTAAATAAAAGGTCGCAATAAAACGACTGTACCTACGTTGTACGGGCTATTAACTGGGATAAATTGTAAGCTTTGCCGTAGTCACAATAGCGTTGAAGAAAGTAAATTAAAGGAAGTAGCGTCAAATAGCTGCCTGCAGTAGGCGCTTCCGGCCGAGGGCAAGGGAAGCCTTGTTGTTATTCATGGAATGGATATTTATTTATCTATGCCGAGGTTACTGCATTTTATATTTACCGCTCCAATTTATAAAGAGTTATCTGTTTAACAGCCTTGAACGAGCAATTAACACTCGAGATACTGTCGGGAATGTTAAAAGGGTCTCACAGAAGTACACTCTGAATTTATTGTTATGTCAAAAGAAGCCGAAGGGCGAAAAACAAGCGATCCTTTGAATGGTCTGAATTAATGATGTGGATTAAAACTTTCACAATTTACGTTTCCCTGCGAGAGAACGTAATTGTTACGTAAGGACGTTTCTTCGGCGGAGAGATTCGCCAATCCATTCGTTAGTCCCGACTGAATAAATTAAGTTGAGATAAGACCGTTGCTAATTATTCTAGCTCTCCCTTCTCGGACACTCGGCGTCCTTTGCTTATTAATGGTTCAACTTTCAGACTCTACATAATATTAGACCTATTTGATTGAATTGAAACTTTACGATTGGTTATAATAAGCTTGTGAAGTTTTAGAGAGTATAAGTAGAAACAGTCAAAACTAAATCCACAACGCTTGCCATTTAGATGGTACATGTCCTGAAGGATATCTATCTTGGGACACATTTGCTTCTTAATGATGTTTTTATTCCAACCAGTTGTTAATGCAGTGGTTATGATAAACTCGTACATAGTAGACTATGAAAACTACTCAGAGGCGTGAGCGAGATTCGAACCTATGATCCCACGTGGATACTCGAGCCACTAGGCCGCCAAGGTGCTTAATTTATCGTTTATTACCAGAATCTCCGAAAAAAGAAATATTTACGCCAAATATAATAAGGCAACGTAACAAAAACGAATTTGGACTCTATTTCGTTTTCTGTTGTTTATGTAAGTCTGGTGTTTATGTAAAACGTGTATAGAACTGCAGATTTGTTTGCAATGCTTGTTGATTTTGTTTTTGCAATGTCGATCCTGTGATGATACAAGTTGATAGCACCATAAATTACTTCTACTAACTGTTGCTCTCTATAGGCTACCTATATAATTCACGGTCAAATTTATTCTCCAATTTTCCCTACTACTAAGAGCTTAAGCAAATTTTCTCGCATATCCGATATATGTGTAAGTATATTATGTTTAGTAGGTACTTATGTGCTTTTTTTATTCATAATATCAAAGTGATTACTCAGCAAGAAACTGTACTAAGACTACTCCGAGTAATGTGTTATTTTCTACCTATCATCCTCCATCGTGTTAAGGAAATTGATGTCTATAAAAATATCAGAAGTATACGAATAAATCACGTTTTCTGTCCATATTGCCGCAACATTTAAGTCATCATTGCGATAAGCTACTAATTTTTAGATACTGATTCACCTTGTGTGGCCAAGTTAGTGGTTAGACCATTTTATATTTTTGCGATGCCAAACAAAAACCCTGCGTCATTTGAGTTTTTAGCTAGTGGAAGTAGTTGCTATTTTGTCTTAAAAAGATATATTATTGAATTGATAACTTCTCGAATGCAGTACCATAGCGTTGCTCGCCACCATAGCCTTCAACATAATAAAGTTTAGGTAGGTATGTATGCCATATTAAAATAGCATTAACCACAAACTCGGCGTTCTAAAAGTGTTGTCTTCAATTGCGGCACTTATTGGCAACTGGACATAGTATTTTTTTCAATGGCTTAGAGTTAGGAGACCAGCAGGACATGACTGTGTCTGATAGAAAGCAAGATGCCTTCCTATAACAGCACAATGTCACGTAGCTTATGGAACATGGAGAGGAAAACGCATAGCACTACACTGCGCTCGTCAGCTAGAGAGATAACATAATTTATCTCTATGCCCTTTAGTTTCACTGGAAACATTTCCCTTCAAACCGGAACACAGTGATGCTTGCACATGACTGCTTGGCGGTAGACAAACTGACAAAAAACGAATTTAGGTAAACCTTCCTAGACGAAGGGAACATAGAATCATATTAGTGTACTCAATCTGGTGTAAGTGCCAAGTTTCTCTTCTCGATTCGCAAGAGGAGCGTCGCTGTGGGTAAGCCCCAGTCGCGAGTCCGTTCCGCCGGGGCCGGGTTATCGGCAGGTCGGCAGCCGCGATGTACCCAGATAGGTGGTGTTTGATTAAATAAAGGTTAATTTGTTCGTGTTCCCGCGATATGCGGACTGCGGACTGATGGACGTGCTTGTTGATTAAACGGCCGCTTGTGATTGGTCGGCTCCCGCTGGAATGCGGTACGTTTGGGCGAAATTATATATTGATGAGCGGTGACAATATGTTACTGGCATTGTTAATTGTCCTAGTTGGTAGTTAAACTCTACGTATATTGTGTTAGTTGCGTGTCGCAAATTGGATAAGGTGTATAGTTTATTCAATCAGTATGATCCGTATTCCGGTTATGGTGGATTTTCGCTCTAACCATACCTTTGTTTCAACCTAATAACTGTACACTTAATTTTCTGATATTGCGAACGTTAGCTAAGTAGTTATTCTACAATTTTGTAGTGATAGCGCTTTTTGTAAAGTCCTCATGGGGAAGCACCACACCATTGCCAGTTATTCTACCGCCATGCAGTTATGGGCAAACATCATAGTGTTTCGGTTTGAAGGGCAATGTTTCCAGATAAATTACTAGGCTACATTTCTCTATATTACGAGCCCAGTGCGGTACTAAGGCAATGGATATATGGTTTTGATGTTCCGATATCTGCATGGCACTGTGCTGTTATGGGCAACGTGATGCTTTTTTTTTTTTTAATCTTTATTAATTAAAAGGAGTTTTGTCATACAATGACTATGTCACTCCTGTAACTAAATACAAATGTAATTAAGGTTTATATTTATTATTACATTACCTTTTTATAAAGATGCAACATCACCTTAGCTTTATCGGAAAACGGTGAAGATAAAGACGAAGCTCAAAGAAGAGATTTGATACAGGACGACATATTTAATGTTGGTATTTGCAACAACGTGATGCTTAAAATCACATGTCCGGCGCGTCTCGTCACTCTAGTATAAAAAATGCATTAATAATTTACATCTTACATTGATGTTCACGAAACTTCGAAAATTACAAAGGTAGAATAACAAAAATAATAAAACTTGTTAATATAGTAATAATATTTTAATTAGTTCAGGCGTGTGATATGTGGGGGAAAAGGGTCGTCAGTGGCGCCGCTAAAGTTATTTGTTACTGTGGATTTTGACACCTGGGTCCGGACCCACTGCCCCAGGCTGGACCTGTTTACTGGTCGCACTAGTGACGACTTCAGAACTGACAACATCGATGAAATTTATCTCATGGCACAGCAAAGCTTGAAATATATTTAGTGTGAAAATTTATAAATACATATAACATTTAGTGTGAATATATATATATATCTACTGTAAATAATTTACGAAAGTATTACGATTTACTACCGTTGCAAATGACGCAAATAACAAACGCACAGTATTTGATATGTTTTGTTTGTGGTAAATATGTTTTTTTACATTATATAAATTTTTCAGTAGTCCTTGTAACTACCGTAAACAGGTCATTTTATTTTCCCACTGTGACTAGTAAGAGGCATTCTCTCGCAAGAATAGAGCCAAAATCATCATCTACCACTCTGGGCGGATTACACATGTATAATAATTGAATGATGCATTTGTCTTATTTATCGGATTGATATTTTGTTCATTTTTACTAAATAATGCATCGATGACTTTATGATATTGTCGCAAGTTTTTGGTACAACGCTATGTCGAAGTAAAAACGGTAAACTATCGATATTTCGTTACGTTGGTCGATCCCATCACTAGCTCTGCCGATGGAGTAAACGTATCGGAACAATCTCACAGCGCAATAAAAAGATTAATTCTTTTAAATTCCTTTGCCCGCGTATTTATGTGGGAGTGTGGGATCGGAATTATCGGTCCTGCGGCGTATTATGGTACAATCAGAGATGTAACCATTAAAATTATAATTTTATACGTGCATGAATTTGTTCAGACTTTAACTTACCATAGTATTGTGATACTCGGTTAATCACAAGGGAATAAAAATACTTTAGTATTTTTAACATGTATTTTTATTCCGCTTTGAATATGAGCATTGTAGGGCTTCATAGCTACATATATAATGTATTTTAATTAGTTAACTACCCTCACCTAGTACCTGTTATAGTAAAATACTGCATAATCAATTGCCTGCACAGATAAGAAAATACTTCGGTAATACCGTGTTCACTTCACATTTCAAGGTGAATTTCAATAATTACATATTATTTATTAACTAAAAAGGAAATTGATGATACAATACCTTAGGTATTCATATTATTTCATCATTTAAAACTTTGCGTGGTATTTAGTGCTTAATATTCATCCCAATGAAAATGACGAACAGACATCTTTGTTTGATATATACAATTATTTGACATATCAAAATTAAAAAGAGTTGCGGATACTCACGGTAAAGTGGAAAGTACAGTGTGATCGACATTTTACAGTTTTTATTTGCACCTCTCGTATAACAAGTAAACATTAAATTGCGGATAACAAGTAAACATTAAACTCAGTTCTGGCTTTCCACAAATACGATCGATTCCAACAACTGCCCGTACAAGTGCTGTACTGGATTCCATCCCATCTATAGATTCAATAATAATGAATTAGACTTCGCACTTTACTCTCTATTCTCTCAACCGATACAAAGCCGATGTCGGAATCTAGGTTTTATATGAAGCTGTACTAAACACGTGAACATAGTTTCCGAAAACCACAAGCCATTTCAAAAAGTGTCGCAAAAATGTAAATGTACCTTTATCGGTATTTTGTGTTGTATGACTGAGGGATTATTGCGCACCATCCAATAGCAATCTCAAAAGGAATTTGAGATTTACGAAACTTTTCAGGGGATCACAGTATGGAAGCAGGGGTGGCCGAGTGGCTAGAACGTGTGATCACAACCGCGAGGACGTAGGTACGAATCCCGCCTGTGCCTCTGAATCTATTTCGAAAGGATATGTATACATTTGTACCACTGAACTTAACGGTGAAGGAAAACATCGTCAGGAAGCTGGCATGTTTCAAGAATCATTTGAGGTCATACTTCATCCGCCTATCCGTGCTGGGCCGTCGTGATGGATCATGGGATGAGTTCTCTCTGTGTGGGATGAAGGTCCTGAGTCTCAGCAGTTGTGTGGTAAACTCATACCTCAGCGGCCGTAAAATCAAGGTCAACTATGCAAGAGCAGTCTATGAGAAGGAAACAACCAAGGGATGCGTCCAAGGGTCCATCTGTGGACCAACCTTTGGAATGTGATCCTAGACTCGTTACTGCGAATGCTAGAAGCTGAGGGAGTATACTGTCAAGCATTCGCGGACGACGTCGTTCTCGTATTTACAGGCAGTCCGAACATCATCGAACAGCAAGCGGGCAGGGCGCTGAGCATGACAGTGGAATGGGGTAAAATCAACAAACTCAACTTTGCAGCGCATAAAACCAACGCGATGCTTTTCACAAAAAAGTTGAAGTACGAACCTCCAAACATAGTCATGTCTGGCGTCCGGCTCAACCTGGTCGAGGAAGTCAAACTGCTAGGCCTACTGATCGACCGACGGCTCAACTTTAAAGCACATGTGACCGCCCAATGTAAAAAAGTGGCGAACATTTATAAACAGCTAGCATGTGCAGCGAAGGTGACCTGGGGATTAAATGGCGAAATCACGAGAACTATCTACGTCGCTGTGGTGGAACCTATCATCATGTATGCCTCAAGTGTATGGGCGCAAGCGGCAGACTTCGAGGAAAACAAGTCTCAGTTGAACGCTATCCAAAGAGGTTTTGCCCAAAAAATCTGTAAGTCTTACTGTACTGTTTCTCTGAAAGCAGCACTTGCTCTTTCCGGACTGCTTCCCTGGATCTGAGAATACAGGAAGCGGCAAATTTGTACAGAGTAAAAAAAAACCTCTCCCAAGACTACCTCCCACCAGAAGTGGAACTCGAACGGAATGTTAACTGCCTGGACCAACCTCATCCGTCAACGCAGTTTTCCGTAGAGTACGAGCTCCTAGAAGACACCTCCAATCTTCCACAAGGGCCTCAAATTTATACTGATGGCAGTAAAATTGAAGGTAAAGTCGGAGCTGCTCTAACATGGTGGGAGAATGGCAGAGAGGTCAAGAACTCGACCTTCAAGCTCCACCCGAATGCACAGTCTTTCAATCGGAACTTTATGCTCTTTACCGGGCAACTCAAATGGCGTTAAAGAGCAAGGACCCGGAAGTCAATGTCCTGAGTGACTCCTGATCTTCACTGAACTGCTAAGTAACCCAAAACGAGCCACCCTTGGTTAAGTGCGTAAAGGAAAACATTGGACAGATAAATGCTGAAGGAGATCTCTTCGTCTTTTCTGGGTGAGAGCGCATGTTGGCACCGTCGGCAACGAAAGAGCCGACGAACTGGCCAAATCGGCGGCACTCACGGAGTCACCCAGGGACTACGAGGGATCCCCTTGTCCTACGTCAAAAGGAAAATCCGTGAAGAATCGGTCAAGAAATGGCAGGATCGATATGAGACCTCGGACACCGGAAAAGTCACCCAGACGTTCCTCCCCGATATAGCAAACGCATATCGGGTGATGAGAACCACGAAACTGACTCCTTCCAGGTACAAGCGTTGACGGGACACGGAGGAATAGCAGATTACCTGTACAGATTTAAGCTCAAGAACAGTCCGGCATGCGAGTGTGACCCCGACCAACCCGAAACGGTCTGGCACGTGCTAGTCGATTGTCCCCGATTCATGGTCGCAAGACATGAGCTCGAATCTATGATCGACAGAAGGCTGGTTGTCTCGGATCTCCACAACATCTTAGTAGATCCAGACAACAGAACACGGCTCCTGTCCTTCATGGAGAGCTCATTCCGCATAGCGGCCATGAGAAACTCCACTAACTCAAATACGCGCCTCCATCGCCACCACACCCTGCCCTGCTGTCTGTAGACGCCACGTGGCATGCGGTTTCCGCCCAACATAACTCCTCGAAGAGCATCTCCGTCAAACAACTACTGGAGAACGCAGACCGAGGAGAAGCAGGGATCCGTATCCGCGGAGTGGCTCTCTTCATGGACAGCAACAAAGAAAGATTCGAATAAGCTTTTGCTTCGCCTGGGAACGGAAACGAGCCCGTTTGTCACCTGGATTGTCTTGCCTGCTCAATGGGAGTACCGCAAAGTCACAATGAAGCGGAAAACCTACGACGCCATGCCGGTGTGCGAGGTAGACGGCCACCGATTTCGGTTGGTGCGATCGAAAACAAAACGATTGCACTAATAGAGTACTCGGAAGGTCGGACGCCTTTCACACAGGCAAGTGCGCTGCTCGCACATCTGAGCAGAAATGCAGGTGAAGCACCCCTGGTGATAAGCGTGGATGCGATGGCAATCGAATATTCAAGAGCAAGAGTCGCAGACCGGCTGGGTTGCATTGAGGCCTCTAAACATCATGAGATTGTCGTATACGAAGACAGGGGAGAAAATCTGAGCTTCCTCAGAGCCCTTCGCACGACCAAACAAATGCAACCGATAGCTGGGGACATCCTGTTCCTAGTTCGACCATCCAAACCGGCTCCGAAAGAGCACAGCAGAAGGCAGCCGCGGAAAAAGCCTCAGCCAATCTAACTGGCAGCCGAGGCACCAACACGGCGTTCGTGACTGCCTTCAACGCAGCAGCAAGGAGCGTACTCCGAATCACATCCCATTCATCACCCCTTGACGTCAAAGACCCCAAAGCAGCTTCACAGCAACAAATGAGCCGAACGAGAGCCGACATGGGACAGGTGGAACTGCCCCGCTATGTCACGGCTTCGGAGCCGCGGAGCCATGCACGTAACGCCTTCATCGAATTCATAGCCACACTGAGCGCGACACGACAAGTCAACCTCAAGACCTGCGAAAACATCATGCAGTCCTATAGGCTAGGAAGTGAAAGCCTTTTAAAGGCGAAACTCGAGGAGGCCGAAGCAGCCATTTACAATAATGTCACTTCCCGGGTCATCAAGGGAACCATGACAGGACAGTATATGGCAGCTTACAGTGCAGAAAATGGCTTCGTGACACTGAACGAGAGAGAGACAGAGCGCGCGGGAGTGCCTGTTTATGCGACACCACCAAACGACCCAATTGTAGTTACTGCCCGATGCACCAAGATTATGCTGGACGATAAGATCCTAGAGATGGCCAAGACCATCGAAGGGAACGGAAACGTCAAAGCAGGTTGGGAAAATTGGGAGGTACCGAGAATACAGTGGGTCAACGGAGTTCCAGGATGTGGAAAACAACATGGGTGATTAGACACTTCGACGTGGACAAGGACGCCATCATCACTACAACAACTGAGGCAGCAAAAGATCTAAGAGAAAAGCTATCGCACCGAATCGGAAACCTGGTCAAAACCAGAGTGCGAACCATGGCTTCTGCTCTGGTAAATGGTTTCGGTAGAGAAAGTTTCAGCCACCTCATGGTGGACGAAGCTCTCATGAACCATTTTGGAGCCATTGTGATGGCTTCAAGGCTATCTGGTGTTGGTGAAATTGTCCTCATTGGAGACGTCAATCAGTTGCCTTATATCGACAGGGAAAATCTCTTCGAAATGAGGTATCATCGCCCGAACCTGGTAACAAAGATCAGCCAGGAGTTGCTCTGCACACATCGAAACCCAATGGACGTCGCATATGCGCTGAGGGAAATATACTCCGGTATGTACTCCTCAGCGCCCCTGAATAAAGTCCCTAGAGCAGAGAAGATATAAGGAGCGCAAATACCCAACAACATACCAAACACCTCTTCTTGGTTCACACTCAAGAGGAGAAGGAGACCCTGACAAACCAGGGTTATGGGTCAGGCACCGGGTCACGCATCCTTACCATCCATGAAGCTCAGGGACCAACATACGAGTCGGTAATCGCAATCAAAACCAAGGCAAACATGAAGCTGCACGAGAGCGTACCCCATGCGGTTGTTGCAATCTCACGGCACACGGGGACCTTCACATACTACGCTGACGACACCGACGACGCCATCGGTCGTTTCGTGCGGCGAGCGTGGGCTGCATCACCAAAGACCATCCGAGATTTCAACCTACAGATGGCCATCAGGGACAGAAATGCGGCCGTTGTGGAGGCTCTGGGCCGGGAGGAGGCAGCTTAGGCAAATGGCAAAAGGCAATTAGGCAAACACTCGATGTCGAGTCGATTACTAGCGGAATCCCAGCCGGTAGTGATCGGCTCTACAGACGAGCACTAGAATTAGATATTAAATGTACCCAACTCCCTCCTATTTTCCTCTTCTTCTCCTTATCCAAAATATGTGTAAAAATTAATAATATATAATTGTAATGACAAAGATCACGGACCCCGGAGTCTGTGGAGTGGCTAATTTAAATAAATAAAAAAAAAAAAAAAAAAAAAAAAAGTCTCAGCAGTTCAGTGCAGTGCTTATGCAAAGAGATCACAGTAGGCACTAGCCAGGTTCGCCGTTGAGGGCCACGTTAGTGAGGAAGGGAGTAACATTTTTTTCTAAGGTAATTCACCCTTTTTAAAAAAATGTACATTTATTTTTAATTAATATAAAGCTATTATATTATAAGAGTTTGTCGTTTTTGAGATCAGTTTTTTACGTTGAGACGTGGTTATGTATTTTGTTTTTAGGGAAAAAATAGCACGAAACAATAGCACCCTTAAAAAAAGATCTTACTCACAGACGATAATTGAATTAACAGTAATCCCTCTGAGGCGTATAAAATTAAAAGACTACCTACCTAGTATAGTCCGACTACTGAGTGTGTGTAGTGAACTATCGGTGTCATATCTACATAAATATTTACTAGAACTGCACACTATACTGAGGTACGCGCTCGAATGTACATGTAACTAGAATATTGAGCAGTTGGTGACCTGAGCAGTGCTAAGAGAACAGTATCTAGACAATGACCCGAGCACGGGTTGGTATCGAAGACCACGAATGGCATGCCCGGGGCTTCCGGCTCCGGTTACCGGCCGACGGCCGCCGGCCCGTGTCAAACGGTTGCACCCCTGACAGGCGATCGATGTTAACTTAACCCTAGCTTAGAATTACTTGAACCGTAGAAATACAGTGGGATTAAAATACTCATGGTATTTTCGATTTCAGTTAGAAAATTATCATCATAAACAGTATACGCAGTTCATTTCATATCCACTACTGCTTGGGACTTTCTCTCACAAGGAAAAAGCCATAATCAACCACGCTGGCCTAGTGTGGGTTCAGACTAGAAAAATGTTCGCGAAGTCCACGTTTTGCTTGGAACTGACCTTGGAACGGAGTTTGCTCGCGATATTTCTCTTCATAATATACTATACATAAATATTATATACTTTAGACACTTGCTTCTAAATGAGATAAAAACTTTTGAAGTAAATAGAAATAAAAGATTCTTCATTCATTTCATATCTACCCAATAAGAAGAAGCTTGCTGTTTGTTAAAATTATATAATGCAAACCAAGGTAAAATCAAATGTGAATCTTTGTAAATGGTAGAAGCTTACGAAAAAATGTAAATAAAGTAATTAGCAAATTCCGACAATTCATACTTGTAAACGTTTTTAGCCTTTTGAAGTGTGATAACTGCGCTTAAGCCCAAACAGTAAAAAATATTAAATTCCCAGAAATGGATACATTGTTACAATAGCTTTTTTCGGAGTTATTTTCAAACTGAAAAGAACAATAATTTTTACCTGAGTTATGAGTCAGATTGAGCGCTTGGAGTTAAATGAGGCGTAGCAGAAACTTTTTCACTTTCCATTCTGTTAATAGCCCTGAGAACTTACGAATCTCTAAAGGGAGGCTTTACTGTGTAAATGTGAGTAGGTGGAGATAAGCACATGGACAAACCCAGTGTAGGATGCCCTGGGCGTAAAGAGGATAAAGTGACGGTATACGAAAATCAGCTGGTATTCGAAACGAAAAAACGAAAAACGGGTCACATAATATGTATCTACTATTCCACCCTATTATTTAACTATCCAAAATTCAAGCTGATTTATTCTGTTATTACAAAGTGATTGAGCAACAAACATTCAAACAATTGTAATATTATAATAGAATATTAATCGGTACAAATAAATTTGTAAATATGTTCAGATTTTAGATAAGTATATTACTAAATACAAATGTTTAATTTGGATATTCGAATACAAAACCAAATAAATATTTTTGGGATTTTCGAACACAAAACCAAACTTTGTACCTAGTTGTTGTTTATTCGTGGAACAGTTATTTATGTATGGGAATGACTCGTACCAACCCCACTACGTTTACAAGCGGAATTTTCTAGAGACTTTTTAGAGAACGAGCAAAATCTAGCTATTTTACTTACAAGCCGGTATTACACGTCTGTTCGTCTGGAGCTTAACGCCATACGATTATTTCCTTTCGCGCTAAGGTTGTCAAATTACTCGTTCTTCTGATTAAAAATATTTATGCCAAAGTAAATCAAGTATTTTTTATATTCATATTATAAATGTGAAAGTTAGTGTGTAGATGTTTGGATGTTAATTACTGTAGTTATTCAATTAATCACATTGAAATTTGATACATCACATAGATTATAGTTTAGAAATATATAAATCATAAAATCCCGAAAAAATTAATTAAACAACTATGTATAAAGTTTTATTCGATTAAGATTATATTAAACAATATTATCACACACGAGTAATCATGTTCATCCCTCAACATGGTGTGTAAACTACATCGATGACAGTTGTGTAACAACCGTACCATTATAACTTCTTTGGTTATCATTCCCAAATTGTTTTCACGGAAAGGGTCTAAATAATGGATACTCAATAATGAATAAATGGATATTCTCCTAACGGATAAGCGGATATTCTCACAAATCCCTGGGCCATTGAGAATGCAGATCTTTCGGGTTACCATTAACGATGTGGAGGGCGGTTCCACAGGAAGGCAGTCATTCCAGTGTCACGGATAAATTGAATTAGACTAATCAAGCGGCAAATTGCCTCTTAGCTCTCGACGACTTGGAGACTCGTCATATCGGACGTATTATGTCGTTGAGACGGGACGTTGGTGAAAGTACTTACTATGAAACAGTCATAAGGGCTTACGATTCTTGATGCTTCAGACGACTTTAGTCATGTAATATTTGATTAGATTAAACTGAGCGAGCGTCTAATTATTGAGTTCCAATTAGCTTTGGGCGCTTGACAATGCGAATTAACCTCATTTTCACCCGAGCACGCGATGAACCCCTGTTCATTAAAATTGTTTTTAATTTTACGCTTTGTCAAAATAAGTTTGTTACAAAATGTCATACATTGTTTTAAACTATCACGGTTGTTCAATACTGGAACATTTACCGTAATAATAAACATGTTGTATGCTATGGCTAGTCCAGTGGAAAGAACGGCAAGTGCTGATTCGGAACCCCGGGTTCAAATCCCACGCGCACCACTGTCTTTCCGAAGTAACCTCACAGCGGTAGTTTCTCAACTCTTGATCGCAACTCGGGATTTCGACACTTGACTTCAATAACAGATGCAAACCTCTCATTAATTTTTCCGCGCCGTCTGATGGATTTGACACGAATAAATCTGTTATTTCCGATAAGTGGGCGGTGTGATTTCTGTTTTTTTTACATAATTTAGGTTACGGATTTGTGTGGGTAGATTGAGTGCTGTTTCAATGAACACGAATAGTGCATTAGCTGTCTTTAGCAGTTTGTGGTTTGGTAAAGCGAAATAATAATGGAAATAAATAAAAGTATAATAATTAGCGAAAATAATAATAAGTAATATCTGGATATCATCAAGTATGGAGTGAAGCGGGTTCTTATACTCGTACATACAGTCCACGCTCCTTCGCGGAAAACATTGTTGCTTACCATCAGGTGAGATGGTGGTCAAGATATCAAGAAAAAAACGAATCTGACTACGATTGTAGTCAGATTTTAGTTCAACATTTTTCGACATATTCCCCGCAGAGAGTTCACAAACTGTTTTCATATTATTCATAATTTTAGTGCATCCATTTGAGTTTCTCTTCTGCCATTCGTCTACTGCCTATAGAACTTTGGGTTTACACAAAAGGCACAGAGCCCCTTTTACCTTGTAGAATATTAGCAAAATACGAATTAAGTATGAAGAGTCTACGATTTTACTAAAAGGTGTGCGTCTTATATCGACCTTGCGAAATCAAGTAACGTCTTAAGTGGCCATTCGTCTACTGCCTATAGAACTTTGGGTTTTACACAAAAGGCACAGATCCCCTTTTACCTTGTAGAATATTAGCGAAATATGAATTAAGTATGAAGAGTCTGAAGATTTTACTAAAAGATGTGCGTCACGGAACCTAATTACTAAGTAGCCGTCTCTTAAGATTTCACCCACAGTTAGGCCGAACCACTTAGATACTTGATACTTAGATGCTATCAATTAATTAAACATTGGCTCTTAGAGACTGGCCGGCGTTAAGAGCTCCTTTTGCCCAGAATTGGTGCTCGATGTGATCAGATCATTACACGTTGTTGGGTAGATTAGGTACATGAAGTAAAATAAGAATATTCCGAATTGTTCAGTACTGAGAAACGCACTTATTTCAGCATGGTTGATTTTAATCTAGAATTCCACATTGTGAGAGAAGGCGTCGAGTTCCAGCAATGGGAATAAAGATTTTAAATTACGGGAGTAGTTTAGCTATGATATAGTAAAAATGCGAAAGTAATGTAAAAGTCTGCAATATACACGAAAACATTTCATATATTTTGTGTACACACTTAATACAACAAACTGCGGGAGTATACGGTAAAGTGATTTTAAGTTACCACGTCTCTTTACGATTTTATTAACATCTACGAGTAAGTCTGCGTAGAAGATCATTTATAGTGTGTAACTGTGTCAAAATATCGGGTGGTCTTATAGAAATATAGCCACAGAAATGTATGTACTTATAGTATTGAAATTGTATCATTGAATGCGCTCCCCTACTAATTTCGAAAGTGAATACAAGTAATAGATGGTACAACTTCAATATGTAAAAAGATGTTGAACACTAATAGGCTCTCACTTGACCATCATCACGCTTGATGTTAAGCGTTAATGTGGTCTATGAAGGAGCGTAGGTACCTTAAGAAACCGATTCACTATAAGCCACTACAAGATTGTGGCCATTGGGATAAAATCGGGAATGTGAAAGTAAAGGTCCGGTCCTTTAGTGTCGTCAATCCATATTTCGAGTACGTAGACGAAGGATGGCAGGTCACATTCCTGTGATATAGACTGTGACGGCTGATTCCAAAGTATCGGATTGTCTCTCCGATACCTTGATAGCGCATACTTCGTTCCGAGTCACTTGTACTGTCAATCGATACGAAATCGGCAATGTCATTCGTTTGTAACGAATGGGTATGAAATGGCACGAAACAGAAGTTTGCTTTTAGTGTGCTCTATTTTCTACAGCTTTTTATAAAACAGCAGATCCGTCCTCCCGCCAAGGTGAATGTTAGAAACAATTTGGAACATCAAGATTTTTTATCTACTTATTCATTCCATAATTTTGTGGATATAGTTCGCTACAGAATAGAATAGAATAAATTTATTGTCAATGCTAGTTACACTCACAAAATATTTATAACTAAACATCCTGAGTATTTTTAAGCAGACTCGTCAAGTAGGTACAAATTTGTAGGTAGGTACATTGATAGTTAATAATAATTTAAAATAACAAAAATAACATAATTAATAATTTTAGTTATAAAAGGCCTGTGTAAAAGTTTTCTTTTAATTTGTAATAGAAATAATAAATAAATGAAAGCGACAGTAGCAAATATTCCCTAAGATTGATACTATAGATCCAGATCCAGAGTTAGATCCTTGCTAGTCGATAGGGTGAGAACAACGTAATTGAAATCTGACTTACATACTGATCAGAAGGTGACTTCTAAACAATCCATTGGTCCATGTCCCAGGAACATACGAGTAGGACCTGCCTCGCTTGTATATGATTCTTTATCAGAAAAAAAGTAAATTTTAACGTAATTAAACTCAAGTTGTAATGTTTAATACTACGTATCTTTATATTTTTATCTGTATATTGCCAGTGTTTATCATACGCAATATGTAGGCATTATTAATGCAATATTTAATGAGTAAAATTAAAGTATGTTATATTTTAAGCTGTCGTCTACGTATACGTTCAATTTAGTGCTAACGATAAGACACTAGAAGAAGTAATTCTCAACCGAAGTTGTAAATATACACTTGTTTTAAAATATCAGACTTATGTCAAAACTAAATAAATGTCGCGCAACAATTTAACAACAATGACTCAATAAGGCCTACTTGAAACAGACGTCAGCAATTCTCTCGAACAAAAGCTCATTCAGACAACGTCAATCCATGGTGTTGATATTGCAAAATCAACGCACTGTTTAATGTAGGTGCCTATTATGTTAATAACACAGGCACTGTGGTTAGCATGCGTCGCGCAATCCGGCCTGAATGCACTTTATTTGCATCGCTAACCTGCAATCTAAGAACCAAAACCACCAATTTCAAACCTTAACTCATTCAAATTAAGACAGAGTCTTCTTCGCTACAATAACATGTATTCTTCATACACATATTATTATATCACATTGAAACTTGCGTCTGTACGAAATTAATCCCTATGACAGACCTAAAAGAGTATTTCTGATTGTAGTTACGTAGTCAAATATATTCAAGGAAATATGTCACTTCACTTATTTAGCATGAATGGTATGTGGGTGCGTACAGGGGTTAAAAAGGTCTGATTGAGTGGAGTCGTGCTTAAGTCACATCGGTCTTCGTACTGCTATACTAGATACACATACTACCATTATTAATTACGCCACATTAATCGATAGTAATTGGTGGAGCTAGTCACAGAATAAAACAAATCATCGGGTAGGTACATATCTGGGATTCCTGAGTATTTGCTTGCTGCGAGTACTGGCCATTGGATCCAGCTCCACGATCTGAAGATCTCCTTTACCCAACGACATTTCTATGCAAGGATAACTCGAGAAGTTTTTTTGAAGTCAAAACTTCTTTCAACGCACCACCGATAGATCATGGTCTGTGAATTGAATTCTAGCGTCACGCTCGGGAATGATAATAAATCTTCGGGTAAACTCAGGGCCACGGCCATTGCCATGGTCATGGCCACGCACTCCGAATTCACCCGTGTAGTTTCCAAAATAAGCTAGATCAAATTCTGAGTTATATAAGTTTTCACTTCTATCGGCAGCATGCGCGGTCCGAGGGGGCAGGTCACTGGGGACATGACAGCTAGTCTCTATATATAAAAATGTTATGTTGGTTTGTGTACGCTTCAAAAACTCAAAAAGTTCTGCACCGATCGAGCTGAAATTTTACAATCATATATAGGTAATCCGCATCAAGAGTTGTTTTTATCTAATTTTTGCATCACAATGTGCCACAGCGAAGCGGGGCAGGGTACAGCTAGTATATTATATATATTAGTCTGGTTTTGTAATACGCCTGTTAGAGCAAGTTATACCGGTAAACACACGCGTTTTACTTAATGTTCCAATAAATTATTGACTCAATATTTAGGTCTTACATGCACGTGGCTAGTATTTAGTTAAAAAAATAATTAATAAAGCCACTAAAATAATACTACAGCGCAAATTGTCATTATTATTTTTTAATTGATCTCAGAATATTTCCAAGTAATTCATATCGCTAATAAATATTCCAAAGCTCTCAAAGTTCTTAATTGAAGCCGTTACAGGCTTTAGAATTGAAACCGTGTCTAGACAAGAAAAGCTTATGGAGCTTCAACTGGCTCGTAAAATTTAAAGGCTTTTCGTTAAATTTACAATTCAACTACGTTTCATATTAGCTTTGCAAAAACCAGGTCAAATGTATTTTTTTGTGTTATAAAGTTTTGTCCCCAAAAAGCTTTTATCATAAAGTTGGTAAAACGTCCAGACCGAACGTCGGATGTGTCACTTCTCACAGGCGGAGTTGCGCTCCACGGCGACACATTCGCCTTTTTGTTCCCAGTTGTCTGTCTATAAAACTTGGCAACGACAACCACTCCCTTTTAAAGTTAGTAACCATGGGATTTTATTGTGCAACGATTTGCGAATCTGTATATAGTTTTGTGTATGTTTTATTCTTTGAACCAATTGGTAAAGTGGATGTATAGATTTACGATTTATTCCCCACTACTCTTAATTCATCAGCAATTTATACGCATTGAACAGAGGTTGTGAAACTAAATATTAGTTTATTATATCTACATATGATATATTTGACTGTGACGTTTTGCTACCTAAAACAAAATAAACAATCATGGTTAATTTAATTACAAATAATTCTTTAAAGAATATAAACAGATATATTATGTATCTCTATTTATCTTGTTACCCACAGATAAATTACAGGGCTTAGAGATTTAACATCTTAGATCTTTGGGTGAAGAGCGCAGTGCAGTGCTAGGTAATGATTTGGACTCTTCACGTTCCAATAGCTGCGTGTCACTGTGCTGTTATGTGGCAGGCATGTTGCTTACCATGCACATGGCATTAGGCACAAGTCCTGCTCGTCTCGTCACTCTATAAAAAAAAAAAACAATTTTCAAGCTCGTCTATCATCCATATTGTTATCAAGTACGCTATTGTAAAAAGAAGCATTACCTAAATATTTTCGATTTTTAAAACATTTTTACCTTTCATTGAATTGTAAATAAGTATCTAGCTAAAAAGTTAAATTAATTGATGAATACGCTCGTTGATAGTAAAAACGTGAACAGAATTCTTCCATGGTGATTCACTGAATAATAATTTTCTTGGTATTCTTGTAAACGATACTCGTTATTATGTTATTTTGATATGATTAAGTATGTTTGGTATTTAATACCGATAACGCCATTG
Organism: Ectropis grisescens; assembly: GCA_017562165.1. Taxonomy (NCBI): domain Eukaryota; kingdom Metazoa; phylum Arthropoda; class Insecta; order Lepidoptera; family Geometridae; genus Ectropis; species Ectropis grisescens. The sequence continues at coordinate 23,979,463 of CM029781.1, read as the reverse complement.
TTGAAAACTTGTTTTTGCTATTCTTTGGCCTATACTAGGTACATAAGTTCACGACCCTGGGGTTTACCAGGGTTTTACCTCTTTGTTGAGTTTAGTTACTAAGTTACGAAAAACTAGTTGAGAAATCGTTAGTTCTGGAGGACCCATTCTCATTGTTTATTTGTATGTACATATTTTGATTTCTTCTTGATGGATAGCGCAATCTATCTGAGATGACGCCATCAAGTAGGTACTTACCGTACGAGAAAAATGATACGCATTTAAAAATATTTTTTATTAATAGTTTATAGTTAAGACCGATTTGACTGCACCTGAGCCTCGACTCATTATTGCTGAAAAGATAGATAGATATACTCCTTATTGACACACCAAATAAAATTAAACACAGACACAATTAAAATAACAATACATTTTACAGTAGTGCAACAATGGGTGGCCTTATCGCTGAAAGCGATATCTTCCCGGCAACCTTAGGATGGAAAATAATATTTGGACAAGTATACGGGGTGTGCAAATATCAATTAAACAAAGCATATACATTATATATTGGAAAGAGTTATGATAAAAATAAAATAGAATAATTAAATACCTACATGTAATACATACTAATAAATATTATATAAAAGCTTCTACTTGCGGCGCCGTCGTGTGGCGATCGCCCTCTTCCCTCGAATATGGCCGTGTAAAAAGTAGCCTAGGTATTATCTCTATCGGTAATCTAGATCTCTACCAAATTGTTCAGATCCGTAAAGAAGTTTTTAAATGAAAGAGTAATAAATACCCATAAATCCAACTCACAGTTGTAATATTACTAAATAGGATGTAAATTCTGACACAAAGTATGCACTTTCGTATCGATGGAAGCTAAAGTTTTAAACAAGTACAAAAAAAATCGTCATGACTATTAATCAGTACTAATTAAAACGACAAATTTAAATCTCATTAGTTGTGCACAACGCGACTTTTGTGTCAATCTCGAGTAAGTGACACGAAAAGAGTGTCATGGCTGGTGTCACGTAATATGTTTTATGGATGCTTGGCCAGGGCGGCGAAGCAGTGACAATACTAACGAGGCTGGTGGTGACAGACGTCCAGCGCAGAAGCTGCGACAAAAACGACTCGCCGGCGCGGCGCGACGCGACCTGAACAGTGAACACGCGATTACGGATAGGGTTGCTAAAGATTTTCAAGAGGTTCATGGGAGATTTCCATTTAAGAAGGCATAAAATATAAAATCCAATGTATTTTCAAAAAGGTGGATAGGTCAACTCTTTATTGTTGTTTAGTAAAAACTAAAACTACTTAAGGAGAAACCTAGAATAAGAAGAAAGTAACAATTGAAAAACAAGAGCTAATGTCCATTCTTATGATCATATCCTACAAATACAAACCTTACTAATCCTAGTGTGGACGTTTACATGTTTGTTGTTACATAGGACTGATTGAAAAGATTGTGTTGAAATTTGGATAGGTAGAAATAGATTATTATAGGAATTATAGCAAATAGGATAAAAATTATATGAAAGGGGAAATGACTGAATTCTTAAAATATACGTTAAGTACATCGTGAAAAACGATTACTTATTTCATAAAACTATACAAAATGGATATATTTTTATCTGTTTGCATCTGGAAACAAGAGTAGTTCTATGTGGATTGGCTTCGAATAACAGAAAATTGTTAAGTGCTGCCGTTGTCTGACTAAAATGTAGTAGCTTTGGCTACTATGTATTTTTGCAACCGTGAAAATATGTATACTGTATATTACAAACCTGGGAACCCTAATTACGCCTCGCGCTGTCTTTGCTTCCTGTCTTCCGCGACTGCTCGATATAAATACCACCGACACGGAAGTACCCGAGCTAAATGCTAGCCATGATATATAACTGGTTCTTTTCGCTACATCCTCCCTCTCTTATGGAAATCTTAGAATTCAAACAATCAAATCAAAACTGGTTGTTCTAAAATCAAGTCGCAATCAGACTATTTACGTACTATCTGTACGTAAATACGTAAGTAAAAGTAACATTCTAATTAAGTAGGTACCTATTGTACGGTACTTACTCCTAATTATTTTTTAACTTTTAGTTAATAAATACATAATATAACAAATTTCAATACCAATTTTTTAACATAAAATATTCAATACTTCTTCTAGTATTGTAAAACAGTATTCGGCTTAAAACATCCCATCACTAAATTAGGTTTGTTATTGTATACTGTTTGATTGATAAAAAATGTCTTCCTTTTACTTAGGTATAAATTAGGTAAAAATATAACATATTTTTCTCGCATCGATACGACTAATGCCCATTCATAATTCCAATGAAGCGTAAGTTGTATTTATTGAGAAATTAACATTAAACCGAGGGAATGTAAAAGTAAGCCTACTCCATCTAGATATACGCAGAATCCTAATTTACGTGCGATTTGCGTATTCCGTGTGCGAACTAAGGATCTCGTTTGTTTACGTAATCTCAGCGATTCCGTTCAATACGGATCCATTATAAATGTTCGGAGCCTGCTGAGGGATTCAACGGTCTGACTTTGTATAAAATGAACGGCTGGTTAGATTTTGCTCGCTCAAAGGTTTTACTGATCAGTGTTTTTTCTGTTCGATTATGGTTCGATGGGCCGGGTTCTGAGGGCTCGATGAATAGTGTATTTGTTTTGCTATTCTTATTTGCTTCCTCGACAAAAGGTCGACATATGTACACATAGCACACACACGAAACCCAGCGCCAAGGCGGAGCTCCGATGAATTAATGGAATTACGTAATTATTAGATGTTTTTGATGTAACCTCGTATTATATATGTCATTGTCGTCCGGGAAAGGTTTCATTATCTTGATCGAAGATATTAATTACATCCGACGTTGAGCGTATATCTGCAATTTTAGCAGAACTTTTTACTATTAGCTGTGGCTCGTGGTTTTGCCCGCGTGGTTCCCGTTCCCATTACGAGTATTTTCCCGGGATACACAACCTATGTGTTCTTCAAGATTATAATCTAACTGTGTTCCAAATTACAACCAGATCCGTTCATACGTAACGACGTGATTGAGCAACAAACATCCAAATGTTGACATAATTGAATTTATAGTATTAGTAGCATTTCATTATTAAGTAGGTACTAATATCTCGTATGATGAGACAAAATCAACATAGTTTCATAGGTTTGGATCTACGTATGTTGTTCATAAGGAGAGATTTGCCTTGGCCAAAAAGGCTTTTGGCTTTCCTTTATTTTATAGTTCCTTTTTTTGTCAAATGGTATCTATTACTCGGTTATTGATTTACCGCCCTATTCCAAACATTTACCAAATTCTTGTGTAACTTTTGAACTCAGTGAAATCTAATATATAAAATTCTCGTGTCACAGTTTTCGTTGCCATATTCCTCCGAAACGGCTTGACCGATTTTGGTGAAATTTTTTGTGCTTAGCCGGTATCTATGAGAATCGGTCAACATCAATTTTACATCCCCCTAAATGTTAGGGGTAGTCCTCCACCCTACATTTTAATTTTTAGATTAAATTTTTACTTTCTATTTTTTTATGATACAACATACAAAAATTCATACAATCCTCAATTTTCACTCTTCTACGATCAACCCTTATTTTTAATATAAATTTCAGAAATTTAATTATTTTTCCTCTCCGGTCGAAAACTGATCAATCGTCATTTAATTAGTTATCCCCGCCAGATGTCTACAGGTGTCACTTCTGACCCTGTAAACTGCACGATAATTTGGGGATCAAAAGTAGCCAATAGCATATATATAGTTTGAACACGCTAATCTCGGGAACTACTGGACCGATTTAAAAAAATCGTTCACCGTTCTTTCATATGTTCGTAATCCTTGAATGCTGTAGGTTGTATATATGTACCACGGGCGAAGCCGGGGCGGGCCGTTAGTCTAATATATAAAATTCTCGTGTGACAGTTTTCGTTGCCATACTCCTCCGGCGGAAACGGCTTGACCGATTTTGATGAAATTTTTTGTGCTTATCCGTTATCTATGAGAATCGGTCAACATCAATTTTACATCTCCCTAAATGTTAGAGGTAGTCCACCCCTAAATTTATTTTTTATTTTTAAGACAAAATTTTTAATTTCTATTTTTTTATGATACAACATACAAAAATACATACAATCCTCAATTTTCACCCTTCTACGATCAACCCTTATTTTTGAATAGCCATTTTAGTAATTTAATCATTTTTCTAGGAAATTATTTATATGGCAAAACAACGTTTGCTGGGTCAGCTAGTCGATGTATAAATATTCGACCTTTGTGACGTCAAACTAATACAAAGAGACAAAATTGAATTAGTACAATTACTATACAATTTATTATACTGAATATACATGGACATACAATTTTATTGAACTATTTGGAAAAGATCGCGACAAGATCATCTTTAATGCTATCATGTTTTAAATTTAATCATTAGGTATGTTTTTGTGGTTTATTGTGGTATTTAGCCTTTTTTCAGGTTTTATAAAATGGTGTTTAGTTGCTGTCTTGGTGGTGTTTACTTATTGTGATTTCCAAGATCCATTAGTTACCCATAACTATTCGACTGACAATTGGATAACGATCATATTATTGTGTAAAAGAGTTGTTAGGGAAGTGTCGGTCACACGAACGGACATCAATCATGAGACAATGTGGCGCGGTCGCGACCGATGGGAGATGTCCGACAGCTCCCTCCCATTATCAATCAGTGACTTACCGCTAGAAATACCTATCAGGGACGGTTAGTGGAGGCTCTAGCCATGTTTGGGTACAGAGAAGAAACATTTCACACGTTTACACAAATAAATATTTTGCGCACGCATATTTTGTATCTGGAGTGAATTTTCAAAACTACTATCTAAACTATAAATTAACGAACTACTTCTTTTGTAAAAATGGCGCAGGTGGAAGAGTACAAAATGCAATTTTTTTAACTATGCACAAAAATACATTAAAACAATTGAAAACATTACACACTATACCATGTTTTGACACGCAAGAATAAACACTAATTTGTTTATTGTTAGATTCTGTGGTTTTATTGAAAATATATAAAAATTGCTTTATAATTTCGACCACTGTGTGGCCACTACTTTAATTAGATAGGTGTGTTATGCTAGAAACAAGTGTTTCTTTTTGCAAGCTGCAGGTTAAACTCTAGAGTCTACACTAAAAGCAACACTTTTTCAACAAATTCTCTGTACAACGTTTTAGCAAAAGCTCAATTCTCAAAAATCTCTATTTACCGTAGTGCTGTTCTCTTGGGAATTCGCCCACGTAGCCCTGGTACCCGTTACTTTGGAACGGATTTGCCTAAGGTGGTCCACTACAGCGTCCCGAGACCCGAGGCTCGACGCCCGCATCGGCTCTCATCCTAACTCGATTGTCCGGTCGCCCGTCCCACGGTACAGCGGCCAGGAGCGGTGCGATCAAAGCCGGGACGAGCTCATTTATAAAATTGACACGTGTTGATAAATAGATGCGTGCATTTGGCCCGCTACGTGCGACGCGTTCACACCGGAAGATTTGTAGGGCACTTTTTGTCTGGTTCCATTCGGACGACAGACGGCAATTGGTGGTTATGATTTATGAGCTTTTGTCCCTACATGATCGAAGTGGCATGTCCATCTGCTGTTAATCTGTAGTCACGGTAATGGGTCCTTGAATCGGAAGCTATCTAGAAGATTAAAGATAACGTTGGCCTTGGCCTAGCTTTGGATTAAAATAGCACAGCGAAGGTTAATAAAATTAGTAAATTAGATTCAAAGACGTCAACAACAATAATGATAAACGAGCACAAGGCATGAATTCTACCGAAGATATTACACAACCCATTGAATAAATAAGATATGCAACTGATGCTAAAAGAAAATATTATACTAATCCAGGCTGTCTTATGTATTAAGCCATTCTTCTCCACGAAAAAGTACGAACGCACTTTTCGAGACTTGTAATACGAATACAGTGGCCTCATCCCAAATACACAACAATACTTTTAATGTATCCTTTCCTGGTCTAAGAATGTACCTTCCACTAATGTACACTTCTCGTATTACAGTTTCACTCACAACTCGTACCCTGATAATATCCATTACGGTCTGAATTAAGGCACGTTAAAATATCTCATTCATTTACGCCAACTACTCAATTAAATTAAACTATGTACTTTATATTAATATCTTCCCTATTTCAATATTTAATTGGTATTCCCATGGGTGGAAATACGAGACTGACCATTCGACTATTAACGTTTTCATTAATTTGAATCGTAACATGATACCGTTAGTATTAATTCCAGTATAATTTGTCGTGGATTGGGACGTTTGAATAAATAAGGGCAATTACTCCTTTATCGTTAATTAGTAAAGTGAGGGCTATACTTTTTTGTGTTACAAGACAAAGAAATATTTACACAGTTTTTAGTAACTCACAAATCTGTCGTTTCTTAGTTCGTGGAACTCTACTAGAAACCTGCGAGAATTTGCCAACTTGGGTGTTCACTACGCGAAATGAAACTGAAAAACCCACCATTTTTATGAGAGAAAATGCATAAAAACCGCTCCCGCCGCCTCGCCTGGAGCTGCGGACGGGTTATGTCAGATTCGACACCACGAGTGGTGCCTCCAAAACCATCACGGTGTTGCAACTTTGCCGCATACGGTGGGATCGCAAGGATACTTTTGCATTATTCTGCGAAGGCCAAAGCACATGGTGCACCGTGACTCCTCTGTCGTTGCGTTTTCTACTCTAAGTCTGCGATGTACCACCCAATTTGCCCTTAGGTGCAAACCACCCGCTGGTAAATCACATGGCCCTATCTCGGTGTCCTGTATGGACTCCATTTTTTTGGAAGGACTTAGGTTAGCTACTGATTGATTTAAACTAAGCATTTCGCTGAAAATGACAGAGCAAAGAGATGAATGAATTAAATCTCTAGGCGACAAACACAATGCAGTGCTAAATACTACATATTTAGACAAATTATGCTTAAATAGCTGCTAACGCTGTGTTTTTATGAGCAGACGTTTTGCTTATTATTACTAATGGCAAATGTGTCTCTCGTCGCTATTCGCTGAGTGTCTTTATTATCGAGATACTTTCTCCACCCGTGGGCGGACCAGTCAGGAGAGCATTCCTGCAGCGTACCTCTTTACGAGTGTACCTACTCATTGGACGGCTGCAGAGACGCAGGGTGGGGCTTGCCTCATTTTTTATTTCATATAAACCTGAAAAATCTTCAGTCGGAATTACAACACTCTAGTGTTACTCGCTCTCAAAATAACGCCACAAAGCTACGAGTATTTTGGAAGTCTAAGTAAAAACGACGAAGTTTCACCATTGAAACTTTATCAGTTCATTTTGACAGATGATGACTCTTAATTTTTAGGAGTTTTTAGATTCTCTACGGCTACGTCACCCAGTGATCTAAGATCTTAGATCTATCCATCTAAGATCTTATATCTCTAAGCCCTGTAATTTCTCTGGAAACATTGCCCTTCAAACCGGCTAACTCTACGGCTAAGTCATTGCCAGTGTTTTTGTCATAAGATGTTCCTATGAAAATGAGAGATAAGTTTCAACATTCAAAAAGGTTTCCAGGTATTATAACACAAAACATCGATTTTTTAATATTAAATAAATATTTTTAAATACCCACATGTTTTATGAATTCCGAAAGTTATCATATATTTATCATGTATCAAAAATACCAGAGTTTTATGAGGTAGCTCTTCTATTGCAGTCCAGCTCTGTACCTTTGTGTATCTCAAATTCTCGACACGTCCTCGCGCTGTTTGGGTGATATCATACAATTTGGCGTGCTGGTAAACGCGTAATAAAACTAGTTGCAAGATCCTCCGTTTTATCTATCCCAGGAGTTTAGCAGACTATCTTAGTAACTTTCACACAAATGTGTAGTTTACTTAAATATGTACGTAGCCTGTACTAATGGTAATTATTTTAAGTAGCTGCAATTATTTAAGTCATTATGATGACTATGCTTCATCATTATTGACTATGCTTGTTGTTAACCCTAAACGACCGAACTGTACATAACATTGATATTGATCAGGTACGTGTACAATAATTACTTGTATTGGTATTCAATGGAGATGATTTCAAACAAGTAGTTTTTTTAATTCACGAAAATGTTGTCTAATTCGTCCATCATATTTTTTTGGCTGACCTTGTGGTTCAGTTCTTTTCTTCAAAGTTCTAGTTAGAAATTACTGCTGTTGGTTATTAGATAATTTTGAGTTGATAAGTAATTTGAGACAATTTATGTTCACTATAAATCAGTATTATTACAAGTATAATTAGTTTTTACCGGTTTGTAGGCGCATCGTTTACTCTTCAGCTAAGTTTTTATAGATCATGTTGATCAGGCACCGCACCACAGTCCGGTGAGTTCGTTACCACAAGTGTATCACTAAACATGTGTTGGTTAATGATACATAAATTATCTAATTAGCAAAAAGTATGTGAGTTTATTCAAGCGCGCTTAACGTTTTTACTTGAATGATTAACAAATGGGTTTAATCGGTAATTAATGTCGACATAAATATTATGAACACAAGCAGAACAGTACAATTAGAAGCTTACTGTGGATGCTTTTATGGTCGATTAAATTTGTGTGAAGGTTAAAGATCGAATAGTTTTGAGAAAATTATTAATTAGATAACTTAAATAAAATTAAATAATTTTTATAGTAAAGAGTTACGAGACGAGCAGGACATGTGCCTGATGGTAAGCAACATGCCTGCCCATAACAGTACGGTAACATGCAGCTATTGGAACAGGAAAAGTTTGCAAACCATTGCCTAGCACTAAACTGCTCTCGTCACTTAGAGATATAAGATGTTTTATCTCTATTTATGCCCTGCACTTTCAGTGGAAACAATGTAGGTACATAATGTTTGTCTAGAGTAGCAAACAAATTAAATTGTAATTTACTATCAACAATCGAATAGAATAAGCTAAAATTTACAAAATAACTGTGTTTGTTACAATAATTTATTTAAAAAAAAACCTTTTACAGACGGTGTAGTACAATGCCACTTAAAGTTCAAGACTCTTTCGATAGTGAACTTTTTAAACCCATTTTCCAAGCTTTTCACAGAGTTTTCCTACTCGCAAAATGTCACAAATTTTATTAAGTACGTTGCGAAAGACTTTTAAGTTTGGAAGTGGTACTTTAAAAGGCGATAATTGTTGAGTCTTAACTCGGGCAAGTTTTGCGAAACTTGGTCATTAGGAACTTGCTCTGCCTTATTTATGTTGATTTGGTTCTGCCAACTAGCTTCCCCGCTAATTGCTGCTTCAAACTTTGTAACGTTATGTGTTTTGATAATTTGCTGAACAGGGACTGAAAAATTACAACTGATTGACATTGACATTGAATTATTATTTTTTCGTAGAACATTGCACTCCACGGAACCCTACACAGGAGTCTGTGCTTTTTAATAACAATGACTTTAAAATATATAAATGAAGACTAACAGATAGAACAAGTAATAAAATGAATGTACTGCTACATATGCTATATCAGTCCAGCTTTTGCAAGCAGTATCTGTTCACGAGCATGACGCATGTACATTGTACAAGCCATCGCTCTACTCGACCATAAGATAAGATAATTTTCAGACCATATTTCAGAGAAGAGAGCAAAACTCGTCACCGTCGCAAGAAGCATTTTAGCGAGCATGAGTACTCAAGGCATATAACACGTTAATTACTTCGCTGTTGGAACATTACAAATTCAATTGAATTAACGTACTCTATCTTCGAACCATCTCTTTGCTTTAGATGAAATGTTGGTTTCTAACGCTCTTAGTTGCCTATAGAGTTGAATGTCATTCTGTTGCGGATGAAGTGTGGCTTCCATGGGAGTATGGGACCCCTCCCATATATTTAAAAAACGTGTCTTCAAATGTTTCTCTAGAAAACATACAATTCTAGTCGAGTATCTACGGTATTACCGCCCGACAACTAGAATAATCAAAGAAATCTTTGTAAAGAAAATTCAATAAAAAAAAATAGCATTCTATGAGAATGATCGACTTCCAAAGAGACAAAGCGCTTCAAGGTGTTACCCGTCTATTTTCCATTTCTGTAATTATCCTGATATGAAAAATAGCCTATCAGCTATTCCAGACTTCAATTTAATTATGCCAAATTGCAATCTACGCTTTTCGACATGATTGAGCAACACATATCCTGAACTTTAACATTTATAATACTGCTAGGTTTAACATTAAACTGGTAGTACGCTTGTTTGTTGTTGTTTTTATAAAAATACATCAAATTTCTACATGTAGTAGGTACTGCTACGAATTTCTGACTATTTTTTTTTTAAATAAAGAGCGACGAGACGATTAGGACATGTACCTGATGATAAGCAACATGCCTGACACATAACACCACAGTGACACGCAGCTATTGGAACATGATGAATCCAAATCATTACCTAGCACTGCACTGCGCTCGTCACCCAGAGATCTAAGATATTATGTCTCTAAGCCCTGTAATTTCTTTGGAAACATTCTTAAGTATTACTTCGATTATTTCATTTATTGCAGAAATAATTGAAAGGCAATGTTTACGGGGCACTCAACTCTGTTAACACAATTTACTGCCGTTCGCCTCAAATGCTCTCGTTAATGTAAAGTAACGTGAGAACCTGGGCCCGGTCTCGGGACATGTCGTAAGATATCTGTCACCCGTTAAGTAAATCAAACGAGTATTTATTTAGGTAGGGCTACCATCTGTTTGCCCAATGGGTAAATGAGGACGTGATCATGACGATTGAATTAAAAAACATGTTTTTGAGAAATATCAAATTTTAGGGAAGAACGGGGTCTTGATGTGTTCGAAATAGATAGGTAGAATGGGCTATAAAGGATAAGTGGTATGTTTAGAAAAAAAAAGTGTATTATGTATAGTCCTCGTTTTAAATTAACTTATTTTAGGGAACCTTAAGGATATGGGTGCCAAAATACACTATTCAACGTTCGTTAACTCGTATTTCGGTCTTAGATAGATTGATTAAAATTGTGCATGAAGATTTAAGCGAATCTATGACTTTTCCGAATCTTACAATTGAATTTTTCAATAAATTATGTGTTATTGTAATTAACTTCACATCCCGAAGTGAAGTTCAAGTGCCGATGTTTCGTACGCGAAAAAGCGACTCCGATATATGATTTACTTAAACTCAAACGAAGCTGTTTGACTTCAGTTTCGTTATCTAGGTACATAAACTCGTATTCAGCCATGCAGTAGAAAATGTTGCCCGAGTAGGTATTTCCACATGAACATAATCTGGGAATCTTCTAGGCCAGAAAGAATCGGTTTCTTCTAGGTAAGCGGACATACCTATGCTACATACTTAGAATGCATCGTCGCTTTACATCAGACGAAATTACTGTCAAGGCAATCTTTAGTTAAATAGAAAACATTATCCTTATGCGTGGGGCGGGAACAATATTAAATTAGTTATTTCTATAAACCAAAATAAAATAAATTGTGGCTCTTAGCCTTGTGTTTCGCCTCGCCGGTACATTTATGACGACCGATATGGTATTATGATGGTATCCGCAAGAGTACCTACTCGTATCTGTCCGACATGAAAGGGCAGCGTTGTTTTTGACCGCGTTACGTGGGCGAGTAACGATGCCGTTAATTTAACGAGCCAGTAACCACACTTGCCTGTTAATTGAGAGAGGTGATAGATTTTACGAGCGTGCGTAATTTGGGTGTCGATGTGAACGAATTAGCATTTTACGGATAGTCGAGAAAACAGCGAATTAATAATGATGGAGGTAAAAAAAAAGCTCAATGAGTATCAAATATATATTTTACTTACAGTGCCCCGCGGTTTTGCCCAAGTAGTTCATGTTTCCGGTATTTTCCCGGGATAAAAAGTAGCTTATTTGTTATTCTAGACTGTAATCTGCATAAGTTCCAAATTTCAACCCAATCTGTTAAGACGTTTAGACGAGATTGAGCAACAAACACCCCAACATCGAAATTTATAATAGAGATAGATATTAATAGGGTTATAAAAACTAACGTGATTTTTACACATTTTTGGTTTATTTACACTTACGGGTTGCTCACGCGTGATGCGCGTCGGTGGCTCGCGCGCGATTTTCACTGGTCCAATGTGGTGGATTATGGCCCTGACTCTCCTTGCGATGTAAGGCTCTGAGTCCCATTCCCATGCGTTGGGATCATTAAATTTAGTGAGCTGCTTATGCTCACCGACTACATCACACGTTATTAATAAAAATTGTTTTTTCTTTTCATTTCCCACAAAAAATATATTAAATAAATAAATATTGGTGGACAATTCACACACAACACCATCTGACCCCAAACTAAGCAAAGCTTGTGATATGGCGGCCAGATAGCTGATATAATACTTATATAGATCTAAATACATACTTATTATACATAGAAACACCCAGACACAGAGCAAACATTTGAATAAGAGTTGTATTCATTGGATATTTGAATATTTGATTAAAATTTACAAATTTTTATATGACTTCATGTATTGATGGCCATTTTTTTATTTCAGGTACTTACAAATGTAATCAGCTATTGATCAACCAATAACCAACATTTCTTCCATTTCCTGTAATGGTAAGTTTTTTGTTCACTTACCTATATTTAATGTTCAAATATTAAAAACTCGCTTAAATTTATCCCAATAGAACACCCCTTTGTTAAGAGTACCCCCTAGGTACGCGAGTAATAATTACTTCCACCACGTTCTGTTCAACATTGTTCTTACAAAAACAACACTCTATAAATCATACCACATTAAAGTACAATTAAACCAACCTCGCTTCACTGAGCTAATTATGGGCTAAACGTTTTCAACGAAAACTCAAGGTTATTAAGATTCAAGGTTACGATACTAGCTCCTCCATTTCACTGCATAGAGTGTTTGGTGGAGCCACTCTAATCAATCAGATCATGCAAATGATTTTGCGATCGTCGTCGGCACACCCGGCTGATCTATGGAGATGGAAACAATACAAGCTGGATGTAATGTGATAAAACGATTTGTTGCTTTTATACAAGAGCCGGTTTCAATTGTTATAGAAACGAAGTAGTTAATATTCAATAGGGCATTGTGTAATTACAAGAGTAATGAAATTGACATAACATAACTTTATTGACAATGCTCTTATACAGCTAGCTGCATTATTTATTTGACAAGATCGTTTTACAGCGTTCTAGGTAAATGTTTCTTTATAAATCGTATAATAGAGGTAGAACATTACCAAATAATATCCAATAAATTAATTGAATGTTTCTTTTGACCTCAGTTTAAATCTAAATATAAGAAAAATATAAGTGTCACTTCTGACAGAAGGACAGGTACAATTTTTTTGAAAAAAGATTTGACCAATCCCATATCAATTCAAAAGTGTAAAATACAATCTCGGCTATTATTTGCTGTTCGGTTTGCCTTGAATATTCTCGTATTTATTACAAATTAAGATTTAACTAACAACTAATCGGATTATAAAAAATATTTGGAGATAGATAATGTGTGTGTGTGACATGTCCACCAAAATTTATTTATTAATACAGAAATATATTATGTATGTATGTATATCATTATGCCCCCGGCACTGGTGTCACAATATTTGACAACATTAAAAGCATTTCCACGTTTGAGACGTGACACACAGATCGATCGTGATACGAGGATTGGTCCACTCCCGCGCACCTACGGTTTTCGCCTACACTTTACCTTGTAAGGTCGGATTACTTGTACGGTTTCCGATTTAGTAATGCCCGTTGGTAAAGATCGGCCATAATCGACGTTGGGTAACGTGAGATGGGAATGACAGCGACAGGTCAAATTAATGCGCCATTGAGGACAATAAACTGTATAAGATGTGTGCACCTAAAAAACTGAACGAATTACCAACACGTGAAACGGTATACAAGTTTTTATGACTTAACATTGTATTTTAGAAACATTGGATACCTAATTCCAATGAAAACTGTTGACGTCATGGACGTATATTATTTTATACGTCCATAGTTGACGTATCTACTCGTATGATCGACCGTTTACGCGTACTTTGAGTAACACCACTGTAATATTATTACTTGGCGTGTACTCCGAGTGCACGTATTTAATTCGATTGATCGAGTATAACCGCCTTTCACTAAAGCCCCTAGTTTAATTTACAAGTCAATTTGAATTACTCATTCTAATTCTAGCGTCCAATAAATAAGAAAACTTAATTATCAGCGAAGAAACTCGACTAAGTCAAAATCAACTAAAAATAGTTATTATTAGAAATAATTAAATTTGTAAATTTCGCGCCCAGTTTCAACCATAGTACGCACACAAGCCAGTCTAGGAACAGCAAAGAAAGTGTGACAACTTTAGTTGACCTTTTCCTAGACTAGGCTACATGGCACGTTGCCAAGTACACGGGTCGAGCGCGCTACGGCGTTCTTTGAAGTCGCCCAGGAAATGATTCGCTTTGTCTCTGTGTTCGTTTCAGTTACGTTACTTATTTATGTCCCGTATATTATTGTAATTACAACATTAGGTACTAGACTTATTATTGTTTTTAGGTTTAGACATTAACATAATAATTTTAAAATAACCCAAATAAAGCCTTCATAAAATAAACTTTTCAAATTCAAATTACTGCGAGGTATTGAGCTGTTACAGGCAGGTGTTGGCATCAAGTTCTCGATTTGCTCGTCTTGTCGCATTTTCCTTTAAAATAATTACAAAATTAGGTTTGGTCGGACGTTTTATCAAAATTTGTTGTCACTACTCACTACACTAACACTATTAATATTCTCTTATGTTTTTGTCTTCGGGATCTAAAGTACCGGATGTGTTAATCTGAGTTACATTTACCTCATCAAATTCTGTTGACACGTTTGAGAATTAGAGAGCTACAAACATACAAAATAAATAGACACAGACAAATCAACAATTTCATAACGTTAGTGTGATTTGGCAAGTAATTTGGATAGTAGATCATCAAAGAAGAAGCACCAATTTTCATGTTAACAAACACTAACAAAATATATGACGTTGTAAATAATATTAATGTACGTTAGCAATGTTAGCATGGATATAGACCACTTTTGTTTGTCATCGCAACAGTTTTATATGATTTATGATGGTGAAAACCATTTAGAAACAGACGAGAGGGTTTTGTAAAATTTGTTGATAATTATTTTTATTTCTTTGTAATTAACCTTAATTTACAGCGTTTAAGCTACGAAGTGAAATGTCGGAACTCGTTATTCAGAATATTTTCATCAATTATTCAGAATTGTAAATAAAAATTTGTTAAAGAAGAATTTGGCGTTGTGACTTTAAAAAAATACAATGTCAAGTACCCTTAGCGCTTCCTTGGTATCAAGGTGAGAGAGGGCAAGAATTTTCAAACTTCTTTCATTGAGCATCCACAGAGGATGACAGGCCGATCCGTGGTGTGACAGCGACCTATCCATCAATAACGTGACCGTTTAGGAACATTTGATGTTGTTATTAGTCGATATTTTCTTCGTGCGCTATGTAACTTTTTCCAAATCCACTCGAATTCGAAACTTACGAATCATTGCATTGATAGTCCATTTCAAGATAATTTATGGATGCACTGCGAACGATAAGTACATCTTACGAGTACTTACATCTGAGTATTACGTCTCTTGTTTGAGAAACAATGCGTCTGGGTGTCCCACAGTGGCAGAACATTGTAGACTCTTCTCCATTGTCAAGCCTTTATTGTGACGACTGTAGCACAAAAGTATCGTGCCCCATTGTGAAACAAATTTAATCAATTCTATCTCACGTGCTAGTTACTGAGGCTGACACGTTGAATTTAGATAAGGGTCCCGATTTTTACTTTTCTTCAGATGCTTTCAAATCCATGATCTAAGTATTTTTATACTTTAAATAAGATATATAGTTGGAAATGTAATAATTTTATTTCAATGAACGACACTGATTCTAGGTTGTAATGGATCTAATACGAGGAAGGTACTCGTATCTAGGTACTAGCTACCAAAAACATTAGGTCGATAGAGACATAATGGTCATACCAATATCACCTAAATAAGTATATACAAATGATCTCAATATTATTTTTCATATGTCATTTTATACATATTAGCCACAATTGTTAAGGTAGGCGATATTGTGGCTGTTGTTTTACTTATCTATACAAGGAATATAGGAAATGGAAACATTTACCATTATAAAGTTATCATAAGAACATGTCGTTTAAAATTAGCAGTAACATTTACAAGTCGGCGAGGTGCTCGGGCGCACTCAAGATAAAGCTACCGCGGCCGCCCAGCACGTGCACGGAATGCACTTGCGAGGGGTCTACTGTGGTTTACTTATAATACTTAACTTCCTACTTAGAGTACGTAATAACAATTTTATTTGTAATTACGATGTCTTTTATTATCTATATTTTCTGTGTTCAGCTCTAAGCTGCAAGAGCTGGATAAATACTCGCCGTTGTAAAACATAATTTCTGGAAACAATTAAAGTCAAAGTTCTTTATTGATAAATGTACAATTTACACGTCAATTTTATAAAAAAAAAAAAACAAAATAAGAGCATACAAAGAGTATACATTTTTAAAGTTTAAATTGAACTTATATTGTACGATAATAGGTATCGTACAAATAAGTGTCAAAAATTAAAATATATGTACTTATTACAATTGTAATGAACAATGTCAATTTTTTACAATTTTATTGTGAATTTGCCATCACTATATAAAAACTCGCTGTAACTATAAAAAGTTTGATCGATAAACCAGCTTTTTAATCGGTTTTTGAAGCTACCCGAGCTCGGTGCTGATTTTAACTATTTTAGGAAGAGTGTTATAAACTTCCGGTCCCATAATGTGAGTCAGTTTTTACGATCTCGCGAGAGCGTGAGGTATACTATCCAGCTTGTCAGCGTTACGTATATTGCGCGAATGTCTCTCTCCTCGCGTGTCGTATGAGTCTAAGTTGTTTCTGACATACACAGCTACTTGGTAGATCAAGATTGCAGGCAACGTAAGTATGCCAAGCTGTTTGAAATATGGTCTGACGGATGTGCATTGCGACACGCCCACGATGGCGCGTATGGCACGTTTTTGGGCGCGGAAAGCACGTTCCCAGTTGGCAGTGCGTGCGTATAGTTCGGCTCCGTACTGTAACCGGGAATGCACCGTGGCGAAGTAACACGAACGAGATACATCTGCAGACACTACTCGGGACACCCGTCTTAGTGCAAAGCACGCACTGCTTACTTTAGCACACATCTTGTCGATGTGGTGTTCCCATGTCATGCAGCGGTCAATCTCGAACCCCAGAAATGTTGTGCTTTGTACCTTCTCAATCCGGACCCCGTCAAGTAAGACTTTTGGCGATTTTGTACAGTGACCCGACAGACAAAAGTGAATAAAATGAGTCTTTTTGGAGTTTACCATAAAACCGTTAGCACGAAACCATGTGTTTAAACCGTTAATTACAGTATTTAATTTATCTTCTAATTCCTCTATTGAAAAGGCGGTTACTATGGCAGCCACATCATCTGCATACATGAATATGTCTGTACCCTTTACGGCATCAGGTAGATCGTTCAATAGGAGTGAAAACATGATGTTTGAAACTGACGAACTCTGCGGCACCCCCATAGATGAACAATGGGTCTGATTTATTATCGTCATCGCCAGCATCCACCAGTTGAGAGCGGCCTCGTAACATGTTAGTCAATACAGCGTATGATTTCCCAATTAAAAAAAAGAAGAAGTTAAGGAAGATCCCCAAATAGGTGGAGCGATCAAGTTGAGAGACTCTTCATCAACCAAATTTTGCCCGATCGTCAGAGACGCGATGAGCAGACACCGGTGGAAGCAGATAACAAAATCTAGGCGTAGAGGATCCACATCCAGCGATGACCATGATCCTCAGTCTAGAGGGGGCGACAACACATAGAGAGAGAGAGAGAGAGAAATCTAAAAACATGGAATGAAATGATTGTTAAGGTTATCAATTCTAATAATCGTGTTGTAAATATTATATTTATTTTATTCCTGTATAAATCTAGTCAAGCATGTGAATTCATACTACCTCGCACACGAAACTATATTTTAATTGAATAAGTTTTAGTTGAAGCAGCTCCCTCGAACTCGATAAGTCAGCCAGTTTCATAGTACCGCCCTGTTGGGAAACACGTAGGTCTTTGCACGAGCTCTGCATTCTTATAGTGACCTCTTATTCTGATGTCACATACGCTAGAAGTGATGCAGTTATTGAATTAGATAGGGCATGAGATATTTTTACAAATATAAACAAACAACTTTAAAGAAATAAAAATAGCCTGTACTCTGGCTTGAGGTCAACGTTATTCTACAACAAATTAAAATAGCATCAATTCCATTTTTTCTAAATAACCACACCATTGTCATTAACAAATTGCATAAGTCTGATAAACATGATTTGAAGTAAAAGATAAGTCCTTTCTTTTCTTTTTCCTATTTATGAGCTGTTTAGGTGTTACGCAGAAAATTACATACAAAAGAAAACTCTATTAGTTAAATAGATACTGGCAACGAAAGTAACCGTTCCGCCCCTTTCCTTGTACACAAGGTTAAATGATAATAGACCAATTTGGGAGCCCTACAACCGGCTCTTTCTAAATGGCCCATCAAAGGAACGGAATGGGGGTCGCAGTAGGGCCACCTCACGAAATAATGTGTTACCCGATACACCTCAGTTCATCGCACCTACTGCTTCTGTTTAGTAAGAAATAAAGCGCTAGAGAGACGATTTTCTTGGCATTCCATGGATTCACCGTGCGGGTGCCGGGTCCATCGTGTGGCAGAGAGAGAAAACTCGAGTAGACCCCGAGACTTGTGACTCGGGCGTAGGTTTTAGGGGCCCCTTTCTGACGTACATCAACACTCACCTTCACAACTCGTCTTTCTCTCCCTACCCAGCCAAATCTGATATGAGCCTACTAGTGCAGCTTTAGATACTCGTTCTTGTATAGAACTTACTGCACTTCTGGATAAGCCAAGGTCTTTCAGCAGGTTATAGAGAGATTTTGCTGGTATACCTCTCGCTCCCACTTCTACAGCGTATAAACTAACTACATAGCCGTTTTTTGTTAATTCGTTTAGGAGGTCGTAATATTTATTTTGTTTCATCGCGTGGTCTTTAGGTATATTAGTTTCCCACGGTACGGTAAGTTCTACAAGGACTATTCGTTTCGTAGCTCTAGAAAAAAGGAAAATGTCCGGTCTGGATGACGAAACACCCACATCCTCTGGGATCCTGTAGTGCCTTTCATACGTATCCATTAAAATAGTCCAATCAGGTGCTATACCCAGGATTGAGTAAGGCTTGTGCCTGGAGTTTGAAGTTGAGCCTTCTTTTACAAAGTTAATTTGTCTTTTGTTTGTCGTCAATCCCTTTTGGGCTCTAGCTACTGAAAGGCTCATGGCTTCACGTGTGATTTCAAGTACTCTATCATGGCGCCGTGAGTAATGACCCCCATTAAGGAGCACCTTGCATCCCACCAATATGTGCCTTGCTGTGCATATCGCCTCTGCACAAGTATAGCAACATTTTTCAGAGGCTTTTCCCCCACCTTACCAAGTTACTCTGGTCAGAGAGGGTCATTTGGAATGCATTTAGATAAAATTTTAATAAGGCAGGAGACCAGTCGTAGATCAAGGTGCGCCACTTTAGAGCTAATGGGATACAGAACTCACCTATGGTTAACCACTCACTTTGCATTTCTAAATTCATACCGTGCACTTTGTAACCGTCATTTTCGTCTTGTTGTAGAAAGGTTTTTACCATGTCTTGGTCTTCCCTTTTCTTACTCGCACCCAACCCAGCGGTATTTACTTATGCACCTGCCATAAATTGTTTATGGAATTGAAGTCTAGATTTCAGGTCTGAAGCAGTTTTGTCTTTTGGGAGAGATGTAATTAATTCGTCTTGCGACTTTCCCAAAACATGCGTTATTGTAACTCTTAGGTGTTTGTAAAGTTCAGACAGTTTCTTTAGTTTCAGCCCAAAACTATTGTGATCCCTAAAAAGAGTAGAGGGATCAGCCGGATGTGCCAATCCGAACCATAACTTCAATATCTTTATGACATTGGCATCTATCAGAGTACTTCATTTCCCGAAAATTGGTCCTGTGATTGATTTTTTGGTAATTTTACGCCAATTTTACTAAACTAGAGTTATTCTTTTTTACTGGTGCCGAAAATTTATGTGTTACAAAGTTATGTCATAAACGTTATTGGGTCCGTTCAAAAATCTTTTCAGGACAGGAAATATACTTAGGTATTCTTGGAACAGATTTTGTATCAATCTAATGCAACCCATATGCTGGACTGGGGTCTACCGTAATCTCCAAACAGAGAGCTAGTTACGTAATTTAACATTCCATGTTGGCCAACTGCAGATTGCGCGATTTTTGCTTGCTTCGGAACATCTAGCCGTCACGCAGAATTCGTGTTCAAGATATTTTCTTTCACCGACAAAGCGAGGATGAGAAAGTCTCTCTTAGTGGACCGAAAATATTTATGTAGACCATGGACGTATAAAAAGAGACAAAAACTGTGTCCATCGAGTCGGCCACATAATTTACACGTGTGCGCTGTCACATACAGGGTGACACGCACACATCAGTAGGTAATTACACGAGCTACTTGTGCATATGTGTGCGTGTCAGCCTATCAGTGACAACCTGACAACGCACACGAGCAAATGTGGCCGACTCTAGTACCACAGTGTTTGTTTTAGCGAGACTACGTCCGACTTTTTTATACGTCCATGATGTTGACAGACTTCACTCGATTGTAGAAAAAAAAATGTTGCACAAAGTTGTGTTCAACGTGATTAAACCAGAAACATTTACATAATTAACTTGCCTATAAGTTTCTGTGACCCTTGTTACTGGATAAACTTTCGATGGTTTCTGGAACGTTCCGGATTACAAGTTACTCCGCAAAAGTTCGCAGTAAGTAATAAGTAAAACGTGTATTGTTGTAGTTTGAATAGTGAAATTTTAATTTAGTTGAGAGCTTGTTTTAAAACCCGCGTTGAAATTTTATAATAACGAGTTTATATGAGCTTGAGTACGGCGGACAAAAATTTTGTACGAAGTCTTGACTTGTAGATATGAGTTAGAAGTTGTATAACTTGTAAACGTTGTGAATAAATGTCGGAATTTTAGACATCAACGCGATGTGAAAAAAAACGAATGTTATAAGTTACTAGCAACGCCCTGCGGTTTTACCCGCGTAGTTCCCGTTCCCGTTTTTTTCTCGCAATAAAAAGTAGCATATTTAGCTGTTCCAGACTATATTCGAACTGTGTACGAAGTTTCAACCCAATCTATTTATTTGATTTGGATTTATAAATGAAATCTGATTTATTGACACCATAGACACGTATTTTACTTTTTATTTGTAGAGTTCTTAATTAATTAATTATAGTTCTTAAGTATTAGTTTATGTGCTTGTAAGTAGTTAGTTAGATACGTAGCGTAGTGTAGTTCTCATTGTATTTTAGTTTTGTTAATAAAGACTCTGCCCTGTTAAAAAAATGTAGTTCTTATATTATGGGAAAAGTTGTGTACGTTTTGCACGATTTGCACGATCACTCTGCAGTATTTCTATGGTGACATTATCTACGGTAATGTTAGTATTTGTTTCTCTTGATATGTTTGAAATTAACTACTCTGTCCGAGAGTAAATAAGTCAAAACGTATTTTACCAAAACCTGTGAGGTTCTAAGTTACACTGGCAATCTAATGTGGTTAAAATAATGGTTGCTGGATTCTAACCTGCCTTCTTGAAATTTTACTTGCTAATCAAATTTATGGTGCGTTTGCAATAAATTTGACTTTACCATTCCAGTTTAATTTCAAAGTAATATAAACTCAGAAAACTTAACTCGACAGAAATACCGCCGAAGAGGTAGAAAGTCGCTTATCTTTTAAAATTCCTTCATAGCAAAAACCACTTACGCAAACAGTCAAGTTACGACTCTTTGACAGAGCCGGAGACAGAATGGCGAAAAACGGGCGGATTTATAATTTTGTCTACCAGAATTATTCAAAATTTGATGTTACAACAAGAAAAAAATATAGTAATACTAAATACATAATATACATTATTATATATGGTAAAATTTTGGCGTTGTTATTCAATCACGTCGGAACAGCTGAACAAATCGGGTGGAAAATTTGGGAGACAGACAGTAGGTAAGTACTGGCACATAGACTACTTTTTACCACGAGAAAAAAAACAGGAACGGCAACACCGCGCGGGGAAAATCGCAGGGCGCTGCTAGTATCTAATAAATATAAGAAAATATACCAATTGCTTCGTGCACTTGTCATTGTGCTAATTGTTATTCATCCTCGTCCAAACAGTTCTTTGTTTAATTTAGTAGGTAGTATAAATCTTAAATTATATTACATATGTATATCGTATATTATATACATTTTCCCTGCTTTTGTAGCTACCGAAAAAAATGCCTATGATGGATGGTAATTTGGTCTCTCTTCTTATTCGGAGACTCTTGACAAAGTGGTCGTGGTTCATAAGATGGTCTTGTCCGTCCTCAGTCTTCTCGGCGGCTAATTACAGATGTTACAATGTTTCTCCACGTTGATCAGTTCCTCGCATTACGAGAACATTCAGACATGGAAGACTGTAAATTGGTAAACATACTTATATGATAGATATATGTAGTTGGTTATTATTGTACGTATCAACTTTTGTGTCACTCTGTCTCTGAAGTGAAGTGTACCCCCTCACGTAGAACCTTACCACCGCCCTGGCTCAGACATCGGTTTACCGTTCCTTTGTGGCCAGGATTACGAGCCTGCTCATCGTTTCAAGATTTATCACACAACCACACAAACTGGATGGAGGAGGATTGAGCCAAATGATACGTGAAAAAAATGTTACGAGAGCTTTCCAATTTCTTTGATGCTACGTTATTTCGGGGCTCGTTTATGTCCACATTATTAATTCAATTTTGTATCAAATCTGTTAGAAAATTGCTTTCTATCTAAACTGTTGTCGCTGTTTAGTGTGACAAAGACAAAAATAAAGATTATCCAGATGATTTTTCGATATTGTTATACGTGTATCTACAACGTTAATATGTCTACAACGCTCAGAAAATGCAACTTGCATTTCTTCATGATATGGAATTTTTGGCGACTAAACCAAAACACAAAATTCATGGATATCATCGCATCGACTTGGTATCACGTATTTGCCTTTCCATAGTGTAAAGGAACTAAAGATTTTAGTTTTTCCATAAATTAATTAAAGTTATTTTCAAAGCTATGTTCTGAACGTTACTAAAACGATATTTCCAAACTACAATTTGTGAAAACAAAACCTCGAGCAACAACTAGTTTAAATTAGAATAAACACACGCGACTGCGGTTGGCAATTTATATTGTTTATCCAGAAAATACGACGGTCGCCTGATAGTGAGTTATACCGTATTTATCCCGTAAACCTACAATTTAATTATTTTATGATACGGGTCGGCTAAGCCGAGTTTTCATAAAGGCTTTATGTGTTTTGAAGGGGTTTTCTGGATTGGAGACATATTTTTCTGTTACGTTTGTATCAGGCAGTCTATTAAGACCACTCTATGGTTAATCTGTCTAAAATGAAACAATGAAAGTTATATAGGTACCTTTATAGTGTCCTTGTACATTCAATGCAGCTGTAAAGAGGCGTTGTCAGAATGTATAAATGCAATAAAATAGTATAAACTATTGAATTAAAATGACTACAGAGACATTACAAAATTTTTGTCAATACATTTTAATACTTCTTGAGTTTACTTAAATTACTCATGTCTTTTCAGAATTGTTTATCACTTTAAGAATAGTACAGTTTAAATCTAGTATCGAAGTAGTGTAGTGTGGGGAATATCCAGAAATATTAATTATTTAATTTTTATTTTATTGTTTCATCAATAATAACTCTACGTAAAGCAATAAACAAGTTTTTAAATTCATTACTATTTTATCAATAAGTTTGTAGTCACACGCTCGTGTATATAGAACCCATATTCACATATACAACATTGAACCGATTTAAGTTGTCCTTAGTACAGCATCCCAACGGTCCGATTGTCAAGAATATTTATATTGCTCGAGTCAGAAAGGTCGCGTTTCGTCTGACTCACTCGGACTAGCAAAACCATTATTATATCCCTAGTAGTTTCACGTGGTGTCACTTGCTCTTCCTCAACATTAAAAAGTTGCGTTATCCAGTGATTAAGTCCTACTTTCTATTTATAAAAATGTTATGTTGGTTTGTGTACGCTCCAAAAACTCAAAAAGTTCTGCACCGATCGAGATGAAATTTTAGAATTACCTATACATAATCCACATCAAGGATTGTTTTTATATAATTTTTGCATTACAGTGTGCCACAGCTAAGCGTGGCAGGGTACAGCTAGTATATTATAAAAGTCAAAGTTGGAAAGTTTGGATATTTGAAATATGGTCCACAGATATAATATAAACTGGAGTAACACAGGCTACGTATTAATTATCATGGGGGAAACAGCAGGAACGGGTACCACGCGGATAAAATCGCGGGGCGCTGCTAGTTACATAATAAAATTTGCACAAAATTCATGAACTTAACGAGAATAATAAATAGCTACTTACAAATTAACGTCAAACTCAAAGTTTTTTTTGGTATATGTACAAAATGTACCCGTCCATGGCATTGTGTTATTATATATCATGTTTATGATTATAATTCTGGTCGCCACTCCCAGCGATTATAATCGCTGATATATGCTAAAATGTTAAGCTACCCATTAGGCATTAAGCTTTTTATTGTCCTCACACCTATAACGCTCTCCGTTTTGGGAGAGTCTAACTTGATTGGCGCTAAAATGAATCTAATCGGCAATTGATGACTTCACTAAATAGGTTTATAGTTTTTAGCACTTAAATTTTGCATTGAATAAAGATAGTGTTGATATAGGTACTGTGTAGGGTGTGGCTAGAAATTATGGTGAAACATCGTTTAAAAAGTATTAGGTGTTGTTAAAAGTTATTTATGTCCATACACCCCCCCAACCCCCAACGATTATAAAAAATATGTGATATTTTTATCCAAGAAAGATAATATTTAGTCGTGCCTAGAGAATGCTGGCTCCAACGCCCAACATTAGTTAGGTAGTTATCATAAATATGCTTTATATGATCCTCACTTACATATACAATACAAAATATTGAACAAAGTGCTACTTTCATTTTGGAACTTTTTTACGTTGTAGCCACAAAACATATTCTTTAATTATTTTGTGAGGTGGATAAAATGTCGGTGTTAACAATATTCATGTGACATATCAAATATACCGCCGTATGTGGCCATTACAACAAATGTAAACGAAGCCTAATCGCTGTTAGGACTGTAAGTAAATGTGGGAACTTCCGAGTGCGACCCACGAACCCCCCATTATAATTCAACCTCCGTATTTAAGCGGTGATTCTATTAATTTCAACCACAGCTCTATTTACATTCCAACCGCGAACTATCGTAAATTATTTGATAAATCACCTTAATTATTACGTACGCTACAAATAACAGTAATAAAAGCTAGTAAGTTTTCGTTGTGTGTCTGTTTGTTGACCTAGCGTAATGAGACGGTACGGCGGATGCCACTAAATAGGTACTACGCGTAATTATGTATCAGTCGTAGTGTAGGTCCAGTTTTATGTTTCGGAGCTTACATAATAGTTATAGTTTGTTAGTATTTAGTGGTTTGAATTAATGATTCAGTGTTGTAGAACCGATGGCAAAGAAAGACGCGCGAGTTATGTACAGTAAAAATCTATCAGTGTCGAACCAACGTGGTAAATTCTACCTTAAAAATAGAAAGTCTGGTTATCTTTCTTCGTTAATACTTGCTCATGTCAATTCCCTGCGTTTATTCATATTTAGGCACATTGAAAATAAGATCCTAACTTCATCTGTCTACCTTAGATAAAACGAAACCTTAGTAAGAACTACGTATATTGTTCAAACATATTGTTTTACGAGAAAGGATTTCGGGCTTATATATACAGAGAGTAAAACCTACCGCAGCTTTTGACATCCTACTTATCATCATCTTATGGATGAGTCAGACATTATGAAGTTTTAAACTCTGGCGATAAGATCCAAAACGTCTTGATATCTTGAAGTTGAACCGACAGATGTTATTTTTTAATTTGAGCTTAATCATCTCGCCCACTGTGATAATAATTAAACCTTTTTGACTCAATGGCGCTCCTTTTAGGGCCATCTCTTCAGTGCAAACGAGTGTAGGTATCTCATGAACTTCTTTAGAGCATATTTAGCGATCTTAGAATATATAATTAGGGTTTTAGAATGTAATGTCACATGGGTGGTTGGGAAAATGTTTCTTTTAATTGGTTTGTTTTCTTGTGATATCTGATATTGTTATTGTAATCAAAGTTCATAGCTTCCAGAATTTAGTGTTAAAATATAGTTGCCTACATTAAATATAATTTTGTCTGTATAATAGTGTCATTGATTACTTAATATTTACAGTGGCTATACCGTAGTTATTTTCCCCGTGAAGATGAAAGTTGTCATGTTGAATGAAATGGCATTGAAATATAAAAAAAATATTATATAATACTCGCTTCAACATATAACGACGACCGTGATAGCTTAAAACAAATTTTGGTTTTTACTCTAGTACCATCAAAGACAATATTATTTAATCTGTGAGAACCATCGTACCTACCTACTCGTACTCGTATTTGCTTGTAAAAGTTTTCTCTAAATTGATAAGTAGACAGAGGAATATGATTAGAATGATAAAAATCATAATGTTTATAATGAGAAATTGCGTTGAATTTGGTTAACTTTATTTAAAACTTACGTAATATATTATATACCTATTTATTTATTACCACTTTATATATTTATAAATCGATCGATGTACGTACCCATATTTTCCATGATTATAACACTAGCTAATTTAAAAACATAGGTATGTAAAGTTAAGATTGATTCAATTTCTATTTTGTTAAAATAATTGCTTGTTTTGCTAATAATACACTAATGTATTTTTTTCTTTAAACTAACATAATTATTAGTATTTACTAAGTAGAGGTAGATAAATTAAAAATATTAATAGTTGGATATTGATTTACGTAATCTTAATATGGTTTGCATTGGTCCTCAAATAAATGTAGTTCCGATAAAGAGGATCCTCGGTCGTTCCCGGCAAGTGTTTGCCCAGGGCGGCCGAAGGGCACCGAGTCAGGACGAGAGTGTGATGACCTCGTCTCGCCTCATACCTACTGCCAATTGTTACTCGACTTCAAGGGAACGAAACGGTTCTTAGTAAATAAATGCAAGCAGATTTGACATTCGAAAATGGGATCACTTTTTTGTCCTAAGACAGACGTCTACCGTATCGTCGAATAACGATTGCATGATATTCTGTAATTACACTTGATCTTGATAGACGATAGTGATTGAATCGACAGTGAAATAGAACAAAGTTAAATTAAGGTTTTCTAGAAAATAAATTGGTTGCCTGTAAAGTCGGTATACGGGCGAAAGTTTTACGTGACAACGACTTTGAGTGGTAAAATAATTTTACGGAAGGGACGCGTGCCTTTCACTTTTTATGTCTGTCTCTCTCGCTCTTAGGCGGGCTAACCATGCCCGAGTGGAAGGGACGCGTGCCTCTCACTCGCTCTCGTGAGCGCATAACGTGAGCGGAGCGTAACGCAGTTTCTTGAAGTGTCACCCGGCAAACCAATTTATAAGACGTTGTCACGTCAAAAAATTAAACAGAATTAGTATTCTTTATCTAATTAAATAAGACTTTAATCTCTCTCTGAGCTCCAAGCCGACACATCGGCGAGGGTGTGAATTATCGCTCTTCATTATCTTAAAAAACTTTTATTTTTGCAGAAAACTCAGCGGCTTATCCTTTGAATTGAATTAAAACAACCGGCCGGCGCGCCGCATATTTCATATTCACCCGTGCCGTCTTAGCCACCTCCGACAGTCCAGGGCCCAAACACGTATCACTAAAGGAATTTTATGTAAATTGGACGCCTTATTTCTCTTTTCACTGTTTATTTTCACATACCTTACTCTTTTTTTGGACTCTGTGTGAAACTAATGAAGCAGGATTCAAACTTGGAATTTTTAATTCGAAGCGAGGCGCCAGAATTGATTTGCAGATATGGAGGTGAGGTGAGTCAGAGTGGCGATTTATTATAATGTATTTGGACGCCTCACTTTTAAAACTCGACCGTAAGCTATAGAACACATACATATATCATCAGATAATTAAGTCAGTAGGTGAAATAACTAGTCAACATGAATAGCGTCGATTACCGCACGCGTGACAGGAAAAGCTGACCGATTACATCGAGATCGAGATCAGATCGCTCGATTCAGGGAAGTGTAATTGTTTTAGTGGCGCAGTTACAGAATAGGGCTGTGGTCGGGAACCAACACGTACTCGCTATAAAGTTATTATGGGTTTAGTAGAATTTTAAGTGATAGTAAATGGCTATATATTTTTTATAGGTCCACTTCTTGTTTACATAGTTTACCCTACTCTGAGTAGGGTAAACAGGAGCAGCTACATAAAAGTAGATACGTATCTACAAAAAATAACATCAATATTTGAATGTTAAATTCCTACAAATTGCAACTACTTATAATAGAACATTATCTTAACAACACCATAGGTATAAATAATACAAAATCCATTCTGGGCTACATCTAAAATATCAATAATAATATTGTTGCAAGCTGCTAATTTCAGTATCAGTTTTTTGACAGAACTCGGAACTCGAAAAGGCAACACCGTTTCGTGGTTGACATACCTATAAAAAACGAAACTATTAGATACCACTTGCATCTACTAATAGCTAAAAAATAAATACACTTTAGAATGCGATGCCTAAGTAAGCTTTTCCCTATGGATTTAATCTTGGTGTATTAAAGCTGAGGGTGAATCGGTTACATTTAGGTAAGCGGGGATTTAGACCCGTTTAACAGTAGACGCAGGCAAGCAAAAAGCTAAAGCTTAAAAAGTGATCTTATCTTAGATCTCTGGGTGACGAGCGCAGTGCAGTGCTAGGTAATGATTGGGACTCTTCATGTTCCAATAGCTGCGTGTCACTGTGCTGTTATGTGTCAGGCATGTTGCTTACTATCAGACACATGTCCTGATCGTCTCGTCACTGTTTATTTTAAAAAAAAAGTGAGCTTACCAATGATTATAAATAATAGCAACTTGTGGATCATTGATTGGTATGAGGTAGGTACCTACAGATGGATTTCAGACACACGTATCCGGCGCCGGCGCAGTATCTGTCACAATTGCGTGATAATACGTAGGATGTATAGGGCCCGTAACTATACCAGAAAATTACAGTCTTGAGTTAAATTTATTGCTACCTACGAGTTGTACCCCCTAGTTTTACTATTTTCCAAGATAATGTATTTTGCCAAATACCATTCACGTAAATGCATCGTTTCATTACCTAAGTATTCCACGGCAGCCACTAACTTTAATTGGATAAAAATGTCTTATGTGTTAATTGAAGTAACTTAGTACGTGGTTTATTTCATTTAGAGGGCGAGAACAAACATCCATACTTACAAGTCATTGAGTAACTATTCCCGATATCTGTAACGTTTTATTTCAAATTTCTGCCACAATAAGGCGATTTCGCGCTATACCGGGTGGTATTATTCTGTCTATCACTAGCGACCCCCATGGGTTTAAATATCGAAGCATTCATAGAGAGAGACAAACAGCGGGAAGCAACTTTGTTTTATACTATGTAGTAATACAGTAAGAGAAAATCATTATTTCTAATTCATGATGGTATTTATTGAATACATCACTGAGGTAGTTAAGATAATCATCAAAATAAATAAATCGAAAGACCAAATTAAAAGTTCGTGGTGAAATGCTTATCATAATTGAGTTTATAATAAAGCCATTACTATGTTCATTAGGAAAATCATCTTGTTAGTTGTAGTTATGGACAAATTTGTCATCACTATTATTTAGTTACGATACAATCATTTAATAAAGTTAGTTTATTTTAATGATGAGATAACAACCGATAAAAACGTAACCTAACTTATTAACAGCAGTAACATTTTCATTAGATAAATGTAAATAAATGTTATAATTAAACGACTCAATTTAAACAACATTGTGTAGATAATTATATTAATACTAGCTGTACCCCGCCACGCTTCGCTGTGGCACATTGTGATGCAAAAATTAGATAAAAACAATCCTTGATGCAGATTATATATCATTCTAAAATTTCAACTCGATCGGTGCAGAACTTTTTGAGTTTTTTAAGCGTATACAAACCAACATAACGTTTTTATATATAGATATTATAAATGTAAATGTTTGTTGCTCATCACGTCGTAACATCTGAACGGATCTGTTTACAAACTACAAATAAATTTAATCTATTTTTACTAGTTGATATTTGTTTTGGCTAATGAGTAGATAGCTCTGAAAACTGGACACAAAGTCGTTTTGCTGGGGGGACGCACCTTAACATAATTTGTTACGGGTCGACGTTACTACTCAACGAATTTAAAGTCACTTACCCTTGTATGTAGGTGAAAAGTATTTTAAAACTGGGTGACCTTAAAACAAGTATCTTAATTATACAAAGTCTACTACAATTATTATAATAGCTGCCTACATTTGAACACCTACGTGTTTTAAAGTAAGTACACGTTAAACAGACAGTTGGAATAACATAGCTACGTTAATTTAATAATATCACGTTCTTAATTACTTACGTTCTAATGTTGATACTGAAAACAGTCATATTATGAAGCTACATTGTATCCTCATTCTGATTTTGACTGCGATAGTTGGCTCTATACCGAGCTAAATCACTACCTTCAGACTTGAATGTTGTCCTGAAAAGTTCTTAGCTTATTACTTTGTTTTGGTCAACGGTTATAGCTAAAATGTCAATGTAGTTACTGGTTGTGATCTAAAACCTAAAAAGTGTTTGATTTTTGAGTCACGAACCATCTTGAAAATAATAATTCGAGTTTTCATTTCAGTTAACTTGTTTGAAGTGCTTAACAATTTTGCTATGATCGAATTCCTGAGATAATATTTTTATTAAAAATAATTGGTTGCCTGTAAAGTCGGTATACGGGCGAAAGTTTTACGTGACAACGACTTTGAGTGGTAAAATAATTTTACGGAAGGGACGCGTGCCTTTCACTTTTTATGTCTGTCTCTCTCGCTCTTAGGCGGGCTAACCATGCCCGAGTGGAAGGGACACGTGCCTCTCACTTGCTCTCGTTGTGAGCGCATAACGTGAGCGGAGCGTAACGCAGTTTCTTGAAGTGTCACCCGGCAAACCAATTTATATGACGTTGTCACGTCAAAAAAAATGTATATTTTAGTTACGGGTGAGTACGATAACTACAATAACCTACTCAATTTATATTTCCACTGCTGGGACTCGGGATATTGTGTGACAAGCAGAGTGTCAAAATCATAGTCCATTGTTCTGTCCAAGTGCGAGTAGTCTGACGACACATACGACGACGACGTCTGATGACGAAAATTTGCTTCTTGGAACGTGCTGGTATTCCTTTTAATTTTTGTTTTTAGTTAAAGCCGGTGGTGGTGGATAAATTTGTGCATCTGCTCTTAGAAAATGATGAAAGATGCAGGTGGGATGCGAACCTACGACCTCACGATTGTGAAGTCAGTCATTAATATGTATAATAAGTATGTATTTACAGTTGTATAAGTATTATAGTCGTATCAGCTACCTGGCCGCCATAGTATAAGCTTTGCTTAATTTGGGGTCAGTTGGTGTTGTGTGTGAACTGTCCACCAATATTTATATTCTTGTCATTAGAATACCATGGCTTTAGACGAGTACTAATTTACCATCTCTATCCTTCCTTACTCAATATGACGATACTTGTAACATCTCTTGAAGATGAAAAATGCTAAATGTACGAGAATACGTAACATAAGTTTCGTATACATAAACCTGATGCAGAATTTAATATAGCAGCTTCGGTTGGAACAGTCCCAGTCTCTGTTGCTCAGCTGTCACTCCGACGCTACGCTACATCAAATCAAATCAAATTTATTTCAACTAAAATAACAAATCAGCATAAGAAGTACAGAGATATCTTACCTATTAGTTCAGTATAAAATGCCCATAATTTCAAAAACACCCACACTAAGCTAGGCTTGTCCTGTGGGTAGTTTTAATTTTAGTTTCACTTGAGGTTCATGCTGACATTGGCATATCGGTGATGCGACCTCATAAGATTTTCAACTCCCAAAAAAGTAGTCAATGTGACTAACAAGAACAATATTAAAAATTTTGACTAACCCCCGACTACCTCAAATTTGTTATCTGTACAACATTCTACTAGTTAAGCCCTTTCATTTGATACCCATATTAAGGGAGTTGTGAAAAAATAAATTTATTTCGCCATTGTGTGGAAGCGGCCAACTTGGATTTGAAATATGTCATAGTGCAATGTATTTTACTAGTCAAGCCCTTTCGTTTTATACCCATATTGAGGTAGGTTGTGAAGAAATATTTTGTCCGCCATTTTGTGGCGGCGGCCATCTTGAATCGATATTAACCAAACATAACTAAGAATATCCGCACTGATATTAACTTTCGAATAAAAAAAAACCGCATCGAAATCGGCCCATAATCGGCCCATTCGTTTGAGCTCTACGGTGCCACAGACAGACACACACACACACAGACAGACAGACAGACATCGACGTCAAACTTATAACACCCCTTTTTTTGGTCGGGGGTTAAAAAGTTTTTAGTTCAATAATCCAGTTACGTCAGAATATCCAGAACAAAACAGAAGTTCAATACAACCAGCACCAATTGGAGCGTCCTTGATTGCCAATTAGTAAGTCAGGTTCAAAGAGATGAACTATATCGTCAGTATCAATTAGGTTTAGGTGGAATAACCTGGCGGTAGCACTTGTATTACCTTGTTTATACAACAACTACCAATCGGAAAATTAATTATTGTTATTGTCATTGTTCCTACCTAAGTATAATTTGTGTTTCTATATGTGTCTCCCGAGTTGTTGTTTCTCGATAAATATTATCTGGAAAACTAGTCAGTTTTTAAGCTCGCCCCGTTTTTTATTAATTCTTTTTTATATTAAGAGAGATGGACGTCAAGTGTAAGTTTATATTTGATTAAAAAAACTATTTGCCTATTCTATATAAACTGTACTAAAATTATAAAATAATTCTAGCAAGTTTGAAGCGTATTTAATTAAAAATGCGAAACTCTTTTAGTGGTATTCGTGAGTGCTACATAGTGTTTCCGTACTGCAGACACAAAAGACGAATCCACCGCCTTGAAACATACAAAAAATAAAAACCAATAAAAACAAACGGTTTTTTTACGGCCTGAGGGGAGGATGTAACGCAGTCGTAAAGAATGGAAATGCCACGCCAGGCTTTCATAGCCTGTGAGACGATGTATTTCGCGAAATGTATGTGGGATGCAGTACAACAAATGTAGAGAGGTACTTCGGAGTGACGTATGAGATGCGAACTGCCAGTTTGGCAAATGCGCGGGAAATAAGGTACATGGAAGTAGGCCGGTGTTACCAGGTTAAAGAGCCTATTTTGGCGCAAGCAAATTTACGGAAAAGAAAATTCTTGCGAGAATTATTATAGGTTAGGTAAGTACGTGCAGTTACATTCCTTTGCACTTTACTTACTTTTTGTGAAAATAAATGAAGGTATATTATCGTAAGCAGACAAACTTATGCTATTGCTGGGACTCGGGACCTACTTTCAGAAGGGAGTCATGCCCGAGCGACACGAGGCTAGTTTTTCAAACTAGGATAGAAAGTTCTAGTGTTAGTAAGCTAGTACTTTTAGCTTCGTGAAAACAAACCTAGCTTGCTAGCTTGCTAACACTAGTTTGCTATCCTAGCTAAAAACTAGCGTCGTG
The DNA here is from genome assembly GCA_017562165.1 of Ectropis grisescens. Classification (NCBI taxonomy): domain Eukaryota; kingdom Metazoa; phylum Arthropoda; class Insecta; order Lepidoptera; family Geometridae; genus Ectropis; species Ectropis grisescens. The sequence continues at coordinate 23,945,339 of CM029781.1, read as the reverse complement.
TCGCTCGGGGATCTGTGAATCTGTGGTTAAAATCCACTACGCTGCCAAAAGCAGGTTGGCGGATGGCACATGCTCTCGAAAGATGTCTTTTATAACATGCGCTGGTTTTGCGCAGACGAAGTCGCGGGTAAAAGCTAGTTATTTACAAACGATTATCTCGCGTGGCCTGTAATCGATGAAATAGTACTTAAATTTCAATGATTCCGCAGCAAATTCAGGGGCAATACACGCGCAGTAGTGCCCTGCCTCGTAATGGTTTGACAATTAGGTTTTAGTTCAGTTTAAGTGATGATGTGACAAATTAAGCAACCTCATACATACAGAGGATGTTATCAATCAAACTTCAACTGCTACATCTATTGCGATGCCTCTAGAATATTTTAACAGCAGATACGATCGTTACAGGCGTATTTGCGTAAATATTGTAATTAGTGTGTAGTACCAGTTACTGCGGAATGTTGTCACATAGTGACTGTGTGGATATCTACATTCTACATGTATTACTAGGCTTACGTTATATGTTACCTTGTCCGCATCAGGATATACATAGCTTTTTGCTAACTATTGATGCAGAAATACGATGCCACGAATATTATGTCTACGTCAAACTCATAATAAAGAACTCTTTTTACGATCTGGAGTGGAAAATGACCAACTAGATAACACAACTATGACACAAAGCACAACTACGTGAGCTATAAAAAACAACACAGTTTACCTACTAAATCTAGGTACCACTATCCAATTATAGTTCAACCTTTTAAGACAGCCAAAACTAATATTATCTACCTATAAATAAATAGGCGAACGTGAGCAGGAACGATAGGTAAGTAATAGATATTTATCGAAACTGACCCCAAGAATTGTATATAAAGCAATTGTTATGATATAAGTACAAGCACGTGTTCTCAATATTGTTACTACTTACTCGTAGTTAACTTTTACTGTGGCATTATCTTGTCTAAATATACGCGAACTATCAACGTCGACATTCAATTATTTGTTGTTCTGTTTCTACTATTCTATGTACCTCTATATGTTAATACATTTATTGTGATTATATAAAGAGAGCATGACTGTTTAGCGTGTTTACGGTAATCTCCGGAACCACTGCACATTTTAGATTGTTTTAATCTAAAATTAGAAAAGGATTTTATTTCAAAATGTTATAAGGTTTATAATTCTCAAGAATTCAATCGAATAAAGTCAGACCATGTTTGGGCATTAGTCCAGATAAATATTGCTAACATAATTTTATTCCCTTTAATGCGTTAATTTATGTACTTTAGATATTAGCAGGGCTCGTGTTTAGCTCCAGTTCGACATTTGTGTTAATCTGTTCTAGGGCTATGCAACGATTATTTATTTTAGTATTAAAATTAACGTGGTTGTTACACATATTTAATTGAATAACGGGACACTCACGTATATACGGTCGGTCAATTATTTATTTGCTTATTATCGTGTGCCGCAAATCGACGTTGCATAGATACTCATATCTTCTACCTCACCTACTTGATGGTAATGTCTTGCGTGTCTGAGTACCTACTGCGCCTAAGTGAGACTGGCCATAAACACTAATCCATTGAATTAATTGATTTCCTTATAGCGTGTAATCGCAGTAATTAGGACGTATTTTGCATACAAAATAGCTGATTTGTCTTGGCGTTATATCTGCATTAATATTCCTGTTAAGCTATCGCAAGGATTCAGGATTGTAGATTTAGTGATAAATCGTAGTTAATAGATGTTTTTATTTTTATTTTACGATCGTTGGTCTAAGTGTTGAGGTAGAATTACATAGCCCCTTGATCGCAATTATTAATTAACAACGGAGTTGTACAAAACAATATATTTAAAATACATACCTAAATCAAATAAAACTGATGAGTTTGATTTCGCTGAAATATCTTCACTAATGGAAACAATGATATCTAATTTAATAATTGATCATATTTGTTACAAAGAGAACGATGTGATGATAACTTAACCCCATCGCGACATTTTTGCATTTTTCTTAATCTTAGTCATTTATTTTAAGTACCTAATACTTGTATTTCAATTTAGTTGAATGCATTTGATTATTTTAATATTTTTATTTAAAGTACGAATTTTACGTAGGTAGGTATTGTTTGTGGCAAGCAGCGACAGTCACGTAATTTTCCAAGAATAAACTTATGAATGAGTTTTCACTTTCCACGTAATGTTTATTTTGGCCGCACACACTCAATGCATCTCTCTGATCTTAAAATTGCTATTAATAAAAACTCAGATGTAAATAGACTGTTGTATATAATTTTCACGGGAGCTGAGCCGGATCTTGCCTTTTCAACGACTCTGGCAATTCGGCCAGTTTAGCACAAAATAGGTTAATTTGGAAAATAAAATTAGTCTCTAAACTTTTATTTTTTTTGCCAGTCTCCTGACGAAATAGGTAACAATTATTAGTGCTTGTAACATAAAACACACAAAATTAAGCTAGTTGATAGACGATGCCGATGGCACAAATTATCGAGTCCAAATCAAGTTCAATCAATTTAGATAAAAGATTTTTTTACCTCTATTAAAATAAGAATCGTCTTGTTCTTCAGTATATCAGATTAATACAAAATGCCGTATGTATTGTTTATTTTTATTAGTAAAAGGTGAAAGGCAGATTTTAATTATTTGACATTATTTTTGGAACGAACGGTAGACTTGGAGGAGATAAATATTTTACTGCACGACCGAACCGAAAAAAATGTGAGACTAAAACCGTAAGAAAATAACGGAGGTGACGCATAAAAATTTCCCATGATCAGTGTTCCCAATTGTATTTTTCATATGTTCGTACCATAAATAATAAAATTAAGAAATATTTTTATTTGCATCTTTTTTTCGCTTCTATAGAGGTATTTTCCGAAAGAAATTCATTCCTACCAACTATCCCATAACACCATATCTTTATTTTTCTTTACCCATTTGTCCATCATATCTGTCGGTCTGAAAACACCCCATTCAAGTTAATGTCATCACGGTGACACACAAACTAACGGTACCGTAGTTGAGTAAATATAATAACGCTTGTTTCAGGAGCGTTATTACCCATATTGACAAAGGTATAGTAAAATAAATATACTAAAACGACACTTTACTTAGAAAACAATTGTGAAAAACCACAAGCGCGCTGTCACGGTGGGTCCAAGCCACAAAATAAATAGGATTTACAACATACGTAGGCAGTTGCGAGGTAATAATTATCGTGGTTTCTAAGCCCGCTGTCACATTGAGACACCCGACTGCCCTGTGTCGTAGGTCCAACGCGCAGCTTCGTATGTGCGGCACATAACTCACGCTACCCCTACCGTTCGCACGTATTTGTGTGAATACTTTATTACGTGCTAACACTGATTCAGTGGTATCATGGTTTATGGCCCACGAGGTTTTTGCAATGTTTACTGTTTTCAAGTGGTAGGTACTTACAAATTTTTTCAACATTTTGTTTAATAGAAAAATCATGAGCTGGTCTATTTTCTTCTTTGTAATTTATTTTATTTTCAAATTAGAACAGTATATCGTCAAATCCTTTACACTTTAAGAAAGAGTTTATTGGATATTTTCTCGTACTTCTCTTCTGCCTAAGCACTTTCTAAAGCAATATGCGAAGTTTTACTCTCACAAACATAACGTGAATCGTAATTTGCGCACCTGCCGCTGTTTCCACATATTAAATGTGGTAATTTATCGCTGCGCCTTTGTCAACTTCACGGGAAACGTACATTGTGAATACTTATGGCCGTGAAAATAAATACAGCTCTCTAGTTGGCTTTTAAAGCGTGCTGGAAATTTCCTGTGATTTGAGTTCATACAAAATCATTGAACAGCATTTGAAATAATTTAACTTTTAGATCTTATATATCAAAATGAATTGATATTTTGTATTATGTGTTAACTCCGTTTTCATTATTCTTTGTGACGGAATCTTAGATCATCTAATAATCTTCACCTGTCTCTATACCGTCTAGTTCCTCCTTAGGGTGGGTCTTCGTTCTATAAAGTTTCTTCACTCTATCAAGGTTTCAATCAAACTTACCAGTATTACTGGAGAAGTCTGTTATTTCTTTTTCATCAGTTCTTTCTACTTATTTGTTCCTATGGGTTTCTTCTTCCCCTTGCTTCATCTTGCAATCAATTCTTAAACCCTCTACACACGAGCCCTAAAATCAGAGGAAATTACGTAAAACCAGTGGCGAGGACCCTACATCGCACCATAAATCACCAATCATATGGTGCGATCTAGGCTCCTCCTCACTACTAAAGGTGCAAATATTTTTTTCACAAAACAATCAAATTCCATTCTGTGACAAATTAAGGCCTAGTATCATACTGTCTGTCACTTGCATTCGCCGTCGTTCTAAATTGTCGAGTTCAAAGCGACACATATCGAGGTCGATCTGAAAAATAGCTTTTCCACACCACCAAGTGCTCCGATATAACTGTAAATTCACGCTTGATACGGGAAAATGGCGGAAAAATAACCGATTCACTGCGCGTCAGCACCTCACTCGATCTTCCAACTTTATTTAATGCACTTGAACTTTTAGAATTCACATTTTCAGAAATACAAATTCGTTTCTTTTATACGACTGACGAAGAAGATAGGCGCTTGATAATAAGCTGCACGTATTTTGAATACTAATCAAATCATTGATAAAGATAGTCTGATGATCTTTAATGTATTTGTAAAACATGTAATTTTACTGGAAATTCTTCAAGTTTGTTAGAAATCGCTTACCCTTATTAGTAGTGTAAGTATTAGGAAACCACTCTACGTAAACGAAAATGTGCGCCTGATTATTTTAGTAATCAATTAAATTTTATTTGCATTAATGATTAAAACATAAATTAAATAATCACCCATACATTCAAAATTATCCTTTGTTGTTAAACTTTAAAATGAGTATATCATGCAGATTGATATATCATTAGCGTTCATTAACACAATAAAATCGTAATATTTAATGTTCTTCATTATATCTTAAATTAATGTTATCGGTTTGTATACCCACATATTGGAGTGCGTGGGCCACATTCGCCCACCATTTTAGGTTTCATATTTCTTGTCGTACAACCTTATCTTATTTTTTTACCACTGCAATGTTGTTTATTTGAAACAATAAACACACTAGTGTTGGATTACTAGTTCACTATTATAGAAAAAAATAATAATCATTTTGGAATATTTTGCATAATGCTATTAATTTAAATTGATGTGCATTGACATGAATATAAAATGTAATATGCTTATTGCCTACTTTATAATTCTTAAGATGTTGATTCGCATAAAATTCATGAATAATGCAGAATTACTTAGGTATTATCAACGTTCTCGGATTACGCAAATGCGTAGGCAGAAATATGAAATTTTGCACTTTAGAGTAATAATGTGATATTAGACGATCCTAAAATATTAACGTTTAAAAAGGAAAAGCAATAAGTATATAGAGGTAATATTTTTTGATACACCACTGTAGCAAAATGCGTAGCAGTTTTAATAGTAATTCATTATGTAAATCATATTGTTTTGATCATATCAAATAATAGCTTCTCAAAAAAGATTCTATGATATTTTTGTTCAGTAGGTAGTATGAAGATTAGTCCGGTCAATTTAGACATTCGAAGTTACCTAAATTCCCACCACGCTGGAAATCGGTAAGATTGTTTAAAATATCATTAAAAACAAATATTTGAAAGTTCCCCATCTTTCCCTTGTGAGGAAAAAATTTTATTCAAGGTCAAAGGTAAAAAAAATGAGTATTTCGCGATTTTCAGCTAAACTGTAAGTTTTATTATAAAAATACCGCAGACAAAAATAGTAGATCATAATTCTCAATTCATCTTTTTTTTCTACGAGCCACCGTTTTTGAGATATAACGATTCAAAAAGTTGTAAAAGTTGATCAAGTATAGTAGTATATATTATGTAAAGCAGGAGACAGTGTATTTATGTGCAAGATTAAATGTAAAGCTGATGGTCGGCTGAGTAGCGAGTCATGACGAGTCCAGCTTTGGACTGGGATAGGCTGATTGTGATGGTAATGTCAATATAGTAAAACAAACGCACATAATTAAAAATAATATTGTCTTACAGGAAGTTTATAACCACAAAAGAGTATTGCTTACGGTTGTCACGGTCTACATTTTCATTTAATCCTATTTTTTTTACAAAAGACCGGCGTCGCCTTTCATTATTGGAAGCCTTTTATTTCACTTCATTAAGAAGACAAAGGGCACAATTGTAAAAAGGCACCGTCGCTAAAGAAAACGCTTCATTGTTAAAGGAAATAACTGCAGTTTACTCGTAATATTGTATTTACATAGATTCGAATTTTCTTCACTTAAACTTTAACTTCCTACTACACATTAATAAATAATAGCTTACAATGAAAATATTGTTTTAAGTCAATAGCGATATTCACTACACTATTATAACTATATGTGATATTTAGCATGGTATACTTGTTAACGTGGTGCATAAAACTGCATCAAAATATCGGGAACTTGGTTAGCTATATTTTATTACAACGGTAAGTGAAGAAATATAAATTAAATAAAATTTCAAATACTACAATTGAAAAATATTTTTGAAAGATTTTGCTAAAACAAAAATTATGAAATTAACAGTTTTACAAATTCGACTCAACAATTTGATATACATTCCAAGCGCAGATCGTCCGAAAATAACAAAAAAAACATGAGTGTATGTGGGTGTAATAAGTGTCTTAAGCTTAAACCAATTTATTTGTACAATCAAGGGATTTCAATAACACTTAAGAACTTACATACTGACACTATTTTGACACTAGTTAATTAAACGAAGGAAATAGTCGAAAGAAATACGCCATCTTACATCGAGCCTTAGTTGTAAATTGATTCCTAACATCTGTTACTTTCTCGTCATAGTTCCTTAAAAGAGAGCTCTAATTTACAAACTTAAGGTCAGCCAATTACAGTTGATCTTCATGCCCGTATTCTGTCATTATTAGTTTATTTTAATAAGGGTCTCAGGAAATATGGAACGGTAAATTATATTTCCTAATTAATGGTGCTAGACATAGTCAAACAGCCACTTTGTTTCATAATTAAAAACGGCTACGTATAAAGAAAAAAAAACGATCTGAAAAATGAAACTATTTTACTAATGAAATTACAGGGCCAAGAGATGGATCATCTGCGTGACGAGCGCAGTGCAGTGTGCAGTGCTAGACACTGATTTGGAATTAGAACTTAAAACAGTCCTAACGTAAGTTACGTAGAAGTATTCAAGTATTCATCACTTCTTAATTGTACTTCCCGTCTTCCTATTTTCGTATAGCTTTTGCCGTCCTACGGTCGCCTGGAATAGATCAGAATTGCTAATTTATTGTGTAAAGGTACACCTTTATTTTTACCTTTTATTATTAATATTAAATTAAATATAATTACGAATTTATCTACTCGTAACTACATTATGATTATAATTTTCAAACATCATGTCATCATATCCCACGTTTGTACAACCAAACATACTTTACTATACTTTTAAACATTTGTATAATATGTTATTGGAATAATTTCAACGATCATGCCTTTGATGATCAGGATCTCTATTATTACATGAATGCTAAAGGATAAACTCACTTAATTACTTGTTTTAATACATTATTCATTGAGTACCGTGTGCACATTGAGCTTAGTCATAAACGTGGAGATACTGTTTAATTGTGATCAAATAATACGATATAGTCAGATGGTGTGATATAACTACTGGTATTCATTTATTTTTCAAACAACTACTACTACAACAAATCACAACACAATGCTCAATGTCAAGAGACAGTTTTCTGAATCAATTCAAACATTTCTACATGTCCAATTTCGTTCATGTCATAATTATCTATATTGGAGGAAAAAAAACAGTTTTGTAATCTAGAGCTACAGAATATTACATACTTTTTGCTACGGATTCAATCGCGCTCTCTATATGTTTTGAAAAAATAGAGGCAGTTATCATTCAGTTGCATGTTAATGTGATAGAGTTGTTCTGATGTTTACGACGCTCTGTGGATTTAATAAAAAGTTAGTTTGGAAATGTTATATACTAGTAATTTTTACTCTTGTAATAAAGCAGACGGCACTGTGGCCGGAAAAAGAAATATTATTATTTTCAAAAACATACAGAGACCTTACTTTAATTGGCTGTACGATAAATCTCGATTACAATGTGCGCATGGTTTAATTTTAACTAGCGTACAGTTGCGATAATATACTGAATACTAAAATACTGTGTAACATGCGAATTAACCATTTTCTTGTCGAGCGACAATGACAACTGTAACTATAGTCATAAGGTGCTCATTCGCCTAACAGATTCGACATCCATCTCGAGACACGAACACTATCCGTAATATTGGAATGGGAAACGATCGGAGTGAGCGTTTTCTTAATATTTCCTGTTCAAAGTTGTCATTTAGCTGCATCGATGCATATTCGGTTCATGTCCATATAAATCTCCTTAATCATTAAAATTAATCAATTGGCTGTGGCTAAGTCGGCAGTGAATCTACTCGCTGAGTCATGGTCGTGAGTTCTATTCAGGATTAACCTTTGTGTGTTAACGGATGTTTATTCTAAGTGTTCCTATCTAACTTCTAAGGTATAGTGAAAGCATTGCTTAGTTTGGGGCTCGCTGGTGATGTTTGAAAAATTGTTGATATTTTCTTCGTATTAAAGGCCTGTTCCAGATATTTAATTAGGTAACGGGACACTCACGTATATATGGTTGGTCAATCCGACTCGAGTTTCGGCCGCGTCCGGCGGCCTTTTTCAAGGAGAGTGCACGCGCGCGATGGCTTCCCTTTTGGCACTCACCTGTTCACTCACGCCTGTTAAGCTTCGCGGGGTATTATCATACAAAGACCATTAATCGAAATAAAAACTGTCATTACACATAAATGCCAACTTCAGTGAATATCGTTTGACTTAATGAAGAGTGCACTTCAAACATACATCATAACACTGGATTTTTTGATGTTAAGATTTACATATTTATTTAAAGGTACATCTATAATCATTAAGTAAGTACATCTGTAATCATCACAATACATTTGTATGATTTTACCAGAAATTGAGATAGTGATTTTACACAATTAACAGAAAACGAATTAACCTATTTTATTTTTAATAATCTCGTAGTGACTTGGAGTAATTTCTCCAAGTTATTTGTGAATTGTCTGTGTGATAATAGTCCTCCATTTTAGCTACAATTGCAGCAAATTATGCTTTTGTTGACCTTATTCTTTAATATCATGACAAATGCTGACAGTACATTACCAGACAGAGTAATTTTATTGCATTTAATGTGTCTTATTAGTGCTTAAGTACAAGTGACGTTTCCAGGAACGGGGACCCAAGTCGCCGACTCGTCTGGAGTGTGGTCACCAGACCATAAAACGCGATGACTAACTTACTGCAACCCGATACACAATTTGATTCAATCAGCCGAAGACAGTAGCTGCATTATGCTCGTTAAACTTACTTCAATAAACATTTGATACGACACATTTGATCACGAACACCGATAAAGAATCAAATTCTACTTAATTACAACTTTAATAGCTGATTCCTGAGAATTTATTTTGTTACTTTAACTATGGACTTGTATAGCTTTAAGCAGCAGAAGTAATTTGAAATTGGAAGTCTCAAACATTAACAAAATCCTACAAGTAAACTGAACATAGGTACTTTTGTCGTATTATTGCAAATGTAGAGTAGATAAAAAGAGTAGATAATAAGAAAACTGTGTACAATCTAACTTTTTTTAACGTTTACTGCATTCAAATTTGATTGGGTGAAAATTGTTCGCGAACCCACTCGCTCGAAATAGGGCAATCCACCCGCAGAGACAATTGAAATAAAACGTCCGTGCATTGGCTCGCTTAACTGTAAAGCGATGTAAGAACGCAGACCCGCATGCCAAGTTAATTCTTATTACGACATTGGAAAGCTCGTTTTAGCGTAGAGTAGGAGTGCAGAAGCACCGCAAATCGCAAGTCAAGCGCCTACTCCGTGCAAGGTTCTTTTTTTGTTCCCGCTGCAATGTTTTATTTTAAATCTGCGGCTCTAACGAAGCGAGCTCTTATTACACGCGACGCGCGGCGACTTCAGCTGTCGGTCGCCTCGGCGTGCGCTTACTACTGCAAACCCCGACTCTTACTAAAGCTGCTCTCATAGTAAGATTTATATCAATTGAATGTTAGACATTAGACAATAAATCATGTGGTCGATTGTGACATGTGTAAAGGTATATAAGTCATCGGAGGCGTTGGCACCGGCGGGCGCGGCGCTGTGTTCTCATGGCGAATACATTAACGCACCTTCTCACGACGAAACTCGTTCCCGCTCTCCCGCGCCCGTCTGTTGTTCCTATACAAATCCAAGCGCCTCGCTTCGCGTCGTCAACCTTTTTGCGCGAAGTCCGATCATCAAAAAACTCGCCGCCTTCGTACGAATCGGCGACGCCGTCCTGTTGCTACGTGAAAATATTTCAAATCTAAGATCCGATACGTTTTAATATGTCTCTTTTTATAAACAAGACAGTATTTAAATTATACAAGATCGCTAGTGTTTTATTACTGGGTGCATCGACAATTTATGGGTCCATTGTCAGCGTCGAAATAAAGCGAACTCGACGGATGAAGTTTGAACGCGAACACCGCACTAATGAAGTCGCGATTTCGCTGCGGGTGTAAAGCGGAGTTAATAACGTAAGTTTGCATGTGCAAACGTTCAGAAATAATTTAATGTGCCGGTGGCAGGGTAACGACTCGCGGTGGGTCAGGCGTGCTAATTTGGCGCGCGGCGTCGCGCGGTGCCGCGCCACCGTCGCGCGGTGTCGCTTCTAATTTGGGAACAGCCGGAAAGGCCGACGGCACGCCAAACAGTCTGCGCCTGTGGTGCGGCGGTGACCGCACTCCCTCACTCAACTAGCTGTTCGTTTGTTGCAGGTAATTACGGAGCGGATGCGGCGACACCCACCTGACACCACGTGCGCTCACTTCCCTTTGAGTTAGAAAGGAAAATTTACCGATCTAAAGGACAATTTGGTTAACGATTCAGTGAGCGTTCGTCCTCGGCACCGGATTAAGGCCGACCTTCCAAGAGCTCGCGCTAATTTGTTCTCAAGAGATCACATAACTGATCTAAAAAGGTTGAATAAATTAAGTGAAAATACGTGTAACCGCCTGGGGATTTAATTAAGAGGCTCAAGTGTCGTAATTAGAGTTTCGGAGGCTCTGTGGCTCGACACGTTCCTTGCAGGTGACGGGGCATTGTCGGTTATTGATATGGTTTTGTTCAGTTTTAATTACAAATGGAATGCAAAATGTTCCTAATATGAAATGTTTTCTTCTTTGGCTGGGAAACAAAAATATCTTTGAAAACTGAACTCATAACGCATTATTTAAACGGCTGTTGAAAGTTAGGTAAATGGCTGAAGTTGATTAAATTTTACAGAATCACACCGTTGTTACTGCAAAAGTTTGCGTGACCGTGTGTGATTCCTTCATGTTGAGATTTGATTACAAAATAAATAATTGTTATAAAGTGTCTAAAAATATAACTGGCTTTGGTCCCATATGGAATATAAAGCTGGGAGATTTTATTTTTAAATCGGGCTCAGTGACGTCACATGTGACTTGTGACACAGCGCAGCGCCCCGTAGCGCCGCAGCCGTAGAAGCGTAGAGCTCATGGTAGCGCTACAAACTGCACTGCGTATCTAACTATTATTACTATTACTACTATTCTTCTATTATTATTATTTTACTATTATAAGTATTCGACATTACACTATTTTTTATCTCAAAACTTATTTCTTACGAGAAGTTTTTATTTTTGAAGTGGAAACTTCTTTTGGTACACCACATAGGTACAGACTTTCTGTGGGCTGTGAATTGAACTCAAGCTGCACGTTCGTAAATGAAAGAAATCTGGGGATAAACTCGGATGATCAAGATGGCCTTGGTAATCGTGACCTTACGGTTTTAATAGAGTAATTTCCAAAGTGAGCTATCAAATTCTCCGTTATTAGTTTTCACTTCTATCGGCAGTCAAAAAAAGTGACAGCAAATTTTTTTACTTTGTGGACAATTAACAGTCGTTATATTAGATTTGAAGACATCATTACATCAAAAAAAACGTTGCTTTGACAGTTGTCTTCAGATGACACTTGAAGCTATCGCAAGAAACTAAGGCCCTGGCGATATTGCATCAGTTAAATTGCAAACCGTGGTAAATTGACCATGACGATCTAATGGCATCCAATCCTTTTGCATCTTATAGAGGTAGTATAGTGAGATAGATGAGGCGTCAATCGATGCGAGATGGATTGCCTGGAAGTAGGGCACAGCTCACCGACTGCTCGTGTCTTACTCGATTATGATAAATTGTATCGCACACTCCCAATCCCGGTTCCCGTCGGAAATATGAAACACGCCGATGTTTACGGCCGTCAATGTAAATGTTTTATCAGATTTTATGGAAAGGGTTCGGTTGATGTAAATGGATTTGTTTATACGGTACCGTGACTAGCAGTTCGGTCGTAGATGAACTGTGTTCGTATTTTTTTAGTGATTTTTTTATTATTCTATTCTAGTAGCGCTTAGCGGTCTTACTCGCGCTGTTTTGCGTTCACATTATTTTTTCGCGATAAAAACGAATAGTATAGGCCATATCTTATTCCAGACTATCGGTTTATTCTAGGTAAACACGCTCCATCGGTTCACGTCAGGCGAGATGGCGGTCAAGTGTAAAACTATAAAAGTAAAAAAAAACTATTATCTATGTTCCAAATTTTAGCGCAATCTGTTCAGACATTTCAACTTAACTGCGCAACAAACATTAAAATTTTCGCTAAAAATGTGTACGTATAATATTAGTAGGATTGTGTAGGTAGAGTAGAGAGTATTGTGAGCATTGTTTCATTAATTTTGGTGTTTCGATGATACCATCACTTTAAAAATATATATTGTATACTAGCGTCCTGTTCCGGCTTCGCTCGGATATTGTCATATGAAGAGTAGTAAAAACTATCCTATCTTTCAAGTTGGACTAACCTGCACACGGTGTGCAAATTTGATTAAAATCGGTTGAGTAGTTTAGGAGTCCATCGCGGACAAACATCGTGACAGGAGATTTATATTTATTAAGCAGATTAGTTACTATGAAAACGGTTGTAGGTGAGTAAGTTTTTAGACCTGTAGACATCCTACCTAAAGATCCGTCTGCAAACTTGCAAAGTAAAACATTTGCCTACCCCAACGCAAGGGATATGTTAAAAGTGTTTGCTGTAATATCTTAACAACAATGTTTATCTTAGCATATCACTACATAAATCTTCACAAAAGTGTGATACTTAACCAAATAAATTTAAAAACCTCAAAGTTATACCAAATCAAATGCAAATCCATTAACTCGTAGCCGGCGACTTAAAAAGCTAAGCGCATTAAAGAGTCTGATATAGATTTTATAGGTCATTATGCCTATTTTGTGATAATTTAACAGCTCTGTATCACAACTCATGCATAAATTATCACTACTGTTGATTACATATAATATATTATTACTAAAATCTGGGTGCTATATTCCGTCTGCCCACGTTTCTCTAATAATTGCTTTAAACTAATTTCATTCGTTTATTATCCGAGTGTCACTTGTTTTCCGTTAAGATTTAAATCGTGTTAATGATTTCCATTTAAATGGTTTCGTTATTTCGCATTAAGTTATTAAATATGTGGATTATTTAAGTTGATTGTCGATGTTATTCATATTAATAAGAACAGCGGGAGCGCAAACTTGTTAACGACTTTTTTGTATTTCAATTAGCTCCCGTATATTTCCTAAAACGTAAATACAAGGCTACGCAAACATATTTACTTAGGCATTCGAAGTTTATAACAGCATATATAGAAACTTATAATAACAATATTGGCTAATTACAAAATATTACAATATTTTGTGGTTAAATAGTAATATAAAATTAGTATGAGTACAAACAACCAAGTACAGGTTTTTGCGTGTGGTTTACAAAATGTATTTCAATTAGCTCCAGTAAACATCCTAAACACAAACATAAGTTATAGCAAAACATAGACTAAAATATTTGTTCATGTTCGCGTCTAGATTACCCTCAAAATGTTAGAGTAAATGTTATACTAACTTCGACTACCTACATAAATCTATCGGATAGTTAATGTGTGCTTAAGGAGTGCCCTTATTTTACTGATACATTTTCATTGGAGTTTGAGTTTTTCTATTACAATTTACTAATAGGTATGTCTTATCTTTAAATAATAGATTAAAGTTCTCATTGCTATCTGTTTTTTAAAAGAGCTGTTCATGGAACTTTTCTTTGTAGCAAGTTGTTGTGTTGTTAGCTTAAATAAAAGAGGTAAAGTGCGAGTCGGGCTCGCTCATGAAGAATTCCGTAGCAGAAAGTAACATAATACAAAAGTTCTTGTACTTCGTTGTTACTGTAATCAGTGTTTTAACAATAGTTTAACAACACGTATGGCATCTGATCAATAAAACAAAATTATGAGTTTCAGTTCTATGAATGGGACACCCCCATTTATTTCATATTTTTTTTTTTTTCTATTTTTTGTATTAAAATCTTATAGCTCTTATAGTTTCAGAGAAAAGTGGCTGTGACATACGGACGGACAGACAGACAGACAGACATGACGATCACAGTCTATAAGGGTCCCGTATTTCGCCATTTGGCTACGGAACCCTAAAAATTGCAAAATGTGAAAGTGAGACAGGATACCAAGTGCTTTGTCGTAAAATAAAGACTAACTACATACGTTCTATTTATCGAATATTCCAATTGAACGTAACCAACAAATAAAACTATCTAGGCCTCCGACAAATATCGTATGATAGTAAAAGCGACGTAACGACCGCAACGCCCCATATTTTACATAATCCAGTGCAAATGGGACGGCAAAGCGCATAATATACTGTTATTCAATATTCAGTAGACTTTCCTCATAAAATATATCTTCAAATATAAAGGGATTTACTCACAGACTACGATTTAATCCTCAGTATATGAAACTTGTGAGGAAAATTTACAACTAATAGGAATGGATAAAGTGGGTACCTGGTGTCTTCTTGATGATACGTTCACTTATTGTTTTAATTAGTGTCCTTCGAATGTCACTGTAGTCCTTGGCGCTGATATATATTTTCTCACAGTTGATTAGGTTTATTACACGCGGCCGCGAATTATCGGATTTAGTAATTTGATAATATTTTACACAGAGATGATTAGCGCGAATGCGTTTTAGGCGGGGTTCAACGACACACTGATTGTCACTGATGACTGAAGGGTAGGAAAAAAAAGGAATGAGTATTTTGAAATGCGTGTGTGTGCGTGTATGCGTGTAATCATTGATAAATAATAAATAATATGTTATAAAGAACGGCGCGTACAGTATTTGATACATTATACAGATTCATTTTCAAATATATTCTGCACTGGAGATAGGGTTGCTGTTAGTTAATTGACCGATCGATCCACTATTAATTTCCACAACAATTTCAATTCCAAAACAACAATAACAATTCCATCCCCGACGCGTACTCACTAAAGTACATACATTATATAACCTTGTGGTGTTTTTATTCAGTTGAATGTTTTACGTTCTTTTTTATATGTATTTTGTTTTATATGTATAATATTATTTAAGTTAAAGCATAGGATAAGTAAAAGTTATAGTAAGGCTGCAAATGAAAGGCGATGCTTGCGCAAAGTTAATGCCCATTTAAACACACATTAGACATCAGCAGACAATCCGCAGACGAAATAAAATTAAAGCCAGTAGAAATTCGAGTATTTACGGTTATAATACTAGGGACTCTATAATTGCATTCTAGAAACATTGAAATAAATAAATATTGGTGGACAATTCACACACAACACCATCTGATCCCAAACTAAGCAAAGCTTGTACTATTTATGTTAAAAGATATCGCAATTTATTTTGATGTTGATAGAACGTAAAAAAAGAGAAATTTTCCAGAGAAATTACAGGGCTTAGAGATTTAACATCTTAGATCTCTGGATGACGAGCGCAGTGCAGTGCTAGGTAATGATTTGGACTCTTCATGTGTCAATAGCTGCGTGTTGCTGTGCTGTTTTGTGGCAGGCATGTTGCGTCCTGCTCGTCTCGTCACACTTTATTTAAAAAAAAAGAATCCTTAGTGCAATATCATAGCTATTTACCATCATTCAAACATTATCTCGAATCACTAACTCAAATAGTGAATCGAGTATGTTTTATAAAGCAAAAAAAAAAGATATTTTATTGTAATTCAGTTTCTTGTGTAACTCGAGACTAGACGAGACATGAGCTCCTTCAGATTTAATATCAGAGGTATTACATTTTTCATAATCTCAGCTTTCTGCGCCTTTGTGCCTCTACAGTCTGCATGTAACTACATTTTCATGAAACTGTAATGTTTTCTTTGAGGAAATACGCCTATAGTAGTAACTTAACTAAATGTATATTAACTATGTATATTGTTAAAATAGTGAATCGATTACAGTTTTTAAACTTTCGCGATTAGAAATTTGAATAATTTAGATTACGAATGAGTTTTGTGTAATATGTACAATATGAGTGAAATTATTGTACAATTCTAATTTATTTTGTTCGAAAAACAAAAACCGACTTAATTCTAAAGTTTTATCCAGACACTCGGCCATATTTCACAAGAACCTACCACTACGTCGTCTAAACACGTGTTCATATTTAAAAAAACGCTACAGTGATTTCGATAAAATTTAAATGGGATCTCCTCTAAGCTATGGCGGCGCTATCACGTAACATATGTATATACAAAAGAAAAATATTAAACTGAATTCTAAACAGGAAGTTTTTGAAGTCGTTTAAAAGGTAGGTACATACAAGTATAGATTGATTATTATTTTGTTTGATCTTACAAAATGGAACTATTAGATCTAGATATTAGCAAATATGTCTGAATATGACAACCCAATTTTTAAAACTTGGTAAAAACTGTGGCATATCTCCTTATACATTTTAAATATACTCCTGTTTTATGATCGTAATAAATGCTATCTATGCTAAAATATTTTATGCGTGAAAACATTTGACGATCGTGCGTAAAATAAAATAATATTACTTATTCCGAAGAAACCATACACGAAGTGTTACAATAGACGCAAAGTTCCAATAAACATTTCTTTATTGCTTTCATATTTATATGTATTTATTTAAACTGGGGTTTCAATTTACTTTGGAATTTTAGGTTGTGTGAATTGTGTCATCAACATCTATAATTACTGTAGGTTTCAAAATTATGAGTACCATGCATAAAATTACATTAAACGTTTTAAATAGATACAAGGGAAACTCACGTTTGATATAGTCAGTCCAGTCTGATTTAAATTTCTTCTATATATTAACCGTATTTAAGCGTAAAATATATTTACCGTTGGTATTGGTTAAGTATATATGTATGGGTTAGGTACTAAGTCACAGCGCAAGGAATTAACTCAACACTTGACTATGCAATACAAATAATACAATACACTATTCTATGACAATTTTGTTGAAAATTCGGTGGGCAGTAGAAGTTTTTGCTTGTATTTTGAATGAAATCAACCTTCCAATACTATCAGCGCCCTGTATTTTCACCGGGGAGTTCCCGATCCCGTTATTATCTCGGGATAAAAAATAGCCTATGTGTTATTTTAGACGGTCTATCTATGTAAATTTAATCCAGATCCCCTCAGTAATTTTAACGTGAAAGAGTAACAAACGTTACTAAACCTAAACGTTACTCGCAAAACTTTCAAGTTTACAATATTAGTAAGGATATATCGACAGACTCTTTACTGTCCACAACAAAAATATTAGTTGGTTGGAAAATAGTAAGCTTATAGTGACCAGTGCTCCTACAGACAACCGGAACATAGGATATTGTAGAAAACACAGGAAACAGTAACAGAAGAATAAAGTACTTGACTGTTTTTAGATCTGGGTCAAGCCAAGGATCGCCAAGGATCGATCTGGATCGCCAAGTGTCGAGCGCGAAGCGAAGAAGTTTGTCCTCTTCTCTCCTCCTCATTTGTTGTCCAAAATCGAAGGTCTGAAGTATATTGATGAAGTGCCCTCAGCTTGTCTCAGCTGTATTATTATTTATTTAATTTATTTAATATTTATTGCACAGTAACAAAAATAATGTACAAACGGAAAGCTTAATGCTAGGGCGCATTTTCTACCAGCTACCCGCTGAGTAGGACATTTAAATGTTATGTAGGCAAATATAAATAGTAGAAACTAAAATAATTTTGAAACAAAATAAAGTGTGAAAAGTTTTAAAATACTATTATTATGTACACGTTGTTAAATACTATATACTTACTTATATTAAAAAAAATTAGAATACGTAATAAATAAAAAAATACTTATATAACTATAATTATAATACATATAAAAACACATACTAAAAAGAGAACATAGGTATAGATAGCTTATTAAAGATGAGTAACTAACTAAGATGATGGTTCCTTCAAATAGTGCTCCCGTACATGCCTTTTGAAAGTATCTTTGGACGGAGCTTGACGAATACCCAGAGGAGCTCATTCCAGAGTCGGACCGCTGCGACTCTAAATGAGTCACTAGCAAATGAAGTGCTATGGCTAGGGCAATTTAAGCGCAAGACACTACTGCCCCTTGAAGGGTTGATCCGAGTATCAGAAAAATAAGACACGAATTCTTTGAGATATGTAGGAGTCTTAGGATCATTTAAAATTGAATAAAGCAAGCCGAGGATCCTTGCGTGACGTCTCTCCCTAATCTTAAGCCATTTAAGTTTAGCACGGTACTCTGATACATGATCATATTTCTTAAGCCCAAAGATGAAGCGTATGCAAGTGTTTAGCAGTCGTTCGAGCTTATTAAGCAGCTCTACAGTCAAATCAAGGTAAGAAATGTCGGCGTAGTCGATAATTGGCAAGAGAAGACTATTTACCAATGCGATTTTTGTTTTGATGGGTAAGAAATTTTTAAGTCGAATTACTGATTGCAGAGAAGCATAGAATTTGCGGGAAACTTCCGTTATCTGAGGTCTCCAGGTAAGATTTGAATCAATTAAGATTCCCAGATCTTTAACAGTGGTGGAAAAAGGAATTACGCAGCTATTGTATTTCAGAGGCGTGACGGTGGTAAGATTAACACTACTGAGGCGACGTGAGCTCCCCACTATGATTAGAGATACAGTAATCCCCAATTCTACTATTGGTAAGTACATAAAAAAAATCGACTGTCATTGCAAAAATCCAGCATAGTGGGACACATCTAATTTAATCTAGCCTATTGCTTCCCACTACTGGACGAATGCCTCCCCTTCTGCAAAGAGAATGTAATATAGCCCTTCTGCTTTTAATACGCATATAAATAAAATTAAAGGAAAACTTTTAATTTCGTGTTATGACGCTGTCAGTCCACTTTGTTAGTGGCTGTCGTCGTAGAGTTTATTTGTGTTTGATTTCGCACAAAGCAGTTGGAAAATTCGCATAATGGATGGATGGCATAATGGAATTTCGCAAGATAATATCATAAAAAATGTCGATAATATCAAAAGACGACGATGAACTTAGTGGCTACCAAGTAGCTGGTATGCCCAAAGACGGGTCTTGTCTCTTCCATTCAATATCTTTCTTGGTGTATCGTAGAACTGACTCAACTTGCAGTATGAGATCTGATATAGTTACATACGTTGCTGAACATCAGTTCACAACACGCGCATCCACCATAACGTTTCTACGAAGTGTTTAGTTAGGATAACAATATATGGTCAGAGTCGATAATTTTATACGCATACATATATTTGTGTAAATAAAATTAAAGGAAAACTCTGGATAAGGCTAGACTGGCTTTTATTTATTTGCAGTCTTCTTCCAATCTTCTAAAGTTCTTTGCCTATTATGGAGAGTCCACTTAAATAATGAACGTGAATGGGCAATACGAAAGACTTTTGGTACTGTACAAGAATCAGAACCGGAAAAAAGAAAATAAAGATTTGTAATATTAAAAAAGTACTCTTAAAAATGTGTTAAATAATACAACTGATATAATAAATCAATAAGTCCACGTTTCTACAAAAAGGAGTGAAATCCCACGAAAAACATTCAGTAAAAAACTAGCCAAGTCTCGATGGAGCTGTATATTTATCTCTAAAAAATAATGAAATCTAGACAAAGCCGTGCCAAAGGTTCCTTACTGCGATTTCTTTATTATTATAGTTAATGTTGTGTGACTTGGCCGATGAAGGTTACACAAGGGTATAAAACCAGGTGCTCCATGACACCATTGCACCAATCTGTCGCCAGAACCGCTACCATTGACGTTGGAAAATGGTAGCGGTTCACAAGACTTGGCACGGCTTTGTCTAGTTTCATTACTTTTTAGAGATAAATATACAGCTCCATCGAGACTTGGCTAGTTTTTTACAGAATGTTTTTGGTGGGATACTAGTTTACAAAAATGTACATTCACGCTCGTTGAACGATATGATTCATAACCCAAGCGCATGTTGACCCGGTGGGCGTGATGTCAGCAGCGGAAGGAGCCCAGGAGCGGAAGGTCTCGGATTCCATTCCATGCGGGCAGTTTAATGATGAATTTAAACGCTCTGTTTGGCTATCCATTATGTACTTATTTGTGCCATTTTAAAGAGCTAAAGTATTATTTAATACATTTTAATGAAAACTACACTGCAATTTATATTTGACTGCTCACACTGAACAAATTTGAATTAATCGTAGAATGATGAAGATCTAGAGATAATCAAGATGTACTAACCCACTATCATTTGGAAGCACGCTCAGCCTGCTGGTGGCAAAATAAATTTATTAACTAACTCATTTTTTTATGGTATTCTCTAGCATTCCAGAGAATTACAGCTATCTATATATGTCGAGGAACCTAACGCAAAAATGATGTTTTTGTTACTAATTTTGTTTTTGTTGAACAAAAGTTAAGGTGCCGCATAGTTCAATATTCTTATGCATTATGTTTTTATTTTACTGCGCAAACTTTTGCTAACAATACTAAATTACAATGAGAACTGCACTATGCATTACATTAGTTAATAACTAGGAAACATTCATAATTTGCACGTAATCACCTTTCCAACCCTTAAGTAAGGTGGGCTGCAGTAACCTACTGAACACAATGCAAGGCCAGTCTTACCTAAACTACTTACGGCGCGGTAACGCGATCGAATAAGAATGTTTATCGTCTTTTGTCACGGAACCCTAATTATATACCACCACATACGGCGCAGAAACTCGACAAAACACACATTGCAGGGGGCAACTTGATATAACAAAACTAGAGGGATGACGTTATTGTTCGTGTTCTTTATTCTTTACCTATAATGAAAAAGCAAGTTAGTGCTTTTACTAAGTAACTTAACAGATTAATTAAACTGAAGTTGCTTAGTGCTAATCGTTAATCCGGGTATCTTCAAGATTACTGGCTTTTCTGATTACATGATCAGATTAAACGTATGAATTTGTATTTCATTTTACATCATTCCCAATCAACCGTACTTGTTTTTTAAATTAATGAATTAGTTGAGAAAGGGGTGCGAATTAAAATTTATAAGACAAGAACAAGATGCGTACCAAAAAATTATATTTAATAATTTTCTTGCATTTTACATAATATATAGTGAACGCTATAAAGAATAAGCATTAGCACATAAAGATGACCCACCTTTCTTTGATATTCAGGTAATCATCGCAATCCGTAATCGATTGGCAATAGTCTCAAAGAGACCTTTCAAATAATTTTCCTTTGCCATCGGCCAGTCGGGCTTCAATGCATTTAAAATAGCAGACGGTATTGCAAAGTTATGTCGTATTAACATATAGACGGGCTGGCCACGATCCGAATAAATACCCGATATTTCTGGAATCAAATCCGCTGGCTTGGTCTTGGACGCGTGTTATCCTACTATAGGAATAACATCAGACATGAACACTTCTATTTTGGATGGCACAATATTAACCTTACTCTACCCCGTTTTTCCTTTGCTCACTCCGCTCTGTCATTTTTCGATTTACGATAAGTTCGAAATGATTTCCCGGTTGTAACCGGGAACACTAGTGCGCACTGTAGTGCGCACTAGTGTTCTATATTTAATTATGTCACCCAAAAGACAAAATAGTTTGTCATTTGAACCCAAAAAGAAAAACACTGTCTTTGGAGTGTAAAACAAATGTTATCAAAGTTTTAAAATTCGAAAATAAAAACTGAATTTGCTAAAAAAAATTGAGCTACAAAAATCACAGATTTCTAAACAGATGAAACCTTCGTGAACGACACTGTGAGGCCAGTCATTAGTTATGTATGCGTGACAGCTCTCACCGACGTTGTCAAATTACTCACGTTGGTGTGCGTGTAATGTTCCCAGTCTTAAGAAAAAAGTCCCACTATTGTTGTCTTAAGCTTTGGAAATTTTCACGTATAATAAACGCATAAAATATTATTTTAAAATAATTTATTATTACACCGATAATATATAATGCAAGGATTTCTTGTTAATAACTTGCTCCACAAAAAAGGAGACAGAAACGTAATTGAAAATTATAGACCTATTAGCCTCATGTCAAACATTTACAAATTTTTTTCAAAGCTGATCCTAAATAGAATATCAAGGACTATAGATGAAGAACAGCCCATTGAACAAGCTGGTTTTAGAGCAGGGTTTTCAACTATTGATCATATGCATGTATTAAAACAGTTAATAGAAAAATCTCAAGAGTATGGGAATACATTGCATTTGTCGACTACAATAAAGCTTTCGACTCAATCAAACACAATCTGCTCTGGGAGGCTCTAATTGAACAAGGAGTAAGAAAAAAAAATGTTATATTTATATTATTGAAAATATATATGCTAACAGCACTGCATAGATCAAGTTAGAATCCACAGGTCATAGACGAGACGTTTTATAACGGAGATTTGTTCTTATCTATTCGTTTCATAACTATAGTTTTCATCACTATTAGTATTTTTATTAACCCTAGTAACGGCGAGGATTTGTTCTTGGCATCGATTCACATTAAATAAAAAAAACAACGATTATAAAAATAGGGCTTAAAATTGAATTATACAATGTTCATCAATAATTTGGTCTACGAGTATCTTCAAAACAAAATTAGAATCTATATTTTACCTTAACTTCAGGGAAAATAATTTCAATTTAGTATAGCAACACTGACCTATTTTCGTTGAGGTGTTGTGTTTCTATTGATCAATCGAAATAAAATCGTCTAAATTATATAAATACCAGTAAAAATATTCTAACTTTCCTATGAAATTTCCTTTTTTTATTTTTGGGAACAATGTTTGCAATGTTTGATGACACAAGACGGCATAATCTTAAACAAAACATAAAGTCACACGGGACTCCCGTACGAGACGGAAGTCAGTTTCATACTGACTGGAGTTTGTATTTGCTTTGGCGTTTGATATTTGCTTTCCGGACCTAAGGATCTGTGTTCCGCACGTTCCATCTGCCTTTTGTTTTAGAAATCTGTGACAAAAATATAAAAAAGGCTGTAATGTAACACACTTTTATGCTTATGCTTTATTCTGTAAATCTTGACACCCAGTTACGACACTAACATTATATTGTTTTACTTTAGCTTTGGTGAATGTAACAAATTAACATAAAAACAGGCCCGGGTAAACCCACGTCGCACCCCGTGTCTAACACGTGAACGTAAACAGCGTAAACAGATTTACGGGAGAGTCCCGGATCAACGTAATGCTGATAGATAGGCTCTTTTGTTTGAGGAAGGATATTCATTACCTATTCATTAGCTGCGAATCTTCCACGAAAACAAATTGAAAGATTAGTTTGGTACGTATACAGGAGTTGTAGACATATAGGTTGTAGAATCAGCGAATCATTCACTAAATATATTTAAATTTCGGCCATTAGATCAGGGATAAAATAAAACTTGAAACATGAAATTAGAGAATTAGGCACGGCGCTAACGTGACACATTTGTGTCCTGTGTCAGATACAAGTAGATATACAAAATACATTATTTGATTTACATACCTACATAATTATATAGAACCAGTATGAAGCCAACCGCACTGTTTAAGCAAACACTGATTTTTTTGTGTTCGTAACAGGTCATAAAAATACTCATAGATGATCAAAAAGTGTTCGGGGTCGTAACTGAAAACTATTAGGGTCTACGTCAGCGCAGCGCCTTAGTATAAAACTCTCGCAAAAAAACATTTAGTAAAACTTCAACGATGCTGACGAAATAACTAGCAAAGACATTAAGGATATTGTTTACACACAGGCATACACACATATGTACGTACTTATAACACAAAACACGAAACGAATAATTTAAACGAAACGAAAAATTTTAACTGACTAAAATAATTGTAATGGTTATAGAGAGGCAGAGTCTCGTATTACAGGTATTTTATGCTTAAAAGGAGACTCCATTATAACTGTTTCGTATGATTACTACTTGAAAGAAATAAATATGATATATTTGTAGACACATAGTTTTACTGGGTGCTACAAAACGTTACGAAACTGAAGTGCTACGTCGTTTATTCAGTAAATTGGGGAACATAATTATACCTCCAGAAGAGCGTTGGTGTTGTTTTTATGAAAGGGGCAACCGAACCAAGTTGTGAAATGCGGGCATATTCAACTTAGTTTTGAGTTACCTCTATATCTTTAAAACTTCTGGTTTATACCATGCTAATCAATACAATTCCGACCTTAATTACAAGAAACTAGGCTGAGAATTGATTAGACAATATCGCGGCTTATGGTACTTTAAAAGAAACATTTGTATCAGGGTCAGGCACCTGTGCGCAGTTACTGATAGAAGTTTAAATCACATTTCAGAAGTTTAATATCACTGGTGTGGAATTCCTAATGACTTTCAGTTTCGGATACTAATCAAAATAAAAGCCCTCACTCGCGTTGGGAATGTTGGCATTAGCTTTGATTAGAGTTGGCAGATAGGCCGCTGTGCTCTAGATGGTCGTGGTACACAAATTACATTTCATGGCCACAGATAAGAACGTACTTGTCGACAAACAAGAACATTTCAGAAGTGTCGTGAAACTTCGTTCATACAAACCTAGAAATTGAAAGAAGCTGGAAATTCATACATATGTATTTTTCCAGCCTTTAGGTTCGCATAATTTTGTGTATTCATTAAAATTTATATGACAACTCAAACGATTTAGTTTAATTTATATGTTTTGATCAATAAATACTTACGCCTCGTGGTAAGCAATACGAAGAGTTCAAATCATTACCTATCTCTGCACTGCGCTCGTCATCTGGAAATATATCAGATTTACCCTTAAAATAAAAATAAATATTATTGGACATTTCACACACAATATCATCTGACCCTAAAACCATACATTTTCATTGTCCTGTAAATTCTTAGATACCATTGCCCTTCTAACAGAAAAGCAGTAATATTCCCACATTCACACTTTTTATTTGAAAACAAGTACATATATTTCACTATAGTTAGGTTATTTCTGTTCATAAACCTCTTAAAATGTAATTTCTGTTCAGTAAAAGTTTATTACGTTTTGACGCCGTCACCGTCAATACCCGTCAGAGAAAAATAAGCACACTTTCAACTAAATTATAAGTGTAAGGATTTTGTTTCAACATAAAAAAGACTGTATTGTAAATAGGGCGAGTTTTTGATAAAGGGTTAAATTTTTGAGGTGTCCTCGTAGTAGGGACTACTAGAGTTCATATCACCCTAGAGAGCGTTTGTCCATCAGGCTTGCTGCTCGAACAACTTTGTATAAGCTACCGGTGTCTAAAAATAGCTTTCATTTCATTGTTATATTGTAGAATGCAACATGGTAACAGACACCGCCTCGCGTGCAATGCGACTTTAATCGTGATTTAGTGCTTAAGGCCGGGCCAAGGAAGAATTCCACGGAGTAGGTATCCTGCTAGCATCATCGGATTACGTTAAAACAATAAAGACACAGACCTGCGGCGGGCCAAATTCAAATTAAGATGCCATTAAAATGGAAAATCAAAAAAAAAGTAGATTTTTTTAAAATAAATTGTGATAAGACCAGGAGTACATGTCTGATGGTAAGCAACATACTGCCACATAACAGCACAAAGACACGCAGCTATTGGAATGTGAAGAGTCCAAATCGTTATCTAGCACTGCATCCAGAGGGGTGACGAGTGCTAAGATGCTATATCTCTAAGCCCTGTAATTTCTCTAGAATCATTGTTCTTCAAACCGCAACACAGTAATGTTTGCACATTACTGCTTGGCGGAAGAATAACTGTCAAATGTGTGTTACTTCCCGAGGCGGACTCTGCCAGGAGTCCTACCAACACTACAAAACGTATGACCTTTTAATGACTCACCAGAAAAAGTGTTGCTTTATTAAAACTGATTTGCTTTTTTATGTGTCTAAAAAGTTCGTAATTTTTACTATGACGTGTTAAAAGAACTCGTGTAAACAACTGTATTTTTGAAAAGCTAATCCTCCACTAAACTGTGAAATGTAAAATTTAAATGTATTTATAATGAGTCTAATTTATACATTTAAATAAATATTTGGCACCGAATATCCTCATCCGTCTTGACCGTGATTAAATTTTTGACTGCTACATAGTAGCTAACAATTTCAAAACCTCGATCTGATGTCAATAAAACCATAAATTCGATTTTGGAGGCTATTTAAACGATATCCAATCTAGATTATATAAATCAATCCAAATAAATAAACCTAATACGTTTTTAATTTCACACAGGCATGGTCTTTCGCGCACCTGCACCAATCTGTCCGATGTCTCAATGGCCAACGTTATTTATATTAAGTTTATCTACGTTTGCTTCATTTAAAAATCGTAAAAGAATTAATAGCGGATGTAGTGGATGTTCTATTTTATTTAATTGCAGTATTGAGACAATCGCTTCGAATATTCATGAGGTGAACTGATCACGGTGGTTGAACCCACGCGCATTTTCTCAGACCACATTCACGTCACCAACACCTACAAATTAAAACTAATTCATATCATAAAATGTTCCATAACGTAGCGTGTAACATCGAAACTTCACGATAAATATTTACTATGCAGAGGCTCTTATGTGCCGGTGTTTAAAGATCAATTTCCAATAAATTAAGCAGTAGTTTGTTTGTGTTTCGTTTAATAGGTACACGTTTTATCCACTTGTATTCATGATTGATCGATCGGCTCTTTTTAAGCTAAGAGTTTGGTGTAGCGGCAGACAACTTTATTGGCGATCCACTTGTCGTAAACTTGAGCTTAGATTTACGATTCAGTGCAGGGTAATTGTACGTCTGCGGACCTAATTCGTCACTCTAGTTTAATCTTTGTTCATCGGAATAAATGATCCGTGATGATAATTTATTTCAAATGGGCATAGTGATGTTAGGTCAAATATATTTATCTATGATTAGACTAAAGATTTATGTTAAAACGGGGTATCGCTCTGTTATTACATGTGGGAAAACATACCTTGTTATTACCTTTCAAAGAGCAAGTTGTCTTGTGTCCTTATGTGTTGGCGGTTTATACAACTTATTAATGTTTTTTTTATTACATAAGAAACGCAAACGAGAAACTCAAAGATATAGAATGAACAGCCTAGAACAACCACGTATTTCATATTAATAATTATTAATTAATATTTCACAGAAATCTTTATCTTGGTAGAGTTGGTGATCAAAATGTAACAAAAACTCTTTTAATTTTTAATATAGTTGTCGCATTGAAATTACAATATATAGGGTTAATAATTTTTTTAAGTATTTAATTTTTTTTAAAGAATTGCAAGTACGACGGCCGCGGATATAATCAAACTATCCAACAATAAGTGCCTATTTAGGTAATTAAAATAAAATTTAAGCCTAATTATTTGTTCATATCAGTGCATTAACAGTAGCATTATGATAACGTTGTCACCATCAAATGAATCTGCAACTTTATTTTTAAAGCTGTCATTGTATACAACCCAAGCTATCGTTTGTGGCGCTTTCCGAGCATGGGCACCGCACTGTCTGGGCGGTCGGCCTTGTGCCAGCTGCGGCCGACCGCGCTATGCACTAATGGCACTACGTATCAGAAGACAGAGGACACAGTATACTAGCTAAGATAATGCTCCACACAAATGATCTTTACCCACTTTATGAGCATATCTATCTAAAGCGTCGCAATGTATTCATTTAGTCCTTATTGTTATACAACGATGATCTCGACAACTGAGATAGCATTTACCGGCAAAGAACTGTTGCGGGTGTACGAGTATACTATTATTTTTACAGTTTAGAAATAGCTCATATTTGAAGAATTAATTTGAAGAGGTTGTAGCAAAGCATAATAGCCCAATTGATGTTACCACTCGGGCTCTGAGTCGAGACTCGGGGTCTTCTCTTACTAGGGAATATCCACCATGCTGGTCCAGTGTTGATTGGCGGATAAAACATATCCTCGACATATTTTTCGAAATGGCAGTTTTCTCCCCCGTTAAAATCAGTGGTGATGACAAACTAGTATATCTACACTTGGGAAAATAGCCAGAGATGGAGACGGAATTCGAACCTACGATAATGAGCGGGAAATCGTACGTTGTTGTCGTTAGGCCAACGCGGCTGGCCTAATATAGTTACTAGGTAAAAATTAACCTCTTTTTCGGTACAATAACGTCAATGGTGTTTCTTGAATCATCATATGCCAAAATAGAAAACTAAAAAAAAATTAGTCTAGTCGATGTTTACGTTTTCTAAGCTCTACTCGGTTGTATCTTTGAAATGTACCTACGTTAGAACTTATGTTACTGTAGAGCTACGTCCACAGCCGTAATAGCGAACATTAAATTACTTGGTTGCGATTATTGGAGCGCATTATGTGCTTACGCTAGGGAGCGTACAATTACTCGTTTTTTCTGGCCATTACGTATATTAACTAATAAGCCAGCGGGCTGGGCTGGCCTTTGATCTCTGAGCCTGAATATGTTATTAAAAGATAAGAACCTGTAATTACGAGCTAAGATTTATGAGGATTGAATTAATTAGGGTATTTCTCTGAGCCTTCTACTGAAAAGTAGCAAGAGTAGATAATTATAATTGGTACTAATGTGACATTACTTAGCAGTATTAATGTTGAGACACATAAAATTATCCGTTCTTAATAATCTTTGGATTTATTATCATCAATATGGACCATTGATAATAAATAAAAATATCAGAACTACGTAATGTCCTTTTTTAAATTGACTTCTGACCTGAAGAACAAAGTCATGCGATTCTAAAAGAAGTGACGAATCGGTGAAACGTTTTAAAATAGCGTTCATTCGGCGAAAAGCCCACTCGTAAAAAGTAGATGTTGGCAAAAACTCATTTAATTTAGCTACAGAGCGGCTGTCAATTCACGGAACCGCGTTTTTGCAATATGTCGTAATGAGTGGTCGGCGCGGGCGCAGCGGCGGTGTCACACAACAATGCGCGGCCGCAGGAAACCAGTCTGGATTGTTTTGTCGGACGTACGTTCATATTAATGTAATAATGAGAAAATTTTGTGAGTCTATTTATTACTTATCCCATCTACAACGGCTTTAAGTAAAGTTTAGTTAAATAGCTCAAAATTTATATAACCACCTTCAAGGCCACGACGCGATTATAATTTGTCTTCGGTAGCATATTATTATTAATTATATTTATTGCAATAACGATGTATATAAACACGTTTAGTGTGAGCTGGCAACAAAGCCAGCGTTAATTATTTTGTGATATACTTTGCCAGTAAAAACATATTGACTGCCTTGTTGAAATTGTCATGAAAGTGGAAATTTGTTTTCAACAACCTACACATGAGTAATTACCGCTGTCGTCGCCATTTTGACGATGATATGTTTAATCAGCTAATTTATTGAAAAAAATGAAATTTCATCACCAAAAAGTTTCTGAAAATAATTTGAAAAATATAATCGTAGTCACCATAGTATTGCCTTGAACTTGGCGCGCTCTCGGCCGTCGCTCTCAGCGCCCGCAGACGAAGTGCCAAATGTAATACAATATTATTTGACTATTTGTATGTATTCTGTATTGTATATGTGCTTGGGCTCGCACCAGCTAATGAGCAGTTGGACGCTGTATTTTGACGTAAATTCTGTAAATTAACTGTTTCCATCCGCGAACTTGTGACGTAGGTCTTGGAACAAAAACGAGTGTTGGCAATTTTTTGAAAGAAAAAACTACGCGGCAGACTTGATGACTGACAATAGACAGGTTTACGCAGAAAATGAGTAGGCTACCATAGGGAAGGTACTCATCCTCGTTATTGTAAACAATATTAACGTACTATTGCTGAGTCCTGATATCTTTAGAAAAAAAAGTAGAGTTTGTTGTCAAAGTTATTAGAACTACGGTGAGTTTTACACAAATCTAAAATAATTACTTTGGGCACACACATACTCAGTTTCCGCATATACCCTTGTTATTTATTTAAAAAAAGAAGCAAAAAGCGGGGATCACCTGATAGTAAGTCAGTAATACCAAAGTGCGCCGTTATCAAATGATCATTTATTTTATTCTTTCCTTAAAAAAAATTATAAAAACATTTCCTAATAACCATGAACACAAAAATACATAGCCAAGTGAAATCTTAAAATTTGTAATAACCCGATTCGTATTTCGGAGGGAAAGATTCAGACATCACTCAATTTTCGAGCGCTATGCACGAATCCATAACCATTTTGACACGTGTAGGTTTTCATAGGCCCCGTAGGTATGAGCTGAAAAGGACTACGCTAAACATTCTATTGGACACAAATTGCGGAATATCGATTTGGCATCAAAATATATGCAAAACATTATTTGCTTCATTTCAGGAAAAGCTAAATAAATTCGCTCCGCGCGAGTGATACGCCAAAATAGGCAGTATCGTTTCTGCAATATAAAAGTACTGCGCGAATATAAACATGTCGTCAGATAAGCGTAACAGATGGGCAGAATATTGAAACAGTGACTATAAAAGTCCTATAAGACCGTTGTCGGATGTAAGGATAGTAACAAGCGGAGCGATTTCATCGGGAGCGGTACTCGCTTCGCTACCGTAACGACGCCGGCGCCGGTAATGGCGCGATGTTGGTATAGTAAAAAAATAGCAAATTTTAGTTTTTTAAATACTGTCGGACATTTTTGATACAATAAAAGCTCCACACTTAGGAAGTCGGATGCTTTCATCGTTATGTTACTTATTTCATTTTGGTTGTTATGTCTCTTAATCTGTTATGGATCTAAGTTACAAGTTTTTTTGTTTTTAGATTATTACGTTACATACGTATTACTTATCTGGAATCTATAGAGACCGCTCCCGCTCTGCTCCAAGCTGTAGTCTAGTCCTAAAAGCCCTATAAAGCATCGTCACCCCTTTCGCTGTATTTGAATCGATAGAGCGTTCAACTCAGACACCGGGCTGTCTAGCGATATGAATATTTCATTTTACGCACAATGCATGCTAAGTCGTGATTTTCTTTGAGCATATGCGAATTCGTAGGGCGTCATCATCGTGATCGTTTGTGGCACTAATTGTACATACTTAAATTAGTTGGGCTTCGCTTCATCTATAGAGGTAGACTAAAACATAGCCGCACAACTGAGGACATTGCCATGTAGTTCAAGTTTGTTGTCATCATTGGTTTTAGCCACGGATATTCGGGTGGTTTTAACGGTGAAGAAAACCAGGTAGGAAGATCCACGCTGTTCGAGTGCCCTTGTTGAAAGACTTAGGACTGTTACTTGATCAGAAAACAATATCAACGAAGCAATGTTCCCAAGTCTTTCCAGTCTCAGCACTTCTCGATGAGCGAAGAGCACACATTTTTGAGGTTCCTACCGCAGCTCGGATTAGCAATTAGTTGACATGAACCAATAGGAGTTGAGAAGTTGTCAACTGATCCTCCACGTGGTGGAGGTTCCGAAGCTTCGTACCCCATGCATAATATTATATACTTCATTTTCCGTCAGCTACGGATGTTCTAATCTTTAACAGATGTTAACAAAAACGGTACCTAATAATATGGATTTGCTCGAAAATATGTGCCTACTCATAATTTCTCACAATGCAATATTCAAATGCAGAATATGTCAATAGGCATATTTTCTAACCGTTTTAGATTTAATTTATGAATCATAAAAGTTGCTGGAACTTGATAGTTCTGCTCTCATGGTATTAAAGTAAGACGACTATTATGCTTCGAGTATTCATATCATTCACAGCACATCTAGTATCAATAACAATAGTGGTGCTGTAGCAGTAAATTGCACTCGAGTCTCGTATTGAATAGGTGCATAAATCTTGGAAAACGCATCACGATCCAGCTCGGCATACTAAACCAGCGTAGGCAGTACAACGTCCCTTTATCTGCTAATGTGCCTGGGTAGCTTTTTGTAAGTATACAATAATTGATTTGAAATAGACGTTACAATAATAGTCTTAATTAGATTTTTCATTTACATTCGATTCGTTTAATTTTTGAAAACTTTGATGTAGTCTTAAGATGGAGTACGCACATCAATGAGGTACAAATTCATTCTACTTTTAGATTAATAAAATAAATAAATATTGGTGGGCAATTTACACACAACACCATCTGACCCCAAACTATGCAAAGCTTGTACTATGGCGTTTGATTATGATAGATTCACGTTTTATATTTTGGGACACCTAGGTAGATCCTTTGCAGTTTTGTCAACCGTCGTCAAACAATTTTTCACTTGAAGACGCTTGAAACGATATGGAAAAAATCTTTTTCAATATTTTCAACTAGTACACTACTATCTGGAAAGATAGTCCAACATAAATGGTATCCAAATCGGTCGTGCGGTTTCTGGAAAATCTATTTTTCAAGAGAAACAAAATTAATTGGGCGAAGATTCACACGTTTCGTGTATTGTTTGAGTAGGTGGTTGTTACTTGTAAGCTTATAAGTTTTCTCTATTGTTGTAGGTTCAGTGTGCCGCGGGCATTGCTGCGGCCGAGGTCAGGAGGAGCAGCTGAAAGCGGGGCTGCGACGGACGGCCGAGGCGGCCACCGCTCGCTCCGCGCGCCGCACCGCCGACCTTCTGCTATCCACACGCCGGACGCTGCAACGTAAGTACTCAATTCAAACTCAAACTAATGCTAAATTTATACATTATAATTTGGATACTCCGTCTCCGAACTAGTTATAAACTTAATTTCGAAGCCCGGTGACTTCCTCCCAAGGTTCATTGGAGTTATATTCAGGAGCAAATAAAGTCAATCACAATTTTAATACTAATTAAATGACTACTGAGCTCCGCACGTCGTAGCGGAAACTATAGATTGAACTATGAGAAGAGTAGGGCATGTTTTTTTTTTTAAATAAAGAGTGACGAGACAATCAGGGCATGTGCCTGATGGTAAGCAACATGCCTGACACATAACAGCACAGTGACACGCAGCTATTGGAACATGAAGAGTCCAAATCATTACCTAGCACTGCACTGCGCTCGTCACCCAGAGATCTAAGATCTTATATCTCTAAGCCCTGTAATTTCTCTGGAAACATTGCCCTTCAAACCGGAACACAGTAATTGGTAAGTGACATGCCTGCCCATAACATCACAGTGTCAAACAGTTTTTGGAACATAAAAAGTCCAACTTCAACCTAAGCCTGTACTGCGTTCGTCACTCCGAGATATGATATGTTTTATGTCTAAGCCCTGTAATTTCTCTGGAAACATTGCCCTACAAACTGGATATAAACATAGTGATGTTTGCACACTACTACCGACTACCGATGACAGGTATTCTACTGCTAGGCAGTAGAATACCTGTCATCGGTGTTAGTTACTTAGACGGGGCCTTTTCCGCACTTACCCTCTCAATTGGGCCATTGTGCGTTCCTGTCTACGGTGTGGTATTTCCCTAAGCGGGCTCTACAAAGAGTCCGCCTACCACTACAAATTCTTATGCAACGTTAGAAAATTCAACTGAGTTTCAATAACGTACATTGAAAAACCTATCATTCAAATAAAGAGGTATGTTGATTGCAGACACGTAAATTTTCCCTTTATTGGTATAAGTGAACTAATAAATATTCCCGAAATAGTATCAGAGCAATTAATCATTATAATAATCGACCTCCCTAGCTCGAGAACAGGATGTGGTTATGCCATACATTTCCAAACCTAAGTTTCCTTAGATTATAATCTGGCTGTGTACCGTGGCGTGGCTGCTTGCGTTGCGGTACAGAAATCTTGTTTACTGGCGGATAATTGTTCAGACTCACGCGACGTATGTTTACTTGCTCAGTAATTGTACGCTCAATTAGATCATTTTAAATAGTCACTGTACACAGATTACGCTTTGACAATTATTGGTGTAACCATTCGGATCAGAAGCAGTTTTTTGTTCGTCTTGGTATTGTATATGTTATATACGTATAATCAACAATTTCTGGAGTGTCATATCTTAAAAAATTACTCAATGATTACACGAACCAAAAACCTGTAATTTTTTAAGGAAAATCAACCATCAAAACCTTCGTGACATCAGAATTTCAAACTCGAAGAAACATGTCAAGTTTTGTTAAACGACGCTAATAAGTGTCGTCTACAATCAGAACTCTAATAAATGTAGAGCTAAATAGTAAATACATACATTGTACTGATAATAGAGCTTTAAATTAAATATAATTTAAAACTCTTAACATTATATACAAAAGATTTTATCTAAAATTCAAACAAACAAGACGTAAGGTCTACATATTATGCTTAAAGGAACATTACACATTATGAAAATGAGCTCTGATAAAATCGATTGTCGTAAACTGATACACAAAACATTAAAGAGAAAATTTAAAATTTACGCAGACAATTATTACATAATTTTAAGATGTAATGTTATCAGAATCATTTAACAGATATAAATACACAAGCATATGTCAAAATCAACGCTAAACGCTACTATTAACTTAGCATTTAAATTGAATTGCCACCTAGAGTGTTATGATGACGAACGATCGCTCATCTCAAACACGCTAACCAAAAACTAACAAGATTAATAAAGATCTCAGCATAGGCCGTATAGTTTACAGATTGAATTCTCTATCCAACATCGGTGGATCAATCAACGCGAGAGGCAGATGTGTCCGATCATAACAGTGTGTACAAACACGGGGTCTACCGTAACAACGAGCCAATGCACTTACAACAATAAATATCAGGACTCGGCTAGATCCGACAGCGTGTTGTTCAACAAACAGTAGGGCTCTCAGGGCGCTACTCGCCGACAAATTGGGCGCGCTTTGTACGCGACGGCGAGAACTGTAAACACCAAACAGCCTGCCCGATTCGACGCGCCCGATCTAATGTACACACTAGTTTAGAAAACCTTCAATAAATCGTATAGACATATTTGTACAAAGACGCGCTTACTTACTCTCCGTGCTACTTTCGGAAGAAATTTAAGCGTGGAAATGAGAAGATTGTACCATACTTATAGGTAGATATAAAATCTTCTAACAATTAATTTTGACAAAACTTGATTTCAGCAAAATTTTGTCTATCTGAGTATATTTAATAATATTTTATATAATGTCAGACATTTAAAAAAATCTATACTAATTTCATGCTGCTTACAAAATTGACAGCTTATTGGCTTGCCCAAAGGATACTGACGGAAGTATGGATGTGGCAAATAATAAAACAGAGTTGTAAACCTTGAGAGTGGGTGGATGACTTGCATACGAGGCCAACAAGTACATTAAGTAAAACACTTTAAAAACACGAATACACCAATCGAGGTTTTGATGTTTTTGAACTCGTGGCAGCCCAGTGTCAAGAACGTGCAATTTCCAAGGTTCAAACCCAGTCTGCTCTTCGGAATATTACTTCTGATTTTTATCAGAAAGACAAGTTACATCCCCAAATACGCATTTGGCCAGTGAAAAGAATTACCTCATGATTTTAACTTTCTCCTAGTAAAAGAAGGCAATGGAAACTAACAAATTGGCTGTATAAGTTCGTGTTGTTGTTGTTTTTGGTCAGGTTATATAGATTTGGATCAACTTTAAAACAGTTCAAAAATTTTGAAGAAGTAATCTTACCATTTCAGGTCACATTGCTATTTGAAACAAAATGAAAAACAATATAAATGTTATACACAAATGTTATAGACACAGTTTAAAAGTACGGTAGATAATTAGATAGGATAACATGGAGATAGAAGCTCCGTGTGTAGTGAAGATAATTACGATAAGTACGTACATATAGCGACAGGCAAAAACAAATCAATGTTCGTAGGTAATCTGCATACATGAAATTGAACTTCATAGATTTATGACACATAATTTCATGGTGAAACGTATTTGCAAGGTTTTGCTAGGCGATATTTGAATTTAAATTAGTTATATTTGCGTACAGCAATTTTATATTCCATGAAAAGTAATGGCCATTGCTATTAACTTACTGCTGGAGCTCGCACGACGTCGTTAACAGAATATCAAGATGCCATCTGAAAGTTTGTTGCTACCGTAATATTCATGTTTCCTCTAGAATGTAGTTGAGAGCGCTGAAATAATAAATAATACGAAAGATGATAATGTTTCCTTCGACTGATGCGAACATTTAGTTGAACCGTAATTCAGACGTAGACAACTACTAAAGATATTTTTATGCTCCGGTACACAAATAAAGAAAAAAACTCGGCACGTATTTGGTTTTTTTTATGGCAATAATGTTTTAAACACTGCAAATTAACAGCGTAATACATAACAAACAAAGTTTTTGAGACTGCTCTCCCAGATAACATTTACATTTTTTACTTGATGACCGTGAAATGCAAGGAAATTTCACTGTGAAATAGATTGAAATTTCATACATAGTATGTAATTATGTACATCGTACTAATAATCGCAGGCTTTTTTATTGGTAGTAGCCTACCAACCAAACTCTCCTGAAACTTTAGGTCTCCATAATTTTTTTTACTGAAAAAAATGTTATGTTAAACCATAAAATATTATTTAGTAAAGATTACAAATTCAATTAAATGATTACAAATTCATTTCTCTTTAAATGATTCAACACGATGAATAAGAGCTTGATGATGAAGATGATTGCGATATCTCTTCTTAGCGGATTCGATGTACAATACACCTAACTAGTAACTTAAGGTCTTTGTAGTGTTTAGTTTAATATGTCTCAGTCATATCTCTCTATATAAAAAATTTATGTTGGTTTGTGTACGCTTCAAAAACTCAAAAAGTTCTGCACCGATCGAACTTTTAGAATCATGAAATTTAAGAATGATATATAATCCGCATCAAGGATTGTTTTTATCTAATTTTTGCATTAAAATGTGGCACAGCGAAGCGTGGCATTGTACAGCGAGTATATTATAAAATAAACATTTTCCTTTCGAACTCTTGTGACGGATTTGTTTTGTTGTTCCGTTTCTTCCGTTGCTACAGAATCTAACAAAGGTTGTTATTTTTGTTGTTCCGCCTGCATGTCTAAAACCTTAATGGCCCAAATCAACGGATTTCCGACATGACCTTCCGCAATTTCGATTTCCCTCTTCATCCCAGATCAAAGCTTGACACGAGGGCCATTATTTCGAAAAAATACCGGCGCGGGGAGGTACGTCGCCCTCGGTCTGACGCTGGGGCCACCACTACTGCGGACAGTTAACGTCAGCGGAAGAAAATTACTACATAATATTTACTTAGTTTTCATAGAAAGGATTCACCTTGGCCGTAACGACCACGGAGGGGAAAGGCAATTTGAACTATTACGCTCTTACCGTTCCCGATTCCAATCCAAATTTAATTTTACATTTTCAAATGTTTTGTTCTCGCTGTGTTAAGAAAAACAAATGCGAGTGGTAAATTTAATTTGGATTGGCCGCGTTCGCTGCCAATCCAAATGCTGCCACTGTTGTAAGTGTGGTTGTAATAGTGCCATATTTCAGTACATCATTTTGTTCTGCGTAACGTTCCGATCCTTTTATAACTTTTATTGTATGTCCAAAAGAAGATATGCTGAATTAATTTATTCTTTTCTATACTAAAAAATATAGTGTAATGTCTTAACCGCTGTTTTAATAAAAAAAATTAACAAGAAGAGACGAGCAGGACATGTGCCTGATGGTAAGCAACATGCCTGCCACATAACAGCACAGTAACACGCAGCTATTGGAACATGAAGAGTCCAAATCATTACCTAGCACTGCACTGCGCTCATCACCCAGAGATCTAAGATGTCTCTAAGCTCTGTAATTTCTCTGGAAACATTGCCCTTCAATCCGGAACACAGTAATGTGAAAACAGTACTGTTTGGCGGTAGAATAACTGGCAAAGTAATTCAGCTTCTTGCTAATCTCCGCTTGCATAGTCGCTACAGCTCCGGTCATCGCTACCGCTGTGGCTTCGAGCTGACGAGCGCGGGACAATGAGCCACTTCCAACCCCCGATGAGAGGAAATAATCAGAGTGTGCTCGACATCAAGGGCTGTATTGTCCGTAGCGGAGGTGCGTGGTTTAGAGAATACAAGCCTTGTACTACAAGCGCTTTCGCTACACGAATCGTTAAAGTTACATTGTTGCAAATAGGCTTAGAGGTCTGATAAAGATATCACAATGTAACTCTACTTTGTAAAGCTGCTGCAACAGATAGACTAGACAATTCATAGTGTGTGAAAAATGAGTAAGTCGACAATTATCTTGAATTATCGGTCCTGTATGGAGTACTGTTCGCACCTTTGGAATGGATCGGCTAAGTATCAGCTGGGGACTCTGGAATCTATTGAGAGACGTGCCAAAAGACTCATAGGCAATGACACTCTTGTGTGTAAATGTATGCAAAGTCTTGATCATCGCCGCAAGCTTATCGGTTTTTATCGGATACACTTCGGAGAGTGTGCAACTGATCTGCATAATCTAATGCAACCTTGCCCTTTCTTCTATCGGACTTCTCGTTTCACAAAAGGGCGACATCGTTTCATGGTTGGTGTTCCAAAAAACTCGAACGAAGAGATTTGACTCCACGTTTGTGATAAGAACATCTAGGTTGTGGAATGCGTTTCCTAAGTGGCTTTTCCCCGATGGTTACAATCTTGGTGTCTTCAAATCGAGAGTGAATCGGTTTCTTCTTCTCTTTCGGTAAGCACGCTCCATCGTAGATCATCATCGCTTAACATCAGGCGAGATGGTGGTCAAGTGGAAGGTGTGAACCTATTATAGTTAAAAAAACATACTCTATCATTTACTATCTAAAATCGTCTTCACTAATCTATAATTTGTTAAATAAAATTTGTCAAATTTTAAAACATTGATTAGTCTAATTCAAAATAGAAAACCTCAAAAAACCAAAAAACTTTTTGTTTAATCA
Source organism: Ectropis grisescens (assembly GCA_017562165.1). NCBI lineage: Eukaryota > Metazoa > Arthropoda > Insecta > Lepidoptera > Geometridae > Ectropis > Ectropis grisescens. The sequence goes on along the minus strand of CM029781.1, from coordinate 23,905,794 downwards.
ACCATTAAATTTGATCGTATTATTCTAATAAATTCATTACAAATTTATGCAAGTCAGGTTCAAACACAAACCTACGAAATATGTTTATAAAAAATGTGCTAAACACCGTATTTCCATGCAAAAATATTTTATATAAGTAGCTCATATAAAACAACGTAATTATCAAGCGAAACAACTTTAAACATTGTAAAGTTCGATACACAGGGCCCAGAATAACGCAGGTCGCGGCCTTAATTAAGGTACTAATTTCCCTTTGTCCTTTGTGACACACGCGCGTATTATAACTTTATGGATCGTTTAACAGTAGGTAATATCACTTAACGTAGCACTCAAAGCTTCTGTCTCGCTAACGCATTTCGACATTCATGACACACTTACACTGCTTAATGCTTTGAAGTGTATCAACTTGTACAAATTAACTGTAATGTCATTTCTTAAATCGAAAACAAGTTTGGTTGTTGGATAAAAACAAAAGTTCACCGTTGAGATGATTTTCCCGTGGATATTTGTACCAAACGGCCTGTGCTTACATTTCCTCGTTAATCTGTCTTAAATGACTGCTACTTCATCTTCACAAAGCGTCTTTTTGTCATTGTGCCCATCAAATTAAACGCCGCAATACCTTTTTACGTTCATTACGCGTAACAACCTTTGTGAATTTTGCATAACTAAGAAATTAGCTCACTCCACTCCGTCTATTCCCACTTGACGGTAACGAATGGAAGAAAGGAACGTATACTGTAATTTATGAGTGAATGACTTGTTAGCTGGGAGCGGGCAAGAACTCTAAAGTGGTCCTCAATTGCTAAAAGGAATAAGTACGGACTTTTATGCATAAATCAAAGTATTTTGAATTTTATTACGCTGATTTCAAAACAATAAATATGTATTGTTGTTGGATATTCAACAATCTTAACTAGCCCCAACTAAGCAAAACTTCTATTAATTGATAGCTCATACTCGTATTATTCTAAATACATACTTACGATACATAGCAACACCCAAACACAACAAATATTTGTTGTGGTGTGGGAATCGAACCCACGACTCCGGCCCCGTAGATAGACTTTACTACCGACTAACAGCTAACATCCAAAAAATAAAAGTGAACGTAAAATTATATGCCAAATTGTAGAAGTCATGAATCTACTGGATTTAATCATCTGCATAATGTGGTTTTGAAATGCCATGAAATGAAGCAGAATATGGGGAAATTGTTTCAATTTTAACCGGTCGTTCCCGTCGAACCACTTTAATCCTTTAAAGCTTTCAGCTTTCAGGGGTGCTCGAAACACGGATGTGTGCAGTCCGACACGGTCATACTGTACGGCACACACGTCAAACTGTCATTCGGCTCTAATGGCCAGACTGAAAGGGGCGCAAATATCTCCCAGATTATCGCCATAGAGCCCTGAATTGAACATGTTTGACGCCCGTTAATCGTATTTGTTGCTTAATCAATAAATAACGTGAAATCTCCGATTTGAGGAGAATAATTTCAAAAAAATATATAGCACACTATTAAATAATTTATGATCCTAGGATTAATAAATAACCTAACTCCAAGTTAAATATCTAGCTTAGTCACCTTATCGTTGACGATCATTACTCAAAATTGTATTGCTGCGTCATAAAGAAGCGAAAAGTCTAGACTAGACCTATAAACATGGCGTAAGTGTTCGCATTAAAGTCTTCTAGACGCTATAAATTAGGCTTAGATAGGCTATACCGGGTGAAGAAACCATCAAATTACCACACTTCATTTATTTCATTTATTAGTGTAACGAATTTGGTGACGAGATATTTCATTATTGTAGCCACATCTTTGGCGGAAAGATATTTGTGAAGTGAAAACTAATTTTTTGTTTTAAAATCGACATTATTTGCAGCTATGGAAATAGTTATTTGTTATACAAGAGTGCAAAGTAGATTTTTAACCGCGTGCTCTATTTTGATGACCGAGCAAGCGAAGGATTCTAAGAATCCTGAGCGTAGCAAGGGAATCAAAAGAGCACAAGGTGAAAAATCTTTGCACTCGAGTGCAACACGTAAGTTTTCATTCCACCTCAGCGAGGAAATGACTAAATGCAAATTTTTAAACGTTTTCGCGCTAAGCAAATTAAAAAAAAGTTAGTGCACCAAGGAGGTTCTGAGTCTGAGTTTTAACATATTAAAAAAAATATGATGCATTCGGCACCAAGGAGGTAGAAATAAATAGGTTGAATTATGTTTTGAATTCAAAACCTCAGTACACACGATGTTCTAAATTCAAATTTACTTTAACCTCTAGAGGGTTAAAACGACTTTTGCGCCCTGATATCGAGGAGCAAAAGTACTCTTTCCGAGCTGGTGGGATGAAAAAATAATTATTGAACTCGTGGCACCGTGGCCTCTGTACATATATGTATATAGTAGGTTTGTATGTCATCGTAAAATTTCAATCATCATCAGTTCACAATTTAACCCGGCAGATTAAAATCAAATACAAATACAAATACAAAAATCTTTATTGCTGTTTGTAGGTAAGATAAGATGATACAAAACATTTTAAAAGTTGCCCCATACAAACTGGCCTCTGCGAGAGGCATGCAATATGTCTGGCAAGACAATTTGTTAGTAATTTATAAATAAAAAATAATTAAATAATGGTCAGCTGATTAAAGTCTTCTTCTTCCTCATCTTCTATTAATTTCTGGTTTTTATTTATGTCATCTGATTCTTCATCTTAGATTAATTTCTGGCTTCTATTTGGTTGTGATATATATTTGTGTGAGATAAATGTTTGGTGAGCACAATTTCGCCAACATCTTGTGTTTCATCAGGATATTGTCTTGTGTTTTTGAGTTTGATCAATATATCCATCCAGGGTCTAAGGTCTTGCATTAGTAGATCTTGCAGTTCATCCATGTGAGGAATGTCAAAGAATGTATAAAGTGTGATAAATGTATATAATCAAAAATGTCGTTAATTATTAAATCTCACGGTCGGTTACGTTAGTTATGTATATATATCGTCTACGTTTTTTTTCTAAACGAAGTTCCTTACGGCACGGTAGGAGGAGATAGGAATTTTGCTGCGTGACCGAACTGAAATAAATGTGACACTAAAACTGTAAGAAAAATATATAACGGAAATGACGCGTAAAACTGCCCATGACCAATTTTTTTTTTGTGTTCTTTGTTGCCACCTTAATTTTTCAGCCGATCGTACTACAAATACGAGTAATAAAATTAAGCATTTTTTTGTTGTGTTGCATCTATATTTATAAAACTTCGTTCCTACCTGGAGCCCCATGGCACAACTTTTTTTATAGTATAAAGTGATGAGGCGAGCAGAACACGTGCCTGATGGTAAGCAATACCTGCCCACAGCAGCACAAAGACACGCAGCTATCGGAACATGAAGACTCCGAATCATTATCCAGCACTACACTGCGCTCATCACCCAGAGATGTTGAAGAACCCTCCCTTGGTACTACTTGCCTAGTAGTATTACTGAGCATGAAATTAGTATATCACAACCGTCACATAACTCGCTCGAAATTGTTCTATGCCCTGTAATTTTCTTGGAAACAATACTCTGCAATTCGGAACACTCTGATGTTTTCGCATTATTGATTGGTGGTAAAATAACTGGCATATGTGTGGTACTTCCCAAGGCGGACTCTGCAAAGAGTCCTACCACTACCAATATCTGGAGTAAATACAGACATGGTTATAGTGGTCATAAACAAAAAGGCTTGTCAATTTGCAAAAAGACGCGATATATTCATTTTTAACGTCAATCATGAAACGATGTTGCTTTTTCGAGCTACGGGCAGTCTGAGCAAAGCCAAGATGGTATTAGTTGCACACTCTGCGTAATGCATTCAGTAAAGAAACCGATACGCAAGAAACTATGCGACGATATTCGATATTCAAGAATTTAAAGTCTTTCTAATTTAATCAAGTGTAATTTCGAAATTAACCTTACATACTCGTAGTATTGGCTAAGCGAGTAGATATAACGAGTAGACGAAATTTCTACAATCTGTTGTCTGTGACTAGACGTCTCGTAACCTCACCCCCTGCGAGAGATCTATGCGACTGGTATCCAGATAGCTAATTTGAAAGCTGGCACGTAGATTGGTTCGGCGCTAGGGCGAGAGGCGTGCGTACGGCGGGCACGGTCGGCGCGAAGGGCGTCTGGAGGTCCCATACCGCGGCTGAAAGACGAATGACACTTATTATTTATTGAACCACCGAGCCGTGTCGCCGACGCCCGCGAAACGCTGAATGCCAAGGATTTATTCAGAAATACGCCGCCGGTCATCAATCCCAGTCACAGCGGGAAATTGAACTTTGGTTTTATAATATTTACGTAATGGATCGCGCGAGTGTTTGCATTGAATTGAATTAACTTCCTTCACCACAATTCTGTCTCATTATTGATGAATTACTTAATGCCGAAGCATTGTCGCAGTCATTTACTTAATAGCTTTCAAAGAATTAGATATGTTGTGATCGATATTCTTTAAGGTTCGGCAACAAAGTGGACACAATACTGCACTTTGCATGATAGAAAATCGACTCGGTATTTTTCTTGTGAGTATTTCCCGGAATACGATTCGAAGTTCTGTGATACCTCGCGTTTTTACATTTAAAGTAGATCCAAATGCTTCGCGGCACGCTACGCCCGCCCGCCGAGACTGAAAGGCTTTTCGTCAAGTACCCCTACATCAAAGGGGCTTTTCACCCTTCCCTTACATATTAAAACGACACAGTATCCACACACTCAATTTACATTTACGTACCCATTATGCGGATTAAATGGTTTTCGTTGACAAAGCTCTATTTAATTAAAATCTTATCTTCGACCAACAAAGGTAGATAGGAAACTCAAAGGTGTATAGGATAAGACGCTTCTTGAGGATTTTAAATGAATTTACATCTGTCGGGCGCGGAATGTCGTGAGGCGTTGATCCCGTCGCCTCAAACGGCATTCCATCCCGATAACAGGAGATACCGAGAGGACAGATGCCGGCCGAGACGAACCCCACCGAAGGGATGTTTGCCCACAACTAAGCGTATTTACTCAGTTAATATTAACAACTTAATTTATAACACCCAAACTGCTCTGGAACCGTATGTGACGAGTTAGCGGTGAGCTCGAAAGACGTCTTACGCAGAGCAAACATTTCCCCCTCGGAAGCGTAAATTTAGTTTCAAGGGATATGCGGTAGCCGGCGACGTTGATATATCGTTGGAATTACCTATCCCGAATTTATGTCCTGACACTTTCGAATGGAAAAACTTGACAAAGGCTCGAGGGAATGGGGTACCCCATACTGTATGTCGGATTACATAGTACGTTTTTGTTCGCAGAGCATCTAACGGGGTTGTCTCACCAGTCGCAGAACAAGACGGCTGGGTTCTTCATCCAGTTGTACCAGGGTCATGCGACGCGAACGCAGTCGCCTTTAGCAACTCTGTACGAGGATATTCGGGCGGTGCTGCATTCGAGCTCCGACCGAGACCTGCAGAGCATCATCATAGAAACCAGTCCGCCGCGAGACATGCTCGCGACCGTGAGGAAGTTCTTCCGGGACATATTCCCGCTCGCGTACCACAACCTGGTGAAGCTCGAGGCGAAACAATTTACACCGGAGTACGAAGCGTGTCTGAAAGACGCGTATGACGCCGTTGAGCCTTTTGGGAACGTACCTCAAAGGGTAAGTGCGCCTTGACCTTATTTTTCTGAAAAAAAATAATATTTAAATGAAGTTTAAAACACTTTTTCATTTGTTACTCAATCACGTCGTAACAGCTGAACGTATTGGGTTAAAATTTGGAACATAGATTGTTTATACCTAATATAGGATAGCACACAGGGTACTTTTTGGTGTACGTGTAGGGGTATGCGTGTAAAATCGCGGGTCGCTGCTAGTAATATATACGTCATCGTAAAGTTGTAAACACCGTTAGATTCCTATCTAATAACCTACCGTGAGCTTGTAATCTCTCGTCTTATATTGAAAAACTAACGGTGATGGCAAATTGCAACTTTATGGTGACATACAATATAGGTACACAATAACACAAGTGAGAATGGCTTTGCAGCTGGGCGAGTCGCTGTCGCGGTCGCTGGAGGCGGCGCGCGTACTGTTGGAGATGCTGGGCGCGGGTGCGGGCGCGCTGGCGGGCGCGGAGCGCGTGTTGGCGCGCGCCGGCGAGCGCTGCGCCGAGCGCCTGCTGCGCGCCGCCGGCTGCGCGCCCTGCGCCGCGCACCGCGCGCGCCCATGCCGCGACTACTGCCTCAACGTGGCCAGGGGGTCAGTACCTACTGTATGTTAGATGCTGCGCGCCCTGCGCCGCGCACCGCGCGCGCCCATGCCGCGACTACTGCCTCAACGTGGCCAGGGGGTCAGTACCTACTGTATGTTAGATGCTGCGCGCCCTGCGCCGCGCACCGCGCGCGCCCATGCCGCGACTACTGCCTCAACGTGGCCAGGGGGTCAGTCCCTAGCCAATTATGTTAACTTTACCCAAATCATAGAATAGATAATATTAAACCCAAATGTAGGGAATAGCAAAAGGGAGCACCCATTAATTACAAGAGATGTCCAAGAGGGTCGAGTAAAATTTCACCTTATCTCACATGGGTAGGGGGCATGCGCGGTCCGGGGCATGCGCGGTCGAAAGGGGCCAAATTGTTGTATATGTTACATTAAAAATCTAAAAAATAAACATATCTATTAATACATATACTATTTTTAACGCGGGAATACAACTGGAACGGGAACTACGTGTAATAAATACCGTGGGGCGCTACTAGTAAAGTATTTTTACTCGTTTTATTGTATCTGAGGCTTTGTACTGGTGACCCCTCCAAAATTCGAGTCTGGGACCGCACCTGGTAGGGGGTGGTCTGGACAAATCTCACGTAATTTTTTTTGCAATAATATGTGTTAATTCTGCGTGAAATTGATTAAAAATGTGTTTCGAAAATGTCACGAAATCTCACCAAAGGGAGGAGCAATCGAAAAATCGTCACAACCACCATCACTCCACACTAAAAGCGTATCTATACAAATAATATTCATCTTAATAGAAAAAAAATCAACACTTTGTAAAGGGCAGTTGTTTTTTTATATTGAAGAACATTGTTCGATAAGCCAACCCCGCATCAAAGTTTCGTGAATCCAGATGATAATGAAGTTCCAGGAGTCACCACAAAGGTTCGCACTCGCCAAGTATGAAACCTCTAAGATATTTATAGGTCAGAAGTCCGGCATAATCCACAATTTATGTTAACCCACGCCGTAACGCTCGGTACTCAGCCGTTAATTAAGTTTCGTGACTTTCGTGGAAAATTCTAAAGCAAGTGGAATCCCAACGAGTAGTGAAGCCCCGACAGCTACAACTTCGCCTTTAATGAACCTCGATCTAATTAAAATACCTTCTGTGAAACATTTATAATTTCTTCATTTAAGATTTGGCCGGCTTTCATAATTGCTGGCTGTCCTGCAATTTTTTAATGAAATTGCCATCACAGTGAGAAGCTTAATTTTATTTATAGAGTTCATTACTGCAATTATTTGTAATTTGGAAAAATTTTAAATATAACAGTACCTATCACACGAATTTGACAATTAGTATGTAGAATTATAAATATTTTTTTGCGATTCCAATATTGACCGTTATGTGTGTCAAGTATAAACAGGTCATTTTATACTCTCATGCAGAGACTTGGGGCCTTCTCTCACAAGAAAAGAATCAAAACCATAATCCATCATGCCAGCCAAGTGCGAGCTGGCGGGTGTCACATATGTTCGACAGAATTTTTATGGGACATATCGATTTTCTCACAATGCATCTGGAAATAAAAATTAATCAAATTAATTACACTGTGTTCTTACTGAGTCAAGTACGTCACAAAAACACTCGTCCGAAACTGAAAACGTTGACTTTAATAAGTTTAACAAGTTATTACTAATATGAGTGACGGCAATAGTATAATTTTTAGCTACATATAACGTGTCTTGGAAAACAGAGCCTTGTGCAGATAATTTGTTCTATCGCGATGCAACTATCGTTTTTTATCGATAATTAGGTAAAAGCACTCTCGCTTATTGTTAAGTGATGTAGCGGTATATGATGGAACTAGCCTGCCTTAGAAAATCCGATTAGGAAACACCCTTTCAGGCCGTTTAAGATGGTGTGTTTTGTTCAGGTGCATAGGGTCGGCGGTGTCGGGCCTGGACGGGCCGTGGGCGGGCTACGTGGAGGGCGTGGAGCGCCTGACGCGCGTCGACGCAGACCTGGCGCTGAGGGACCTCGAGGCTAAGGTGCAGGAAGCCATCATGTACTCCTTCGAGAACCGACTCCTCCTCGAGAACAAGGTACGTCATGAGAAGCTTCACTTATTGGTGCGAAGAGAACGAAGATCTCGTTTCAACAACACCTGTTATTCGTGAATACTAAAACCAAATAACAACTCTAAACACTTTTTAGTTTTTTGTTAACACCAAGACTTGCTGTGATTATGATCAATTGTTTAATCTTTGAAATGAAATGAAATTTCATCAAATATTGTCTTTTCGAAACTGAGTAGGCATACCCTTCAGTTCAGTTCAAAGTAACAAATTTATATACGTAAGCGTGACTAGTCTTTGCATAATTTTAGCTGTAAGATTATGGATAGGTAGTTAGTTAAGTAATTACTTATGCAGACTACATATGTTAACGAGGGAATCCAACGAACTTATCAAAAATGTGGCATTTTCAGGTGAAAAGGTATGTAAATTTTACTGATACCATTTCCATATCCTCAGCCAAAGATCTGGTCCAAATAAGAAAGTAAATCATAGCAAATTACAATTTATTGGTGTCTGCCGCTCGCCAATACCTGGCAATATCCATTCAACCATAAATACGGCAAGTTGAGGAATAACGGCAATTATAAACCCCCGGACCAGATCAAGCGGTAAATCCTGGTTAACGTGAACTGTAATTTTCTTCCTCATTCGCGCACGGGCCAATTTGTTCATGTTGAACCGAACGAGATAATTTTCTACGAAATATGACTATGAATTTACACGTCGCACTACCATTTCTTTTGATTTATTGCTGCAATAGCAGCAGGCAGAAGTTTTGCGTTCGGCACGTTGTTTAGCATCAAATTACTGTAACAGTCGCCACGGAATGAAATTTAGTAGAAGCCGGGGTCGCGTCGGGTGGTTCCCATAACGGCTTCCAATCTTGTATCAGAATTTAACGGGAGTGTTGTTGAAAATAAAGTCTGAAAATTTGAAAATGCTTTACACTCGAGCTTGGCGCAGCGCCACACGTGTTTCGAATGCCGTTTAGGGAGACATTTCAATTATTCCTTAGTAGCTAGCGATGCCGAGAGCAGTATGTTCCGATACGAAGCGATTTGCATTCGGCCATTTCTTCTGCAGTAAAATACGAACAAGAATCCAATCACTATTAGGAACAAAAGCGATCGACCATCAGACGCACATAAAATGTAGAATCTCTTCCTAGATGCGTTTACAACGTATTACGAGACCATAAAGAGCTGAGCGGACGTAGGCCGCAGGTCAGCGGTGGGCGAGGGTCGGCTCGAGCCTCTCAACCCACTCCTAGCCACAAAGAAAATTGCTTTCATATTTAGAGATCTCTTATCTGCACACTTAATGACTGCAGATAATAAATAATACAGCATCATAGTTTATGCTCGTTTAGTTGAGGTTATAAAGGTCTAGACGGCAAAAACAACGGTGGATCTCTTGGGGCTATAAAAATTAGGCTCGGTAAAATTATTCCGGTTTTTGAACGGACGAAAACGTTTTGAGGAAACTAAATTCCTTGAATATTTTAGACATTACCATAAAACTAAATTATCGAAATGCGGATCCCGTAAACTGCCGGACTACCTTAGTCAGTCTAGTTAGATCAGTTTACTTGTGAACATGAAGCATGAAACTGCATCGAAATATCGGGAACTCCCTCCACTATATATCAACGGTAAATATACCGTAATTAACAATACTATGGTAGTAAACATCCGGGATAACTTAAAACACATTTTTTTATATTTTTGCGATATTTATTCTCATTTCAAAATTCCGAGACGAAAAATGAAGTTTTTATACGTAATTCTAGCACATTTTTAAAAGATCGTAACCACAAATCATGACCTCACTTTATGATTCGTAAAAGGCTATACTTAAGTCGATTAACACATAACACAGCTCATTATAAAAAACAATAGGGCCCGTATTCACGTTTCGTACCGGCCTTGAACCTGGGCGACAATACCGCAACACGGCACCACACATGGCGGCCGCGGCAGACGGAGGCCCGTCCCCTGACTCAGCCGCGCCGGCTAGCTGCAGTGCTGCCAGCACGCTGCATCGCAAAAATACTATTTTATTATACTGTAGACATTTTCTAAAACTTCAATATATACATCCATCAATCCGTCACTGACTATTTTCTAAGGAACTGCCGGTATGTAGTATTCTTAACTAGAATGTATCGATTTTAAAATTTCCACCAAACATGTTACGACGTTATTGAGCAACAAACATTCAAGCATTAAAACTTTTACATTGCATAATTTTATAGCATTATGATAGTAGGATTCTATTAGGATAGGAGACTCTACAAAATTTCAGTATTAGGTACTTACCTACATTGTTTAATTCTATCATCGATTGGGTAGCTATGCGACGTAAAGAATTTTGATTTTAAAGCTATTTTGAGTTACACCATTGTAGTTCTCGCAGAGAACTATACTTAACTCGATGAAAATATAACTTATGTAATTGTATAAGTATAGTATAGATACAGTAGTTTTATATCTACTTATTACACACCAACATACAGATTGTAGATCTTCTCTCGTTAAAATATAATAAATGAATGGGTTATTATTATAAGTTGAAAAGTATGTAATAGATAATCTAGATAGTTTCGTAGGATTAGTCAAGTTTAAAACCAAAGAGACTACAGTAGGTACTGAATTTTCTGTCTAGTGTTAAAAAAATAACAAAAAATATCTCTCTACTTAGTCCGTGAAAAAATCCGTCGAGAATTTTTTTAAGCAAAGTACACAATTAAAATTCTTGGAAAAGTTTTTTGATATAGTAAATGGGCAGTGGAGAAATAAATAACGCTAAAACCGATAAAAGACAAAGCTTCAATATCAGACGAAGTTCAAATATAACTGTAGATATACGAATTCAGTGGATTATAGGATTGGCTGTGGTGTCAAATGTGACAAGGACATGGGTTCCGCTCTATGGCGCCGGTTGATTGCTCTCTTGTTCCTTATTTAGTTATGTCTATAGCTCTACTTCGAATACTGTGTAGTTGTTTACATCTCATTAACATTTAATGTGTAACATTGTTCAGCTTGAATTCTTCTGGGACATCGATGTGCCCCCTAGCTCATTTGGGACTTGTTGCTATTGTTTGGTTAACAACACAAGTAAACCTACGAAATAGAGAAAAGGAAAAGGTTCACAACAACTGTATTATATTGTTCCCACACGGCTAAGTGATGTCAGGGACGGATCGCCCACAATTCTTGAAGTCTGAAAAGAAAGTCACGTAACTGTGTCAAGAATGCCTATATACGTAGTTCACATTATACTCTCTCATTTGACGTGAATAGATATTTCCACTTCAAATAAAAGTGTAGGAAGACATTAAAAAACGGAACGAGGGAAATATTCATATCTGTATTCATGCAACTATTGTAGTAAATACAAGTGTAGGTAATAAATCTGTACTACGGTGATGGGGTCGTGTTCTACTCTACTATGTATATAAATAACTTAAATTGAGGTATCTGTTTGTTATTCCAAATTAACCGTTTTTTCACTTTTCAATTGTTATTTTTTTGTCTGTTTTTCAATGTGATGTCTGTTGTTTGTTCCAACTAATCTCTGAAACGTTTAGACCAATTTTAATAGGACTTTAAGTGGCAGATAACTTAGAAATCTATAAGAATAAAGAGTTACTTAGGCTACTTTTACTACGTTATTTTAGAAAGAAAAACGTTGTATGTAGACCGAAGAGCGTTTTATAAAGAACTTTTTTTTTACTTTATTTAGTTTTAGTATTGCAGTAAAAGTTGTGCTTAGTACGTGTTTGTGAGTATAATACGCTTACTATGTCCATAGAATCAATCCTTTTGGTATTTTACACAGGGTAGGAAAATACGTTATATATCTTGTATTTCGCTTATTCGCTCGCAGGAAAAAAAATGATATATTTTGTCTGATAGACACTGTGACAACTGACAGAAAACATAATACATATTCTTCTAGGGTTATGAGATAAATAGCGGCCTAAGAGTTTTAGATACAATTAAAACGTATCAATTACATCCAAATTAGAAAACTATTTTGTATTAGATACTTGTTTCCTGATAAGAAGTTAAAGTTACTTGGGATATGTAAAGTCCGCACAAAAACAAAGTCATCTATCTCCACCTCAACCAAGAGAACGTACTTACCTATCAATTTTCTTCGAAATTATCTTTGACACCCAACAGAGATTCAATCTAACAGTGTAAGTAGTTTAAATATTTTACGTGAGCCAAAAAGTTACAAAATATTATTAAGGATAGTCAAATGAAAATCGAAATTTGTACGTTTATGACGTCAAAAGAACCCAAGTACCGATATCAAAAATACAACGCTTTGGAATACAGATGTCTGTCGGTCCGTACCATCCCGTGAGTTGCACAACGTAATTCAGCTTTCGTTCAGTAGAAATCTTGATGTCGCGTAGTGATGTCAAGATCTGCTAATGATGGCAGTAGGCGTGATAGCTGCGGTGTGCAATTTGCCCGTTTGTGAGTTGTGAGCGGCCTCTAATCATGGCCGACGACGCGTCGCCGCGGGCGGCGAGGGTAATGTACTTACGTAGTTTGGGCGCTTTCAAAGCTCGGTTTTTGCCGCTATGTATGATACGTACAATGCTGCTCCTGATTCTAGTACAAGTGAAGTTTGATTAAATTACGTAATTAACGACTCATTATAAAGATTATTTTTATTATACTCTTAGTAAACCCAAGCCGATCTGTATTTTATTACAGCGGTATTGCTAAGCTTATGTAACTTAAGCTTAACTTAATTTACTCAAATATTGGTTTCTCCTAGGAAAACCAACTCTATCATAGACCACATAGTCGCTTAAAAGCAAGCACTATGGCGACCAAGTACAGATCTTTAATTAAAAATAAAAGCTTTATTTGATCCATTTTGGTTAATTTGTCATAACAAATGATATAAATTCCTTACTGATTTAACTATGTCTAACAATTTTACCTACAGGTTTTTAGCTCGCATACCCTAATACATCGGTTTGTACTTACTTATTGAAGTCGTATAATACGTACAAACTTAACAGCTGACTTAGATAATATTCGTTCAAGACGAGTAAGAATAAGTAGACTAAAATGGTCGCTTTAGTTTTTTAGTGCACATTTTTAAATTAAATTTTCTGATAATAATAATGTCGTTAATTTAATCGTAATTTTAAGTCTTGGCTCCTCTGGTCGAGATCACTTTTCGAGGTAATTTTTCATCCCCACTGGGCAGACGTGTGAAGGATTTCAAGACGTGACAAGGATTCAAAGCAAAAGCTTTGAATCCTTGTGACAAAAAGACCCCAAATCCCAACAGTGGGAAGATTTAGTGAGATGCTTATGCCTATGTTACATAATAATAATAGTACAGAGTAGAGTACGCAGCTAGAACTCAACAAATCAAATTCTAAACCTTTTTCTTTCCTTATAACTTTAATTGGATCAACGACTTCAGATCCAATGGTCCCTTGAACAAATTCACTTCGGAGTCGTCGCTACTACAATGTAGTCCAAGTACATAGGTCAAATGTAAGTAACACTATGTTGTAGACAGCAGGAGTTTGCTTACGTTGTTGGCCAAAGGTACGAAGCAGTTGGGCGAAAATAATTTTCGTGTCGCAAATAAATTTTGAAATTCCCTGTTATTTAAATTTATCGAGAACTAGCTGAACCCGCTACTTCGTTCGCGTAAGCAGATGTTACTGACTTATACATTAATTGGAAGTATCGTACGTCAAATATTGGGATAAGTAGTCATTGAAAAACCTTTGAGTTTGAGTGAATTTGTTTTTCCACACAAAAAAATATTTAATTTTATCATCTTTATTTTTCTTTTTTTAAACAAAATCAAACATACTTAGTAAGGTTTCGTAGTATCGAATATAGCCGCAAGTGTTAAGTTTGTAGGATTTTTTATAGGATACATTATGAAAAGTCTAAAGCTAATGTGCATAATCTGATACCTACTTACCTATTTCTTTTTATCCGCAAGCTGTTTTCTAGCTGTTACCCGCGACTTAAAATTTTGAACGAAGCCTGTGTGGAATCAAAATAATTAAAATTTTGAGTTTTAATGATATTCAAGCAAAGTTGAACCCGTAAATCTAAGCCAAGTCCTAGTGAAATGTTATTGTATGAATTTAATTGTAGGTAACGCAGAAAAAAATCAAGAACGAAAGAATCCAAATTTGGCATCATAATCCTTTTAGCAGCAAAAACTTATTAGTACAATTTAGAATACCAGTAACGCCACCTAGTGATGAAAGAAAAAATACATACCACAATAGCAAAACATCGATTTAAATAGCCTTTAGTGCTTTTAGATATAAACTGGCATTAGCGCCGTCTACTGAGAATATTATGTTGCTTGTTATTTTGATTGTGAACGCAAATCACCTATATTATCTACGCCAAAACGGGTGACGATTTTTCATTTTTGGCTTTTAGCTTACCATCACATCAAGTTCCTTACGAAAATATATGCTTGTATTAATATGGAGTTAAATGAAAATGTAGACTTATTAGCCCATGTGAAATTTTAGACTCTAAACTATATGTGTTTCGTATGTCAACCCATATCGTTGTGCCGTTTTGACGTGATAGTTAATATTTGTTTCCTTCTTCTCAGGTTGCTTCATGCTTCTTTTCAGGTTGATAGGTAATAAATACATAAATGTGGTATTTCAGACTATGAGTTATTTCTGTTTCAATTTTCTACCAAATTTGATTAGTTTTTCCTACGTCACAGTAACCTATAAGTAACCGATTTGCTATTTCTGAGTTCAAACTACGTGTGTTTCAAATTCCATCCAAATATGTTCAGCCGTTCCAACGTTGTCCTGTAAATATTATGAATGTCACTGTTTAGATGTTTGTTACGTAATACATAGAGTACTTATACATAGGCAATGTTTAGCCTATGTGTTCTTCCAGACTGTAATCTAATTCTATTTCAAATTTCAACCCGATCACTTGATACGTTCCGCCATGATTAAAGCGGCAATAGAAATACATCATCTGCAAAAATTTCAACTGTCTAGCTATCACCGTTCTTGAGATACAGCCTGGTGACAGACGGACGGATAGCGAAGTCTCAGTAATAGGGTCCCGGTTTTACCCTTTATGTACGGAACCGATTATAACCGAATGATGTTTGCTTTTCCACACAAAAATATATTTTTTAATTATTTTGTCATCCAAGACGACGCGACGCGATCACGTGGGCACTTTCTAGAATCTAGATATTCTGTGGATCGTCTGTGATACACAGAATACTTAGAAGTTAGTATGTACCGAACGCGCCGCGCGTTTCGTTATTATTTAATGTTTATGTAATTTCCGTACCAACAGACCGATATTGTTCAAATTTTGACGGGACAATATAAAAAATGTGTTCTTTCTAACAAAAAAAGAATTAATGAAATTAAACAACGCAAACATGACACATGATTTTGATTGATTACAACCAAATACACATTCTGACTTTCACCCCCTCCCGCAAGAAAACCGATCAGAATTTGGGGATCAAAAGTAGCCTACAGCAATTTCCTTAGTATAAACTAAAATCATGCCAAGTTTCAGCTGAATTAAATCAGTAGTTTCGGCGTGATGCGTGATCCCTATACAGAAAGACAGACAGACAGACAGACAGACAGACATGAAAGAAAAAAAATGCAGTTTCGCCATCAGTATCGACTATGGAGTGCCCCAAAAAAAAATTTTTCAAAATATCTTCAATGTACAGAATTCGACCCGTTACAGTTTTATTATAAGTATAGATTAACGACTCGACGACCTACCCATCCGAGTCTAAATATGTATTTGAATAGACATACATACTTTGTGTACAGTTATTGATATACATAGATAAACTCTTCGCACTTAAATTATAATAAAGGTGACCAAGTGCGAGTCGGACTTGCCTATGAACGGTTTCGTAGCAGCAAATAACATACCTACAAGACCTACATAACTTATTCTGTAATAGTTCGTGGTAAATTGGATCGATGTTTAATTATAATGTATTTATGTCGTAGATACTAAAAAAAAAACTACTTACTAGATAAATAGTTACTAGAGTTTAAACCAATTTTCGGTAGAAGTTTGCGTGGTAATGCTACATCATATATTTTATTAGTTTTATTATTCTCTTATTTGAAGTTACAGAGGGGGACACACATTTCACCACTTTAGAAGTGTCTCTTGCGCAAATTATTCGGTATAGAAAAAAATTATATTAGAAACCTCATTGTCATTTTTGAAGATCTATCCATAAAAATCCCACACGTATGAGATTGTTGACAAAAAAATCGAGCTTCAGTTCTTAGTACCCCAAATGAATTGTTTTGTAATTGTATAAAAACCTTAATTCTGTTAACAGAATAAATACATCTACTTGCCAAGTTTCAAAAGTATAGTTCTTATAGTTTCGGAAAAATGTGGCTGTGACATACGGACGAACAGACAGATAGACATGACGAAATTCATACGGGATCCGTTTTTACCTTTTACGGAACCCAAAAATGGCATAAAAACTTTTTGACTTATAATAGCTGCTCATAAACTTATCCCTACTTTCGAGGCTACCGTAAGATGATAAACAGAAATGAGTAATAAAAGACGTATGGTGTGGGTAATCGATTGTGTACTCGTAGTAGGTACCTATGTATTAATAGTTTATTTACATAGTTTCAGTATTTCAGGAGTTTATTTTCACAATTACAAAAGTATAAGTATTATTTTACAGTCCTTGTTTATATTTCCCCATCTTTATATATTTTGTATCTCATTTATCAACTTTTCTTCCTGCGGTTCTGGAAGAGATTATTCTTATCGATAAAGTCGCCAATTAAATATGAATAAAATATATTGGTAGACAATTCACACACAACACCATCTGATCCCAAACTAAGCAAAGCTTGGATGTACTATGTCGGCTAGATACCTGATATAATACTTATATAGTTGTAAATACATACTTATTATACATATAAACACCTAGAACCAGTACAAATATTTGAATTCATCACACAAATATTTGCACTGGGTGGGAATCGAACCTACGACCCTCGGCTTCGCAGGCAGATTTACTATCCACTAATTTTTTCTACATTTTAAGGCCGTGTATTTTGTTTTCAATCTAATATGTAATAAGGAGTTTCTCTGTTATTTCTGCTATGTATTTCTAATCAAATTTTTATTATGCTATTTAGCAACAGATGCATGATTTATGCGTCCCGTTACTCTACACTTATCATAAAAAATGTAATTTTTTTTTTGTCGAGCCACTTCGTTAACTGCGCTTTTATGTTCATAATTTAGTCCAATCTTAATTCACTTGTGAAACGATTGAAAGCAATAATGTCGCATTTAACTTATCTTAATTGTAAGTACCTACTTATTATTTTATAATAAAAACAAACTCGTAAAATTTTAATATCTGTGACTGTGGTTACTTTAACGGTAAACTTTTCTATTTTTACGACGGTATTATCAAGCCATTTAAAAAAATTACGTGATATAAAATAAATGAGTCGTAAGAAACTTAGATAAAAAGCCAAGTAGTTATTTATAGTTCATTTGGTATTAATTTTACGACTTATATTGGCTTTAAATCCAGGCTATTGTTATAAAGAAATAAGCTCTGAATTGTATTTTATGTATGTTGGTACATAAAATAAAATTCGATGGCGAGGTATTCCTGCTCCGCGTGATTTCTAAGTAAATGTATTCAAAAAAGCAAACGCGTTTTTTTTCGCTTGAAATATCCGAAAATTTTCAATTTTAAAAGCGTTTTCCTGACACCGGAAACCATTAAAAAAAAGACCAAATCAGATTATCTTTTCTGAAACGACAAATAATCGATCATATTATTTGTAATTTTTGTCTGTTAAATTGAGTAGAAGTTAAAAAAACGTTCTTTAATATCTTACCAATTATAAATTCAAAAGTATGGATTTTTGTATGTTTAGTATAGTGTAGAAATAGCACATAGATAACTTTTTAGTACAGAAAAACAACGGGAACGGAACTCCGCGGGTAAAACCACGAGGCGATGCTAGTAAATAATAAAAGCCTCCTAATTTACACCACGACGATCTCGTCACAAACAAGTTGTATATGTTTCTGTGAACTCTAGACAACAAAGTTAGGAAGTGTGTACTAAGAGTAGAAGCAAATGAATCAGATAAACGCGGTTCATGTTTATTAAGCTGTATAGCTCGTGACACGATCACGACACATTTAAGATGTGTATTAACTACTATCTTATCTATGGCGGAGGACATACAAACTGCTGAGGAATCTGTGGTATAGCGGAGCGCCGGCGCCCGCCTACGCTCGTCTCTCGGTGCTTTCACCTCAGGAAAGCGGTAAACAAGTTAGAGAAAATAGCGAAAATATCAACTATTCCAGACCTAGAACAAGATAGTTTCATTACAATGATAATTAACTATCGTTCGCTGGTCTACTTTTGGATTACTTAAGCTGGAATAGTAAATTTCAGCTGTCTTCTATGATTTAATTTTGTTCAAGTTACTTTTGTGGAATAAAGTTTAGTGGATCAGAGAATCGTAAGTTTGTATTGTATTGCACTTAGTAGGTTCATCTTCTTTTCATTCATTGTTATTACTTAACCTAAATTATTACCTAAGGAATCTTTGAATTAAAAAAAAATCCGTAGCTAAAAATATCTCTACTAATAATAGTTTTGTTTTATTTGATATAACATTTTAAATGTTTTAATATTACGACATTAAGATATAGTCTAATTTTAAAGGAGCGAGGCTGTTAACTATTCCTAATTATTAACGACTTCATATGAACTTCTCCATGGTACGCGCAACATCAATTCAAACCCATTCAATAGTCGTAAAAATAGATAACCAACCGATTCATTGTGACAGACAGGCAGATAAAAAAGATCGTAAGATGAGATTATAAACGGCCCATAAAACATCACTTACAAAAGAATACGGTCTCCGCAACGCAATCAGTTAACCAAACAGGGAAACTTTAGAAGTTATCAAGTTATCAGGCAGTGGGCAGGTAATTACTGTGTTTCGTCACATCCGCTCGTGCCTTGGGTCACGACCTGCGTAGGCGCAACTTACTATCTCCTAATCTGTGGAGACAGAAGAATAATAGCATACAACACAACCTCAATTCTAGCCAATCAGACGTGACTATTGATATATCGGATTCACTTCAGAGTAGAGGGCTAAACAGAAACGATGTAGTAAAGTGAACAGAAAATTACGCCATACTTCTCACTAAAGACTCTAAGATCAACCTTTACTTACTCACAAAATGTTGACAAAGTAAAAAAAGTTAAATGTCGAAAAGGAGAAGGCAAAAGAAGTTCTTGTATTTGACTAAAAAGATAATATTCTCCGTCACAATTGGTAAACTGAGCATAGTATTAAATCAACTCGTACCGAATAATAATTGTCGTCTCACGTACCTACGCGAGATGCCAAACATTATGTCCTTTGACCACCTAATTAAAACGGCTCTGGTCTAAAACATCTGTCTGGGATGGTATAGTAGTATAGTGGTAAGTTTAATACCATCTTTTGTATACAATAATAGCAATAGATGTTTTCGATTTTACCCTTAATTTCAAGCGCAAATTACGGACCAATTTCAAACCCAATCGGTTATTGGTTATTCGTAGACCTTTGGTTTTTTATCTTGGTCTTGAATCAAGACCACTAATATGCACTAGATAGTGTATATAACTGGTTCACCCGAATCGTTTCTTCTTACCCCGCTCTTTCTGTGTAGCCTTGCGTTAGTCGAACTTCTTGTTTATGGGCGCGATGTATCTAACTACTGGTTACGTTGCTTTATAAATCGTGACAAATCAGTTTAAATGAACGGGCTTGCAAAAGTTGTAAAGATAGATTTACATCTATAGATTCGATGTTTTACGAGGAAAATAAATTGAATAGGTTTTTGTGTTCGAGTGTAATTAAAATTTATTATTTTTGTTGCGCTATGATTTTATTATAGATGTTTCGTGATTTTAGAATTATAGGTAGGTACTTGAGATAGTGAGTATTTTATTCTATGAACAAAGTATTGTGAAATCAGACATAAGTCCTTGGTATACAGGTAGAAGGTCTAACTTGCTGCCGTTCGTATTCCGACCAACTGAAGACTGTATGTTACAACGTCTCTATTTGTAGCATACTCGTACATTGTGCAGTAGATCGATAGGAGTTACGGAACTAGGCTGGTTCTGAAAAAGCGGATCTTCCAATTGATTTAATCCTCAATATGGTCAACTTCAATTTGGACTTTACTACGTATTGTTTATGTCGGTAATATAGACTTATAAGTAATAGTAATATTATAAAGATTTAGCAGCTTTTAGCTTCTTGTAAGAGGTTTGCTGTGTCGTGTCTACTAATTATATGAAGTGAGTTTTTATGAGCTAACCTAGCATAAGCACTTTACGTGCCTTTAATTTTGTATGTATTAGTTTATAATATAATGTTATTTATGTATTTGAAAGTATAATTATTAGAATGTATGTTTATCATTATGTTAGTCAACGAATAATATTATTAATTGCTTGTTTTAATAGGTATATAATATGTACTCTTTGTTTGTGAACTCCCGCCTTCCTTTGTTATTTTTAATCCTTTTCCATACCACGGTTGCCTGGAAGAGATCGCTTTTAGCGATAAGGCCGCCAATTGTTTCTAAATTTTTTTTAGGTAATGTTTTCATTTGATGCTTTGTATTTAATTTAGTGCAATAAAGAGTTTATCTATCTATCTATCTACGTGCCCACTGCTGGGACTCAGGACACTGGGTAGTAGATGACACAAATCCTAAAAAAAAATTCTTGGAACACACTTGGACTTCTACGCGATGTTTTCCTTCACTGATAAAGCAAGTGGTGATAATATACTCGCCCCAGTAAAATCGCAAAAATACTAGCTAGCTTTATTGCTGTCTATCATATCATTAGATCTGCTCACTTCTGCTAATTCTTAAGATTACGATTTCAGTACTGACATCAAGACACGCAAGATTAAGACTATTAAACAAAATATGATTATAAAACTATTTACATCATCTATCTCACAATTGTAGAAAATCTAGATTTATGTGCTAATTTTTGACTGACTTATTTTTGGAACCAATAAGGGGTTTTCATTTTTCATTTCATTGCCTCCCAAAAGGTTGATAAGCGTGCCTTTTGTCGATTTCTGTGAAACCTGGTAATAATACCCTCGTAACGTTATCAAATTGTCACATGATTTGAAGTGAGCGTGCCGTATAGCAGGAAAATTACCGATGTCACGGGAAATGTCAGATGAGAGCAAATATGATGTGACAAGCACATGCTGATTTGTGAAACATGGAGTGAATGAGAAAAAAATAAACGAGCTTCACTCAAATTACGGGCCAAAGAGATATCTTATTCCAGATTAAGAGTACAATGATAAGTCGCCTGGAAATACGTATAACGTAGTAATGGTATGGAGTAATGTAGGCCCTTTTGGGATAGATCGGCTAAGTATCAGCTGGACACTGGAATCGATTCCAAAAAGCCAAACGTCATCCACGTTAAAATGAGTTACATAATGTCAATAATTAGTTGGACAGTTTGAACAATAATATTGAAGCTATAGATATAGAGTATCATGTCCACCGGTTGCATCGCCACACGGATAGTGAGGTCACGCGTCGCTCATGCTAGATTGGATAATAGATAGGCACACCGCATGCCGCGTTTGTTCCAATCTACACCATCCTCAACGGCTGTTTGCAAACGATGTACGAAGTGCCTATTAGCTGCAATTTTTTTTGGCTTTTCTGCTATCATGTAACTAATATTATGCTTTGTACCAATGAGAACTTTTTCGGTTCTTGTACTATGGTTTACACCATTGCACCCGTTATAGTGCAACTAGTTGAGTTCTGGTTGTTACTTTAAAGTGGCACCACAGTGTTGATGGATTGATGTATGTAGATTGTAGATGTTAGAATTATAGATTGGTTTATGCAAAAGTAAAAAGAGTTTTAAATTCTCCAAATTCCTAAGTTCCAGTGATCAGATTGTTCAAAGCGAAAAATAAAACCAATACCTACTCGTATAATTTGAACAATAAAAGTCCCAAATCAGTAGTAAACCGCAATACCAACTAATGAATAATGTAAATCGAGTCTTATAAATTAGTCACCGATCGTCTAACACAGGACACTGCTCAAAACTCAGTCATGTCATGTTAACCTCGGACCACAGGAAACGATTAGAATAAGTAATATTACAGATGTACCATTAGATGGCAATACCTATACTGTGCGCCCGCACTCTATAACAGTTGATGATTGGAGCCACTCTAGTATTCTACAAGTATATCCAAGCCATTGTACGAACATGAAGTAGTTCGAAAAATTGGCCTCATACCTTCGGTAGTGGTGCGGACTCTATGCTCGCATATAATGCCAGTTCCGGCCATGTTCCGGTATTCCCGAAATTGCTAACCGGTGTCGTCATCTATTCACATTCAATCCGGCCGATCAGACTACGGATGTCCTCTTTTTTTGTTGCCGATCTGACCTAACACTCCATTGGCACATTTTCCGCCGTCAATATTTAAAATTAAAATCCCTCGGTTCGGATTGCAAACTAGAGTATGCAGATTTAACTGCGGTGAAAGCATCAATACAAATAGTGTTATATTTCATTCATGAGTTTTACGTCAATATTTCCATTGCTGGCGACTTCACGTTTACTTGCACCGGTTGTGTAACGGTTACCTAGACACTTAGAGATCTTTTTAAATTCTCGATGGACCTTAACAAATCTTTTAAACGTTTATTTGACAATACTTTAGTTTTAGTTCTAGTTTTGGCTAATAATTAATAGTAATCTGTAATGAATCACGTGTAATCATCCCACAAATCTTACTTCCCAATAGCATTAAAACTTTTTCTCCCAAAAAAAGTTGAGTTCTTTTGACATATTAACCTTGAACACGGTAATGCAACATTATGCCCTTAAGCACAAAAATGCACATGAAATCTTACTGGTAGAATAACTGCCAAAGAAATAGTTCTTCCCCAGGCGAGCTCTGCGAAGTCTGCTACCACTACTAATAATTATAGATCTCCATGGAGCATAGTCATATGAGCTCAAAACAATAGGTTTAAAATAGTGTGCGCAAATTACAGTGAATAAATTCTATTGCGTGAATCACAAGGTCGTCCAAAGACCCAGAGCGAGTATGCTACAATTATTACAATTGAATAGTGACACAATAGTTTGAATCACCAACCTCTCTGTATGGAAATGTAATAATTCCACGACGCCTCGAGACAAGACAAGAACCATACATAGAAAGCGATGAACAAAAGAAAATTAATTAATTCTGGTACAAATGACGATAAGCTTATTAGAATTGAATTATAAAATCTATTTCATTGTCTGTTGGTTGTTAGTAAGATTTTGGGTCCGAGAGTTATGTCATAGTTGGTACTTACGAGTAGTTTCGGGGCTCTCCATAGGAACACAGATTATATAGATCAGACGCTTGGATACATAATATGTATATATAATGATTATATCTATGTATACAACGAACTAGTTGTTTAGATAAATCAATTACATTTTAAGGCAATTTTCATGTTTGATAATAAATATTTTCAGCCTATCATGGCCCAATTTTGGGCAAAAGCCTCCCTTTCCTGCTTCTTCTGGTCACTGTGGACGGCTCCAATCTTTTTTGTAAGCTTTCAGTTTGTCTTTCTATATTTTTTCTGGACCGGCCTGATAACCGTGTATTCTTTTGGACCAAGTTACCCAGTTATCCACTACTACTACCCAGTTAGTTACCCAGAAGTTAGTAGTAGTAGATCAAGATCGGGACTACTTGTAGAAAATCCAAATCAATTATGGGAACGCATTCCATCTGACGAAATGGGACTGGAACTGTTATGCCAGCGACCCAAGGCCGTCCTCCGCTATTTTAAGGAGCTTGGCTGGTTTGGGTAGGCTGGCAGGGGGGAAGTGCACAATACACCCCTAGCGGGACGTCAGTGCAGGCCAATCACCCCCACCCTGAATTAGAATTAGCAGTTAGTAGGCCTTCAGAAAACATGACCTGATTAGTTTGACTCATTTGAGCTTGTAAGTTTTCTGAGCTACGTTGATTATCTGGAGAACAGTTCTGTATTCTTTACGCAATCAGTAAACTTCACGCTTTGGATACTAGCTCCATCGGCCTTTGACAAACCGCGCGCGTAATCCTTTCCTATAGCCAAAGAAACATCATCATTCGCCCACCCATATACCATTTATGAAGAGTTGTAACAATAAAATGTACGTTGATATTCTACAGTTTTGCGACACACATAATATATCATGAACAAGTTAACCCTTGCAATTTACATAGAAGAATATACTTATTCAAGGAAAGCATCGGAGGCGTAAAGAACAATGGAATATAAAACTATATTTAGGTCCTGTAGTAAAAGGACATGTACCATAATGCAAAATTTAAAGTGATAATAGCAGCTTCAGCGCATGGGAGTTAATCGATGCAAGCGGTGTTGGAGCATCATGTTGTAGCGAGCTTTCTGACTCTGCAATTACGAGTAACGACCACCCGCGGCAAAACGCACTTTCGTACTGAGCTTCAATATTTCTTTTACATTTTACACTTTTTCTGATTCCGAACTCACCGAGAACAATCCGGTTAGCGGCTGCGAACAAAGCGTTAATGAATATTTACTGTATTTAGCCGCTGTCGGCCTCTTTTTACAATATCACAAGAGCTCTTATGACTCGCCAGAACAAGTCGGAGTAATTAGCACATAATGTAAAGACTTTATTTATTTGTCCGAGATGCGTTTTTGCCGCTCGTTTTTAATTGACACGTCTGCTGTTTTTGTTGCTATTAATTTAGATTTGGATTCACGAACCGTAAAAAAACTTATGCAACGACTACGGTATTTTCGTTATTTATCGGCGTCGTTTAGATATTCGATACGTGTGTGGGTGCGGATATTGCGCCATTCGATTAATATTATATCAGAATGAATATTGGATTACGGCCTAACACCGCAACTCGACAGATGTCAGCGTTGTAATAAAAGTTTTCCCCGGACTCTCGCGAATCCCGTTCAAATCCTTTGCCGCTTTATGAAAGTAGGAATTATTACCTGTCGTCCTATCCGGCGCAGATAACGTTGTTCGGAAACTTTTGCTGGGTATTCTGAATTCTGATTACTAATTTCGGTTGTGGGGGCGTGTAATTACATGTGTTCGTTGGAAGTGGTCGAGAGAAGAGTTGGCACGACGTCTCGTTGTCGTTTGTGTGTGTAATGTGTTATTTTTTGCGGTAATTGCGGAGTAGCAGCTTACAACGTTGACCGCGGCGCTATGCGCGTAGCGTAGTCGAGAGGGTTTATTTGCGTGTGTCGATGCGCGCGCGCCGTGGCGGACGTTCACCGCACTACTCGTTCGCACATCCAGGACGAAACAACTAATGACAATGAATAGAACGGTCGGTCTATTCTGATAGCATACTCGGTGTTGAGCTCGACGACGTCGTTTCAGCTGTAACCGCCCCAGGACTGGTATACACGAATATGAAGAGCAATATATTCATATTCGTGGATCTATAAATATTTGTCTGAGGTACTAGCTGTCCAGTATAAATTGGTTTCTAATTATTATACAAAATTGGAACGAGACCTAGGTCAATTAATAACAAACGCGAACTCATCGAATTTGCTTATTTGAAATTCAGGAGCTGAAAAACGATTAACGAAATTAAGTTTTACAACCAAAGAGAATCTAATATACTACGTTTACAACTTACATATTTTTGACAAATGGTATGATGTCTGTGCCGAGAGAATCTTTATTTATCATCATCTCAGGACGCACAGATTGCTTCGCCTGTTTTTGCCATTTATAACGTTGGTTGTTGCATTCCTTGTTAGATTATTTGCAGGCGAAGTCATTGTGGGCAAGATTAATGTCCTAGGCAGCAAGCAACTAGAAAAGCTGTACAGTTAACTACCTGGTTGTAATGGCCATTCAAGTTAATGGCTTTTGGCCTATCGATGTCAATAAGCAAAACATCATTAGTATCAAGTACATCAAATAATATAACTTTCGATCGATGTCGTTAAATATTTCAGGTGGTTGTCCAAGTTATCCACTATCCAGTAATAGATTATTTATTATCCACTCTATATGATCGCTTTACCAAGTATCAACTTGAGGTATTATTGGTGTATTAAAAGATGTGCCAAAAGCTAATTGGTAACGATGATTTGGTTAAGTCCTGAGAGTAAAATAAAACTGTGAGTTTCGTTGTGAGATTGGTTACTTCTTGGATACATTAAAGATTAAGAAAGATATTGTTTTTTTTTATAATATAGCGACCGGACGAGGAAGATATGTGCCTGATGATATGCAACATATTCCTGCCTATGACAGCAGTAGTGTCACACAGCTATTGGAACTCGAAAAGCCCAAATCATTACCAAACATTAAACTCAACTGTCACGCAAAATATATTAAAATGTACGCAAAATTTAACTTTCGTTTCTTTGGAAACATTGCCTACAAACCCGAACACAGTTATGTTTGCATTACCATTTGGCGGTAGAGTGACTATCAAAGTGTTACTTTGCTAGGCAGACGCTATAAAGAGTCTTAACACCACTAAAATAAGACACATTTCATTTTGTTAAAAAATATATGTCCAGGACTAACCTTTAACAACTATATTTGTTGTACAGGTGCGACACGAATGCGGGCCTCCGTCCACCGTGGACGTGGCAGTCACGGCGGCCAGTACCAGCACCATCCGACGAGAAGACTTGCGCGCGCCTCCACCAGACACAGAACTCCTCCAGTTCGCTGCTACCCTCGCCTCAACTAAGAAGCTTTCTCTGTACTGGCAGACAAGATCTGCGACGAACCCGACTTTGCTGATGAAGGAAACCAGAAGTGCTGGACCGGAGAGAAAGTTGGAGAGTGAGTAACCTGTTTTTATCAATCGGACGTTTCCTGTTTTGCCGTATGGTCTTTTACGCTAACGTTTTTAGGCGCTGCGCAAACGTAGACACTTTTCGTTTCCTTCCACCGACACCGAACACATTCGGATCGACAATGAGTATTTTTGTGACCAGTTTTACTATTGCTCACAATTTTTTTTACTATTGCTCAGGGAATGGACGATTTCATACTGGTTCTATAGAAAACTAATAATCATCGAAAACTTATAACTGACATCGTACACAAAAAGCGTTCACGTTTGCATCTGCCTATGTGGCTATTCTCTTCTAAAACCATTTATAACTTTTTATAGTACAACTAATGTATTTATTTGCACAGGTACACGAAACCACTCGTAGCGTCAATATCGCACAGTGAACAACGGTATAATCCAGAGATGTCTGGAGCCCCGCCGCAAGACCCCAAAGTGGCTGCCATAGCAGACAGATTACAGCAAGCTAGGACGGTAAGAATTTTGCCTATTTCTTTCATTTTATTTCACCATGCTGCAAACATGCTGCAAAATGGGAATGTTTTGAATAGACTACCCAAAAAATGATCGGGAGAAATCAACAATCTGGATCTCTTTCTTGACAGTCTCAATAGTTTATCGTGATACATTATTCAATTATGCTACTGTAGTTTGTATGAAATATATAGGTATATAAAAGACACAACAAATGACTGATATAGAAGAACCCGCTGAACTAATTACAATGGAATCCTAACAGTTATAAACGGACATGAGACTGCATCGACAGATATGAAGCCAACATTAATCAACGTACGTCTGATGCTTCAGAGCTGATCAAATCTTCAAAGAGAATGTATCGTATTATCTGATAGTGTAAGCGACTGTCACGGGCCGTTCGCTACTTTCGCATGTACAGATACCACTTCAAAATAGCTTTGACTGACATGATGTAGTACCTGTTAAAGTCAGATACCTATTTAAATTTATTTTATTGTTCTTAGCACATTTTATCACTTTTCATTGAAGGGCAAGAGTTATTTGGTTTCATTTATGTTGTCAAATCAAATACTTTTAGTTCAGGCATATTTTAGCTTAAGTTATCCCAAATAGTACTTTTATTTGATTATGTTCAGTTACTACGGATTTGTAAATCGTACCTTTAGATATATATATGTAACTGTATGTAGCTGAACCCTGCGCGCGTTGCTACGCCACCTATCGAAAATTGGTCGAAACACTCAACAAAAAACTCTGATTTGAATAGCTTAGGTTTCGATGATGCAACTTTAAAAGCTGTCTAAAAACACATGCTGTCACGTAATTCGGCGCACGTAATGAAACCTCTCAAAACGAAATATTTTTTCCCGTTTTTGTTACATTCTTCATTCATGCTGGAAGGCTATATAATATATATGCTATATATCATTACGCTGGTTTCAATAAGAGCGGAGCATAATCAGCAGCGTAATGTTTATATATATATAACCTTTTTTTTATCTCGTTAAATGGACTATCCATAGAAAAATAATCTTTCAATTCGGACCAGTAGTTGCCGAGATCCTATACGGGGATACTTATATAGCCGCTTGATACACTGGCCGCTTTTCGCGTTTTACAAATTTGGCGGGAAAACGGGTGTCAGGTTATATAAGTGCGGCGTTCAAACAAACAAACACTTCAGCTTTATAACGGTAATAATTAGATATTCCTTTAGTCTGATACAAGACACAACACGAAGACTAAAGTTTATTCTAGCCTATCACAGCAGATTATTGAATGAATATGTCTTATCAAATATCAAATGTTATGCATATGGACGCTCGATTATATAACCTTTTTTCTCGTTAAATGGACTATCCCATAGAAAATAACATAACAAACAAACAAACAAGCTTTATAAAATTAGATAAGTCTGATACAAGACACAACACGAAGACTAAAGTTTATTCTAGTATCACAGCAGATTATTGAATTATATGTTACTCGGGGATAATGTAGCTTTCCAAAGGTGAAAGAATTTTGAATGAACAGTAGTTGCCGAGATCCTAGCGTTCAAACAAACAAACATTTCAGCTTTATAACGGTAATAATTAGATATTCCTTTAGTCTGATACAAGACACAACACGAAGACTAAAGTTTATTCTAGTATCACAGCAGATTATTGAATGGAATAGTGAAACATAACACAAAATAAAAGGAATGAACGCATTATAATTTCAAACTCGTGGATATTATTTAAGACGTCTTAACCTTAGTTTTACACCGTCTTCAACATCCTCGCCAAATCTCTTCGCTGTGTACCTTGACCTTGATATTTGATTTAATTTTGGACTATTTAGTCAACTGTAATAATCCAGAATCTATACAACATTACATCTCTTAATTCTAATCAACACATCTTTTTACACACAGTTGCTAATCAGTCACGCGGGGTCCAACGACGCGCAACCAGAGGCGTTCATGCAGGGAGACGAAGCAGGCGAGGAGGGTTCCGGTTCCGGGCGGAACTACCCGGACGATGATGCCGCGTACGACGCCGAAGGCTCCGGGGAGGAAGGGTCTGGAGACCCTGATTCTGGTAACTACTTTTATATTATTTCTAACTATTTTAACCCACAAAATTTTGATAACAACGCTCTTTAATATATTTAATTCCCTCTGTTAAATAGCGTCTAAACGACGCGTACAATTTTCGCAACATCTATTGTTTGTCATCCGTGTTTTATTCGGTATTATTAAACTTGTTGTCTTTCTCCTTCTAGCAATAAGAAACAAATCCTACGGGAACGTCGATGCCCCGTACTCTTCGACACCGAGAACAGACGGCGCTAGCGACACTAAGCCGATGTTTGCCTTCGTGCTCGCAGTCACGCTAATATCCACGATCAGCTGCTCCATTTAAGCTGCGTTCGACGAACTTTCGAATAAATCGACACCCAGAGATACGATCGAGAAAAGACAAACTTAGAAATGCGATCGGTGATCTCGAGACTCCACGCATCGCCACTGAAAAAGCGTAAGAATAATCATATCATTGTGTGTGACTTTACGAGTGCGAAGCGAATGTGAGTGCTGAAAATTAGTCCTAGAACTTAATAAAAGACAGTGGAGTCGTCCATGCCGATGATTCCAGTAAGTAGAGAATGCTTGGCAGCGATCAGCACAAGCAGCGTATTATTTTATTGTAGCTAGTCCACAATATCAGAGTTCGAATCCGGCTTACGTCTACTTAAGCCTTAAAACTTCGGTATTGAACTTGCATTATATCAAAAATATTGTCATATTAAAAGCATTTAAGTTTCCAATGTACAGTGCATATCGGTATCGTATTCATTTTGTAAATAATTTTGATAATCTCTGTAGCATTAGTTTGAAAATGTGTATAACTATATTATAAAGTGTTAGCATTTAAACACCTCTGAGAAAACGTGAAATATCGATCTAGCTAATAGCAATAAAATATTCAAAGAATCTTTAATCGTCGTTAAACTAGCTGATTGGCAATAACTTTGTTAAGGTAAATGTATAACGATTAGGCGCAAGTGATAACAAATGATATTCCTTTAGGATTGGACTGTACAGATTTGTGTAAATACCTAAAATCCTACTGGTCTAGGTGCTTAGCTAGTTATGTATTTTGTTGCCATATTACACTTACGGATATTATTATTTATAATATTAATTTAAGTCATAATTTAACGTAATTATTTTTTGTGATACAGTACGTAGTTAAGTTGTTTATCCGTTGTGCAGTGTACTATTTATATAGCTTGTTTTATTACTTTAATGTCGCATGCTACACAATAGTATATTTTCTTGTACCGAAGGCCTACTTAAACTGCACATATCTTAAATTGAATAAATTAAATTAACTTAAAAGTAGCAAGCGTAACATTTAAAGAAATTAGATCATATTAAGGCAGGCCAGATAATAAATAAATATAAATTGTATATTGATTGAAATCTTAGGAACCTTAATTATTTCAACTTCACTGTTTCAGCGATTCAATAATATAAGTAGATATATTATACAAATATATCAGAGAGTATTCGTAGTTTCAATTGATGTCGTGGTTAGATTTATGTATAAGGTTTCAAAAAACCTGTTTTACTAATTTTACCAGTAGTGAAAGATTTCACCAACGCAATAAAATAAAACATTTCGATACGACAAATTGAATCCTGTGTTTGTTTTAAAATGTTCCATCTGTTCACCGACGATGCGACAGTGGTCTAATTCAAGAAAACGAATTATCCAAACTCCAAACACATGAATTGGCCGCCATGATATCGATCCCACGACTATCATTCTTCGCTTTTGTATGTATATCAAGTTGTGGCGGACTGTGTTTGTGTTTCGTCTGTTAGTTATCTTGAATTAGGTCTCCTATCACGTACAATTTTAAAATACAAAACTTGGAAACACAATTTTTGTTTATCTCTCTACAATAGAAATGAAACTGTAATTGCGTAGTTATAAAATTATTGTAAATTGCTTAAAATAGAAAAGAATATAAAAATATATGTTCTCTGGCGGCCATCTAATGGCGAGCCTTGAAAAATGTATTATGTATTGTGGTATAACATATACTACTGGATGTGAATGGAACGTAATGAATGATTGAGAGGACCAGAAAAAGAATTTGGGATGTTTCTAATCAACACTAATCAAATAAAGGTAAAAACTGATAAAAGAATTCAGAACACAGTAGTTTGAGGAAATTTCTTGACACAAAAAGGACCTGAACAGATTGTTACAAGATGCAATCAATAAGCATTCTGATTTCAGAATAAAATTTCCTCAGTATAAGAAGCTTGATAAGTCGTAAACATTATAAGTCTTGTCTTTGGAATACTAAAAATAAACATGTATTCCTTTTATTGAATGATATTATGAAACTTCCCAAAACTGTAAATATTGTTGAGCGTGTTTGGAATGATCACAATTACTGTTATATCTGAGTATATATATATTATAAAAATAAATTCTGTACCATACAATTAAAGTGTTTGATTTGAGATATTAGTTGATAGTGATCCAAATGATTTTAAACAGCGCTATCAATGGCACATAAAATGCTGCGAAATTTCCGGTTGTAGTGGCAGCCAGTGACCATGCGTTATCTTACCATCGTATGGAGAGTACCACGATGGAATAATAGTGAGCTAAATAAAAAGACAATACCTATTGCGTTTCATGACAAAATCGCAGACAACGCCAGACAATGCAAAATTGCTGGCACACAATGATAAGGCAGTTACAAGATTTTGTAGTGATAAAACTTTTTGAAGAGTCCGCCTGGGAAAGTACCATAAATTTTTCAGCAATTGCTCCGCCAAGCAGTAATGTGCAAACATCACTGTGTTCCGGTTTCAAGGGCAATGTTTACAGTGAAATTGTAGGGCATAGTTTTTTTACTTTTATAGGTTTACACTTGACCGCCATCTCGCCTGATGTTGAGCGACGTTGCGGTCTACGATCTATGGGACATCTTGTATCTCTGGGTGAAGAGCGCAGTGCAGCGCTAGGTAATGGTTTGGACTTTTCATGTTCCAATAGTTGCGTGTTTCTATACTGTTATGGGCAGGTATGTTGCTTATCATCAGGCACATGTCTTGCTCGTCTCATCAATATGTACCTACAAAAAGTAATTCAGCGTGCACCACTGTACTGTATTTTTTTCAAGTGTAGATGTACCAGTTTACCGTTAAAGCTAGTGGTCATCACCACGTAAAGAAAAACATCTTGAGGAAACTGGTGTGTTCTAAGACAGACATCTTTCGAAGACATGATTATTGACTTTGACTCTCTTCTTGTATAGTGGGCCCGTAGTCCCAGCAGTGGAAACATAAAATGAACCATTTATGTCACTGCCTAATGACAATCTACAAGAAAGTTGTCCGGCAATGGTTATTTTTTTAGGCATATCAGCAATTACATCCTATATCACAGAATAGTATTTTATATTTTTTCT
Organism: Ectropis grisescens; assembly: GCA_017562165.1. NCBI lineage: Eukaryota > Metazoa > Arthropoda > Insecta > Lepidoptera > Geometridae > Ectropis > Ectropis grisescens. The sequence goes on along the minus strand of CM029781.1, from coordinate 23,872,447 downwards.
AGGAAAATAGAAATTGGAAACCACACAGATTACAAAAAGACACAGATTTCCGGAATTGCGACTGCGGCGTTGCCGCCGCCTTTGTGAGATTACCTTCGTGGACTTCACTATATTTTATTCATAGGGCCATTGTCTGGGACTGTGCGATATAATGACACACTGAAAATACTCTGCACTGCTTCAAAATTATGAAAATGTTATGAATGACACTCCCGTTCCCCATTGAAACCATGTTGGCATTCTTTGAATACAAATGCTCGACTGCATAGCCGAAACATTTTGTTATGTTTATGAAGCAAAATATGAAAGTTAAATTTCACTCGCACAATATTTTAAAATGTGGTTGAAATCCCATTTAAATTACGAATCATACTATCCTACCTTTATCGTACCATAGTTGCTCTGAGTATTTATTCCACTTATATTATAAATATCAATGATTGGATATTTAGATGTTTGTTGCTCAATCAGGCCGTAACGAAATAACGGATCAAATTAAAATGAACACAGTTAGATTAGTCTGGAAGAACACATAAGCTACTTTTTATCCCGGGAAATTAACGGAAACGAGAACAACGCAAGCAAAACTGCGGGGCATTACTAGTCCTACTATCATACTAATTTGAACATTTGTGTTTGGATATTTGGATGTTGCACAGTAAAGTCGGGACGGGCGAACGTATCAGGTTGAAATTTGGTACACAGTCCGATTATAGTCTGTATTGGCACATAGGTTACTTTTTATCCCGAAAAAATAATAGCAACGGAAACTACGCGGGTAAAACCACGTGCTGTTGTTAGTGCCAAAATTTGTGGACCAGCCTTAACTTTGTAGACTAGCTCTACCACCTTTTTACTGTTGAGTCTTGTCATATTGTTGAGTTGAGTTGTTGTTGAATTGAGTTGAAATGTGAGAGAGAGAGAGAGAGTTGAGTCTTCTTTCCTTGTTCGCACGCGTAGCGCGTACGTAGCTAGAGAGTAGAATAAACTGCCGGCTGCGTATTTTCTGAGAGATGTAATCCGAAACTTTACAAGATCAGAGTGATAATAGTTAGTTAAGTCAGCGTGCATCACCTTCCACCGCACCTTGATTTACCATCAGACAATTTGACTGTCAATTGTGGACCTATGTGTGTTAATAAAAATATTGAAAAAATACTTATCTTTGATTTCATACCAGCCACCATAGCCTAATTATTTTCTGGAAATCCAAATAAAAGATTTCAATTTAAAAATAAAACTAACACGCTAAAACGATTAAAAAATGAAACTAAATAATATAGATACAAATTATTATGTGTGTATAAATTATTGTAAAATTATTAGTAGGTTTAGATTAGGTAATGAGAATTTTTCAAAACCATTGCACCAATTTCGATAAAAATTTATGGGACAATCTGAAAAGTATTCCTATTGCAAGAATGAAATAATTTTCTGAAAAAGTATTTTTTTGTTAAGTATCTTTGTCAGTTTGTCTCAGGTGCTTTCTACTACCTACCGAAATTTTGGCTGGTGCAAAAGGTAGGTACAGTGTCCTACTTTCGTTAATTTCTAACTATACGTTCAAATACGTAAACTTTACGACGTAAAGCATAGTGAAATCCTTTGAGATAGTTGGTCTGAGAGTGAAATCACGCGAATGTTTAATTATTATATCTAATGATACCAAAAAGTTTACAAATGAGACTACTAAACTATAAAAAGTATCTATCAATATCCAATTTTATCCTAATGCTCAATATCTTAATATATATAAATCTCCTGTCACGATGTTTGTCCGCGATGGACTCCTAAACTACTTAGCCGATTTTAATCAAATTTAGACACCGTGTGTAGATTGATCCAACTTAAAAGATAGGATAGTTTTTATTTCGATTAATGGGCTTTATGTGACAATATACGAGGAAGCCGGAACGGGCCGCTATTTTTTTGTATAATAAGAAAGGGTTTTTGTTTGAACGCGCTAATCTCAGGTATTACTACTTGACTGATTTCAAAAATTCTTTCCCCGTTGCATATTTGCTTTATACCTGAGTGCTGTGGGCTGTATGTATTATGTACCACAGGCGAAGCCGAGGCGGACCGCTAGCTAGTCAATGACACACATACCTACTATATTTTACGTTACGATCTACGTTTGACCTAGATTTGCTTTCTAGAATGTATAGTTAGTATTACCAAGTAAGTATCAAAACTTCAGACAGACCACACAAAGGTACAATAACAAAAAACCTTTTTTATATTTGATTCACTGTCCATCGGTGTAGACATAGTTTAAAGTCACGCTAGTTTTAAGTGTATAATACTTATCATTTGAACACAACCAGATTATGAGTCGGCGAAGTCACTACTGCACACAAAGAAGCTAGCAAACTTACAATGAGAAAAAAGGACACGGATTCCCACGTAGACGTATTTAACGGTGATACGATAGCAATTTAGATCTTTACAAAACGAATAAATGATCCACTCAAGCGAATCCCCGTCATTAAGATTGCCAAATGTAAGTGGCATTCAGAGGCATTCAGCGGTTCACCTCTCACAATGAGCGTCGAATGGCTTTTCACTTAAGTGATTCTCAATACATCCACCGGTATCTATTACGGTTTCATTCAGAGATCGCATCAAGTAACGGATAGAATCAGACAAACCACTCTTAAATTTGAATTAAAGATATATTATGATGAATATACCACATAAGAAATAAGAACTTGGACAGATCTCAGTTTGTTTCTTATTTTCAGATTTAGGTACATCTTTAGTTTCGAAGAAACAGTGTTTTAAGAAGCAGAGGAAAAGATAAGTAATCTTTCAAGAGGCAACTTTGTGTACTGAACCATATATTAACTAAAACTAACTAAACGCTGTTGATCAAATCCTGTCATAGGTATAATACCCCCAATAGGGTTTGGGTCACTTTTCAACTTCTCCGCTTAGATTAAGCCATAATCGTCCTCTACACTGTGCCCCCACTGGTAAGAGCTTTAGTTTTTGTCCGAAGACTTTGAACTTCTTCTATTGAGTAGGTTTCTTCACGTTTTTCGTTAAAATCATAAGGTTTTCGTAGATTTTTGTACTTGAAAAAGTACTAGAGGAGATTCGAAACTACATCGCAAAAAAAAATGCGGTCATCTAGCTGTTACATATACGGAGTTGTGTTTATTTAAAGAAAAGTAGGTTGACCGAGCTTTGCTCGGTTTTTTTTAAATTATATTTGGGCAGGTACGAATTACGTAGTGATGACTTACTTAGACCTACTGAGATACGAATTAAATGCGTTTATAAAAGGCTCTAAGTATAAGATTTTCTCAGAAAAAAAAGAGCAAAAAGAAAAGTCCCGAGTGTAACCATCAGGATTCGAACCGCGGCCTGTTGACTCCGAGGGCGAGCATATTCTGTCTGAGCCATTTAGACTTAAAGAACAGTGGCGAAATAAGTTATCGTATTCTAATGACATTGTAGGAGGTTTTCATTGTCTAAAAACGCGCATAAAATAATGTTTAAAAAAAATAAAACCTAGCTAGATCGATTTATCGTCCCCGAAACCCCCTGTATATATAATTTCATGAAAATCGTTCGAGCCGTTTCCAAGATTCAGATTCTATATATATATATATACCTATATACCTACAAGAATTGGTTGTTTAAAGGTACAAGATATAAGTATTTTTAGAAATTATGAAATTACCATAAAAAATGAGCACAAACTAACGAGGTCACTGTATGCCATTTTTAAGCCTATCTATCGCTGAAAGTAATACTGCGACTATTGACTAAACAGTTCGTTTTTGATTGACTGACTTCGAAAAGATGTTATCGATTTTTACTTGTTCTTTTCTCGATGGTAACGGAAAATAAGTCAAGAACGCTATATCAGACGACCATTTCACGGATCATTGGGAGCCGCCAGAGACTCGCTCAATTTATACAATTGCTTTTGCTTACATGTCTCGGGTAGGGCTGATGGTTTGCACTGGCAGCGTTTGAAACATTGCAATAGTAGTGGACAGTGAAATAATTGAAGTAATTTTAATGGCTATATACAATGTAACTAGAGTTGCGTAAAAAGGATGTAGGTACCTAATACTCCAATAGTTACTCATAATTATGAACTAAGTAATACTATGGAACCCTAAGGATTAAAAAAAGGCAAAATAGAATCAACCTTCATACCATGCTGCTTACAAGGGATTAGTTAAATAACTTGAGAAATCTATTGTATGCTATGATTAGAAGAAGAGTATAATGTTTTTTTTTTACTTAGATTAGTGTTGATCGCCGTACATTGGCAGCCCTACAAAGGTTCAGCTAAGATTGACTCTATCCTTCGATTAGATCGACTCGCCATTGATCCGCGATGGCTGGATTGTATTGGAGCCATCAATCTAGTTGCGTAACTGTGGCTCCAGCTCTGCCTCGTACCTACATAGCGTATGTTTGTCTAGCACTGCTACATACCTTAATGATTAATGATAACAATATGCGTTCACATACTTACCTTTGTGCAGGGTATGCCGATTAGTTATCGCTAATATCTTATTCAAATCTATTTTTTATTTGAATTTATTCCATAGAATATATTGTGCTCTTGGAAGAAATCGATTCACATACGATTAACATATATACTTAAATAACAATACTCCACGGATTTGGATTTCGTGATTTAAAAAATAAAATCAAAAATGCTTTTGGTAATATTAACCTTGAAATAATATACATCTTCGCGAGTTCTTAATTATAACTAAGTTTCTCAATAATCTCAATTTAACCCTGTGTCTGGGTGTTTCTATTTATGATAAGTATGTATTTAAAACTATATATGTATTATATCAGCTATCTGGCCGCCATAGTCAAGGCTTTGCTTAGTTTGGGGTCAGATAGTGCTGTGTGTGAACTGTCCACCAATATTTATATTTATTTAATTAAAATGATAAAGATTTAGACACTCGAAAACTATTGAATACTAGCCTGATTTGAATAGGAAGAAAGATATTTAGATATAACCTCTAACCACTCTAGGTAAATTATTCAGCTCTAACTAAAAACACACCTCAATTAACTTTGTCAGAAGTATATAGTATATAGAAATAATATTGAGTGAACAAAACCACTTTATTCAACGTGTCAAGTTACGTGTTAAGTTTGAATATCAATTTCTGGCACAGCCCTGCTCATTTCTAGATAGGCAAATGCATTTCCCGAGACGGCAATAAAGATTACGTATAAGTAACAAATGTTAGATTCTATCTAACTCTGACAATTACTGGAGATTAAGTGCAACAGAAGCTGCCGCTTGGTCAATTTGCTCCTGGTGCAACGTTGGGGTCAAGGAGTCAACTCGCATCACCCATGACTTCTCTTCCGGGAACTATGTGGCATGATATAGTCAGTACCGTAACTGGCCTTGTGTATTTCGAGTGTAAGTCTCCGCGGCTGTGTTGTTTTTCCGATCCAAGGCCCAAAAGTTTTCCTAGTCCGGTCATTTCTGACACTCTTCATGAAATGCGCAGTGCCTAGGTAGCGCTGACACCGCTTTTTATGCAGGAAGATTCCGAGTCCCAGGTCAATTTCGACGTGAGATTATCTCTTGTCTGGATCTTGGTTGAGCAACTCGACACGACGCTTCATTCGCTAATTACGGAGTGGATTGCCTGCTTCTAGATTTTCATATAGTAGGCACGTTAACTGTGTGTTCATTTCCATTTTTAAACGTGACCTTCATCGTACATAACTACTCTGCAACGTAAACCTGCAACAATAATAGTTTTTATAGTCACCCGTTTCGCAAGATTTTACGTTTTTTTGGGCCCACAATCAACAAAGTAAGTTTCAATAGAAACATTGCGCGTCTCCATTAAGTTTACACAAGTGTGTATGCTAATAGAAGATTTATCCTTAGGTCTAAAAACATGTATTGTCATCGGGTTTCAACTTTCCATTAGTCTCCCATTACCCGTATACCTAAATTCTATCGTCTTTCGACAAATAGCCATCTTGTCTGAATAAATAGACAGCAATTTGCCTACAATATAGGTATGGTGAAATTGTGCGGTCAACTGTTTGTCACTTGTCAATAGGTAAGTAAAGCTGTGGCTACTGACTATTACTGAGCGACCATGAACATGTAGTATCGCTTTCTAGACTGGCAGTAAGTAATTACATCGTATTTAATTATTTAGTTAACTTTGAAAATATGTGATGTTGTTGTCTTAAATGTAAATCAATTTAACAATCATTTAAAAATCTAACCTTACTAATAATACTTACCAACCTAACATTCCGACAAACTAAGGAAAGTGTTTAACGGAAGAAAATTTAAGATCGGACTGTAGTTAGAACAGTGTGCTTTATCTAGTGTGTTATATTCGAAAAAGCTATTGACGATAATCTCGGTAAAAACTGATACTACGAATATTGTACGAAAAATTCGTGAAACACACAAGCCCTGTTTTATTTATTTTTGTGGTATGGATGCATGCCTAAACATGTTTTCATGAATCATTGCTCTTTTCGCAAATTCCAAAATTTTTACTAAAACTAGCCAAGCTTGCAAAATGGAATAGTTTAGTGGATATATGCGTACTGGTATGCAGATGCACATAGGGGCAGTGGGGCGAGGTGTCAAATATCGCGGCCTAGAATGCGACACGCCTGGTATTGCCGACTGTACTATTGCACAGAGGCTTTATTCCTGCACCGATCGTTTTATAAAGCGCATATTAAATGTCATAATTAATTTATTCGCGTATACGGGCATACAATTACATAGATATTTACAAACACGAGTATTGAATAAACTACAGAACCCTTTTTTCTACCTTTCAGCAAGCAAAACAATAATTACCTAAAAACCATATCTACGAATTCGTCACAGGATATCAACCAAGATTTAAAATTCGTCAGAAAGGTAGTAATAGCAAATACACGACCAAATCAAAAAGCCAATTAGAACATTTAGAATTTGACTATGGATAATTTACTGACTTTGATACGAGCTGTTCCCCGCGGTTTTACCCGCTTAGTTCCCTATTTCAGTAGTTTAAACCCTGCTTAGTTCGCCTATGTATTGCTCCGGACTATATTCTTACTGTGTTCTAAATTTCAACCCGATCCGTTCTGCCGTTCCTACGTAATTGAGCAACAAACACACAAACTATCGCATTTAAAATACGAGTATTAAGTAGTAGCATTTCAATAATCTGTGAATATGCAAGAAGAAGCATTAGCGATACAAAATTCTACCAAAAAATATACCAGAACTACGTGTCTGGTATAGGTAAATAAATCATAATAAAATCGGATAGGTGCATGTCACTCAAGATGCCTCGAATGAAAGTGTGCTGAATAGTAGAGGTGCATTGGTAATATTGGTATTTAATCGGAACGTTCGAATAACATCACTTAGCTGATTAGGTTAATTCGAATGAAAAATTGAAACGTGTGGTTTAAGAATCGTGCTCTCAGTATTCTGTGTACACAGGTCAGTCGGTTTACCGAGGAACATCATATGTACTAAGGTATATTGTATTTACCGTCAATTGCTGCTTTTGATTGATAGATATTGCTTTGCAAACATATCTAATACCTATAATATCAGTACTTTACCGCGGTTTTACTTACTTTCTTTTAGATTTTTTTTATTTTCTTCGTCTTTTTCACACAAAATTACACAATAAATTAATTTATAGAATATAACACGTTGTGATGTATGAAGTGATCGAATAATGAATACGATAAATTTGTCAAACTATAATAATCGTCTTTTATAATAATCATGAAACCCGTAAGATACCAATGAACCTATTTGATAGATTAGGTTAGGTTAGATACTTTATACCTAACGTTATAATAATAATATAATAACCGCTGTCACCGTTTCCGCACAACGGCTATCTGATCAGGTTCGCGCTATTCAGAGATGTAAGTTGCTGGATGGCTCGGCACTTGATCAACTACGCCTGGAGGAACAACGTACTCGCCCAGCTTCTACCTCGATCCGGGATCCGCCCGCCGCGTCATCGACCCTGACACTGACCTCAGTGCCGACGTCAGTGGCGATACTTGCGGCCCCGGTCGACCCCGTCATCGAGGAGGAAGACTCGGCGAGTAGTAATGTATCTAACCAGGTAATAGAGCAACTGAGGAGCGCTTTGGAAGACGCGATCTTGCAATATGTATCCACACCCAACTCTAGGCCGCGCTTACCGCGTTTACCCACCCATAAACGGAATTTGGCTTTGATGGGAGCCCTGAATACTTTGCTAGTGCCCTACCTGGGAACTAGCAAAGATTTGACTGATACCCATTCTATTCTGTACTGTGGTGCTATCGCGGCGTGTCGCGTTGCACGTGTCAAGTTCCCAGACACTGACCGTACAACGCGAACCGTCGGAGATGCACCCGCATGGCAAAGTACGAATAGAACGGCGTATCAGCAAATTCAGGACTCTTATAGCAAAGCTAATCTGCTTCAGACAGGGGAACAGTCGTCCCCGAGTCATGCGTTTCGTAGCACAGGCATTTGCTGGGACTGGTATCCGTCCCCAGCACTATCTTGCCAATGCTACGGAACGTATTGACTACCTGAAGCAGAAAGTTTATGCGTGGGCAAACCGTATTCGCCGCTACAGAGAGCGTGTGAATCGATATCGGCAAAATCGCGACTTTCAAAGTGATCAAAAGAAGGTGTACCGAAACTGGGAAGGAACTAGTCAACGTGTGAACGACGGGCAGCTACCGGATGCCAGCGCTATGAAAACTTCTGGCGCAGCATCTGGTCGGTGCCTGTCGAGCACACGGAGGAGCTTGGATGCGTGTTATCGAACGTGCATGTGAACTTATCGAGCCCATGGAGTCTATTACGATCGACTCCATAGACGTTAGTTGTGCTATCCGGACGGCTCAGAACTGGAAAAGTCCTGGACCGGACGGATTGCACAACTTCTGGATAAAGTGGTTTCGGTGCTCACATGAACGTTTGGCAACACAATTCCAAGAAGCCCTGGAGACGGGTTCTCTTCCCAGTTTCTTGACCACCGGAGTCACCTTCCTGCTCCATAAGTCTGGTAGTACCACGGAACCGAAGAACTACAGACCCATTACGTGCTTACCTACCATCTACAAAGCTGCTTACATCCATTCTGAGAGCAAAATTAATGCGCATATTGTCGCGAATAACGTTTTGGCCTCTTCTCAGAATGGATGTAAGATTGGGTCCCGTGGTACTAAGGAGCTACTCCTCATTGACACGACCATTTGCCAACAAGTCAAACGAAACAAAGGAGCCCTCTCCGCTGCTTGGATTGACTATAAGAAGGCCTATGATGCGGTGCCCCATTCATGGCTAGAAAGGGTTTTAGAGTTGTACAAAATAAATCCAACTCTAAAATCTTTTCTAAGCAAATGCATGGGACAGTGGGTCACAGTCCTTCGTCAACCAGGTAGCGTAGACAGCTCTTTTGTTTCGGAGGACTTGATTAGGATTGAAAGAGGCATTTTCAGGGTGACAGTCTAAGTCCTGTGGTTCTGCCTAAGTCTGAATCCTCTCAGCACTCTGCTGAAGGATTCAGAGTTAGGTTATCGTCTTCGTAGAGGAGGTGAGGTTATATCTCATTTGTTGTACATGGACGACCTCAAACTTTTGCACCGAAACGCCAAGACTTGTTGGAGCTATTAAAAACCACGGAGGTTTTAGTAACGCCATCAAGATGGAGTTCGGTGTTGACAAGTGTGCGGTCATGCATGTACAGCGAGGGAAAGTAGTAAATTCAGAGAATTTACAACTTTCCGAGACTATAACTCTCAGATCTCTCCGAAGACGAGACCTACAAATATCTCGGTATGTCACAGTCATTGGGTATATCAGCAGATGACATTAAGAAATCGGTGAAGGCGCTTCTTGTGCCGGCTGACAAAAGTACTCAAAAGTCTTCTGTCAGGCGGTAACAAGGCGCGAGCCTTCAACGGTTGGGTAATGCCTCTGCTGATATACTCTTTGGCATACTGAGATGGACTCAGACTGAGCTCGACGCCCTGGACAGAAGGTCCGTCAACTGCTCACAACACACCGAATGCTACACCCGCGCTCATCTGTTATGAGGCTGTATATCCCGCGGAAGTGTGGAGGTCGAGGCTTTTTAAATGCCAAGAACCTTCACAACCGCGAGGTATGCAGTCTTAGGGATTATTTCCGCAACAGTGAGTCCGGGATGCATCGTGATGTTGTGGCAGTTGACAGGAGCTTCACGCCTCTTTCAATGGCAAACGAGAACTGGCGCAAACCATCGGTGCTCAGCACTGATGATCGCAAGGAGCTGCACGGGCGGTTCTATCGGGCCCTAACGGGCCCCGATGTGAATTTGCTCGCGTCGGTGAACTGGCTACGCTTCGGGGACCTCTTCGGAGAAACCGAGGGTTTTGTCTGTGCAATTGCTGACGAAGTTATCAAGACGAACAATTACCGGAAATACATAATGAAGGACGGTACGATCGACATTTGTCGGGCATGCCGCCGTCCAGGCGAATCACTTCGCCATGTTATTTCCGGTTGTTCGCATCTTGCTAACGGCGAGTACTTGCACAGACATAACCTAGTAGCCAGGATCATCCACCAGCAGCTTACTCTTCGATACGGCCTTGTCGAGTCCGAGGTGCCGTACTATAAGTACGCACCTCTGCCAGTTCTCGAGAATGGTCGTGCGTTGCTCTACTGGGACCGCTCTATCATCACGGACAGGACTATTGTTGCCAATAAGCCTGATATCGTGCTGGTAGACCGGTCCGAGCACCGGGCTGTAATCGTCGATATCACCGTGCCACATGACGAGAACCTCGTGAAAGCTGAGAAGGACAAGCTTAGCAAGTACCTTGACTTGGCTCATGAGGTTACCGCCATGTGGGATGTTGATTCGACGATCATAGTCCCAATAGTTGTGTCGGCAAACGGCCTTGTAGCGAAAAGTCTCGACCAACATCTCAAGAGACTTTCGCTAGACGGTTGGATTAAGGGTCAGATGCAGAAGGCGGTCATCCTCGACACAGCGCGCATCGTCAGGAGGTTCCTCAGTCTGCAGCCCTAACCACCGGTAGCTTGGGCACTGCCCCGCTGCTGGCGGCACCCTAGTTTTTAAGTTTTTTATAATGTTTGTATTTTTTATATCTGTATTGTAAAAAACCTAAAAATTAAGAAAAAAGATTAAATGAGTATATAATAATAAAACCTCATTTAATTCCTTAATAAAACATTAACATTGAGAATAATAAATTAAGTAAGTAAGTAAAAAAAAAAAAACATTAAAATTATTGAACACAAACAAAAAATACACAGTTAAATCCTAATTTATTTCCTTTTTTTTTTTTTTCTTTCTTCTCTCTGTTTATTAAGGACCTCTCATCGAGTAAAGGCCTCCTCCATTTTTCTCCAATCCTCTCTCTCCTTTGCTATCTCAATCCAATTTGCGCCTAACCTAACGTTATGTTATAACGGACAAATATTACGATGATAAATCATACGTTTTTTTTATATTGTCGCTTAGCTCTAGAAAAAGTCAGGAAGTACGATTTTCTTTTTACTTCCCGACTTTTGAAATGTTTCATACACGAAATAACGTCGACACTGCGTCTTATTATCTATTCTATGACTCATTGTTCATGGCACACTCAAACCCCACACATTCTACTTGGTATGTACTCGTAGGTACTTAATTTTCTTGCATGTAGGTAGAGATGCAACTAAATTGTCATAAATTAACGCCCATAATGAACGTCAATACTGATGTTAATCTCAATTATATTACGCCCGGTATACAAGTAGGTTAATGAGAAATTATTGAAGGAATTCTATTAGTATAGAGCGTAGGTGTTTTAGGTGTAGCCCATCTGCCAACTCGTACTTGGTCAGAGTGATGGCCTTGACTATTCTTTTCAAACACACCCCGAATCTGAGCAGTTCGGGCAAACAAGACTCCTCAAGAATAACATACTGAAATAGTAAATGTTTTGAATTATTATTAGTTTAAGTAGGTATATATCCATTAAGTGACTGACTACACATACTTTATACTGTAGGGCTCGAGCCGCCGCTGTGAAGGGCTATTTCCAGAGCATCGTGCCCTTTCATCGCTCTTCTAAAATAACCGGGTCCGTAACCCACGCCATTTATAAAGCTGTAAATGTTGGTTGCAATTTGCGCTGTCTGAGGCATTCTAATAAGAAACGCACGCTTGAGATATGCTTATTGTACATATACCAGATATGGATAGATACATTATAGAAGTATATGTATAATGCTTTTAAACTTTCAGGGATTAAACTCATATTGAAAACGTCACACAGGACTGCATCGGAATCTAAATTATTATTTGTTTACCTCTACGTTCTGGCACCGTTAGATTTGCTGTGGTCACGAAGAAATAGCGGGAAATAAGAATATCTCCATCTACCCTCATACACGTCACAACACTCAACACTAAGCATAATTATCTGCAGGTTTCTGCGAACCCACTCCGCGATGCCTACATTTATTTTATTACGAGTAATGGATAATACAGGATTCCACAACGCCGGACACTAAAAATCATTTCCTTGGTTGAAATTACGATATTTTTAATTTTCCAGGCTTGGCGAAATAACAGTATAATCGAGTAAATACATGTTATATATTTATTTATTTTGTATTAATAGCGTTCGGTGGATATGACCTTCGGATGATAAATCTATATATGGATGATTAATAATCATGCAAAATGCTATGATAACAAATACAGTAATTTTTATCGTGGTAAAATTACAATACGGGGGGAAGGGAACAACCTGGGTAAAACGAGGCGCCACTATTCACACTAATATTATAAATTCGGAATGGAAGAGTGTAAATTTACATGTGGATAAGTGTGCACGTATCTATCGAAAACTGAGCATGGCCTAAACGGATTTGAATAATATAAAATACTTAGTAAGCTTATACATGTATCATAGGTTAGTGGTTGATAAGACATGAGTTACACAGAATGGTACTAGTAGATAAATGCTGAAAATATAAATATATTCTAACTTCAAATAAGGTTTCTGTTTTTGACTCATCGGCGTCGAGAGAGCAATCCTAGTTCCCGACGGAGCAGAAATGCAAGTGTTATGATTGACGAGCTCTGCCATGGAAGTTCTTACAATCAATAACTGCTGCTGGCCTTCGCAGAAATGATGTACTGAATAGAAACCACGCATTGTTCAAGATACACATTCTAGGTATATACCGTATAGTTATTAAAATTTACAACGGAATAAACTCGTAAATCACAAAAAATAGAGTTATTCAACACAAAAAAGTGTGGGAGAGGAATATTTCACTACTATTAAATAACATTTTATGCTCATTGTTTGTTCACAACAAAAGTAGGATTTATTATTATGTGGTAAAGCGAGTCCCAAAGTGGCTTACCCGTGAAAATGATACATGAAATATCGAGATTCATTAAACCACGGTAAATATCACATACTTATTAATAATATTTATTAGTTTACATTTTATGTATGCAGGCGTTTAAGGCAACAGGTTAGTGTCTGAAGAGAAAACCGAGCCTAGGTGTGATATATGATGGATGAGTGTAAATTTACATGTGTGTAAGTGTGCACGTAGCTATCGAAAACTGAACGTGGCCTAAATGGATGGAATGAATAATATGAAATACTTAGTAAGTTATGGGTGTGGTTTGCGTTTTATAGGCTGATGATGATTGTCAGGCTATTGGTAACATAGTCATACGAGTACATATTAGTATGCAAAATCCCTGTTCACTGTTCGCCTCAAGGTGTTACAACTATTTCGCTGTGCATAAGTCCATACATTCAAAAAGTTAAGAGGGTCTCTAAAATTCCTCTCTTAAATTCGGAAATAATGAACACTACGGGCTGACACCAGATATTCCCAAAGTACTTCAATTAAATCCGACAGCGATCGGATCCCTCGTAATTGGCAGGGGAAGGACGAATTGATCATGCAAACTCTATCATCAGCTATTCGAAACGCCTATTTAACTCTATTGACTTATTTATCACCTACATACATTCCATCGTTCCAATTTATTCCCCATAAACATCTTATGAAGATGCTACCGGCGACTTGGTTGCTCCCACGCGAGTTTTGTGATTCAATTTGTGAAATCAAATGAGTTTGTGTAATACAAAATTCGTTTGATATTTTATTGGGCCTTTGATTGGATTGATAAAAATTGAATGAGATGTTTATTGAATATAAATCTTTTTATAAAAAATGTGTTATTTGGTCAAATTTCAATCAACGTTTAATTATTACGTCCTACGCACATTCCTCTCATTTTTTAAACAGATAAGTGAAAATTGTGTAATTATTCATGGGAGTAGGTAAATTGGCCAGCTTTAACACCATTGCAGACTCGTGTAATCATATAACACGGTCGGCTTTCAGTTTAACTTTGTTTCAGAGTTGTCGACCACACTGGAAGCCCTCGTTATTCAAATGAGATTACTTCCAGCCCCGTCGGTATTCACGCAGTCTCTTTGGCAGCTATTTAAACAAAGCCGGGCGATCATCGAGCCACTTCAGACAACAATCAACAACATGTCTTCACTGAATAACAAACATACGACGATCTCCCAGACCTTAACATTTTTATATCATGAGATTCCGGACAATTTAAAAATTCCACAGATTGTCTCGATAAGCGGCTCTATAAAAGGTTAGCGACACCGATAAAATTCTTAACTACCTACTGTTTATATTGTTCGTATAACTACCGTTTATCGGTGGCCGAGTTATTGTTGTTCTTAAAAGTATTATAAAACCGTAAATCGCATTTATAGTCGATCGCCTGCCTGCTGGAGTTTTTATGGGTTTGCACATACCCTACGGTACCTTGACCGGACATTCACTAAGATAAAATTATCTAAAGAAAGTATAATAAACCGCTCAACATCATAATGCGTAAAATCATTTTGTTTACCAATCATAATTACTCTCCTAGACAGTAGATGTGCACCCACGATAGCAAGCACGATGCCATTTTTTCCTGAGCTTTTTTGCCATTTCCTCTATTAACATTTCTATAAAGACTTCGCAGTTCTTTTTATACTGGTTAATATACCACCCACCGGGGCCGCAAACTATTGTCTAGCTAGATTATCTGTCCATTATTTATAATGAGTGAGATAGTGCATTCACGTCAGTTTTACACCTACGCGAGAAAAGAATGAGAGTTTAAAAATGCGCGGCTTAGTCCCGAGACTATTTTTATCGGTATTTAATTGGGAAACATAAAACAATAATGGTATTGTTTATGCGATTATCTGTAGGAGATTATCTTTTATTGTCATGAGCAGTTTTATTGTAGTTTTATTGAAACGTAACCGAATCCGATTTAGACAGACCACATACAAAGCGCGTTCGAGACTTTGTATTATGCGAGCAATGTAATCGTGTGCTGGCTCGTTTATATGCCATTTTGAGTGAATAAAAGGGAAATTATATGAATAACGTCAGTCAGTTTATGTCGCAAGATAGCGTGGAGCAGGAGATTAAAGCAGCGTCACGCGCGACAATAAGGAAATAGCACGATGGAACAGAATATAAAATTCGAGCTCCATGATTCAAGCTTGAGACGCACAAAGACGAGCATGGCTTCCGCTACTTATTGTATCTACTCGAAAAGGGTTCATAGGTATAGTGTGACCGAATGAATCGCAAGTTGCAATAGAAAAAAAAAACATAAAAACAGTGACAGGGCGATCAATACATGCAACTGATGGTAAGCCGACACTCTA
Source organism: Ectropis grisescens (assembly GCA_017562165.1). Classification (NCBI taxonomy): domain Eukaryota; kingdom Metazoa; phylum Arthropoda; class Insecta; order Lepidoptera; family Geometridae; genus Ectropis; species Ectropis grisescens. The sequence continues at coordinate 23,856,655 of CM029781.1, read as the reverse complement.
GTTCAAGGGTCAGCAACAGGCGGACCGCGGTCCGTACCCGGACCGCGAAAGGTCGAACCTCGGACCGCCAAGTATTGTATTGGATACCAAGTATACATTTGAAAATGTAGATAACCTTTATTAATTGAAACTATATTTTTTTACCACGTAGAATTTAACTTAGTAAATAAAATAATATGTAATCTAAGTGGCTCTCTTCATGGTCAGCAACAAAGAAGGATTCGAAATAAGCTTTTGCTTCGACTGGGAATGGAAACGAACCCGTTTGTCACCTGGGTTGTCTTGCCTGCTCAATGAGAGTACCGTAAAAGTCACAAAAAAGCTGAAAACCTACAACGCTATGCCATGTGTGCGAGGTACACGGCCACCGATTTCGGTTGGTGCGATCGAAAAACACTACTACAGTACTTGTAAGGTCGGACGCCTTTCACACGGGCAAGTGCGCTGCTCTCACACCTGATCAGAAATCCTGGTGAAACACCCCGGGCAATAAGCGTGCATGCCCTGGTAATCGAAACTCAAGAGCGCAAGTCACAGACTGGCTGGGTTGCATTGAGGCCTCTAAACATCATGAGATTGCGGTATACGAAGATAGGGGAGAAAATCTGAGCTTTCTCAGAGCCCTTTCGTACGACCAAACAAATGCAACTGACATCTGGGGCATCCTGTTCCTAGTTCGCCCATGCAAACCAGCTCCGAAAGAGCACAGCACAGGGCAGCTGCGGAAAACCAGCCAAGAACATTCTCTGAATCTCATCCCATGCATCCCACCATTGACGTCAAGGACTCTCAAAGCACCTTCACAGCAACAAATGAGCCGAACGAGAGCCGACAAAACACAGGTTGAACCGCCCCGCTATGTCACGGCTTCGGAGCACCACGCACGTAACGTCTTCATCGAATTTATAGCTACACTGCGAGCTACAAGACAAGTCAATCTCAAGATCTGCGATAATATCATGCAAACCTATAGGCTAGGAAGTGAAAGCCTCTTAAAGGCGAAACTCCAGGAGGCTGAAGCATCCATTTACAATAATGTCACTTTCTGGATCATCAAGGAACCATGACAGGACAGTACCTATAAGGTAGCTTACATAGCTTGGTGACACTGAGCGAAAAGAGACTGAGCGCGCGGGAAGATCTGTTTACGCAACACCACCAAACGACCCAATCATAGTTACTACCCGATGCCCCAAGATTATGCTCCTTAATTAAGATTAAGATCCTAGAGATGGCCAAGACCATCGAAGGGAACTCAAACGTCTAAGCAGGTTGGTAAAACTAGGAGCTACCGAGAATACAGTGGGTCGACGGAGTTCCAGGATGTGAAAGACAACTTGGGTGATAAAACATTTTGACGTGGACAAAGACGCCATCATCACCACAACAACTGATGCAGCAAAAGATCTAAGAGAAAAGCTACCGCACCGTCTCGAAACCTGATTAAAACAAAGGTCACAGTGCGTGGCTTTTGTTCTGGTAAATAGTTTCGAAAAGAAAGTTGAAGCATGAAGCGACTGAGCTTCATGGTGGATGAAAGCTCTCATGAACCATTTTGGGCTATTGTGGCTGACTTACTGCTTAATTGTTTAATTTGTCAAAAGCTTCACTTCAAATGGAAATAATTGATACAAATCTTTAATCTTTATAAACGTATAAAACTGTATCCACTGAAGAATTTCAGGCCAAACACAGCTAAGAAAAATATGTTAATTGCAAAAAAAATTGCTATCAATTTGGCTACTATGCTTGGTTCGACTTACGTATGTGACTCATCTTTCTCAAAAATGTTTTTTAGTAACAAATATCGTTCAAGACGGCCGCCTAGCAGACACACTTCGAGTTTGCTGTTCTTCTCGAGAACCAAACTATAAAGAACTGGGCCAAGCGCGTCGGTGTAATTTATTGCATTGATTTTAGGTCTTGGGTTTTTATTATATGTAATTACAAATTTGGTTTGAAAACATACAATAAATACTTAAATAAGTAGCACTTAATTACCTATTACCACAATTTTTTTTCCGGACCTCGGTAAAATTTTGGCCCTGCATCCGGACCCCGCCTAAAATTACTTGCCGACCCCTGCTCTAGTTCATAGTATTCTTGTACAGTGCTACACAGCTATCAGAACACGAAAAGCCCATAGCCCTGCTCTGAGCTCGTAGCTCAGAAATACTGTCATCGCCATAATCGGCACACAGTCAGCATTTCTGGGCATATGCTTCTCTGGTGTCCATGATACGCTACTTAGCCCGATCCTCAGCTTTTCGCTTTTCCTAAATTGACATCGAGTCACAGCGCGTCCTACACTAGGTACGTTTACTGATTCGCGGTCTCGATTCTAGATCTAGAACCCGGCTGCCTAACGGTTATCGGTTATATAAGATGGCTAGCAATGTCCCGTGATTAGACCTGCGCCCTGCGTATTTCTGGTTTTTGTAATTTTTCGCAATGACAGTAACTTATGCGTAATATCAGACTATAATCTAATCTAACTGTATTTTAAATTCCAGACCGATTCGTTCAACTACTCTGACCGGATGGTAACAAATATCCAACCTTTCAAATTTATAACATTAGTAGAATGAATCTCTTACAATTTGTTAGGGTTTTCAAGTTACCAAGGCTTACGCCTCCGCCTACGCTAGCTACCATATCATCCGATAGGAGTAAATAGCTGCCGAATTCTCGATCATGCAGGTAGCTGATCACACAAAGGCATGCAGATCACAATATTAGCGCTCGTTTGATGAACTGAACGATTTTACTCATATTCATCTACAACACGAAAGCACAGCTTAAGCTTCGCAATATAGAAATATGTAAAAACAAGAAAGGACGTAAAGTCGCGGGTAATCTTTCTACGATAATCCATCCATCCGCACAATATCCGTAAAATAAGTTGATGTTTCTTTAAGACAAGATGTTTTTGTAGCTGAATATAGAGCACGAACTAACAATATTCGTGAAAGTTTTGAGAAGTAAGCCTGCTTACTACAGTAAACGAAAGAATTGCGATGGAAATAAAACTATATTGTCGAAAGAAAATGAAAAAGTTTAACCAGTAGATGTCGAGGAGCGACTCATACATACTTGCTCAAGTGTGTACTCAGCTTAACACTGCCCCTGGCGTCCCCCTCTATCAATCATTTCAGCGTTCGTTGTCTAAACGTTGTCTTTTCATTTCTTGTCTTGTGTTTGCATAAAGCCTTCCCCATCTTGAACGCCAACTAAACGAAAATAATTTTTCGTTTAGCTTATGTCTGACAGGAACGTTTCGTTTTCATGATCTTAAAACAAAATAAGTTGGTGGTATGTAGGTACCCTCTACTTAGTCTGTGGTAGGTACTGACTACTGACATTCCGAGTGACCCTCTAATTAGTCTGTGCTGGTATTCTGAAGCTGTTCGAAACACAAACGGCATACAAAAAGATTTGCTTTTGCAGAATTTTTTTTGGTAATAATAATGAAAAACACCTCACTTGTGGACCAACATTTTAAATTATTTCTAGGTACCTACCTAGTTAATCAACTAGTTTAGTTAGAAGCTCCGATAGGCTATGCCGATTTCGTGAGGTCGTAAGTTCGAATCCCACCTGCACATCTGTGTATTTTCCAAGTGCAGATGTATAAGTAGGTAAGGTATGTAGGTATGTGCCATATATTTTTATGTTATCACCATTGGCTTTATGGATGGTGGTGATGATAATTAGCATCATGTTCAAAGAAATATATCCTTGGAGGACATGTGTCATCCGCCAACCCACACTTGGGCAGCATGATTGTAGTGGTAGGACTCTTAGCAGAGTCCGCCTGGGGAAATACCACACCTTTGCCAGTTATTCTATCGCCAAGCAGTAATGTGCAAAAATTACTGTGTACTGGTTTGTTTGTGTCTGGTAACATTACCCTATGTTACCAGAGAAATTACAGGGCTTAGAGATATAATATCTTAGATCTCTGGGTGACGAGCGCAGTGCAGTGCTAGGTAATTATTTGGACTTTTCATGATCCAATAGCTATGTGTCACTGTGCTGTTATGTGGCTGGCATTTTGCTTACCATCAGGCACATGTCCAGCTCGTCTTGTCACTCTAAATTATAAAAAAAATGGATTTTGGCCTTGAGTCTCTCCTAGTCAGAGGTCCCGAATCCTAGCGAGGACATAAATTGGGTTGTTTGGGCAGAAACAACAATAGTTTAGGAAATGCTCTGTTAGGGAATTGTTACTTCTGAAGAGGGTGAGGTGCATAGAAGGAGCCTCCCCGAGCGGCAAGTACAAGTGATATAGTTGCCGGCAAACAAGTTGAGCCAATGAAGTTAGTTAGTTAGTTAACCCAATCAAATTACGTTTCTGCGCATGGCTGCGCAGAAACGATTTTAAGGTCTCTTTGGTAGAAGTGCACACGCGCGAACTTTCCCCTTCCACGTCACTTTTGGGTCAACTTGTTTGCCGGCCACTATACCTATACCCAATACCCATGCCCGGTGCACCCTGCACCAGCCGGTGAGAACACCGGCTGACTAATCCTTCTACCACAGCGATTCAATGCATCTGACACGTCAAGAAGCAGAACCCCTCTGAAAGAAAATCAATCAATAATAATTACAATTTTGCTATAGAAAACAAAACAACTGACTTAAAAATTTTGCTCACACCGCTCACTAATTTTTACCATCCTTAGTATTATAATTTCGAAAGTTTGTATGTTTGGATGTTTAGATGTTTGGTTGGTTTTTTGGTTGTTGCGCAAAGAGGCCGGAACGGCTCGTATTTAAATTAATAACACAGTGGGACTATAGGCCGAAATAGCAGATAGGTTTTAATCGCGGAAATAACGGGAGCGGGATGTCCCCGGGTAAAATCGCGGTGCATTTTAGTTAATAACAAACCAATATGACATCGACGTCACATTTTTTATTTTCTACGAGAATAGCTCCACCGATTTGGATTTTTTGTGAGACCATTCGGGGAATCTGCCCTTTCGAACATAAAAAATATTATCAACATCAGTTCAGCCAGTTTAACTTACATTACATTAACTTACATACGTATAAAGTACAATCAATTAAGAACCCCATTCTTTTATGAAGTCGTGATTAAGTATGAGAAACAGGAGTTCCAAGGGAAATTATTCCTCAATTTACAACTAGAATTAATCTGTAATAAGTTTTGGCCCTAGTTTGCGTAATTATTCATAGTTTACTTCATGACGTTTGTAACCGATAAACGTAGAAAGTAGTAAGTGAAAAATCCTAGATTTCCCTTTGATCTTCATAATAACCGTAAAGTTAACGCTGCTATTGATGGGCATAATTAAATTAAACTCGGTGGCTAATCGAGAAAAAAGGTCAAACCCGAGGTGACACTGCCACCGGGGCCCGGTGACCGGCGACCGGTTAACGAAGTGTAACCGACGAACGACACCTATACTTATTTTCATAATTTAAAGTACGAGAGGCGCTGTAATCGCTTAAGCCTCAAAACGACTTATCAACCAAATTTAGTTCCTCTAGTTCACCGTGAAACTTATTTTACAAAATTCATTATACCGACAGGACGTTACTTTGTAACCTGAGAACTCACACTTACTTATTACGAAATCAATCGAATGAATAATTAAAGCCTAATCTCGCTGCATCGAATGGAAGATCGTGATGACACGTGCCGTGGGCAGATGCGGCCATCGCGGTATTACCATAATGAACCAGGTGGTCCCGTACTTTGGTAAAAAACTTATCATTAAGTAAGAGATTTGTTGCATTAGAGCTACGTTCATAAATATAAGGCGAAAACGACATGCCTGTTGTCAATTATTTAAAACAAAAATCTAGAGATCGTGCTGATTGGTTTATCATAGATGATTCATGTTTAGTAGATTAGTAGGTTATATTACAAAGAATGGTGAAAATTTTAAAAATTGGTGATTATTATTACATAATGAAATATTCTGAATATTTTCTACTATCATTCCAACATTATCACTGTATGCAATATAATTGTATTGAACTTCATTCTATCACAACTTGAGCCCAGGTAGGTAATTAACACTATAACATTATTTGAGTACTTAAATAGACAACCAGTTAAATTTTTGCATAGTTTTGCAGTCAACTTCAACAAAATATCGGGCAACTCTAGAAAATCATGATAAATGACCTTCTTTAACGCTGGTGTTAATTGACATTCGAAATTTAAAACTATACACGGATCGTTTAGTGAGGCTCGAATGTCGTAAACATGTCTTTGGACCGCCCACGGCACGGCGCATCAATTTGTTTTGGGCTAATCTTTCGTGAAAGCAGCTGATTAATGCGTTTGTTAGGCTAATGAGAATGGTGCGATAAGTACCCGTCTAATAACAGGGATGCCAGTGTTCATTCTAAACACAAAAAATGCCAGTCATCTTTCAATAGTAAATCTCCATAATTAAAAAGTTCCATTTTAAAACTCCCTAAGTAAATGATTACAACAATTGTTATCGGTGATCCATATGTTTAATGTATTAGGTTACATTAAATTTAAATATTAGGTTACGCCCCTATACATAAAAACATATTTCAGGTTTAACAGTTTCTCATATGGTTCAATAACCAACAATTTATTTAAAACGAAAAGCTTTGTATATTCTAGAGACCTAATAACGACCGAAAATGGACGTAAATAGGACTAGAACTGCAGTCTGCAATGTACGTTAATTATTCTAGAACTGCAGTCAGCAATGTACGTTAGTTATTCTATAAACAATAACCTGCAAACATTTAATGACAATTGTTCCGATCTGAATAGAAATAAAACCTAATTAAAAGCGCAATATTTGTAAAGAAAATTAGGTCAATCGTCTTATATACTCCGATGATGTATGTAGTGCTAGGCAAGAGCTAGTTAGTTTATATGGATTCATCGTGTTCAAATAGATGCGTGGCGCCAAACTGTTTTATCAGGTGCGTTGTTTACCATCAGATCTACGATTTCCTCATCCCGACACTCTATTAAAAAAAGGAAAATATTCTTGTTACTCAAAGCTCTTCATATATTCATGCAATAGGCCTGAGAGAATTGATCCATCATACTTAAGAAGTCCACATTTTCTACTACTAGAACACAGCACAATTAAGGCCATACTCCACCATACTGGCTAAGAAAGGTACATTTTTAACATGCCCGTTTCCTCAATTGGTCTCACTGAAAGCTCAACCTCTACGGGTGAGACATTTTAATGACGTATAGATTCTAGCGCACTTAAGAAGACTTGCGATTGACCCATCCCTAATATATCACTGACTGTTTCATTATGCTACATCATAATATTCTATAAGTATCGATATTCTTGTATTCCCAGACCTGGTTACAACAGAATTGTATATGTATGACCGTGTATGGCTTGAAACTCCCACGTAATCCGAGCATCGAATTACAGTTTTGTTTCCTGGATTAGCTGTCCGATCGCATTGTGAAACTAATTCTTCTAGTATTTGTACTCTACACTAACTCAATAAGCGCTTACATCTATAATTGTTTGCTTAAGCAGAAAGCCACACATACTATACATAATTGAATTTTTGGTTGGTTATACAGTATAATAAATATACAAATCTATATTATAAGTACACAATGAAAGGTTGGGGGCGCTTACGATACAAGGTTAACTTTTTTTCACGTAGGGGAAATGCTTTTTCGTAAACGCACCGCCCGTGGGGAAGGTTGAAAAAGAGCTCAACTTGTAGTGTTGAACTTGACACTACAAGTGTAGTTCTTGCCCCTTGTCGGACCCACCTCAGTTATTAACCCCACCACATAGGCGTTCCCACCACAACCAGAAATACTAATAATTCGACAAAAACCCATCAAGGTTTGGGAAATTGGCGACTAACTTCATAGTGTGTCACGAGGAGGTTTCCGAGCCACGCATATCGACGTTAACCTTAGTGTGCTAATGTGCTGCGTTACTTACAATGTGCTGAATTTAAATTGTTTCTTATCCTATTAATATTATAAATGTCAATTTTGGATGCTTAAATGCTCAATTTGCTGCTCAATCAATTCATAACCTATGAACGGATCAGGTTGAAATTTGAAACACAGTTGGATTATAGTCAAGAAAAACTTTTTCAAGAAGAAGGCTACCCGGCTTTTTATACCAGTAAAAACAACGGGGACGACAGAAACAGGAAATACGCTAGTAAAACCGCGGAGTGCTGTTAATAATAATAAATAAAGAATAAAATACCTAATACATAAAAAAAGAAAAGTATTCAAAAGAAACTTTTGAATTTCAAAACAAAAAAATGAGATCATCGTAAGCCGATTTCTTTATTTGCTAGGCCTAGCATAAACCCTTGACTATGTACCCTTTCAGTGGAAATAATGAAATGACAATCACATATAAATAACACAAGTAATGGATAATTAGATAATTCGATCACTTTCCATACATCAGCGGCCGATTTGAATGAGCAGAAGTTAACACTTTTGGGTCAGTGACCGTGTTTTGATTTGATTCAAATATTACGAACGTTTACAATTCATCCAAATGCCGTTAAAAAGTGGGAGTAAATGTATAAAAGTGTTTTATTTATGCAGTTTAACCTAACTACAACATGCGACTGATTCAGGCTTTTATCAAATAAATCCAAAGAGCCACTAAAAAGCAGTTGTATTCAAATGAGATGCACAATATATTATTTTTTATAACTATGCAAATAAGATTATGGGTATTTTACATGAGTAAATTGCGACTTATTTATGACATTTATGTAAATGAATGTATGAATTATTAAACATTTGTAATAGGATGAAGTTGTCACCAGCTGTCAAAGAGGACGACAGTTGCAATATTGAGCTCTATCATGTGATCATTGTGATATCCAGCTGATCAAATAACACAGTAACTCCAGAAAATGTTTAAAAACTTTAGGTATTTTTTTAATTTTTTTTATAACTTGAAAATAAGTGTCTCAATTCAATCAAAAAAATATAACTATCGGGGGTATAAAGATTGCTGGTATAATGCAGTTTTTTTATACCAGCAATAACGCGAGTTTTCTTCATTGGTCGTGTTGATATAGATATATGGCACATGGTCAAGACAAGGTGTGAAACCAAAGTTTCACAATGGAAATGTATTGTAATAGAAGTAGCTAGGTTCCTAATACAGTCTAAATTGATGAACTTATAAAAACATTTGGTCGTCTCTCTCCACATATGGTGCTCTCTGTCTTTATCAGGGTAAATGTATCAATAATAAAAAAGAAGTGTGGCACTCGGGGACTGCCGCGGTAAAGCTATTGCATGTTGCATGCATTTTTATCAACATAAGCAATAGGGATGTTAACAATTTTTCGGAATTGCTTTTATTTTGAAGAGTGACATTTGTTTACCCTAAAAAATATCACGGGAAATCCGTTAATTTGGCAACACTGCTAAGAGCATTTAGTCTGTAAAGCTAATACATAAGATTCAAAGTTGATTGACCGAGTGGGGAGGACGGCGTTACGGTCTTCCATCCCTCTTTCTTGTGAACATAAGAAAGAGATGCACGATCACTAAAATTCGGTCCCCAGGCCCGCGATAAAAGCTATGCAATAGCTTAAAAAGTGTATGAATGCATGTGTGTTTGTATGTAACAACACTCACACAACAACAAACATAATCACTATGACGTTTTTACTGAAAGCTTCGTAGGACGCAGGCGCAAACACGTGCTAGCATACGTACAAACAGAACAAAGTGTAGACGAAGATCATAGTAAGTACTTACTGTACAAGTATTTGTATTTTATCTCATTCCTCTGAGGCTAAATAGTATTTATAAGTATGTTTGTTTCCTTTTGTAAGGTTTAATGCAAAAATAGGTAGATATCAATAACATAAGATATTTAATTGGTTCATCAGGTAACAAACACATCGCCTTTTATACCAGTTCCATCCCATTCCGTTCTGCGCAGCTCGGAACGTGAGCCCACATAAATAAGCTAGAGAATGAGAGGTGTGGACATAGAACGGCGATGATATAATACCTTCTATAAGACACTTATGACCAGTCGGAATAGATTTACGGTATGGCTTTTTTTATGTAAGTATGATGTAAGTACTATTATAACCTGACTTGACTTACACGATGGTCATTTGTTCGAACGTTTCAACAAAATTCAACAATCCTAGTGACCAGTGATGTTAGAATTATTTTCACATTATGAAATAGATGAAAAAATACAAGCAACAATTTCGATTATTTTAACTGACTTCGAAACAGAAGTAGGTTTTGTTTTCCTTATTCTGATTCTTATTCCTGTATTTTTTAATGTTTGCTAGTGCGGGCGCTGCTAGTGGGTAACTAGCAACGCTCGCGGTTTTACCCGCGGAGTTCCCATTATTTTCCTGGATAAAAAGTACGAATAGCCCATGGGTTTGTACGTTTGGACACAAAAGGCGGTCATATCCCTTATAGTGATTTTAAATAACGTTTTAGTTACTGGGATATTTTTACTCAATTAAGGCAGTGATATAACCAAGCATTTGAAATATACTTATATTTTACCACTCCCTGGCTTACTAGTTAGATGGTTTCGTATGAAATAAAATGACGATCAATTTTTCATGGTTTAACTACTCTCTACTTACCCGAGAATTGCATACCTACCTACTCTATATAGCATCACCTATCGCCATAAAAAAAATCCAAATTACTTTATCTAGCTCACTTGGTGTGATTTTTGAATTTAATTCAGTAAATTATGTTTGTGTGTGTGTTTTTTATGTTGGTGGACAATTCACCCAGTACAAACGAAACTAAACAAGGCTTGTTCCGTGGGAGACAGATAGCTGATACAATACTTTAATAGTTGTAAATGCATACCTATTATGCATAAAACACCCAGACTCAGAACAATTATATGGATCATACAAATGTTTACATTGGTTGGGAATCGAACCCACGACACTCGACTTTGCAGGCAGACTTACTACTAACTACGAGATAAAAGATGCAGTCACCGAACAAAACATACATGTAACATAAAGCTATAATTATTTTCAATTGATATGGTGAGTTCGTGATAATCAAATCTCTTAAATACCGCAGATACTTGGAGTTTATGGCTTTCAAAACGACCTGCATTTTTCTTGAAGCTGTCATAAAAAGCCAAGGGTCGGTTTTATACAAGGCTGAAAATAATGTAAGTATAGTAGTAATGACTTACACAAAGCCAATGTATTACTAATATCTACATATTTTATCTAATTTCACTAGAAGCGCATCGCGATTTTACCAGCGTAGTGCTCGTTGCCATTATATTCTTGTAATAAAAAGTAGCCTATATGCTATTCTAGGCGATAATCTAAATGTGTTCCACAATTCCAAATCGATCCGTTCAGCTGTTCCGACGTGATTGAGCTACAAACATCCATACTCGGACTATTATGATACTAGTAGGATATGAAAATTAGGGCAAACAGACAATGGAAATTTAGTAACTGATTTTCATTTTGTGCTTTGGGTATAGAATCTGAAAATGTAGCTGAAAAGCAGTCGAGAATAAACCTAAGAACTGAAACCAAAAAAAACATTAAAGTCATGTTTCAGAACACTCCAAAGAAATATTACCTTTATAATGATAGTTCTAAAGATGAAACTACTTTGTTCTCTTTTCACAAAACCTTTAAGAGGCCTTTTAGTCCCCTATACATGCATACAAAAGCTCTTTCAGCAAGCAATTGAGCGACTGTGCAGTGTCTAGATAGACACATCATAGATACATACATCTAGTTATCTAAGTACAAATATGTACATAACGTCACTTCTGTCGATGTAACGTTATATTGCAATGAATGAGGAAGAGAGAGTCGTAACACGATATTTATTGGTTCATTAAGATAGCTCTTGTTTGGATAACTCCCATTAAGAGCCCATGAAAAACAATTATAAAGTTAAATGCTTTGTCAGGACGCAAATAATGCTCCGTAATTATTACCATCTCGCGTCGTAATTAAAAAGCTTGTGTATCATTTTAAGTCAGAATATTCATGAAAATGGATGTTACGTACGTGGCACATACACGAACGTACCTAAAGGCATTTGCGTGTGAAATTTAAATGTACTTTTTAATTTAGTTTGAGTAAACGTAATAACTCTTTGTTTGTTTTTTTCTTTACATAGGTCTGTAAATACTCTATGTTATTCTGGAAATACTATAGATAAAATAATATTAGAAAGTTTCAGGGACTATAACAACTACGTGATATGTAGGTAGTAATGGTTTAATTAAGCGCAGTAGAGGTCGCTTTTAATTGTGCACTATTATAATAAGTGCACTATTGTTCATTTGAATATTGTTTCCACATGTGTTTTTTTTAACTTTTATAGGTATAAATAAGTACACTTGACCGCCATCTCGCCTGATGTTAAGCGACGATGTGGTCTACAATGGAGCGTGTTTACCTAGAAGAAACCGATTCGCTCTCGATTTGAAGACACCAAGATTATAACTATGGGGAAAAACCCACTCAGGCAACTCTTTCCACAGCCTAGACGTTCTTATCACAAACGTAGAGTCAAACCTCTTCGTCCGTGTCTTTGGAATATCCACCATGAAACGGCGTCACTTCTTCGAGTTACGAAAAGTACGATAGAAAAAAGGACAATGTGGTATTAGATCATGCAGATCAGTTGCACATTCACCGAAGTGTATCCGATAAAAAACCGATAAGCTAGCAATTTTGCGGCGATGTTTAAGAGTTTGAAGTCTTTTTCGCACCAGAATGTCTTTGCCTATGAGCCTTTTGGCACGCCGTTCGATCGATTCCAGAGCCTCAAGCTGATACTTAGCCGATTCATCCCAAAGGTGCGAACAGTACTCCATACAAGAGCGAATCTGCGCTTTGTATAACAAAAGTAATTGTTCAGGTTTGAAGTACTTTCGCACCTTTGAGAGGACACCTAGTTTTTAGGCAGCTAATTTTGCCTTGGACTCGATGTACGAGCCAAAGTTGAGCGTAGAAGTCAACTCCCAAGCTCAAGATGATCAGAAACCGGCACGGATACACCTCGAAAAGTAGGAGTCTGTTGAAATGGGCTCTTTTTTGCGGAGAATAGACACGCCATCATCTTTCCCTCGTTAAACTTGGCCAGATTGGTTTCGCCCCATTCAGAGACTTCCTCAAGGGCCAAGTTCAAACGATAGATCATACTCTCTCTCAATACCGTAGTTTGCTGTCCACTGGCTCTCGTGCTAGATATGTAACTCTCTACAACGGTGATATCATCTGCGTACCCAAAGATACCGGGCTTCAACAGAACGTTGACATGTAGCAGAAAAAGCGTCGCAAAGAGTACCGACCCTTGAGGGACTCCGGCATTGATAGACATTCTTTCCAATGAGCAACCATCAAGGACAACTCGTATGGATCGATCCCTCAAGAAGTCCGAAATCCACGCAATAAACCCAGGAGACAAACCATAGCCAGAAAGTTTGCTTATAAGGCCATCATGCCAAACCCTTCCAAAGCCTTCGAGATATCCAGGGAGACTGCAAGTGCTTCCCCGTGTTTCTCGATAGCTTCACTCATGCGCGGTCCGAAGGGGGGGGTCACAGGGGACATGACCGATAAAATCGTGTATGTTAAACAAAAAATGTAGGTAAATCAAAAATATCTAATAGTAGATAGACTATTTTTAACGCGGGAAAACAACTGGAACTGGGATTACGCGGGTAAAATCGTGGGGCGCTACTAGTCAAGTATTTTTTTGCTCGATGTTGTATCTTTGATGTATCTCTACTGGTGACCCCCCCAAAATCAGTTTCTCCTTACTGCTGACCCCCTCCAAAATTCGAGGCTGGGACCGCGCCTGGCTTCACTCCAAATGTGGGTGGCATACGCTAGAAAATCCCCAGTGGACCGGTTTTGGCGAAACCTGAATTGCCGGTCACTGATGAGGTCTTTAGATTCTAGGTACATCAGGAGCCTTTGGTTTAGGACACGTTCCATAGTCTTGCAGAGTATGGACGTGACCGAGATGGGCCTGTAGTCGGCAGGGTAAGTACGACTACCTTTTTTGGGCACAGGTAGCACGTTAGCAAGCTTCCATGATTTCGGTACTTGCCCAGTATGGAGAGAGAAGATCTTTATTTTGTTATTGCATGCTCTTGGTATTTATGTAAGTTTTTTTAATTTACTTATTCATGCGTTTCTTCGCAAAAGCGCCTGAATGAAGATTAAAAAAAAACTCCATTTGTAACAGTTAGGATATTTTATAAATATTTTAATCACAACTTTCTCATTATTTTAGTGTGTATATTTAAGTTTAGCGTATGTATCTAATTATTTTGCTTTAGTACAGCTCATTCCTCATTTATTATTACATAAACCATTTCCATACTAATATTGCCTGGAAGTAATCGTTTTTGACATGGAAATAGTTACCTAAGTCCAGCGGTACCAACCGTAGGTTTTTAATGTTATTTATCCTCCTGTGTTTGTGGTTTGGTGTTAACACAATAAATAAATAAAATAAACTTTATTTGAGCAAAAACAATCAATATGGCAAGTACAATAGTAATATTGTTTAAGGAACCCTGGATCTCACACTAGCTGAAGTCTCGTGTCGTGAACATACAGTGCCTTCTTTGGTATTTATACTCAAACATGTTCACCGATAAAATTAAACAATAATCGGAAGTAAAAAAATAATGAAAAATGCGCTTAACTATATCAAAAGAGAGAAAAAGAGAAATCAGGTATACAAATAAAATAAGTTAGAACCTTATGGAGAGAGCCTTTACCTACCAACAAACAATAACAGGATCAATGCATAAAATATGAAGATGCAATGTGACATTAGCCAGTCCCGAATCTACTGATGCTATTATGTTGTATAAACTCATTCATTTAGGACTAAGAAATAATTGTTAATTATTTAAGTATAATTTTATGTTGTCTTACAGGGCGATATGGTCGCTCAACGACAGCCCTTTAATGACGGTTATTTTCATTCTTGTTATCGATGAAAATATGATATAGATTTAGACATTTAAAAACACACACACGACAGGCTTACTAAAAGGAAAGCCTATCGAAGTTAGCCGGGCGCGTAATTCAAGAAAATCCAGGAGCGAGCGTAACAATTTGTCACCGGCACAATTAGATTACACGATGAGCGGTCTGCCCCATCGGGCTAACCAGGGGACAATCTTATTACAGAAGATTTCAGTGGACCATCTACTAGCATTAATCGAATAACTCTATATAGTTTATTTAGAAAATAGTGTTCCTGTTTCCCCAAGATTGTTGATATTCGAATGAAACGTGATAGATTTCATTTTCTACTAATAACATAAAATATCCTAATCACAGGAAATGTTAAGAGATGAATTAAAGACTGCCAGCAAAAATAGCATATTATTCCTTCACCAAATTTCCATTATTTACAGCTAAGGGTAACGAATTTTAGTCAGTCCAGTCTGACTCAAGTTTCGATCGTGTCCTTCGATCTATTTCAAGGAGAAAGCGCGCGCGTGTAATGTAACTGAGTACTATGATTAATGCAACACAGCATTACTAATCAATGTAAATGAGTAGGCATTACTAATCAACGTAACTAAGTATTACTACTCAATCTTACTTAGAATTACTAATCAACGTTACTGAGTATTAGGTACTAATCAATGTAACTGAGTATTACTAATCAATGAAACTAAGTAGGGGAGATGCGGGCAAGACGGGGTACTTAACGTTTGATTGGAAATAAAAGTGAAACTATTGTATTTATATACTCCGTTCAATTACTATTGTTTTCTTTGCTAATCAATCTTTCAAATTTCTATAATTTTACGAACAATTTTTACATAATTAATTTTTTAACAATATAAAAGTGAAAAAACTCCACCCACCCCATCTTGCCCTCTAGGTGGGGTAAGACGGGGTCCCCCCATTGGGCAAGATGGGGTATAGCAAATCCTTTACTGTTCTTCGCAAAATTCGCAGGTAAATTTTGCTTCATCATCATCATCATCTACGCTAGCACAGGAGCAATGTAACCAATTGTAACATATGGGACAAGCAACCCAGCCTTCATCGGAATCCAAATATAGTCCACTACAATATAATCAAGGAGTATTTTCAATGTTACTCTCGCTTTTGCTGGACAAACTGCGATTGCCCCTTACTTCCTTCTTTGATATGACTTTACCTTCTTTCTCTCTGGTCTCTTCTGCGGCTTCTTTAACTTATATTGTCTGATTTTATTCCTTTTTTGCTTACTCTTTTCCAAAATATTTTTCTTATATTTCTTCCAGTTCTGTTTTGTAGGGTGACGCAGTAATTATAGCTGCTTTTCCTCGTTTTCGAGTTGCTGAAAAGGGTACTACTTGCTGTGGACTAGCAACAGAAAATTTGGATTGTTGTGAAGTTTTTGGTCTTCGGTCTATTTCGTCATTAACAAGCCAAGTAGAACATCCGGGCTCGGTATTCGACGGGGCAGCAGAAACCATCATAGTGATCGTAGAATAGCCGCTGCTTCAACATCGGGAGTGACACTGGTGATAAAAATTTGCGATATAATCTGCAACCACGAGCGAGCAAGATGTAGAACTATGTACCCCATCTTGCCCTCGAACGACTTACTATATTTAAAAAAACACACACGGAAAACAATACATAATACAGAAATAAACAAGTTTTGACATGCTAGTTTAATCGTTGACGCAAGAGAATAACTTTGCAGCTTATGTAATCTAGTATTATTTGCGTAGTAAACACGTACCAAATGAATTTCGAAAATAAGCATCAAACTGCCAAAATCCACTTTTGTTTCAATAAACAAAAAAATACGTGTCGCAGCAAATCCCTCAACGAGCCCACTGACAGGCATCATGGCACCGCATCGTCACGCGCTAGAACGATCGTGATCGGCCAATTAGAAATCCTTATAATACGGTTGCCCCGTCTTGCCCGCCACCCCGTCTTGCCCGTATCCCCCCTATTTCTAATCAAAGTAAATGAGTATAACTAATCAACTTAACTAAGAATTACCAATCAATGTGACTGAGTATTACCAATCATTATCACTAAGTATTACTAATCAACGTCACTGAGTATTACTAATCAACATCACTGAGTATTAGTAATCAACCCAATTATTATTTAATATAACTGAGTATTTACCAATCAACATAACGTCATTTCTCTCTCTCGTCATCAGTTATTGATAGTCTATTTGAGACCTTTGATTATGAGAACGTACTTCAAACAACATTAAAGTCGAATCGGTATTTAGTTAAATCTTAAAGTCAAATAAAAGTGGTCAAGTGCGAGTCGGACTGGCCCATGAAGGCTTCCGTAGCAGCAAGTAACATAATGTAAAAATTCTTGTAGTTCGTTGTTACTTTAATCAGTGTTTTAACAATAGTGAATTTATGATTTATGATTAAAATAAAACTACTTACTAGATCTTATTCAAACCAATTTTCGTTGAAAGTTTACATGGCAATAATACATCATACACTTTTTTCTTTCATTTCATTGTGTAGTGGTAGGACTCTTAGCAGAGTCCGCCTGGGGAAGTACCACACCTTTGCCAGTTATTCTACAGCCACGCAGTAATGTGCAAACATTACTGTGTTCCGGTTTGAAGGGCAATGTTTCCATAGAAATTACAGGCCTTAGAGATATAACATCTTAGGTCTCTGGGTGACGAGCGCAGTGCAGTGTTAGGACTAATAATTGTATATAATTTGGACTCTTCATGTTCCAATAGCTGCGTGTCACTGCCCTGTTATGTGGCAGGCATGTTGCTTACCATCAGAAACATATCCTGATGATCCCAAGTGACCAGACGCAATTTTAATTTAAAAAAATCTTAGAAGTTACAGGGGGGGTGGGACACTTTTTACCACTTTGGAAGAGTCCCTCGCGCAAACTATAATATCATTTTTGATGACCTATCCATAGATAAATAACCCACACGTAAGGATTTGTCCAAAAATTTTTTTTTGAGTTTCAGTTCTAAGTATGGTACCACCCTTAAAATTTTAGTTTTTTTTTATTTTTTGTATGAAAATCTTAATACGGTTCACAGATTACATCTACTTACCCAGTTTCATTAGATTAAACACTTATAGTTTCGGAAAAAATGGCTGTGATATACGGACGGACAGACAGACAGACATGACGAATCTATAAGGGTCCCGTATTTTGCCATTTGGCTACGGAACCCTAAAAATATCCATTCACAAGTTTACCGAAAATTAACAGCTTAACAATAAATCTACAAAAAAACTAGGAAGGATTTGTTTGCCAACTTTGAATAATCAATTTGCACCTATCGTGATTCAGAGGCGTCAATGAACTTTATAAAAAATGTGGTAAAAATTGATCGCAAAAACCTTATCGAATCATAAGTTTGATTGCCAAGCGTCACGAACTATAGACAGAGACGTTGGATGTTATCCCATATAAAACAATTTAAACATTGTTTTGCAAATATGTAAGAAATTAAAGGCCATATTATCTTTATTACAGTAAAAAACTTTTTAACTGCCTAATAAAATCTAATACTACTTGGAATCACTGTATTCACCGGCGTGAACATTAAAGTAGCATCAAGGTCCAAAGTCCCAATGAACAATCGTAACAAATGTATAATTTTCGAAGAAAAACATTAAATATAGAATTCAGCTATGGATATTCAAATAATACATGGGCAAATGTGCAGCGACGTCTATATTACATTTCACTAAGTTCTTGCTTTAAACTCTATCATATGATCACAGATTACTGAAACAAAAGGCATATCGATACCTTAACTTGCAAAACGAATTACTCCATAGTAGCAAATTTCACAGGGGTCACTCTAAATCACCACTAAAATCTATTGCGTAACTGGTATTTTCATTATTTTAAGTGTTAAGAAACACAATTTCCAATGGGATGTTTGTTTTTTTCTTTTGAAGTTTTTTTTTTTATATTAAGTTTTTAGTGGCCTCTGTGAAATTTCCTATTATGGAGTTATTTATTCGTTTTGCAAATTAAGGTATCGATATGATATTTATTTTGTTGCGTTTTGACAATTATTCATCAGTAATTATTTCATAGATATAGGCACAGATTACTAAAACAAAACGAGTAATCTGTGGATATAGCATAATACTGTTTAAAATAATTTTACAGAATATCATGGCTATAATATATTACCGATAAATCAAACAATATTTAATACAAAGATCAGAGTTTAAATGAGTTCTTTGTTTCTCAAAAATATAAATGTAACGGGATATTTCAAAACCGTTTTTCTATTATGTCTGGAAACGCAAAATAATTTTCAAATATATTGTGCTTGGGTCATATTTTACGAGTGTCTCGCGTGTCTTCAAATTAACATATAAAAGTTTCGGTATAACGGTGACCTATGGGTGGGTCAATATTTCTGCATAATTTTCTTTAGAGATTACGTTCTCGAGGTCCACTTTGGAGGCGCCATAGACAATAAAAATGTCGATAAATTAGCATAATAGCTTTCACATATTCCGATATAGAGAAACATTCGACCAGAAGCTTCGTAATTGCTAAGCTATAGCTCATTTTATCATATATTTGTGTCCGAATCAAACGTATAAATCTCTGCGCTCGTGCCGTCTCTCGCATGACGCCACATTTGATATCAACTGTAGCCATTAATTGCCAAAATGTATTTAATTTTCGTTATGAATATTAATGGAATATTATAATTTGATTCACAATTATGCTGCGACTGTCACAGTCGTTGCTAATTTATGTTCTATTGTAAGAATAAGTTCTGCTTTAATGCTTTATGGATTTAAATTTTAAAATTAAAAACAATATCAACACAACTCTCCCGTCAACATTTGCTGCAGATAATAGAGCCATTTGAAGGAATGTTAAAAAATGGTACGGGTTTTGTGTAATATTGTTATTATCTATATTATGAGTCTTTCAAAGTTATAAATAGTTATATTGCTATCACACTGTCATACTAGTTATACATGAATATCAGATTTTTCGTGAATTATCTCAATAGATTTTAAAATGAATCCACGATGTTGTAGTTTTATATTGGGTTTCATTTTCCACTTAATTGGTCTTTGCGTTATTTGTATAAACTCTGCTAAAAAATAAAATAATCTAGAGTCTATTATAATAACAATTATATAGTAGCAAGCTATAGTGTAAGTCGTAATTGCAATCTCGTATTACAGCTAGAAAAGAATACCTTCTCTATCGCAATTAAAGTTTTGAAGTAAGTTAGAATCAAGTTACTAGTGCTGGCGCCGTGTCTTGGCGAACTCCAATTAAACATTACCTAATTTCCGCAAATCGTTCACAAACCATTTTTATGACGCCTCCATGCTCACTAAATTCCCATTTACAAAAGACCCATTGCTGCATTACTATTCCTAAGTTCACACGGTCATCATACGTTTGCCATCGAATTGATAAAAACTAGGAGTGTCAAATAAATAAATTGAAGATTTTATCGTTGATTACACAAATAATATCCTCACATAACTTGATACTTTATTAGATTCCTGTTGGAAAGCTCATCAGATCAATCGGAAGCGATATGATGATATTAATTTCTTACCACCTTCTTATTAAAATAATTGATTGGAGAGAGGATGGGTAATTTAAAATGAACATTCTGTTGCCGTAGAGGCAACGGTCTTGTTTTATTAAATGTTCTTTTCTTATTTAGGTACTATTTACGTAGGTATATGAATGTATGTGAAATATTAGCAAATGATTGCGATGAGATAAGGTGCAGTAAATTCCATAAATAAGCTTTATTTAAAGGGGAATCTATGGTTTTTGGGACCCAAATGGCAGTTGGCCTCAGAAGTCTTATTTCCGAAGTGTAAGACCTAAATCACAGATAAGAAAATAATTACTTCGCTAAACTTACTAACTATACTTACACACAGACGTAGAACATATTTGATACAATGCATGACGCATACTCGGAACCTATCTGAAAGCATTCCATATATGTACTTACAATGCTCACTTACTCACTTCTACGAGCTTCATATAAAATGTTGCTGTATACCTGGATTAAGCGTCGCGTCATAATCCCATAGTGTGCAATAAAAATCACTGCACATCACACTGGAAAATCACATTTAATCGTATTATAGTCAAATACCAAGTCAATAGCGTGCCCAAACATGTATTATATTCATACTAAGTTATATATTTATCATATAGACAGTTTTTAATAGTTGATCCGAACAACTGAATGACTTCGTTCTTGCATAGCAAACAATGTAGCTAAAAAACTAAAAATCTAATTTTGATAAAACTTTTTTTTTAATTTCGTAAAAATCGTCATATTTTACTCATATAACCAAATATATAAAAAAAATTGTCATTATTCAACTCGTTAGTCAAAGATAATAATTGGCGAAGTGGCAAGATACCATCTCACGTTCGATGCAAAATACCTAGTGACAAAAAAGAGTATCTGAATGGGACAAGGTAACACGTAACATGGTCATCTGGGCATAAACGGTTCTCCCCTTATGTAGGACATCCATTGATAGATCGGCGAGGATCTGACCTTGGCGGGGAAGCCGTGATCTGCATGACAAGTATAAAAACACATAGGAAACATTAATCCACCATCTATTCATCGTTCACTCCCATCATAGTAATTTTAAACAAATTCAGTGTACCTACATAACTTATGGTTAACATACTAGTTTAGTTAGAAATGTTTGTCCTGTCCTATATTTTTAGTAATTGGGCTATCTTAAAAAAACCAAACATATCAAACGCGCGATAAGGAACTTCGTTCTAACATATTTTTACGATAATTCTTTTGAGACAATGACAATATCTACTAATGTTATAGATTCGAAATTTTGGATCTTTTTTGCTCATTCACGTCGGTAGATGGAGTAGAAATTAGAAACGCGCTTATAATGCAGCCTGGAAGCACATAGACCACTTTTCATAGCGGTAAAATAACAATAACTGTATGTAAATAAAAAAAACTAATTTAGTACAACCATAATATTCTACTACGATGATATGTACCACAAACAATTAAATTCGGTCCGGCGAAAGTCAGTTCTGAGAATCGATTCAAAATGTAGTAATAAAAAATACAGGTTTTATCCTCAACACTTTATAGGAAACCATTTTGTTGTTGGTACCTAGTAGCTACGAGTAAGGTAGTTATTTTCGTTACTGTCGCATAATTATTAGCATATAATACGAAATAACAGATACCTACCCTAACAAATAAAGTTATATTTATGACTAGCAGAACCCTGCGGTTTTTAGCCAAATAGCTGATTCAGTGATACATAACACATACGAGTATATATGTGTGTATAAAATTATAACTAAGTAGGTATATGATTTTGATACATAGAAACTCCCAGATACGGAACAAATTCGTATTCGTCAAACAAATAAATGTTTTTTTGTAGATGAGAATCGAATCCACGACCAACGTAGCAAGACTCACTACCGACGTAGCCACGAGTTCACTCAGTAAAATTCTCATACATAAAATATCATGTACAGTCCGCGAGGTATAAGCTGAGCTTTGCATTTGTGTGAGTGTACATGGATAGTGTAGGTGTGACAACCGGCCTTAGGCGCGGCGCCATTTTCGCCCGGTAACAAGAACAAAATTAAAAATTTTGATTAACCCCCGACTTCCTGGGATTTGTTATGTGTACAATATTATACTAGTCAAGCCCTTTTATTTGATACCCATATTAAGGGAGTTGTAAAAAAGAAATGTATTTCGCCATTTTGTGGTAGCGGCCATCTTGGATTTGAAATTTGTCATTGTGCAAAGTATTCTACTAGTCAAGCCCTTTCGTTTGATACCCTTATTGAGGTAGTAGTGAAAAATAAACTATAATCCGCCATTTTGTGGTGGCGGCCATCTTGAATTTGACTTTTTTATAGTGTATAGTATTCTACTAGTCAAGCCCTTTCGTTTGATACCCATATTGAGGTAGGTTGTGAAGAAATATTTTGTCCGCCATTTTGTGGAGGCGGCCATTTTGAATCGACATTAACCAAACATAGCTAAGAACGTCCGCACGGATATTCAAATAAAAAAACTGCATTGAAATCGGCCCATCCGTTTGAGCTCTACGGTGCCACAGACAGACACACACACAGACAGACAGACAGACAGACAGACAGACAGACAGACATCGACGTCAAACTTATAACACCCCTTTTTTTGGTCGGGGGTTAAAAAACGGTTTAAACTGATTTTGGGTAACCGGCCTGAGGCGCGGCGCCATTCTGTCTCGCCGCGCTCCTGCCGCACTTCACCTCTTGTACAGACTGCAGCGTGACGTGTTTAATATTATTTTGTTTTTGTTTGATATAAGTGTTAGTAAAATGGATGCCAACACAAATAAGCGCAAAATACGGAAACCATTAAATAGCCAAGTAAAAGAAATTTTGTGTAATTTAAATAGCTATTTTAAAGACATGAACGATAAAGACATGTCAAGTGTGACTACATCAGCCCAATTGGTATCGAGATCGACAGGAATTCCACTGTCAACTGTTAAAAGAGTCTTATTGGAAGGTAAACGTGTTTTGAAAGATGGAACCAAATTCAAATCTCCGAAAAAGACCAGATGCAGGAAAAATATAATAATCATTGATGATTTTGATAAAGCAGTAATCCGTAGAACAATTCATAATTTTCACATTACTGACAAAGAGGTGCCAACAATGAAAAGAATTCATGAAAAATTAAAGGCTGACATTAACTATCCAGGATCAATATGGTCATTGCGAAAAGAAGTATCTCTTTTAGGATACAAATGGTCAAGGACAGAGAATAACAGAAAAAATTTAATGGAAAAGCATGTCCGTCACCTACGTATAACTTATTTACTTAAAATTTCCGAATACCGTATTCAGGGCAGGCCTATCGTTTATACCGATGAAACATATATTGACACCACTCACACTTCATCAAAATCATATTCAGATGGCAGCACTTCTGGTTTGAAGAAACCTATTTTTAAAGGAAATCGATTGATAATCGTTCATGCCGGCGGCGAGGACGGTTTCATACCAAATGATCTGGTGATGTTTAAAGCTAATCAAAAAAGTGGTGATTATCATAACAATATGAATACACAAAACTATACAAAATGGTTACAAACGCAATTAATTCCCAATTTGAAGCCCAACAGCGTTATTGTAGTTGACAACGCATCTTACCACAATTCGTTAAAAAATTCCGCTCCCAACTCAAATAGTCGCAAACAAGATATGATTGACTGGCTCAAGTTACGCAATATCGATCACTCAATATCCATGCTTAAACCACAACTTTATCAATTGATACTGTATAATAAACAACGATTTATTGAATATAAATTTGAAACCTTATTAAGAGAACATGGTCACAGCGTCCTTCGTCTACCACCCTATCACCCAGATTTCAATCCGATTGAAAATATATGGGCAATGATAAAAGGATACGTCGCGAAAAAAAACGTGTCAATTAATATGGATACAATAATGAGGTTAGCAAATGAAAAAATTGAAAGTATCACTGTACAGGAATGGAAAAATGTTTGTGAAGAACCATGCAATAAAAGAAGAAAAAAAGTTTCATGGATACGACGCCGTTATTGACAATATAACGGAAAGATTAATTATTAAAACAAACGACACATCAGACGAGAGTGAAAATGATAACGAGAGTGATAAAGAAAGTGACTATGGTGCAATGTCTGGTGTAGAAGATGTGTAGTTATTTTGTCTTTCAAATTGAACTTTTAGTAAAAATCACACAATAATATGTACTCATCAGTCAAATACACAGCTGGACTTTATTTTATCAATTTAGTTTTATTTTATTTTATTTTAATACTAGAATACTTTTCCGACTTATGTTATGCCTTAAGTTCCTACCTAAAATATAATGATATTAATTTTTAAGAGTTTGTTGTCTGACTGTACTTTTGGTGATCACTCACACTAATGCAAAGCTCAGCTTATTTGTGACATACCTCGGGGACTCTACGTGCTATAACTAGCATGTACTCGACATTAACAGGAACGCTAATTAACATTCGAACTTCGGCTTCACTTTCGCCTCACAATTGGTGTATAACATAATGGATGTGCATACCTTTCAGCACAGCAATTAATACTCTCTAAGATCGTACTTATAATCGATAAGATTTGTGACATTTGACAACCCCGCAGCAACTGTGGCGCGCGGTGACCTCTCCCACATGTGGTCATGGGAACCGCGCCATTATGTGGGCACGCTTTGTGACAAGTCGCCCGTGTCGCTACCACCTTAACCGCTTCGTTACAATTGCCTACATGAGAAATAGTTTTATGGATTTGTGGGAACCACATTGGCGAAGTACGAATTATTAGCCACATTATGTAAGAGTTATAAGCCGTAATAAAGCTAACAAATTCACGGAGAACTGCAGTATATAGTTTTAAAGACATACCTACTTATTATAAATAAAATAAATATAATTTAAAAACTCAAAAAACCCGACTGCATAAAATGTGAACCAAACTACGTACTTACATACTATAAAAACTGAAAAGAATAAAACAAGCACTTAGATTTCTGGTGGTCTAGAATTCTGATTAATGAAAGAAAATTAGAATTTTGTTATTGAATTAATACTATTGCAGAAAATAAAATATATTCTAGTAAAGGAACATATCAAATGAACAGTCGGGATCCATTGAACAATTAGATTGGCTGTAAAATACTAATGGATCCCGACTGTTCAGTTGTTATGTTGCTTTACTAGAATATATATTATTTTCTGCAATAGTAACTGATTTTCACGAATTTTATAGGCAATATCTTTACGAATAAGGCCCCGATACTCCCAGACACTTTCCGTCGGCCTTTTTGCTTAACAGACGCTTTAAAACTCTATTATTTTGGAAGTTTTAAAGTATATGTTCAGCAAAACGGTGGGCGGAAAGTGTCTGGGAATATTGGAGCCTTATTTTTTAAGATATTGTCTATAAAATTCGTGAAAATCAGTTATCAGTCAGTTAAGTCAGTTAATACTATTGCAGAAAATAATATATATTCTAGTAAAGCAACATAACAACTGAACAGTCGGGATCGATTAGTATTTTACAGCCAATCTAATTGTTCAGAAAATACGCGAAGTAAGTAATGTAGCTTCTGGAACCCATATCTCAATGTGTTCTTAGTACGTACTAACTCTACTCAATCATCCACATTTCATCCATCAGAAAATACGTGACGTCTGGCGACCCTCGGATCTTACTCTATTAATTAGAAGTAATTATAACGGTATTCCAAATACTAATACAAATTTAAAGCTGTATGCTAATTTCAGTAGGTACCCTTTGCATGTCTAAATGACCGGAGTAAAAATATAGTAACTAGTGCCTAGTAGGTAACTTTACCGAGAATGCAGTGCTACAAAAGCTCACTGAAATCTGGTCCCAGCGCGTAAATCCTGCGTTATTAAGGAAGCGCAGACGTGTCCATGTTTACAGCCCGTGCCGGGACGCTCCGTAAACTGCACTGCGTCGTACGGCGACGAAATGAGAACTTACGGCGAAATGCAAATATTAGCATCTTACAAGGAAATAGGTGAATCTTTGCCGGTTTCACCTCTCCTTGTTTATCAAAATCAATAAACAAAAAAATTGTAGGTAAGTAAGGCAAATTTTAAACAAAATCAGTTTAAAGTTCACGGAAAATAAATAACAACGCTCACGCTTTTCGATTTGGCTCCTCTTGGTACAGCCCTGTCTACGCTAGAATATTTATTCCAGGATGCTAACTGCAGCTATCCAAAATCCACAACCATGGACTTTAGTACAACATTGTTTTTTTTCACATTAACGCCGTTGATATGTTGATACTGACAAAATTGTACAGCTCATGAAAAAATACACAGAAGTGCAGGCGGGATTCGAGCCTACGACCTTACGATTGTGTACCTAATCTGGTGTTATCGACATTTAACCACCACGACTTTTTGACCCTTATTGAGTAGGTACGAATAAATGGTCTAGTATTCAGTAATCGTCCAGCTGTAAATAAGTGCTTATTTCGTAAAATAAAACTCGATCCCAAACTTATTTGTTTCTGAAAAAATACATTGTATATGACTATATACATTGTATATGACTATATACATGTATTTGTTTTCAGTTTTGTGACTGCGGCATTTACGAAAATGCTCAGTCACAAAACTGCATTCACCAATCATACGGGTACATTAGGTACATTAACTTGTGTCTCTGCCCGTGTGGGTAGGCACACTTCATATAACTCAGCCTACGCTGATGTACCCGTGAATAGTGAATATATGAAGGTATGTACAGTAAGTTAAATATTAATAGTCGATGAAGAATTTATTGTTATGTAACACTGAAGACATGTAAAACAAAAAAGTGTTAGAAATTAGGACAATAAACACTAGCGCATGATATAGGAAACATTGTATGATAATATTTATTAAATCCTGGCGCATATTAATATTGCATATTAAACGTATGGGGTTATAACAGGAATACGCTGATTTCATTACTAAAGTCAAAAGAGACAAGTCATATATATCCATCATTGTGAAATCTTTTTCTATAATCACACACATATAAAAATAGCACATAGGCTACTTTTTATTATATGAGATTATAATTAATATTTGCCACTATGTTGTACAAAGATAATACATAGGTATAACGAATTTTGTTATTAATTTTGTATGTTTATACTTACAATTCTGACGTGTAAATTGGCTTTACGAAATAAATGATTATGATTGTTGTGGGAACCAAGCGGATAAACCCGCAGAGAGCTACTAGTCTGTAATATAATGCTTGGTGTGTTGGAGCAGTGAGCGAGCCACCCACACCACGATCCGATCGGGATGATGAGCAGGATGAAACGGATGAAGGCATTGTTTCCTTTCATTAATGTGGAAATTGGGCCCACGCAGCCCCATGCAAGTTTCTATAACTCCTAATCATAATTTATGGTTAACTGACAGCTTTTGTTCTCTTCCTATCCGATTTTGCTCTAAAACTATTTGGTGGGCATTAAAGTGGTTTATGTACAAAGCGTTTTGAATCCACATTTATCATTGGCACTACGAAACCGTGCAACATTATAAATGAGTCTGTTTTCCCCGATAGGTACAATATCGATCTCAATAGGTGTTCTTAAGTTTTGAGTAAATAGGTAGATAAACCTAGGTAAAATACTCTGTGTAAAAGGTATCGGGAATTTGTCAATAAAAAGACCTGTGTAAAAGAGGTCGTTCTAATTTTTTTACTGCATGTTGGTAGCACTATACTGATTTAGCGCTCAAAGTTTGAGCGGGATCTATCATTAATAATTAATTTGCTTAAAACTACACTTTTTGTTGGTCATAGTTTTGAGTTCTCGGCAATTTTTACAATGGAAAATATTGTTGAACAAAGAGTGTGCCTTAAATGTTGTGTTTCGAATGATATTTCGTGTGGTGAATCACTAAAAATGCTGCGAAATACCTACGGCGAATCGAAAACAAGGGCTTATGAATGGTAAAAGGCTTTTAAAGAAGGCCGAGAAGTAGGTAGTAGTATACTTGCCTCGTTCTGGTAGGCTTCAACCGCTACGACCAAAGGAAACATCGACGGAATCAAGAAGCTAGTGCTCGAAAATCGACGTATGAGTCTGAGAGAGTTGGCTAGTGAGGTGAACATATCTTTTAAGTCCGTCCACAACATTCTCATTGACATTTTAGGCATGAAACGCGTCGCCGCTCGACTAGTTCCAAAAGAACTCAATTTTGTTCAAAAAGCGCAGCGAAAGCATGTCGCTGAAGACATGGTTTCCCGAGTTTCTACGGATCCGACCTTTATGAAACGTATAATAACTGGCGACGAGACATGGGTTTATGAGTACGACATGCAAACAAGCCAACAGTCTTCAGTATGGCGTCTCGAACACGAGCCGAAACCCAAAAAACCGCGGCAAAATCGCTACAAAATCAAGGTGATGTGGTTCACTCCAAATTCCTTCCAGAGGGAGAAACAGTGAATAAAGAATATTATTTAGGCGTCATGAAGCGTTTGCGTGAGAGTTTCCGCCAAAAACGTCCAGATTTGTGGCAACACAACTCATGGATGCTGCACCATGATAATGCACCATCACACACAGCCATTATAGTGAAAGAGTTTTTAGCGAAAAATTCAACAAAAGTTCTCGACCAAGCACCGTATTCACCTGATATGGCCCCGTCTGACTTTTTTTTATTTTCCAAGTAAAAATTACCACTTCGAGGAAAACGTTTTGAGTCGATAGAAGCCATAAACGAAAATTCACTGAATGAGCTAAAGGCCATACCGCAAATAGCCTATGAAAAATGTATGGAAAACTGGTTGAAGCGTTGGAGATGTTGTATTGCAAGCAATGGGACCTACTTTGAAGGCGATAAAGTAAATTTAGATGAATAATTTGTATTTTTTGTTTTATTGACAAATTCCCGATATTTAGTTAGTACACAGAATGTATACAGATAAACAAATTTTATCCATATTCCAAACTTATATTTATAATTTTAATCTGTCTGTTTGTTTCAGCTAATCTCTGAAACAGCTAGACTAATTTGAAAGGAACTATAGGCAGGAATAGGCACATAGTACTTAGGATACCATTATTTTAGAAAAGAAAATAGATTTTCGTGGGAACATTGTTGGACGGGTATGTCATTATGAAGAAAAATTTCGTGGTACAAAGTTCGCAGAGTCAGCTAGCAAAATTGTTTCAAAGGGTTTCTCTCAGTTAGTACCTACAGGCGTTCAGTAGTACCATGAAACGTACTTATTTTGTTTAGCGCTAGCACGTGACCACGGGATTCACTTATCGAATGTTTTTTGTCGTCATATAATGTAAACAGGCGTATGAGGTGACAGTATTTTTTTTTTCATTTACGAATCTGTATAATATTACTTTCAATTAAATTAATATACGAGTAGGTACACTTACCTTCTTCGTCTAAGTCAATTTTCATTATCTAGATTATAAATGGTTCAAGAAATAAAATCTTACGAAGCATAAAATGGAAGGATTTAGAAATGAGAAATTATTCTAAATTAGATTCGGGGCTGCGGTGAAATCCGCCCGTTATTCAATCTCAACAAATTAAGTTTAATAATCGTCTTAGAGGTGTAAAATATAATTAATTCGAGTGCTAAGCAGCGCCTAACCAACGGCAACGGCTTAATCAGACTGTAAACTATTTTATTAGAGTCGAACTTCGTCCGGTAATCAACGACGGCAATCATTACCGCTAATTGATTAATTTACCCACTCATTATTACTCTTTGATTTAATCAATGTTACGTAACAAGAACTCTGAAGAAGAAGAAAAATGACTCGCTAGATTCGAATCAATTCAGTAGGGATAAGCTATGTTCTCCTTTAAAATAAAGAATAAAGAGGTTATAGCATCGACTACATCTTTGTTTTTTTATTTCATATGTTCATTTGCTTTTGGTTTTCAAAAATGGAATCATCATTTTTAGTTTAAAAATGGGCCAAAATCGTCGGCCTTATTTTTAGTTTTTCGAAAGTAAGGTACCTACTAAGATCCGCTTCCTTCTTAAATAGGTATAGGTGATTTACACAAAACGAATGACAATTATTACAATTACCTTGGTTATTTTGAGAACTATAAAGATTTCTAGAAAATGAAGCTGTCATTTTAAAAAACCAAGCTAGCAACCAACCAGTAACCAACCCAGCTTACCGTAATAATCAGAGATGTGAAGTATCTTAGATAAAAGTATCTAAAATACAGATACAAGATACAAAATACGTATCTACATCTTGTATTTCAAATACTTTTTAATTTTTCTATTTTGTATCTTTTATTTAGATACATTTTCTGGTTATCTTAGTATTTTGAAGATACTTTTTTCCGTAAGATACTTTTACTAAAATAAACTTTAAAAAAGCAGTTTTTCTCTCCGAAAGCAACTGAACGATGCGCGTCGTTTAAAAAAAAGTCGCGGATATGGTCGGGAACCAAATGACAGATGGCGACACTATTGTTTTACAAATGTCATCGACTAAGATATCCCATCTTCATTCCTGTCATTGTCACTCATTCCGTATTTTTTTCGTATGCACGTGTTGTATGGTGTTTCGAATAGAGATGATCGATATTAGAAAAACATCGATGTAACATCGAACGTAAAACATCGATATCTAAAAACATGCATATTTTCTGTACAAAAAAAAATACGAAATGTGTTTACTGTTATTTTAATTTTAACTGGCACAGGACTAGGAATGGACCATATATACAAATATCGATGTTTTTAAAACACTCAATGTTTTCTTACGATGCAATGAATCAAACCGTTGTATTGTTAATTTTAAAATATCGATTACATCGATATTTTAAATAATAAATATAGTAAATAAGGTGAGTCAGTAAAAGTGATATACTCAGATAAATATATTAATCCAAGTTATGTTCTGTGCAAAATAAGAAAAAATATATGTATTTAATCTCTCGCACTAAAGAATAAAATCTTTTCTTTTTATGATATTGACTAGCAGTACCCCGCGGTATTACCCGTGTAGTTCCCGTTATTTTTAACCCCCGACCAAAACAAGGGGTGTTATAAGTTTGACGTCGATGTCTGTCTGTCTGTCTGTGTGTGTGTCTGTCTGTGGCACCGTAGAGCTCAAACGGATGGGCCGATTTCGATGCGGTTTTTTTATTTGAAGGTTAATTTCCGTGCGGATGTTCTTGGCTATGTTTGGATAATATCGATTCAAGATGGCCGCCTCCACAAAATGGCGGCCAAAATATTTGTTCACAGTCTACTTTAATATGGGTATCAAATGAAAGGGCTTAACTAGTAAAATACTATACACTATAAAAAATTTGAAATCCAAGATGGCCGCTACCATAAAATGGCGAAATACATATTTTTTTCACTAGTACCTCAATATGGGTATCAAACGAAAGGGCTTAACGAGTAGAATACTTTGCACTATGACAAATTTCAAATCCAAGATGTCCGCTACTAGAAAATTGCAAAATACATTTTTTTCCCAACTACCTCAATATAGGTATCAAATGAAAGGGCTTGACTAGTAGAATGTTTTAAAGATAACAAATCTGAGGTAGTCGGGGGTTAATCAAAATTTTTAATTTTGTTCTTGTTTGGGATATAAAAATGTTTTCCAGACTGGGGTTGAAAGTGTTCCAAAGTTACGACGTGATTGAGCGACAAACATCCATACAACGACATTTATAATATTAGTAGGACTAGCAGGATATATCGATGTGATAATCGGATGTTACATCGGAAAAAACATTTCCATGTCGATTACTACGACGTAATTGAACAACAAACATCGAATATATCTAATGTTAAAACAAAATATTTTAATAAACAAAAACAAGATTTAAAATTTAGTTAACCCCCGACTACCTCAGATTTGTTATATTTACAACATTCTACTAGTCAAGCCCTTTCATTTGATACCATATTGAGGTAGTTGTGAAAAAAGAAATGTATTTCGCCATTTTGTAGTGGCGGCCATCTTGGATTTGAAATTTAACATAGTGCAAAGTATTCTATTAGTAAAGCCCTTTCGTTTAATACCCATATTGAGGTAGTAGTGAAAAAATAATGTAATTCGCCATTTTGTGGTGGCGGCCATCTTGGATTTGAAATTTGTTATAGTACATAGTGTTCTACTAGTAAAGCTCTTTCATTTGATACCCATATTAAGGTAGGTTGTGAAGAAATATCTTGTCCGCCATTTTGTGGAGACGGCCATTTTGAATCGATATTAACCAAACATAGCTAAGAACATCCGCACGGATATTAACGTTCAAATAAAAAATCAGCATCGAAATCGGCCCATCCGTTTGAGCTCTACGGTGCCACAGACAGACACACACACAGACAGACAGACCGATAGACAGACAGACAGGCAGGCAGACAGACATCGACGTCAAACTTATAACACTCCTTTTTTTGGACAGGAGTTGAAAAAAAAACCTCGTAAAAAAACAAGTCTCGCCAGTTGTTCTAACGTAAAAAGTTCTGAGATCCATGTAATACCAAGTCAATTATTATTAATTTGGTCAGTCCCTACATAAGGGACCTTCTGTTTTAAAAGGTCTAACAGTAGTCATTTCAGTACAAAAAATCTTTAACATTTAAATAGATATATTGACTTGGCCATCGCATGATAACACAAACACAATTTCACTTATTAATTAACTGCATATGAAATAATAACTTTGCAGTATTATACATTTATACATGGGATTACAAAGTTAGTTATTTATTGAGTAAGTTAATGCATCTGGAAAACTGGACCGAATAGTTATTGAAAAATTCGTTTAGAAGTTTAGTTTTTCCTTGATTTATACACTAAACACTAACTATATTCTCATTTACCTGATCCTTGTTATCAACGCGATATATTTATTCGAAAATTGTTTTCTCGGATGAATAAACTTAAGTTCAATTAAACGTTGTTTTCTTACAAAAGTATTTTATCTTTAAAAAGTATTTGTAAGATACGTATTTTGTATCTAGTATTTCAGATACCTTTTTAGAAAAGTATTTGTATCTGGTATCTGAGATCCTTTTTTCTTAAGTATCTTGCATCTTGTATTTCAGATACTTTGTATAGGGTATCTTATACATCTCTGGTAATAATATCAACGTCTCTACTCTAAATACGAAATAGTTAATAGGTTATTTTGTACAAAGAAAATAATCCAAGATCCCAGAGCCGCCGGACGTCACGTATTTTCTGATGAACGAAATGTGGACGATTGAGTAGAGTTAGTACGTACTAAGAACACATGCTTACCCGCTAACTTGCTTAGACGATCAATTTTAATAAGATATAATAAGATATGGGGTCCAGAAGATACATTACTTACTTCACGTATTTTCTAATAACTGATTTTCACGTATGTTATAGGCAATATCTTTAAAAATAACGCGAATGCCCAATACTCCCAGGCACTTTCCGTCAGCCGTTTTGTTTAAAAGACGCTTTAAAACTCCCAAAATAATTACTTAACTTCACGTAAATTCTTATATTCTATTTGTATATATGTTTATCAGACAACTATTTTAAAGCCTTTTCCGAAAAGACAGACCGATGTAAGGGCCAGTCATCCCCTAAACTCATAATCTCGTACATAAATGTTTTTATGTACCTTCTGGACCCCATATCTCAAAACTGGCCATCTAAGCAAATTAGCGAGTAAGCAAATGATCTTAGTGCGTACTAACTCTAAAATGTTACACATTTCGTTCATCCGAAAATACGTTACGTCCGTGCGGCCCTTAGGTACCTAATTTTGTGCGGCGAAACTTACGATTAAAGAATCCCGTTCACAATTTAATTAGAACCTGTACTTTACTCTTATCTAAAGGCTCGGCAATCACTACAGTCATGCCAATAATTTTGAAAACTGCTTTCTCAATCAGCTCTCGCGCACGAATATAATTATCTTGTTGTTGATACACGGTCTCTTACAAACCACTCACTGCCGCCTCAATTTATGGAAAACATGAAATATACAACTTCACCACGTGGTCAGATGAATCAGATTTTGTAATTAAATTTATTCTATTTAAACTAGTTTTAGAGGATCGAGTTGAAATTTGAATATACAGTTAGATTATAGTCTGTAAGAACACATACGCTACTTTTTATCCCGATAAAATAATGTGAACGAAAACTACGCGTTTAAAACCACGAGGCACTGTTAGTTTTTAAAATTTACAAGTACAAGAAAAAATAAATTTAAAGAGAGATTTAACAAATGATATATCTACATAAGTTACGACTGGTCTAGTCAGGAGAACGGCGCCTGCTGAACCGGAGACCCCTGGGTTCAAACCCCACACGCACCACTGTCTTTTCGAAGTCATGTGCGTAATGCCGCTAACTTAAAACGGCGAAGGAAAACATCGTGAGGAAACCGACATGTACCTAGAATCTTTCGAAGTCGTGTGTCATCCACCAACCCGCGCTGGGCCAGCGTGGTGGATTATGGCCTTAACTCTCTCCTTGCGAGAGAAGGCCTGAGTCCCAGCAGGAACATTTAGTGGGATGTTGATAATGATGATATCTACATATATTTAATACTCAGGAGCAGTGTTTTAAAAGCAGAGAATGAGTCTCGCGACAAAACTATTTTGATTCTAGAGCGAGCCGACCCCTCGACTGCAACAGCAACCCGCGGTTATACCTGCGTAATTCCCATTCCTATGTTTTTTTCTGTGAAGAAAAGTGCGTACCTAGCTTACGTGTTATTCCAAATTATAATTTAACTATAGGTATACCACATTTCAACGTGACCTGTAGACGTTCCGACGATGATTCCGAAGATGTGTCACAACAGTTCTCACATACACTGCGGGAAATATTACGCCAATCACAATCAAACTTATGACAGTAAATGACATATCCTGTTGGGTCTTACAAATGATCATGGACACACACATTTACTCAAATAGGTATAAGAACAAATTGGTGTGTTGTCACTAATGTAGCCCATTTGTTATCAAAATGCAAGTAACAAAAGTATGTGTGTAGGTACCTACTTAAGTCATCTACATCTATTACCTACTTACCTACGCAAAAAGTTACTATTTTAATTGCTTTTGAAATTTTTATTACTAATTACGCGCCACGAAATCTCCTTCAGGCTAGCCCAAAGTAAAGGTTAGACAGTAGAGGCACGGTAATATTACCGTGCTCAGGTCACTTGAAGTCGACTGCCAACTAAGAGGCTAACAACTGACGAGACCGCTGATTTTCGCGGTTTCGCGGTTTCCGCCGCGGGTAAAATTTGAAACAGACAGGCGGCGACCGCGCGGGAGCCGCGTGGCAGCCGCGCGCGCCGAGGGCGTAAACCGCCTCGTGAGTTGATTTCAATTTTTTACATATAAATCTGCATACTACAGAAAATGTGGGCCCGCGCACGCGCCCGGGCCGTGGGTGTGGTTAGAAACTATGAGTCCACGAGTTCTTAGCCTCTAGGTTCCCATTTAAGAACGCGCCACTAACTTCAGTGTGTCGAATTTGAATGTCGGTATGCGCACGCATCGTAAAAAAACATTCTGAAGAAGCAGTTGTAACTTGTAACCAACTCCATCATGTCGTTTTTTGGCTATCGGTGTTAGAGCGAATCATTAAAAATTTACTATCATCATTCTACGCACACTTAAAGAAGTAATAATTTCAAAAATACATGTCACCATGGCAGGGTTTCATTGAGCAGAAATAGCAAAAAGCATTTGATGACGGTTTGGAGACGGATCTGCTTTGTCAGTGAGTAATATCTGATTATCTACACACCAGTAAATATTCCCACTGCTGGGACTCGGGGCCATCTTGAGTCAAGGCATAGAATAGATAATGCCAAGGCTCTCTGTCCCAGTGCGGGTTGGTGGACAGTTATATCTATAATAATCATTAATAAAATGGAATTAAAAAACGCTTTCTGCAAAGTTGTTTGTCTATTCTTTGAACGTCGACGCCTTTTTAAAACTTTCCTCCTCGTTGGTTGGCGGAAAACTGTTACAGGGCGGCTGTTGCCTACATTTTTTTATTAGTGATTAGGACAAACGGACGGTGCAGGTTGTCCAATTTTGTAAGATATGGTGATGAGAAAACAGGGTCGGGTTGTAGAATAGTCGTAATGAACTCCGACGCGCTGGCTGGCTTACATCGATACAAACGCAGCTGAATTTGTTTTTGTTTGTTTTGTAACAACAATATTTAAACTTGACCGCCATTTGAAACGTTAATGCGGTCTACGAAGGAGCGTACTGCCCTAGCAAAACCAATCTACTGAATTGAACTCACATATTATATCCATCGGGAAAGACCCACTCAAACTTTTATTACGAAAATAGAGTTAAACCTCTTCGTCAGACTGCGTATAATTTGCATTGCTCTATTTTAGATAATATCACTGATTTTACTCCACAAACCAAATCATGTGAACAAAAACGTCAAGGAAAACGAGACAAACAAAAAACGAACCTTGTTAAAAGTAAGCGCCGCCCATTTTCACATTGAGGTTAAGATCGTGACTAACCTGTTGATGCTTTTAGGACAATAACTGGGCACATTGCAATGCAAAAGGACCTGCTTTAAATCGATGTTGAGATTCTCCAGCCGATAACGTCTTTTGGTCTCCGGATACCAAAACTGGTTTGCCAACCAAAAAGCAGCCAAAAAGTGGCCGGCGCTGGTCACTATACCCATTCATTCAACACTGACTGAATATTTGCACGCAGACCTTTTTGTATTCAACTGAACTGTAGACATGAATTTGCTGTTTACTTTTAAGTGGTTCTATAAAGAGTATCTATTTCAAGAAATGCTGGATTGTCGGTGTAGTCAAGCGGATCCCCTTTAATTCTTATTAGTTATATTTTTCGTTTGATTTTTGTGTGTATATTTTGAGACGTTGTTACAGTACTGAGGAAGAGATCTATACTCGTATGCTCAGCAGTGCGACACAACCAGGATCTGAATAATGTCAAGACAGGTTTTTTATAATTACTCTCCCCATAAATTGGCATACTTAGTGCGCGGAGATGTTCGAAAGCTCAAAATTGGCAAAAGCATAAAGTAAATATTTGTCGACATTCATCATACAGCACCATCCAGTCCCATCTAAGCAAAACTTGTACTATGGAAGCCATATTTCTGAAATATTTTATTAACACATAAATATGTACATAGGAGCGTACTTATCATCATACTAATATCGGTCGTAGGTGGGAATCAAACCTATGTCTTATGCCTCAGTTAAGGAGCCTCACTACCGACGAGGCCACTATCTCTACTAATGTAAATGAGAAAAGTCGGACGTTTGTTGCTTAATTGCGTCTTAAGAAATCAATTCGGAACTCAACAAGATTATAGCTAGGAATTACGGACGAAGTCGCAGGCTGTTAGGTAGATAGTATAAATATAAGAACTTGATATAATTATGTAGGTGCCATGTCGCCATTAATCATATGGTAACGTAAACAACCTAACATCGCATACAAAAATTAAACTATTCTTTTTAACCTTGCCCGGGTAAGAGAAAATATCTAACATTTTGAGTTAAACAAATTCACATGTATATAGTGGTTCTAAAATTTCTGTTTTAAATATTGCCTCTTTTAACCCCGATATGGAAAAAACGTGTGCTAGTATGATGTGTCTTCTGAATGTGTGTAGGTACCTACTCGTATCTATCTATCTGACTCTGTGGCTTCGGATCTTCTAAACGAATGAACCAATTTAGATATTTTTATTTATTAAAAACTGACGTAACCAACATTTTTAATGTAGTCCTTGTTACAACGGTAGTATATGATTCAGTACCTAGTCTTAAACATAATATATCGTAATCAAATTTGAGAAGAATTTTTTTTATAGAGTTATAGGACGAGCACACATGATGGTAAGTAGAAGTAGGTATGCAGTCACTTGAACATGAAAAGTTCACTGCCTAGCACTGTACTACGCTACTTCTTCTTCATCGTGTTCTTCATTACTGAAGGTCGTGCCTTTCTTGATATGCCTTTACTGAGACGGTGATAAGGTATTTCTATCCTGCTCTATCTTCGGCTTGTCTCAAGGTCGTCAGTTAAGTGAGTCGGTCACGTCCTTTATTTGGTCTGCCCAACGGATAGGTGAGCGGCCCCGTCGCCTTTTACCATCTATCTTACCCACAACAACCAATTTATCTAAGTTGTCAGGTTGTCTCCTGGCGATATGACCAAAGTAACCTAGTACTCTTTGGTAACAGATAGTGGACATTCTGGTTTTGATCTTCAATTGATCGAGAATCGATTTATTGGTTCTTTTTGCAGTCCACGGTATACGCAACATTCTCCTCCACCACATCTCAAAGGCTTCGATATTTTTTCGATCAGCTGCTGAGATAGACCAAGATTCGGAGCCGTACATAAATATTGAGAAGACTAATGTCCGCACAAGTCTGGTCTTGGTCATTGTAGATATGCTCCTGTTCTGCCAAATTTTAGTTAGTTTGTTCATTGCGGACTTGGCCATCTGTATGCGTCTCCGGATTTCTTTATCACACCCTCCTCGATCGGTTATTAATGATCCAAGGTATACGAACTCGTTTACAATTTCCATGCCTGAGAGTTCTCCTGTGTGTTCAGCTTCACCCGCGCGATCAATCACCATGAACTTGGTCTTGGACTTATTAACTGAAAGACCCACCATCTCACTCGCACGCTCTACTCTCCGGAATAGTTCTGCTAATTTTAGCTCAGAGGAGGCAAACAACGTAGTATCGTCCGCATATCGCAAGTTGCTGATCTTTTTGGCCCCAATCGAGATGCCTCCATCCCAATCTTCTAAGACTATCCTCATAATGTGTTCGCCATATATATTAAAAAAGAATCGGAGACAAAATGCATCCCTGTCGTACCTCTTTCAGAGGTTTAAACGGGCCCGACACCACATTGTTCACTCTGACCATTGACTCCCCGTCTTCATATAAACTCGCAATCAGCGATATTAAGTGTGGAGGAACGCCCATTTTCCGGAGAATTATCCATATCCAGCCTCACCTTACACAATCAAATGCCTTGGAGTAATCTATGAAACAGAGAAACATTGGAAAATAGTACTCCCAGCTTTTCTCTATCATTTGTCTTATGACGAAGCCGGCCTGCTCACTAGGTATTTGTTGTTTCAGGTATGACTGCAGTCGGTCGTTAATTATGTAGAGCATGATTTTGCTGGCATGTAATATAAGAGCCACCGTCCAATAGTTTCCGCACGTCATTGTTGAGCCTTTTTTGTGCAAAGGTACTAACAGAAAATCCTTCCAGTCCTTAGGCCATTTTCCTGTTATCCAGAGCTGGTTACACAGTTCT
This sequence comes from Ectropis grisescens, assembly GCA_017562165.1. Classification (NCBI taxonomy): domain Eukaryota; kingdom Metazoa; phylum Arthropoda; class Insecta; order Lepidoptera; family Geometridae; genus Ectropis; species Ectropis grisescens. Next base: position 23,816,710 of record CM029781.1, on the reverse strand, counting down.
TTGAGAAATCTTACTCCGTTGTCTTCAAGATTTTTAAGTTCCTCAGCATATATATTGTCTCATCCGGTTGATTTATTTGTTCTTAGTTTTTTCAGAGCATTTCTCACTTCAGGTTCCAGAATTTCCGGTTCCAGTTCGTCGTGATCGCTCGGAAATTCCATTGGTCTTCTTTCATCCCTATAAAGACCTTCACAGTACTGTCGCCATCTTTCTGTGACCTGGTCTATTTCTGCACTCCCTGCTCCTCTTTAATAGCCCAGGTTTTTGGCTTAAACTCACGTGTGATACTCTTCACTTTTTGGAACAGATCTCTAGTGTGGAGAGTTTGCGCATGATCCTCAATATCTTGGCATATAGATTTCAGATATTCGTTGTAATCTCTTCGACATAAACGCTGGAATTTGGCAGAAAGAGACTGATAATATGCTCTCTGATAGGTACCAGTTTTTAGAAGATCCTTTCTTTCGCTAATCAACTTCCAAGTTTCCTCAGATATCCACGATTTTCTTGGAGTATCTATGTCCTGTCGTCTCACTTCCTCGCGTGTTTTTGAATGAGTTCCTTTAATGGCCGTTGGCATACCAGTTGGTAAACCAGTTGGCATCGGTATCTACTCTGTTGTCCAGGACCAAGTTGGTGGTATTACGCTAATCACCAGCATAAGTCAAATGAGATATCTCTTTGCCCGTAATTTCTCGATAAAAAACGCCAACATCGTCAAATCAATGTATAAACAAAAAAACTTGAGAGGTGTCAAGGGACACCCGGACGGAACGAAGTTCCTTTCGATTAATTAGTGAAGGATTTATTATTATTTTTTATTATTTATTATTTACAATAAACTATTTTCATACAAAAAATTAAACCGACTTCAAAACCACAAATAGGCACTCAAAAGCGAAAAATAAACTAAAATCATTATTATAAGCGCTACTCACTCATCTATTTGAAGTCGGTGCCAGCCAAATCTAACAGGTATAGGATAGATACTACTTACCTGTGCCTACATACGAGGGGTGATCCAAAAGTAATGATAATGAGTTATTTCTAGTGCACACAAAAATACAAAAAAATTACAGTCACTTGCTCAATTACCCACTAGTTCAGGAAAAAAATCATATAAATAGGCCACGATTCCCGGGAGCTACATTCATTTGAATACGGACTGTCAAGGAGTGAACATCAAAATGGAAAAACACGAAATCAGAGCTGTCATTAAATACCTCTGCTTGAAAAAAATGTCTACCAAACACATACACAGCGACTTGGTGGAAACATTAGGGGACTGTTCTCCTCCATATTCCACAGTTGCGCGCTGGGCTAAGGAGTTTAAGCTGGGAAGAACATCGACGGAAGACGAACACCGCGAAGGGCGCCCATCGACGTCCCTCACTGGAGAAAATGTGAAAAAGTTGAAGAAGTTGTATTGGAAGATCGAAGAGTGACTATCAGGCATGTAGCTGAGGTCACAGGGATCTCATATGGCAGCATTCAAAGAATCCTTGTGAACGAATTGCATATGAGAAAGGTCTCCGCGCGTTGGGTACCGAAAATGTTAAACGACGAGCAAAAGAAGAAACGAGTCGACATGTCAAGAGCAAATCTCGAAAAGTTCCAGGCAGACAAGGATAATTTTTGTCACGTTTTGTGACCATGGACGAAACCTGGATCCACCATTTTGATCCTGAAACAAAACAACAATCGATGACATGGAAACGATCCGATGAACCGACGCCGAAGAAATTCAAAGTGTCAAGCTCAGCAGGGAAGGTTATGGCGTCTGTTTTTGGGACGCTGAAGGAATAATCATGGTGGACTACTTGGAAAAAGGGGCCACTATTACAGGCTCCTACTATGCAGAACAAATAAGAAGATTGCGGGAGGCTATTAAGGAGAAAAGGCGAGGCAAACTGCGGGCTGGAGTGCTGTTCCATCAAGACAACGCACCGGTTCACAAAGCTGCAATTGCCATGGCTGCCATTCAGGAAGCGGGCTTTGAGCTGGTGGAACACCCCCCCCCTATTCACCAGATCTAGCCCCAGTGACTTCTATCTCTTTCCACGACTCAAGGAACACCTCCGGGGCAAGAAATTTGACGATGATAGCGACGTGATGGCCGCGGTTGAGGACTTTTTGAGAGTCAAGATAAAGATTTTTTTCTAAGGGAATTTTAGGTTTAGAAAAGAAATGGACTAAATGTATAGACTTGCTAGGAGACTATGTTGAGAAATAAATTTAGTTTTTGATTTTATTCATTGTGTTTATTATTGATTATCATTACTTTTGGATCACCCCTCGTAGCATCAATCTACTAACTTTTTGACCTGACTGGCACCGACTTCAAATAGATGAGTGAGTAGCGCTTATAATAATGATTTTAGTTTATTTTTCGCTTTTGAGTGCCTATTTGTGGTTTTGAAGTCGGTTTAATTTTTTTCAATGATACTTCAATGATACTTTTATTCGTCTGTGAAACTAGGTTTTTTACAAAAATGTGTTGTTGTGTCAGAGACCAGAGAAACGTTCGCTAGTTTCCACCACAGTTTGGTATACAGACATTTCGTGTTGTTTTGTGTTTTGATAAACATAATATGTGCACAATAAGTATTTAGAAAAGTGTTACCTTTTTACATCATCTCACAGCAAACCAGAAACATCAATCACATCGCATACATAACAATATTGCATAGGTAGTCGATATTAAAAAATAATTGGCAATCTAAACACAGAATTCAATTCACGATCACAAAATCACAATGCACAAAATGTAAATAAGCCAATGCCAGATTCAGATTGTCAGATTATAAAGTTGTCAAAATCATTATTAATGTCAGATGTCATAGAAATTAAATGTCAAAAAAAATTCAAACTACAATTTACTTTCTCAAATCGAATATAAAATTGGAATCGATACACTTCAATTCGAGTCATCGTACCTTTTAGAAATTTCTTTATCGTTAAGATACATATCTACAGTATAGTACGTTTTTTCAATTAACATTTCAATTAGAAGGTTTTAAAGATGTTAATATTTTGTTTGCTACGTATAAATTTTGGTATTTTGTTATAAATATTAATTGCCTCACAGAAAACACTTTTATTTAAAAATGATGTTCTACTTGGTAAGCTACGCAACATCCCTTCACGTCTGGTTCCTCTGGACATATATCAAACAGCTCAGGATGCTGTTTAACAAAAATGGCTACTTCACTTATGTAGATGCTCGGGAGTGTTAACAAGTTTAACCGAATAAAGTGCTGTTTACACGAGTCCTTCTTTTTTAGCCCACAGATCGATCTTATACATCGCTTTTGGGCTCTAAACACTCTAAGTCGGTCGGTCGAATTACCCCAAAAATTACACCGTATCGAAGTATTGACGCTACATGGCCATAGTATGCGGTTAGTAGTGTAGTTTGGTCAACTACTTTCCGAAGTTGATAAAGAGCATACGCGAACTGATGTATTCTTTTACAAACTGTGTCGATGTGAGGTTTCCAAGTTAACTTATAATCTAAATTTAGGCATTTTGTATGAAAGTAGTTTATTTTACCCTTTTTAGTGTACAAGTTCAAAATTAAAAATTTTGATTAAACCCTGACTACCTCGGGTTTGTTATCTGTACAACATTCTACCAGTCAAGCCCTTTCATTTGATACCCATATTAAGGGAGTTGTGAACGATATAATATAATTCGCCATTTTGTGGTGGCGGCCATTTTTGATTTGAAATTTGTTATAGTGTATAATATTTTACTAGTCAAGCCCTTTCATTTGATACCTATATTGAGGTAGGTTGTGAAGAAATATTTTGTCTGCCATTTTGTGGAGGCGGCCATCTTGAATCGACATTAACCAGACATAGCTAAGAACATTTGCTATGGTATTAACCTTGAAATAAAAGAAACCGCATCGAAATCGGCCCATCTGTTTGAGTTCTACTAGGGTGCCACAGCAGACAGACAGACATCGACGTCACTTATAACACCCCTTTTTTTGGTCTGGGGTTTAAAAACAAGTTTTTATTAAAGCATTTACACAATTTTGTATTGACAGGGTCGAGATTCATAACTTTTGTGAAATCTACAACTACGTCATCCAGATAATTGTACGCAAATTTTCAGTTTTTGGTTCATATTTAAAAAACTACTTGACCGATTTCAAAAAGATTTATATGGGACCATTCAGGAAGCATACCCATCCGAACACAAAAATAAATTTTAAAATCGGTGTAGAGGTTCTCGAGAAATCAGGTAACATACATAAAAAAAAAAACAATCAAAAAGGTGTCGAATTGATAACCTCCTCCTTTTTTTGGAAGTCGGTTAAAAAACCTGTATACACTCAACAAAAATAATCGTCGCGACACCACACTGTCCAATGCGAAATCGAAATGAAAATATCTGGCTTGCTTTCTATAAGAGAGAGAGAGACAGACAGAGAAACACGCCGCACAGCTTACAATAGCAAAAAGCGTCGTGACAACTTTTCGTAAGAATTTTTTCCGTCTAGCCCCCTTTCACAACGCGCGATAAGGAACTTCGTTCCAACAGTATACCGAGCTCGTAAAGACTGAAATCTTGAATTGAAATGTTACCAAAATTCCTCATGATCCTTGTTCCATCCCACGCAAACAGTAATTTTATACAAATGCGTATCGGTCGCTGAAATAATGGACGGTGCTGTCGTAACTTGGCCGTACTTTAATGCTGCGTTTGAACGCTATCTCACGAATTACGCTTGTTTTGTCGTAATTAACTTTCGAAGTTTCAATTCTTGATAATATATCTCAGTGGTGGTATTTAAGTAGATACGGCTAAATTCCTTCGCACCTCGACCATCTAGTTTGTATAAAGATGATGAAGTTTTATCGTACTCAAGACTATAGAGGTATTCTCAAGATTATAGAGCTATGGAGGTTTGTATGTTGTGTATTATTCTGATATGGTAGGTAATTGGTTCGCGTATAACATGTGTTTGTTTAATTGATGCGCATTGTACTTATGCATATGATATGTGTGAATGTATATTTGTACATTAATGTTAGATTATTGACGTAGGACGCGCAATTATTTTTAATTTTATATCTAGAGGTACTAAATCTATATAGGACAATCGTATCGGCTTCCGCGATACAGGCCAAGCCTAGTGCGGAAGCTATAATTAACTATTTTATTGTATGTGTTATTTTAGCAAATAAATATTATTTTTCTTTTTCTTTTTTCTTTTATTCAAGAAACAGCAACAGAATTAGCTAAGAGAAATGTGGCGACTGTGGCTTATTTTAGTGTCAATGACCAGGTGTACCAAAACGGTGACTTTTTGGTATTGCCTTCTTTTTTTTCACAATAAATGAAAGACAAAGCAATAGCTAAAAGCCATAGCGGTTTTTCGGCGGTCGGATAGTGACACTCACTTTGACTCGTCGAGGTAAGCCAGGTACTTCAAAATTGTAAATTTCGTACTTGGTTAGTCTGTTTGCCAACTATGAACAAAATAAGGTGTCACAAGCTTAAATAAATAACCTGAGTATGCGTTAATTGAAATACAAACACTAGACCAGTAAAGATACAACGCAAATAATAATGATACAATTAATACAGTGTAACAAAACCTTGACCATTTTACCAGATGTAAAGTGACAATGCGGTCTAGGATGAAACGCTTTTGTGTAGAAGAAACAGAGTTACTCTCGATTCGGACCCTCGGCTAGCATATTCCATTGCTTGACTACTCGCCTATAATACGTGCTAAGAAATTGAAATCAACCCGCTTCGTACGAGTTTTCGAAACGTCAATCATATAACGGTGTCGCTTTTGCAGTGTAACTCTCTTAGAAACAAAGGCTCGGTGGTATTAAAACATGTAGAACAGAGACACACTCTTCGAAATGCAAAAACATAAGGCCGATAAGGAAATAACTTTGCGACAGTATTCAATACTTTGAATTTTAGTTGTTACTTTGTTTTGTATGATTGGCCTACGTTGAACAATCGTATATTTGAAGTTATGTATTTTATGAGGATTTCGACGATTTCATTAGTTCATCCACCCACAGGATATAGGCCTCTGGGTTTGAAACGCCATACGTAATTACTGATATTGTTACTGTAGATACCTATAGAGAATGATTTTATCACCATATATTGTAACTACACAGTCTATAATACTCGTCACATTTCCATTTCAGCTGTCACCATGGGCACAGTAAATACATAACAGTAGGTTATCTAAAGCCGCCCGCCTAGCTATTAGCCTACTCTTGCGTTGTTCTCCAGGGTTGTCACTTTTGCTTTTAGTTAATATTTTCGAACAAGCAGCACTTGATCACACCCCGGACACTCCACTAAAATTCCATACAAACGCCGCTGTGGAGCTACCTACTCTTCACACAACTACGCAGATGTCGTTCGTACACACGCGTGAATGTGTGCGTTAGAGCTAGGGCTACTGAATTGTTTTATTGAATAGTCGTGCCCCTTGAGTTGTCACCTGGTGACGGAAAGTAGTCTATAAACTTGCTATAACGTTGAGTTACATAAATAGAATGGAGCCAAATTATACTATTCCAATTAAAAGGGTGTTTGCACAGATTTCTGTGGGTGTTTGTATAGCCGCGTAAAATGAAACGAAACCGATGATAGATTAGATCAGGTACCTAGATATCTATTTCTGTTAGTAGGTACACATTCGCACTTTATTTTACACTTACCCATGAAGGAAACTTTACTCTGTCACTATAATTATTCCTACAGGCGTTATCAATCCGTGCTTGGGCACGTAAGTTACTTGCTGTGTAAGTTACGAACTTTGAGTTAAAAATTACTTCGTTATTATAAATAAATAAATATTGGTAGACAATTCACACACAACACCATCTGACCCCAAACTAAGCAAAGCTTGTAATATTAAAAAGCAACGTTATTGAAAAGTTTCTAATCTTACGTTATTTTATCATTAGGAAATTAAATAAAGCTTTTAATCTTGTCCCGTTTAGTTGACGGACAGCCATAAACAGCACAACAACCCACCATGATGATATTTCGTTAGGAATTAGATGTTGGATACCATCCCTTCGTTGAGTGCTCCTAGCGTATCCGAAACGGCCTGAGGGGTAAGGAATTACCTATCAGATCGAGGTGGATTCCCATGTTGGTCACGTAATTTACCCTACAAAAATATGAAACGAGGTATGTTCCGAGTTTTCGGTTCGATTCATAATTAAAATACTAGAAAACGAACTATATCGCACGATTACGTTGTAAAAAAATACAACTCGTGAGATCGGATCGTGATCGCTACGCGAACGCTCTGCCCTGTGTGACATCTTGTACTGACTACCGTAGAATACAGCGCCCGCGCCGGCCATCCGTCGCGCGTTCTTCCCGCGAAGCATGGCGAAGCGATCTCTTGTTTGTCGTCCCAATCCTGTCGCGCGGGAAATCGCATCGCGCCGGATCGCTCCCGCTTGCTATGTGTCAGGTTGCATACAAATTCGAATATTACAAAAATTCCCGTCCCGGATCGCGATCGCTTTCTCACGGCTCCCGCCCCTGTGTGACCCGGCTTTTATTCCTTATTTTGTTATTTTATATATTATGCTAGCGTGTGCGTGAAATCGCTTGCCGACACGGCGCGCGGCGCGCACGCACACATTCAAACCGAGAACGGCACGTTTGTATGAAGATGTTTTACTGTATGTTTACTGTGCCATGGGTGAGCTGATTACCAATATCCGGACGTAATTCGAAGCCGTTGGGCCCATTTCCGGCCAGCCCTTTACACCGAGTGCTTTGACGTATCTGTAGCTGACCGCTGTGACAAACACATGAGGCGATGCTCATGTAACTCTCTACACTCCTGCCCTACGGAACTATGAATTATTAAGGGAGTGCTCAAGACACGCGTTTACACATTTCCCAGACATGTGTTAAGACATTCATTCAGCTTTCATGCTCCCTATTCCTTATGAATAGCCGGAGTGCGTAAAATAGCTTTTAGGAATTGTAGGTATGATTTTACTCTGAAGAACTTAGAAGTTAAATATTTTTTCAGTTTTTGTGGTTGGAATATATTATTATTTCAGTTAAGGTGAACAATCAGTAGATGTCTAATAAATCAAGGAACATTTTTATAATGATTTCCTATCTTTCAATATTAAATCGTAATCAACGTAAAGTTTCATCATTGATGAAAATGGGTCGCATGGCCGAGGCTAAATGCGAATATTGAATTAAACTTGAATACCGCTACATTTTTATGACTGAATCGGGAACTGCCGATTACTTCAAGATAATGGAGGAAGGTGGGTGGGTGAAGATATCGGATTACCATACCTTATGATACGGCACGCTACTTTTGCATTAAGGTCGGTGATAAATAATGATCAGGTGCAGGTTTTAAAGCCCGATTTTATTAAGTAACCTATTTAATATTTTCACATAGAACATTGAAGAATGTAATAATCGACCTTGGGTATACAAACAACACAACACACCAACTTTCGTTCGTTCGTAGAAAATCCGAAAACCAAAAATAATAATTAACACAAGCCCGAGAGCTCACCAATTGTGTTTTCGGTAATAAAAAAAGATTTGCTTCAAAATTGTTAACTTAAGGGCGTGTGGGCCGAAATTTTGAATTTTTAAAACAACTTTAAGACCTTTAAAATATTGTATTAAACTCTGAAAAAAATATATGTAATAGTTAAGGATCTAATCTAGTGCAATTCGCAGTCAGTAATACGATTTAATGAATTTTACTTGATGGAAAAAAATCCCAAAGTTACCCCTTTTCAAAAAGGTTTTTCAAGATTATGACTAAACGAATGAATTTTTTTACTAAATTTTTGTACTCAACGAAAGCCACTAAAAAGTTATAGATGCATTCGCAGAGTTTGACTTGATAAAAAGAATCAGTTATTCACTATGTTTTAATATCTACCATACATATAGCGCGCCGTTCGGCAAGCCTGATCAGTCGCGTTTCGGCGCTCACGGACGACGGGCCTGTGCTTGATTTTGCAATTTTGACAACCAATAAATTTTAAATATTACGATCATAGTGCCACAGTATAACAATATCAGTAGGTATTACTAGTGAAGCACGCTATGATCTCGATTTTTGATACCGTTTTCATTGGAATTGCAAATAGACGTTGATACTAATTAGTACGCTGTTTACTTTATGTTGTATACCAAAAGGGGAGTCTCAAAAAACTGACGTCGATAACACATCAGTAAAAAATTCAATGCGGATGCAATGGAAAATAGATAAGTATCGGTAAAATATTCGTCCGTTAAATCAGAGATCGGGCGGGATACGTAAATAATGAGAGGGAAGAAATCCCCTGCGTAAATCCCCTAATATAAATACAAGTTAGGTATCATTTATGATACCTAACTGCCATTTAGGTAAATTCTTTGGTAGTAAGGTACTTAGTACTTGGAAGAAAAGTCCTCACATACAGATTTTACCACTTTGGAAGAGACTTTCGCGCAAACTATTCAGTTTAGAAAAAAAATGTTAGAAACTTCAATACAATTTTGAACACCTTTCCATAGATACACGTATGGTTTTGTTAGAATTTTCATTTTGTTATTTCTTTTCTAAGTTTGTGACACCACCAAAATTTATTGTTTTTTCTTTTTTTTGTATGAAAATGTTAATATTGTTCATAGAAATTTAGACACTCGACCAAATTTGATAAGAAGCTTTTTAGGCAGTAAAATTACTCGTAGAATTTAACTCTGCACTAAATTTCCGATTCATATTTTATATAAGGTTTAGAATAATTTCCTGAGCATAAAATCACAAAATAATAACAAATCCAGGCGAAGCTTCAAGCGCCAGCTCGAAAAAACCTTTTTGGCCGATATTCTGAAAAAGTTATAAAGCCTATTATTACTGTAGAAAATAACATTTCCCATCTTTTGTTGCCAGTAATCTTTTTTTTCGAACCTATTTATATCGATTACGATTTATTATGTCAAATTTGATGATAACAATGTATAAATAATAAGATGTAAATTCTGTTACCAGTAGCATAAACATGTCCCTTTTTACCTGAATGGAAGAAGGGTTATGTTTTTCGCGCGTATCTTTTATGTTTGTAAATCTTTTATTTCCACATATCTTCCAAACGGCTGGATGGATTTTGGTAACTAAGATATTTTAAGACTAGTCTGACTCGACAAAGTGTTCTTAGATAGTAGGTAAGATTTTTTTACGTGTAGTTTTTTTTGTAGTCGGGGTTTTTAAATTAAAGTTATTCTATAATATTGCTCGTTGCTCGAATAAACAGCACCGTTCATCATCATGATTGAAGAGTTGAACGAAGAATTTGGTCTCCACTTTTGTAATAAGAACAACTAAGCTGTGAAACGCATTGCCAGAGTGGGTTTTTGTCGAAGGTTCGAACCTTGGGGTTACGAAGTACACTGTGCTTGTTTCTATTAGAGAAACAAGTTCCATCGTAGACCACATCATTTTCATCCACTATTATCGGCATCATTGCAATCGTATCATTAAATGGGTTATAAATTGTAAACGGTAAGTTTTACAAAAAAAGTTTACTAGCAACAAAAGATGCAAAATTTTATTTTCTACAATTATTGTCAAAATATATAGTTTCCAAAATATCGGCTAAAACAATTTTTTCAATTGGCGTTTGAAGCTCTACCTAGATCTGTGAGCATTTTGTAATTTTATGCTCAGTAAGTGATCTTTACCTCATAGAAAAAAATTGGATTAGAAATTTAGTGCAAAGTTGACCAAAAAACCTTCTATTTTTACTGGCCTTTCATTACGTTTCAGCACATTTTTAAATTTTTGACGAGCTTGTGAATTATTAGGAAACATTTTAAAAAGATGCATGATATTGGAAAAGAAAGAAAAGGTTGAGTTGTGTATATCTACGAGTATAGATAAATTTAACATTTCTTCGTTTATATATAAAAAAAACTCTTATCACTTCACAATTCACAAAATCGTTATCACTAGTATAAACAAATCTTGAACAAAAAATGAGTTTAAATTACATAGTCCAATATTTTAATGTTATTTCTGCACTGTGGCACTGATTCCGCGGTCGGTGACGGTCGCGAGAACAAGACAGCGTTAAATGCCTAATTTGACAGAACTACCTGGCCTTAATCTTATGTTTTTACAATACTTGAATACTTAGACCACAAAATTTCAAAATTAGAGTGCCATCGGCAGCGAGGCAGTTAGGGCTGCAGAGTGAGGAATGTCCTGACATTGCGCGCTATGTCGAAATCAACCGCCTTCTGCATCAGACCGTTGATCCAGCCGTTCCGTTGATCGCAACAGCGAAGGTTTGTGTCTCATAGTATTTTTTTCAATATACGTCAGCTAGGCAAAGATCTCCCTTAATTCCTCCACTGAATGCGGTTTTGAGCTTTCATCGTCCAATTTTTTTATCGATCCAAGCTCATCTTTCCATTGCGTTGGAGGACGACCATGGCTCGAGAACCTTGGCCCGCCGATCTTATTAGTTTTAATATTATTGATTATCACATATAATTTACAGTAATTCACACTTTAGTTTATAATCTTATCATAGTTTTATGAAGTAATAGGCACTGGTAGATATTTATGAATCTGCCCCAAATATTGACGTCCCGTTAATTCCCAATCAAATAAATGTAGGTATTAAAAACGGGAAAGCACAATCATGTGAGTAAGTAGTTTTGTTTATCGCAATAAAAGCAATGGCTACTATTGTGTATGAGTGAGTTACATGTAAACACATAATTTAAGTCTATATGATCGGTGTTTATAATTTTTCATTGCACGCTAGCAACCTACGCGATCCAGTCAAAACAAGTTCCACCGCGAACCGCGGTAGACAAATGTGTCAAAATAATGATACCATTCGTTACAATAACGAGGTAGTGTCGATTGGCCTGTGGCGATTTTACTTATATGTTTCTGAACGAAACCTTCGATTGAATAATAATCTGTCGAGTTTAGTTTACTAGCGGCTCGTACCGGCTACGCTCGGGTAATGTCATTTAATAATAAACAAATTACTTCTAATCAAACCAGATTGCGTCGGTACATTGTGCTATAAACTGTTTGTTATATTACTGCTGTCCCTACCGCATTTCAATCGAAAAATTTGATCTGTCAAATTGTGGAGCAAACTCAAATCGTTATGGATAATATCGACGTATGTGAAGTCAAACATATTCCTATTACCTATATGAATACTTTTGACATCACATACATATCTCCATAGATATTATTTATTTTCTTCGAAACAACGGACACCGACTTCAATTTAAAATGCAATTCAGACACTCGGACAAATTTCATAAGAAGCAATAACTTTGTCCTCGAAGTATATGAAAGTAATTTTTAGTTTTTTATGCATATGTATTTCAAAAACCACCACACTAATTTCAATAACAATAATATCGGACTATCTGTGAACTATGATCTACCAAAGAAAAAACAATCTTCATAATTGATTCACAAATAGCGGAGCTAACGCGTAACATACATACAAAAACATAGGTACAACCGAATTGAGTTATTTCCTCCTCCTCCTTTTTTTGTAGTCGGTTAAAAATTATATTAGACTTTATGGTATAGTAGTAATAGCAGTAGGTACCTAGATGAAATGACTATTAACTAGAAGGCCGAACGTGGTAGGTATAGGACTTATTAACCGACTTCCAAAAAAAGGAGGAGGTTATCAATTCGACCCCTATGTTTTTTTTTTTTTTTTTTTTATGTATGTTACCTGATTTCTCGAGAACCTCTGAACCGATTTTAAAATTTCTTTTTGTGTTCGGATGGGTATGCTTCCCGAATGGTCCCATATAAATTTTTTTGAAATCGGTCAAGTAGTTTTGAAATATGAACCAAAAAACTGAAAAATTGCGTATCTGGATGACGTTGTAGATTCACAAAAGTTATGAATCTCGACCCTGTCAATACAAAATTGTGTAAATGCTTTAATAAAACTTGTTTTTAACCCCGACCAAAAAAGGGGTGTTATAAGTGACGTCAATGTCTGTCTGTGTGTCTGTCTATCTGCTGTGGCACCGTAGTAGAACTCAAACAGATGGGCCAATTTCGATGCGGTTTCTTTTATTTCAAGGTTAATACCATAGCAGATGTTCTTAGCTATGTCTGGTTAATGTCGATTCAAGATGGCCGCCTCCACAAAATGGCGGACAAAATATTTTCACAACCTACCTCAATTTGGGTATCAAATGAAAGGGCTTGACTAGTAGAGTACTATGTACTATAACAAATTTCAAATCCAAAATGGCCACCACGACAAAATGGCGAATTATATTATATTTTTCATTACTACCTCAATTTGGGTTTCAAACGAAAGAGCTTGACTAGTAGAATACTTTTTCACTATGAAAAATTAAAATCTAAGATGGCCGCTTCCACAAAATGCCGAAATACATTTTTTTTTCACAACCCCTTTATATGGGTATCAAATGAAAGGGCTTGACTAGTAGAATGTTGTACAGATAACAAATCCAAGGTAGTCGGGGTTTAATCAAAATTTTAATTTTGTTCTTGTACACTAAAAAGAGTAAAATAAACAATTTTCGTACAAAAATTAAACCGACTTCAAAACCACAAATAGGCACTCAAAAGCGAAAAATAAACTAAAATCATTATTATAAGCGCTACTCACTCATCTATTTGAAGTCGGTGCCAGTCAGGTCAAAAAGTTAGTAGATTGATGCTATGTAGGCACAGGTAAGTAGTATCTATCCTATACCTGTTAGATTTAGCTGGCACCGACTTCAAATAGATGAGTGAGTAGCGCTTATAATAATGATTTTAGTTTATTTTTCGCTTTTGAGTGCCTATTTGTGGTTTTGAAGTCGGTTTAATTTTTTGTACGAAAATTGTTTATTTATAACTAGCTGTACCCTGCCACGCTTCGCTGTGTCACATTGTAACGCAAAAATTAGATAACAAGAACAAAATTAAAAAATTTAAGTAACCCCCTACTACTTTGGATTTGTTATCTGTACAACATTCTACTAGTCAAGACCTTTCATTTGATACCCATATTAAGGGAGTTGTGAAAAAAGAAATGTAATTCGCCATTTTGTGGTAGCGGCCATCTTGGAAGAATTTTTTTATAGTGCAAAGTATTCTACTAGTCAAGCCCTTTCGTTTGATACCCATATTGCGGTAGTAGTGAAAAAAATATTCATAATTCGCCATGTTGTGATGGCGGCCATCTTGGATTTGATATCTATTATAGTGTATAGTATTCTACTAGTCAAGCCCTTTCATTTGATACCCATATTGAGGTAGGTTGTGAAGAAATATTTTGTCCGCCATTTTGTGGAAGCGGCCATCTTGGATCAATATTAACCAAACATAGCTAAGAACATCCGCACGGATATTAACTTTCAAATAAAAAAAAAACCGCATTGAAATCGGCCCATCCGTTTGAACTCTACGGTGCCACAGACAGACACACACACAGAGACAGACAGACAGACAGACAGACATCGACGTCAAACTTATAACACCCCTTTTTTGGTCGGGGGTTAAAAACAATCCTAGATGCGGATTATATATCATTCTAAAATTTCAGCTCGATCGGTGCAGAACTTTTTGAGTTTTTGAAGCGTACACAAACCAACATAACATTTTTATATATAGAGATAAAGAGGTATATACTTATTTTTAATTTATGCATTTTTAACCCCCGGCCAAAAAAGGGGTGTTATAAGTTTGACAACGATGTCTGTCTGTCTGACTGTGTGACTGTCTGTCTGTGGCACCGTAGCGCTCAAACGGATGGACGGATTTCGATGCGTTTTTTTTTATTTGAATGTTAGTTTCCGTGCGGTGCATGTTCTTAGCCATCTATGTTTGGTCAATATTGATTCAAGATGGCTGCCTCCACAAAATAGCGGACAAAATATTTTTACACTACTACCTCAATATGGGTATCAAATGAAAGGGCTTGACTGGAAGAATACTATACACTATGACAAATTTCAAATCCAAGATGACTGCCACAACAAATTATATTTTTGCGAATTATATTTCTTTATTCGTTTCTCCGTCAATATGGGTATCAAATGAAAGGGCTGGACTAGTAGAGTGTTTGGTAAATTACATATGTGATTAGGGAGTCGGGGGTAAATATTTTTTTTTAATTTTGTTCTTGTGTATAATATAGAGTGACAAGACGAACAGGTCAAGTGCCTGACGCTTAGCAACATGCTTGTTTTATCTCTATGCCCTGTAATTTCACTGGAAACAATGCCTTTCAAACTGGAACACGGTGAAGTTTTCACATTACTGCTTGGCGGTAGAATAACTGGCAAAGGTCTTCTTACTTCTACTTCCTCAAGTGGATTGTACAAAGAGTCCTAGATCTTTTGTTATCGTTACATTTTTTTGATATTCTTGAAACAAGATCACCTTAGGACCTTAGCCGGCATTTGCTAAATTAATTTATGGCTTTGTTCGTAGCATTATAATATAGTTTATGAAAAATAATAATTTTTGAATTTTTAATATCGACGTACCCTTCTCTCCGTAGAATATTCGATGTGCTTGGTTTCTGACAATTACAGAACCTACTCCAATAAACCAGCGCACCGGAAATGAGGGCCTAAATAAACTTAATCCCACAAAGTAACTGCTCCCTGAATACATATGCATGTATCCGCAATACGGGATTCGTTTGGACTACTCGCCAGGTTTTCATTAAACTAGGTAGGTACCCTTCAAACCTGAACTAATAGGCATGGTGACTAAAAAAACTAATTAGTCCGTCAATTATGTTTTGTTTTTTAAAAGGGGCGGAGTCTTTATTATCAGAACTAAATACATTGAGAACTACACTACACTCTACATACCTAACTAACTACTTACACTAAGCACACTTGAATTATCCGTAGACCAATGAAGGTCTACTGATAATCAAGATGTTCAAACTCACTACCAATCGGAAGCGTACCCAGCATGCTGGCGGCATTACCACGCTGAATGGCAATGCTTATGCGTTGGGCCAAATAAACTCCAGCATTTTGATCACGCATCGCGTCGACCAAGCTCTCGGAAAGGCTTTTGAAGATGAGGTGAGCTCCCGGCCCCAACGGGCCCAAATACAAAATACTGTACACATATCTTTTCTATTGTTTCAAAAACAAAAAATGACGAAGATATAGTGCTTAGATGCAAAGAAAAGCTTAGAAGTTTCTACTGACGTCAAGTCTTTGTGTACACTTTACGTCACAACCACAAATTCCAAACTCCAGAAGTTTGATAGTTTACTCGTATATATATCGTTGTCGATTTTTAATAATTTGATAAAACAAAAAATACGTGTTCCGTATTTTTCCAAAATCTACCTAACGGACTAATTAGAATAATATTTTTGACCCAGTTATCTTCCCTATTCCACAAGACGAACCCATAAGTACTACAAGTAAATACGAAAATGTGTGGGTGCCTCACGACTCGAAAAGTAATTTAGTTCGATATGAACGAAGCTTGAGAATGTTACATGAGCTGTAAGGTGGATGTTTGATACCCGAAACATTTACGTCTACATTTTACTAGCTGTGCTCCGCGGAGTTATCCGCTGGTTACTTACGAGTAACAGGATAAAAAGCCTACAAAACATTTTATTTTTGTGCTATTTCTTGTTGTGGTAGGGCTATTTGCAGAGTCCACCTGGGGAAGTACCACACAATCCACGCCTTTGCCAGTTATTCTATCGTCAAGCAGTAATGTGCAAACATCATCACTGTGTTCCGGTTTGAAGAACAATGTATCCAATTAAATTATATACTCGTATGTATCTCTGATCTATCTGATATATCTGGATGACGAGCGCAGTGCAGTGACAGGTAATGATTTAGGCTCTTCATTTTCCAATAGCCACGTGTCACTATATTGTTATGGGTAGGCACGTTGCTTACCATCAGGCAAATATCCAGCTCGTCTATCACTCCATACCATAAAAAAACAGGTTAATCAAGTTAAAATAATTACGTTTTTCACTTCATTCAAATCCGTTCACCCGTTACAGAGATATGGGGAAACAAACACACATATACATACTTACAATCACAGTCACACAAAGTTTCACCGTTATAATAGAGTGTGATGACCATTATTAGTGTGTTAAATAGGTATGTCATTATAAAAAAAACTTAACAGCAAAACCCAAAGAGTTTACTTGTACCTACTGTATCTAAGGCAAATCCGCCTTTACCCGATTGACGTACATAATTGAGTAGGTATATCACCACTACAGTATCTACTTAATTGTTACCTTTGGCCCCCACTGGTGCTGTGTACCTAACTAAGTATACGACTGAGGTGATAATTTAAGAAATAGACTCGTAGTCTGATGGGTTCCCGTTAGATAAATTGCGACAGACACGCTTTTTCGAATAGAAGTACTCCAATTTCAAGTTGCAGTTTCTACGGCACGGCATGAAAGAAAAATAGGATAAAAACTAATCGCTCGAAGGCGAACTAGCCGGGAAACTGAGAACTAGCGCCTATAATAATCACATTTGAACACAAAGTCCTGCTCTATTCAATTGTGGTATCAAAGAAACTACATAGATACTTATCTAGTAAATTGATCTAGTGACCCAATTTAGGCTTTGTTCACAGAAGATACCCATTTTGTCATGTCCACGAATATAATGTCAGTCTATGAATTTTATACACATCTTCACACCTAACATGGTAAAGTTCATACGTTATTGATGCGTCTGCCTTCATTCTGATTTAGAATATTTGCTAGAGATGATATCATAAATTAATCACACAATACGGACCCACCTCACGGTGGTCGTCAGTATTTGGCTCTAGTGACGCGCCGGAAATTAGCGGCGCGTCACCTCCTTGAAGGCCTATACCTAGGTTGGTTACCGGAAACCCTAAATGTCCGACGCCCCAGGGTCCTGGGGCTCCTATGGAGACGAGAAGCGAGCCCAGAGTCACGAATCTCCAGGCACGCCCCTATGTCCGCTTCCGGCTCAGTGGAGGAGCACTCCTGCTTGCTCATCTAACTCGCACAACCTCTCATTGTCGAGCATCACGGCAAAGATGGTCGGCAGCGAGAGGTCCACCCTCATCAACGCGGCTAGGGATAGACGCAGTTCCGTCTCTGTATATAGCTATACGTCGCGGCCCCGCGCGGTGTGTGTGTTTTTAGGCGTACATGTGTCGGATGTGTCAACAAAATTAAAAGGTACTAACAGCTTTGAATGGAATTTGGTCTGAACTGTAAATTAATATATCTTATCTTCCTCGGAGTTTCAATAGAATTACATTTTAATGAATTCAACGGCGCTTGAAAATCTGATATTGCTTAAACGACGAGTACGATTACTATCTACCGATGAAACGGCATGAAAATTGTAAAACAGCTGAACGGAGCAACTGTTCACGTGTTACCAAGCACAGATTCGATCTTAAATGGAGTTCTATTCGCACCTTTGGGATGGATCGGCTAAGTATCAGCTGGAGGCTCTGGTATCGATCGAGAGACGTGCCAAAAGGCTCATAGGCCACGACATTCTTGTGCGAAAAAGACTTCAAAGTTTTGAACATCGCCGCAAAATTACTAGCTTATCGGTTTTTGTCGGATACGCTTCGGACAGTATGGAACTAATCTGTAAGCTCTAATACCTCCTTGCCATTTCTTCCATCAGGCTACTCGTAGTTCGAAAAAGTGATATCGTTACATAAGTGACGTTCCAAAGTCGCAAACGAAGAAGTTAGACTCTACTTTTGTGATAACAATACAATCTTGGTGTCTTCAAATCAAAAGTAATTCAGTTTCTTAACATCAGGTGAGATGGTGGGTAAATGTATATCTATAAAAGTAAAGCAAAAATGGTCAAGTGCGAGTCGGACTCGCCCATGAAGGCTTCCGTAGCAGCAAGTAAAATAATATAAAAGTTCTTGTAGTTCGTTGTTACTTTAATCAGTGTTTTAACAATAGTGAATTTATGACGTATTAAAATAAAACTACTTAATGGATCTCATTCAAACCAATTTTCGTTGATAGTTGACATGGTAATGGACATCATAAACTTTTTTTAATTTTGTCATTATCTTATTTTAGAAGCTACAGGGGGGGGACACATTTTACTACTTTGGAAGAGTCTCTTGCGCAAACTATTCAGTTTAGATTTTTTTTTGTTAGAAACTGCAATATCATTTTTAAAGATCTATCCATAGATAACCCAAACGTATGGTTTTGACGGATTTTTTTTTAAGTTTCAATTCTAAGTATGGGACACCCCTAAAATGTATTGTTTTTTCTATTTTTTGTATGAAAATCTTAATTCTGTTCACAGAATACATCTACTTACCAAGTTTCAATAGTATAGCTCTTATAGTTTCGGAAAAAAGTGGCTGTGACAACCGGACGGACAGACAGACATACATAACGAATCTATAAGCGTCCCGTATTTTGTCGTTTGGCTACGGAACCCTAAAAAAGATAAATGATTGTCTAATTTTGTAATGGTACTCTTACAATCCTAGAGCATGTTACTATTAATCTAATGACTCTATCATCGCGACTCTAACATGCTCTCGAAACGAACCATTTCTTAATAAAGTTTCAGGTATTTTTCGTCTTTTATATTTATGCGTGTGTGGTTACTCAGCAGCAACATTGAGAATGTTCAAGGATTGCCATAAAAATTCACATAACAGCCCGGCCAAGTGGTGAGTTTGAACCCAACAGTCTATACGGTTTTACGACACTGCGTAATTGCCTTTCCACTTACTTTACGTATTAAAATTCGTATCAATTTTGACGTTATTTCTTCCTCTGAATTTATAAAAAAATTTAATCTGTTTTGATATGACATTTATGAGGATAATGTACCTTTCCGAGCTTGGTCGATGGAACGTGTCACCACAATGCTGTCGTTTATTTGACCCAACGTATAAGCATTACCATCCAGCATAGTAAAGCTGCCACCTTGCTGGGCACACTTCCGATTGGATATATATCATCACATATACCTGATGTTGAACAATACCTACCCCAGCCAGCCCATAATAGCACAGTGTCACACCACTGTTAGGACAAAAATTTCTCAACTCATTACCTAGCACTGCACTGTGCTCGTCATCTAGGGAGGTAAGATGATTTATTTCTATGTCCTTTAATTACTCTGGAAACATTGCACATGCAGTCCATGCTTGAATGATTTTCCAATGATTTTTAACACTACTGTTTGGCAGTAGAATAACCGGCAAAGGAACTGGAAGTACCACACACTTCCAAGTGGATTCTCCAAAGAGTCCTACCACTAGGTACTATAAATAGTAAGGTATGTACCTAGTGTAGCTCTCGTTGTAACTATGAGTTCTGTTAATATAGACTCCAACATAAATAGAAGTACTTACTTAAATACATCACAACTTCCAACGTTTGTTGAAAATAAATACCTTGGTGAAGTAGTACTCCTACTTAAGAAGCAATAAAAACAAAATGAAAAATACCAAAGTACAAGAACTTGGAAGCTAGATTTCATCTATATTAAACTGAGATAAATTAGCAGTCAAATTGAAACAGACGAGATTTAGAAGTAAACACTCTGAAACTCCGTATTTCCGAAATAGACTAAAACGGCGCTCCGAAACCTAAAATCCCTCGCTTTTGGAGGCGACTACATCTTCCATTCGTGTCGCCGTCGATCCAATTCCTATTCGTAAAGGATCCCAGCAAATTCTGTTACCTATGTACAATAGCTATACGGTTACTGCCCTCACTTCATTCAATTAGGGAAATTGCGTAGACATCTAGACCGGGAAGCTGGTACGTGGAGGCTCATTGTGAACCCACGGAGAACGTCGCACACCATTGGTTTATGCTGTTGCTTTGAAAAGTTTTATTTTGTAAAACGTAGTTTTTAGGTTTTATATGACAAAACTAGCTAGCATTTGATTCAACCTGCCTATTAGTCAGCAATTAAAAAAAAAGGTACGCACGTAAGTAGATAAGATAAGAAAACTCTTTATTAAAAGCCACAACAGAAAAGGAAAAAAATACAAAAGAGACTTAGAAGACTTAGAGGTACCTGGTAAGTACCTATACTTACGAGTATATTCATAAGGTTGACCCCTTGACAGTTATTTACTATCAAGCAGTAAAATGTAAACCAAAGAGAATGTAATATGATGTACCTAAAGTTTACTGTGTTCAGGTTTGAAATACAATGTTTCCTTAAAAAAATACAGGGTAATGAGATAAATCACCTTTTATCTCTGACTGACGAGCGCTATGCTAGGCAGTGATGTGGACTCTTCATGTTCAAATAGCTGCGTGACACTAGGCTGTTTTGGGCAGGTTTATCATCAGACGGAAGCTTTGATCGTCGCGTCGTTTAGGTCGATTAGGTTAAGGTAAGCAAATTTTAGTTTTTGTTGTTATTTCAAAAACCACAAAAACGATTTCGATAAAATTTGCCATCACTAAAATATTATCTAGGTACCAAACAAAAAAACATCAAATATCAATTCATAATTGTATAGGAGCTATAACGTAACATACATAAGCGTAGCATACGTACAAAAAACCAAACAACCTTCCGAAATTCCAAAACCTTCCAAAACTCAGGAACTTCCTCCTTTTTTTGTAATCGGTTTAGAATATCATTTACTTTTTTAACCAGACGACTCTTAAACACTGGCTACTTTCTGTCGATTTTTGTCGTCGTTTTGTAAAATAACAAACCCTGGGGTAAAGCTACTGAATAATAATTTATTATTTAGTAGCTTTACGCCGGGCTTTGATTATAATCACAACATTCAAAGATTTCCATCAAACGCAAGAAACCACAAAACCCGTATCATTTCTATTCCCGCGTTGAAGTGAAGGCAAACTTCTCGGTTCTGAGAATTCGTAGGTGTTTCAGTGTTCCCCTTCGCCCTTGAGCCTTATTGTTTGCGTACCCGAATTGAAAAACTTCATCCCTTCCCAAAGCTGCTGTATAAGTAGAGTACGTCAGCGTTTGGAACTGTCTGTTGTTCATACATTGCGTAGATATAACTATTATTACTTACTAGTTGTGGTACACTGTTACGTTCGTTTTTTTCACTATATATATATAGAATAGAATATTATTTATTGTCATGGAAGTAACATTCACATATATAATTTACAAAAATTAAGTACATAGTATAAACGCCACTACACAGACTCGTCACATTACAATTTGATATTAATTTTATTTGATGTACTTACAAGATATGTTTGTACTTAGTTGAAATAAGTAGGTACTCTGTTTATATTTTCTTAATAAAAAAATATGGAAGCTAGATACCACCATAGCAGTACCCACCTTCCACCTCATACTACATAGGTACATGTTTATGTGAAAAACAATGTTATTTTACAAACAGTATACTAGCAGCGCCCCGCGGCACGTCCCCGTATTTTTTCCGCGATGAAAAGTGTGTTCCAGACAACAATACGACGTGATAGAGCAACAAACATACAAAGTTTCACATTTTTGTTAGTAGAATTTTAGGGATTATACGTAGCCTTTAGATTTATGTGTCAATCCAATATATCCCATTACTGATTAATCGTAGGAAACGTTACTTTTCTACTAAGTATTCAAAATACGGTGCTGTGGAACGGCAGTTAACTAACACAGACACAGGATTGGTGGTTGTTTATGGCTCTACCACCACTGGCAGCCTCTCTATTAATGTAAACGACAGATTAACCCATTTCTAAAGAGTTTAGACGGCCGTTAAATTGCATCGCGCTTCGCAGCTTAGTGGAGCAACTCCCGACGGCTTCAGTGGAGAGAGTTAACGCTGTTCAGGCGATATTGCGATGAACCATTGGACCCTGTGTCATTACAAAATTCGTCTGGTGAAATTGTTAAACAAGTTTGCTTCTCTGCTTCTATAGGTGCAAAAGTATAATGGTTTCCGTTAATCATTGTAGAATACAACAGCGACCCCAATCATCAAATAAATGTATAATTTACTACGTCGCGGAGTCTAATTACCTTCCTACGAGTATCTAGATAAAAGATAATAAAATAAGATAAAACCATCTCCAGCTACTAACGCTTATTAATAAGTGTGTACTTATATGTTTATGATCCTTTCACTGTAAAAACAGCTACCTACTAGCCAGTTAAAGCCACTACATCCATGAATAAGACATATACAGACTACTTATTTTGTCCTAAAAAAATTACCACTCTTATGGGAAAGCGAGTGAAACTCTGATGCGTTAATTAGTTAAACATAGAAAACCTAGTGTCACAGCAAACTGAGCGTAAAATTTCATTAGTAGTTTAGAGCTGCCTGTCGCGGGAAGGCTCATTTGGCGGGAATTAACGTAACACTGGAACGCGAAACTGACTGGAGATTAGCTAAACCCCGCCTATTAAGCACACTGTATTAACGCTCAACGCTCAACCCAGTTGTTATTAGCACGATTATGGTGTATCCTTTTAGGTATTCTAATTATGAATTTAGATGGCTGTAACGAAATTTAACTCAGATGCTTTTTCATAGAACTGGGTTTGGCCCCACGAGCCAAGAGCAATACCGTAACAAGAGTGGTCTGAGCACAGCGAGATACCGTGGAGAGGGCCACAAATGACCTGATCAGCACCGTATACAGTAATACCCCAATTTACACTACCCCGGAAAAAGCTAGTAGATTGATACTATGTAGGCACGTGGTAAGTAGAAAGTAGGCATTGGTAAGTAGTATCTATCCACTACCTGTTATACTTGGCTAGCACCGACTTCAAATAGATGAGTGAGTAGCGCTTGTATAATGATATTAAAATATTTTTCGAAAAATTGAATCCCGACTTACACGAATTCGATTCCTATCGCCTATCGCGTACATACATAAGTCCGAGGAAATTACCACAGTATAAAGTTAATAGACTGAGGTATTACTATACTTACTGTGTTACGTATGGTATCGTAAACGGATCGGCTTACTACTACGTATCTCTCTACTTAGTTTGTGACTACTTCTATTACATCCAGACTCCAGAGTAAGTATTCGGAATAAGTGCGATGTCTTCTTTTGTGTTGCCTCGTGGCTTGGTCGGTAGTAAGTCTGCCTATGAAGCCGAGGATCGTGGGTTGGATTCCCTCTCAGTGCAAATATTTGTGTAATGAATTAAATATTTATTCTGTATCTGAGTGTTTCTATGTACCTATAACAAGTAGGTATGCAATTAAAACTATAGATATAAGTATCAGGTATATCTGCTATCCGGTTGCGATAGTACCTATAGTCCGTTCGCGTTAAGAAAATAGTGAGTCATCTGTGCAACTACAGGATATGGGTGTATTCACAGTGGAGTAAAAGTACAATATTACAGTACAATTATAAGTACATTATAGTACAAGCTTTGCTTAGTTTGGCGTCAGATGGTGTTGTGTATCAAATTAATGTCCACTGATATTGATATTTATTTATTGATGTTTTGAACGACGCCAAATGCCAAACTTCTGCTAAATTTACGCTAAATTTTATTTAGGAACAAAATATTACAAATAAAGAGAACCCGTCTACTTGCAGTGTAATCATCTGATAGCAGCGTAACTTGAATTTCGCCCCGCTAAATACCGCTTTGCTAAATCGGCTATGGATTTGCTATTTCTGTCTCTATCATTTCAAGCGAGAAGAAAAGAGAGTAATATCAAAGCTAAGACATTTTAGTCAGGCGGTAGAACCCCCGGTCGGGCGTACGGGCGCATCCTTGGTATAGAATGGTACACTCCGCGAGGCATAAGCTGAGCTTTGCATTTGTGTGAGTGTACATGGATAGTGCCTTCCGGTTTCGACTGTCAAGTGTACTTACACGTTCTAAGTGCGTCTTCGAATTATTTAAAAATAATCATCAAAACTCAAGAATATCGCCGTAAACTGTGCACAAAAAGAAAGATCCAATCACTAATAGTGAAAATCAACACAACACAGTGAAAAACTACAGTGATTCGTTGTGAAAATCAGTGAAATATAAACGAAAAGTGAGGTACATATTATGAACAGCTAAGTACAAAGAGGGTATGAAAATGTGAATTATGAATAACCGCTTTCTACCACACTCACTCAACTCGGTTTGAAATTGACAAACATTGACAAGCTCACTTCAAACATCTGTCAAAGGACCTGCCACAAGGAAAAAAAAAACATAATCAATCGGGGTTACCAGTATTCTAAAAGTGATACCAGTAAAAAGGTAAAAGCTACCAATTAGCAGAATGACGGACCTCTCAATTCTATTATCTAAAATGGAAGAACAATTTGAAAGGCAAACCCTAAGAATAACCGAGAATGTCATCAAAACTCTTTCCGCAACTATAGACGAAAAACTCAAACCCCTACTAGAAGAAAATCAAGAAATGAAAAAAGAGATAATTACTTTGAAATCAAAAATACAATACATGGAAAAGGATATGAGGAAAAACAACTTAATAATACATGGATTAAAAGAAACTGAAAACACCCAGCAGATCTTATATATATGATACTAGAAATATTTAACAAAACAGGGGAACAAGCTAACTTGGAAAACTGGGACAAGTGGGAAATCAGCAACGCTCGAAGACTTGGAAAACCAAGTCAAAACAAAACTAGACCTATACTTGTCTCTCTCACCCTTGAATGGCGCAAAATGGAAATACTAAGGAATAAAAAGTATTTCCCAGAAAATGTCTATATCAGCGAAGATTTTCAAAAGATACTTTAAATAAAAGGAAGGAGCTGAAAAACAACAACAAGAAGAAATTAATAAAGGAAAACTAGCTTATATTCGCTATGACAAACTTATAATAAAAGACAAACCCAACGACAAAAGAAAGCGGCAACCATCAACATCGCCTAAGAATGAAGTGCTTGGTGAGGAGAAAACGACACCAGCTCCAGCAAAAATAAACAAAACAAAAAAATTTGAGCAAGTGCACAGAGCTAGATCCAACTCACTGACTGCAGCAAGTACATGGTCCAAAGATAAAAACAAAACACAGAATATGGAAGAAACACAGTCAAAAAACTAATAAACCTCGAAACACGGAATAAAGAAACAAACATAACTAAATATACCATCCAAACAAAACACTCAACATTCCTCAATACGGTTGGTCACCGCGAGGAATCAGACCACCACCTTCCAGCAAAAGAAAGAAACTCAAAAAATAACAATAACTCAAATTTCAAGAAACAAGTTAGAAAAAGAAAGATATACATAGCAACCTGAAATTGTCTATCACTAAGAACAGCAGAAAAGCTCACGGAATTAGAACTAGCATTAACAGAAATAAACTGGGACATACTGGGACTAAGTGAGGTTAGGAGAATGGGCGAAGCCATTGAAGATCATGTGAACTACATATTATACTATAAAGGACAAGTAAAGGGGAGTTATGGAGTTGGTTTTATAATAAAAAAATATTTAGAAAAATACATAGAGGAATTTAAAGGTATATCCGATAGATTAGCCATCTTGAATATAAGTTTACCTGGTTATGACAAAAAATGGTCAATAGTACAAGTATATGCACCAACAGAGCAAGCGGACGACACTATAAAAGACAAATTCTATGATGACCTTTCGATTGCTATACAAAGTTGTCATAGCAATGTCCTAGTAATGGGAGATTTTAATGGAAGAATTGGCCAGCAACAACTTGGAGAGGAAAATGTGGTTGGAAGATACGGGCATGGACAAAGAAGTAATAACGGAAAAGAATGGTCAACATGGCGCTAGAGGGAAATTTATCATTCATGAACAGCTTTTTCAGAAAGAACCCCAAAACCAAAT
The DNA here is from genome assembly GCA_017562165.1 of Ectropis grisescens. NCBI lineage: Eukaryota > Metazoa > Arthropoda > Insecta > Lepidoptera > Geometridae > Ectropis > Ectropis grisescens. Next base: position 23,789,878 of record CM029781.1, on the reverse strand, counting down.
GGACATGGAAATCACCTGACGGTTCTACCAAAAATGAAATAGACTACTTAGCTACCAATAATGCAAAAGCCTTCCAAAACATTGAAATTATTAACAGACTAAACTTTAATACCAATCATAGAATGGTAAGAGGGACATTATTTGCGGAGAAACCTAGAAATAGCAGAAAGAAAATCTACAATGCCTGTACCCTAATGATGCAAGGAAAAGAAAATAGTAACAACTATGCCACTAATTCCACACAGAAAACATATAATACAGTAATAACTGGAATGTATAGCAACCACAAAAATAGCAACAAAAGGAAAAACAAAAGTTACATTGAAGAAGATACTAAATTTCTTATGCAAAAACGAAAGGAGTTAATTAAAAAAAACAAAGACAAGGAAACGTCCCAAAATATAACAAATTTAAGCAAACAAATTGCAAAACATATAAAAGAGATAAGGAGAAAAGAAGAATCCAAGTAATGAAATATCATATAAAAAGACAGGTGGAGTGAAAAAAGCCTATAAAGAATTACTGGAGAAAAAAGAGTGGATACCGAATATGAAAAATAAGACAGGTAAAATAGAAACTACTAGAAAAAACATACTACAGACAGCTACAGATTTCTACAGAGAACTATATTCAGAAAACAATTTCTCCGAGCAAATTCTGCTATATGACGAGCAAGAAGAACAAGTACCACACTTCCTTGAATCTGAAATTGAACAAGCAGTAAAGACGCAGAAAAACGAGAAAGCTCCTGGGCCAGACTACATCACTAATGAAATGATCAAAATGACACTAAAAGAAAATATAAGCAACCTAACAGTTCTGTTCTGTAACAGTTCTGTACTAACCTAACTGTTCAACCACATCCTGCAAACAGAAGAAATCCCAACTCAATGGACAGAGAGTATTATAGTACTTCTGCACAAAAAAGGAGATAGAAACGACATCACAAACTATAGACCAATCAGCTTGATGTCCAACATATATAAGATTTTCTCTAAGCTACTACTTAAAAGAATAACTCAAACATTGGACGAACAACAGCCTAAAGAACAAGCAGGGTTTCGAGCAGGATACTCAACAATAGACCACATACATGTCCTAAAACTAACTATTGAAAAATGCCAAGAGTATGGAAAACCCATGTATTTAGCTTTTGTAGATTACAACAAGGCGTTCGACTCTATAAAACATGATGTTCTCTGGAAGACATTAGCCGAGCAAGGTGTACAAAAGAAATATATCCGTATAATAAGAAATGTGTACACCAACTGTAAAGCACGAATAAAGCTTGAGTCAACAGGAGACCTCTTCCCGATTACAAAAGGAGTGAGACAAGGAGACCCACTCTCACCGAAACTTTTCTCAGCCGTATTAGAGAGTATATTTAGAAAATTGAGTTGGGACGAGTTTGGAATAAATATTAACGGAGTCAAACTTAACCATCTAAGATTCGCCGATGACCTAGTACTGATATCCAATGATCACAATTCTCTAAAAACAATGTTACAAACACTCGCCAGAGAAAGCAAGAAAGTTGGATTAACCATGAACAAATCAAAGACTAAGTTAATGACCAACAGACAAGAGCTAGCCATAGAAGTAGACCACGAAACAGTAGAATACGTAAAGGACTACATCTACCTCGGCCACCTCATTTCCTTTAGAGACCAGACAGACTTAGAAATAGAAAGAAGAGTGAATTCTGCATGGAAAAGGTATTGGTCTCTAAAGGAAATCATGAAGAGTGGATATTTCCCAGTAGCCCTAAAACGGAAAGTGTTCAACTTGTGTATACTTCCATGCCTAACATATGGATGCCAAACTTGGGCACTATCAAATAAAAATCGACAAAAACTCAGGACTTGTCAAAGAGGAATGGAAAGAAGCATGCTAGGATACTCTCTGAAGGACAGGAAAAGAATAGGTGAACTAAGATCACGCACAAAAATAGAAGATGTACTCAGAGTTGTGAAGCAGCTGAAATGGAGCTGGGCCGGCCATTTGACAAGGGACAGTAGAGATAAGTGGACAAGGGCAGTGACAGAGTGGACACCACGCGAAGGCAAACGGAAAAGAGGGAGACAGAGCAGAAGATGGGAAGATGACATCAGACAAGTAGCAAGCTCCACCTGGACAAGGAAAACTTGGGACAGAGACAATTGGAAGCAGCTGGAAGAGGCCTATGTGTCTAGACACGCTGAAATATAAAGTGTTTCGTTTTTTTAATCTAAGTGTGAAATTTAATTTAACTTTTCAGCAATAAAGGCTTAATAATAATACCACTTAGCTGATGTAACACAAATGTTCTCAAACGATATTCGAATGGAGTTTGGTATAGATAAATGTAAAACATTTTCTGTCCAAAACCAGCACACTCAACTAGAACCTTATCCCCTTAACTCTGGGGAAGTAATAGAACCATTGGATCAAGATAGTTTTTACAAATATCTTGGATTCCAACAATCTCATCAAATAGACGTAAAAAACACGAAAATCACAATCAAAAAGAAATTCAGACATCGGCTTAACGCAATACTTAAATCACAATTATATGGACGCAACTTAGTACAGGCAATAAACAGTTACGCTGTTCCAGTTCTCACATACACTTTTGGTATAATTAAATGGTCAAAGACAGATCTTACAAACTTGCAACGCATTATTAATACATCCCTGAGTACTCACCGTAAACACCATCCACGATCATGCATACAAAGACTCACACTACCTAGAAAAGATGGAGGAAGGGGAATAGTGGATATAACAAATCTGCACAACAAACAAATCATCACCCTCAGAAACTTCTTTCACCAAAATGCAGAAATATCAGCTTTACATCAAGTTATTGCTACATCTGATAAAACTACACACCTTTAAATCTTGCCAACACAAACATTCAACGTAACGAACATATCACTCACAACAAAGACAAGCTAGCAGCATGGGAGCGAAAGTCTCTTCACGGACGACATTATCACGACTTGCAACAGCCACATGTCGACAAAGTAGCGTCGAACGCTTGGCTCATGCAGGGAGAGCTCTTCCCAGAGACTGAAGCATTCATGTTAGCCATTCAGGACCAAGTTATTGACACGCACAATTACCAGAAGTTCATAATCAAGACACCCAACATATCCGACAGCTGCAGGAGATGCAGTAGCAGCACCGAAACAATACAACACATAACAGGAGCGTGTAAAGCCATAGTCCAGACAGACTATAAACATCGCCATGACCAGACAGCCGCAATAATACACCAACTTCTTGCATATAAATACAAACTCATCACTGAAAAAAATCATATTATAAGTATAAACCGGAACCAGTTCTTGAGAACAATAACTACAGACTATACTGGGACCGGACCATAATCACCGACAAGACGGTACATTACAATAGACCGGATATTACTGTTTTAGATAAATCCAATAAATGTGCTTTACTCATCGACATCGCTATATGTAACACCCACAACTTGCAATCCACCTATACAGAGAAAATAGCTAAGTACACAGATTTATCCATAGAAATTAAATCCCAATGGCAATTAAACAGCACTAGAACTATCCCAGTTGTTCTATCGACAACGGGTGTTATACCTAAAACCTTAAACAACAGCCTTAAAACACTTGACATTCATCCAGCAACATTCAAACTACTCCAAAAATCAGTAATATTGAACACCTGTAGAATTGTACGAAAATTTCTATCGCTTTCTTAAGAAGCACTTGGCTCCGGCCCGTGCATAAAAAACACCTCCTTTAAGGAGAGCAAACAAATGTTTTCCTAAAATAATAATAATAATAATAATAAGCTTGGGCCCTGCCCCGCTGCTGGCGGCAAACTAGGTTTAAGTTTTTATAATGTTTTTATGTTGTTTTATATATCAATATTGTAAAAACTTAGGCTTAAGAAAAGAAATAAATACGAATAATAATAATAATAACATGGATAGTGTAGGTGTGACAACCTGCCTTAGGCGCGGCGCCATTCTGTCTCGCCGCGCTCCTGCCTGATTGGTGATCACTCACACTAATGCAAAGCTCAGCCTATACCTCGCGGACAAAATTTCAAGCTCCTGCCTGATTGCTGATCACTCACACTAATGCAAAGCTCAGCTTATACCTCGCGGAGTGTATAGACTATAGAGTTAACTCGTACACCATGGTAAGTATTTATTTATCAATTTTCAGTATATTGTCAACATCGGGCTAAGGAAGGAAGACCCCAGGACTCTCGGGTCACCTGTGACCTCAAATGACGATAATTGAAAGTTGATATTTTTACGAACTTTGGTATGCTTAGTACCGTGTAACAAATGTACTATAATGTTGATTTTTATCAATAAAACGATTGAGTATATTCAAGACTAATTTTAATGCCAGTGTTAGGTGCATAGATCATCAACTCACTATAGAGGTATGCAGGTATGAAGCTTTCGATGATATAACATGGACATAAGTCTGGTATATCACATAGTAGCCTGTGTTATACCATACTATAATCTATCTGTGTTCCGAATTTTAACCCGAACCCTTGAGGCGTTACGACGTGATTGAGCAATAAACATCCAAATTTTTCATTTATTAAATTAAGTATGATGTTGTGGAACCCTGTAAGTACAATCTACACGCAAGACTAGACGAAATATGAATACTATATTCGTATAATATAGTAGAGTACCCGACGATGCCAGCAAGATATGCATATATGATGATAAGCAACACCCCTACACAAAACCGACGAGTGCCACGCAGAGTCCAAATCGCCAGTTATAATAATAATAAATAAATATTGGTGGACAATTCACAAACAACACCATCTAACCCCAAACTAAGCAAAGCTTGTAATATGGCGGCCAGATAGCTGATAGAATACTTATACAGTTCTAAATACATACATATTATACATAGAAACACCCAGACACAGTGCAAACATTTGAATTCATCACACAAATATTTGCACTGGGTGGAAATCGAACCCACGACCCTCGGCGTCGCAGGCAGAGTTACTAACCACTAAGCCACGAGGCCAGTCTTTAAAACCATAGTTAGCACAGCACTGCGCTCGTCACGCAGAGATATAGGATGATTTATGTCGTTGCCCTGTAATTCTTCAGGAAACAATGAAAAAAACCGAAACAATGTAATTATGGACAATTATTCTATTATGCGTGGCGGAATAACTTACAAATTACAAACGTAGACAAGAGTATAGGTAATAGGTACCTTCCCAGACGGATTCAGCAACGAATGCAACGATACATTTCACTACAAAATTAATTTAAAAAACAAGCATCTGAACGCGACTTCGTCTGCGTAAAAGTTTGGAACACGTTAATTCTCTGAGAAACTCATTTTTTTTTCTGGATAAAAACGGCTATTCCAAACTAGAGGTATAATCCATCTTAGTTCCAAATTTGAGACCAGTCCATTCAGTTCTTATTACGTGATTATACAACAAGCAACCAAACTGCCATAATATGTATAATATTAGTAAGATAAAGGGATCAGAATAGCCCCTAGAGTGGTAGTAACAGAAACCATAGTATTCGTAATTCGTATTCGCGTTTACTGCCCAATGGTAAGAGACCAGTCACAGCGACGATCGAGAACAACACACAATGAACTCTGTTAATAAAATTGTGCTACCTACTAATAAAAATAATTTTCTTAATCCCACGTGGGGATTTAATTAGAGGTCCAAGCAAAAACATATCCAACATTATGCAAATTCGGTCTTACCTGAATATTTTTCAAGTTTCAACAGCAAAGTTTGTTGCAATAATTGCGAGTCTTTTTCCACAAGGCGTAATAATACTTTAAAATTGTAAGTAATTTTATTTCAACATTTTAAAGTTAAACAACTTCCGTTACTTCCGAAACATTAAAACAGAGTTTTAATTAATAGTCCTGAACGAGTCAACAGGCCATTAAAGGATATTAATTGCTCTCTTTGAACTCTCAGCGAAATTACCCAGAAAGCTTTTAAAATTATAACGAATTGGCGGTACAGCAAAAATTTTGGTTAGCGTTATAGACCTAATGGAAATCAATAACCGAGGATTGAAGGAGCACAAGCGTTGGGGTGAACTGTGAAGTAATTCAGAGCTAGCAAACAGAATCGCAGCCGGGAAATGAGTAGGAAATTAAATTTCAGTAGTCCGCCGAGAACGACGACACTTGGCACGGTACAGCAAATACACGCTGACACCGCAGCCTCCTCTGATACACGTTTCGCGAAGAAACATGCTATTCTGCATAACAGATTTTTTTCTGAGAAATATTTTGATATTAGAAGTACTGATGTGGGTTCAATCTTTTGAAGCGATTACAAAGTTTTGTGGAAGAAATATAACATGTGTAAGAAAATATTCTATACGAGCGTATTAAAAAATGCTGCAGGTTAATAATTGCAGGTAAGTAATACAGGCGCGGTCCCAGCCTCGAATTTTGGAGGGGTCACCAGTACGCAGCCTCAGGTTTTGGGGGAGGGGGGGGAGTCACAAGTAGAAATACAATAAATCGAACAAAAAGTACTTTACTAGTAGTCCCCCAAAAATTTACCCGCGTAGTTTCCGTTCTAGTTGTTTTCCCGCGTTACTTATAGTCTATGTACTATTAGGTACTTTTAATTTTCTTAGATTTTTTGTTCAACGTATACGATTTTGGGGGTCATTTCCCCCCCCTCGGACCGCGCCTGTACCTCTAGAAATTACCCGTGAACACTGCCTGAAACTACACCGAAATATAGGGGTAAATATCTCGTAATTGATATATTGATAATACTATTGTAGTGAACTACCGTGATAGCTTAAAACAGCGTAAAATGTTTTTCTTGCCGTAATATAGGTAAGTATACCTATGTACTATATTGGTTCTGTTCGATTACGGTTTGAATAGTAAAATATAGGATAGGACACAGAACTGAAATCACAAAACTAGGCTTTTTGCTATTTCAAAAGTGGTAAACTCTTGTTGATAAGCTTTTAATGATATAGTTTATCTAGACTTCTTGAGACAGATTTAAAGTTATATAACACAATGTTTAGTAGAAGTTGATTGGTATACGGAGTCCGTACAGGCTGTCGTCGGCACACTACTTATCTAAATTAAATCTTCCTCCTGACGCAAGCGGTTTCTTGCTTCGCTTTACTTTGTAACAAAGTTAGGTATTTAAACTGTCTGTCACAGTCTAACTTTACTGTGCTGTTACATAGTATCAGAAATACTTAATATGCGCTAGAAAATAATTTCTTTAGGATTTTTAGAAGGGAAGGGTACCTACTCATCTTGACATAACATACAAGTGCGCGTACAAACGTCAATAACTGTTCTATTCTCAATGTTTTGTTGCAAGCGAAGGAGTCATTGTGTGTGTAGTATGAATTACACAAGGACGTTATCGTCGGATAACGCTACAAAATGTATGAAAATAAGTTTTCTTACAGGTCCACTGTTAGGATGACTTGGTTAAAAATATGCCATTCTAATTAGTCCGCCAGAGACACATATGTTTTTTGTTTTATCGATACATGGATTAATAATCGACAAAGATGTACTAATTAGTTCTTTAGGCATCATGCCATCATCAGTCATCATGCCATCTAGGTATTACTAGCTTTATGTGATGACAACATTCAGGTAATGTCTACTTAGTCTGTGTGTAATGTATCCAAACATAGATACATAGCTCTGTAGTATTGTATTTGGAATTGATTATCAAAACCCAGAAGAGTCAATATCTCAACAATTTATTTGAGTTACATAAATATTTCATTGTAATTAAAATAATCCTTTATTCATTATTAATAGCATGATACAGTATTGTACATCATTATGTGCATTGCCAACAAAAAACATAACATTAAAATTACATCAGTTTTAAGACACAGAGACATATAGCCTGTGTGACTGACATGCATAAATATGAATAAAATTACTGACTCTCAAAATACTTTACTAGTAAAAGTACTCATACAGTCATACATATTTATGCATGTGAATCTTCTTGTAGCGAATATAGCAGTGGTAGAGTATATGAGATCTATCAAACAACGATTCCCGTGACGAGTCCGGCCGCGATCGTGACCCCCGCCACGCGAAGCATCACTCGCCCCAGCTCCTTCACGTCCTTATACTTCTCGATACATATCGGCTTGCTTACTTCTATCTCCACCACAGCCACTGAGTTGTTACCCAGGCAGCGTGGCTTCTTCTTAATTAGCTCACCAGTACTCTTATTCAATAATTCCTTCAATTTTACTATATTAGCAGGCTCCACTAACGATTGGTAGTGAATCAGCACAGGAAAGCCTTTTGTAATGGGGACTTTCACATTAAACACTACAATTCTAGCCTCAAATCGAGTAGTTACTGGGACCTGATAGATTAGGTCACTCAATATGTAACCAACACCAACATTCTGCATATCTACTCCCGATAAAGTCACACTGACTTGGTCCCCAGCAAAAGCCACATTACTGCTCAAATCATTGATACTCAAGTTTCTCACTTCGGCAGTTTCCTTAGTCGGACATACCAGTACTTTATCTCCTTTATTTATCATGCCATTCTCAATCCTACCAGCAACACAGAAACCTGACCCTGTGCCTTTATAAACATCATTGACAGACATTCGTAATGGCTTTGATACAGGTCTCTCTGGTACATTAAACTTGTCAATTACATCTAGAAGACAAGGACCTTTATACCATTTCAATAATTCTGATACAGTTGGGGTTTTTACCAGATTCTCTCCTGTTAATCCAGAGCATGGCACATAAGTGACATCAGAGTCTTTGAAACCAGCTTGCTTCAGAAAAGATTTGAGCTTCTTTGAAATTTCAGTGAATCTCTCTTGGGACCAGTTTGCAGTATCTAGTTTGTTAATTGCTACTGCTAATTGACTCACTCCAAGAGACCTAACTAAAAGAGCATGTTCTCGGGTTTGCCCACCAAAATCAAATCCAGATTCAAATTCTCCTCTTGTGGCATCAACTACTAATAAAGCCACATCAGCCTGTCCTGCTCCCGTAATCATGTTTGGTATAAAGTCTGCATGTCCCGGAGCATCCAATACTATAACTTTTTTTGTCTTAGTTTCAAATTGAGCTCGTCCAACATCCATAGTGATGCCTCGCACCCTCTCTTCTCCAGTTTCATCCAGCACCCAGGCATACATAAAACTTTGTTTCCCAATTTTTTTGCTCTCCTGTTCAAATTTGTGCAGTGTCTTTTGGCTTACCTCACCCAGCTCACAAAGAAGACGTCCCATCAATGTAGACTTCCCCGCATCAACATGTCCAATCACAACTATGTATAAATGGTCCTTATCGGACCCTCTTTCATTTGAAAACTGCGTGACTGCATCCACTTTACTTTCCTTTGATTTACCTGCAAATCTTTCTTCAGTGGGCTCTCTTATTTTCTCTGTACAAGGCGATTGATCCCTGGGAGTTTGGGGTCGACTGTTTGATCCTTCATGGTTATCTATTTTGAATCCTTTTACAACTGCCAGATTTTTGGGTTCCGCTTGAGTTGTGATCACTTTGGGTGCAACATCAATTGACTTGGCTGGAGCCTTGACTGCTTCAATGACAACTACAGGTGCAGGTTTAGGGAGATCTGACATCGGCTTTTCTGTGCTTTTATTATTTAAAATTTCGTCGAGAGCTTTATCGAAGTCGAATTTGTGTTTAAGTATTGACTGCACGAGTATGTTATCTGAAATTGTATCACCTAATACATTCCGTAACTCATCCAGGCAAGACATGAGCCTTGCTTCGTCGTCCTCGGCGAGATTGAGTCCACGAAAGTCCAAAGACTCGCGCCGCTGTAGTGCGGGATGAGTCGAGGATTCGGCCTCCGCTTCTGTCTCCTCCTGGATGTTGTCATGGTTCTCCTCGAAATTACTGATTGCCTGATGGTTGCGGGACCTGTCGTACATAAATTGAGCTGTATCGCTTGGAGACAAACAGCTGTCCTCTTCAACGGATTGCCCGTAAAGATCATCATAGTCATAGTCGTCGGAATAGCTAATTTTCCTGATATTTCGATGACGGGCCATCGTAAAATTGTTGAAAATTTACTGAGTATGTTTTATATAAGCCACATATCTCCAGATTTGTCGAAAAACAAGAAGAAAATCACGTTTCCTCACATAACAAACACGCCACTTTTGTTTGCAAAACTTGACATTGACATTGACTAATAGAACCTAACATAAAACATAACTCGTCATTTGTCAGATCGAGAGTATGTTTTTTTTAACTTTGGAGTAGATTTGAAGGCTAAAACCAATATTGCCAATAATGCCGTATGGCATTTAAGTGCGGAATGACCATACGGCCATTCCGTACAAATTAAATGGTAGTTTAGTATTGAATTCGACGTTAGTATTTATTTTTAGACCTATAATACTGGTCAAAATACCTATGTGTTATAAATACTGTACACAAACGGATATAATGCCAAGCAAGTAGAATCTAAAAGTATTTGAACAACGAATCCAATTAAAAAAAAAAAGGTTCAATTGATTTGTCAATGTCGCTACGTCAATATTGTTTTTCTTCCATCTTTTTCATTTTTATAATCCGCCCGTCTATGAAGAAGAAATATTGCATTTTTCACTTTTGTTCAGTGAATAATAAGGATATTTAGTACACACATATGTTTACTCTTAAATACATAGTTCTCACTAATATTTGACATATCTTCAAAATCAAGGGCCGTGACCTACATAGCAATACTAAGCTAGAATCTTAAAAAACTTTGTAAAAATGAAGAAGAAGGTACGTAGTAGTGTAAGATGCAATCATGTTTTCCTTCTTTTTTCATCCCTTAAGAAGACTCGAGTTCGGAATAATGCGGGTCACTACCAGAAATGGGTTTGAAATTTTTCCTGGGATAATTCAAATTATGATTGTCATGATTGATTGTTACAGGTTTTGCTTATGGGCAAGAGCGGCTCTGGGAAGACTAGTATGAGGTCTATAATTTTCGCCAATTATATAGCCAGGGATACTCGCAGACTAGGGGCTACAAGTAAGTTAAAAGTACTAACATTTTATGCTATTCATATTCTAGTGAATATGAATATCCATAAGCCTGTCAATTTTTGCTTAGTTTAAGGTAAGTGTTGTGTGAGACACATTTACAATAATATGTATAAGTTGCAAATGCAAAATGTAAATGATTGAAGTTAAATCACAATAAAATAAAAACTATTGAGAGTAGCATGGCAAAGTGAGATAAAAAAATATATAAAACTTATTATTATTATTTCTTATTCATTATTTCTTATTTCTTAAAATATATAAAACTTATGTGAGGCCACTACTAGAATATGCTTATCAAATTTGGAGCCCCTACTTCAAAAAAGACATTGATTTACTTGAAAGTGTGCAAAGAAAAGCGATGAAATTGCCATATGCCCTTCGACGCAAATCTTACACAGACAGGTTAAAAGCCCTACACCTCACTACACTGGAAGAGAGAAGGTTGGGAGACTTGATCGAAACATTTAAAATACTGAATGGATTTTATAATCTCCCTCACATAAGGAACCTGTATAGATTAAAGGAGCATAAGAGAGACAGTCGGCGTCATAAGTCCCAGTTGTCCCATGCGCTATCACTGACAAACACTGCACATCACATCCTCAGCAACAGAGTGGTTTACAACTGAAACAGGTTGCCTGAGGATGTTATTTCGGCAAAGTCATTAAACTCTTTTAAGAACAAACTTGACAAATGGATAGTAAAAGACAAAATCATTTTAACAGACAATTACCTATAATTTGTTATTTCAACACTGAGATATAGGTATATCAGCAAAAGCTGCTCGCCTATTATTATTCAATAAATAAATATATATTATCAGTTTTATTATAAAATAAGCCCAATAAAATTATTGCATTATCATAGAAAGCTTACTTCTCTGAGTACTGAGTAGAGTGATTTTGTACTGGTTGACTGCTCACCAATTAAACATTATTCTACAAATATCAAAATGTTCCCAAACATGCATGTAATATGAAATTGAAATGTAATTATTACTTATCACTTGTACCAGGATGCATCATCTACATACTTGCATAATATGAAGAGCATGAATCATCAAGTAATATCATTCATTGTGTTTCTCATAATATTTTAACTTATGTAAAAAAGAAGAGGAAATTGTCAATAAAAAAACCTTCAACCTTTTTTTGTATTTCTTGATAATTATTTAATTTGGTGCTTCCTGGCCCATTTTAAAATATGAAGAGTTTTTAGCAACTAATTCCAATAATAGAAATTTGTTAACCTCATTTCTCTGTAATTTGTGGGTCAATATTATATATTATTATGAAAAATAATTTTAAATTGAAGTAGGTTATTTGGATTTTCAGTGAAAAATAATTATGGTAACTGAGCATCAGCAGCAATAATACATACAGGTGGTACATAAAATATATAGCCTATAAATCAGGGAATATAAATATAAAATGGTGAAAGAATTTTTGAAATTAGTTTATTAGCTCCTGAGATCCTTCAAACAAAAAGTCTTCGGCTTCATAATATTAGTGTAGCTTTGATCCAACTTAAGGATAGGATAGTTTTTATTTTGAATAACAGTTTTTATATGACAACATCCAACAAAGCCTGAATAGGCCATTAGTGTGTGTAACATTCGCAGAGAGAAGCCTAAAGGTGACGCTAATACATTTTTTAAATGAAACTGTTTCAGTTGACGTGGAGCACTCACATGTCCGGTTCCTGGGCAATCTCGTGCTGAACCTGTGGGACTGCGGGGGGCAGGAGGCGTTCATGGAGAACTACTTCGCCTCGCAGCGGGACAATATCTTCAGGAATGTAGAAGTGCTTATTTACGTGTTTGATGTCGAAAGTAGGGAGATGGAGAAAGACATGCATTACTATCAGTCTTGCTTGGAAGCAATATTACAAGTAAGCAATTGTAAATATTTATTTATTTGAATTTTTGATATCGAGACTGGAAATTATACTAAGTGAATGTAATTTCAATGAAACTCATAAAATATGTAAGGATATCACAATTTTCCATAGAGAAACTAACTTTTTGCTGTGAGTAAAAATTTGCACAGTGCACAAAAATATTTGTACATGGACATGTAAAAAAAATCAATAAAGTATTGAAGTAATAGTAATTCCCAGGTGAAACCATTTGATACTTCTAATGATGCTATAAAATCATAACAGTTATATCAAAACATTTAGTAGGCATCATTTATTCAAATTCTCAAAATCACAATAATCATAAAAATATGATAAATCATTTCAGAATTCACCTGAAGCTCGAATATTCTGCTTAGTGCATAAAATGGACCTTGTGGCAGAGGACCAACGAGAGGACATATTCAAAGCTCGTGTGGAGGATCTCAAACGTCTTTCTAAGCCACTCGAGTGTACATGCTTCAGAACCAGCATATGGGATGAAACTTTGTACAAGTAAGTGTTTGACAAAAGTTCCTAGATGTATAGTAATTATAAACTCCCAAAAAATAACCCATTAATTAATAGGGATTAAATTAAGCCCAGATTTATTATTCCTTCATTAAAAAGTTTATGCATTGAAAAAACAAATAAAAGATATATTTCACTGGCACACACGTTAAACAAAAATGGTCAGTACTATTCATTATATCTATCTAGTTATATGGATGCTTGGTTTTATAAGTTCAAGAAGATCTAATAAATCCAAGCTCTTTTTTTCTATCAGAATTCCCAATGGTTTAAAACCCCACACGCACACCGGCTTCTGGTTGATGTACTGAAATCTCAAATGCAGCAGTTTGATTTCATTCATGTTACATACAAATAAGCAAGAAAAGATGCTGGTTGAATGGTTCATTAGGATACTATTTAATTTCCATCATAGTCTCCTCATTGCTTTACAAGACCAGACAAGACTGCCATCAAGTGTAATCATGTCTTTGGTTAAAAAAAATTGTAATAATCAACATCAACTATACATACTTACTAGTAGTTCCCGGTCCTGGTAATTTCCTGGGATAAAAAGTAGCCTATGTGTTATTCCAGACCATTATAATTTACCAAATTTCATCAAAATCCCCTCAGTGATTTTTGAGTGTAAGAGTAACAAACACAAATCCATACATTCTGACAAACTTTCGCATTAATAATATTGGTAAGATTTAGTCTGATACTATGTGTTTTACATTTCAGAGCATGGTCAAGCATAGTTTACAAGTTAATACCTAATGTTAAAGCACTAGAATCTTCACTAAAACAATTTGCAGCAATAGTGGATGCAGATGAGGTGAGAAAATAGATCTATTTCATATTATAACTTTTCTAAAAAACACCCCTAGTATATCTATAAGACCACAGGACCCTGAAGATAAACGCATAGGATTCCACTAAAGGAAAAACGCGACTAAGCATGATGACTAAAAAAACGAATTAATTAGTCTATCAGTTGGATTATTAAAAAATATTGTAAACTAGCCGTACCCTCCCACGCTTCGCTGTGGCACATTGTGATCCAAAAATTAGACAAAAACAATCCTTGATGCGGATTATATTTTATTGTAATCATTGTAAAATTTCGGCTCGATCGGTGCAGATCTTTTTGAGTTTTTGAAGTGTACACAAACCAACATAACGTTTTTATATATAGAGATGTACCTATGTTATTTTGTTTCACGAACAAAAAAATTCGAAGACGCAGTTAGAAGTTTCGAATGACGTCACTACGAATATGATTAACGAGTACGATTTTAATGAAGACGTCACAACTTCCCACTCCAGAAGTATGATGATCTATATCTTTGTTGACTTTTGATAATTTGGTAAAACAAAAAATAAGTGTCCAATATTATTCCATTATCTACCTGACGGACTAATTACAGTCTTGTAATTAGTCCGTCAGGTCTTATAATTAGTATTAATCTTGTAATTAGTCTTATTTTGACTTGTCATCATGCCAATAGGCATGATGACAGGTCCTGCAATTTAATTAAATTATTTGATATAGTGACAGTATTTCAATAAAATAAAATATGTACCAATTTTAATTTTTATATCATTTTGTTTGACTTACTTAATGATCATTCAAAGTTGGATGGGCATATCTGTCTTAAAAGTACGAAATTATTAGAAAATGCTACTATTATACTAATACTATTGGATAACCTATTCAATTTAAAGTGATTTTTGTTAAGAAACCTGTTTCCTAAAGGCAATATTTAATATAGCTAACATACAAACTTTACGCGCGACGCATAGCAAATACCCGACAGTGACGTCACGCTTTAGTTGTGTTTTTGTATGAACCGTTTTTGGGAAAGTCCAAAATTGTGATTTTAAAATTGTGATAGCACGGGAAGTTTTTAAGATAACAAAGTAATTCTTTCATCTATGTTCCAGTTATTGAGTAGCCTTTTGATGGCACATTATATCAAAAATGTGTTGTCATGCCTATTGTTACCATTTTGCATCTGCTTGTATTATGGAACTGGAAAAGAAAATTTCACACAAATTTGACACTTTCAAAATGCTGAAAAAAAACTCTAATGCTGGGAACTCCTTGAGGTTCTATTGGCGCGCTGTGTCTATTGATATCACATTACTAGCGTTTATATTTATGACAATGTAGCTGCAGGACCCACTTTTGAATTATGGATGCACAGAGTTATGTACGAAAATTAACATTATAAGTGTATGAATGTAAATGTATATGAAGTTATAAAATATTATGACGGCCATTTTTCGAGCACAAACTTTTCCTTTTGACTCTTATATTGCATTTATTTATATGTGTTGTGACACATACGTGAGGATTTGAATAATTGTAACAGGCACATGCGAAAACAGCTACTTTTATTGCTAACAGGTGTTATTTTTCGAATACATGGTTTACCTATTTACGTTATATGAGTGTCACAGCTTGAGGATCCCACATTCGATCATATACTTACATAAATAAGCAACATGTGAAGATCAACTCTATTGATATCCCGATAGGTGCTACTGTTCGAGCGCGCTACTTTCCTCGTGGTGTCTCATTGCCAGCGCCGACCACACCGCGACGCACACCGCTTCGAGAAGGTCTCCAACATCGTGAAGCAGTTCAAACTATCGTGCTCCAAGCTCGCGGCGCAGTTCCAAAGCATGGAGGTTTGTTGAAGACTACAATAACCTGTTTTCATACTGTAGGGTAGGCAAAGTATATATAGTCTCTGTTATAGCTAGCAAAGTAAAATACTCTTAATCTTGCATCCGCTAATAGAACCACTATACATACTAATTTTCCATATATAAATTTAGCGACTTTAACGGGCATGGTTTTTCACGAATATTATTTCGAACCAGATGGCCACTGCTGTCTATAGTACCTTGGGCTAACTCAAAAAGGGCAGGAATCCTAATTAACCTAAATTTACTAACTAAACCTACATAGAAATTGATTGCCCCAGGCATATTTCACCACTCTTTGTGCTAGAAAATCTTTAACCATTGTTATGTGGTGTGTTATATGATTAACGTATCTGTTTATGTATCTGCATAGGAAGCTGAGATCCCACAGGCTTTTATCTGTGGCTCTTACTGGGATTACTTAGAACTTTTAATTTTGATCTTGTCCTTGGTACTGTACATTGTGGTGATGTGTATACAGCATCCTGAGTTAGTTGCTACCAAATTGCAAGCACTTATTGTACTGTATTGGTACAGGTTCGCAACAGCGTGTTCGCGGCTTTCATCGACGGGTTCACGAGCAACACGTACGTCATGGTGGAGATGTCAGACCCAAAGATCCCCTCCGAGGCCACCCTAATCAACATTAGGAACGCCAGGAAACACTTCGAAAAGCTAGAAAAGGTGTCCTCCTCAGCTCCCAGCCAATACCAATGATAGCTCGGGAAACTCTCGACGTTCGCCCCGAACCAATGGTAACTCAAGCTCATATTCACTGAGCCAATGACAGCTATGGTTTAGTCGGTAACATCCAGTACAAAAAAAATTGCCAACTATAAACCAACGGGAGATCAGTCATGAAAGTGCTTGCGTTGATTGTGTGAGCACTGATTTGTCATGTTTGGGAAAGAGAATAGTGATGTGGTGTAAGTCAGCCATCAGAATGTAAATTCTAAATATTTCTAATATTTATTTTGGTTTAATGTTTAGAACATTTATACCAAAATGAAAATGTCATTAGAAATACGTGTGGGGGCGAGCAGCTCTGTGATGGGGGTGCCAACTAAACAATAAACTGTAGGACAATTTTAAAAATTATATGGCTTGGTATGATAAAGAAACCAATCTCTCTGTAGAGATTATAATTAATAAGTACTTTCTCAACCATATAAACTGTTATGTGTAAACAAACCACATAAACTATAGAAAAACTGCTGTAGTCATTTTTTTAAAATTTTAATTAATGAATACCTTTAGTTTATTTTTATGTTAATAATATTACCTTTCTCTATCTTATTTTCTCTAATTTTCCCTATTTCTGTTGCATTAATAAATTCCGGTTTCCTCAGAATTTGAATCTGATCTGCTGTCTTTGGCGGACGATACCTTGCCAACATCATATTCTAAGTATTATAAGCTATACGTCTAAATTAAAACGAAAAATATCAAATTCTTCCTAGTATTTACAGAGCTCATATGCCAGAACTTAGTTGTTGTGGAATGTTTTCATACTTCATCCAAAATAATTTAAAAGAAACGTTTTTTTGTCATATATATCGACATTTAGATGTACCTGCGACAAGTATAGTAACACTATCTTCACAATATTCAATTCCTTATATTAATATATTTTATTATAAATATAAACGGTCCCGCCAGGACTGATTAGAATAAGGTTTATGCTAAAGAGCCTACGTGACATTCTACTTACATTATAAAAAAGTCTGTATTCGCACTTGCGGTTTGATTCACGATGACCAATAAGTTAAACACACGTCGGCCGGTGTAACTTACCCCAAGGTTTGATGTATTTGCACTTGCATTAGTCTCGTTATACCAGCCTATGTTTGTTTCGATATCAGACACCGTGATATAAAACAAAAAAGAAAGCGTCGTTCTACCAATCACGGTTCTAGTTTCAAATTCCGAATTCTTTATTTTTTTCTCCAAGGGGAGTTCTTAATTTAAATTCAATATCGTAATTGTGCGTTTTCATGATGAAAATGCTCGTGTCAAAGATAGTTCTTAATTTCGCCATAGGTGGCGCCAATGTTTAATTTTCTTAGATAAACTTTACAAAATTAAACATTACCGGCAGCAAATTTGCCACTTAGCCAAATTGAGAGTTATCATTAACATAATTATTTGCATCTCCTCATTGGTCAATTATTCATTAATTTTTAAATGAAACGGATTTGTATCATTGCATTGCAAGTATTCCTAAAGTACATCTAAGTAAAAAATAATCATTTTTTAATACTTTTATATCAGAGTCTACTGCCTATTCGAATTATTATATCTTTGCTATTGTTGTCTCATTCATTTCGACACCAAATGAAAGAGAGACCGATAACAAGGACGTCACGAGCTCACGAGGCGTTTTCAGGATGCAAATAGATCTGTCAAAATAGTGTTCATTTTCGCCAAATGTAGCAAGCACTAATGTTTAAATTGGTAAAAAAAAAGTCTAACAAAATGAAACATTGGCCATCTATAGCGAAATTGATGACTATATTTGATAGGGGCTATTTCGTTCATGAAAACACCTCCATTCCGACCTACAGACGCAGGTATTGTGTATTGTTTACTATGTTAAATATTCTAAATTGTGTTACTCTTGCAATAAGCCATTTTAATTTGTGGAGTCATATATTCTCGATTACATTGTTCAATGCTGGAAACTATTTAATCTAGAATAAGGGAACTGCAAATTAAAATATTTTGAAATAGTATGTTGTTATTTTGAAATAGTGAAAATGTATCTATGCTTTGGTTAAGTAGTTTTCACCATCGAATGGAAAATGTAAATTCACATAAATACTTTTAGGGCCATCCAGTCTATATAATTATACCTACTTGGTGTTTATTACTTACATTACTACTTATTATCATGATTATTGTACCGAAAGATGGCATTATTATAAATTGCTAAAATTTTTAGATAGATAATAATTAGAAACTATTGTCTACAATACAAAAATAAATATTTAAGAAGAATAATAATATAAATATATAGAAGGAGAACTGAAATAGTGTAATATCTAGTAATACGCCAAGTAGATCTTGAACTGGTCCAGTTGGGCCTGATTTATCACAATACAATTTGTATTGTGTTTTGCTTGTATGAATGTCTATGTCACAAACATAACCAAGGTTTATAATCTCACACGTTTTATTGTAAACTGGCGGTGTTTGGGATTTTACGGTGACATACAGATAATAATCAGGCTTGGGGTCCCGGTGTCGAACGAAGAAAATGCAGAACGCCAGTATAAGTTGATCTACGATTGACAATACTCGCAGCAAGGCTGGGTGTCCAGTTATACTGTAAAACAGACCCAAGCCCAACAAAACCGCAATATTTGTTAGTCTCAATTATTTCAGTTAAAAAAACTAAACTTGTGTAATAAATTGGCACTTATGTCTAATGTAGATAAGTTATAGTACTATGAGTACAGAAGGTTGGTCAACCTTTTTTTTTTAAACTTCAACTCTTAGCTAATTTTAAATTAAGTATATTGTCTGTGATTTACTTGCAAATCGTACCTACGAACAGACACCGCAATGATGATTAAACATCGCATCGAAATATCATTTCGATTTTATCATAATAATTTTCTAACGCGGGCTTCCGAGATGTACAATAACACCCTTGCAAAAGTTTTTAACGAACAACTTACAAATACAGTTTAAATGGGTTTCTTTTTTGTCCGACACTTCTATTGTCTAAGTCTAAATGAAACCGTAATAGCTTTTCTATTGCTCTCTCTATAATTTTAAGCGAAAAATAAAGAGAGAACAATACAAAATCAAGACCTATTATAGCAGTAGAGCCTCCGATATTCAAAGTGTCGCCTGCTTGTTTTTTTTTTACTATTTAACTTAGCGACTCCACAGACTCCTGGGTCGTGACTTTTGTCATTTGGGTTCTTTTTTAACATAGTTCGTGGATTAGGAGAAGAGGAAAATAGGGGGGAATCGGGAACATTTCAAACCTAATTCAAAGTAGTGCTAGTTCGATTTCGTCTGTTGAGCTGATCACTACCGTTTGGAATTCCTCTAGTAATCGACTCGACATCGTCATTTGCTATTTTTACGCCGCCTCCTTCCGACCCTGAGCCAGAGCCTCCACGACGCATGTTTGTTTATCACGATTTCTTTGTAAATAAAGTTTGTTCTTGTTCTTTGCAAAGTTGTTGCAAAATAGCTCACGCTCATCCCTTTGTATTATGTAGCTTCATATAAGGAAACCATAATGAATTATAAATTAAGTACACTCCGCGAGGCATAAGCTGAGCTTTGCATTTGTGTGAGTGTACATGGATAGTGTAGGTGTGACAACCGGCCTAAGGCGCGGCGCCATTCTGTCTCGCCGCGCTCCCGCCTGATTGGTGATCACTCACACTTATGCAAAGCTCAGCCTATACCTCGCGGACAAAATTTCAAGCTCCTGCCTGATTGGTGATCACTCACACTAATGCAAAGCTCAGCTTATACCTCGCGGAGTGTACCAAAGTACACTTTTATCTTTACGCCTTTACCAAATCGGTTAAAATTGAAGGATTAGCTAAAACACCATTAGTAGGTATACATATTATTTAACTTATCCCTTACAAAGTTGGTTAAAACTGCAGGCTATCTCAAATATAATACCTGTACATGTATGTAACTTGTATAAAGATGTTTGTGACAAAAAATATAAATTAACAATAATAAAATTGCTCTGTTATAATATCTAATTTCAATAAAACTCCTTACTTTTGCGGTGTCTGTTTTATTCGCTTAGTTATAAATAGTTTCTTACATTTAAGTTACTATGCGTCAAATAATAGCGAAGGTGTTTACTTTTTTTTTGGAACTATTTTAGTTTGTATGTTATAAATACATTGTATCTGTATTATTTATGCTCTAATATATATTTCTAGTTTGTAACATATCAGAAACGCTCTATAAAAATGATCGTTCCATAGTTATTGTCATTGGTACAATATTAACGACACATGTTGCACAATAATAGTGTTTAAAAATTGTATAATTAATAATTAAGTTACTATAACAGCGTCTATTGCATTGCTTCGATTCAAAAGGTTCAATCTAAACTGTATTTATATTAGGTAAAGGCTTGTATGTAGATTGTATCACAAAGACAATAGTACCTACGTATTTTTATTACTCAAAATATATAATTTGTTTCATAAAAGCATATTATTTTATTTACTCACCGACATTTATTTCGGAGGGTATTTACTGTACATAATATTGTGGTTGTTCTTACGATAGGAAGATTATTTTGCGTATGTTTACACTGGATATTAGGCCAAGTTTTTTTACGTTACGACGAAATTTGAGAGAATCACCCGAGGATTTGGTATCTAAATATTAGTGAGCTGACTCACGATGTCCGCAGTAAATACTCTGTAAATCAATAATGTTATTAAAGAAACTTTAGTGGAGATTTCAGAGGTTCTGTGTAATGTAATCATGTGTCCTTGTTGAAAGACCCTTTACTTACTGTAGTACCGGCTCTTTGCTCTTTGAGTATGGTAAATATAGGGGATGTTTTCAGGTAAGCTTGACATATGTGGCGTAAGTAGAGTTAGTGGGGCGCCCAAACTTCGGAAGGCAGTAGATTATGGCTTGAGGCCAATTAGCATAGGTCTCTTCCAAAAATAAATATATTTACTCTAGGGACTTTTCTAGTTTGGGGTTTGACTATTGAGTAAGTCAATCTGTAAAATGTGTAATCTTGTTATGTCTATTGATAAAGCAAACAATGGGTTGTGAATTCTAACGCTGCTGCATGCGATCAAAACATTCGATTCATCAAACTAAATATCGGTTCCACATGGTTACTCAAAACATTTGTAATAAATAGAAAGAGACCTTTTGTACTCGACTGAACAAGTTAAGTTACAAGAACAAAATTAAAAATTTTGATTAACCCCCGACTACCTCGGATCTCGGATTATCTGTATAACGTTCTACTAGTCAAGCCCTTTCATTTGATACCCATATTAAGGGAGTAGTAAAAAAATAAATTTATTTCGTCATTTTGTGGTAGCGGTCATCTTGGATTAAATTGGTCATAGTTCAAAGTACTCTACAAGTCAAGCCCTTTCATTTGATAACCATATTGAGGTAGGTTGTGGAGAAATATTTTGTCCGCCATTTTGTGGAGGCGGCCATTTTGAATCGATATTAACCAAACATAACTAAGAACATCCGCACGGGTATTAACCTTCAAATAAAAAAAACCGCATCGAAATCGGCCCATCCGTTTGAGCACTACGGTGCCACAGACAGACACACACACAGACAGACAGACATCGACGTCAAACTTATAACACCCCTTTTTTTGGTCGGGGTTAAAAAATGGCAAAATTACTTTGTTCCAGACAGGAACAAAGTAATTTTGTGTGAAATTATTGTATTTTTTTTCGCAATATAATCGAGGTTGATCATTTGGTAAAAGTTTTTCATGTGATAAACGCGACGATTTCGGCTCCGAAGGTACAGCTGGTGATCTGCATATTGATATAATTTGTAAGGAAATATCGGTTATATCTTGTCCACGCCGCGCCGCCGGCGCCGTACGTTCAAAACGATAAGGAATCAATGTTGTTAAGTGATAACGGCTAAATATAACACAGGACATGATCTTTTACACGTCCAAGTTTCCAATACATACTAACCAAACATAATTTCCAATTTGGTTGTTTCTCACGTTAAAGCTATTTTAAAATCTATTTAGCTATAAAATAAGTAACGACGTGTGACGAAACCGCGTGCAAACCATACGGCGTCTGCAACTGACGCACACTAGAAAACGAGTCTGGTGCCGATCGCAAAGAAAACCCGGAGCAGCGGCGAGTTGCGCCACATTTACTTCAGTACAAGCCCAACCCGCGTCGTAAACCGCTTCAAAAGGGAAATCCATACATTTCCGTCGTTTTTCCTCTAAGGTACGTACATAATTTGTTTGATTTGTTCAGTAAACTGCGTGAAGTGTTCGTTAGTCATGAGTTATTGACGTTTAGAAGCACACGCCCGTATAGAATAGTGGCTAGAAGGTGAATGTCACAACGCGTAAATGCACATATTCTTGGAAGGTAATTGCTACTCTAGCATTTGATTAATTCTCAAGTCGATGTGACATCATCAGTGCCTGTGAGTGTTATAGATTACAAAATATACCTACTAGAACAATAGATAGGTACTACTGTGGAACGTTTCGGCGCGTGTTGTCGTGTTGATAAGTGATATTCGATTTTTTCGTGTTTCAATTTCGGCGCGCCCTTGACTCGAAGGTGGGTTATCTGTTACGTCACAACTTTATACGCGTTTCCATGGAAAATCATGTTGTAGCGCCGTGCGCGTTATTCAGCAGCTGTTTATGTTTTTTCGTGTAACAATGAGGATGTGAGTAGGAGCGTTTCATGTGGATGACGTGATGAATGAATGGATGGATGAATTTCATAAATTGATGGGGACATTAGTCGTTAAAAACAATTTGTTCGCTTTTACAAGAGTCGCGAGGCTATTTCCATCAGAGCAAAGTTGTCGAAGGCATATTTTTGAAGTGAGATTAACATCTTTAGATTTATTTTACAGTTTTATGTTAGCAATCAAAGTGATACCGTTTTCCACCTGTTGTGTCATAGCAAATCTTATCATTTAGCACGCTTACCTATGTACGTAGACGTAGGTACTGACTAAAGTTGCTAATTGATAGCAATTGGTTTCGTTTCAATACTTATGATCTATGGATCGACACTACAAGCAATTATAAACGAGTTTTTGTCTCGTTAACGTTAAGTTTATCAAGTCATGTCATTTAGATAGATTTCGTTTAAGAAAATTATAAAACTTCACAATAAAATAGTTTCTTCCATGGGAGCATGGGGACAATATCAAGATCTCAAAAAACGTATCTTCTCTGTACATGATCTATTTGGCAATTTGTAAGGTTGATTTTAATTTATGTATAAAATGTGTACTTAGTATTAGTTACTTAGTAATTGTACTATCTGTATAGTAGGTACATATTTATAGGTAGTTTTTTACATTTTCGCTTTGGTTAAGTTTCGCTTAAGCATTAGGTACTCGAGCTTTTTAGACGTAAATTCTAAATGGACTTAAACCTAGGTAGGTACGTACTACGAGTACTTTCGACATTCACTTCGCTCTTTACCTTAGTTAGTACCTAGGTAACTCCGTTTCCCTGTGATTCATTATTTCATAGAATACCTAGGTACCTACTAGGTAGGTAATGCCTAAAATCAAATCTTTACCATAAGTTACGGCTGGTCTAATCGGGAGAACGGCGACTGCTGATCCGGAGAAACCGGGTTCAAACTGCCGCTAACTTAATAACGGTGAAGGAAAACATCGTGAGGAAAGGAGGAAACCGACATATACCTACTTAGAATCTTTCGAGGTCATGTGTCATCCACCAACCCGCACTGGGCCAGCGTGGTAAATTATGGCCCTGACTCTCTTCTTGTGAGAAAAGGCTCCGGCAGTGGGAACATTTACTGGCCTTGTGGCTTAGTGGGTAGTAACTCTGCCTGCGAAGCCGAGGGTCGTGGGTTCGTGGTCCCCACTCAGTACAAATGTTTGTCTGATGAATTCAAATGTTTGTACCTACTGTGTCTGGGTGTTTCTATGTATGATAAGTATGGATTTACAATTATATAAGAATTATATCAGCCATTTGGCCGAAAAAGGATTGTATCAAATTTCCATCACCCAGGACCACAATGTATAATCATAGGATTTAGGTACCTATCCTACCTACTCGTACCTAGTAACTAACAATTTTTATTTATTTCAGAATAAAAAATGGCACAAGACAAACCAGTATTTGACTACCATGAGGAGTCTCAGTCAGAGAAATTGGCGCGCAAATCCAAGGAATCTCCATTCATGGTTATTGGTAAGCATTTAACAGTTTTCTTTTCGTTTCGAAATGTAATGAAAATAGTTGTTTTTTTCTCGTCCGCTAACTGTACCTACCTATTGATCATAATATAAAATCTATTAAAGAAAAACATCATGATGAGACCGGCGTATACCTACCTAGAATCTTTCGAGGGTCTCATCCACCAACCTGCACTGGGCCAGTGTGGTGGATTATGGCCTTAACTCGGGCCTGGAGCAGCGGGAACATTGAGTGAGCAGGACGTCTACTCTCTATGTGTCTCAATGTTTAGAACATTTAAACGGACGAAACGACGGATCGAAGTAGAACCGTAGTAGGAAAGTGGCGAGTTTATTACGAAATTCGTTACGTTTTCGTTGAGAGTAGGTAGGTAGGTACGAGGGTCAAACTGAAAGTTCTTAGAAAATCAAAAACTGATTACATTAGCCAGTTATTAGTTTTATTATATCTTTTCAAAATATTGTCCATTCACGTCAATACACCGCTGCATGCGATGGAACCACTGGGAAAAGCACTTTGCCCACTCGTCCTTAGGGGTCTCTTCAATGGCATCGCGATACGCAGCCACCGCTTCTTCAGCATTCATAAACCGCTTTCCTTTAAGTTTTCTTTAATTTTTGAAAATAAATAAAAATCACAAGGCGCGAGGTCGGGGCTATCCGGCGGGTGACCCAGTAATTCAACGTTTGATGTCGCCAAATAGTCGATCGTTCGCTTGGCGGTGTGCGATGAGGCGTTGTCGTGGTGAAGGAGGATCCTACTGCGTAGTCGTTTCTCTCGAACTTTTTCCAAGACAAGTGGCAAACAATTGGTAGTGTACCATTCTGCAGGAACTGTTTTTTGATCCTCTAACACAATTGTTGCGAAATGACCTATCCTTCCAAAGAACGAGGCCACCATTTTTTTCCCCGCACTTCGATCTCTCTTCACTTTAGTTGGCAACTCCTCGAAAGGAAACACCCACTGAGCAGATTGTCTTTTGGTTTCAGGATCATAACAGTAAATCCAGCTTTCGTCACCTGTTAGTATGTCGAACACAGCATTTGAGTCACCTCCGTTAAATCTTTCAATCATTTTACGGCACCAATCCACACTATGGAGTTTTTGAGCCTCAGTCAAATTATGAGGTAGGTATCCACCGGGCGCAAAGCTTCCTGACCGCTAAATGTTCGTGTAGGATTTTGTGCACTTGACTCATACCGATGCCTAAGCTTGTCCGAATCTGCTGATAGGTCACTCTTTTGTCAGTCTCTATCATACGCCGCACAACACAGATGTTATCTTCAGTCGTCGCCGTAGAAGGCCGTCCCTCACGTAAATCATCAGTGAGATTAGTGCGACCACGTTTAAACTCATTAAACCAGTTGTAAGCAGTCGCACGAGATGGGGCTTCATCGTGAAAGGCCAATCGTAGTCTATCATAACTTTCTTGTTGACTTAAATGACATCGAAAGTCATAAAAAATCATTGCACGAAAATTTTCTCGTGTTAAATTCATGTTGACGTGACACAGACAATTTTCAATTTGCCGCCAAATCGTAAAACAAATGACAAATGAATGAAGTATATACTCAGTAATATTGGCAAAGAGTTCTATTTTCAAATTATAGAATTATTTTTTTTATTATATTGTTTATAAGTGGCCAGTTCTAAGAACTTTCAGTTTGACCCTCGTACTTATTGTAGGTCTACCTTGTAGGTAACCTTGTAGGTAACTTGAACAAAAGCTTGAACATTTGAATACCGGTAGATGCAGTAATGTGAAAACATCACTACATTCCGGTTTGATGGGCAATGTTTCCAGTGAAATTGCAGGGCATAGAGATAAAACATTTTATATCTCTGGGTGACAAGCGCAGTGACAAGGTGACAAGTGCTAGGTAATGATTTGGAATATTCGTGTTCCCATAGCTGCGTGGCATTGTGCTGTTATGGGCAAGCGTCTATGCTAATATTATAAAGCTGAAGAAGTTTTTTGTTTGAGCGCGCTAATCTCAATAACTACTGGACCGCTTTTAAAAATACTTTCATCGTTGGATTTACATGATCCCCGAGTGCTATAAGTTAATTAACCTAAGATATATTATGTAGGTACATACGTGTAGTTTGTAAAGGTTCAAGGCTCAAGATTTATATTGTAAATATTTTCCATCCTGGTCACGGCTCACAAAATATGTAAAAGCCCGCCGCTCACTGAATTAAAAAAAGAAACAATATAATAATATTAATCCTATAATATCCTATCACAAAATGTAAAAGACCCAACGTAGGTACAACTCCAAGAAGCTGTTCTCTGCTGGAAGAGTCCAAATAAAATGAGTAATTTAAAGAACTACTCTGGCTGAAGGCCAAAACATATTGAATTAAGCTGAAGGCTTTTTTAAGTAAAATAATTATGTAAATTGGATATATAGTTAAGGATTTGAATTTAAAAGATTATTAAGTTTGGTGATAGAAGATTGTCAGATTGGCCGAAGTGATTGTCTAATGGAACCTAAAGGACCTACGTTGTAGCCGCCATACCCATAGTTCTATGAAAAGACCGGTTTACCTATATATGCCTAAGAAATAAAGAATTAAGAAAGAAAACTTGTATAATTTACCAACTAAAATATAGTTAGAGAAACTCCTAGATATACCTACAGTTAGAAGTATGTAGTAGCAGCAGCAGCAGAACTTCCAGCTCGTTATCGATGTAGATTTTAGCCTGCCTAAATGTTTAGGATGCAGTTTGTGAACTCTAGAATCAACCAAGTCCTAGAATGAAATTCATTCTATCAAAGTTAACATCGCTTCCTTATTAATCCACAGTACTAATTTAAACTCTCGAATATAGAAATATACTAAATTTAGATCTTACTGAAAACTTGGCTGAATCAAAAGATAACAAACTAAAGAAAGATATTTCATTAGCCTACAGGTCTCCGATTTTTAAAGAACTGTAAAGATAGAAGTAATTTTACCTACAAAGAAAGAATAGTTAAGGGTATCTGAAGTTATTTGAAATCTCGATCAAATTCACAAAACAAGAGCATTAATATGTGAAACTGCAAATGAACTCTACAGTTAAACATAAATATTCGCTAACGACAGAACAATCGGTCGCAGAATTTAGGTATCTGTAAAAGAAGTTTTGTGAGTTTAAATCTAAAAGTTCAACAGTCCTACTTATGGTAAGATAAGTAATCGATATTGAAACCTGCCTGCCTACAGAATTATATAGCTAGCTACTTTTACTACAAATGAAAAACAAGTATATGAATTTTAGTTTGGTTTATTATTTTTGGCTTAAACAGCATAGACGGACTCTGAGAGGATGCTCACGTCTCATTGCAAAGTTTGTGACCGTTATTTTCGGAAGGCCCTAGACTTGAGGAAATAAAATAACAAAGAAAACCTCAAATCGGGGTAAGTGACTACACTCTACCCAAAAAAGGTATTCTTTGGGGATTATAATCTAATCTACTACTACCTAGATAGTAATAAAATCAGGATAATGCCCTGCAAGTTCGGAAGGAAAGTCACAGTGTCAGAATCCTGTCCGTTCTAAGTAACAGGAAACTAACGAGCTCGGCTATGCTTGGCTCTCAGACCGTCTTCCAAGTCTGGCAGACCAAAATACTCATTCTATTAGAGTTGGAGAACTAAGAGTTTTATAAACCCCAAGGAATAACTAACATACAACTTAATTAATCAGTGATTACAATATTTTGTACAAAATTTAATACATATTTTGAATAACCGCTGTCATCTTAAAACACTTAGGAAAACATCAGGATTCAATGTGAATCATAAGACTCGTTTCTTTTTTACTGTTTGATTTCTATACAAAATTAACCAATTATATGAATTGACTTTAAAGCCTTATTTGTACAAAAGCGTCATTCTGGATCAGATATTCATGGCTATATTTCCTCTCTCCGAAGCTGCATAGATGAAATTTAGAGACGGACTAGAAACTATTTTTTTTTAAAGGAAAAAAGTACTCCATTGATTTCCTTCAGAAATACGTTGACATTCCTGGACTCGATCCAGAGCTCTGTAGCTTCACCGTAAAATACGTGACTGTCTTCCAAGACATAAGACACGCCTGGACTCGACTCAGGATTCCTGGGTCTAGAAAATGCTGCAAAATATTTAAAAGTTAGCACTCACATATGAAGGATCTTTCCTTCTTTCCTCGTCTGTTTTACACGATGCCTCATTTTGGCTCCAAATTACAACAGGATCTCAGTATGGGTTACGGAACTTAGTAGCACTTTTAACACACGAGCTAAAGGATATTTTCTTGAAAATTTATACTTGAAAATTCATTTTTTTTTTTTCGAGTTTCTTTTTCGAGAGCGTTTTCCCGAGTCCCCGAGTGTGACCGAGTCCCGAGTGACGTCCCTAATTTTTTCTCTGACATCCAAAAAAAACAAAAGAATCCCAAAATTGAAATATTTAAAAATAAAATTGAAACGCAATACTTTAAAGAAGTTTGATTTGAATTCTGATAACGAGGTCGTACATGGCCCGTTACAAGTTGTTATGTAGTTTTATTGAGACAACTCACATAATTTTAGCTAAATAATAAATGTACGAAGAGAAATGTCGTGTGTTAATGTTATGCCCAACATAATATTCGTTCATGGTCTAATAAATTACGAGTAGGTCCATAGGTAGGTAGCTGTAGGTACTGCTAGAAAACTGTTCAATTACATCTGGGATAGACTGCAGGCCCGTGAACAAAATTTATGGGTCATCTGATATAGCAAGAGACCTATGTAGGATGATAGAAGGGCATAAAGCACTATGCCGTCACTTGTAAGCTGTCCAACTAAGTGCTGTTAAAGAGGGGGTTCTAAACCATTTCATCCTTCACCATTTCATCATTTCTCCTTGTCGCATGATTTTTGTACGGCGTTGCGGAATAACAGATTAGAAGAGGTATTGAAACTATAAAAATTACAAATTTTAAAATTCTAATTGTTACTTTGTGAAAAAAATTCATGATTTTCCGACGATTTACAGAGTAAGTTTGGTCATTTGATTGTGTTCGGCTTTGGTTCAATATAGTTTCAATACCTCTTGCAATACATTATTTCGCAATGCCGTACAAAAATCATGCGACAAGGAGAAATGGTCGAGGTTTAGAAACCCCCTCTTCAACTGCACTCAGTTGGAAAGCTTACAAGTGACGGCATAGTGTTCAATCTTATTACTTTATACCCTTCTATCATCCTACATAGGTCTCTTGCTGTATCAGATGACCCATAAATTTTGTTCACGGGCCTGCAGTCTAGGAGTTAATTGATTAAACGCTAATTGGATCTGATGTCAAACTTTAACCCCTCTGCCATTTTAAATAGTATATTTTGTACTTCACTTATACTTATTTGTTATTTCTTACGTCTTACGTCGTCCACTTGATGTCATGTGGCATTTGTTTGGATTATTAAACAGATTTCGTGAAACGTTCCCGATGGTACCATGTGCCAAATATAACGCTACGACGCAGCATTCGTGGTTTTGAATCAATTGAGCTCATTCGGTATCATCATACATACGTGTTCACGTCCGTTCTAAATTAATTTATTCGAGTCACTTCTCAGACGTCACAGTACTTCTAAGTAGGTACTTGAAAGTAGGTAGGTACTTAGGTATCTAATTATGATCGGTAATTCAAGTTCTTCTTTGGCGACCTATACATAATAATTCGACCTTACAAGATTACCTAATTCGCCGTCGAGAAACACATCAAAGTGGATGATATAAATAAATATCTGCTGCCGTATCAAATATTCCCCAATAGTTGCTGCTGAAGGAGGATTTGAAATAAACGATGATTTATTACACCGAATACTATTTTGGTAGGTAGGGATGTGATCACAGATTATATTAT
Source organism: Ectropis grisescens (assembly GCA_017562165.1). Taxonomy (NCBI): domain Eukaryota; kingdom Metazoa; phylum Arthropoda; class Insecta; order Lepidoptera; family Geometridae; genus Ectropis; species Ectropis grisescens. The sequence continues at coordinate 23,758,873 of CM029781.1, read as the reverse complement.
ATGGGTACCTATATTGTCATTGAATGAGATATATAGCGATACCCTTAGAACATAATTTTGTTCTGTATACCTACCACGTGTTTAGGATGTAGGTAGGTAGGCTTAGAGATATAACATCTTAGATCTCTGGGTGATGAGCGCAGTGCAGTGCTAGGCAATGATTTGGACTCTTAATGTTCCAATAGCTGCGTGTCACTGTGGTGTTATGTGGCAGGCATGTTGCTTAGGTACCATCAGGCACATGCCCTGGTCGTCTCGTCACTTTTATTTTTTTAAAGGTACCTATCCTACGATTTCTGTGCAGAAATGGTAGGTACTTACTTAATAAAAAATTTACCCCGATTTGACAAAATCTCGTCTGCTATATAACGTCTGTGATACACATGGTCTATCGTAAATTAACATCGCATACCTGCTAAATTATTTATTTTTGATACTTTAGGTTATCAACATGGGTGTAAAAGCTACCTAATAAACTAACAAAGACTAGATAAAATTCCTAAATACACCAATTAATTTCATGTTTCTCCTTTCGCCAACATCTTCTACAGAGTAACTATTTCTATTTTCCTCAGGTATCGGTGGCTGCCTAGCCGCGGTGGCGTACGGAGCTTACGCGTACAAGCGGCGAGGCGCGATGAGCACCAGCGTCTTCCTCATGCAGTTCCGAGTGATCGCGCAGGGAGCGGCCGTCGGAGCCCTGACCGCCGGCATGGCCTACACTCTCTACAACAACTACACGAACAAGAAACCTGACAACGCAGCGATAACCAATGTCGTCAAAACCAACGGGCACTGAGTTACGACTAAATTGTACCTAGGTAGAGATCGTAGAATAATTAGGGTGTCTTAATTGTCTTTTCATCGCGTTACTTCCTTGTAAGCTTATAGAGTATTTATCCTATATCCTAAATAGTAAGGTACCTAGTCTAATTGAAAATTGTAATTAAGTATAATGAATAACTCTAAAATAAACGCACCTATAAGGTGCTCCTTTTAATTTACTAGCGTGATCAAAACCCAATTTAGATGCCACAAAAGTGCTTTGATCACTAGTCACTAGAAGTCATGAAGCGCTGGATGCTTGAGTCGAATTCGAGAAAGATATGTGTCATTTGATATGTGCATGTTTGTCTGTCAATAAAAGCACAAGGTTATGAATTATTTTCTTAATGATTCAATAGCTCTAAAAGTGGTGCAATGATTGTTTTTTTACAATTTCAATCTAATCTCGTCACAGTAACGGTCTGCTTCCTCCGCAATCCCTCGGGTAGCATTAATTTGCTGTAAACGTGATCGATGATATATTACGCAACAACAATGTTATCTTATGGCTGATAGTAGAGAAACTCACCTCAGTGTGCCCATAAAATGATAAGAACCACATAGGTAGGTACTAAAATCCTGCGCCCTACCCCAGAACATTTATTATCTATTCTATGCCAGAACGTTAGTTGTACCTTGTCCCAAGGCGCTAACATTATTACAAACCGGATAAAAAAAAACTTAATTTTCGTAAATCTTTTTTTACTTTTCGCTATAGATATTTGTATTCATACATCGGTAGTCCATTTAAAAACTATTCATCCTCATTGCAACCGCTAGAAGCAATTAAGCATAGTAGTCATAGAAAAAGAAATGATAAAATCAGATCTATAGTACCTACGAGTACCTAAGTTCTCATCTATCAGTCAACCAGTTTATAATCATTTTAATTAACCTTACAAATGATTTTTGTCTCTAATATCGTATACAAATTACATTCCCAGTATTTTTATAGCAGCCAGAACTGTATTCCCAAGGTTAGGGCCACGGCCTCTTTTTTATGATATCTACTTTATAGTAACTGTGTGTATGTAGCTATATGACTGACTGAAGTAATGTTATTTATTGTCTTGTTTGGTAGATCAGATGTTTGGCATTTATTTATTATCAGTACAGATTTATTTTGTCAAAAGGTGTTTTATTTATTAAATACTACCTGTTATCATTACCTAATTATTTTTTATATAAGTAGACTATCACCGCCCGTCGGTTTTATCCGCGTAGTGCCCGTTCTCGTAACTTTTCAGTGATATAAAGTAGTACATAGGCATGACATTTCAGATTTTATTCTGTGTTCTAAATTTCAACCCGATCGTTGATTCCGACGTAATTGAGCATTTATGAAGACGGACGTGGAAACGGTCCGCACTAGTAATTGTAAAGTAGAATAAGTTCATTTGTAATCGTAGTCTTAGTCCATTCGTAAAATACAGTTTGCTTTAACCATCCATCGTTTGTCAAATAATTCCGCTCTCCTGAAGAACTAATCACGATAGATCCCTCAAACTATTAGCGACGTCAACCGCGAATAATATTTATTTAATACAGTCCATTATCGAAAGTCTCGAATCGTCTAGACCGAGGCGTTGCTAATATTTTTCGTATTTATAATACACTAATGTCCGCCCCGGCTTCGCCCGTGGTACATTACATAGCTATCATTGGGATCCCGTACACATCCAACGGTGAAAGAATGACTGAAATCGGTTCAGTAATTCAAAAACAAAACAAAATACCTCTTCAGCTACCTGCTACGCCACCTGTCGGAAATTGGTCGTACCAACTCAGATTTAGAAACAAATTTGATTAGCAAAGGTTTTTATTCAATGACGCTATCTTTGACACATACTGTTATGTCAAAGCACGATACGAAAACTCTCTCTTATTTTTTCCCGTTTTTATTACATTTTTTATTCATACTCCGCTTCTATTGATAGTAGCGTTATGTTCTATAGCCTATAGCCTTCCTCGATAAATGGACTATCCAATAGAAATATAATCTTTCAATTCGGACCAGTACTTCCCGAGATCCTAGCGTACAAACAAACAAACAAACTCTTCAGCTTTATAATATTAGTATAGATATTAGGAAGTAGGACATTAATCCGGAAGTGAGTTATTTTTTTTTAATATTATAATAATTACCTAGGCTCTGCATCCACAATGTTCTTTAATATTGGCAAAGTAGGGGCCATTAAAATAATTTATCTATACGTAATAGCTCAGGCAGAAAATCGGGCGGTCCCGAAACCAGAAGACCCCAGTTTGTGTCCATAATGACTACTTCTCTTAAAAGTTAGTACATAATAATTAATATTGTTATTCAAGAAAAATCGTTATTTATTCAATTTAACATTACATACATGTATATTATACAAAAGATAAGTTTTTTTCAAAATTGTAAACCTGGCATTTTTGTTTGCCCATTCTCTGCAAAAAAAAAATGAAAATGTTAATAATATACATGGACGTATAAAGTCGGACGTAGTCTCGCTAAAACAATAACTGTGTCACTAGAGTCGGCCACATAGCCACGTGTGCTTTGTCAGGTTGTCACTGATAGGCTGACAAGCACACTTATACACACGTAGCGCGTGTAATGTCCCACTGATGTGTGCATGTCAGCCTGTATGTGACAGCGCACAAGTGCATATTATGTGGCCGACTCGATGGACGCAGTTTTTGTTTTATCGAGACTACGTCCGACTTTTTTTATACGTCCATGATAATATATTTAAGATTATTAACATACATACTGAATTTCTTAATTCAATAAAACTATGAGTAATTATTAATTAAATAATTTATTTAAAACTGTTCTTCAGAAAAGATGCTTAACTCTTATTTTAATACTTACATCATTACGATTTAGTATTAGTTTTGCATTTAGTATTGGATAGAAATTCAATTCCAACAATAAATTAAAAAGCAATGATTCTATTAAGAATTAAAAAACTAATTGCATTAAATCTTTAAAAGAGTAAAATAAAGCATTAGAGATCAATGACAATGAATTAAAATTATTAAGATTGAAAGTCACATTTCATTCTTATAACTTTATGTATTATTTACTAATATCACAATCAATTTAGTTATAACATTTCAAATGAGTTGTAATCAAACTGTTGGAAGTTTAATACTGATTCCATATATTACAAGGGGTCACTGCAGTCACACAAATAAAATTAGTAATAGCTTACTGTATTGTGTATTCTTATTTAATGATTTATGGGAAACCTTCTAATAGGAAGGAGAGAACCAAACATAACATGTTGAATGACCGGAAACTTAGCCAGGACCTCTTTCTTGTACATCTTTATAAGACCTTGGTTTATCTTGGACCAACCCGACAGCACTAATGCTCCACAGTTGATTAGAATGCTCCGCGAATGGACCCTTCTTCACATCCTTTATATATTTAATGCAGGACAGGAAAAGGTACTCCTTAGAGAACTTGTCTATAATGTCATCATCCAAGAACTTAGCAGGTGGGTATATCTTTGGTTGGTCAATGAGCTGCGAACTGCCCCAAATAAATGGCACAAACTGATAGTCATCCAAACTCCACACACCATGACTCCCCGCAGGCTCCATTCTATAAGTTTTCTGCAATCTACGAACTATGTTCACATATTTGTTAAAAACAAGAAATACTGTGGGCACATTGTCTTCCTCCTGGGAGGTAGCCTATTTTATAGAGGCAACAAAGAAACATGATGAAAGCCATTTCATGACCAGTGCCATAATCTATTCTAGTGCCATTACCGAAGCTCTCTTCTAAGTACACCTTAATTTCAGGTATAGCAACATGCAGTTTAGAATGTAAGGCTTCTTGGAGAAGAAGAGTAGAGCTATGCTTTAGTTTGGAAAGCCAATCTTTGAAGGCAATGTTACCAAATCTCTGAGGTTGTTCAATAGGAGGAAACTCATCTGTCATTTTGTCAATAGTATCAAGAATGTGTACAAGTTTTAATATATTATCAGAAATTTTACAATCAACTGAAAGAGGCTTAGCTTTAATGGCTTCATTTAGGGTGGCAATAAAACCTGTATATTCAGCGTAAGCTTCTGATTTTTCCCAGAGTGCCATGTCAGTGATACTCTTGACACCTTTAACGGGCTCCAAGAAACGGTGGTTCTCGGGTAATTTGTACTGGGATTGTTCATTATTAGTCCCATCACCAATAATACTGTCAGCATTCATCTGTAATGAACATTAATATAAATCAAGTAGGTTACACATATAAAAAAAGTAGTTTATCTGGTTAACCCAACATCCCAAATAACTAGATACTACAAGGAATGCTAAAGTAGACACTTTTTAAGCTGTTGAGCAAAAATAAGAATTATTAACAGCCAAACTTTTATCAGAAAAACATCACTATTGTTATCTTATCAGTTAAAAAATATCTAATTACGACTAGATAAAAATACTACATGTAGGCACCGCTCGCCGCTTAGCATACATATACGTTGACCCACAATTTGACCAAGAATAAGTAAAACGCGACTCTGCGAGACGATAAGTTCGCCGCTGAAGGTCAGTAATGTCAATCACGAGCACGGCACATGCCGACCGCTTGCGTGCTTTCTAGTTTCTAGCGTCAGTGAGAGTAAACACACAACATGGAAAAGATTCTTAGAGGAATAATGAGATACCGGGTTTTGGATCGCGCGAGCATGGTAAAACAATTTCAAGAAGTGAGAGACAATCCGACGGTAAGACTTACCTTTCTATCTACTTATGTATTTTATAAATATAAATCTTTTATAAACGATAAATGTAGTTTTGGGTTAAAACCAAATACAGGTCTTCTATTTAAACTACCAAGTGTATTTGTATTTTCGATTGTAGGTATTTTATCTATTTTTATATTTTTAATAGGTACATTGAACATTCAAAATCAAAACTGCGAATTAATTTTCAACATTCAAGTGACAGACATCACTGACATCAGCCTCTTATTTTTGTTGTTAAACTGTCATGTGTCAGCTTTCACACTTTAGTATTTGTCATTATCAAATGGGTTGAAATAATTAGTTCATTGTATGCATTTTGCACACCATCAACACAGAGGAAGTAATCACTACGTTACCATCAATACTATCAAGTCCATCCATCCATCCATCCATTAGTCCGCAAATTTCTATGCAATATTCTTAACATCGAGCAACTCGATCTTCCACGCAAGCACGGAAGGGAGTAGCATTAGCTAAAAAATATTGTTCAAATCTTTCTTATGGGAGGAGAAAGTTGCATAAGCATAGCATCTCTGCTGCTGGGACCCCGAGTCCCAGCAGTGGGAACATTTCCTTCTCTCGCAAGGAGAGAGTTAAGGTCATAATCCACCACGCTGGCCAAGTGCGGGTTGGTGGATGACACATGACCTCGAAATGCACGTGGTGGGGTTCGATCCCGGGGGTTCCGGATCGGCAGTCGCCGTTCTCCCGACTAGACCAGCCATAACTTAAACAAAAGAGGGGTTAAGAGGGGAAAGTTGCACACTAGCGCAAAGCCGCACTATTACATACAAAACATACCTGTACCGATCCATTGCCGATCATACTCACAAAGCCAAATCACTAACACATAAAAAATATAGCACCACTAGTAGCCCGCCCCGGCTTCGCACGGGTATTATGGAAAATAAGTATAAAACAAAATTATTAGACTTACAAATTTTAACACACTCTTGGCAGAATTGCCATGCTTAGGACATAAGACAAAACAAACAATCCCAATCATCTGTTTATCATTTAAAACGCATGTTTTTTTGCCTATTTTACTTTATAAAAAAAATGAGGGAGCCAGAAGCTCAAGGGAGGTCCTGAGAGGAGCGAGCCAAGCGAGGTCGTCGCCGTAGCGAGAGGTTAATAGGACCAATTGTTATGTTTAGGTATTGTGATGCTTCTCTCAATATGTGCCTTTAAACATTATGCTAAGTTATGTTTATGCTATATACGGTAGCAAAAATTATGCGAAAACTGTTATGCGTTAGTTGTTATGGTATATTATCATTAGTCCTAAAACTTTAGGCGTGTCTGGCGTCGTTGTTATTCCCTTTACTTTTACGCATCAAATCAAAAATTAAATCAGTAAATATTTAATTGTTGTAATTTAGTGTTAAAATCTGCTAATGCCACCTACGACGTAGTTTATGGTTGTGCAATGTTTTATGTAACTACTAAAGTCTATTAGTTCTAAACGTTACGTACTAAATAGTTACGGCTGGTCTAGTCGGGAGAACGGCGGCGGCCGATCTAGAGCCCCGGTTTTAAATCCCACGTGCACCAGGCACCACTGTTTTTTCGGAGTAATATGCGTAATACCGCTAACTTAAAACGGTGAAGAAAAACATCGTGAAGAAATCGCCATGTACTTAGAATCTTTTGAGGTCATGTGTCATCCACCAACCCGCACTGGGCCAGCGTGGTGGATTATGGACTTGACTCTCTCCTTGCGAGAGAGGGCTCCGAGTCCCAGTAGTAGGAATATTTAGTGGGCTGCTTATTGAATCTATTGACACAGCTAGATTTCATCGTAGTCCTTAATGCTCCGTTTTATTCTACTTTGTAGGTAGAATAAAGGGGACCTTTGGGGATGACCTATATCGTATCCTATCCCCCAGCTCAAATTACACGCGCATCACTATTTTTCGAAGGCATGTCCGTAATGCCTCCAATTTAAAACGGTAAAAGAAAACATCGTGAGGAAACCAAAATGGAATAAATTTAATGTAATACTGTGTAGAAAGTGCGAGAAAACTTGAACAATAACAGTAAAGGTAGAATAAACTTATACAAAAGTAGTTCTGAAAAGAACATTTTGATAGGAACATAAAAAAGTGTTACGAAAAATTGTTTAATATTTAGTATCATTTGTGTCCACTACCTACGTAGCGAGGCGACCACGCGAATTAGTAGACGCGCGCGCGGCTACTCGTACTTACCTATTTCATAGCTGCGAACACCTCTCCCCCCGTGCCTCGGTGTCCCCTCTATCGCTGTTGCGCCGCGCGGCGCCGCATTTTGATAGGATTGATATTTTTAATTTCGTTAAATCTTTTGAATGGAATGTCCGACTTCAATAATTCAAAAAGTAATCAATAGGTATTAAAAGAGTCTTGAATAAGAAATAATTTATTTGGATAAGAATTAATACAAATGTGTTGATAACATGGTCTGAATTTGATAGGCATTTTTACTTACTTTTAAAATGTAAAAAAGTAGTTGTTGCGAGGTAATTACTGTAGTTAGACATATGGTCTCGCGAGGTTTTTTGTAGATTTTAATACGCTCTATAATATTGTAGAACATTGTTTTGGTCTATCATTAGTACTTTCCGCAGCGTATGCGATGAAAGCCATTTTATGACTGTTTTTTTATACCTTGCGTTGGTTTTAGTAAAAAATTCCGTAGATATCTCATTTTTTTTCGTAATAAACATAGCCTATGTTACTCAGTGATAATGTAGCTTTCTATTGGCAAAAGAATTTTTGAAATCGGTCCAGTAGTTTTTGAGTTTATTCGTGCCATACAAAAATACAAAAATACAAAAATACAAATCTTTCCTCTTTATAATATTAGTATAGACTAGTATAGATTCACAAATCTAGCCTCGCCCTCAGCCACAGTTTATTATCAAATTCCATGGTCCACGCGGACTTGTACTTTGACAGAGGGGGAAACGCTGTGTATGCTTACTCCCTTCCGTGTTGCTCACTGATTCTTAGTCAGCACGCGTAACGCAAAATTAACTTTTCCGAATAGATAAATACATAGCTTTCATCTGGGGCCACTGGCAGTGCCCCGCCAAGTCGAGCGCGAAGCAAACACTGCCGTACCATCCTTTACTGGAACCTGGAACCATTTCGCTGCACTTTCAGGCCCCTATTTGAGACCCTTTGGATAAGACCAGAACGCTGAAATTTTCGTCATCTAGTAAGCTATAATCACATATTTAAAATCCAAAATTTGAAGTCTGTACGTCATTTAGTTCCGAAGTTAAGCCAAGGCAAAGTTTCGCATTTACGACACTCACTCATGATCATCAAAATAGAACTAGTACTTCCCATAAACTCTGAAAGCTGAAATTTGGTACAGACTTAAAGTTTAATGGCCACATAAAGGGAAAACTATAAGATCTAGGAATATCGAAAATCTGGAGTACCTGGTGCCCCTTATTTGAAAACACAAGAGCCCAACCAAACTACTAAAGATCGACATACCGCCTTTACAAAAAATGTTCAACTTTGTTTGTCCTCTTCTCTCCTCCTCATTTGATGTCAAAAACCGAAGGTCTGAAGTATCTTGATGAAGTACCCTCAGCTTGTCTCAGCTGTATTAGAGATACAGTAATCCCCAACCAGATTCTCTTATTGGTACATAAAAAAATCGACTGTCATTGCAAAAATCCAGCATAGTGGGACACATCTTCTAATTTAATCTAGCCTATTGCTTCCCACTACTGGACGAATGCCTCCCCTTCTGCAAAGAGAATGTAATATAGCCCTTCTGCTTTTAATACGCATACAAATAAAATTAAAGGAAAACTTGAAAGTGCAGCGAAATGGTTCCAGTAAAGGATGGTACGGCAGTGTTTGCTTCGCGCTCGACTTGGCGGGGCACTGCCGTGCCCCCAGATTAAAGAAAAACTCTGGATAAGGCTAGACTAGCTTTTATTTATTTGCAGTCTTCTTCCAATCTTCTAAATCAGTTTGCCTATTACAGAATGGGCAATACAAAAAAACCAGAACCGCTTAGTCGTTGAAGGGTCAGCGGCTCGCCGACACATAAATAAGTATTATTGATTTTTTTTATTGCTCACACCATATAGGATACATACAATTTAGGGAAAATAGTAAGACAAAAACAATTGACTGGTTATTGAATCAACGTTTTCCAAGTGGCCGTTTTCCATCGTCAATGGTAGCGGTTCTGACGACAGATTGGTGCAATGGTGTCATGGAGCACCTGGTTTTATACCCTTGGGTACCCTTCAACGGCCAAGTCACACAACATTAACTATAATAATAAAGAAATCGCAGTAAGGAACCTTAGACTTGGCACGGCTTTGTCTAGATTTCATTACTTTTTAGAGATAAATATACAGCTCCATCGAGACTTGGCTAGTTTTTACAGAATGTTTTTGGTGGGATTTATTTGTTTTCAATGATGAGGCGTTTTCAAGATGCAAAAGACCGTTTATTTCCTTTGACACTACCGCTTGGCACTACTGGTAGTGTGACGGGAAATTTTATTTTCCCGTGGCACTACTGCTCTTATTGGCTGATTAAATGCATACTTTAAACCTGTCAAAGACAGTTCCCAATTTCACCATTGGTGGCGCGAATGTTTTATTTTGGTAGAGAAATTTCACAAAAACAATCAGTGGTGCCACAATTTACAAAATTTAGAACTATTTTTGAGAAGTGAATTTGCATCTGGAAAACGCCTCATTATGGCAGATTTTAATAATATGAAAAAAAAATTGCAGTCCCGATAGTGAAAACTTATAACTCAGAATTGAATAGCACACTTTGAAAACTACGCAGGTGAGATTGGAGGGCGCTGCTAGTATGGAATAAATCTTCAAAGTATTGTCGTCTAAATATTAAGTCTTAAGTAAATAGTCTAGATGGTCATGTTTAGATGTGTAAATGTGTAATGGTAACCAATAAATCGATGGGCATGTTTAGAAGACTTACATAGACGACAATGCTTTGAAGATTTATTCCAAACTAGCACTGCCCTCCGGTTACACCCGCGTAGTTTCCAAAGTGTCCTATCAAATTCTGAGTTATAAAATTTGACTTCTATAGGCAGTCCCTATGGCTGCCAGTTATTTAAGTTTTTTTTAACTTTTTCTTTTTAAGTACTTCGTAAAATACGAACCAAAAAAAAACAATTTTGTTCGTATTCTATTAAGGACACAATACAATGGGTTCAAGACATTAACATTTGAAAAAAAAAATACAAAAATGTGTGCACTTAAGACCGCACGGCAGACGTGAAAACTAAAATAAGAAATATAATAAAAATAAAAATTAAAAAGCCTTATATTTCTTGCATAAAGTTTCTAAAACAGAATTAAATTTAAACTTAGAAAAAAATTCATATAAACTTACAACACAGTTAAAAACTTATTTTTATACGTCCATGGCTAAAACTAAACTTATTTAGTATCTTTTTGTAGTATAATTAGTTGTTATTAGTTTTATAAACTTTTCAAATTTAAGTATTACTAATTGCAAGAACCCCTTCACGGGTAAAGGCCTCCTCCAAAGTGCTCCACTTTATTCTGTCCTGTGCCTCCTGCATCCAATGTGCTCCGGCCGTTTGTCTAAAATAAGAAATACTTAACTATTAAAGACTACTATATAATTCTAATAATAAAAAATGACAACGATTTATAAATTGAAATTGAATATACCTAGTAATCACAGCAACACGAGAATAACATGTTGCTGAATGATTAGTATCTATGGCCAAGAATCTCTACATATAAAAATGTTTTGTTGGTTTGTGTACGCTTCAAAAACTCAAAAAGTTCTGCACCGATCGAGCTGAAATTTTACAATGATATATAATCCGCATCAAGGATTGTTTTTATCTGATTTTTGCATCACAATGTGCCACAGCGAAGCGTGGCAGGGTACAGCTAGTAAATTATAAAAATAAGTTACGCGGGTTACGGGCACAGGCTAAGTAGAGACGGATAACTTGGTATGCCAAAAGAAGTTTTTACTCCAAAAACTACTGGGTGATTGATAATAACACTTTTATATATTCGTTTTACATTTTACTGAAATATAACATCCGTTATTCCCGAAATTCATAAGTGGTGATTTCGGGTATTTTTTTGTTGTAGTACGAGGGTCATTTGAAAAGTTCATGAGCATACCTACTTAACGAAACCACACGATTTTGAGTTTATTTTTATTTTTCAAACTCTCCTCGTCTCCTCCGAGCTCAAAGCACTTTTTCCTTCGACCCGGTAAAGCTTCGATAACCGTTTTTTATTACCGATTAAAAAAATCTTCGTGTAAACACAAAACAAGCATACACGGCGGCTATGACCTCCTCATTTGTAAAAAATGTTTCCCACCTAAAAATGTTTTCAGCTTTGGAAACAGATAAAAGTCCGACGGTGCTAAATCCGGTGAATATGGGGATGAGGTAACAATTCGAAGCCACATTGATGGATTTCTGCCATGAATTGCACAGAAGTGTGAACGCGCGCATTGTCCTGATGAAACAAGACTTTTCTTCTCAATAAACCTGGACGTTTTTCTTTGGTTTCTTCTCTCAAACAACGCAACAGGTTACAATAGTAATCGGAGTTTATTGTTTCACCCTTTTTTAAATAATCCACGAAAAATATACCCTTTGCATCCCAAAAAAACGGATACCATGTCTTTGCCCGCTGATAAAACCACCTTTGCCTTCTTTGGGGTGGGCGATCCTGCTCTTTTACATTGTTTCGACTGTTCTTTTGTCTCGGGTGTATTGTGGTGAACCCACCTGGGTTTACCACTTACATCCATTGTTAAAAATATTTCAACAAATTCTATTGGGTCATATAACTCTAAACAGTCGCGAGAAGTTGTGAGTCGGTTGCGTTTTTGTTCCACTGAAAGCAGTCGCGGTACCCACCGCGCAGACACCTTAGAGAATTCAAGTGCAGTAGTAATAGTATGATATGTTCACTCAGATGAGATACCTACATTCTTACATCTCCTCGACAGTCAATATTCGATCAGATAAAATTAAATCACAGATTTTTTCTTTGTTTTGATCAGTGGAAGAAAGCGAAGTCCGGCCATTACGGGGCAAAGTCAAAGTCAAAATTCTTTATATTACATTCTCTTTGATTCATTATTGATAAATGTACAATTTACATGTCAATTTTAGAAAAAACTAAATAAAAGTATGCAAATAGAATACATTCTTAAAGTTTAAATTGAACATTATATTGTACGATAATAAGTATCGTACAAATAAGTGTCAAAAATTAAAATATATGTACTTATTACAATTGTACTGAATTTTTTTTTACAATTTTATTGTGAGTTTGCCATCACTATATAAAAACTCGCTTTAACTATAAAACGTTTGATCGATAAGCCAGCTTTTTAATCGGTTTTTGAAGCTACCCGAACTCGATGCTGATTTACCCATTTTAGGAAGAGTGTTATAAACTGCTGGTCTCATAGTGTGAGTCAGTTTATCCGATCTCGCGAGAGAGTAAGGTATACTGTCCAGCTTGTCAGCGTTACGTATATTGCGCGAATGTGTCTCTCCTCGCGTGTCGTACGAGTCTTAAGTTGTTACTGACACACACAGCTACTTGGTAGATCAAGATTGCAGGCAACGCAAGTATGGCAAGCTCTTTGAAATATGGTCTGACGGATGTGCATTGCGACGCGCCTACGATGGCGCGTATGGCACGTTTTTCGGCGCGGAATGCACGCTCCCAGTCGGCAGCGCGTGCTTATAGCTCGGCGCCGTACTGTAACCGGGAATGCACCGTGGCGAAGTAACGCGAACGAGATACATCCGCAGACACCACTCGGGACACCAGTCTTAGTGCAAAGCCCGCACTGCTTACTTTAGCACACATCTTGTCGATGTGGTGTTCCCATGTCATGCAGCGGTCAATCTCGCATCCCAGAAATGTTGTGATTTGTACCTGCTCAATCCGGACCCCGTCAACCAAGATTTTTAGTGATTTTGTATAGTGACCCGACAGACAAAAGTGAATAAAATGAGTTTACCATAAAACCGTTAGCTCGAAACCATGTACTTAAACAGTTAAATTACAGTATGGTCTCATCTTGAATGGTCTCACAACCACGTTTAAACTCTGCCACCGTGCCACCCAGGTTTTAACAGTCGCATACGAAGGAGCGGACTCGCTCGAAGTAGCAGACATGTCTTCATGTATAGATTTTGGAGTTAAACCTTTCAAATCCAGGTATTTTATCACTGCACGATGTTCAACTTTATCAATTTTCAAAAATAACTCTTCATGACTTACGGTATCACGTGTTACTGTGAATAAACTAAATAATGTAACTACAAAATGAGGGTAGTTATAAAAAACCAATGACTTTAACCATGTTAGACTAAGAACGTTTCAAGTGACCCTCGTACTACACTTTTGCCACTTAATTTACAGCCAAGCAGTAATGTGAAAACATCATTATATGCTGGTTTAAATGACAATGTTTTCAGTGAAATTACAGAGCGTCGAGTTAAATCATCTTATATCTGCTAGGTAATGATTTGGACTCTCCATGTTCCAATAGCTGCGTATCACTGTGCTGTTATGGGCAGGCATGTTCCTTACTATCAGGAACTTTACCTGCTCGTCTCTTCATTCTATACTAAAAAGAAACAAAAATATGCTGTACTGAACATTTCAAGAATAGTTTTGCAAAAAACCGCTTGTGCTTTCAAATCACAACTGAAGCAGAACTACCTAAATCACAGACAATAGGAAAAAATAATGGACATGAAATACCTACGAAAAAAACGTGCATACCTAACGTGAGTCTGACACAAAGATGGCGGCTTGCCGTAGGGATGCGCGCATTATAATATCGATAGTTGAATTGCACGGTGTTTGCAGAATTGAAAATTGTCGAAAATGAGTTTCGGTTACATTTCTTCAGTTTTATTTACGTGGAAATGCGACCTATAAAAAACGCACACGCTCAGTGACATTTTATTTATGGCAGGGCACGTGGATACTGTACTGATGCCACTGCAATTTAATGAACATCCTCTTTATTCTGTACTTGTACATGTTCATAATAAAACGAATTTTACTATGGTATATTTATCCCATTTATTACTCCCAGTTTCCACCACTGCGATCACGAATAAAAACTGAAGCCTTGTGATAGCCGTGTATATCTTACCTGTGGGCGTAGTATGCGACCGAAATTGGAATTAAGATTGAGTTTCGTGCGAACTGCCACTTTCTGCGGCTCGTGCCGGGGCTTATGTATAGGAGCCTTGAGTATCACTATTACTGATCAGCATACCACGCCTTCAATACCAACACGGTCTTTAAGTAATTAGTTACCAAAGAAAAGAATAAATAAATACGTACTTACTAAATACAGATTTTTTTTTCTCGTTTTGCAGAGTATACTTAATTTTATTAATTACTTAATACTTTATTTATACAACTTGGCACGATCATTCATAATAAAACGAAAATTACCATTTCACACAGGTTTATTAAAAACTATAATAGTTGTAAAACTGTAAAATTTGTATTTTTTAAATACAAAGGATATGTTTCAAATCGTATGGAGCCCCGGCCAGGTCTTTGTACACTAATTACACCATACAAAAAAATTGGGAAACTCAATTAAAACAGTTTTCAATCATCCAATTAGCTTATGTAGGCTTTGTTTGGTAGTAAAGCACAATAATGTACACTTGAAATTGCAACACACAACAAAAATTCACCATGGCGGTAACTGTCACGTTGATTGGTTAATGACTTTTGGCATATTTATTTCTGTCATAATACATTTTCAAAAATATCGCTACGTTAGTCGTTTATATACCTAAATTGACGAGACGTCATGTTGAAAGTTGATAAAAATAATTTGATAAATATCAAATTATTACAAGAAAAGTATACATTTTTAGAGTCAATATTTAGTTCAAAATATTCTTAAATCCTTTCAGATTGATACTTTATTACTCAGCAATCAATCATTTATCAACATTCAGAGAAACATGAGGTCAAAGTCAAAACTATGCTTAAGGGGCCAATCGTTTTACCCTTTACCCTACATACAGTTTGATTCATGAAATCAATTATTTATAAAAGAGATGTTTCAAATTGGGTCAACTATATGTGTACCTACAGTACCTCGAAAAACGAGAAAATCCGTGAAATCAGGAAAATACTAATAAATTTCTTAAGTATGCATTTAAGAAATTTATCAGTAGTATTTTTTCTGATTTTCACGAAAAAATACTGATAAATTTCTTAAGTATGTATTTAAGAAAATTATCAGTATTTTTCCTGATTTCCACGGATTTTTCTCGTTTTTTCGAGGTACTGTACATATAGTTGGCCCGATTTGAAAAATCTCTTTTTATAAAAACATACACAACAATCAAATAAGACCATGTTGAGCCCTCAATGACAGTCATTTTCAAGTTCTAAAAATACAAACTATATACAAATATAGGTACACAATAATCAAATAAGAGCATATCGGACCCTAATAAAATTGCCAGTCATTTACTCATTACGTAATAATATGATTTTGTTAAAGTAATTGCGAAGCGAAATCTTTTCTGTGGTCTTCTTACCATAGTATTTAAACCTCAGATCCATGTAAGTTTGGACTATAGATTTCATAAGTAAAAGTTTGTGGGTCGTGTCATGTTCGGAATTCGATTTCAACAAATTGGATTCATCAAAATGTTCCATGAAAAATCGAAATGCATGCAGATAATACTGTTCAGACCGAAGCTGCTTTTGAAAAATACCTTTAAGGATTTTTTCGATTTTAATCAGAATATTCGTCACGTCTTTTGACGGGTAAACCAATCCACCCCTATTTTTCAGAGTTATTAAGCTTTTTTTGGTAGGCATGTGCATCTCCAAAGTTATAGGCCTTTGGAGATAAAAAGTGGAGTGTCAGTGCAAATTTTCGAATTTCTTCGCTGTATTGTCTTCCAAAGGCATTCCTACCGATTTCGCAATTTGCCTTTTAGAAAATCTTTGGGGCCTGCGCACTGCTCCAACGCAGCCGCATGATCATCATTCACATAATTATTGTCTTTTAAATCTTTAATTACAGTTTTAAAATCTGCTATTTTCTTACTCTGTCTTCTCACTTTTCATTTAATCTTTTAATATTTTTTTCTGATTTTCACATTTTAATTTTTGAATAATTTCAAGCGCTTTATCCTGAAACAAAGAAAAAAACACATTGGCTTCTAGTTTTTTGCAACTTCGCACAAGTTTTTTGGCCTACATTATTTTAAATTACCAGTTATGCTGCCCGCAGTACCTATAGTAACGTAAAATAGAAGACTTACATCTGAATAGCTAGAAGTGCTGTAGATAGGCTCCTCTTCCAGTGCTTTTTGAGAAACAAATTGATGTTCCTGGCATTCATTAAATTGGGCTGGTAACTGTAAAGCAAAATAACAATCTATACTAATATTATAAAGCTGAAGAGTTTGTTTGTTTGTTTGCTTGAACGCTAGGATCTCGGGAAGTACTGGTCCGAATTGAAATATTATTTTTCTATTGGATGGTGCATTTATCGAGGAAGGCTTTAGGCTATAAAAAATAACTCTACTATTAATTGAAGCGGAGCATGAAACAAGACTGTAACAAAATCGGGAAAAAATATTCCCCTTTTGAGAGTTTTCGTACGTTTCGTGCTTTGACACACAGCATGTGTCAAAGATTGCGTCATTGAATTTCAGTAATCTGTGCCTTGAATATAAACCTTTGATAATTTTTTTTTCTAAATCTGAGTTGGTACGACCAATTTCCGACAGGTGGCGTAGCAGGTTGCTGAAGAGGTTTTTTGTTTGAAATCGATATTCTCAGGAATGAGTGAACCGATTTCAGTCATTCTTTCACCGTTGGATATGTACGGGATCCCGATGAGTGCTATATAATATACCACGGGCGAAGCCGGGGGCGGGCATCTAGTAATTTAAAATATTGAGTGTCTTTGTTTTTAAAAATCAAGATTGTATGATAAGTACCTTAAGGAACATAATTATTATGAAATATTACACATACACCTGCATAGTTAGAAATGCTGCAGACAGGTTTCTGTTCCAACACTCTGCGAGAAACAGATTGTAGTTCCTCAAACTTGTCAAATTGCGCTGGTAACTACACAAAAAAACCTTACATGTTTAATAATATTTACATTGCCAATTTAATCACTAACACATGCACACATTTGTATAACTTGCATTTTAACACAGGTACATTTATCTCTTTTGTTCTATGTACATTTAAATCTGAAACTTTTTATCAGTATTTCAACAACATAGAATTACTGCTGCTGACATGATTCTCGTCTCTTGTCATCAACTGGTTTAGTTCGATTACTTTGTCAGTAAGTAGGTAAACACTATACTCTGGTCTATTTTCAAAACTTACCAACTCATTTGAAGGTAAAGCATCATCGCGCAATCTTGTTACATTTAAAGTTCGGTTCAAACATTTGTCTTCAAAATGCAGGGAACAAATAAAAAATATGTTTGGTTGTAGTATTCAAAGTTTCAATACCAAGTATATCCAGCCACTATTCTTTTCTTTCTTTACATGTTGGCAATCTAAAATCAAATAAAAGAAATCGAGTTTAGATAATATTCACCTGTCGCTAAGTTATCGATACATTGAAAATGCCGTACCGCAACTCTATTTACTAGGACGAATGATTTTCTTAAATAATCGCCTAATATTATTAGTAAAATAGTAAATGAATAGAGAAAAGCACATTTATCTTTATAAACTTTCCCACAAACAGCAAAATATTTTAAAATAATAGAAAAGACAAGATATTTTGAATGAATTCGTTTACTTACCTGTGCAACGTTATTTTGGGATGTTTTGTGTTGCTTTTCATGCGGCAGCCTAACACACTGCACCTACCCATAATAAATGCAGTATTTTGCAAGTTCACACACTATAAACAAGCACACTTTTCGCTTAATATCACTAAATTTTCTTCAAAACACTGTAATAAACAAGTTACGATGACAACTGATGTAATTGTTGTTGGCTGTGATAAAACATGGCGACCGGCCGCAGTGATACATTTTGTGACGTCATCAGCCATTGATAAAACTACTGTTGTTCTCTTTTACATTATGATTGCCCTCATAAGTTAAAAAGAGATGCCGATATGTCAGTAACTACTGTTTGTTATGCCGAGTCCTTTCTTTTTTCCTATTGTCTGTGACCTAAATAAACAAAACTCCATCTCTATGTTCATAAACGTATTTACTTCTAATATTACATTATTTACATGGACGTATAAAAAAAGTCGGAAGTAGTCTTGCTAAAACAAATACTGTGTCCCTCGTTTCGGCCACATAATATGCACATGCGCGTTGTCACATACAGGCTGACACGCACACATCAGTGGGTCATTACACGCGCTACTTCTGTATATGTGTGCGTGTCAGCCTATCAATGACAATCTGACAACGCACACGTGCGAATGTGGCTGACTCTAGTGACACAGTTTTAGTTTTAGCGAGACTACGTCCGACTTTTTTATACGTCCATGATTATTTTCTACAAATATCGAAACATATTATGGGTTTTCATTGATAAATGTTAAATGGCCAGCTATGACATTTTTTCTTAGCTTAATTGCCAGCTTTGGTCGGTTGCCAAACGTTAATTATTATAATCGGAACAGAGGTTCTGAAGCGCAACTTGGCGCTACCGATTGGCAGCGGACATATTCCATGATTCAGGCTGAACCGACGGGTTTTTACGGGTCTTGTCTTAGTAGCCAAATTTTAGAGCTAAATCATGTTTAACTATTCTCACTACGACTTCATACGGAAACCACAGGCAGTATCTATTATAAATATACAAAGTTAAGAACACAGTAACGTAAATGTTGTTTCGTCTTTGCTTACAGCCCAAAGCAGTATTTTACACTTGCATGGACAGTCGAATGATTCCCACGAGGTTTACAGAAACCAGCGTTGGAGATATGTTCGTAGGTTTGTAAAGTTCCACAATACATAAATAATTACATTCAATGTAACTATTTCATTATTATTTAAACTTGACCATCTGTTTTTTTTTTTCAGTTAGAAATGCAGGTAACGTCATACCTCATTCTCAATATTTCGTTGATGAAATGACAAGCTGTGAACCAGCTGCGCTAGAACTCGGCTGTATAATTAATGACATTAGACATATTATTGTTTGCGGACACAGTGATTGTAAAGCAATGAATCTCTTGTACAAACTGAAAAGCAAGGAAGAGTCAAGCTTAGTACGTATTGTTAATTTTATGAGTGCAATAGCTATATTCAGTTTAAATTAGACTACAGCATATTGCTTCAGCATAACGTCGCAAAACAAAAATAGGTCTTATTTGAAATTATAGGGTTTTTTTTCTGTTTACTTCTGTTCTGTTTTGGTTTAATTTTTTTATTCCGACCAACATTGTTAGTTAAAGATTTCAATGATTTTATATTTTAGGAGCAAAGAAGAATATCTCCGCTGAAATCTTGGCTTTGCACACATGGTCAAACAAGTCTAAACAAATTTCTCGACATGAATAATGATTTCAAAAAACCTATGTTGTTTTCGGGAGAAACACCACAAAGAAAATTTGTAGCATATATTGATCCGGAAAACAAGTTTTGTATAGAAGATAAATTATCACAGGTTAGTATAGCGATGAAGATTTAATACACCCTGACTGGTGAGTCAGCTTCTATATTGAAGAAGAGATCTTGGTTCTGGATCTAATCCTACTAATATTATAAATGTCAATGTTTGAATATTTTTTTATATAAATAAATAAAATAATAATCGTTTTATCCCGAAAATAAAAACAAGAACGGGAACCACGCAGGTAAAACCGCAGCTTTTTTTATTTTAACTAAATGTACTAAAATTAAATGAAGCGTGAATTTATTCTCGACTACGTCACTGGCACATGTCGGTGCACGATGGTTTCTGAAAGACTCTACCTACCTAGTCGTACGCTGCGTTGTGCAGACACCGCGCGTCTTAATAAATTTGCATAATTAAATTTATAAGTTTTGGTTATGTAAGTTTTCTTTAATATTTATTATTTGACTTATATGTTTGTACATACTATATTATGACCACCTAAAATCACCTCTTCGATTGTCATTAACAACTCGTCAGTTAGCATGTATTTATTGAGTTTCAATAAAGATTTCAACAATTTTATGCGAAAAGTATTGGTTACATTAACACGACCATTAGGACCAGTTTTCTAATTTTCACCAGCTAGTAACAAGACTTACAACAGACAAGACGTTAATGTAGCTTGTACTTCACCTAAATTATTCACTGTGAGCTATTAACAAGTTATGTAAAAACAATTCTATTTTGTTGTCAATAAATCCTACTTAGATCTATTTCATATTGATTGCACGTTTGGTTTGGAAATAATGTTGGTAATTTTAAAGTCTATCGATTTTCTTGAAACAAGTAATTATTATAATCACTATTCTGATATAATTGTTAGACAATCTTGCTTTGCCTGCAGGAACTTGAGACCGAATACCCATTTTTCGATAGATTTTCTCGTTTTATATTTATACTCAACACCACCATCAAATAATTTACCTAAAAAATATGAAGTCTTAGACGTTTAAATTGTTTTTTATTGCAGGTCAATACTCTTCAACAACTTCAAAACGTAGCATCATACGGAATGTTAAAGAAAAGACTTGAAAAACACGATCTTCACATTCATGCTTTATGGTTTGACATCTACACTGGTGATATTTATTACTTCAGTAGACGCGCAAAACAATTTATTATTATCGATGAATCTACTTACGAAATTATTCTAGCAGAAGTTCGTAGATTTTATTCTTAGTTGTGTAAGAGCACATTCGTAGTGCTGATTTGACATAACATTTCAGACTTGTGTTAGGTCTATGTATTTGACTTGTTTCTGTCGGGTAAGATATTATATTGACACATACATACCTACTGTATACTAGTAGAAGTAATTTGACGCCTATCGACTTTTTACAGCAGACTGAAAGAAATATGTGGAATATTATATTAGAAAGGCTGAAAAGTTGGTAATGGATTTAACAAAATAGTTATTTTTTATTAGTTTTATTTTCGTTGACATGTGTGAACTACAAAAAACTTATCTTCTTCTAAACTCTTTCACAAAAAATTAACCTCATCGTATAAATTACCTACACATACCTATACAAGGGACCAAAGTAAAAATAATAAGCATGAATTTTTATGTCTACGTCAAAAATATTTTTCATGAATTTACGATTAATGTTTAATCGGCGACTTATTGAACATAAGGCTATTTTAACATTTTTATAAGGTTATACATTGTCAACTATGTAATTTTAGATTTTAAGCTTGTGGTTATTTAATCGTTATTACTTTACTTTAAAAAATCTGATAAGTCAAATCACAAAAAGGTAACGAAATGTGTGATTACTAATTAAAATAATAGGCAAGACCTTAAAATATTGTGTGATATCTCTTGAAAATAAGAGTTAGGCATAGTTTTACGCATATTCCTAAAAATATTTGTAAATTGTTAAGACATTAGTAGTTCGTATCATATATTTTTTTGTTTTGTATTGTGTTGGTTTTAAAAAAATATTTCCTGATATCTGGTTTTCCTTTATTAACGACGACATTGTGACGACAAGCGACACGCTTGTCGTCACAATTCCACCATAACCATCCAAATCAATCCAAAAATAGCGTGCTAAAATACTAATACTAAAAATTTACTAAAAAATTAAAACTAAATAAATATTAAGACATACATAGTGCCACCCATAGGATTTTTTGAGTGAAATCTTCTTTTGGTGTACCATATACCTATTTTATGGGCTTGAATGAAGCTCAGCGATATGCTCGGAAAGGAAAGAAACTCGGGGAACTCGGAACTATTACATGAGTCATAAATCGTTAAGGGTAAGTTTTACATAAAAGTTGACTAGAAACAAAAGATCCAAAATTTTATTTTCTACGATAATAGTGTCTGTGGTTTATACCCTAAGCGGCATGGTCAAGCACCATCTTGAAGAAACGTATATATCTCTATCCCTCGGTATCTTGGAAACTATGTACTTTCGGGCAAAAGTTATAGAAACTATCTTTGTAGAAAATGTCATTTCACATCTTTTGTTTTCTATTTAACGAACCAATTAAACTAATATTTTAAGAGTTATCGGCCGCCATAGAAAAACTGGTTCAGGAAATAAGCAACAAATCGTAAACGGTGAATTGTGGAAAAAAAAATGTACAGAACAAAAGATGTAAAATTATATTTTCTACAATAATGATTTCAATAATTTTTGCCCTAAAGTGCATAGTTTTAGAGATATCAGTCAAAACGTTATTTCATGATGGCGCCTGAGGCGAATTATTGATCACGGAAACTTGCACTAAATTGCCGGTCCAATATAAATAACTGCTCTTGAAGGCGAAAACCATGGAGGTCATTATTGTAGAAAATATAATATTGCATCTTTCGTTTCCAGTAAACTCTTTTAAACTAACAAACAAACTAACCGTTTATGATATATGAGTCATTTAATAGTTCCGAGTTTACCCGAGGATTTCTTTCATTTACGAGCGTGACGATGAGCTTCGTTCACAGCCCAAGAAAAATATGTGTATGGAGCGTCAAAAGAAGTTATCATTTCAAAAACTAGTATTTGTTATTATTTCCACTACTTATTCAATATCAGTTCTGTAACGACATAATATTTGTGAACAATTAAATATTACCTAAATTATGGTTAAATGACAATATGATGATGATGACGCGTGGAAAATATCGAGAAGTCGATAGTTTTTGGAACAGTCTTATCCATCTCAAGCGCAACTCCATTTTTACCTACTCACAGCACGATATCGTTTTAGGTGTGACACCGCACAATGTTTTGTATTGTGTTGGTTTTAAAAAAATATTTCCTGATATCTGGTTTTCCTTTACACAACGACGACATTGTGACGACAAGCGACACGCTTGTCGTCACAATTCCACCATAACCATCCAAATCAATCCAAAAAATAGCGTGCTAAAATACTAATACTAAAAATTTACTAAAAAAATTAAAACTAAATAAATATTAAGACATACATAGTGCCACCCATAGGATTTTTTTGGAGTGAAATCTTCTTTTGGTGTACCATATACCTATTTTATGTGGGCTTGAATGAAGCTCAGCGATATGCTCGGAAAGGAAAGAAATCCTCGGGGGAACTCGGAACTATTACATGAGTCATAAATCGTTAAGGGTAAGTTTTACATAAAAGTTGACTAGAAACAAAAGATCCAAAATTTTATTTTCTACGATAATAGTGTCTGTGGTTTATACCCTAAGCGGCATGGTCAAGCACCATCTTGAAGAAACGTATATATCTCTATCCCTCGGTATCTTGGAAACTATGTACTTTCGGGCAAAAGTTATAGAAACTATCTTTGTAGAAAATGTCATTTCACATCTTTTGTTTTCTATTTAACGAACCAATTAAACTAATATTTTAAGAGTTATCGGCCGCCATAGAAAAACTGGTTCAGGAAATAAGCAACAAATCGTAAACGGTGAATTGTGGAAAAAAAAATGTACAGAACAAAGATGTAAAATTATATTTTCTACAATAATGATTTCAATAATTTTTGCCCTAAAGTGCATAGTTTTAGAGATATCAGTCAAAACGTTATTTCATGATGGCGCCTGAGGCGAATTATTGATCACGGAAACTTGCACTAAATTGCCGGTCCAATATAAATAACTGCTCTTGAAGGCGAAACCATGGAGGTCATTATTGTAGAAAATATAATATTGCATCTTTCGTTTCAGTAAACTCTTTTAAACTAACAAACAAACTAACCGTTTATGATATATGAGTCATTTAATAGTTCCGAGTTTACCCGAGTTTCTTTCATTTACGAGCGTGACGATGAGCTTCGTTCACAGCCCAAGAAAAATATGTATGGAGCGTCAAAAGAAGTTATCATTTCAAAACTAGTATTTGTTATTATTTCCACTACTTATTCAATATCAGTTCTGTAACGACATAATATTTGTGAACAATTAAATATTACCTAAATTATGAGTTAATGACAATATGATGATGATGACGCGTGGAAAATATCGAGAAGTCGATAGTTTTTGGAACAGTCTTATCCATCTCAAGCGCAACTCCATTTTTACCTACTCACAGCACGATATCGTTTTAGGTGTGACACCGCACAATGGGCCTGTTCACACCTAAAACGATATCGTGTCGAAAGTAGGTAAAAATTGAGTTGCGCTAGAGATAACACTGTTCAAAAACTATCGACATCTCGATATTTTCTACTCGTCATCATCATCATATTGTCATTGTAACTTGTAACTATATTTTCAGCTGATATTTAAGTATATCCTATATATCGTTACAAAACTAATATTAAATAGTGGAAATCATAACAAATACAGTTTTTGAAGTGCAAACTTCTTTTGACGCACCACACACATATGTGTCGTGGGCTGTGATTGAAGCCCATCGTCATGCTCGTAAATGACAGAAATCTTTGGGTGAACTCAGAACTATTAAATAAGTAATACTAATACTGGAAACGAAAGATGCAATATTATTTATTTTCTACATTAATTACCGTGATCAAGAATTAGCCTCAAGCCATCGTCATCGTTTTTCAAGATGGCATCTTGAAAAACGATTTCGGTCGATATCTCGTAAACTATACCCATTACCCCTATTACATACCCTAGGTGAAAGTCATGAAGGTAATTAATGTAGAAAATAAATAATATTGCATCTTTCGTTTCCAGTATTAGTATTACTTATTTAATAGTTCTGAGTTCACTCAAAGATTTCTGTCATTTACGAGCATGACGATGGCTTGAGGCTAATTCTTGATCACGGAATCTAGCACTAAATTGCCGATTCTACATTTTTTTATCAGATTTAAAATCACTTGCTGAGCATAACGTTCACTTGACGAACCTGAGATTCTTCGGTCGGAGGTGGAAGACGCTATCAGAGTCAACATCTATGGGGAGTTTATCATGCGCAGAGTGTCAAAGTCAAAGTCAAAGTACTTTATTCATAAACTAGCTTTTACCCGCGACTTCGTCCGCGCCACATATTTATTAAAGTAATTGAGGCAGTACCTACTGTATGTCTACTACCATACAAATTCACATTTCGTAATCAAAATCGGTCTAAGTCAAAGTTTTATATTTAATAAATGTACAATTAACACGACAAATTAGGTACAAAAAAACTATGATCTCAAAAAAATAATCAAAAACAGACTTTAATTTAAAATCATATTGGGACGGTTCACCAAATTTTATTAGAGTCTATTAGTAGATATTAGTAGATATGACGTCTGATTACATGAACGCAAATTTTAGTTTGTTGTTCATATTTCAAAAACCGCCGCACTGATTTCGATAAAATTTATATGACCACCTCTGAACTATAATCTACCAACCAAAAAAATAACCATCTAAATTGATTCACAATTGAAATACAACTGGATTGATAACCTCCTCCTTTTTGAAGTCGGTTAAAATAGCATACAAAGAGTGCAAAGATCCTTCCATGCACACTTTTACTCCTCATTTCCACTCTTTTCAACTCTTTTTCTGTGATAAAAAGTCGCCGTTGTCCTTTCCTAAGTCCATGCGCGGTCCGAGGGGGGGGGTCACGGGGGACATGACCCCCCCCAAAATCGTATACGTCGAACAAAAAATCTAAGAAAATTAAAAATATCTAATAGTACATAGACTATTTTTTAACGCGGGAAAACAACTAGAACGGGAACTACGAGGGTAAAACCTTGGGGGACTACTAGTAAAGTATTTTTTTGCTCGATTTATTGTATGACTACTTGTGACCCCCCCCAAAACCTGAGGCTGCGTACTAGTGACCCCCTCCAAAATTCGAGGCTGGGACCGCGCCTGCCTAAGTCTAGTCTATCTGTGCACCAAATTGTAACAATTTCTTTAAGTGGCTTAGGCGTGAGACGGTAACGGACAGAGAGAGTTACTTTCATATATATAATTTCATATTAGAATTGAAAACAGGTGTTCCTGATCATTTTATAGGAGGCAGTTGTAAAAGATTACCGAAAAGTAATACGTTTACTCCTCCAAAAAACTCATTTTCACAGTTCTTAACTTGCCTTAATCGATCGTCCATCATGCATAACATTTGATAAGACACCATTCATTCATTTGATACCCATATTGATGGGATTAATAAAACATAAATTATCCGCCATTTTGTAGCGGCGGCCATCTTGAATTTATAATGATAATGAATAAACATAATTGTATTGTCACCAAAATCCAAAGTGTATACAAAATTTCAGATTAATCGGTTGACAGGAAGAGGGTGAAATTTGAATTACTAAATTTGACCCAAGAATAAATAATAAAAAAGAAAACCCCAATTCCACCCCCGTAGGTACAGTTCGAAACTACAAAACTGCTAAAACATACATTTTATGGTTTCGTGTTAAATATCTAGACGTAAAGTTTCATAGTTCTTCAACAATGACGAAGTTTTCCATATAAACTTTCATCCCTTATTTTAACCCTTTCAACCCTTTTTTCGGAACAAAAAGTAGCCTATGTCCTTTCTCGGGATCTATTTTATCTATGTATCAAATTTCATCAAAATCTGTTGGTTGGTTTAGGCGGTAAAGACGGACAGACAGACAGACAGACAGAGTTACTTTCGCATTTATAATGTTAGTATGGATGTACAATTTACACGTCAATTATTAAAAAACCAAAACAAAAGAAAGAGCATACAAATTGTATACATTTTCAAAGTTTGAAATGACTACTTTGCTGTATTATAACAATTATTGTACAGAAAACTGTCAAGCATTATGCGAGTATAATATGGTTTTAATACAAGTGTACTGACCGACACCTAGCTTCGGTACCACGCACGCTTATCAACAGAGCGTTGAGACTATGCGATCAACAATATCTGGAAACCGAATTAGACCATTTAAAAGGTGTACTCGAAGGTAACGGGTTTAGCTGGAAACAAGGGTGGCGTATGGCGAATACATCGTCGAGAACGGGTCCAGCTTCGGTGGAGAGGTCACCCGCGTACCTGCCATATATCAAAGGAGTGACGGACAAAATTGGAAACTTGTTACGCCGTAGATATTGCATCAAGACAATGTTTCGTCCGCTCAGACAGCTAAGGCAAATGGTACGCTCTCCAAAAGACAAAGACCCTTTGGGTGTTCCGGGAGTGTACATGATTCCTTGCGATTGTGGCATAAGTTACGTAGGGGAAACACGGAGAAATGTGTCCACAAGACTCACGGAGCACATACGCGCCATGAAAAATGTAGATGTTAACGGCTCTGCGGTGGCGGAACATGCTCTTAGGTCGGACGCCCAACATTTTATTCGATTCGATAAGGCGGAGGTCCTGGCACGGGAGAAGTTCTTTGTACCCCGTAAGGTCAGGGAGGCCATCGAAATCGGTAAGCGTCCGACCTTTAATAGAGATGGAGGATGGCATGTGCCGCCCGCTTGGAAGCCGTGCCTCCATAGTGCTCGGTATGGTGTTCGCGATATGAGTGAAGACACAGTGAGCTCAGTGTGCTGCAATGTTCCCGACTCGCAGCTTACTAGTGATGAAGAGTTCGAGTGTATACCTGCGCAACCCTCTCGCACCCCTCACCTGCACCCCGCAACAGCCGTTGAGCTTGCGTGCGCGACGTGCGGCAGCCCGCAGTGCCAAACGGCAGCCACCGCGCGTGTGCACTCGTTTTGAAAAAGGCCGCCGGACGCGGCCGAAACTCGAGTCGGATTGACCGACCGTATATACGTGAGTGTCCCGTTATCCAATTAAATAAGTGTACTGACCCATGTCAAATTTATTTATTTACATTTTTATGGGAACTTTGCCATCACTCTCTAAAAATTCGCTGTAACTATAAAAAGCTTGATCGATAAGCCAGCACTTTAATCTGTTTTTGAAGCTGCCAAAACTTGGGGCTGCTATAACTATATTCGGAGTGTTGGAAGGATGGGGGAAGGGATTTCCGATAGGAGGGAAACGGATTTCGAACCTCAGATATGCAGATATGAGAACATGGTCCTTTTATCGACGTCTGTGGAGGATATGCAAGAGCTGTTCCAAAAACTCCAGACGCAGAGCAACCGGATGGGTCTCGCGGTAAACAGGAGCAAGACGAAGCTAATGGTAGTAGACCGTACCGGAAAATTACCCAGCACAAGTAACATTATCCCTGGGGTTGACATTGTGGATCACTATGTTTATCTGGGTGCTCTGATCTACGACGATGGCAACTGCGTATCAGAGATAAAGAGGCGTATTGGCATGGCTAGGGATGCGATGACCCGACTGAATGTCATCTGGAAGAAAAGAGGTATAACCGTCACCACTAAGATCCGGCTAGTGCGCGCTCGAGTGTTCCCAATATTCATGTACGGTGTGGAAACATGGATAATACGAGCCCGAGAAAGGCAAAGGATCGATGCATTCGAGATGTGGTGGTGGAGGCGGATGTTCAGGATACCCTGGACCGCTAAGCGCACCAATGTATCGGTCCTTTCACAGCTTCGAGTCCAAATACCGCCTGTCTACAATCTGCCAGCTGCGCATTTTGTCCTATTTCGGCCACGCAATGAGAAGGGGAGATGACAACCTTGAAAAGCTGATCATAGTTGGAAATACGGAGGGTAAACGAGCCCGGGGAAGATCCCCAACTAGATGAAGCGATCAAGTGAGAGGCTCTTCATCAACCAAGTTCTGCACGGTCGTCAGAGACGCGATGAGCAGACACCGGTGGAAGCAGATGATAAAATCTAGGAGTAGAGCATCCACATCCAGCGATGACCACGATCCTCAGCCATGAGGGAGCGACCACAGAGAGAGTGCTGAGCATAACATCACAAAATGCTGACAGATCTAGGTGGAGCCTTAAGCGCCATCTTGAAAAATTGGGTTTGGTCGATATCTCGGAAACTATGCACTTTCGGGCAAAAATTATGGAAACCATTATTGTAGAAAATTTAATTTTGCGTCTTTTGTTTCAGCCAAGCTTTTTTGTAGAACTTACCGTTTACGATTTATGGTTTATTTCATGAACCGGTTTTACTATTGCGGCCGATAACTCTTAAAATATCAGTTTAATTGGTTCGTTAAATGGAAAACAAAAGATGCAAAATGTTATTTCCTACAATAATGATCTCAATGACTTTCGCCTTAAAAGGCATAGTTTCCGAGATATCGTTTATTCAAGATGGCGCTTGAGCCTCCACCTAGATCTGTCAGCATTTTGTGATTTTATTATTGTAGAAAATTTAATTTTGCATCTTTTGTCTTAGGCAATGTTTTTATAGAACTTACCGTGGACCACTTATGGCTTATTTCATAAACTGGTTTTCTATTGCGGCCGATAAATATCAGCTTCATTGTTTCGTTAAATAGAAAACAAAAGATGCGAAATATTATTTTCTACAATAATAGTTTCCATAACTTTTGTCCGAAAGTGCATAATTTCCAAGATACCGAGGGATAGAGATATAAACGTTTCTTCAAGACGGCGCCGGCGCTTGCCAATGCACTTCAGGCTAAAAATCACAGATACTATTGTTGTAGAAAATAAAATTTTGGATCTTTTGTTTCTAGTAAATTTTGTGTAAAACTTACCGTTTTGTAATGACATATCGGATATACTTAAATATCAGTTAAAAATATAGTTACAATATGACGATGATGACGGCTGGAAAATATCGAGATGTTGATAGCTTTTGAACAGTCTTATCTATCTCTAGCGCAACTTCAGTTTTACCTACTTTCGACACAATATCGTTCTAGGTGTGAACAGGCCCATACTCTAAAGCCGAACGTCCACCGCCGGCTAAACTAAATGAAAACTAAACTCAGTGAACTAAGCTAAGCTAAACTAGAACTAGTTGTCCGTCCACCAATAAATAAGCTAAAACTACGTTAGTGATGGCCAGTTTGTGCTAGAACGTCGAGTTAACCGGACGTGATATGGAAGACGACACGAGCAATGACGAGACTTTAGAGGAGGACTATCGTCATAGGAGAAAAATATTGATTATTGCTCATTTTCTCATTGCACCAACCGCGCACGAACGCTCACTGTACAAACACGTTCGAACAACACTATCGACAGGCGTCAGAGGGTAAGGCAAGGGGGTGAGAGGCGCTTAGTTTAGCTCAGTTAGTTACGGATCGGCCGCACAACTAAGTTAGTTCCACTTAGCTGGGGCATTTCACGTAGCTTAGCTGGCATAGTTTGCGGTGGACGCACATGTATGAAAAACTGGCTCAACTATGCGAGCTAAGCTAAACTAACTTAGTTTAGCTGGCGGTGGACGTTCGGATTAACTGTCACTCAGTCTGCTGAAACTATAATACTAAAAAAAATGTATCATTTCTCTATCTACGATGTATCAGATGTATGAAACGGACAGTCAATTTAATGGCGATGGAACCCGACAAAGTAGGGAAGTATTGCACATTCAAATGGTTGCTATGAGATCACTGACTCTCTTATTTTATTAGCCTTTAAATTTTGTAAATATAGCGGCTACATCCGCCTTAACAGCCCCATATTTTGCAAGTTTGTAATCCGTCAACGTCACATTGTCAGTTTAAACATAACGTAGTGATTAGGCACTTAAGTGTTCCTATCTCTACTTAGTCTGTGCTTAGGTACTCTGACTCTGTGCGTCTGTGCCTGTGAGTCTGTGCTGTCAGCTGTCAGGCTGTCACTGGTCACTCATCATTCATCAAACGAAATGAGTGTGGGTTACCTATACTAGTTTAGTTTGTAATTGTGATGCAATTTTGTAATTAAAATTATATAATTTCAGTGGATTGAGCAAAAGTGTAGATTTTAAGTAAGTATCCGGAAATAAAAATTATGTAACCTTGTGTCCTTCACCTTGTAAAGTCATGCTAGGAAATTTCCGCAAATATTTTTAAAACTCTTGTTCCCCAAGTATGTACTGAAGACTGAACATTTTTTCATCGGCAAATTTTATTTTACTGTAGAAATGCGTATAGCTTACGGACTACTGTATTTCTTTATTTTGGGATACCACCTGACCATAATATAATAAAATGTATTTTCATTTTTCAGGAATACAAAGATGTCTAACTCAAATCAAATATTCGAATACAATGATGAATCTCAAGCCGACAAACTAGCCAGAAAATCTAAGGATTCTCCATTTATGATAATTGGTAAGTAGACAACATTTTTTTGTCGTATTTTTTAATGATTAATGGCTGTATCAAAGTTTCAAAGTTGACATGTAACTTCTGACTCCAGATGTTTTGTGATGTTCAAATCTGCATAATGTATATACTCCCTCACTAAGTCCTCCAAGTTGACGCATGTCATGGCTCCGATTGTCTACAATCAGTTGCCCCATGACGTCACGGCAATAGAGAACCTAAACCTATTTAAAATCAAGCTTAAAAAATGGCTTGTCGAGCAGTCTTTTTATGACTTTAATGAATTTTATGATTTCAAAATATAAGTTTGACATTATTTTTATACAATTTATGATTAAGTGCAACGGCACATGTACTAGTTTTTTTTATTTAATGACATATTTTGTAATATTTTTTTGACTTGTAAAATGATATTTTATTAATAAATTATGATTATGATTATGATGATTATACATATACCTACACATTTAGAGATAAAACTTCTAAAAGAAGAGTGAATAGGTAGGTATCACTTGGTAGGTAGGTCAAGCACGATGCCTTAGCGAAGGTACACCTTAGATCTTATCCTGCCCCTGTGGTACTTGGTAAGATGAGGTGAAATGTTAGTCCAATCAGTATAAAAATTGCTGCACATTTTCTGTATTTAAAGTACAAATAATTTCTGTTTTCAGGTTTAATTGGTTTAGTAGGTGTGTGTGGTTTGGGGATCCACAAATTTAAGTCAAAAGGTAAAATGAGCACCAGTGTCTACCTCATGCAGCTTCGAGTACTAGCCCAGGGCACTGTCATCGGGTCTCTAACAATCGGCCTGGCATACCAACTTATTAAAACTCATTTGCTAAAAAATGACAAGAAAGAATAGTAAAATAGATATCTAGCTTCAAATTTTTAGAAAATTGATCTGGGAAATATTTTTACCATTTAAAAAGTTATCTAAGTATATGTTGGTTTATAAACTTCAATTGAATTCAAGTAATAACATTTTACTCAATTGTTTAATGTAAAACAAATCTATCAATCTCTGAAATGGAATCTGTTCAAAGTAATCTCTAAAAATCTCAAAATTGTACTTAAGTTTTCCCAGAATTGTAATTAGTCTAGGTATGTTTTGTTCTGTGATTTTAGCAGGTATTAATTTAGGAACACTGTGTTATTAACTTATAACTTGGTGACTTTGTAAATACATTTTCAATAATATTTAATTTGCTAAGTATTTTATGCATAGTTTTAGCATTACCTAAATCTAAACTAATAGGTTAAATTAGCTGAAATTTATACAATTTCACAGAACACAAATACAAAATGTAAAGGGATTTGTAGAAAAAATTACTAGGCCACTATGTCAATTGTGAAATACCTAATTAACAGCAACTCTAAAACAAAACCACTGAAATTATGAAAGGCATCAAGCGTTATTAAATTTAAGCTTAATGAAATAAGTTAAATATCAAATATTTTGTTTTTATTTTTCAAGTTGCTTATTCAAGGAAAAATAATTGTTGACATAATCATGCAGGGCATGAACTTTTAATATTCAGTATGAAGAAAAATCTATGAAGTCTAAGAATATAGCTTCATAAGATCCCAAGGAAAAGTGAATTCTAGAAAATATTATTGTATCAATTGTTACAAACCAATGTATCTATTGAATAAAATTCAGTAGCAAACCATGTTTTTTGTAATGTTCCTCATGTTTTATGGTAAACCCCATAAATAACTGCAAGGTGTGCTATTACTATTTTACATAGGTACTTTACTAGTCACTTGGCGAATGTCCGACTTCATTATCGTCCGTTCAAGCATCACCAGCACTTCTCAAGTATTTTTTGTAGTGGTAGGACTCTTTGCAGAGTCCGCCTGAGGAAATACCACACCTTTGGCTATTATTCTACTGCTAAGCCGTATTTAATGTGGTCCAGTTTGAACGATAATGTTTCCAGTGAAATTACAGGACATAGAGAGCTCGTCACCCAGGGATCTAAGATCTCTGGGTGACGAGCGCAGTGCAGTGCTTTTGATGATTCAATGATTCGTACTTTTCTTGTTCCAATAGCTGCGTGTCACTGCAGTTATGGGCAGGCATGTTGCTTACCATCTGATACATGTCCAGCTCGTCTCGTCACTCTTTATTATAAAAAATTGGCAGCCATAGGGACTGCCGATAGAAGTGAAAACTAATAACTCAGAATTTGATAGCTCATTTTGGAAATTACGCAGGTGAAAACAGAGGGCGTGGCCATGACCATGTCCATCTAGGTCATCCGAGTTTACCCGAAGATTTCTTTCATTTACGAACGTAACGCTTGAGGTCAATTCACAGCCCACGGAAAATCTAAGCTAAGGTAAGCTAAGCCACACCTAGCAGTGGGAAAAAACTGATATCAGGGTTAGGTGGGTACATTCCAAATTATTAATTTTCCAAGTTCTGATATTGTTCACATTATTATTTATCCATATTTATTTTCCATATAATTGATTTTACAAATTCTTAAAATTCTACATTATGAATTTGGCACAGGGAAGTCGGAAGTACCATCATGATAAAAACTTCAACAAAATTTTCCAACTGCGATTACGGCTGGATTTTTTTTTGACGTCGAGGAAATATAATATTAATGCGTAATTACTTACATTTCCTGGGCGATTCGGTCGAGATATGTCGGACTTCACATCATGGATGGACATGGTACCCCTACCGACTATAACCTCCACGTGATTCCATCTCTGGAACACTAAACCTAAAACTTGCATTCCTCCGCAAACCCGCCGCGACTTGTAGTACATTTCCGGGCCCTCCTATGGAGCATGCCCCCGCCACTGGCGCACTTGATCCCAAGATACGTTGACCACCTCGGGAACCAGTAAGTGGTGCCAGACGTGTCTGGACACCCTTGGGGACCAAAGCCAATAAATGTTGTTGTCACTGCTAGGACTCGAGACCTTCCTCATAAGGAAGTCAAAACCATAAACCAGTGCTAGTTTGTGAATGACGTATGACCTCGAAAGATTCTAGCTTCATGTCTTTATCCTCACGATGTTTTACTTCACCGTTTTTAAGTTAGGTGCATTACGTAGGTACATGACTTCTAAGAGACATTGTTGCGCGCGGGTTTCGAACCAGGGGCTCCGAATCGGCAGTTGCCGTTCTCCCGACTAGACCAGCCGTTATTTCAATTACCGCTCCCATCGCCTGCCACTTTTCAACTGCAAAGGATTAAGGAGCGGCACACCGTAATATCGGCGGTCCTTTCCCGCCGCGTCCTCCACTCCATAGCCGCGATGCCTACCCTCCAACATCACAACCCACCACAGTTGAACCGGTTCCCCACAAACCGTTCAACCCAATAAAAAACTACAATGAGCGTAAAATCCAAATTAACTTATTGAAGTGAAAACTTCTTGTGGCGCACCACAGACAGATTTTTCGCATGGGCTGTGAATTGAGCTCAAGCGTCACGTTTGCAAATACAATAAATTTTCGGGTAAAATCGGGACCATGGTCATGGCCACGCCCTCCGGTTTCACCCGCGTAGTGTCCAAAGTGAGCTATCAAATTCTGTAATTCTGTGCTTTCACTTCTGGCGGACTGGCTGTTTGAAATGCATCCCTATGAATGGGTATCAAATGAAAGTGTTTGCGCACGTGGATTGGCCTCTATAAACGGGTGTCTTTATGGATAGATCCAACATACGTATTTTATATTGGAACTCTGGTGGGATCCGAGAAAAACTCCAGCACTCCGTACTCTTGCTCCAAAACAAGATCTCCATGTCATTCTCTTAGGGGAAACCAAACTTAGGCCATCAATCACCTTAAAAATCCCAAACTACTTCACCTATAGTTGAGACGAAGTATCAGCAAAGGGCCAGGCCTACAGAGGAACAGCCGCCTTAGTCAGAAGAGACATAGTACATGAAGATCTTGGCCACCTACCTTTTGACTACATACGCACTACGGGGATCAGGCTGAGTCTGGCTGGCAAGTAAAACTCTTCGCCGGATATCGTCCACCGGTGGCAGAATTTAGTACTAGAGACCTCCGCAGAAAATTTAATGGCAGAACACCTACTCTCTTAGCCGCAGATATGAATGCTAAGCACACTACATGGGGTTCACGACTTATCTCCCCTGTAGATAAGCGTTTATTTGAAAACGCTGTAACAAATAACTTTTTTTTTAAATAAATAGTGACGAGACGATCAGGACATGTGCCTGATAGTAAGCAACAGGGCCTATAATTATGAAGTCATAGGTCCTGACTCACTCATATAGGTACCTACGAATCTCAACCATGCCCCGGACGTTTTAGATATAGTACTCCATCAGCAACTACAGTCCAGTCCAGTTAACTGTCCGGTCAATTTAGAGGTCTTATATGAAATGTACGATCAGCATTTCCCAGTACTGATAACGCTTGCGCACCAAACCTTTCAGCACCAAAAGCAATGCGCATCCAAACGGACTGGGAGAAATTTCGAACCGAAATCAATCAATTCGTAGTAGGCACACCTGAAGATCTGGAAAAATGTGCCTCTGAAATTACAAGGGCTATAAGTATTGCCAAAGAAAATGCATTTATTATAGTGCCCAATAAGCAAAGAAGGGAAGCTATGCCAACTAAATTACGGATAATGCACAGAAATAAGAGATACCTTCGTAAACTTTGGGCCCACACTAGATGCCCGAGTGTTAAACAAGAACTAAATAAATTAACGCAGATGTTGTCAACCGAAGTCCAAGCATGGAGAGGAACTATGTGGGATAGACGAACAGAAGAAGCTGCCGAGGACCCCACGCAAACGAATCTACGCCAACTTAACCGCCAACTAACAAAGGTGCCTACTTGCCCTCTGTTAGACGCATCAGGAGAACGACGATACCTAGCAAAAGACAGGACACTCTACAACCTTACAACTGACAAGAGTGATAGTAATCAGTCTGTGTGTTTCTCGACATAGAAAAAGCGTTTGACAGGGTATGGCACGAAGGGCTCCTCTATAAGCTGCTACAAACAGAGACCCCTCCAGCTATCACTAAAATAGTAGCATCGTTTTTGGAAAACCGAAAATTCTACGTGATTGTGGAGAAAGACAGGTCCACAGAGCGTATGATATAAGCCGGAGTGCCTTAAGGTAGCTGCTGGTCTCCGGCTCTCTACTGGCTCTACACAAATGACATTCCAACTCTACAGGAAGAACAACTACCAGAAAACTAAGAGGATGTAATGTTAGCCCTATACGCTGACGACAGTGCATATATTGCATCCTCAGTGGAATCAAAAGCTGCTGCCAAGTGCCAACAAAATCCAACTGGTACTCAATGCGCACCCCAAATGGTAAGAGTACTGGGAGAGTGGCTGTCAACGTGGGAAAAACAACCGCACTGCTAGTAAGTTCACTAAGTTCCCAAAGGAGCCTACCTCCACCACTACAACTAAGAGGTCAAGAAGTGACATGTCAAACTTCAGTCAAATACTTAGGCATCCGCATAGACCGCTCCTTGAGAATAGGCCCCCAAGTGGATCACGCCATAAACCAAGCTAAAGCTGCTCGTGCTCTACTACGTCCAGCCCTCGTATCCAGGCTGCCGCTAAAGACAAAGCTGGGAGTGTACAAGAGATAGGTACATTCGGTCACGGCTGACCTACGCAGCAGCATCTTGGTATGGACTATGTTTCCCAACAAACAAACAAACAAAGAATGCAAGTAGTCCAGAACGTCGCCTTAAGAATATGTACGGGAGCCGGAAGATATGTTTGCAACGACGTCATTGCTCGAGACACACACATGGAGTAAGTGGACTTCATCGCCCATTTAGCTAGACGAATGTATGACGCAGCAGACAACGCGCCGCACCCTCATCTCCAAAATATTGCGCCCCTCCACGCGCGCCCACCGGAAACCCCAAAACGACGTTCACTCCCAAGAGAAATTCTGACTGAATAACACAGAAATGATACTTCAAGGACTGTAGGTAAACCTTAAGTGGATAACATCCCAACAGCAGCCACCCGTGACCACGGGGTAGAAGCCCTTTGAGCCGAAGTCAAGGCTATGGACTACTCTCCGAGGCCTTAGCCAACCACTTCTTGCAAATGGAGGTGGAAGATAAAAAAAAAAGAATTGCTGTCAGGAATACGAAAAAAATAGTGACGTGACTTAAATCCAAGATGGCGGATTGGCTATTTGAAATAACCCCTATGATATATGAAAATGAAAGGGTTTGTTGAAAGTACTTTTGCAATTTTTAGTGAGTACTAAAAGCGTTTTTAGTTTTTTTAACTATTAGCTTTATTCTATTTCGGTACCTACGGTAGTCATATTTTCTTATACCTAATCAAACCACTAATGATACTTGTTGCTATACGTATCAACTGTACTTGTCTTGTTCGGAAAACTAAGGGTAGGATTTCATGGAGCGGTTTCAAACCGCGCCCGCGCGCGGGCGCGAACCGCGACGGGCGACGATTTTTTTTCAAAACTCACGAGACCGCTCGTTGTAGCGGTTCGCGCCCGCGCGCGGGCGCGGTTTGGAACCCGCAACGTTCGCGGGCGAAAACCGCGCGGACGTGCGGTTGGAAGTCAGTAGCATAGCGTAGGGTAGGAGCGGCCTGCTCGGGGCGGCACTTTTTAAGGGGTGGCAAATTTTACATTAAATAATAATATATTTATGGTCAGGTTTTTCTGCCAAGGTAGGCATTTACGCTGCCTCGTGCGCTCTGATGCCCTACTTTGTGCGGAATCGGTGCCACAGTGCAGAAATAACACTAAAATATGGAATAAATTGAACTAAGTACTAGTTTAAACTTAGTTTTAGTTCAAGATTTGTTTACAATTGTGATAAGAGTTTTGTTTCTTTATAAACTAGGAAATATTTCTCTACACTCGTAGGTACACTAAAATTAACTTTTTCTTTTTTGACGCTTTAAGTTGAGACCGGCATTACCAATTCCATTCATTATTTAAAATGTTGCCTTATACTTCGTAGATTTGTCCAAAAAAAAAAAATTGTGCAGAAACTTAAGTAACGATACGGTTGCGTTAATGCCGATGATGGTGGATGAATATGATATGGTCTACGACGGCGCTTACTTGTCTAACAGAAACAAATTCACTCTCGACTCGAAAATCCCAAGGTTCGAACCATCACTAAAAACTCACTCTGGCAATGCGTTTCACAGCCTAAGTAGTCTTTCTTATTACAAAGGTGGAGATAAAACTCTTTGTTAGATTCTTTAATCAATAATTAACGATGTTGATTTTTTCGAGAAACACGATAGAAAACCTTTAATTTAAAAACCCGACTGCAAAAATCAACACATAAAAACATTATGTACTATGTGATGATACTTTGGCGATTGACACTAATCTAAGAATATCTTAGTTATAAAAATCCAGGCGTTTGGAAGAATCGTAGAAATAAAGAAATTTAAAACATACCAGATACACTCGAAAACCATAATTCTTCTTTCAGTCGGGTAAAATGGCAATAAAGGAAATAAATAATATTTTTTATCGCAGCCGCAAATTAAAAAAAGCTTATATTATCTGTAATCTGTACTTATATGTATCTTATTCCACAAATTGTTTTAATTTCTTATTCTATGACGATTTCTGAGAAACTTTTTTTTTGACTCCGACGATATTGACCAAGAACTTGTCAGAGTTAATCTCTACTCGTAGAGTCTTGCGGGGAGGAAGCCACGAAATCTTTTGCGATGAGGCGTAAGAGCAAGATTAAAGTCGAAGCGTTCGAAACAGACTCTGGAAATGATGGAAGAAGAAGAATCTATTTAAGCTGTGTGGCAAATTGTATAGAAGACCAATGAGTACAATCAGCCCCTTGACATAGCGTTTGTGGGCTATGAGAAAGCATGACGGATTACTCGGTGAAAGTCTGGTTGGTCATGGAATCCCTACAGCGATGTCAAATTGACTGCCGAGAAGCCGAGATATATCGAGGTAATGAGATATTTGTATAACGCCGCAACTATGACTGTTCAAGTTCGAAACTCGCTGGATTAGACTAGACGTGACATTTATAATTACGGCAACAGGCGTATCTCACCAAACGATATCGTCGTAATGGCCGAAATGCTGGGGGATCTACAAGAGATACTGAAGGGCCTTGTTTACGCCTCCCAACGCATCGGTCTCCAAACGAACCTATATAAAACCGTGCACCAGTTGAAAAGCGTGCTGTGAAACGAGCAATGGTTGGTGTTTTTCTGAGTGATCGTATACGAAACGAAGTCATCCGTCAGTGAACCAAAGTTATTGACATAGCTCAACGTATTAAAACAAGCGGAAGTTGACTGTGTCCTCGAGGTAAACCATAAGTTTAGCATGTTTCAGTAAAACTTGACATAACTGATGCGTTGGCAATGAAAAAGTCACTAAAATAAACACAGGTTTTTTACCTTAACCTTAAATCATACATAAATGTTCCGCCAGGCATTAAAACTCACTAGATCTAGTGACAAAGTCAAATTCATTTAGCCTCATTATTATATTACATTATTTATTATAACTAGTTCCCGTTATTTTCATGTGAAGAAAAGTAGTCCATATGTAATCTATCTAATCTGCAATAAACTTATATTTTATTGCAGATAATAAGATTACAAGCAAGCAAATACTTGATGTATTCGAGAGGTAGAAAAACCCTATCCTATTTTACAGAATAGTCTACAAACACTAAAAAGTACAAAACATAAAATAAAAAAACATAAAAAGTTACGTTTAAAATAACCGACTTCAAAACCAAAAAAAGGCATTCAAAAGCGAAAAGTAAATTAACAAGGGCAGCACTATTTTTGTTTCTCCCGCCCCTCAACCGACTGCCAGAACATTGACTTATATAAAGAAGGACCAGACCAACCGTACGAAAAAAACCACTGCATTGGCCCTAAAACATTTTTAGGGCCAGTGTGACTCAGTTCACAGCGTTCAGTAGGCGGAAGGAAACGAGTATTTGGTGGGCATTAAAATGCATAATTGTGTGCTAAAGGTTGCAAAAACTACGACACAAAAGTTACAAAGAAAGATGGGATATGGTATCATCAGTAAGTATTTAACCTTAATTTTCTTTTGTTGCTGTTTGTTAGATTAATAGGCATACATTTTTAAAGTGATATTATTTTTCTACGGATTTCCACAAAATAACCGCCATTGAACGCGTGAAGTGAACGAAGTAGCCTTGTACAAACGTGATTTTGTTGTTTTATTGTTCTCGAATTTAGTGCAAGTGATTTTGAATTTTGGGATTTAATAATAAAACAAAACGTAATCCGTCTTATTCCAAAACACGGACTAATTATAGTACTGGAATTAAGCCAGGTTTAAACCAAGTCTAAGTCTAAGCGTTATTACAAAACAAAGTTTTTTTCTCTAAGCCGCGTACTATCTATGATCCTAAAGATTAACAGTCAAACCGCTAGTTTAACTATGAACTTACTTCGGATCTGTCATTTTAAGGTTAGGACAACACTTGTTTCTTCCATATTTAACAATTTGAACTCTCGCAATAGGGATGTTACACGTTAATGTTAATTTTATGATAGTTTGCATTAATAGAATATCGAAAATCACATTATTATAATTTAATATTACGTAGTAAATTTATTATAAATGATTTTAAATCCTATATTTTTAATCTGTTGTCACGTGACTGGCTACACCAATATGAATTCTTACGTCACTAGTCGCAAAACAAACTGCCAAAACTGATTAAACTGTTTACATTTCTGCTTTTTTATTATAGTTTGCGATCTTAGCGACAACGATTTTGATTGTTTATATTCAACTAATGATAAGAAAACACATAACCTGAACATACAGTCATGAATCGCGACCAGTATTTTGCGACTAGTGACGTCATGTCAGTCGTTAGTGTTTCAAAATTAGTCTAATATTGTATATTAGTATATTTACTTATCGAAAATACTAATATTTTGAAATGAAATGTAATTTTTTACGGTAAACAAGGGTCAATATTCAAAATAAAAGCAGTTCCAAAAATTGTTAATATTGTTGTATAACGTTGGGCTATCTCAGGCTTAACCTTGGACTAAGTAGTCTTTGGATAGTCTGAGTTTTGTAATAGGAACACATTTTAAACCTGGTCCTAAGTTTAATACCGTATCAAACCTGGATTAGTTAGCCCTGGTTTAAATCTGTACTACGAGTATCTTAGTTTTTTGGAATAAGACTGAATAGGTTTAATCTACACTTAGGTTTGAGTACATTACAAAGAGAAAATATTTGTAAATACTTTCGAATTTTTGTGTTTGCATTGAATAGGATTCAAAACTAATGAACCGATTTGAAAAAAAATTAATGATACTAGTACATTAATAAAAATACTTTTTTACTATGTTTATTATTGTATTTAAATATTTGAGAAACTATTTTGAATACCTATACATATGTAGTTCGTTTAGAGTTTTCACAGAAACTTGAAAGACATTTAACAGCTACATGATGCTTTTTGGCTGTTGTGTGCACACGTATAGTAAAAATTTTATTCTCAGAGGTATATTATTCCAATTGCAAATAAAAAAAATATGTATGAAATTACGTTTTTTTTTTTTTGTACAATGTTATGCCGTCTTTTGTCGTCAACGCGGCACTCACGTAGTTCGTATGATTTACAGATCTTACTGTTTTTGCTTGTATTAAGAAGTTTTCTAAAAATGTATAAGTAGGGCGCATCCTTCCTTTTGAAATCATTGGCTGCAGATGGCTACCGCGCCGCTGCGCGCGCAACCGCGCGGTCGCTACGCGGGCGCCGCGCGGCACCCGCGTAGCGACCGCGCGGTTGCGCGCGCGCAGCCGCGCGGGCGCCGCGCGGCACCCGCGTGGTGGCGCGGTCGCAAACCGCCTCGTGAGTTTTGAATTCAATTTTACATACAAATCTGCATCCTACAGAAGACGCGGGACCGCGCCCGCGCGCGGGCGCGGTTTGAAACCGCTCCATGAAATCCTACCCTAAGAGGTTGTATAATTTTTTTTTGAGTGGGCAGAGCCTTTATTACCAAAACTAAAATACAATGAGAACTACACTATACTACAAACCTACCACACTACTTACACTAAGTACACCTGAATCATCCATAAACCACTGTAGGTCTACAGATAATTAAGATGTTCAAGCCCACTACCAATCGGAATCGTACCCAGCATGCTGGCGGCATTACCACGCTGAATGGCAATGCTTATGCGTTGCGCCAAATAAAAGTCAGCATTTTGGTCACGCGTCGCGTCGACCAAGCGCTCGGAAGGAATGAAGAAAGAAGGAAAATGAGGTGAGGTAAGCTCCCGCCCCCCACGGGCCCAATGTCTCAACCCTAAAGGGCTCAAATGTGTAATCACTTCAGTGGGTTGCATATTTGCGCCGCTTGAGTCGCGCAGCTGAATTAGCCGCTGCACCGGTTGTATAATTTTCATCATTGTGAAAATGAAAAATGTGAAAAATTCGGAATAATTATGTAAAATTAACAATTTGGACAAATAATATTATGTATTATTAAATAATTGGAAAATGCATAATTCGGAAAACATTTAATTTGGACATCAAAAATCTGAGGATGTTGATCAAATTAAGGAAGAGAGAAAAAGATAAATAAATTTATCACATTTGATTTATTCAAAACATAAACATAGGAACCAAAAATAAACCATTACCACTTTATCTAACCATTACAATAAATATAACCCTTTAAATTAAATAATAATAAAGTTACAATACAAAAATAACAACAATTTCACTTTAGTCACTCTTGCTATAATCTGAGCTTTTCTTCATACGTAAACTATAATTAGGAATGATTAGGTCATCTTTATCAGATGTGGAATGTTTCATAGAGTTTGAGGTCACCTTCACGGAGGAAAGGTCGTCTGCATTGCTGAAAAGTCCATTGGACATGTTAGAGCTAGAACTTGACTGGTACGTCATGGTCTTATAGAGCTGCACGGGGGTAGACGTGCGCGCCCGCACGTTGTTCCCACTGAACATGCTATTGTCTACAGTTTTATTCTCCTCACGAACCATTAGAGACGAATGCTTCATCTCTTCCGGCATCTTCGTCTCGTACAGAGAAACGAACTCCTCTGTCGTCTCATCCTTAGATTTATTATTAAAAGTAATTTTCTTAGCCAGCTCGTTTGTCAGGAACTCTTTTACCGTCATAGCATTCGTCTTTGACGTTTGTTGTTCGGCATTTTTCGAATTATCGGTACCATTTCGCTGATTCACCGCATTGGGGAGACTTAAAAGTGAAGATATTGTATCAGTTACGGGTTGTTGAGCGTCTTGATTGAAACCTTTGACTTTAAACTGCGATAGACTGGAACTGGATGAGTTAGAAGAAGAGGATAAAGCTAAGCGTTCCTTTGTTTTCTTTAATGTTGAAGAAGCCCATCCCATTCCAAGTTTTTTAAAGGCATTTTCTAAATCAGGATTTGACGATATACTCAATGTGTCAGATGTTTCGCCAATGTTTTCCTTATTCTTAGCTTTGTTGTATTTCTTTGTTCCGTATCTTGCTCTGGATAATGCCAATATTGATATTGTAGATTCAGAAGAAATAGTAGTCGAATTGACATTGGATCCTGAATCGAATTTAAATGGCTCACTGATTATATTTCTTTTTAGCAATTCTGAAATAACGTCAGGTAAACTGGCTTCGGAATGCAATGAGCTTAGTTCGTCTATAGGATCGTCTTTCAAAACGTCATCAAGGTTAGACCCATCGTCTAAA
Source organism: Ectropis grisescens (assembly GCA_017562165.1). Lineage (NCBI taxonomy): Eukaryota > Metazoa > Arthropoda > Insecta > Lepidoptera > Geometridae > Ectropis > Ectropis grisescens. Next base: position 23,714,259 of record CM029781.1, on the reverse strand, counting down.
GTACCAATATTGCATTGCTTAGCATACTCCTGGAGACTAAAGAATGGTTTCAACATTATTTCATTAAATTGTTCAATGTCTATCATTTGTACTTTATCAGATTCAACATTATCCGTCCCATTGAGCGTCGTCTTTTGTTGTTCAATGGAAACTTCATTACCGTCGAGTAAGTCAGGGTCATTTGCATCTCCAATCTTTAGTTCAGTCAGTGGACTGTGGCAGTGATCTTGTCTAACTTTTTTACTATGACTACTAGGTGTTTCAGGTGTGTTTGTCTTGGTATCATTGCGTGAAGACTTCAGTTTTATGCTCATAGGGGAATCAACTTCAACAACAGTAGACAGTTCGTGAGGAATCGCCAACTCTTGTCCATACTTTAAATGCACACGAGACAGCGCAGGAGGTGGCTTTGCTCTTTGCCTAATAGATTGATCAACATTTTCAGGAATAGGTGATGTGAGTCTGATTTTCGTGATGAACTTGAGCTTGAATTTACACCCAAATCAGAGTTAAGACTTTTGAATGGAACCGGTTTAGGAATGTTACTAAGGAATGGTATATAACCAGTAGAATTTAAGCTATTATTATCCTCTTTTGAAGAATCTGTCTTAGTGACATCAGGAGAATTCAACTCTGAGGTTTTAATTTCATTATTTTCTGGAGGCAATGGAATACTATTTATATTTTTGTCAGTTTTCTGGTCAGAATCCGACGTCGAGTCTGTAGTAGAAATATGACTGTAAGCCAAGGTTTTATTTTTTCTTACTTCTTCCAAAACTTTTGCAAGATTGGAGAGCCTTTTAGTGCATTTTTCTGTGAGATCAGCAATCTTTTCCATATTTTGTAATTTGTCTTCAGCTAGTTTCATGTAATTCACATCGCTGTCTACATTAATACTTGTTTGGGTCGAGATATTCATTGGAATTTCTGTATTATTATGCTTAGATGAATTTGGATGTCTATCCGAATCATTGGAAGTCGTGGTCATGGCGTGGTTTGACGAACCACTTGTTTGATGAGTTTCTTTCTTGTGTTTAGTTAGAGACAAAGGTTTAGGTTTACGTTTAGAAAACTTTGCAATATCGAATTTAGTATGAGGCAAATCAGAAAGTTCGCTTCTATCTGTGGTGTCTGAGTTTGGTGGCAATCTAGGAGTAGGTGAACTTTTACTACGGACTTTATTTCTGCTAAGTGGCAATGATTCCCGTTTTTTACGGCATTCATCTTTTGTTGACGATAAAGAACACGCAGTATTGTCGATAGCATGCGAATCACCGGAAGTGTGGGATCTTGACATTTTTTTCGAAATATTAAGCGATTTAACTTTATGCGCAGGTTTTTTCCGAAGTAATTTGGATTTTTTTGTATTTCTGCTGCTTTGTACTCTATAACACATTTGGGCATACCGATTGTGTCCATCAGTTTTGGAGCTTTTGGTTTCATTCTCGTCTACAATTTTTTGTTTAAGAATATCTCGGAGTTTCTCCAAGGATAATTTGTTTTCTAAATTAGGTTTGTTCTTGTTGATGTTGTTTGGAATATTAATAACTGAACTGCCGGGCGTGGCCACTGTGCTGCAATCTTGATCAACGATTTGTACCGCTTTTAAACTCTCTTTATTCAATTGAAGAAGTTTATCGACATAATTTTAATGACTGGTTTCAAATTGGGTTTGTTTCGTCTTGATGACAGTTGCCCTTTTTTTCGACGGAGTACTTGAAGGTGCGCGTATGACTTGATTTCGTGACAAAATTTTAGTAGGCATAGAATTTCGAGACTTTTTTTGACTAACCGATTCCAAATGCTCTTGCTTCAACGAGTGTTTTGTACATTTTCGACTCGTTCTTTTTGAATCTCTCTTTGAATGTACATTTCCATAAGCACCGATGCTCTCCAGGTCTTCGTTGAAATAAACATTGTCTAAAACTCCAGAGCGAATACTTCCTGCAGTGTTTGGAGGTGTTTCTGGGTTTCGCCCATACTTACATTTGTGGCTGGGCGGAATACGGTTGGTCTGCGTTAGTCTTTTAGCGTGCTTGCATTCTCGGCAATTACAATCTGTCTCTCTCGGAACATTCATGTAGTTCAGGAACGATTTCTCCTATCGCGAAATTTCTAGGATCGTACATGTCTTTATCGGTTACTTGATAACCTGGTCTCATGAATTTTGGTACAATCATTTCTGGCGGACTCATATACGCGGTGGACGTAGACGAACTCATGTGGAAAAGTGTAGGTCGGTGGACAGGAGAATTCATACTTGTCTGTGTATACGTCGATGTTGCAGGTCGAGGAACAGGGGCCGCTTGAGATTCTGGGAGTTTCTGCGGATTTGGTTCTTCTATAATGGCAGATATGGCTTTTTCAACTGCTTTAGATTGAATAGGTTCGTTAGATGTTACATTATCAGCTGCATTACCCATTAATGTTTGTCGGGAGCCTCGGTCGGAAACACCTTCAGATTGGTAAGAATCACGTTCAGTTACTGAGATGTTGTTCTCCAGGGGTTCCGTAACTACAGATGTTGGGATGGCCACGTCTTCTTGCATTTTGTTCTCGCTTCCTTCGTAAATATCTTTTAAAGAGGTCTGAGTTGAGCTTACAACAGTCGTCTTGTCAACACTCTGTGTTTCGTATTTCTTCTCATCAGATTTGGCTTTGGGGGAATCCTTTTCGTCACCTTTCTTCCTGAGTTGTATGACAACTTCGTAGGCGTCGTTTTTGAGAAGACCTGAAGCGCCTATGTAGAATTTCCCAGTTTCTCTTCCATCTTCGTCAACAAGCTTGATGAAGCCACCCTCACTCGTGGCGTTACTAGCTTTGTCGTTGGCCGCAGTTATAAACGAAGTAGTGGATGTCGTGGCAGACGGTTGCCTGACAGGCGAGTCCAGGTCTTTTAACCGATTGGTTTTGCAGGTACACTGGTATTCGGCTGAACGCGGACTGTGCGGCCTGTAAACAAGCACAAAACAATCTATTAAAAATGTTTTTTACCCAACAGACTTCTATCAATATAATTAAAATATTAATATAATTATCTCCGAAAAGAAAAACAAACACCGACTTCAATTTAAAATTAAACTCGGGCGCTCGATTAATTAAAAAAAAATTAAACCAGCTAAATACACTATTCCAATGAGACTGTTTAGTAGTAAACGAAAAATATCATGCGTGTTAGCAAATTTAACATTTCGATTTTTCATAAATCGAAAAAATCCACAAATTTAGATTTTTCATAAATCGCTAGCCGATGTTGATGACAATTTACATGGGATCATTGAAATTGGTTTAGCGCTTTTGGAGAAATGAACGAAAACAAAATATATGCGCAAATAACGTATCGGTTGGGGTTTCCTTCAGATTATTTTTTACAACTTTTCTTTTTAACCGACTTCATGTTCGGCTTTTGGAAGTTTTTTTTGGGCAATTTTTTTCTGTAATCAGTAAATATTGAAATAGCAAAACATATAGCAAAAAATTAAAACGGGACTTTGCATTTGGCAATTGGAATGTGACTATTCGTCATTCGGGGCTGGGTATTTTACAAATTTACATGGAAAACAGACAAGGCTATGTATGTTACTTTACCTTTCTTTAAATTCATCGCTACTATCCCATTGGTGAGGAGCAGAAACTGAAAACAAAATAAACAACCTTGTATAATGTGTGTATCTTTATCAGTTATCATAAAAAAATTTTGAAGTAAGAATATTTTCTTTCTTTCAGTAAATTCGTTTCCTTCGTTTATAAGATAGTGACAAGATGAAAAATATGAGCGCTTGATGGCAGGTACACAACACGCTTGCCCATAAAGGCACATTATATATTTGTTCAAAGCAGTCAGTGGACTAGCACCGCACGCGGTAGCACGCACTACGCTCGTCGCCCGGGGATGCAGATTACTTAGCCTTGTAATAACTCAGGTATACCTACCTATCAATGGAGTGACTATCTCAAACATAGTTGGTAAGTATTTTACCACAGAAACCGGCTATGCAATACCTTTTTTTTTAAATTAAACGAAAATTACAATTTACCTTTCCTTGGCTGTTTAGTTCGATTTTTGCAACCGGAACAGCGGCGTTTCATATTTTTCCCGTTAGTGGGTTGCGTATCCTTGTCATGGAAGTACATTGACGCGATATTATCCCTGTCAAAGAAGGCTCACGTTAAAATTCACTAATTTGATAACATAACTTTTGGACAGTGACGTAGAATGCCAAGAGAAGGGCCAAATAAAGGTTAAACATTGTGGATGGCATTTATTAATGTTTACTTACACAATTTAAGTACATCTGCAGCCTGAAGGCATGATAGGGAATCATTGAAACGGCGGGCGGTAGCTACGCCCCTGCTTTTAGAATTAGTACTTTATAAAGTATTCTAGGTTTAAATATGTTATTTATTTAATACATACAATTTTTCTATGATAGACTTGCAAAACAAACAAGACGGATGTTAGTAACATATCTGCTCATAGCATAGCTCCATGCAGTATTTTAAACATGAAATCTTCAAAACACAGCCTAGCGCTGCACTAGCTACCTATATAAGATGGTGTAAGTCTTTGCCTTGTAATTTCTTAGGAGACATTGTCTTACAAACTAGAACATATTACTACTTGACAGAAGAATTACTCACAAAGGCGAACTATGCAAAGAGTCCTAACTACAACAATATTACATTAAATAAAAATACATAATTAAATTAAAATAAATACATGAGAGGCTAGAGCTTACATTATAATTACAGAAAAAATGTTCACATTAAAATTAATAAGGCTGTTGATTTTCATTTCAGAAAAAGGCAGGCCTACAAGGCAGGGCATGGTTGCCTAATAGATAAAACTGGACATCTGGACTATTGTTCTATTATTTTTATCATAATGGGTTTTAAATGAATCTACAGAGTACTAACTATACACAGTAAAATAGGTAATTACCACCAAGGTTTTATATCTGAAGAGCCTTGCCACATTTCTATGTTAGTTTTGTAACAACTCATAACGTTATAGGTAAGCCTGAAGGAATTAAAGGAGATCGTATAAATATTTTACTGAAAAAAAGATGTAAATTTTGAACATCTAGTTAGTATGTTCCAGGCCAAGTAACATTAAGAATAAATAAATCTAACAGTTTAAAAACGCGCTTCTAGCACGCACAAAAAATTACAAAAGTATCTCATTCAGCAAACCCTTTCATTTAATACCCATATCATGGGGGTGCATTTCAAATAGCCTGTCCGCCATATTGGGGAGGCATTTTGGATTTGTAATGACGTTTCTTAGCTAGTCATGTATTGACATCAGAACTCGGAGCGTGTGCAAAATTTTATCCTAATCGAAGACCGGGAAGTGGATCAAATTTTAAGATTCCAAGATTTTCTTGCATACATAGTTAGTTACAAGTGAAGGTAATAATAAAAGCGTGTTAAAAAAGAGTCCGTTTTTTCTAGTCAGTGTTTAGAATACATCCATTTACAATAAAGGTTTATGAAAATACCACAATAAGTATTATTGATTTTTTACTGCTGCTGTGTGTGTGATTTTTATTGCTGGAGTCATTTTCTATAAGTTAGTTGAGTATGGGTGACAAATTGGAGCTGCCCTGCTAATATTATAAATGCGACAGTGTCTGTTACGCTTGCACGCAACTACTGAACCCATTTAAAATAAATATGTATAGAGATAGTTAAGGACACGCAGTACTTTTTAATGAGAAATAAAGGTTTGAAGAGCATGAAAGTATGTATGTAAATTTCATCATTTGTGTAGCCTGCAAGAAGAAGCGTGAAGCGTTTTTTAGGCTTTTGGTTATATTCAAATAAATATCACATTTAAAATTTGAATATACTTATTTGAAGTAAGATTTAAACTCCCTACCAATAGATTAGGTAAGCCACAGGACACAGCTGATAGGTTATAGTTCAGCAGAAATTTCGTACATATGAACTAAAGACAAAGAGACTTTACCTGTTTTCATTTACAGTTTTGTAGACACCTGAAACAAAAAAATAAATAATTATCGACTGCCCTAGTAGCTTAGTTGGTAGTAGCTCTGCCTGCGAAGCCGAGGGTCGTGGGTTCGATCCCCACCCAGTGCAAATATTTGTGTGATGAATTCAAATGTTTGCACTGTGTCTGGGTGTTTCTATGTATAATAAGTATGTATTTAAAACTGTATAAGTATTACATCAGCTATCTGGCTGCCATCACACAAGCTTTGCTTAGTTTGGGTTTATTATTCACTCATTTAATCATTTTCTTAGGTTTACATTTTTACAATATTTGTATATAAAAAACAACATAAAAACATTATAAAAACCTAAGCCTAGTTCGCCACCAGCAGCGGGGCAAGGCCCAAGCTACCGGTGGTTAGGGCTGCAGACTGAGGAACCTCCTGACGATGCGCGCTGTGTCAAGGATGACCGCCTTCTGCATCTGACCCTTGATCCAACCGTCTAGCGAAAGTCTCTTGAGATGTTGGTCGAGACTTTTCGCTATAAAGCCGTTTGCCGACACGACTATGGGGACTATGACCGTGGAATCAACATCCCACATGGCGGTAACCTCGTGAGCCAAGTCAAGGTACTTGCTAAGCTTGTCCTTCTCAGCTTTCACGAGGTTCTCGTCATGTGGTATGGTGATATCGACGATCACAGCCTGACGCTGAGACCGGTCTACCAGCACGATATCAGGCTTATTGGCGACAATAGTCCTGTCCGTGATGATAGAGCGGTTCATTCTCAGCAACGCACGACCATTCTCGAGAACTGGCAGAGGTGCGTACTTATAGTACGGCACCTCGGACTCGACAAGGCCGTGTCGAAGAGCAAGTTGCTGGTGGATGATCCTGGCTACTAGGTTAAAAGAGATTCGCCTGGACGGCGGCATGCCCGACAAATGTCGACCGTACCGTCCTTCATTATGTATTTCCGGTAATTGTTCGTCTTGATAACTTCGTCTGCAATTGCACAGACAAAACCCTCGGTTTCTCCGAAGAGGTCCCCGAAGCGCAGCCAGTTCACCGACGCGAGCAGATTCACATCGGGTCCCGTCAAGGCCCGATAGAATCGCCCATGCAGCTCCTTGCTCTTCCACACTTCCTTGCGATCATCAGTGCTGAGCACCGATGGTTTGCGCCAGTTCTCGTTTGCCAATGAAA